>OZ022500.1:10951592-13351592 GCA_963989385.1 Ctena decussata | reverse complement strand
ACCCGATAATTTTACCCCGTAAGAGCTGGGTAACAAAGCTGATTGTCAAAGAATTCCATGAAAAAGGGCACCACGCTTCAGTGACAAACCAAACATTAGCAGCGTTATCGGCTCGGTACTGGATCATGTCTGGGCGTGAGGTCATTAGAGAGTGGGAAAAGAGATGTGCGGAATGTCGACGACGGAAAGCAAAAGCCTGTGAGCAAATTATGGCTCCGTTGCCTCTATCAAGACTAAAAACATCTTTTCGGGCGTTCACAAGGGCAGCTGTTGATTTCGGGGGCCCGTTCATAACCGTCCAAGGGCGAGGGAAACGTCGAGAGAAAAGATACTTATGTTTATTTACCTGCCTAGCCACGCGAGCTGTACACCTGGAAGTAGCTTTTGGCCTTGACACCAACTCGTTCTTGAACGCTTTCTACAGGATGGCTAGCCGCAGGGGACTTCCTGAGGAAATGTATTCTGACAATGGGACGAATTTCAAGGGAGCTGACAATGAACTGAAATCACTGGTTTCTCAAATAGATGAAAACAAACTACTACAATCAGTCGCTAACAAAGGGGTTAAATGGCACTTTAACCCGCCGTTCGCTCCACATTTCGGTGGAGTGCACGAATCCATGATAAAATCGGCAAAGCGGGCTATCAACGCTATCCTAGGGAATGCAGATATCAACGACGAAGAGCTAATGACCGCCATTATCGGAGCCGAGGGACTTATCAACTCTCGGCCACTAACGTATCAATCAGCAAACCCTGCAGACGATGTACCCCTGACCCCGAACCACTTCCTACATGGACAAGTTGGGCGTCAGTTTGCACCAACGTCAGTGGATACAACGCAGTTTAATCTTCGTAAACGATGGCGCCGGATCCAAGAGCTAGTCCGGCATTTCTGGCAGCGATGGCTCCGGGAATGGCTGACGGGGCTTGGGGCGCGGAAGAAGTGGAACCAGGAACGCCGGGATGTCCAGGTTGGTGAGATCGTTCTCGTTGTCTCACCAGATACGTCACGAGGAAACTGGCCGCTGGGGAGAGTTCTGGAAGCGTATCCGGGAACAGACGGACGAGTCCGAGTTGCGAAGGTCCAGATCGGGCAGGGAACCATAGTGTAGTGGTGCGCCGTGTCCGACGGATTGTCCATTGCGGTCAGTTACTGGTCGATTTGGTTCGGCATTTAGATGGCGCTAATTTCGCTGCACGTGACTGCAGAAGCGCTCTCTTACTTACCTTGACGTCGTAGCGGGAAGACGGGTTTTCTTTCTCTGGAGCTCCAGATGAGAATTCTACCGGCTGAGACAAGTTTGCGGCTCTGTTCCATACAGTCTAAAGTAATGGGTGAGTTTTACTTTAATGGTGGCAGCTGAACAGAACTTCCAACGCTTCTGAGAGGGAGAATTTACTAGAAAGTCTCAACCAAAAAATTTGCTACTTCGTGGCCCGGACCAGCAGGCGTATTCAGACTTGATAATTCTAATAACTGTATGGTTTTTCCAAAGGTTTACTGTCATTTTTAGAATTATTCTGCACTGTTGGTGACATAATTTCTTCAATATTGTTTGGCATAATGAAATTAAAAATTTTCGGCTGAACAAAATTGCGCACGTGCACACGTGGCGGCCATTTTGAAAAAATGACAAGCAAAGCTTACTTTTTCATTTAATTGGCTATTCCTGCAACTGTCTACAGCTTAATACCCCAGTTTACAAGTTAAATTTCTTTCAAAGGAAGAAAAAAAAAATGTATTTCATTAAAATTTCCTCATTTTAACAGACAGTTTTTGTTTGTATAAAATACATGTTTGCAGACGTGCATCCGGTTTCATGGCATAAGTCAAAGACTTGCGCAAATATTGAAACGTGTTTTGAATGAAATACATATTCAGAGGGGTATAAACCGGTTTTGAAGCTCGTGTTAGTCAAAGACGTGTACACCAGCCATAAACGTGGTTTGAAAACAGTTTCGACGTCATTGTAAGTGAGCAGCCGTTTTGTTGCAGGTAAAAAGAAATAAATTATAAAATTTATTCTTGTGTATTTACTTTGCGACAAAATGTCATCAGACATGCAAAACCCAATTCGTGTGAATTTTGCGACGGTTGAAGACCTCCAGAGCATTCCACACATTGGTCCAAAGGCTGCATGTACATTGATTGCATTGCGAGAAAGTCAAGGCAATCTGACCCTAGAAACATTGCAGACGTTTCTCCGAGCAAAGTTCGATGAGGAAACGTTGGCAATGTTAGATTTTTCTCGCAATGTAGGCTTGCCTATTGCACCAGCACAATATGGGTTGGAAGAAAGGGAGGAACTTAGGGTGGAGGAAAGGGAGGAACCTAGGGTGGAGGAAAGGCAAAGACCTGTTTCACCAGCCCGAAGTGTTTATGAGGATTCCTTTGAAGTAAATCCTTCAACCACTGCAACGAAAGAGGTAATTGAACGAAGGGCACCCATGTTTGCAGAAAGGCCTCCCATGTATGAACAAAGGCCACCCATGTTTGAAAGGTGGGAAAATTTTAGAAAACAGTTTTCCCCAATGACCAGCATGCATGACCAGAAACCGTCGCTTCCTGCTGAAAGGGGCGGTGACCCGTCATGTGATAAGCCCATTCCTAGTTCCTCTGTCCAAAGGATTGAGGAATATAAAGTTCCGAAGCCGACAAAGTTTGCCAAAGAACTGTATCGTAAGAGTACGAAGAGGGAGAAAAAGGTAGGGAAACTGGAAAAGAGCAAACATCATAAAAAGAGTGCAAAGCAAAAGAAAAGAGCTCACAGAGATTCTAGCTCTTCATCCTCTTCCTCGTCTAGTGACAATGCAAAGAACAAGGGAGGGATGGGGAAGCTGGAAAAAAGTAGGCATGGTAAGGCTGGAAAGCACAAGAAAAAAGTTCAGAGAGATTCCAGCTCTTCTTCCGAAGACCGTGAGTATATTGAAAAAGGGGCAAAGCCCAAGAAAAAGACTAAGAAAAGAAAGTCTAGAGATGAGCCTTCCAGTTCCCCTAGCTCTTCTGATTCTTCTAGCTCTAGTACAGACTCTGATGATGAGTTTAACATCCGTGCAAAGCACCGTTCTCATCATAAAAGGTCGAAGAAAAAGAGTGGGGCTGCAATTCTGAGATTATTGCCTAAAAATCTCAGTTATGACGGGAAAACAAATTGGCTGGCATTCAAACAGAAGTTCACTCGTTATGCCACTGCATGTGAATGGACTTCTGCCGAATGTTTGAATTGTTTATGCTGGTGCTTGACTGATAAAGCAGCAGATTTCTATGCCATCTTGATGGAAAGAAACGAGCATCTGACGTATCGACGCCTAATGAGTCGATTAGAAAAACGTTTCGGTGTCAAGGAATTGGCGGAAACTGCTCAGGCAAGGTTTCGGCAGGCAACCCAAGAACCAGGGGAATCACTTGAAGACTGGGCTGATAGGATATTGACACTGGCAACTAAGGCATTTAAGATGTTGCCAGAGCAGTATTCTAGCAAGCAGGCTGTCGTTAGATTATGTGAAGGTCTATTCGACAGAGAAGCTGGGTTGCGTGTTGGAATGGATAAGCCTGCTACAATAGAGCAAGCCATCAATAGTATAAAGTGGTATCAACACCTACATCAGTCCGTTTATGGAAAATCCAGTAAACGGAAACAGGATGAAGTTTTTGAGATGGTTGTTCAAGGGACAAACGTCCAGAATGAGAGTTCTGATGAGCAAAGTTCATCAAGAATCTCAGATCTTGAAGCAGCCATGATAAAGCTTCAGGAAAGTTTTGATGCAATGTCATCAAAGTTCTGACCATAGGAGCAGAACTACAGCTCCAAAATGGGGAAGAAAAATGGTGGTATATGGCAGTTTTGCCCTGACTCATGAACAGAAAATACTGTACTACGCTTAAAGTCTCCATAGTCCTATCAGCGGTAAAAACGACTAAATTCAAATCAGTGTAATAAGCTGTTCAACCTTCACCTTTGATAATAAAATGCGGGTTAGTGTGCATATATTGAGTTATATAACAAGCAAAAAGCAGAGAAAACAAGTTTTTGAAAAATAACAAATCGCTCGCAAAATCAAATTTCCTGTTCTGGTTTCCTGTCTAGCAATGCTATATAAACATAGGCGAGATACTGATTGGGACTCCACACCTGTACATTGTATTTTTACCATTTTATGAAATCGAAAGTAGGTCATTTTAGTTGCCAACTAAAATGACCCAAATAAGTTTTCAAACCCTTTTTATGCGAAGCTGAATGATGTTTTATTTGTTTAAAGCTGGCTAATTACGGTCATTTACAATGATGAAACTATAGTAAAAAGCTTGCAGCGATTCCTCATGATAAAATTTTTCATGCTGATAGAGCAATGGAGCCTTTAAGGAGCTGCTGGCAATAGTACGGCTTACTAGATAATGCAGGTACTGTTGCTGGGTAGGCCCTTTACGGTACGTACAGATCATTGTTGTCTAACTTGGCTATTACGGTTTTAAGACCCACAAGGGCAGTTGGTCAGGTGGATAGTGAAACATCGACCTGTGTAACCATGGATATGCTGGTGCAATGTCTAGAATACCGGTGTCTAGAGAGCATTGTAATGCATATGGTCTTAGGGTAAAACCCTGTGATCTGCCGTGTGGGGAGTGTGAATTCTGCATAAAGGCCGATAAAAATGGGGGTTCCTTTTCCAGGGAGGTGGATGGTTCAGTAACAAAGGCATCTCCAATGTTGCAGATCATTATACCTATGATCAATGAACAAAGGATGATGTAATTGGGGAATGTTTAATTGGTATGGAAGAAAATGTTCAGTTCTTTAAATCCTGGGGAATGTCGTATAAGTACAATTGAATTGGAACAGGGGGGCACTCCTGGGGTACGGGGTCATACCAGAAAAAGTTCAGGGAAAACCTGGGGTATTGAAAAACTTGTAGATATGAATCGGGTAACTCCTGATGGGTGGATTAAAGATGCCATGGGGAATGTTCAGATTAATTCTGGGGATTGTGATAATAGTCAAACTGGATACAATCTGGAAATATTTTGGGACTATGAAAAGGGGTATCTTAGAATATGATCAGGTAGAACCTGGGGTATGTCGTGGAGGGGTATTTCCCAGAGGCCTGAGGTATTGCAGGGAGTAAGTAATAGCCAGTTAGAAACTCAGCTACAGCAACAAAGTTGTTCGTTAGCTGGTAGAGTCAGGATAACAGTGTTCTCCCCAGAAATTTTGGAAGTTATGCTACTTTTAGTACAAAAATCAGATTTTGACTTGATCAGTTTTTAAGAAAATCCTTAATATAGCCATGTTTTGTCAAAATTAGCCTAAATTTACATTATAAATGCATTTAAAACTTTTACTGGCTAAAAAAAAAATGAAAATAATAGCACTTTAATAAAATTTCATTGGAATTAAATCATGTTGCAAGCGACATGCCTTAATGGTCTGGGGAGATCCCTGGGAGAAATAAGTCCATATAGATATAGCCACATTGGATGGGGTAGTCCATGGAAGGTTACGAGCCATGGAGCAACTGAAGAACCGTCATGCTGGGGTTTCTCATGGAAAAATTTAAAAGAAGGGCAAGCTGAAGATGGAAATCTGCATATACTTGACCGGATGAAAAGCGCTAGTAAACCTGAAGAGGGAGCTCTGTTCCTTGCAGGCCCTGCGGCAAAGTCGTACAGGCTTAACAGGGAGCAATTTCTCCTGATTGATGAGGACCTATAAAACTCGGAATGCCACCGACGAGAAGGACCTGGTCATGCCAACAAGTTTGAGACGAAACCATCCAGTTAAGCCATTGCATATACCATCTGCAGGACATAAGGGAGATGCTGAGTGGCCAGAACCAAAGAGAAATTGTGTTGATAGGTCACCCACGGAGAGGGTCCATATTGACCTGGGACCATTGCCAAAACGCCCAGAGGAAATGAGAACATACTATGATGGTAGATCAGTTCACTGAATGGGTAGAATGTATACCATCCCCATCGCAAACTGCTGAAGTAACAGCCAAAGCAGCTGTTGACCATTTTTTCTTGTGTAATGCCCTGGAGATCCATGAATCACAGATTACGACATAGGCCGTACTGGAAGATTCCATCCTTGAGATCCATGAATCACAGATTACGACATATAGGCCGTACTGAAAGATTCCATCCTTGAGATCCATGAATCACAGATTACGACATATAGGCCGTACTGGAAGATTCCGTCCTTGAGATCCATGAATCACGGATTACGAGATAGGCCGTACTGGAAGGACCAGGCAGAAAGGGATCTACTATGAAGGGTAGGGACAGATTACACCCCACGGTCAGCTACGATACCACTTATAGCTACCTCTGCATGTCAGATGTATCAAGAACCCAAGTCAACTGTGATACACCTGATAGCTTATTCTGCACGTCAGATGTATCCAGAAGTCACACCCTACAGTCAGCTGCGATACACCTGATAGCTTCTTCTGCACGTCCGATGTATCCAGAAGTCACACCCTACAGTCAGCTACGATACAACTGATAGCTTCTTTTGCACGTCAGATGTATCAGGAATCGTCAATCAACTACGATACAACTGATAGTTTCTTCTACACATCAGATGTATCAGGAATCGTCAGTCAACTACGATACTACTGATAGCTTCTTCTGCACGTCAGATGTATCAGGAACCGCCAGTCAGCTACGATACAACTAATAGCGCCTTCTGCATGTCAGATGTTTCTTGAATATTCTACGACACGCTGCCAACATCAGCTAAACACTGGGAGCTTCACTGCATACCAGGTGTTCTACTGATACTGAGAACGTCCAAGAAGTCGTCGGATCTTTCTTCATAAAATGGGGAGGAGTGTAGTGGTGCGCCGTGTCCGACGGATTGTCCATTGCGGTCAGTTACTGGTCGATTTGGTTCGGCATTTAGATGGCGCTAATTTCGCTGCACGTGACTGCAGAAGCGCTCTCTTACTTACCTTGACGTCGTAGCGGGAAGACGGGTTTTCTTTCTCTGGAGCTCCAGATGAGAATTCTACCGGCTGAGACAAGTTTGCGGCTCTGTTCCATACAGTCTAAAGTAATGGGTGAGTTTTACTTTAATAGTGAGATCAGTGACTAGGTTGTGTCCCTTAGAATGCGAACTGAAAATTGCACTACCTAGAAAATAAACTTTTCTCGTGTTTTCTAATTCATATCGTAGAAAAACCTTAATTTTTTGTAAGTCATACCGGAGAGAAGCCTTATTCTTTTTTATTTTAAGTTTTCGGTACTTCAATAAGTAATTTTATTTAGTTTAAAAACTTTTCAACTTTACAATTCGAAATCATATTTCCTTTAAGCAATCAAAATGTATGTTTATTATAGCATTTTGAGGAGGGGAAAAATGGAAAGGAGGTATATTTATACAATATAGAAACTGTTATAAGTGGACGTTGCACGGTTGGCGTAACGTCGTTGTAACGTTATAAAACGTAACTTAACGTTAAGTTAGTTGCTAAGTAGTTAGTTAGTTACGTCGTCGCGCTAAATCGTAGGGGCTCAGTATTGTAGAAGAATCGTAAAATAAATTGGATTATGGAACTTACATCGATGTTCGCTTCTTTTGTTACAATTCCACAATCGGGAAAATCATACCAACATGCATTAAGGCTTGATTTATAGTTCTGACCCCTTTTGCTCAAGTAATTCCCCTGTTGTGATGTTTTTTTACCAATCTTTATAGGTTTTTTGGCATTTTTGATCCGATTCTTTTCAAATTTTGATCCATTGATGTAGCATAAGGAAAGATCTGACACATATTTTTCAGTTTTCCCCGGAAGAATTTTAGGGCTGAGTTATGGCCCTTTGACGTTCCTTATGGAAAAAAGTTTGTTATCACTACTCCTAAATTATTCAAAATATGTTCTTGAAACTTAGTATGTGAACATATATTGGTATGAAAATATGCATTAAGTCTAGGTTTTTCAATTCCAGCCCTTTTACCATGAGTTATGCCCCTTTTTGACCAATTTTTATAGGTTATTTTTGCCATTTTGACCCGATTCTTTTCAAATTTGATCCATTGATACTGCATAAGAAAAGAGCTGACACATATTTTTCATTTCCCGAGAAGAATTTTAGGGCTGAGTTATGGCCCTTTGAAGTTCCTTATGGAAAAAGTTTGTTTTCACTACTCCTCCTAAACCATTCAATAGATTTTTTGAAACTTAGTATGTGAACACAAAATGATATGAAGAAAGGCATTAAGGCTAGGTTTTACAGTTCCAGCCCTTTTATCATGAGTTATGCTCATCTTTAAAACTTTTTGCACAATTTTCGCTGGGCATTTTAGCCAATTTTGCTCTGATCTTTTTAAATTTGATCCATTGATGCAGCATAAGAAAAAATTTGATTCATATTTTTCAGTTATTCCTGGAAGGATTTTAGGGTTGAGTTAGGGCCCTTTGAAGTTTTCTATGGAGAAAGTTTGTTATTGCTTCTCCTCCCGGACTGTTCATTGGATTTTCTTGTAAACATTAATTGGTGTGAAGCTGTGCATTAAGACCAGTTTTTTTTTCAGTTCAGTCCTTTTACCATGAGTTATGCCCCTGTTTGATACTTTTTGCACAATTTTCTTTGGGTTATGATTTTGGCCAGTTTTGCTCCGATTCTTTTCAAATTTGATCCATAGATGAAGCATAAGAAAGATTTGAAACACATTTCTCTTTTTTTTTTCCTGATGCCCTTGTCTGTCGCCTTTCTCGAGACGCAGGGGTTGAGGTTGCTCGATGTTGGGACGCCTGCGATCGCGAGTTAATTTGTAGGCGTTTCTTACCTGATGTCTGCAGCTAATGTGTCTCGCGGAATGCGACAGTAAGTGTGGTTAGGAGAGGAATGCTCGTTGCCTGCCAAGACATAACCATCATCTCTTTTCTTTCAAACTTTTGGGGTTTAGCGACACTGAAGAAGTTAAATACAGAAACGTGCGTCTGTCGCTCACTTTGCTGTGAATACGTTTATATCCTAACATAACATTTCTCTTGGGAACACAGAAACAGCTACCCATCCACCTATGCACACACGAAAAAATCAGTTCTGACAGTACATTAAATACCAGCGGATTGACATCGGAGTCATTCTGAAATACTATTATATGATTTTGCATATATCTATTCAAACCTTCGGCAGCTAACTAACCGTTAGAACAAAATAAAAAGATACGCCTTTAAAATTCATTTTATAGCTTACGCTGGTCACTAACCAGTTCGGTATCTGAGGAGTTCCGCGAAACTTACAATTGCACTCATGATTTACATGGGTACGTAATAGCCTGATTACTTTCCCTGAGTTGTTGTTATTTAAAGACTTCAGTGTCTTCAAGTAATTAATTGTATTGAATGGATTGCCAAATCCTATGAATTAAAATGTCATCTAGAGATATACAAGGGTAACAACGTACCTAATATGGCCGAATTAATCATTCGACGGCCATTTTGAAGAAACTCTGACAGACTTTCCGTTTGTAACATATAAGAGACAGGATTTTTTCCTGAAAGTACCCATTTTACCTTATAAAGGCGGTGTCGTGTAACTGTACTTTTGGGATGGGTTGTGATTGTGCGTTTCCCTTGTTGGTTTTGTCTAAATTAACCCAATGATCACGGGGGTTGTCGGGTCGGGCGATGGTGCTGTGTAACTGTCAGTGCTTGGGGCGTCCTACTTATTTGGATAATAGTAGGGTAAGGGCCAGTCGTGCTTGCAGCAGATGTGGGACGGGGATTGTTTTGATTTTATCTATACTGTCTAATCATTTTCTTTCTCCCTCTCTCTGAAATAGGGCTCGACATAGACTGAAATATTGTTTCAAAAGGGCCTGTTAAAATCAAAACAAACAAACAAACAACCCATTAATGACGAGTTGAGTCTTTTACCTGACTCTTTGCACAAGTCTGTTTCCAATTTTTTACCGATTTACTTTTTAGCTCACCTGAGCCAGAGGCTCCGGGGGAGCTTATAGGATGGTAAGGCTCCGGCGTCCGTCGTCCGTCGTCCGTCCGTCCACAATTTCAAACGACTTCTCCTCTGAAACCGCTGGGCCGATTGTAACCAAATTTCATACAGAGCCTCCTGGGACCTTAGGAACGAAAAGTTGTTCAAACGGTCCTGGTCACATGACCAACATGGCCGCCATGTCCATTTATGGTAAAAACCTGAAAAAATCTTCTTCTCCAGAACCAATAGGTCGATGGTCTTGAAACTTGCTATGTAGCATCGGGTACACGAATACTACTAAGATTGTTCAAATTATGACCTTGGGTTGACCTTGACCTTTTTTACGGTAAGGTCAAATTTGCTTACTCATGCTTTTATATGGCAAAATGCTGCAACATAAGATATCTTGGAAACTGTTTAAGATTTTGGCCTAAAAATTGATATATACAGTTGTCTTAATGAGTTCATGAAGAATTATGAGTATAAGAGGTCAAGGTCATTCTTTGACCTTTGACCCAGAACTCTCATATTTTGACAATATCAAACAATCTCCTCAAAAACCACTAGACCAATTGTAACCAAATTTCATATAGATCCTCCAGGGGTTGAGCGAATGAAAATTTGTGCATACGGTCCAGGTCACATGACCAACATGGCCACCACGCTCATATATGGTAAAAACCTTTAAAAATCTTCTTCTCCAGAACCAATAGACCGATGAGCTTGAAACTCGGTATGTAGCATTGGGTACTCAAGTACTATCAAGATTGTTCAAATTATGACCCTGGGTTGACCTTGACTTTTTTTACGGCAAAGTCAAATATGGGAAAATGCTAAAACATGAGATTTCATGGTAAGTTTTGAAGATTTTGGCCTAAAAATTGGTACATAGAATCATCTTAATGAGTACATGAAGATTTTTGAGTACAAAAGGTCAAGGTCATTCTTTGACCTTTGACCCAGAAATCTCAAATTTTGACCATTTCAAACAATCTGCTCTAAAACCACTGGGCCAATTGAAACCAAATTTCATATAGAGCCTCAAGGGGTTGATGGAATGAAAATATTTTCTAACGGTCCTGGACACATGACCAACATGGCCGCCACGCCCATATATGGTAAATACCTTTAAAAATCTTCTTCTCCAGAACCAATTGACCGATGGCCTTGAGACTTTGTAAGTAGCATTGGGTACTTGAGTACTATCAAGATTGTTCAAATTATGACCTTGTGTTGACATTGACCTTTTGCAGTAAGGTCAAATATGGGAAAATGGTAGAACATAAGATTTCATGGAAAGTTTTGAAGATTTTGACCTAAAAATTGGTATATACAGTTGTCTTAATGAGTTCATGAAGAATTATGAGTACAAGCGGTCAAGGTCATTTTTTTACCTTTGATCCAGATTGCTCATATTTTGACATTTTCAACCATTTCCTCAAAAGTCAAAGGGCCAATTGTGAACACATTTCATATAGAGCCTCCAGGGGTTGATTGAATGAAAATTTGTTCAAACGGTCCAGGTCAGATGACCAGCTTGGCCGCCATTACCACTTACGGGATAAATCTTTAATATTTTTCTTCCCCAAAACCAATACACCAATGGCCCTGAAACTTGGTAAATAGTATGGAGTACTAGAATACCACCAAGACTGTTCAAATGGTGACCTTGGGTTTACCTTGACCTTTTTTGCGGCATGGTCAAATATGGGAAAATGCTAGAACATAAGATTTCATGGAAAGTTTTGGAGATTTTGGCCTAAAAATGGTATATATGGTTGTCTAATGAGTACATGAAGATTTATGAGTACAAGTGGTCATGGTCATTCTTTGACTTTTGACCCAAAACTCATATTTTGACAATTTCAGACATGATAAGTATAAGCCACCTTGTCAATTGTTCAGGTGAGCGATTCAGGGCCTCATGGCCCTCTTGTTTAAAAGAATCCAATAGGGTCGAGTCGGGTAACTTCGGACAGCGGGTAAATTCGGGCATACCATTGCAAACAGGGAAAATCCAGATGAGACGGCTCATCATAAGCCGTCTCATCAGGATTTTCACTGTTTGCCCAATTTATTTTATTTTAATTCCAAACAAATGACATTTAGAGAAAACAATGCCACTGTCCGAATTTACTTGCTGTCCGAATTTACTCGACTTGACCCTATTTCAGGCAAACAATGTAGACCCTAATGATATGCCGTGTTCTGTGGCGTCTGAATTACAGCGTTTGCATGTGTCCCCAAACGAGGTTTTAGTCTTGAAAGGGTAAAAATAATTCTGTAGCTCACATTCTTTCCTGTTTTAACAATCGTGTGTACACTTTCAGCGTGAGGCTAACAGTTTTGGTATTGCAATCTGGGTTCGAGGTTATACTTGAGAATAATTTCAATCTCAAAATAAAGCACACTGATTGGCTTCTTCTGAGCACATATTTCAAACTCAAAATAAAGCACGCTGATTGGCTGCTTCCGAGCATGTGCTCGGAAGCAGCCAATCAGTGTGCTTTATTTTGAGTTTGAGAATGTACTCAAGTTTTATAACCTCGGAGCCTGTTATTATCAGCTATTCTTTCTCGTAATTGTCTGGTATTTTATGATTGCCAAAAAGTTTACATTGACCTGGATTTCAGGTATTTTTGCTACTTTGCGTTTCTTTTTTTTTTTTTTTTTTTTTTTGGCAACCTAGTTTATTTTCACCGCTCAATAACGGTTGTCGCAACGTATGCAGTCAAACGATCAAACCATTTCTATGCGAAAATTGCTCAATGAATCTTTGGAGTTGAAGGTTTTAGCACTCCCTAAATTGCATCGGGTTTGCATTATTTTGATACAGCATCCGTTGGAAATGACACAGAAGTGCACTTTGACTGGCAGGATTGCTTCGTTAATTTCCTACAGCGGCAAAAGGGTTTCGTAATTGACAGTTTACTGTCAACTAGCTTCGTTTACACCACCGGGGTTAACTTAATACTAGGAAATGACCTAGTTACATGTTTGAGTTGCACTCATTTATTACTCTCATTGCAACATTTGCATTACATTTGTATGACTCTCGCCAAGGGTGCGGCTCGCTAAGTGACCGATTTCCACTACAAGATGGGTCCAATAAATAACCTAGACCTGGGTTCGAGGTTATAAAACTTGAGAATAATCTCAAACTCAAAATAAAGCACCCTGACTGGCTGCTTTCAAGGATGTGCTTCGCTTTATTTTGAGTTTGAGAATGTACTCAAGTTTTATAGCCTCGGGGCTTGTTTGACTTTATCCACAAATAGACTATAACGCTCCCCGAGAATCGAGATATCCCTACTCCACTGGGGGTCGCAGAAAAGAAGAAATTTACAATGATCCTCGTATAGTAAATTTGATACTTTAGTTAGTTTATGCTTTATAATAAATGTGTCCCCAGCGCCTGCATGTAGGCAATATGGAAATTCTGATCTTTATTGTGCTTCCGATGCGTTGTGACGGGTAAAACTTTATTTTAGGAAAAACGACATCAGCCCGAATCGTAGTCTCTGCTGAGAAATTCTGTACTGATTTTAGAATTATGTGTCCGCAACTATTACCAAAATACAAATACAAATACAAATATTTTATTGGTCTAAAATGCAATTACAGGATTGTCACCATAAACATCACAAAACCTGCAAATAACACATGCTGTACCAAACCTCTTACATTACAAACGTATATACTAATACTTATTAAAGTCGTTCTATTCACTTATAAAAATCAATATGATTATTATAATATATATTTGTGAATATACCATTCAGTCCTATGTTATCATTAATTTGTGATTCCATTATTAAGTAAATTATTCCTTTCGTTATACAACTCAAATATAAAAGATATACTAAGGGCATTCAAGTCAAAATCTTTACTTGACATTATGAAAATAAATTTGTCTGAATTATTCATAATACTAAATGCTGGGTTTATATTATCAAACCAAGATTTTCTGATATTTTCTAGGTTAGGACATGACAATACAAAATGTTTTTCATCTTCAATGTCTGTACGACACAACTGGCATATTCTTTCTTGCAGTGGTATTTTCCTGACTTATTTCACTGCATCTGATGTTGTGCCGCGTGGCAGCCGTACAAAATCTTCCCGTACATCGTCATAATGCAGATAACATATTTTCCGGGGCCGTATTCATAAAACGACTTAAGTCGTTGCTATGCTGTTGCTAAGGCTCAATTTCTATGAAGGAGATTCCCTACAACTATGGAATTTGCTCTGGAGGAACAGTCTTACAAAGACTGTTCCTCCAGAGCAAATTTCATAGTTGTAGGGAATCTCCAACGTAGAAATTTAGCCTTAGCAACAGCATAGCAACGACTTAAGTGGCTTTATGAATACGGCCCCTGGTCTTTTGCGGTCATTGGGCTCATTCTTAGTCTGTTTGAAAATAAACTGAGGCTGCTATTTTTGTTACTTTGCGATGTTCTTTGCTGCCAGAGAATCTTCCTCCTCAATTTATTCAGTACTAGCACTAGCCTAACCTTAAACCTGACCCTTAATTAAACTACCGCGTATCCCCTTGCCGTCTTTATTACACTGGAACATGGGATACAGAGCAGTAGCTAAACATGTGTTGATATTTTTCAACACGTGACGCCGACGTATTTACAATAATGTCGAACAGTGCAGAAAAAATCAAAGAATAAGAAATAAAAGTAGGCCAAATGAAACAAACATTAATATTCCAATAGTTTTTTTCCTGTCCAATAAGTATGGGAATTCGGTGTCACCATTTGTTGATTTAGTATACACAATCGGCAGTCCCTGTGGCTTTTGTAATTTTCTTCTTTTCTATTTCCGTCACCACAGACGTGTGTAATTTTCTGCGTCTATGAATTCAATTTTTGTATCATTTTTGCTTAACGACTGATCATTGTTCTTACAATGTAGCTTACAATGTAGCTTATCTTGATATGGGCTGACCCGACTGCTTTCTTAATGAACAAAGCCAGACTTTAGATGATGAGACACAGGAATTGCAACAATTACAAGGAAACACCCACCCACCCAATTATGCTATTGACAGAATGAGGAAAGAAAAACACAATTACGCAATGAAAGGACTTCTATGCTTAAGGGGAGGATTTTCTCCATTAGACCGACATGACAGGTTTGAATTTTCAAAAGTATAAAAAGAACATATGTTTCTTAGCAGAGCTTCCACAACTAAGTAAACCGTATGCAATCAGATCATTTGTGATTCAGACCCGAAGACATGGGGAGATAATCCAGGCTGACCTTACCTACCCTAAATTCAAGGTTTTCGGATACCTCATTTATTGAGGTAATAAAAATATTGAAATCAATCATGCACTCGAAAAACAATGGTCATAAATGCATGCTAAATGCATGCATATCACAATACAGAGCAATGATTTTTTTCTTGTTACGCTTGATTGCCATCTTAACTTGCAAAACCATAATGATACTTCCGGTCAAAACGCCCGAAAGGGAATGGTTCGCTATAACTAAAATACAAGTACTCCCCCCACACACCCCCCCCCCCCCCCCACCCTACATGACCCAGCATTTCCTTTATGCAGCAGACTTATGCATGACAAGTACACAATATATATGAGTGGGAAGCTGGGTCACGGGGGAACGATACTCAGTAAGACAAAGAAGAAGAATGGCGAAAAGTAGCACCGTGATCTTAGAGGATTAAACTGTGTACAATGACCTTGAAATGCGGTCAAGGTCACATACATATAGTCAAAAAAGTCCACTGTTGTCTGTTATGGAAGGGGCGTATGTAAAAAAAAAGCGTGAAATGTATACAATTAATCATTGTGTCAACGATCAGTTTTAGGATAATTAACAATAAATCTCAACAATGACGTCAACGTCAACGTATGCGTAACGCACTTACATAGACATAAAAACTTGAAAATTCATTTGTCATGCAAGTAACATGTCATAGTCATAGATGCAAGCAAAAGTCAGCGATTCGTATAACTTTTTAATTAAGGGGGAAATTCAGAAGTTAGAAGTCCTTATGTATTTTCGATAATCGGCAGACCAAGATGAAAAGATGAACACAGCCCAACTGATATTGGGGCAGCAAGTAATAAACTCAGCTTAATAAAAATATACTCACCTCATCACATGATGGAAACCAGAAGGAATATTTTTACTATTGGAATCTCACAACCAAACATAGTCAAGAGAGGTCATGCAGTATGCTGCAAGTCAGTTTTTAGCTACAAGATATGTTTTTTGGTGTTGTTTTTTGTCGCACGGTACGATATTGGCGTCCGGTTTTCCGTCCGTCCGTCAGTCGTCCGTCTGTCCATTTGTTCATATTTACGTCGACCCTAGTATTTAAGTCCGTTCAAAAGACTTATTCTCTAAACCACTGCATCCATGGTTCTCACATTCACATGCAGCATGATCAGACAGCAGGGATTCAGAATGGTAGAATTCAGCCTGGTCGAGAATCCAAGACAGCTATCGTTACTAAAAATAGCAAAACCAATAAACTCAACTTTTTTTCTCCAGAACTGCTTGGTATATTTGGCTGAAATTTTACATTAGTGGGACCTTGATTTTCAAAATTATCAGAATGAAAAACTAACTGTCGCGGAATTAGGTCACAGTGACCGCACGTCGACCCTAGCATATTTTACGTCGACCCTAGCTTTTCAAATGACTTTCTTAAACCACTGCATACATGGTTCTTAAATTTCACATGCAGCATGCTCAGACTGCGGATTTTTGTTGATATGTTAACCATAAAATTTCGAGGATTAAGCAGTTTTGTTTTGTTTTAAAAAGTTCCACTAAAAACCCAGTTGCTGGAGTCCGTCAACAAAAGAGTAGTTCTGATCAACTCCAAAATCAAGTTCTTCAGTCTGCGTAGGTGTTGGCTTCCTAACTTATACGTAGAAAAATATAAAATCTTCAAGACGATAGGACTCTGAGGTCCTACGACGACATATACTTTTGAAACCTAGTAAAACTTAAAAACTTATTCACAAATCCCAATATATCTTTAATTTACCCATTGAAAGCAACAGTAAATTTAAGTTTCAACGACAACCAAAGTTCTGGTCCGATTAGCATTTCTGCGAAATTTTAGCATTCTAGCCTTATGTCTACTGTTAAGTCAATCATATATCTGATGGAGCACCACTAATGAATCACTTGAATTGAAGATACGTCATGTCATTATGAGCCGCGGCACGAGAAAACCAACAATGTGGTCGTGCGCCCAGCACAGACTCCTATCAGCCTGGGATCCACCCAGTCTGATCAGACGCTTCGTTAAGTGCTCAAAGGGTAGCGAAGGGTCTAAGCTACCTCCATGCAGACAGCGAAGACTTAGATCAGACTGGGCGGATGCCAAGGTTGATCTGAGTCTGGGCTGGGCGTACAACTACAACCACTTTGTTGGTTTTCTCGTGTCGCGGCTCAATTATATTTTCTGCTAAGACAGGACGAGAGAACACTAATTTTTTATTGAAATTCAATGATAAATTCATGGTCCCAAATTGACCAAACTACTTGACCGGTTTGCGTAGAAACATGTTTTCAGTACACTCCTCAGACCGTTTTTAATGCCCACATGTCGACATTCTGCGGGCATTAAACTTGAATTTCTCTTTGGCTTGGCCCACCGTGGTTCAACTGATGTTTTCCTTTAACTGTTGCTCGCAGTAGAATTTGTTTAGCTAAGGGTATGTTTGTTTGTTTAATTCTAGATTTTTATGTCGTCGCTATGGTGCATTGATGGAGTTAGGGAGTCATTACCCGAAATGAACTTTTTATTTATTTATTATTGTTATAATCATTTTTTATTCTTTTCTATGAATTGTATCGTGACCAAGAGTGAAGTTTACATACAGCTAAAATTATTTCAAACCCCATCCCAATTTTTCTCACGCCCACCCCATCCCCCAACAAACAGTTTTGTGGTTTATACAATGGGGTGCTTTATATTTTAAAGTCTTCTCTTGCTCTTGGTCCCCGTCTCCGCATTTTTTTTTTAGCATTCTGATTACCTCGGAGCTGATCTTTATGCTTCTCGTGAATTTGTTTGTTCTGCACGTGTATGTTTGTCATTTTTTTTTCCTCCTGCTGTCGAGGGTTGGCTGCGATTCGTCATTGTGGAATACCCTAGACCTGTCTATTACCTTAAATGCTCCTGTCTGTCTGTCCGTCAGTCCGACCGTCCCACCTCGTGACCTCAGGGCATAGAGGTTTTGTAATAATCTTCCTCAATAGTTTTCAATGGATCTATACCGAGAGGCAAATGAAAGTATACACTTTTTGAATGCATATATTTTACTCATTTCTTTTGGCTCAAACCTGAATTGTGCATAAGTTATTTTTACTTAAGGTACATCAGTGTGGTGTAGCAAAATTACTTATTGTAAACTTGACAATACGAGTTAGCTGTAAAACTGTATTTGAAATTTCGGGTGGGGGGTGTTTGTTGTTTTTTTTTAACAAACCACAACGCTTGCTTTTCATTTACATGATGACAAGGCTCTCGCGGCAGACAGAAATCATATACGCAGAGGAAAAAGAAGCCAGAGGCACAAAGAAAGTATACACTTCATCGCCAATTAGTCATGACTCTAACTTGTATTTTATTAAGCCAGCTACGAACCGCTTTGAGCGGTCAGCCTGTTATGACTTCAGTTTGCGCCAAAAGCATTGTCGTCCTGTAAATGAAACGCATACACTGTTGTTTGTGTAGAAAAGCAACCGAAACTGCTAATACTGATTTTGCAGCATATTCGTATTGTTTAATATCATGCACGTGCAAAAAAAACGGCAAAACAAACATGTACGTATAGCGTCGCTAGTCAAGCGACTCGTTTAGTAATCTTAAGATGCCACTTTTTTGTACTATGAGGAAAGATGCATAATAATTTTAGACCTGAGCAGTGAATAATAAGAAAAATACCGGCATTTATAAACGTATCCTTTCTTTTGCCTCTGCGTGTAAGAATCGTGCTTGCCACAGGGAGTCTTTTCATCATGCAAATGAAACGCAAACGTTATGGTTTATTTAGAAAAACACCGGAAATTTCAAATGCAGATTAACGACAAAATCATATTGTCCATTTTGCTGCACGTGGAAAACGTGCAAACTCGGCATGTACGTATAGTGCCGCTAGTCAAGCGTTTCAATCAGAAATTTTACTACACCACATTGATTCATTCCCCTTGAGTAAAACAAAATCAAGCAGAATTTCAGACCTGAGCGCTGAATTATAAGTTAAATATAGGCATTCAAAAAGTGTATACCTTCTTTTGCCTCTGAGTATATTTCAAGCTTTGTAGACATGTTGTGGACATAATGAAGATGCATGTGGCATTTTAATGGAGATGAAAATAATTTTCATAGAATAGTCGCCTTTTTAACTTAGTCATTTTGAACTTTTTTTTTTTTTTTTTTTTTTTGTTGTTGTTGGCTTTTGCACTTTATGGTATGAAGTTTGTGCAATCGACTTCTCCTATAGTTTCAAATGGATTCTTCTTTTCCAACTTTGAAGATACATGTAGATTGCGAACATCATGAAAATGTGCATATGGGTTTTTGATGGAAATAGAAAACGGCATTTTGTATTTAGTCATTTTGAGCAGCTTTTTTGCTTTGTGCAGCTAATTTTGCATTCCAGGGTACGAAGTTTGTGTAATCAGCTCCTCCAATAATTTTCAATGAATTCTTTCAAACTTTGTGGGTATGTTGTGTTGACATAACAAAAATATGCATGAGGCCTTTAGATGGATTTAAAATGAATTTTGACAGAAAGACTGCCTTTTAAAGGCTGTCTCAAACTTATTGTGAAAACTTGACTGCGTAAACTTTTTCTGTGTCACTTTATCTGACCTTCTTCTTGCTAACATTTTAAGGTTAATGATCAAACAGACAGCACAATATCCTTTATCATTAAGGAAGGTGAAAGCCGGATAAACCAATAAAGGAGCCGCGGCATGACAAAACCAACAAAGTGGCATGTGCGCCCAGCGAAGACTCAGATCAGCCTGGGCATCCGCCCAGACTTATCAGAGTCTGCGCTGCCCGCACCAAGGTAGCTTAGACCCTCAGTTACCAGTTCAGTGCAAACGAAGTCTCTGCTCAGACTGGGCTGATCTGAGTCTTCACATGGCGCACATGCCTGTTTGTTGGTTTTTTTGTACCGCGGCTCAAAAATTCCATAATAAAGGAGAAACTGCCGGATATTAAGTTGTCAGAATGAGCTTGTTCAATACGAGCCCTTTAGGTGATCATCAATGTGCAAGCACTATTACTGCAGACAAAAATAACACCCTGCGACAAGTACTAAATTGGTGTTAAATAACTGCAGAGAGTGTTGATCTCAAGACCTACATTTCTAATATGTGCATATCTATGAAAACAAATGTGTTGGCGGTTGTAAAAGCAATACGAGATAATAAACCATTAGCACAAAATTTCTGGGAAAAGTGATATAACTGTGGAAAAACAGAAGAAAACACAGAAGAATGTTAACTCAGCCCAAGATTTTGAAATTTTAAACTTACTTCCATCCGTGCAATCTGCTTACTCGGCCATTTCTATTTACTATGAATCAATATATCAAAAATTAATAAAGAACCCACTTAAGGTCAAACCCGCCAAAGACATCAAAAGGGAGATACGCTAACGACAAAACGGAAGAGTACATATTTGATAATAGACACACCCCAGCGGGCACCAGACGTCGAAATGACGTCGTACTGACAAGCATTCGGAACTCCTCGGCCAATTCCGTGTGAATCAGACCTCGGGCGTATGTACGGCGGAGCAATATGCAGCAAAATCCAACATTTTGTTGTTCGGCCGAAAGTATACGCCGAAGCCGTAGATCTCTAGGTCTACGAATAATTAATTCTCGACCTGCGACCTTTTTCAGCTGTTGCACGGACATTCATTTAATGCTTTGCTATTGTTAAAACAAAATAGTCTATTATTAATGACGAGACAGAAAATACATTTGCTTCTTCTCATTTTATTATTTACTCGGTGCGACAGTGCGGCCATCTTTGTTTATATCGTTGTTCCTAACAACAGTCGTGTGACGTAAGTAGTCCCACGTCATACATCCGAGGTTGATTCTCGGAATTGGCCGAGCGGTGTTCCGATTGACTGACAAGAAAACGCTCCTATTATTGTCCCATATTGTTCGAGACTGTCATACGAAGATCTGGTAGGACAAGAAAGAAACTTGCATGTCATGAATCAGGAGATTACGGTTTAGGAATAACTAAAGTCTAATGTTGCAGTCTGTGTTGTCTTCTGGTGCTTGCTGTATTTTAGGCAATACAGTTATCTCAACAGTCGTGAGAGGTATCAGTGACTCTGTATCATGGACTCATAATTGAGCCGCGACACAAGAAAACCAACGATGTGGTTGTGCGCCCTGCACAGACTCAGATCAGCCTGGGCATCCGCCCAGTCTGGTCAGACTCTTCGCTAAGTGTAAAAAGGGTAGCTAAGGGACTGAGCTACCTCCATGCGGACTGCGAAGACTCTGATCAGACTGGGCGGATGCCCAGACTGATCTGAGTCTGTGCTGGGCGCACAACCACTTTGTTAGTTTTCTCATGTCGCGGCCCATATGTTATCGATACCTTATAATAAAGAATTCGGTTGCAATTGCAACACGGCCACGTCAACAATAATGGCGGGATGTTGTAACCAGTGTAAATTTTATTGCCTTATGTGTTTTTCATGCGGACAGCGAAGGCTCCGATCAGACTGGGCGGATGCCCAGGCTGATTTGATCCCCCCAGTCTGATCTGAGTCAGCGCAGGGCGCACAACCACTTTGTTGGTTTACTCGTGTCGCTGCTCATTTTGTTATTCAATTCACACGTAAAATTTACAATGTAAAGTCCCAGGAACTGACAGTAAGCTAAAAGCTCATAATGGTCATCTCTTTGGCTTATAATGATCATCCTCTGGATAACTTTTACGACGATGTTTCACTGTAACCATCTGCCCTGAAACGTCTCGCAGAATTCCATACTTGCATATCAAATTTAATCCCATTCTTTCCACAAAGTTCAAATTCAATTCGATGCGAATTTAACAGTGCTCAAAGCTGATAACAGCAAATCTAATTACAGCCGTTTTAATAAAGCCTTTGTAATAAATTGCTAAAACGAGGTTCATATAGAATATTCTACGACAATCCCTACAAAATTCTGAGTTACAGCATCGGTCTGGTCCTAATTCAATTTGAGAGCAAAATCATGAAAAGAGCCCTTACAATCCTCTTAATTGGAAGGACTAAATCAATTCTGACCGCATGTATTAGGTTGTTGCAGCAGTCTGGTAAACAAAGTGCAGAAAAAAGTACAAGTATTAAGGCCCCATTGCTCTATCAGCATGAAAAATTTTATCGCGAGGTATCGCTGCAAGCTACTCGCCATAGTTTCGCCATAGTATATCAAGGCGATTAGCCAACTTTGAACCAATAAAACATCATCGAGTTTCATAAAAAAAAGGAATCAAAATGAACTAATTTCGATTTCGTAAACAATGTAAAAATGGTAAAAATACAACGTACAGCAGTGGAGTCCCATTCACTAAACCGCTTTTGTTTATCGTGCATCTCTAAACGGGAAACCAGAAAAGGAAATCTGTATTTTGTAGAACGAAATTTCGTCTTTCAAAAACACGTTCCCATACTTTTTGCTATGTATATGGATCAATCTATCCACATCATCCCTTATTTTATCGCCAAACGTGAAGATCGAAGCGCTTTTCGTAACGAATTGCGTTTAGACGTTTTTACCACTTATAGGACTATGGAGACTTTAACGTGAATTGCTATAGGGATCAAACATGTTTTTTCATGCATTAACATTTGCCAGTTACCTCAGGGTCTGTTGAAAACCAAGACCTAATGCAATGAAACCCCATGTTTGATCGTTATTATTGCAATTCAACCACAATCTTTAAAAATGAAGAAAATATTGTGGCACTATTTTTCAGCTCATCGCCATCACCTTGCTAATTCCTATAACCGCTATACGTTTTTATAAAAATCCCCGTTTCAGGCCATGGTCAGCTATCTTTAATTTCCCCCCCCCCCCCCCCCAGCAGATGCTCACAAGTCAAAATCATTTTTACTAAATTTTTCACTTAATGTCGCCTACTCTTCCATTTTTTACAATATCTGAATCTGTATTACTCCTGTATAAAAGATAGCTACAACTGAAAAATTGCCGCTTGTTTCTGTTCTGACGGAGTATTTCCCTGTAACTTGTATACGCAAAGGCGGTCAATATAGCACGTGATTCGCCTTGTTAATACATGGGCTTTTGTTGTTTTAAACATGCCTGTTAAAGGCACTGATATTTATGCAATTATACACTTGTTAGCCGCCATCTTTCAAAAGAGTCAACTTTCGGATTTCACTACTGGTTTCCCTGTTACAAATTTAAAGAGTAACTACACTTCAGGAACTGACTGAATCAGATCCCAAACCCTATCCCCAACATCAAAGGGAAAGATTGACAAAGACATCCCAACAAACAATAAATTACAAGTGATAAGCCGAGTCAGCAGCTCTTTCCCAAATAGGTTGCAACTCAGCTATCTTTATTGAACTAAATTATTTAGACTAACAGACGGGTTACAACAGACTAAGCAAATTATATGAAAAACATTTAACAATTATGTTTACCTATTTTCTATTTTTATGATAGAAGGGTTAAACTGAGAACACAATAAATTAAACAGCACCGAACATAAAACAAATGCAACCGCAACGAAAGTACCGCCTTAGGACGGTCAGTAATAACTACTGGGGGGTTTACAAGCCCTCCACTCAAAAGGAATCTTCTCTGAAAGAAAAGAATTGCTCCCCTAGGAGCAAATTCTTACCTTTAAGGCATAATCCTTGCTGCGATATGAGTAGAAAAGAAAATTGCATAGTTGGTTCGTCTTAAAGCATATCCGCACACCTTAACGCATTTGGGCTTAGGCCCCAGTCTCAATGTTACGTTTGGAGGGCTTCTACGTGTACCGCCCTACGTTAGGCTAAAACTGAACCTCGTTTTGTAGGTATTTAGGTGTAACTACGTTTCTAGTACGTTTCCAATAAATTTAACTACGATTTACTTCGAATTACCCGGTTATCAAACGGCTCAGTGCCACGCTTTCCGAAGGGATGAGAACAGTTTGCTTACCTATTACGATTCCTGTCCGGGATAAATACCTAGTCAAAGTGACGTTTGAGTAGGTATCGCAAAACATACCGAATCGTAATAAAACGCAGAATAAAACGCCACAAAACGTACTAAGTCCTGGGAAAACGTATATGATGCGTAGTAGTACGTACAGGACCTTCACGCATGGCCACGATTTAAAAAAAAAAAAAAAACGTTTCAGCTACGTTCTACTACGTTTAGACTACGCTTAAAATAAGTGTTTCGAAATGCTACGTTTAAGCTGAATTTTCTATTCAAACGTAGCTAGACCACGTATGTAGCTGCATATTTCTGTATAGAATACGTATTCACTACGTTTTAATATACATATTCCCATTTTGGTACGTTTTAAATACGTAAAAAAATCCTAGTCCTCAATACGTGACAGTGAGACTGAGGCTTACAGGACCTCTAGGTTGTTCGTGTTACATTTTTGTACGTATTAATGCGTTTCGGCTTCGTTTTGGTACGTTTTGACCATGTTTTACTACGTGCTGTTAAGTTTTACCTGGTTTACGCTACGTATATCAAAATGCCATGTTTGAGTATCAACATAACTAGGCTACGTATTTTGCTATATCTAGATATGTATTCACTACGTTTTACAACGTGTACTCCGTTTTGTCACGTTTTGAAAACATAGTAAAACCTAGTCCTCCATACGCGAGAGTGAGCCTGTGACTTTAAACCGGTTTTACGAAGCTCCGACCCTCGCTGTTCTTCTTACCGTGATTTAAGTGATATTTGGAGGTCTTCTTCTGTAAAAAATAATGATGGGGACCCAAAGTGGGGGTGGGAGGGTCACGTGTTGTAGTTTTCTTTGTTAACAGCCGCTGAACGGAAAAAATTATTATTTATGTCAAGATAAACAGCTTATTATCTATTGCAAAAGTTTACTTACATTGAACCATCTGTCATTTTCCAGTCTCTAGCTGCACTTTGGTGGAACCTCGAAGATTCACACTTTTGTTAAAGACTCCGACACAAAATTTCAATCAACTAAATTGGCAGCGTAATGTGCAGCCTGACGCCAATTGCAATATTGTGACAAGAGTCCTTGCCCACATTACGAATTTTTATAGTTTCATCAAAGTGTCGTAGAATGGGAAAGGTGTGGACTGGAAAGAGGTGCACAGTATGAGTGTAAAATATTTAAAAGAGAAATTAAGCTTGACATAAACCAACATTTATTCACAGCATTGTCAGTTTTCTGTGCAACGTATGTAAACAAAAAGCACGTGCTTCCCCATATACCCAAATTAGACAGCGCATCTACATGTACGCAAAAGTGATCGGTCTTCTCTAAAGGTTTATAGATTCCCCGAAATTCATCAAATAAACAAGCGAACAAGGAAGACTTTGTTGCACAGGCTGATCTGAGTCTTTCATGTTCGCAAGTACACTAGGTACCCCTTCTCGCAAACCCGCTTATTATGCCACCAACTTTGAAAAAGTTGGTGCGGCATATTGCTTTTGGCTTGTCCGTCCGTGCGTGCGTCACACTTTTTCATACTTGCTGTAACTTTGGAACCTTGCTAGCTAGGGTTTTGAAATTTCATATACGGATTCCTCATGGAAAATTAGCTGATATATATTTTTTTCCTATTCCCAAGTATGATCCTTTTGGAGTTATGCTCCTTCTAGAAAATGAGATGACTATCTTGTTTGCAAGATATCTCAATAAGTATTTGAGCTATGGCCTTGATTTTTGGTATTCTGATTAGGTATGAGTAGTAGATTACCTGATATACTTTTAGGAGAATTCCGTAATATATTGATGGAGTTATGGCCCTTGTTTGAATTTTGCATTTTTTCAACTTTTAAACCGCTTGAGTTAGGAAACTGATTTTTGGTATGTTAGTAGTCCTTAATTGAGTTAAATACTTTTGTACAGGTTTGGTAACTCTGCATTCATTAATTACGGAGTTACGGCCCTTGATGTTCAATACTAATACAGCTACCTAGTTCAAGGACCACTGGGCATAGGGTTTTGAAATTTTGTATATGGATTCCTCATAGAAAATTAGCTGACACATTTTTTTTCTTTTCCAAGTTATGCCCCCTTTAGAAAAATGAGATGAATATCTTGTTAGCAAGATATCATAATAAGTATTTGAGTACGGCCTTGATTTTTGGTATACTGATGTGGTATAAGAAGTAGAATACCTGATTAACTTTTGGGAAAATTCTGTAAAATTTTGATGGAGTTATCGCCCTTGTTTGAATTTGGCATTCTTCCAACTTTTGAACAGCTTGAGGTAGGAAGCTGGTTTTTGGTAGGTAACTCTGCATTTATTAATTCCGGAGTTATTTCGCCTGATGTTCAATACTACTGCAGCTACAGGGTTCTAAAACCACTGAGCATAGGGTTTAGGAATTTTATGATTCCTCATGGACAAATAACTGACTCGTATTTTTCCCAAGTAATGGCCCATTTTGGAGTTATGCCCCTTCAAAACATTAGATGGATATCTTGTTAGCAAGATATCTCAAAATGTATTTGAGTTATGGTCTATGTTTTGGCATACTGATCAAATATGAAGAGTAGATTACTAGATTACGTTTTCAGGAAATTGCGTAAAATTTTGATGGAGTTAAAGCTTTGTTTGAATTTGGCATTTTTCCAACTTCTGAATTTATTGATCTAGGAAGCTGATTTTTGGTATAATAGTGGTTCTTGATGAGGTCAATATTTAATACAGATAAAGTAAGAGCTAGACATTCTAAAGTTTGACAACTTTAGTGGCAAGCATATGGTTGGGGGCATAGTGTAATAGAAACACAATTTCTATATAGTTATTATTATAATTGTCTACGATTTTTCTACTTATTGTCGCCGACGAATTTACTGGCGGCGCTTCCACTTTGGTTTATCGGTATGCATTATCGACGTCCACTCACCTGTAATGATACACTGGTGAGATATTATTTGAATAATGATTGTTTGAGTGTGAGGTTGGACGTCCATATAACAGGTTAATAAGCCTCCCGCATCACCCAGCCGCCACCCGCAGTAATTAATCACTGACCATTCCAAGGCGGTGCTTCCGTTATGGTTTATAGATGTTATTGTCTATTGTGTCTGGTACTTCGAAAAATCGGGTTGTTTCATCCGTTGTTCTCTTTTATTCTGATATGAGCCGCGACAGGAAAAAAAACAACCAAGTGGTTGGGCGGTCAGCGCAGACTCAGATCAGCCTGGGCATCCGCCCAGTCTGATCAGAGTCTTCGCTTCCCACATGGAGGTAGCTTAGACCCTTAGCTACCCTTTAAGCGCTTAGTGAAGAATCTGATCTGACTGTGTGGATGCCCAGGCTGATCTGAGTCTGCGCTATGCGCACAATCATATTGTTGGTTTTCTCGTGTCACGGCTCATATATGTTTAACGTATATAGAAACAGAAAACATGTGAAGGGGGATGTTTTGTATGCTTAAAGAATTATGTTTTGTAAAGCTGGTTTGGGGACCGCATACCCGGGAAAAAGCTGTTCATTTTGCTATCCGTTTGTATCTTATTATTACTACATGTACTTGTTACTTCGTGTTACTGTTTCCTGGTAGGTGTCGTGGATGCGTTGTGGAATTTGAATTTGATTATATCAGTCGATGGCCATTGCCTTTGACACTGCGTTGTCTTAAACATGTCTCCAACTGTCCTGGCTGAGCAATTATCTGCTGCACTGTTCGGTTCGAATCCGGTCGAGTCATCACGAATACATGTAAAAAAGATTTATACATTCTCTTCCACTTTACTTTCAACATAGGAAGTGAAAGCTTTCTCCCTGCGTCAGCATAATCTCTCAAACCCAATCTGACTTTGCCCGCAGATCACTGGATACATGAAAATGCATTTTATGGAACAGATGTTGACCGCTGCTGCATTCTCCGAATTTGGTTCAATATTATATGCTCCATAAAAGTATTCTTGATGTTGTTTACCTCGACCTTGTTTTCTTTATTGTTTTGTCGCAGCTAACGAATGAGTGGCTCGTTTTTGTCTATATTCGGAATCTTGTTGGGAGATAAGTGGGCAATTTGCTGTTCAATAGTAAGCATTTCCTCAAAGCGCAAATGAGCCACGACACAAGAAAACCAACAATGTGGTTGCGCGCCCAGCGCAGCCTCAGATCAGCCTGGGCATCCGCCCAGTCTGATCAGAGTCTTCGCTGTCCGCATGGAGGTAGGTTAGACCCTAAGCTACCTTTTGAGCACCTAACGACGAGTCTGATCATACTGGGCAGGTGCCTAGGCTGATCTGAGTCTGCGCTGGGCGCACAACCACTTTGTTTGTTTTCTCGTGTCACGGCACAAATGAAGAATCTCAGGAAGTGGCACAATTATAGACCATAGCCTACCAATGACATCAAGAGGAAGAGATACAAGAAATGACGTTTACAGTATATACCGGTACAGAATAAAATGACGAAAACCAAAGCAAATACATGTAATCAACAAATATCAAAGCAAACAGTTTCCCTTCCCCGAAGAGGTAATACCAGTGCTCAGTAGTAGAACTAAGCAAATGGAACATCAAGAAACCGAACAATGCAGAACCTAAAACACATTCAGTAGCAAGGGGTCCAAAGCCATGCAAAAATCAAGAGTGCCATGAGGACCTATATCGCAGTAGTCACCTGAGTTGACATTTCAAAATGCATCTCTTCTCGGCGAGAAATGTAATTATCGGTCATCTGGGTCACTCTATCAGCATTTTATCAAAATAATGTATTCCTGATTTTATTTTGACGACATAAACGATTAGAGATACTTCTGTGCTGTGTAAACAAAACTGTTTTGTTGATACAATTTGTTTAAGACTTTCACAGTGTCCAAGCCTGGATATTTCATTTCTAGCTTATGTTTTTTATAATTTTTTGCCTTCCGTAGTATCCGTAACTTATACAAAGTGCTCATATAGTTTGAGGCGCGCAACACAGCCGAGATGACCAAAATAAAAATCTGTTGAAACATTATGGAAGTTAGGGCCTGTCTCTCTATGTTATGCTATTCTTACCAGCAGCAAAAGCTATGACTTTTCTCAATCTCCCTCTTAAGTCGGTAAAAACGATTAAATGGCTTCTTTTCAATGAACTATTTATATCCCGCTAGGGCAATGAATCTTTATTCTAAGTTCAGGATTAAATAGATATTTCAATACTCTTGATTATGAATAAATGTTTAAACCAGATTAGCCAATATGGATAAAAAAAATAAATAAATGAGAAATTTCCGGAAATTGCGTTGTCGGACGATGCACATATTCACGGCTGAAGCATAAGATCCATAATACACTGAAATGGAAGGCGAAATGAAGAGCGCAATGAAAATGAAAATCATGGGACCTTTATCTCTGGTATAAGCTGATATTTGGAAGACCGTTCAAATTATAATAAAAAATAAAATGAATTGCAAATTGTCTTATTGTTGTATTGTATCATTATTTCGTTGACAGCCCGAAAAAGCAGAATTTGAGTATTTTTATTTTTATGTTCGTTTCTTTAGAAATAATGAAGAACCTGGTATACCTAATTCTCATCCAGCAAACTGCTTTAACATAACGACAAATAAGGTGGAGCAGCGATCATATCCTGATTCTGAATTAACTTGCAATGGCTCTGCCATCGATTATATAAGCAGTCAGAAACTTCCCATATCCTTATGTAACAGTTTTATCTCTGAATATATAGAAATGGTCCTTCGTCTTTCAATTTGGGCAGTAAAATATTTACAGTACATCACGAACAAAATGGCATAAAGCGTCTACTCAAATGATATAGCGTCTACTCAAATGAGATAGCTCATCTGCGCTCTTCCGAAAGGCTGCTAATTTGGTATCCTAGGTCATAGCCGCGCTCTAAATAAGAAGGGGTAACATGGACAATTAAGAGATAGTTATCCATATTTAAGAAATAGTTCAGCTCTAGCAGTGAATTGTTGAGTAATAATCCACTGTTTGGAGGTCAGTTGTAAAGTAAAATAGATCACGAGCGCGGAGCGCGAGTGATATATCTACTTACAATTGACCGAGAAACAGTGAGTTATTATTCAACAATTCAATACTAGAGCTGAACTATTTCGATTCTAACGCTCAAAAACGCTGAAAAAGTATTCTTTTCATTCAAACCCTTCCAACCTTCCTGCCAGCCGCGTTCATGCTCCCGCCAATATTCTTAACTGTTTCTAAGGTAAATGTGCGTTTTTATGGTGATTTTAGAAAGAAAAAGAGACGTTACACGTCTAACGTATCAAAAGGTCACAAAATTTAGTCAGTAATGCAAGTGACGTCAGCAATTAGACTCACGCGCTCCGAGACAGTGAATTGTTGCAGAATAAAACACGGAAACTTTCCATTGCTTCTATAGGCGCACTGTGTTAGACTACTCCATAAAAACCTAAGTAAGGACCCTTTAAGAGAACCGTCACGCCGAGACGGTTCTATTGAGGGGTCACAACGTAGGTTTTTCGTTGAGAAATAAACACATTATCCCAGAATTATCTTCAAAAACCCACTTTATCTGGAATTTTGCATAGGAAGTACAACTCCAAAACAAAAAGACCTTTCGTATCCCTTAGCATTGTTCGGCAAAAGTCGTTGCTGAAGAACTGAACATATATATGTTGTCATTGTGAATGTCATGATTGCAGGTCGTGCTAACTGTCACTTCAGCTGGATAATAAAAGCGATTTGGTCAAGAACAATTGTTACACCGTCCTATGCTGTTGTCGTTTTACCGAGGAAAACAAATTTTGTGACTCCCCATTTGCTTCCCTGAATGACAAAACCCTTCCACAGTTGAGATCTGGCCCCAAGGTTATCAAACTGTTTTCGTGCTCAACTCAGCTGAGATTGAAGTTTTACCTGCTAATAAATAACAAATTTCTGCTAAGTAGAGTTGTTTTCTTGCTCAGTTTAGCTGATAATGAAATTTTCTCTGCTTATGAATATGAAAATGCCAATATTAGTTGGCATTTTCATATTCATCAGCAGAGAAAACTTTCATGCTCAGCTGAGCTGAGCACAAAAAAGTTTTTAACAACGGGGCTTGCCTTTTAAACAGAGAATGCTCTCTTAAAGCAACACATTCTTTCCTTATGAACTTACTCAACATTGAATAGGGAGACAAAATAACCAAGAATTCCCCAGAATGCAGTGTCTCGCTTGTCAGCGCATTTGCACAAAAGAGAGCTAAACCTGACAAAAACTCGACAAAAGTTTACGCCGCCGACGCCGACGACACCGGAAAAGAAATACATATGTTTCGCTTCTGCTTGTTGCAGGCCTGATGAAACTGGAAATGTTGCTCACCCTATACATACACTAAGGGTTTGTGATAAGTGCTCAAGGTGTCAGAATGTTTAACGTAATTACGGAAGTTTCTTACGAGCTGAGTAGCTGAACAGATCATTTGCTGATACCAAGAATTCCGCAGACTGCGGTGTCTTGCCTGTATGCGCAGGGTCACAAAACAGAGCTAAACTGGAATACTCGATACAAAGTTTACGCCCCCGCCGACCTACGACACCAGGAAAGTAACACCTATGTCTACCTTCTGATAGTCGCAGGCGAGACAAACATGAAAGCTTTAATAAAAGCAGGGTCCAAGGTTATAAAACTTGAGAATAACCTCAAACTCAAAATAAAGCACACTGATGCAGTGACAAAAAGGGCCAACCAGACTACAGCTTTCCTTCGCAGAAATCTTTCAAGCTGCCCAAAGGATGTTAAGGCCAAATGCTACAAGTCCATAGTTCGTCCACAGCTTGAGTATGCTTCGACGGTATGGGACCCAGTGACAAAATCCAACATAGCCAAATTGGAGTCTGTACAGAGGCGTGCCGCCAGGTTTTGCTGCAATGACTACCGCCGAACCAGCAGTGTCACTTCAATGTTGCAAGAACTTGGATGGGAGGACCTTCAATCAAGGCCAGACCAGAGCAAAGTCACAATGATGTACAGGATCGTCAATAACCTCGTTGAAATCCCTTCAGGTCAGTACCTGACAGCCACAGGAGTAGCAACTAGGGGACACCATCAACGATTCCTGCCAATATTTTGCTCCATCAACGCCTACAAGGGATCCTTCTTTCCATCAACAGTCCGTCTCTGGAATGGTCTGCCTGCCAAGGTCATATCTGCACCGACTCTGGATGACTTCAAGCTCCTTGTCTGTGCAGATGTCCGAAGACCGTGATTGTGAACAACATGTTTTTATCTGATTTTAACTGTACATAAGAACCTCCCAGCACGAATGTTTTAAGGTTGTTCACAGCGCGACTATGCCAATATTGGCCATGCACTTAATTGGTAGATGTAGATGTAGATTTGCTTATTCCGAGCATGTGCTCGGAAGCAGCCAATCAGTGTGCTTTATTTTGAGTTTGAGAATGTACAAAAGTTTTATAACCTCGGGACCTGGTTGTTAATTTTGAGTACGGAACATTTCAACATGGAGTTAAAACTATGTGTGGCATGGAACATTTGATTATTGTATGAAACATGGTTGTTAAGAACGTATTTTTAGGTCCATAATTAACCTTGAATCACCTCATTAAACATAATAAAGGTTTTGTCTCACCAATAATGATTTTGAACCCGTTGCCTTACATTCGTTTCCAGACTGTTACGTGCAAATATAAAACGGAAGTTATCTCGACAAAAACCTGGGTTTAGTTCAACCATGTCATTCTAATTATGGAGTAAAAAATCAGCTACATTTTTTTAACACAATGCCTTAATAAAGATCGAAGCGCTAGTATAATGCTGTGTTGCATGCTGTTTATACATATAGAACACTTAGATGTAATCTCATGCTGCATCGAAATGCAGGCAAACTTGCATAAGTTATTTCAGGTCGGCCTTTTAGGAGACATATGCAAACAGTGCGTGACGCAGTTCAGACACTGCTGAACGCGTCGTCTTATCAAGGTCAATACTGTTTGCTTACAGGGATTTCTAAGCAAAACACAATAATAAACAAAAAATCATTCACCAGAAATCCCTAAAACTAGAAATGGACTCATCCCAATAATAAGGATCGACAAGTCCACTGGTCAAAAAAGGTTAAGCTTTTATAAACCTCAGCAGTGCTACTACTGACAGCTCTCAGATGAGTCTTCTGTTGCAGTTGGTCTTTGTAAGATGAAGCATGACTGTCGTCGCAAATATGGTGTTCGGTCCTCTTGTTTCTATTTCTAATTATTTTTTCGTTAGGTTGTGTCTTCTGTGCGTATCCACAAATTTTCGTTTTAGCTGACCCTAACGATGTGCGCACAGTTTTTATTGTCAACGCGTTCAAAAGTACCGAGATTTCTAAGAAGAAAAAGAATGCAAAACACACTGACACAATGTCTGGTGTGATATTTTGAAGACAAACTACTTCTGTTCAATATTCACTCTTTATATGTCTGATGTAAAACCTTTAATATCAAACCTGCTATTCAACACTTACCCTAGATTCTTGAACGCTAACTCGTTCGAGGTAGCGTTATACCTAATGTGTGTGAAATTAGATTAAAATCGACCCTTAAATGAGGGTGCTAAACGATGAAAAAAGTTTAGAAATAGCAACTCTGACCTTGAACTTTACAAGCGAATGCTGAAAGTCTAAGTATCAAGAAATTATCATACATAGTATTTGTTTGAAGTTACATCAAGATCGGTCCATAAATAAGAGCGCCAGAGCGTTGACAAAGTTTTTTTTTCTCAATTGTCACCTTGATGTTAAATTTAGGATGCTGAAACCCAAGGTTATCTAAGATATTAACATATTAAATATTTGTGTGTAGTTAAATAAAAATCGGCTTATAAATGAAGGGGTTACAGAGACGACAAAGTTTCCTTAAAAAAAAGCATTGTGACCATGACCTAGATCCTCATTCGAGGTATTGTCAGAATCAATATTTGTGTGAACTAATTATTGCCTATCTTTTTACTTTCATATCAAAATCGGTTAATAGACCTTTTTGGCTTGCCGTCTCGGCGGCAAGCCAGTATTCAAGTGGTTTAGTGATACCGAGTTATTTTCGGAAGAAACGATACGTCACACTTAGTCGGAAAATACCTGGAGAGTGTGTACTGCAACGATTCGCTCTAAACTTTTTTAGGGCCGCAATATTAAGCCAAAGAGATTGGAAAGCTCGTTCCGGTTTGAGACTGAATTTCTTCATTATTTTCTTCACAGACATAACAAACAAAGACCTCGCCAGATTTTGTCTATTCTTATCCATTCCGATTTACCTCATCTGCTAAAAATATCTATGGAAACTTTATTCTATTTTTGATAGTACATGTACTTTTTAATATTTCCGTTAAAAAGCTGGGTTTTCTTTTACAAGTGCCTTTGAATTTTTTTTCCTTTTTATAAACTGATTGCATTGAAAATGAAACTCTGAATTTAATGCAAAGTATTTGGCTTTGCATCCGAAGAAATATACCAAAACCTGTGTAAGAAACAGTGTTTATATAGCTTAGTGCAAAGCATTAGCTTTTCCAAAAATCACGCAGCGGCGTCGCGAAAAATAGGCCTTAGGGCATCGCATAATCTTACTGGTCAGAGCAGCCGGCACACTGTCCAGCGCCGGTGCATTCATGAGATCTGATCAGTCTTTTTCGGCATATATATTCTTCATGATGCTCCATGACGAAGACATCTTTTATGCTGAGGATAGACCGATAAGACTGCGCTTATGCCGGAGTGGGCTGATCTGTGTATCTGTAAATTGAAAGAGCAGAGTTCAAATTTATTGTTTAGATTTAGAAACAAGCGTTTTTGACGATTTTCTTCCCTTATCACATTAACTGAAAAACATTTATTCCATCTATCTATGTGTGTGGCTTGCTTATATGTAGAACTGACCGTGTAATTTATGTAAAAGTCGGTAATGTCGGTGAGTTCTTAACGCTTACGCATTGCAACAGGCCTTTCCATGGCACAAAGCGATATATTATGTACACATTTTTAGCATCTGATAAATTTCCTTTTGGCCAGAACATGTTCATGAGTAGCCTGAACAATGATACAGAAAAAGGGGACAATTCAGAATAACTCTGAATTGTTAAAATTTGAAACTGTTAGGGATTCATTGACAGCTTTATGACAACGGAGGGGGTGGTTGGTTGATGCGATGATGCTGGGTATAACCCAGTGCCGGGGCGTCCTACTTATTTGGATTATAGTAGAACAAGGACCTACTGTGCTTGCAGTAGGTGCGGGTTGGGGTGTGTGGACATTTTCTTGCTTTTATAACACTCTCTAATGTTGCCTTCTTAGTTGAGCTATACAAATGTACAGAGAAATATTTACACTCATCGACGATTTCCTTAGATTAACCTATACTAGGCTGACGATATTCATACATCCACGAACATCACACATTCATGCAATCTTACGCGTAAGCAACACCACGGATAATTCAAATACTAGATGATTGGCCGACGTAACGTTTGATATACGTCATGTCAAAGTGACGGCTGCTTTACTTCATTATTAAACACGTTGGTAAATAACTATTCTTCGTCCTTTGCTTGGCGTTAAATTAGTCAGAACTTCACGAATGAGTAAACAAAATTGATGTAAAAACATAGCATAAATATAAAAGATAAATTTCATTTGTCGGGAGTTCATGGAAATACGAACGCAATAGGTCCCGTGCTTTGTTGTTCCCAAATGGTGTAAAGCAAGTTATTGTCCAAACAATAACAGCATGCATTTTCTTCCCAGAGTGTCAAACTTTTGTTCCAGTCACTGCCACTGATGCCACTTAAACCAAAACTAAACTTCAGTAAATATTAATTTATTTCTTCCTTTGATGCCAAGTTCAGATTTGCAAAGATTCCATAGACATGGATTTGAAACAGTCTTACCTAAAATTTTGATTCAAACTAAATGTGACTCAACAGCCGTAAAGAAAAGACTTGATTGATTGATTTATTGCTTAACGTCCACAGTAAACATCTATGGTCATGTCGGGACAGTCTAACTACGATTCCTGGGCAGGCTTAGACCTCCTCAGCGGTTAACCAGTACTAAGTGCACATACTTTCGCCAGTAACTGATAACTGCCCTTCTGGAATCAGCGGAAGGAGAAACGAAAGTATGTGGCCAGACCGGGTATCGAGCCCAGGACCTCTGACTTATGAGTCAGGTGCCCTACCGATTGCGCTACGCGGCCCAAAAAGACTTGAAATAGGTCCATATAGTTATTTTCCTTGAGACATGACAAACGGCCGGCAAAATGTTGGAAAACTGTTGTTGTTGTTGTTATTTTGTGTGTGTGTGTGTGTGTGTGTGTGTGTGTGTGTGTGTGTGTGTGTGTGTGTGTTTCCTCAGTTTGTTTTTCAAATAAATTCTACACTTGTTTTTACCTTACACTCCTGGATAATGCCACCATTCAAGAAGTTAGAAATTAAATACTTTGTTACATAAAAGTAAGCAACAGAAAGTGCACTAACAATCGGGTTCAACTCATGAAAATTTCACTGTTTTAGCTGTGCAAGCCTTCCTTTTAAAAGGAAATTTTATTCACATTGTTTCTGCGCATGCGTATACCGCTCACGTGACGCGTTATTTCCCGATAATAGGTGAGACTTTAGACCGAGGGGGCTACTGGGTTTAAAGCCATTGATATGTCCTATGTAATGAGTAAAAATAATTGTTTTAATCATCTATATTCACATTTCTGCTTGTCCTAATGATGCCTTATTTACTATTTTAATTTTCCATAATGATTTAAAGCAAAGATTATAAATACTTGTATTAAAATTAAAAATTGCAAAGAAATCATGTCATAATATATGCAAAAAACTCGGAAAAAGGTGTACGTCTAATACAAAAGTCAAGTCGCTAAAATGGATTAATTCGAAATTAAGAAATCAAGTACAGAACATTTATATATTAATTTTAATTTATTAGAATATGCTTTCCGTTTTCTTTGAATAAAGTCTGAACTAAAAGAAAATCATTCATTTATGAGGTTGAATTTTTTTTATCGAAACCAAATAAACAATTGTAACTAAATAATCAAGAGATGAAAAATTCATCGAAGCGAAAGGTTTATGTTTTAATGATTTAAAAAGTAATTTACCAAAGTATTGAAATTATTAAAACTTCTTTATAACAAAGTTTAGTATCGCGCAGCCGATATATGCCTCTGCTATTTGTACTTTATTCTTAGCAAAAGCTACTTTTGATCCATAAACAAATATTTATAATTGAACAACCTTTCAAAAACTCAAGGAATCACAATACAAATTCCGTGTAAATGGCATTTCGCACGAAAAATATTCAACATCCTGACACCAACACATCTCCTCCCACAAGGCCAGAATAAGACTGCCCCATATATCTTTTCAGGTTCATTTTCGTACCTCCATTGAAGAGTAGTCGGCAAGGGAGATAACAATGTGAAAAAGGTCTATTATTGAAGTCGCTAGGATGATGACAAAAATGTGAACAACCTGCATACATGCGGAACAAACCCTATAAAATGAATGCACAGAGTATAAATCAGTGATTCAACTACGTCTTTGAGACGACTGCCATGTTAAACCTGCAAATTTACTGTTTTTTTCCTCTGGCTCCTTGTGCCAGATTTAAAGGGTCACTGATGAGGCTTGAATAGCCGAAACCGCGGTATGGCCCAACTTCTTACTTATGAATGTTTTCTTTGCTCTTAAAGGATCTAAACTTTTATCATTATTCCCTGAAGAGCCAACAGTTCATATTGCAGCAGAAGTTCGTTTACATACATTTCAGTTAACCTTCCAAAGAAACTAAATGCCCCACTTCTGCGGACGGACCTGCCATATGGATAACATCATTTTGTTGTTTTCGAATGGGCCATTTGTTGGCCAAATAAATGCATTAAGAATTGAAACAGCTTTAAGCAAAAATTCATCAGTTTAGAGTACAAGATCAGTGGTGCCATTTATCGGCTCTTTTTCTAAAATGCTTTTCGGAACAGCGACAACTAACAATAAGCAAGTTGCGTAAATGCACTATCTAAGAACAGCAATGAGCTTAAACAAGTACTGACGAAACATAGTGCCCATTTCAGCTCAATCATCATTTCCACTGACAAGAGAATGGAAGTCTTATGGAAGGTGTACGAACTAATGAAATGACCACAAAATATGTTCAAACACTGATTTAGGTTATTGCAAGTTACATATAGACTTCTATCGCACACATATATAATCTCCCCATAATATTTTTAAACCTAGAACTGTAAGAATTCAAAATTGGCATAACTGACTTACTTAAGGGGAAATTGTCTTCCCTCCTGATTCAGCCTGACACTAATGATTGCTATCCATGATATCCAAAGATTTGTTCCCATTAATGAGACATATGAACTTGCTACAACCTTGCTAAATCTGCCTACCTTTGTCTTAATAACAGAGGATAACAAGTATTATTCATCCCTGAAGCAGTAAGAACTTTCAAAATGCTGTGGCAAGCCTCAGCTTTATTGTCTTTTCAAGCCTGCTCTCCGCCCTTACACTTCAATGTCTCCTGAGCAAGGTCTTTGACAAAGAATAAACACAAAGGATATTCTTTTTGCAATTTCAGATTCTATGTCAAATTTTAATATCAGAAATATGATGTGTCAATATGAAGTGTCAAAGCAGATTTTGCAGCGATGTCTGCCTTTTCGTTTCTTTGCTTTTTTCCAACATGATTGGGAATCCAACAAAATAAAATTTACAGTTGTAATATATACATGTAGAATGTGACTTTACGAATGTGGTCAGAGGATTGTCGATTTTCTCACTCTTTACACAAGCCACACCCGACTATGCATGCGGGCGGGTCGGACCTTAGACTGAATGATGGCTCTGACAATAGTTTTTCTTCTACCTATGTAATTTTTTTAGCTTTATGATCTGTATTTATTTTGGCTTATCGGGATCCAACTGTTGGGCCTCTTTTACTCCAGCGTTTCAGTGTGCTTGCTGTTGAGTGCTCATCTTGTTTCATCTCAGAATTTAATCCTTAATAATATATTTTGCTGTTGTGATCTATTGATGGGGTTAGAAGTCTTTCCTTGCCCGAATACTTGTATGTTTATGAGCCACAACAGAATCCAAAAACATGGATAACACGCATGTAAAATCGATTTTTCATACGACGTCGCTGTTATTCAGTAGATAACGTCATGTCATAAAAATCGTATGACCACACGTGTAATAACACTATGGCGCGTACACGTAACGTCATTGACAACGTCCATGGCAACAATGCGTTTTCTTATTAAAACAATCCTCAGTTTGAAGGCGTTAAAACCCCATTTTAAAGGGTCTTATGATAAACAAAACCTTACGCTCGTGGTCATTTCATATAAAATTTATTAAACTCGCTGAAGGCTCGTTTCATCAATTTCATATGAAAAGTCGTTTCATAAATTTCATATGAAATGACCACTCGTGTAAGATCCTCTTTTAAGCCCCCGGTAATTTATTTTCTTCCCGTTTCGAAGCAGTGCTTCTGTTTCGGTTTAGTATAAGAGTCATTTTTTGTTCTGCAATCTATCCTCTTTAACATTTTGTATATTTTTTAGAATATGCCGGGAGAACAGCTGACCTATTTTTCTTTGACTTGATTAGCTCTGCGTGCCGTTGCTTTATTATTATTATTTTTATATGTATGTATGTGTGTGTTTGTGTGTGTGTGTGTGTGTGTGTTTCTTTCCCATATTGTGTATAAGACGGGATTGTGTCGGTTCCTGGTCGTTGCCATTAACTCAAAATGCATTTATTCCAATACTTGAACTAATGTGCGAACAAAAACAGGTCTGAGCGTTAAGCAAATAGTTGAGGATTTATACCGTTTATTTATAGTTTCTCAAGACCATAATTATAAACATGGCGTATGAGGCAGTCAACATTGAGCACCCACTAACCTCTCCCTGTGATAAGGACAATGGGTTTTCCTGCAATAATTTGGCCGACAATGAGTCGCACTCTCACACACACATATGCGATAGTTTGAACCTTGTAATGGTACTGACTATGACTGATAACTCAATATGACATACGCATGTATATCTCAGGCAACGTTTCTGCACTTGTTCTATCAGGCTGGTATTTGGAAATAGTAAAGGAGCGACAGTCCCTGTGTCATTGTCTCGTTTCTTTCTGACTGCAATGATCGTATGTAATTTTCTGCGTCTGTGAATTTAATTTTTATCTGTCATATTTTCAATATGTTGGTTAGCGATTTTACGAATTAAACAGCATCTGTCGTTACAATGCTTGTCTGTAAAAGTCAGGTGTCAATATTTGTTTTCTTTTTAAGAGGCATATAAAAAGCTTTATCATATGACGTCGCTGTTATTCAAGAAATATTTTTTCTTTATCCGTGAATTATTGGTGATTAACACATGTTGTTGGAGGGTAGATCACTAAATATTAATTCACGACGGCAAAGCCGAAGTGAATAAATATTCGTATCTGCCCGACAACACCTGTGTTAAACAGCGTTTATTCAAGGGAAAGGAAAATTATGTCGATTCTAACATTGAACAGAATGAAAATGCAACTAAACGACGTATTTGGACGTGTTTTTAATGACTTATTGCGAGCCGGACGTCAACAGAAGCAAATGTTTACATTCGACTTCATTAAGGCGCGAAATTGACACGTCTCGACCTTAGCCATGTGAATTATCTCAATTTTTTACGACACCGCTTCCTATGCGTTGAATGGGGAAAACGCTAACGTCATGTTAGAATCAGTGGAGAACGTCGTGTTATATAGGGAATCTTACATGAGTGCTCATGTATTATTGAATTAACGAGTTGGGGAAAAAGATAAGATACGAGGCTGCATCTTATCACTTTCCCCCCAACGAGTTTAATAAATTCAATAATACAGGAGCACGAATGCAAGATTCTATTTTTCATATGACACTTAAATCGCACGCATTTTATAAGCAAATTTTGCACTAAAATGATTTCGCCACTAGAAAACGTAGCGTTTTTATGGACATCAACGCATAAAGTTTTGATGTGTTTGCATATTTAATCCCCTAGCTGATTATCGTTTTTGATGCATGACTTTATTACAATCTCAGATGCGACGTCATATGATAAAAAATCATATGATCACGCGCGTAATAAGATTTTGGCGCTTACGTGTAGCGTCATGACAACCATCGTGCCAACAATGCGATGTCGTATTGAAATAATGTTCATTTAAGGCGATGAAATCCCATTTTAAAGCGTAATATGATAAACAGCATTTTATTTTAAATTTATGAAACTCGTCGAAGGCTCGTTTCTTAATTTCATATGAAATGACCACTCGTGTAAGGACCTCTATATATAAGATATACCTGCTAAACTTCTTTGTGTTTTACTTGAGCTAGAATTCAAGGAAACATAAAAGTGCGTGGGAATCGCGGGCCACCATTTCCGAAAAATGGCGTAGACGGGATACACCCATCAATCACATATAGCCAGGGAAAAATTATGAACTTTATCTAATCGTCCTTGGACTGGTATTGGCTGAAAAAAACTCACCGGCATGAATAAGAAATTTAGTGCTTTTATACCGTTACTGACACTATTGCTCATAAAAATCAAACCATGACGGTAGACACGAACATTTATCCTAATATGTAATGAATCAATTAACTATCCACAAAATATTAATGGGCAAGCAATAATATAACATCTCTGCATCTGAAACTGAGATGTTCTCACTGAAGATGGGGAAGTGTCAGCATCACAGTTTATAGCCTTCAAATGGCACCAAGAGGTACTGTAAACTAACCAAGACGTTTACAATAATACGAAACGAAATAACAACTAGAAATGTATCCATAGGACACGGATGCCCCCGCCTAATGATTTGAGTAAGATGGCACCTTGATTAAGTTACTGGCACTTGTAGATTAACCAGGTTCACAGAGGCAGACGTGTACAATATAAATGGCAAATCTAGAGACATAAAATATCAAAACGACCTATGCAGGAATAAGTTATAGGCCAGACACAAAATGTTTTCACTATAGCCTATACATAAAGTTTACATGCGCAGTGTGACCTTGCCCTTCAAGCTAGGGGTTTGTCATGATGATCATTTATGCAGTATAGTTTTGAATCCCATCGTTATGGAAAGGACATAAACATGTTTCACTTAAGCCTATGCATAAAGTTTAAGTGCAGACTGCGACCTTGACATTTGAGCTAACGATATGATTCTTGCATGTCACACATCAACTTGTCATGATAATTATTTATGCCAGATAATTTTAAAAATCCCATCATGCATGAAAAAATTTCACTACAGCCTATGCACAAAGCTTAAGTGCTGACTGTAACCTTGACCTTCAAGCTAGCAGCGTGTTTTTTGCACACAACACACCATCTTGTCATGACAATTATTTATGCAAATTAATTTTGTGATCCTACCAAGCTGGACAAAGTTATGGGCCAGACACGAACATATATTATTATAGCCTATGAAGAAAGTTAAAGTGTGGACTGTGACCTTGACCTTTAAGATAGTGACATGGTTCTTGCAAGCAACACATTGTCTTGTCATGATGATCATTTGTGCCATATTATTTTTAAATCCCACCATGCAGTCCAAAGTTATGGGTCGGACACGAACATATTTCATTATAGCCTATGTACAAAGTTTAAGTGCAGAATGTGACATAGACCTTTGGGATAGCCATGTGGGTCTTGCACATGACACACCATCTTGTCATGATGATCATTTGTGCCAACTAATTTTTAAATCCCACATGCAGTCTAAAAGCTTAAGTGCTGACTGTAACCTTGACCTTCAAGCTAGCAGCGTGTTTTTTGCACACAACACACCATCTTGTCATGACAATTATTTATGCAAATTAATTTTGTGATCCTACCAAGCTGGACAAAGTTATGGGCCAGACACAGACATATTTCATTATAGCCAATGTACAAAGTTTAAGTGCAGAATGTGACCTTGACCTTTGAGATAGCTACATGGTTTTTGCCCGCGACACACCGTTTTGTCATAATAATCATTTTTGCCAAATAATTTTTGAATCCCACCATGCAGTCTAACGTTATGGATCGGACACGAACATATTTCATTATAGCCTATGTACAAAGTTTAAGTGCGGACTGTGACCTTGACCTTTGAGGACGCGACATGGTATTTGCACGCGACACACCGTCTTGTCATAATAATCATTTTGCCAAATAATGTTTGAATCCCACCATGCAGTCCAAAGTTATGGATCGGACACGATTTCGGTAACACACAAACACACATACATATACACACATACGCACACGCGGACAATGTAAAATCTATATGCCCTTCCGCCATTTCATGGCGGTGGCCAAAAAGTAAATCAACGTGCACTCTGTTTCCAAACGAGGTGATCACCATGCAGAGTTGGTCTTAACGTCAATAAACACATTTCGATGATTCTTTGATTTGGGTTTAAAGGCTGTTTGAGACAGTTGTTCTGTCGTTTCAAGCCGTCTTCCATCAAAAAGGAAGACAGGAATAGTTTGTTACGATAGTAAACAAGGACAAACACTCAAGCCTGTCCTTGCCTTTCCAATCCCCCAACCCAACCAACCCACTCATAACAACAAGGCACCAAACATGCTGGTTGATTGGTTGGTTTGTTGGAGTTTAACGGCCCTTTGAGACAGTATTATAGTCTATATCGGGCCGTCTCCCGGAGAGAGGAAGAAAGAAAAGGGATATGAAAGGCGAGGAAAAACATCGAAACAACCCCCACCCATACCTACAGCAAGCACAGAAGGCCCTTGTCCTACTACATATGAGCCGCGACGCGAGAAAACCAACAAAGTGGTTGTGCGCCCAGCGCAGACTCAGATCAGCCTGGGCATCCGCCCAGTCTGATCAGAGTCTTCACTGTCCGCATGGAGGTAGCTTAGACCCTTAGCTACCCTTTAAGTGCCTAGCAAAGCGTCTGACCGAACTGAGCGGATGCCCAGGCTGATCTGAGTCTGCACTGGGCGCACAGCCACATTGTTAGTTTTCTCGTGTCGAGGCTCATATATTCTCAAAATTAGTCGAACGCCCCGGCACTGAGAGTAACCCAGCACAATGACATAATATGATAAACACTACAGTGGGTGGCCACCACCGTACGAGGAAGAACAACCTCAGAACTCACACCTTGGAATGGTCAGTAGTCACCTCTTCTCCACACCTGTTCAACAAACTGCCAGTTTTGACCTGTGCTCCACATCTGTTCCACTAACTGCCACGTTTCACCTCTGCTCTACATCTGTTTCACTAAATGCCAAGTTTCATCTGTTCAACTAATTGCCAACTTTCACCTCTGCTCCACATCTCTTCAACTAACTGACTGCCAAGTTTCACCTCTTCTCCAGACCTGTGCAACCATCTGCCAAGTGCCAGCTTTCAATAAGATGTAAACTGTAGGAGGGTACCAGAATGAAACAATACAGCCAAGACGGACGTACGGGCAGGTAGCGGATGGAGGCTGGCACCACATCATAATGCATACCATTTTAATTTAGAGAAGGCACTATTAGAAATATTCTGTCGTAAACCTCAAAAGCGGTTCACTCTTTTGTGATAATTTCACAACGAAACTTTTGTTGAAGCTATAAACATTATTAACAAAAGTGATGTCTAAAGAAGAGTTCATATCGTACTGCTGTCATTTTGCTGGAGTTAGAATATTGATTTGTTTTAGTGACCAATATATATAAAGAGGTGTTCTTAATAAACTAACTTTAGTACCAGCACTGCTCATTTCAGGCAAATCTCAAGAAAATTATAGGCATAACGAGGAAGTTCTTGTTTGCCTGATTAGACGACTGGATGTTAGTAATGAGCGTGATCATACACTAGGTCCTTTAGAATGGGTGTGTTTTTGCGAAATAATATAGGGGAATATGTCTGATAAAAAAACGGGCGGCTAATTAAAATAAGAGTTATAAAACCGCCTGGGTACACATTTTAGATGACACAGACAAACAAGAGGGCCATGTTGGCCCTGAATCGCTCACCTGAGCATTAATCAGTTCACCGGCCCTGGTGAAGATTTATAAGAGTTTTTACCATACATGGAAATGGCAGCCACCTTGGTCATGTGACCAAGATCATTTGAAGAATTTTCCATCCTTTGACCCATGTGCAAGCTCCATATGAAATTTGAGTTCAGTCTGCCCAGTGGTTTCAGAGATGTTTGAAAATGTTTATGGATGGATGACAGAGGCAGCTAACACCAATACTGTAAGGCTCAGGTGAGCTGAAAATGGCAGAGCTGCTTCCCCAAAAAATTCCCTTTCATGTTGAGTTCCTTTGATGGATTTAAACTAGACTGAACTAGGCAAACACAGATGATAGAATGGTAGCATCATTTTCTCACTGTGGTGAAATTAATGTTTTCCACGGAGTTTGTGGCTGGCATCATCGCAATGTTAGTTCTGATTCTTGCAGCACAACTTAATTTAGATTTGACCTAGTGACCTAGCTTTTGACCGACATGACTCAGTTTCAAACTTGACCTAGATTTATGGAGATAAACATTCTGACAAAGTTTCATGAAAATGGAATAAAACTGTGCCCTCTAGAGTGTGCACAAAGTTTTTCTAAGATTTGACCTAGTGACCTAGTTTTTGACCTGACATGACCAAGTTTCAAACTTGGCCTGGATATTGTGAGGATAAACATTCTGACAAAAGTTCATGAAGATTGGATCAAAACTGTGCCCTCTAGAGCGTACACAAGGTCGTTCTTATATCTGACTTAGTTTTTGACTCGACATGACCTACTTTCAAACTTGGCCTAGATATTGTGACGATAAACATTCTGGCAAAGTTTCAAAAAGATTGAATCAAAATGTGTCTTCTAGAGCATACACAAGGTTTTTCTAAGATTTGAGCTAGTTTTTGACCCGACATGACCCAGTTTCAACCTTGGCCTAAATATTGTGAGGATAAACATTCTGACAAAATTTCATTAGGTTTGGATCAAAACTGTGACTTCTAGAGCGTACACAAGTGTTCCTAATATTTGACCTAGTTTTTGACCCGACATGACCCAGTTTCAAACTTGGCCTGGATATTGTAAGAATAAACATTCTGACAAAGTTTCATAGAGACTGGATCAAAACTGTGCCCTCTAGAGCGTATACAATGTCGTTCTAATATTTGACCCTGTGACCATATTTTTGACCCGACATGACCCAGTTTCAAACTTTCGCTAGTCATAAAGATAAACATTCTGAGAAAGTTTCATGAAGACTGGATCAAAACTGTGCCCTCTAGGGTGTACACAGTTTTTCTAAGATCTGACCTAGTGACCTATTTTTTGACCTGACATGACTCATTTTCATAGCGGGCTTAGATATATTGACAATAAACATTTTGACATAGTTTCATGAAGACTGGATCAAAACTATGCCTTCTAGTGTGTACGCAAGGTTTTTCTAAGATTTGACCTAGTGACCTAGTTTTTGACCCGACATGACCTACATTCAATCTTGGCCTAGAGTTTATGGAGATAAACATTCTGACAAAGTTTCATAAAGATTGGATCTAAACTGTGTCCTCTATAGTGTACACAAGGTTTTTCTATGATTTGACCTAGTGACCTACTTTTTGATCCGCCATGACCCAGTTTCAAACTTATACTAGATATATTTAAGATAAACATTCTGACAAAGTTTCATGAACTTTGGATCAAAACTGTGCATTCTAGAGCGTACACAAGGTTTTTCTAAGATTTGACCTAGTGGCCTAGTTTTTGACCCGACATGATCTACTTTAAAACCTGGCCTAGAATTTATGGAGATAAACATTCTAACAAAGTTTCATAAAGATTCGATCAAAACTGTGTCCTCTAGCGTACGCAAGGTTTTTCTATGATTTGACCTAATGACCTAGTTTTTGACCCGACATGACCCATGACTGTGCCCGCTAGAGTGTACACAAGCAAAAGTTGACGGACGCCCGGACGTCCGACGGACATCAGGGTATCCCAAAAGCTCACCCTGAGCACTTCGTGCTCAGGTGAGCTAAAAATAGCTGAAAATGTACATGTATATGTCCATGACCTTGACCCCTAGGTCACAGGCCTGTGTAAGATGGTACAAAATAAAACTTTGGAGATATTATCCAAACTGAAAAAGTGTTTGGATGATATAGGATCTTAAAAACTTTAACACAAAACTTTAACATGAAAAGTCCAAGTCTGTGACCTTGACCTCTAGGTCACAGGCATGGATGGAGATGGTACTGAATAAAACTTTGAAACATCATCTATTATCATGCCAAACAGCAACCCAACTCAACAAAGACTTTCAACTATATAGAGACCTCAAAAACTTTAACATGACAATTTCAAGTCCATGACCTTGACCTGTAGGTCACACACATTAGTTGGGGTGGTACAGAATAAAAGTTTGGACCATTATCTATCATCATGCCAAATATAAACCCAATCTAACTAACGGTTTGGATAATATAAGATCTCAAAAAACTTTCACGCAAAACTTTAACGCAAATGTTAACTCGCGGACGGACAGACGGACGGACAGATGGACAGACAGACAGATGAATGGAATCGGACAAACGCTATATACCCCCGGCATATATGCCGGGGGTATAATGACCATGAGTGTAAGATTCTGTTTATCATATGACCCTTGAAAATGGGATTTTATCGCCTTCAAAATGAACATTATTTCAATGAGGAAACGCATTGTTGACACAGACATTGTCAATGACGTTACGTGTCCGTGCCGAAGTGTTATTACACGTCGTGTGGTCATACGCTTTTTATGACATGACGTTATCCACTGAATATAACAGCGACGCCATATGATAAAGGGTATTATTTTTATAGTTTGATTGGTTTGAAAGGAATAAAGAATGCATTTAAAGTGGATTTTAAAACCATAAACGTCAGAGGCAACAGCTGTGGTGAGAAAAAAATAACATGGAAAATTAGTCGGCAATAAAAAGGTGATCAGACAAATGCTGGTAGTCGGGTTGTTTCTAACTCTGATAACCAACTACCTCCAGTCCAATCCTACTAATATAGAATACGTCCTTCTATATAAAACTACACATTGTACTTAAGTACTATCATGCATGTTTGTACTTTGCATAGATCAGATTAAGTATGCCAGTTTAGAAAAGAAAGCTAAACCGACCTCTTGTTAAAAACTGACAGCTATCTAACTTTCTAAATCCATAATTGACTGGGGGGGGGGGGGGGGGGGGGGGGCTTTTATTTAAAGCAAAGAAGATGCTTAACTTCTGTCTTCAAAAAAAAATTCAGTTGCAAAGCACTACCATATTACAGCCTATTTACAGGATATGTATAAATATCAGCAATGTCATGTGATAAGAAGACTCAGCTCAGTATATCTGATCAGAACTTGCACCACCCTTCCGAGCTCGCATAAACAATTATGGATCTGGGAATTCTATAATTCCACAGCTCATAATGAACCATTTGTGACTTTACAGCTGGTTATAATTACTTTTCCTGAATAATGAACATTCAAAAGGCAAGAAAAGGTTAATACTTTAACATGATCAGATTAAATGGGTGTACACACACACTTTTCTTACCAAAACTACTTATTAATAATAATATTACTGGGCTCTGCAACAGGAAGTATAAAATAATAGACCCATCCACATACACACCCCGGGACTTTCCTAATTGGGCTAAACTCTTAAAGGAAAGAATTTTCCCCCTTCCCAAAGACCTACTTAATGGGGGGTAAACTCTTAAGGGAAAGAATTTGCTCCACTAGCAGTAGACGCCATTTTGGAAGGACTTTTGGTGTTCAGGGAAGCAAAACAGGAAATCACAAATGTTATTTCCCTCTATAGAAGTGTTGTTGTTGTTTCTATTTTCTTAACAATGTTCCCCAGGTGGCTCAGCTGAATGTATCCATAGTTGCACACACCTGGGGCCGTATTCATAAAACGACTTAAGTCGTTGCTATGCTGTTGCTAAGGCTACAATTCTTTGAAGGAGATTCCCTACAACTATGAAATTTGGTCTGGTGGAACAGTCTTTAACTATGAAATTTGGTCTGGTGGAACAGTCTTTGTAAGACTGTTCCTCCAGACCAAATTTGATAGTTGTAGGGAATCTCTTTTATAGATATTTAGCCTTAGCAACCGCATAGCAACGACTTAAGTGGCTTTATGAATACGGCCCCAGGCACTGTGTGTCCTTCCATTCTAAAGAAGAGGCAGGAAAACATGTATAAGCTATATATAGATCATGGTTTTCCCAGCTGAGTAAAAATAAATACTGGTATTCCAGATCAACTACATGGCTATATATACAAACAGATACATTTATATCCATATATTTAGCCCCAAACTTCAAATGAATCTAAGATTTATGCTAGATTATACTTAATAAGTTATCCATACAACTTTTTAGGATTTTGAAATTTTCAAATTCTTACCAGATTATAATTAAGATTGCATCCAGCTATACAAAAAACACTGAAAAGTTTCAGTGCTTTAAAAGTAAGCTGACTATTTCTGACAGAGATTATGCAAACTTATAACTCACCCAGTTGTTGTCAGTAAAAATGACAGGTTTATATACATATTAAACCCATATAATAGTATGGTTGGACCGGAGGTATTCGGTTATCTAATTCGAAACCACCCGACTACCAATATTAGTCTGCCGCCCCTTTTTTTTCATTTTGCCCTTTGGTTTGGTCATCTGATTATTTACTTTTACATTTAAAAGGCTAATATTTTCTTACCTACTCGTAGTGCTAACCATTTTATGTGTGACAATGCAAGTGGACTTGTGTGTGTGTTTATGTGAGGAAGGGGAGGGTGAAAATTTCAGAAACCATTACGGAGTTTGGAGTTAAGGCATGTGAGCCGCGACAGTGGTTGTACGCCCAGTCTGATCAGATTCTTTGCTGTGCACTTAAAGGGTAGCTGAGGGTATAAGCTACCTTCATGCAGACAGAGAAGACCCTGATCAGACTGGGTGGATGCCCAGGCTGATCTGAGCCTGTGCTGGGTGCACAACCACTAAGTTGGTTTTCTCGTGTCGCGGCTCATGTTTCCTTTACCTTTTTAACATGAAACCCCTCATACCCCTACCAGATTCTTGTATATGCAAACAGTGCATTTTCATATGAGAAAGCTCATAATGAACCATTTGTGACCTCTCCTGAATAATGAACATTCAAAAGACAGAATTATTTAGGAAAGAAAAAGGTTAACGCTTTAACATGATCAGATTAAATGGGCGTACACACACACTTTTCTTACCGAAACTACTTATTAATAATAACATTACTGGGCTCTGCAACAGGAAGTATAAAATAATAGACCCCATCCACATACACACCCCGGGACCTTCTTAATTGGGCTAAACTCTAAAAGGAAAGAATTCCCCACCCCCCTTCCCAAAGACCTACTTAATAGGGGGTAAACTCTTAAAGGAAAGAACTTGCTCCTCTACCAGCATGCTCCAATTTGGTGTTCAGGGGAGCAAAACAGGAAGTCATAAATGTTATTCCCGTCTATAGAAGTGTTGTTGTTGTTTCAATTTTCTTAACGATGTTCCCCAGGTGGCTCAGTGGAACGTATCCACAGTTGCACACACCTAGCACTGTGTGTCCTTCCATTCTAAAGAATGTATAAGCTATATATAGATCACGGTTATCCCAGCTGGGTAAAAATAAATACTGGTATTCCAGATTCAACTGCATAGCTATTATACAAACTGATATATTTAGCAGCAAACTTCAAATAAATCTAAGATTTACGCTAGATTGATGCTTAATAATTTATCCATGGAACCTGTTAGGATTGTATAATTTTCAAATTCTTAGGAGACTATATCATAAAAGATTGCATCCAGCTATATATATGTTCCAGTGCTTTAAAAATAAGCTGACTATTATGCAAATTTATAACTCACTTTGTTGTTGTCAGTAAAAAAGACAGGTTTATATACATACTAAACCTATATAATAGTATGGTTGGACCGGAGGTAGTCGGTTATCAAATTCGAAACCACCCGACTTCCAATATTAGTCTGCCGCCCCTTTTTTGCGTTTAAAAGGCTAATATTTTCTTACCTACTCAGAGTGCTAACCATTTTGTGATAGTGCCAGTGGACCTATGGACTCTGTGTGTGTGTGTTTGTGTGTGTGTATATATCTAGCTCTCACAGCACATAACAGACCCTGCAAGCAGGCAACTTTGAAACAACACTGGGTCAATGCTGATTCAATGTCATGTGACGTTGAATCAACATTGATCCAGTGTTGTTTCAAAGTTCAGTGCCCAGTGGGTAAACAAGAGGGCCAAGAGGCCCTGAACCGCTCACCTGACCAAAAAGGTTAAAGGTCAAACAAGGGTCATCATTTAACAAACCTGATAGTTTGCAACCACTTCCAAATGGTTTTGAAGAAGATTTTTGAATATTTTTCTATGTATTGCTATGGTACAAACCCTGGACCCCCTGGGGCCGGGCCATTTTGGACCCTGTGGCCATCATTTAAATAATTTTGGTAAAGGACCACTAGGCAATGCTACATACTAAATTTCAAGCATCTGAGCCAAGTGGTTCTGAAGAAGAAGTTTTTTTAATATTTTTCTATGTATTTCTATGGTTCAAACCAGGGACCCCCTAGGGTGGGGCCATTTTAGACCATGGGGTCATCATTTGAACAAACTTGGTAAAAGACTACTAGGCAATGCTACATACCAAATTTCAAACATCTGAGCCTTGCGGTTCTGAAGTAGATGATTTTTAATATTTTTCTATGTATTTCTATGGTCCAAATCAGGGACTCCCTGCGCCGGGGCCATTTTGGACCCTGGGGCCACCTTTTGAACAAACTCGGTAGAGGGCCACTAGGCAATGTAACATACCAAATTTCAAGCATCTGAGGCAAGCAGTTCTAGTGAAAAAGATTTTTAAATATTTTTTAGTTTAGAACCAAAGACCCACTGCCCCAGGGGCATTTTGGACCCTGGGGTCACCCTTTGAACAAACTTGATAGGGGATTACTAGACAGTGCTTCATACTAAATTTCATGCCTCTGGGCCGAGCAGTTCTGGAGAAGAAGATTTTTAAGTATTTTTTAGTTCCGAAACCCAAGACCCCCTGCCCCAGGGCCAATTTGGACCCTGGGGCCACTATTTAAATAAACTTGGTAGAGGACCACTAGGCAATGTTCCATACCAAATTTCAAGCATCTGAGCCAAGCAGTTCTGGAGAAGAAGATTTTTAAGTATTTTTTAGTTTCGAACCCAAGACCCCCTGCCCCAGGGCCATATTGGACCATGGGGCCACCATTTGAACAAACTTGGTAGAGGACCACTAGACAATGTTTCATACCAAATTTCAAGCCTCTGAGCCAAGCAGTTCTGGAGAAGAAGATTTTTAAGTATCTTTTAGTTTCGAACTCAAGACCCCCTGCCCCAGGGCCATTTTGGACCCTGGGGCCACCATTTGAACAAATTTGGTAGAGGACCACTAAGCAATGTTACATACCAAGTTTCAAGCCTCTGAGCCAAGCAGTTCTGGAGAAGAAAGTTTTTAAGTATTTTTTAGTTTCGAAGCAAAGACCCCCTGCCCAGGGCCATTTTGGACCCTGGGGTCACCATTTGAACAAACTTGATAGAGGATTACTAGACAATGCTTCATACCAAATTTCAAGCATCTGAGCCAAGAAGTTCTGGAGAAGAAGATTTTTAAGTATCTTTTTGTTTCGAACCCAAGACCCCCTGCCCCAGGGTCATTTTGGACCCTGGGGCCACCATTTGAACAAACTTGGTAGAGGACTACTAGGCAATGTTACATACCAAATTTCAAGCATCTGAGCCAAGCGTTTCTGGAGAAGAAGATTTTTAAGTATTTTTTAGTTTCGAACCCAAGACCCCCTGCCCCAGGGCCATTTTGGACCCTGGGGCCACCATTTGAACAAACTTGGTAGAGGACCACTAGGCAATGCTTCATACCAAATATCAAAGCCCTAGGCCTAAAGGTTTCAGAGAAGATGTCTTTTAAAGCAAATCGTTGACGACGGACGACGCACGACGGACGACGCACGACGGACACTGGGTGATCACAATAGCTCACCCTGAGCCTATGGCTCAGGTGAGCTTAAAACCCTCAACGCCCGATGATACCAAGCTTTTAAAGTAAAAATGGCGCTTATATAAACAATTATGGATCTGGGAATTCTATAATTCCACAGCTCATAATGAACCATTTGTGACTTTACAGCTGGTTATAATTACTTTTCCTGAATAATGAATATCCAAAAGGCAAGAAAATGTTAATGCTTTAACATGATCAGATTAAATGGGTGTACACACGAACTTTTCTTACAAAAACTACTTATTAATAATAATATTACTGGGCTCTGCAACAGGAAGTATAAAATAATAGACCCCATCCACATACACACCCCGGGACTTTCCTAATTGGGCTAAACTCTTATAGGAGAGAATTTCCCCCTTCCCAAAGACCTACTTAATGGGGGGTAAACTCTTAAGGGAAAGAATTTGCTCCACTAGCAGTAGACGCCATTTTGGAAGGACTTTTGGTGTTCAGGGAAGCAAAACAGGAAATCACAAATGTTATTTCCCTCTATAGAAGTGTTGTTGTTTCTATTCTCTTAACAATGTTCCCCAGGTGGCTCAGCTGAATGTATCCATAGTTGCACACACCTGGGGCCGTATTCATAAAACGACTTAAGTCATTGCTATGCTGTTGCTAAGGCTACATTTCTTTGAAGGAGATTCCCTACAACTATGAAATTTGGTCTGGTGGAACAGTCTTTGTAAGACTGTTCCTCCAGACCAAATTTCATAGTTGTAGGGAATCTCTTTTATAGATATTTAGCCTTAGCAACCGCATAACAACGACTTAAGTGGCTTTATGAATACGGCCCCAGGCACTGTGTGTCCTTCCATTCTAAAGAAGAGGCAGGAAAACATGTATAAGCTATATATAGATCATGGTTTTCCCAGCTGAGTAAAAATAAATACTGGTATTCCAGATCAACTAAATGGCTATATATACAAACAGATACATTTATATCCATATATTTAGCACCAAACTTCAAACGAATCTAAGATTTATGCTAGATTATACTTAATAAGTTATCCATACAACTTTCTAGGATTTTGAAATTTTCAGATTCTTACCAGACTATAATTAAGATTGCATCCAGCTATTCAAAAAACACTGAAAAGTTTCAGTGCTTTAAAAGTAAGCTGACTATTTCTGACAGAAATTATGCAAACTTAAAACTCACCCAGTTGTTGTCAGTAAAAAAGACAGGTTTATATACATATTAAACCCAAATAATAGTATGGTTGGACCGGAGGTAGTCGGTTATCTAATTCGAAACCACCCGACTACCAATATTAGTCTGCCGCCCTTTTTTTTTCATTTTGCCCTTTGGTTTGGTCATCTGATTATTTACTTTTACATTTAAAAGGCTAATATTTTCTTACCTACTCGTAGTGCTAACCATTTTATGTGTGATAATGCAAGTGGACTTGTGTGTGTGTTTATGTGAGGAAGGGGAGGGTGAAAATTTCAGAAACCATTACGGAGTTTGGAGTTAAGGCATGTGAGCCGCGACACGAGAAAACCAACAATGTGGTTGTACGCCCAGTCTGATCAGATTCTTTGCTGTGCACTTAAAGGGTAGCTGAGGGTATAAGCTACCCAGCACTGTGTGTCCTCCCATTCTAAAGAATGTATAAGCTATATATAGATCATGGTTATCCCAGCTGGGTAAAAATAAATACTGGTATTCCAGATTCAACTGCATAGCTATTATACAAACTGATATATTTAGCAGCAAACTTCAAATAAATCTAAGATTTACGCTAGATTGATGCTTAATAATTTATCCATGGAACCTGTTAGGATTGTATAATTTTCAAATTCTTAGGAGACTATATCATAAAAGATTGCATCCAGCTATATATATGTTCCAGTGCTTTAAACATATGCTGACTATTATGCAAATATATAACTCACTTTGTTGTTGTCAGTAAAAAAGACAGGTTTATATACATACTAAACCTATCTATTAGTATGGTTGGACCGGAGGTAGTCGGTTATCAAATTCGAAACCACCCGACTTCCAATATTAGTCTGCCGCCCTTTTTTTCCATTTTGCCCTTTGGATTGTTTACGTTTAAAAGGCTAATATTTTCTTACCTACTCAGAGTGCTAACCATTTTGTGATAGTGCCAGTGGATCTATGGACTCTGTGTGTGTGTGTGTGTGTTTGTGTGTGTATATATCAAGCTCTCACAGCACATAACAGACCCTGCAAGCAGGCAACTTTGAAACAACACTGGGTCAATGCTGATTCAATGTCATGTGACGTTGAATCAACATTGATCCAGTGTTGTTTCAAAGTTCAGTGCCCAGTGGGTAAACAAGAGGGCCAAGAGGCCCTGAATCGCTCACCTGACCAAAAAGGTTAAAGGTCAAACAAGGGTCATCATTTAACAAACCTGATAGTTTGCAACCACTTCCAAATGGTTTTGAAGAAGATTTTTTTGAATATTTTTCTATGTATTGCTATGGTACAAACCCTGGACCCCCTGGGGACGGGCCATTTTGGACCCTGTGGCCATCATTTGAATAATTTTGGTAAAAGACCACTAGGCAATGCTACATACTAAATTTCAAGCATCTGAGCCAAGTGGTTCTGAAGAAGAAGTTTTTTAATATTTTGCTATGTATTTCTATGGTTCAAACCAAGGGCCCCCTAGGGTGGGGCCATTTTAGACCCTGGGGTCATCATTTGAAGAAACTTGGTAAAAGACTACTAGGCAAAGCTACATACCAAATTTCAAGCATCTGAGCCTTGCGGTTCTGAAGTAGATGATTTTTTTAATATTTTTCTATGTATTTCTATGGTTCAAACCTGGGACTACCTGCCCCGGGGCCATTTTGGACCCTGGGGCCACCATTTGAAGAAACTCGGTAGAGGGCCGCTAGGCAATGTAACGTACCAAATTTCAAGCATCTGAGGCAAGCAGTTCTGGTGAAAAAGATTTTTAAGTATTTTTTAGTTTCGAACCAATGACCCACTGCCCCAGGGCCATTTTGGACCCTGGGGTCACCATTTGAACAAACTTGATAGAGGATTACTAGACAGTGCTTCATACTAAATTTCATGCCTCTGAGCCGAGCAGTTCTGGAGAAGAAGATTTTTAAGTATTTTTTAGTTCCGAAACCCAAGACCCCCTGCCCCAGGGCCAATTTGGACCCTGGGGCCACCATTTAAATAAACTTGGTAGAGGACTACTAGGCAATTTCAAGCATCTGAGCCAAGCAGTTCTGGAGAAAAAGATTTTTAAGTATTTTTTAGTTTCGAACCCAAGACCCCCTGCCCCAGAACCATTTTGGACCCTGGGGCCACCATTTGAACAAACTTGGTAGAGGACCACTAGACAATGCTTCATACCAAATTTCAAGCCTCTGAGCCAAGCAGTTCTGGAGAAAATGATTTTTAAGTATCTTTTAGTTTCGAACCCAAGACCCCCTGCCCCAGGGCCATTTTGGACCCTGAGGCCACCATTTGAACAAATTTGGTAGAGGACCACTAGGCAATGTTACATACCAAGTTTCAAGCATCTGAGCCAAGCAGTTCTTGAGAAGAAGATTTTTAAGTATTTTTTAGTTTCGAACCAAAGACCCCCTGCCCCAGGGCCATTTTGGACCCTGGGGTCACCATTTGAAGATACTTGATAGAGGATAACTAGACAATGCTTCATACCAAATTTCAAGCCTCTGAGCTAAGCAGTTCTTGAGAAGAAGATTTTTAAGTATCTTTTTGTTTCGAACCCAAGACCCCCTGCCCGAGGGCCATTTTGGACCCTGGGGCCACCATTTGAAGAAACTTGGTAGAGGACTACTAGGCAATGTTATATACCAAATTTCAAGCATCTGAGCCAAGCGGTTCTGGAGAAGAAGATTTTTAAGTATTTTTTAGTTTCGAACCCAAGACCCCCTACCCCCTGGCCATTTTGGACCCTGGGGCCACCATTTGAACAAACTTGGTAGAGGACCACTAGGCAATGCTTCATACCAAATATCAAAGCCCTAGCGGTTTCAGAAAAGATGTCATTTAAAGCAAATTGTTGACGACGGACGACGGACGACGCACGACGGACGACGGACACTGGAAGTCACAATAGCTCACCCTGAGCCTATGGCTCAGGTGAGCTAAAAACCCTCAACGCCCGATGATAGCAAGCTTTTTAAGTAAAAATGGCGCTTACTAAAAATTATTCTTATTAAGGAAATGAGTTCTGTCTTGAGTAGCAGCTTTAGAATTTTGGTTGGTTGGTTATGTTGGGTTTAACGGCCCTTTGAGACAGTTTTTCAGTCTATATCGGGCCGCCTCCCAAAGAGAGGGAGAAAGAAGAGAGAAAAGATAGGGGAGAGAAAAAATGTCCAAACAACCCCACCCGCACCTACTGCAAGCACAGTAGGCCCTTGCCCTACTATTATCCGAATCAGTAGAACGCCCCGGCACTGGAAGTTTTACCCAGCCCCATCGCACCACCCCACCACCTCAAGCAGTTTTAGAAGGCCAAATTACAACGATGTTTACTTATGCACCAATTTTCGGAAAACTGAATGCTATTTTTGGTTTAACCGCCATCTGAAGCCATCGACCAGCCTAAATCCCAGCGGGCACATGACGTTGAAATGACGTTGTACTGACGTCGATGCGACGTAATGACGTCGCATCGACGTCAGCACGACGTCATTTCGACGTCATGTGCCCGCTGGGATGAGGCGAAGGCAAGCAGCTCCCATACCATTCTGGGTCCAGTCGTTCATATTATCTAATCCTTTCCTAATAACGAATAAATAAATAAAATAAATATTATTAACCTTCTGTAAACATCCTTGACAATCAAATACAAAAAACGATCAGACTGGAACCAAGACTACTCCCATACCGCACATACGGCGATCTCAGCAGGCCGAGCAAATATCAGTGAGATGGCCAAAAACTTAATGTTTGCGTCATGTCGCTCTACCCTACCATCCCCACTTTCGGGGAAGGCGCTTTAGCTTTTGTCCGAATCAGGGTAACTTAAAGGCGTCGAAAGGAGAGGGATAGCCTCCGTCTTTCATTTGCTGTGCCAAAGATATGGCCTCTAACAGCACAGCCCATACGGCCACACGGCTACCTAATGCTTTAGTCATAGCAGCTCATCCATCCGCAGAAACTCAACTTATAACTCAATAATCGTTCATGTTGAAATTTTCAATTCATGGTGGCCTAACACTACCACTGCAGGGGTGAAAAAGCACTAATTCGTCCGAGACCAGTGCATTTGTGCGGGACCAGTTGAGTTTACCTGTAGCAGTTCCTTAAGAATGTAAGTGGCCAAGTACCCAAATCAAAGGTCCGAACTCATAGGTCATTTAAACATAGACAATTCCGGAATATTCTAGATACACAGACATAGACCCCAAAACAGAGGTGTGATCAGGTGCCTGTGGGTAGTAAGCATCACCTACCTATGATAATACACCCGCCATATCTATGTATCTGTGGAAAAAGTCAGTGAAAATGAAAGTCCGGTATTTGAAAGCTTCACTAAGCTTCGGATGAGGCCATCAGATCGGAAATTAGTTTAGAAACGGCCACATTGTAGGGATCAACAAGGTCATATTGTCTCCCATAAAACTTTTTAACTGTCGACACGAGCTTTACTTTATGACAACCCTGCTTCAACAGTTTATTGGTGAGTAGCTTCCCTCTTTCAACAAAGTCTTGATATTTGAAACAGGTCCTAGCATAGCGGACTAGCTGACAAACATAAACTCCATATGCAGGTGCCGAAGGGATATTGCTACTAAAAAACGGAAAGTTAATTATGGGAAAATTGAAGTAGTCCCTCTTGTCATAAAGCTTAGTAACAAGCTTAGTAAAACTAGTAGGTTTTTCTGTGTGACGTGGAAGGGGAATACTGAAGGGCAGGATTCGAGCTGGCAGAACCAGCTCTAACAGATTCCGAATGGTCTTGTGGTCTGATTCAGACCTTATTTTAAACCCTACAATGGATGGTTTGTGAGGGTTGGTTGGTTGGTTGTTTTGGGTTTAACCGCCCTTTGAGACAGTAATTCAGTCTATATCGGGCCGCCTCCCTAAGAGAGGGAGAAAGAAGCGAGAGAAAAAATGTCCAAACAACCCCCACCTGCACCTACTGCAAGCACAGTTGGCCCTTGCCCTACTATAATCCAAATCAGTGGGACGCCCCGGCACTGCAGAATTGTGAGGGTCAATGGTGTTTGTAAGTAATAGGTTGTTAAAGGTTGCAAACTCTAGAAGTCTGAAACTTCTCTCATTTGTCGTGGCATTGCAGTCGGGTAACACATTCTGCCTAAATACCAAAGAGGAAAGGAAATATCGTATAAAATGGCCTTAATACATCTGCATGGAGCACACGCTCAAATTACTCTGAGCCTGTGACATCAAGCTAGTGCTTTCATTTTAAGCCTGTATTTCTGTTTGCAGTCTGGTCTGAGCCTTTGTTGTTTGCTTGTGCGTAAAGCATCCTTTTGCATACTATGAGTCAAGTCCATTGAATTTTGGACAGTGTCTCCAATTCTAGAACTGTTTTACCTATAAAGCTTTTTGGCATATTGTAAGTACTTTGTATGAAATTTGTTTGATGAGCGTTGGCTCCTTTGTTTAATTGTTAACAAGATTTGCTGCAGTTGTTAGTCTTCAGCTTTTTACTCTGCGGTTTTGCTCTTTACGAACTGCTAATGAATGTGCATATAATTTCCAGATAATTTCAGACACCTTCGGCTTGGTCGGGCAACCCGGTTGGTCGGGCATCACATTCTATCTATATGGGCCCGACATAAACCTTTATAGTTTGGCGAGTTGGGGCCAGAGCGTGCCCTGTCTGTTGCTTCGTTATTCAGGGTTCAAATGATGGTGGTTTTCTTGAGTGGTGTTGTTTGACACTCCAGGGAGCTCCAGGTGTTGCAACACGTTTCTGTTGAGTCCTCATCTTTGCTTCATCATTCATCATAGATCTACTTCGTATTTTTTATACCCCCGCTTTGAAAAAGTGGGGGGTATACTGGTTTACATCTGTCCGTACGTCCTTCCTTCCGTCCGTCCTTCCGTCCCCTTTTTTCGTCAAAGATTTCTTCACAACCATGCAAGCTAGAGTGGTCATATTTGGTATGCAGGTTGATGACAACATGTTGTATCGTGGGATTGAGAATCAGCCTCCTGCTGCTTATTCTTCCCTGTATTTGTCCGATCCGTCCGTCCTTCCGTCCGTCTTTCCGTCCCATTTTTTCGTCAAAGATTTCTTCACAACCATGCAAGCTAGAGTGGTCATATTTGGTATGCAGGTTGATGAAAACATGTTGTATCGTGGATTGAGAATCAGCCTTCTCCTGCTTATTCTTCCCTGAATTTGTCCGATTTTCTTTCTTTCCATACTTTGAATAATGAAAATTTTCGTCAAAGATTTCTCCACAACCGTGTAAGCTAGAGAAGTCATATTTGGTATGCAGGTTGATGACGACATGATATATCGTGAGATTGAGAACCAGGCTTCTCCTGCTTATTCTTCCCTGTATTTGTCCGATTTTCTTTCTTTCCATACTTTGAATAATGAATTTTTCGTCAAAGATTTCTCCACAACCGTGCAAGCTAGAGAAGTCATATTTGGTATGCAGGTTGATGACGACATGATGTATTGTGGGATTGAGAACCAGGCTTTTCCTGCTTATTCTTCCCTGTATTTGTCCATTTTCTTTCTTTCCATACTTTGAGTAATGAAATTTTTCGTCAAAGATTTATCCACAACCGTGAAAGCTAGAGTAGTCATATTTGGTATGCAGGTCTATGACGACATGTTGTATCGTGGGATTTAGAACCAGCCTTCTCCTGCTTATTCTTCTCTGTATTTGTCCTATTTTCTTTCTTTCCATACTTTGAATAATGAAATTTTTAGTCATATATTTATCCACAACCATGCAAGCTAGAGTGGTCATATTTGGTATGCAGGTTGATGACGACATGTTGTATAGTGGGATTGAGAACCAGGCTTCTCCTGCTTATTCTTCCCTGTATTTGTCCGATTTTCTTACTTTCCATACTTTGCATAATGAAATTTTTCGTCAAAGATTTCTCCACAACCATGCAAGCTAGAGTAGTCATATAAGGTATGCAGGTTAATGACAAGTTATTGCATCGTGGGATTGCAAACCGGCTTTCTCCCGCTTATTCCTCCCTGTATTTGTCCAATTTTCTTTCTGTCCGTACTTTGAATAATGAAATTTTTCGTCAAAGATTTATCCACAACCGTGCAAGCTAGAGTAGACATATTTGGTATGCAGGTTGACAATGACTTCCTGTATCGTGGGATTGAGAACCAGCCTTCTCCTGCATATTCTTCCCTGTATGTGTCAGATTTTCTTTCTCTCTTTACTTTGAATAATGCAATTTTTGCAAAAGATTTCTATGCATCAGATTCTGTAAGTTAGAGTAGGGATATTTTGTATGCAGGTTGATGATAACATTGTATCGTGGGATTGAGAATCAGCCTTCTCCTGCTTATTCTTCCCTATATTTTTGCAATTTTCTTTCTCTCCTGACTTTGAATAATGCAATTTTTTGTAACAGATTTCACAGCAATCATTCAAGTTTGAATGTTTATATTTGGTATACAGACTGATCAAGACTTATGTCTTGCTTGTATTTATTATTATTTCTTTCTGTCAATGTGAAATCATTTTATTCCATATTACATAGAAATGGATTTATGTTGAATATTGATATTTGATATACTTGGTGACAATGAGTTCTCTCTCTATGCATTTTGTAACGAAAAAAACAACAACATTTGATTTAAGCAGTTTAGCGGGGGTATAGTCGGATTCTCCGACAGTTCTAGTTTTTTTTTGTCTGATTCATTGATGGGTTAGGAAACTTTCATGAGTACCAAACAGCTAGCTAAATGACTCGAATCACCACCGAAGCAGAAGGCGAGGTTTGGATCCACTAAAACTAGTTAAACCCCTTTAGTTATTTTTTGCTGACCGTTGCAAGGAGGTATTTCTGTTGTGGTTCCTCGGTGTTACATGTTGTTATGTCCGCTTGTCTATGGTCTTTAGCAGTCTGGTCATCTGAATAGCTGCCCATAGTTTTGTTCTGTAATTTAGAAATAGAAGTAAAAAGTATGCAAAGACCAGGAACTGAAACAATCAAAATCCAAATCCAGCCCTCAAACCATAGTTGGAAACAACTAAGATTACAAATAATCAAGATACAGAGAACATATGGCCAACCGAGTGAGCAGCTTGTTCCTGAAAGGTGGCCACTCAGCAACCCAAACCGAACCAAAAATAATAAGAACATACATAAGGTTGTCGTTACAGGAATAAACTGGTCGATTTTAAGTGAAACATTCAAAGATTTATGTGGTAAAGTCCTTGGGTTTATGGTCACGTCAAATGAATAAGATCGTCACGTATATTTCTGCTTTTTTCCACCAGATTTAAGGAAAAATACCATTGTTTTTTTGGTCAACAAAGGTGTTTGTAATAAACATATCTCCTAAGTATGCTACATACCAATTTTGGAGCTTGTATCACTAATTGTACTTAATCGCCACGACCCGCTACACTAAAAATACGAGGAAAGTGTTTACAACAGTAGGGTTTGTTATATCCATGTAAAAAAATCTGCACCACTTTCAGAGCTAGCATCCACCATAAATCGACATTGGTATGTCTATACAAGTTGAAAAAAAAACATTGGAAATTTTCTACCAGATGGGTTGAAAAAGAATCTATTTTAGAGCCCTTTCTGAGTTGGCCCCTAGACTATTGCATGCAACGCGTCACTCTATTATAACCAAGCCTGCCTTTTGTTTCTAAGCTTAAGAAAAGTTCAACCCACGTATGTATCAGAAGAAACATAAGAAACTGGCTAAAAACGGATGTTACTGGTGTTTTTAATTAGGGTAGCTGAAGAACCACCATTTGGGAAAAAGCTTCTCATTCGGTTTACGTGTGTGTCTTTCGTGAACTTTTTCAATTTTTGTGTGCGGATTTCTTTCCCTTTAGGTTTTAAGAGCGGAATTTGGGATTTGTAACGACAAAAAAAGTGCACAAACAGCTTCCGAATTCGCTCTTGTTTGTCGTGAGTTACGACACTCATGCTGATGTAGTGTTCCCTTGGAAAGAGTTTTCTTCAATTGACGAAAGTATTCCTAAGAGCACAGTTGCATCTGATACTGAAAGTATGTTTCTTCTGATACATACGTGGGTTGAACTTTTCTTAAGCTTAGAAACAAAAGGCAGGCTTGGTTATAATAGAGTGACGCGTTGCATGCAATAGTCTAGGGGCCAACTCAGAAAGGGCTCTAAAATAGATTCTTTTTCAACCCATCTGGTAGAAAATTTCCAATGTTTTTTTCAACTTGTATAGACATCCCAATGTCGATTTATGGTGGATGCTAGCTCTGAAAGTGGTGCAGATTTTTTACATGGATATAACAAACCCTACTGTTGTAAACACTTTTCTCGTATTTTAGTGTAGCGGGTCGTGGCGATTAAGTACAATTAGTGATACAAGCTCCAAAATTGGTATGTAGCATACTTAGGAGATATGTTTATTACAAACACCTTTGTTGACCAAAAAACAATGGTATTTTCCTTAAATCTGGTGGAAAAAAGCAGAAATATACGCGACGATCTTATTCATGTGACGTGACCATAAACCCAAGGACTTTACCACATAAATCTTTGAATGTTTCACTTAAAATCGACCAGTTTATTCCTGTAACGACAAATCTTTCATACACTTTTAAAATAACATTCTAAATGAAACCGTTTAGCCCCATAAGATTGAGTAATTTACGATACAGAAATTGTTTACAATTGTTACCAAAAATCTAATGCTATTTTACAGACATAATAATTTCTTATGATGGCGTTTATGGATGGATATGCAAAGATTTCAAATGCATGAGCAATGAAACATATAAATGTGACTACGGATGAATCAATTTATGTAATATACGTTACCAGAAATAATAATAAAATATATATGAAGATAATCTGGAAAGGTCACAGTGTAAATGATTCTTAAACAAATCTTTATTGTCTCATCAAAAAACATGTGTTAAACTACTGGCTAGGATCGCTTTGAAGATGCTTTTCTGTGGTGCTCAACAACATATGATTTTACAGAGAAATAAGCGAAGATACCGCAATTGTTCTGTCGTTATTAGTGTTTGTAAGGGTCACTGTTTAATGGTGCCAAACTAAAACTGTAGTTAGATATTTATGCCTTTTCCTTTGAAACTGTTGATCTCCAATACTTGATCTGAAAGCAGAGTGCTTTAAGTCCTCAAGGTTGCTTTAAGGCTGTGGAACAATTCTGTATTTCTGGAACAGATTCAGTCAATCGAGTCTGCTTTTTGCAGCTTTGTATGATCTCTACTCTCAAAGAGTCTTCTAATTACTCTGATTATTGTAGCTCATTTGAAGTTGGTCATTTTTCTCCTCACGTTGAAGCATCATGCATTTTCATTAGTATTTACAACGAATACACATTGGCATCATTAGCCTGTATTGTTTACGTTACAGAAATTTTTATATTTGGTACCTGAAATGAGATGCAATTTTATGCAGTGTTATCAATGATTTGAAGTAGTGTATATAACGAGATATACATATGCTACATGCAAAACTTTCAAAGGCATATGCAATACAAAATAAGACTTGTTGCAGTGGTAACATCTAATACCTCTATTAATCATATTGGGAAACCGCTACAAGCTATCGTAGAACTGGTGGTGAAAGCTAATTTCCTAAAGATCTGAGCGTACACTGTCACAGAGCCCATACTGATGCCAAATAAAAGTAAAAAGTATGCAAAGACCAGGAACTGATACAATCAAAATCCAAATCCAGCCCTCAAACCATAGTTGGAAACAACTAAGATTACAAATAATCAAGATACAGAGAACATATGGCCAACCGAGTGAGCAGCTTGTTCCCAAAAGGTGGCCACTCAGCAACCCAAACCGAACCAAAAATAATAAGAACATACATAAGGTAAAACATCACAGAAACTCTGACACCAAAACAGGCAACAGAGAACCACAACAGAACTACCGCCTTGGAACGGTCAGTAATGAATTAATGGGGGGCTTAAATCGATTTTACAGGCCCAACCTCACCCTCAGTTTCTGAAGTGGTACAAAACATTTAATCGGTTGTTCGGTTCGCATGATAACCCTCTAACTCGTCAATGGGGAGATGGTCTTTACAAGCCTAGAGCTTCCGACCAAATCCCGATAATTGATTCTGTACATTTGTATGTGCTCGTTTTCTTGAAATAAATATTGTTTAAACCAACTCGTCAATGAATCATCACGGTAAACACATAAATCAAATTTCAACACCATGAAGAAGCAAAGACGAGGACTCAACAGATAAAACTACTACAACACATCTTTAGAGGTTATGCTATAGAACAAAGTGCTAATAAATGTCGCAAAGAAGAATGTGGCACCAGTTTAGCCGACTAAAAGGCCGTCTGTTTGGTCACTTTTGTGGCACATTAGACTAAAACAAGACACCTGTGGAGAACAAAATGTCCTCCAAGGCTTTTCGCAGGACCACATTTGAGGAAATTTAACAACTTTTGATTATTACAAGACAACTGACAACTCTGTGACCCACAGCGAGGCACTATGGTACTCCATGGGACACTCATATTGCCGCAAGTCATCAAAATACTGCAGACAGGATGGGCTACCAAGTCAAGCTAAGAACAGGGGCCGTATTCATAAAACGACTTAAGTGGTTGCTATGCTGTTGCTAAGGCTAAATTTCTTTGAAGGAGATACGCTACAACTATGAAATTTGCTCTGGAGGAACAGTCTTACAAAGACTGTTCCTCCAGAGCAAAATTCATAGTTGTAGGGAATCTCCTTTATATTTAGCCTTAGCAACAGCATAGCAACCACTTAAGTGGCTTTATGAATATGGCCCCCGCTCTATTTATAATATGGTACATGTTCAGGCTGCTAAGTCTTACAAAGACTGTTCCTCCAGAGCAAAATTCATAGTTGTAGGGAATCTCCTTTATAGATATTTAGCCTTAGCAACAGCATAGCAACCACTTAAGTGGCTTTATGAATATGGCCCCCGCTCTATTTATAATATGGTACATGTTCAGGCTGCTAAAAGACCACTGCGATACCAGCATTAATGCATATTTTATGGCATAAATATCCTTGTTTTAATTTATACAAGTTCCCGTTACACATATTCGGTAACGTATGTAACAGCACAGCTGTTGCTTGTACAATGCTTCTGTGGACAGTAGTGCAGCATTTTTTTCCAGGGAGACCTTTGAGAATCATTTGGTGCCAGCTAAGGCTATAAAGGGATTTCAATGGCGATTATGGAAGAGTTGAATCAAGGAAGATAGCTTCTACTACGCCTGCTCTTCCTAAATTAATATATGCAATGCATATGAACAGACCGTTGTACTGCCCGTCCTACCTTAAGGCCACTAAGGACACTAGAGTCCTAGCTTTAGACTTTTAGAAATATCGTAAGGAACTGTGGTACTATCCCAAACTACCATGACTGAACGATTTATGGGCACACCTATTGGAAGTGAGGCTGCTGTGAGACTTATAGAGGCACTTTGGTGTCAGCTCAAGCTACGCTCACAATACAAGAACCTTTAAAAGAGTTGATGCTAGCTAAGGTTAGAAGAATGTCTGGGAGACAGTAATGGTAGCCAAGACTGTAATGGTAGCCGAGGCTTCTGCTAAACCCAGGAAAGACCGTGGTGCAGGATACGTTATCTACTAGACCACTAAACAGAAATATGTTAAATCAAATAATATGTTTTAGTCAAATATTTTCTCATAGACCACAACAGCAATATTTTCCATTCTGTTCCTTACACTGCAGATACAAGCTTCGTTAACCGATTTGGTCCCTTGGCCACCACTGTTGACTTTGCAAATTTCTCCTCACCTTTCCCCGTTTTCTGCAGCCCTTAGGGAATCTGCAAACTCCGGACCTGTCTGTTGCGTAATACTGTTTTGACATGTTTACTTCTTTTTATCTGTTTATCTTGTTCCTGTATTGCTAGGGCTTTTATAAAACCTCAGTGGAGACTGTTTACCGGTTCTGGTTTCTATATGGCCTCTTGTCAATGTTGTGGTGCCAGCTGAGAGTACTGATAGACCACAGTGGCGTCTAGTATATAAACTAAAATACCGCATGACAGAACATGTTTGCTACTGAAGCTGCTACTGACTTCCTCTATTTAGAATACAGTACACTCACAGACTGCTAAAACACCATTGACTGCTCATGATATAATTATACTCTGTCCGTACTCGATGCCAGACTGTGGTACCACTTACTTGATAACGTACATAACATAGTGCTCAATATTCTCTATATTGAAACAAATACTTTAGATTTTAATCATATACCGTAATAATAATTGTGTAATTAACTGGTGTAAGAAAACATTCATTTTAATCAATAAAGTATGAAGCGCATTGCCGGTATGTTCTTTTAAAGACTTGGTAACGTAAGCAACATTAATGTTATGGCCCTATGGAGGATCGATAAGATTACTGCAGAGGATAACAAAGCACATTTTTACCAGAATTACATTTGTTTCTGTTTCAATGTGGACTTTGAAAATAAGATGTAGTTATAAATAACTTTCATTTAAATGGTGCAGTAACGTAGTCAAACAGATGAATATGTATCTCAGTCAGATACACTAGGTATCTACATTAATTGTTAAATCACCTGAAATATCAAAAATATTCTTTTAACAAGATATCAACTTCAGATGTACTTTCTGAGCTCAAAAACATGAGAAGTGTGCACATTTATCTTATTTCATTGAATGTCAGTGGGTGGGGTAAGAAAAAGTCATCACAAAAAAATCTGCACCACTTTTGGTTCCGCCTTCCATCCTTATTTTGACTCTCTCTGGTTATACTAAGCCCTGGTACCAACAGAAATTTTCTACCTTATGGGTTGAAAAAGAATTGCATTTCACGTCATGCGCCCCTAGACTACAAGGTCTTCTATACCTCGAGCCGCGTTTTGTTGAGAAATACGGGACACTTTGAAAGCTTAGTTGCCAAGGCATTGAAAAAATGAATGATGAAATAAAGTATATACACCAGAAGTGGAGCAACAAATGCGGCCCCGCGTTCGATATCTTACAATAAGGAAGTGGATGGAATTTTTGTTTGACATCCAAGCATGTTCAAATTCATTAGCTTGATACAAACATGAGAGAAAGCAAGAGCTTGTAAAACTTGCGAAATTTTGGGTAGAAGCATATGACTTAAATCGCTTTTAAATTATTGTAGTTCTCGATTACCCTCTCAGTTTGATTTACAGTTAATTAATAGTCACTTAACGTGTATGTATGTACATGATTACACGTTAGTTTATTTAAGTTACATTTACTACTGTGTTGCTATCACATAATACTATCTATATTGTACCTGGTATTAACCAGAAACTGTAATACCATTAGACAGACCCGAACAGTACGCGGACACTTTTAAGGGTGTTCTACTTAATGTTTAAGACTCCAACGTGTTCCAGACTACCAGATTGGCATGCAATTTAGGAAAATCCTTGTACTAAATATAGACAAAAGGAACACGTTTAAAAGATCTTCTGCGCATGCACAACGTAACACGATTGTGGTCATGCTATTTGCTGTATCAAACAGGCTTATCATACCAGTACGCGGACACCTTAGAATCTGAGTAAACTGAGATGACATTTATACGCTGCACTTCTAAATAAATTATTGATACATGTCGTTAACGAAAACGTATTAACATCGTAAAGGGCTGTTCTAATTTGATATTGACACATGGCTGTTTGCTTTGCCTGTTCGCGTGTTTGGCGCAGTCAAACTGAAGCATCGATCATGATACCAGTCTGCATCAACCCTGCAAGTTCGCAACTGTCTTGTGAAAGTGTAAACCTGAATGACAAAACGATAAAGAAATGGCGCCTTGAAAAAATATAACAAAGTCAGTTGAATTTAAAAAGTATGTTTGAGTTTATTTGACGCCAAATAAAAAAGTGTCCGCGTACTGGTAGTGTCCGCGTACTGGTCGGGTCTGTCTATCTATCTAAAATTATCTTTCATATTTTTTCAACACTGAGGAAATGGAATATATCAGATTTTACGTGCATGAGGGTCCGGATGGGGGTACCAATTGGCCCTTCAATCAGTAATCGATATGGTCATTTAAAAAAACTAGTAGATTTCGGAATTTGTGGATTTAATCGTTAAATCTGAAGCCAAAAAGGTTGTTAATGACTAAACATAAGGCATTTAATTGCTAATCACCAAACAGTTAGGTCATTAATCGCGAATCTTTGGACCCATTTCAGATCCTCAAGCATGTTTGCCGATAACCACTTTGTCAGTTAATCAATGAATCAACATAAATCGACTTTCAAAAATAGCTACATCAGTTTTGTCAGGTGTTTGTCGGCTAACGCCGTGAGAAGCATTTCTTGCTAATATCTAATATTGTAGATACCTTATCTACCTGTCCAGGTGCCTATACCTACCTGGAGGACTGACCGATAACATCCCTTGCGTATCGTATAGCAGAGTCTCGGTCTGTTTACGAAAAGACACCCACGGTAAACCGAATGAACAGCTCTTTCGCAATCATGTGGTCATTCAGCTTCTCCAACTGAAAACAACAGTAACCAGCAACATCTATTTTTTGGATATTTGGTATGAAACAGGGTCTAGTGGACCTCTACCAAGTTTGTTCAAATAGTGATCCTGGGTCCAAAATGGCCCTGGGGTGGGGGTTTTGGGTTCGAAAATAAAATATACTTAAGAATCTTCTTCTCCAAAACTGATTGGCTCAGATGCTTGAAATTTGTTATGTAGCATTGCCTAGTAATCCTTTACCAAGTTTGTTCAAAAGGTGACCCCAGGGTCTAAAATTGCCCCACGACAGGGAGTCCCAGGTTTTACCAATAGAAATACGTAGAACAATATTCGAAAATCTTTTCTTCAGAACCGCAAGGCTAAGATGCTTGAAATTTGGTATGTAGCATTGCCTAGTATTCCTTTACCAAATGGTGGCCCCGGGGTCCAAATTCGTCCTACAGCGGTGAGTCCTAGGTTTGAACCATAGAAATACATAGAAATCTTCTTCAGAACAGCAAAGCTAAGATGCTTGAAATTTGGTATGTAGCATTGCCTAGTATTCCTTTACCAAATGGTGGCCCCGGGGTCCAAATTGGTCCTACAGTGGTGAGTCCTAGGTTTGAACCATAGAAATACATAGAAATCTTCTTCAGAACAGCAAAGCTAAGATGCTTGAAATTTAGTATGAAGCATTGTCTGGTTGAACTCTATAAAGTTTGTTCAAATGATGGTCCCAGGGTCCATAATGGCCCTGCCCAAAGGGGGTCACATAGAAAAATATTCGAAAATCTTCTTCAGACACACATTGCTCAGATGCTGGCAATTTGGTAATTAGCATTGGCCAATGGTCCTTTACTAAGTTTGTTCAAATGCAGGTCCAAGGGTCCAAAATAGCCCCGCGGCAGGAAGTCCAGGGCTTGAACCATAGAATTACATAAAAAAAATCAAAATCTTCTTCAGAACAACTAGGCTCATATGCTTGAAATTTGGTATGAAGCTTTGCCTGGAGAATCGTTACCAAATTTGTTCAAATGGTGGCCCCAGGGACCAAAACGGCCCTGATGCAGCGGGTTTCGGGTTTGAAAAAAGAATATACTTAAAATTCTTCTTCTCTAGAACTGCTAGGCTCAGATCCTTTAAATTTGGTATGTAGCACTGCCTAATAGTCATTCACCAAATTTATTCAAATGGTGGCCCCAGGATCCAAAATGGCCCCACCCCAGGGGGTCCGGGATTGGAACCATAGAAATACATAGGAAAATTTTCATTTAGAACCACCTGGCTCAGCTGCTTGAAATTTGGTATGGTAGGGTTTGAGCGTAGGAAAATTTGTTCAAGCGGTCCAGGTCCCATGACCAACATGGCAGCCACACCCATATATGGTAAAAAGCCTTAAATAATCCTCTTCTCCAGAACTAAATAACCGATTGCCTTGAAACTTGGTATTTAGCATTGACTACTGGAGTTATTCCAAGATTGTTTAAATGATGACCATGGGTTGTGCCCTTACTTTTCTGCAGCAAGGTCAATTATGCTTTCTGGTGGTTTTATATGGGAAAATGCTTATCAGCCGAAACTACGTAGTCTGGCCCATATTCCTTCTTCTGAATTTATTTGCTGCTCTTGAAGGATCTCATAAAGATTTGATTTTACTTCACTGCAGCTGGTGTTGTGCCGTGTGGCGGCCGTAAAACGTCTCCCCGTACATCATCCATAGTGAAGATTTTGTTTTATTTTCGTCCTTTGAGATCAGAGGATATATTTTGAGAAATCTGAAATTTGAGATTCGTTTAGACTCTTATTCTAGATCATCGTCTTTTTATATTATCTGGACTCTTTTTGATACTAGTCAGTCTTTGAATCGACAGCCCCAATTAAAATTGAAAAAAAACTCAGTATGCTTTTCTCCGGTTTCGTCATCAGATATTGTCAGGGTCACTGATGAGGCTTTATTAGCCGAAACTCTAATGTATTCTCTGCTCTTGAAGGATCTCTTTAAGATTGAAATAAAGATAACAGTTAATGGAATGATAAAAGATTTTGGTACAGAATTTGATAAATACAGTCAGACAACTAAATGACTACATGGATCATTCTTTGGCCCTTATCCAGTGTCTCTCATATTTTGATAGTTTCAAACTATATGTATCACGTTTGTTCAAGTGATTGACGTTTGTCATTTTTGCTCAGGTGAGCGATTCAGAGCCTCTTTGCGCTCTTGTATATCTTGAATTGCAAAACAAAACATAAAGCAAAGTGGGCAGCTAAACAGATGACCATTTTGCCAGAAGACAATAGACAAGCGGACATAAACATGCAACATTGAGGAACCACAACGGAAGTATCGCCTACGAACGGTCAGAAATATATTTCAGGGACTTAAAAACTATAGATCCAGGGACTTAAAAACTATAGATCCCAAGTTTTGCTTCTGCTTCTGTAGTGTTTCAAAATATTTAGTTTGCTGTTTGGCCTTTGATGAATCAAAGATGACAACTCGACAGAAACAACGTATTGCGACAACTGAGGATCCCACGGGATACTAGAGCAAAAGATAAACCACCAGTTGAATCCCGCATGGCCAAGCAACAGACAAGACAAGCTCCTGCCCCAACCAACTAAACTAAATAGCTTTATGTTGGGTCCGTCATTGAGCCTGATGCCAGATCAACCGGTGTGCAATTAAAGAGGATACGCCAAAAGATTTATTTTTCTATTCTTTTCAACATAATATGGAGGATTTAATCAAAACCATTTGCTTCGACTATACTTGAAATGCAAAGGCCATTATGCCCACAATCAATTAATGTTAACGCTAAAACACAACTGCACTTACATTATTTTATTGTCTTAAAACTATGCTAGAAATATCAGTAACGCCCAATGCTTTAGTTCACACTAAGCATCTCCGAAGTTTAACTTAATAATCGTATGATTTGTTGTATTGTTCCATTTAACAACGTATTACTCTTTTCATGCTTTCAAACCGAGCACACTGTGAATCTTTTAAGGTACGATAATTATAAAAACTGTGACATCACATTATATTGTTATTCTGCAAATAAAAAGGACAAAATATTTTGCGTGTTTGTCGACAATACCTGTAGAGTCTTATTATTAGTTATGTGACAGATGTAGTTGGAAAGATAACGAGGTTTCTAAGGAAAATGCTGAATGACGACATTACTCTAATTTTAGCAGATATGCACTCGTACAGACAGATTCTTTCTCCGTATGCACTAGAATGAGGTCATAGTGATGCTTTTGTTTTAAACTAATCTTAAGCTGTGAATCATTTAACAAGGTGTATTCCTCGACCCTTTTTGCAAGGTATCTTATCCAGGGAAACAAACAGGAAGGCACAAATTTTGTCTTCAAAAAAAATGGCCGAAAACATGAAGGCGTATCCGTATACCTGAAAGTGTTTAGTTAAACTTCTCAGAAGCAGGTGAAATCTTTGAATCCTTTAAAATACAATTGATATATGCACATTGGCCTGGCATTCAACATAGGTAACCAAGGCAACGTGCATGCCAACGAAAACTTTTGTCTATAAAACTCGGATTTTTTCACATACTACTTTTTTGCACAGCCCGTCAATATTGGTCGATAGACCGATTTGATGTAGTGCTCTATATTTAAGCCAAGTTTATATCGGTTTTGAAGAGACATCTAGTTATTGGTCAGCTCCTAAATCTCTGTTTTGCATAGGTCACAATGCACCACATCCCCATGTCTGGTACCCTGTCCAAAATACTACCGTTTTTCTATAACGGAAACCTCGATAAACGTCGGGAATCAAGATACACACCAAGGAAGTAAATTTACCGGGAAAAAATCTGTTTGTTTTTTTTATTGGTCACTATGCATCACACCCCCAAAATGCGGCCCATAGAATAACCGAAACACCAGATCGAACTTGAATTTTCCGAAACTTACTTAAAATATTACTTTTCTGTTGCCTCTAGGGCAGACTGTGCGGGCCGTGCATAGCTGCAATAGCTGCTTTAATTTCAATTTTAAATTGTCATTCTTACTGACCCAGTAATTTGTTATGCTTCTTAGAACAGTTTTCCGAATAAAAAATCGTCTGGTAAAAGTACAGTTTTAAAATAAAGTTCCATCAATTCGTTGTCATGGTCGTTGTTCAACGACCACGACAAGGAATTGGTGAAGAACCTTACTTTTAACACTGCAGTAATACTAGGAGGCATTTGCTTAAAAACTGGTCTTACTTTGATGTCTAACACAACGATCATGACAACGAATTGGTGAAGAAACTTTTTTTGCACTGTATTTAGTCTAGGCGGAATTTGTTTCATTTATTTAAAGCAACCGGTCTTATACTTTGATGTCTAACAAACTGTCTGAATGCTAATTTGGAATTGAATTAAGTAGTATGTGAAAAAAAAAATGGGTTTTATTATCAAAATTTTCGTTGGAATGTAGGCTGCCTTCGTTGTCTGTGCTGAATGCCAGACTAGTGTGATATGTGTACCGTCTGTTTATACAACCGTTACAATATTGTTTCAGTTTTGTCTGCAATTGAATTAGGTGCAGAAAAGTATTTCTGTCTTGCATTTATTCAGCCTTATTAATACAGGCCTTACTAATAATGACCGCTTGAGACATGAAAAAGCAGGCATTGCTTAATTTGGATACAACTTGATTAGATTAGCGCTAAGATGTCTGATTGGAAAGTTGCTTCAGGTTGTGTCATGAATGATAAAGCCTTACAGCTTATGCGATGAAGTCTGGGTCTTGCCTGTTCACATTGTATCTTTTCATTTTCATATCTCTAGCGGCTGGCAACTTGCCTTTATATAACAAAAGACATAAGAACACAGTAGAAGCTGTCACCAGTGCGATTTGAAAAAGGTGTTGGGAACGCTATTGCCTGGTTACATGACTCCTTATTATAAACTACATATCAATAAATTTCTGTTCATAGATAAAAAAAACGCGTAATAATAAGAAACAGTATATTAATAAAGCATTGAATAGTTTTTGCTTCTTTTTTTTTAATATAAATTCTAACGATGTACTAGAAAGCACCACTGTCTGCACCAGGCAGCTCCATGTCACTTCTGGGAATCAACACCGTGTCATGTTTTGAGGTAGTTTCCCTAGGTCGCAGACCTTTAACTCAGTTTATATCGTGACTTGTCTCAGGTAGGCTAGTTACTATCTCGGCGACTTTGGCCCACTTGGTTCCTCTGTCTGAGTTTTGAATATGCGGTGTATGTTCATAGGATATAAAGGACTTCTATGATTAAGGCGAGGATTTTCCCCATTAGACCGGCGCGACAGGTCCGAATTTTCAAAAGTATAAATTGTGCAGATTTTTCTTAGCAGAGCTTCCACAAATATGTAAATCGTATGAAATCAGATCATTTGTGATTTATACCCAAACACGGGGAGATAATCCAGTCTGACCCTACCTACCCTTAATTCAAGTTTATCGCATACCTCCTTTTTTGAGGTAATAAAAATATTGAAATCAGTCATTCATTCCATAATTTTTTGTCAAAAATGCATGCTAAATACACGCATATCACAATACAAAGCAATGATTTTCATCTTGTTACGCCTGACTGGCATTTAAACGTGCAAAACCACAGTTATACTTCCGGTAAAAGCGGCCAAAAGAGAACGCTTCACTATAATTAAAATACAAGTACTTTCCCCCCGTCACCCAGCATTTCCTTCATGCAGCAGACTTATGCGATGCAAGTACGCAATATGTAAGAGTGGGAAGCTGGGTCACGGGGGGAGGGGGGGGGGGCGATACTCAGTAAGCCAAAGAAGAAGAATGTCAACAGCAGCACTGTGATCTTCAAGGATTATATTGTGTACCATGACCTTGAAATGAGGTCAAGGTCACATACATATAGTCAAAACTATCCAGTGTTGTCTGTTATGTAAGTAATGTAAGTCAAAAAGGGTGAAATGCATACAATAAATCATTATTTCAACGATCAGTTTGAGGATAATTTACAATTTATCTCAACAATGACGTCAACGTCAACGTATTTTTAACGTACTTTACATAGACACAAACACTTGAAAATTCATTTGTCATGCAAGTTACATGTCATAGTCATAAATGCAAAGCAGAAGTCAATGATCCGTATAACTTTTTAATCGTGGGGAAAATTCACGCCTTAAGCATAGAAGTCCTTTGATATTGAGCATTCATTAGCGATGAATGAATTCAACAAACTTGCAGTTAGAATTTTTGCGGTATACCCAGTAGGCATACATCAGGGACATGGCGTCGATGCAACATCATAATTGAGCCGCGACACGAGAAAACCAACAATGTGGTTGTGCGCCCAGCGCAGATTCAGGTCAGCCTGGGCATCCGCCCAGTTTGACCAGACTCCTCGTTTAGTGCTCAATGGGAAGCTAAGGGTCTAAGCTGCCTCCATGCGGACAGCAAAGACTCTGCTCAGAGTGGGCGGATGCCCAGGCTGAATTGAGTCTGTGCTGGACGCACGACCACATTGTTGGTTTTCTCACGTCGCGGCTCAATTATTCGTTTCAACATTGTGGGTGTGGTTGCAATGGTGCTGGATAACATTCAGTGCCGGGGCGTCCTACTAATTTGGATAATAGTAGGACTAGGGCCTACTGTGCTTGCAGAAGTTGCGGGTGGGGTTGTTTGGACATTTTTCTAACCTATCATCTCTCTCTCTCTCTCTCTCTCTCTCTCTCTCTCTGGGAGGCGACTTGATATAGACTGAAATACTATCTCAACGAGCCGTTAAGCCCAAAACACCAACCAAGCAATCAACATCGTGTGTCAACTGGATAGAGTTATTCTCTTGTTTCAATGATTCTCTGTGTGTGCTCGAAAAATTATACATCGTCTTGGATTTAGAATGTATACTTTAATGATATAGGCATTTAAAATCACTTTCTTTTTTAGGCAAAAAATGCCCGATAAACACACTTGAAATTTTTTGGACCTCTTTTTTATTTCGTCCATGAATTTATCATTTGATTTGTCTTTAATTTGTATTTGACAGTTCTGTAGTGTTGTATTCGTGACTGGCATTATGCTCTTATGTAGAAGTTGAAATGTTTTAATGTTTTATGCTTTATGTGCACCATTTTTTGTAATGTTTGCAGAGAGATTGGGATCAACTTTTATAGTTTAGTTGTTATGCCCCCAACTTCGAAGAAGTTGAGGGGGCATATTGGTTTGGGCCTGACCGTCCGTCCGTCCGTACGTACGTAACGCCTCATTTTCTCAAGAACCGTAACTGCTGGGGCTTTGATATTTCATAGGTGGGTAGACTATCAAAAACTGGAGGACGCGTATTTTTTTCTTGTCAATCAGCCTTGTACTTGCAGAGTTATGCCCTTTTTTCCAAAAAAAAACAAAAACGAAAGTTTGTTCCCAAAATCCTGGGAAAACTGTTTGAGCTAGGATGCTCATATTTGGCAAACTGCTAGGAGCTAAGGTGTAGATCACCTGATTAGCTTTTGGGCAAATTCCGTCAAAAAATGACTGAATTATGCCCCTTTGTTAAATTTGGCATTTTTCCAACTTTTGAACCGTTAGACCTAGAACCCTAATTTTTAGTATACTACTAGTATTTGATGTGCCGATCATTCTGATGTTAGTTGCGTTACGATGCACACACTTTAAACAGAATTATTTCCCTTTTCTCATCTGTATAAAGCATAATAATGGGTGGTCTGTTTCTCAAGAACAGTATTTGCTGGGGCCTTGATATTTAAAAGTTGGATAGAGCATGAAAAATAAGCAGACCCGTATTTTTTTCATTTCCGTCTGCCTTGTACTTACAGAATTATGCCCCTTTTTTGAAAAATTACATGAAAGTTTGTTCCCAAAATCCTGGGAATACTGTTTGAGCTAGGATGCTTATATTTGGTATATTGCTAAGGGCTAAGGTGTAGATCACCTGATTAACTTTTGGGCAAATTCCGTCAAAAAATGATTGAATTATGCCCCTTTATTGAATTTGCATTTTTTCAACTTTTGAACCGTTTGACCTAGAACCCTATTTTTTGGTATACTACTAGTATTTGATGTGCTGATCATTCTGATGTTAGTTGCATTATGATGCATCCACTATTAACAGAGTTATTTCCCTTTTCTCATCTGTATAAAGCGTAATAATGGGTGGTCTGTTTCACAAGAACAGTATTTGCTGGGGCCTTGATATTTAAAAGTTGGATAGAGCATGAAAAAAAAGCAGACCTATGTTTTTTTTCTTGTCTGTCGACCTTGCACTTACAGAGTTATGCCCCTTTTTGAAAAATTAAATGAAAGTTTGTTCCCAAAATCCTGGGAGAACCGTTGGAGCTAAGATGCTCATATTTGGCATACAGCTAGGGGCTATGGTGTAGATTTCCTGATTAACTTTTCGGCTGATTTCGTAAATATTTGACTGAATTATGCCCCTTTGTTAACTTTGGCATTTTTCCAACTTTTGAACTGTTTGACCTAGAGACTTGATTTTTGGTATACAGATAGTATTTGATGTGTCCATCATTTTGATGATAATTACTTTATGTTATATTCATTATTGACAGAGTTATGGCCCTTTTCTTATTTGTGCAAAACATTGTAGGGATGGTCTATTTCTCAAGAGCCATAGCTGCTGGAACCTTGATAATTCATAGGTGAATAGACCATAAATAATTAGCAGACCGGTATTTTTTTTCTTTTCTGTTGGCCTTGTACTTACAGAGTTATGCCCCTTTTCGAAAAATTAAATGAAAGTTTGTTCCCAAAATCCTGGGAGAACCATTGGAGTTAGAATGCTCAAACTTGGCATACAGCTAGGGGCTAAGGTGTAGATCATCTGATTAACTTTTTGGCTGATTTCGTAAATATTTGACTGAATTATGTCCCTTTGTTAACTTTGGCATTTTTCCAACTTTTGAACCATTTGACATAGAGACCTGATTTTTGGTATACAGATAGTATTTGATGTGTCAATCATTTTGATGAGGATTCCGTTATATTGTATTCATTATTGACAGTTTTGCCCCATTACTTATTTGTATAAAACATTGTAGGGATTTTCTATTTCTCAAGAACCATAGCTGCTGGAGCCTTGATAATTCATAGATGAATAGACTATAAAAATTAGCAGACCTATATATTTTTAACTTACCTTGTTAGGGTCAGGCATATAGTTGGGGGCATAGTGTTTTACAAACACATTTTCTAGTTTGTTTGGTGTTTAACGGCTATTTGAGACAGTATTTTTGGTCTATATCGAGCCGTCTCCAAGGAAGAGGGAGAAAGAAAACGAAAATATAGATCTTTACAATTCCATTCCGCACCTGCTGCAAGCCCAGTCGGTCCTCGGTGCTACTATTTTCCATAGAAATAGGACGTCCAGGCAATACAAGTCACCCAACGCTATCAGAACAGAACAGAACAGAACAAAACTTTATTCGAAATCAATTCTCAGGCCATACGCAGATGGCATAGGAGAAAAGTATAAATAATTTCCACATTAAGACGTCAATAACAGGATACAACATCATACAAACTGCACTATTGTTATCATCATCCCGAGAAAAGGAACCTTAGTTCGAATGTGTAGGAAAAGTAAAGTACCTGTCATTCCTATGGCCAGGTACATTATAGGACGGGGGCTATGGCTCCGGTTAGTCTGCGTTCAATACCCAGGCTGACCCGCGCCCAAGCCTCTCGTAAAACAGTTAGGAAGTAAGGTACCCCTTTTCACGATGTGGTTCACGATGTGGTTCACAACTATCATTTTATTTAAGAACAAAAAATATGCTAAGGCAACAGATAGTTAGAATGTGTGTGTGTGTGTTGGGGGGGGGGGGGGGGGGAGGATAGGAGGGCTGCAAGAATAATGGAGAGAACACATACATCTGAGCTACAAGAAACGCTAAAATAAATGGCTTATTATGATAAGCTGTCTTGTTTTATGTTCTCTTCTCATAAGCCACTGTCCATGATCAGATACATTGAAAAAAGGAAAGGATAGCAAAGTACATAAACATTACCGTTAATAATGGTGAAAATAAAGGTGAAGAGGACCCCGAAAGTTATTGATAATTAGAAAGATAGATAATACTACGTTTACAACTGGTTTAAATGGTAGAAGACCAGCTAAATCCGGTTAAAACATTAAGTCAACCAACCTTATCGTTCGCAACAGGTATTTTGGAAATATGGAAATTTGGCCGTGTCACACAAAAAGACGAGTGCATCCGCGGATCGGACAAAACAAGACCAGCCTGCGAACCCATGCAATCACAACAGAACAGCCATACCATATGACAACAATACTCCAGGGTTCACGCATTTACTACACAGACAACAAAGACTTAAGCTGAAATTCGCAGGCAAGTCCGAGATCTCGCAGTCCGAACATGCAGTAGGTACCCTTTGTATGCCACAACTCAATTATAACGGTATGCACGTGATTTACGGACTGAATTTTATATGTCATAGAAGCGAGTCAATGGACTTTAATTTGTGTACGCACGCAAATTATTGTGTTTTAATTGAGGATTTTAACAAATTCAGATATTCTTAAAGGAAAATAATATCAGTCAACAGCCAGGTAAATAATAATAATAATAATAAAAAGGTTTAACGATTTTGCGTAATGTAAAATTTCTCAGACTGGGACAAAAAAACAATAACCGCATCTATCAGAAAAAGGATAAGTCTCCTAAATGCAGCAATACGCCTGTAAGAAGAAAATAGAATGACAAACGGTACCATGCAGTACAGGCCCTGATGAGACTGCTCCTGGGGGAAAAGTCTGATCTTGGTCTACACTGCCTGTCACAGCTTTCCTGTCTCATAGTAGTATCAGGTAGATTTAGTGTAGGCGGCTTACTGTTTAGTCAGTTACAGTAGAAATACATTGTTATACCGTACAACAGAGAAATCCTCAAGCGTGGGAAATACAGTTCTTTACAAGACAAATTAAGGTGTGTGCTTGCACATCCAGGTTTTCCTATCACCTTCACAAAGGGAGCAACATTTAAGACTGCCTATTTGCCTTCCTGGACAACGAAACCCTCTAAGAATGGGGTCGGCTCTCGAAGGAAAGAATTTGCTACTCGGGGAGCAAACTCCTTCCCTCAAGGGCCGACTACAAGTGGATAGGAATAAAGGTGCTGCCTCCCCTGGAATGCAACCCTACACCCTAAGTCATTTAGGAACATAAAACTATCAACATGAAATGACAGCAAATTAACAAATACCCAACGTTACCCACTGTTACTAAACCGAATTGGTATCTACTCAGTGAAGTAGACGTCGCATGGATTCGTCTATCCCTGCGACGTCAAGGTCAACGAGCAGTAGTAACCTGAACATACTGTATAACAAGAAATTGCATAAAAATCAAATACGTAAGTGCCTGACATCCCAGAGACATGCAGGGCTCTGTTATACCGTAGTCACGCGCCAGGCACTTGAAGCAACCAGCTCACATGTCAACAGACTTATAAAATGACGTCTCACATCAAAATGGTAAAAAAGCAAATACAAGAACGTACACTAGCCAATGAATTTGACAAATCCGCAAGCTCGTGCATGCACTTGCTCAATCGGCACTTCCGTATGACTGCAAAATTGATGAGACTGCACGTTAAAGTACTAATACTATACCTGGTTAGGGCACTTCAACCCTGATCAGATTTTTATAATCTGTCAAATATCCACGACGCCTTAGAGACCGGGCCTGTCCCCAAGGCGCCGTGGTCAGCTGACAAACATGAACTAAGAGGAAACTGTTCGATCGTCTATAAGTTGTATACTATATTATGTTTGACTTGAACATTTATGTGTTATGTGTTTTATAATCATTCTCAAGCTGTTTCATTATTTTTTGTACAAAGAGGCTCAGGTTTCTCAGTGTTGTCTTATTATTACTATTCATTAACATTCTGTATTTAATCGTATTGGGATGACGATAAAAGTATTTTTTAAGTAGTAATTTTCTATCAGGTTTAAAGAAATCACACTCGAACAGATAATGGAATTCGTCGCCTAGACTGTTATCATTACATTTTGTACATTTTCTGTCAGAAATGGGTATATTTCTCCAACGGCCGGTTTCAATAATTAATCTATGGTTTGTTGTTCGAAATTTAACTAAAGGTAAGTATATCTTTTTGGGAAGTTCAATTAAATACTTTTCCAAACCTATTTCTAACTTGAAAATCTTATAATTGTGTCCTTTTGATGAGCTATCAACATTTGCTTGCCAATTTTGTTTGTTTTGATCTAAAAGCGTTCTGTATATATTCTTTTTAATTACCGCCGCGTTTATAATGTTATGTGATAGCCAAACATCGTTTCTTCCTGTCTCTTGCAAGATATATTGTATTTGTTTCAACCATTTATGCTCATAGAAACCAGAGTCGAATTCTGAACGAAGTATTTGGTACATAATATACGAAAGTTTCGTTTGACTACCCGTGACAACTGATAACCAAAAACTGATCATACGCATCTTTATATTTATTTGAATAGGAAAACGACCAAGCTCAGCTTGCAACATATAAAGTGGGGTGCTTTTTTTAAGGCCGATGATATTTCGTAGAAATGCGTTATGGAACCTTTCAATTAAATCTAGGTTTTCGAACCCCCATATTTCTGACCCATAGGTAAGTATAGGAACAATAGTATGGTCGAAGAGCTTCAATTGAAGGTCTATAGGTAAATTTAAATTTCGTATTCTTTTATATAATAAATGTAGAGCTTTACGCGCTTGTTCGATGACATGTTTCCGGGCTTTAAGAAAGCTACGAGACTTGGAAAAGTATACCCCGAGATACTTAAAATGATCAACTATTTCTATAGTGTTTCCGTCTAAAAAGAAGTTATATTTATTAGTCTTCCTCGCTCCAAAGATTATAATTTTTGTTTTCTTGTAATTAATGTTCAATTTCCATTCGTTACAATAATATAAAAAGTGATTAAGACTATTTTGTAACTTAGTTTCATCTTCTGCCAAGATAACTGTATCGTCTGCGTAAAGGAGGATCAAAAGCTTTAAGAAGACAAAAATATCGTCGTTAGCGTAATCAATAGTTATACCATCACACTGATTATTGACAAGATACATTTCAAGGTCGTTTAAAAACAAAGAAAATAATAAGGGGGAAAGGTTCTCACCTTGTCTCAGGCCTATATTACACGGAAAAAAACTCGTTTCTTGCCCATTTAGTCGAATACACGATTTTATTGAATTGTACATGTTGTAAATAATTCTAAAAAACTTTCCATCAATATTATTTTTAAGAAGTTTCTGCCAAAGCCCCATGCGCCAGACCGAGTCGAATGCTTTACTGAAGTCTACGAAAGTACAAAACAATTTCTTTTTCCGAGTTTTCAATATTTCGATCAAAGAATGCAAAACAAATATATGATCAGAAGTAGCATATCCCTTTCGAAAGCCAGCTTGATTTTCCTCTAATATTTCGTAATCTTCAACAAATTTGTTCAATCTTGCGTTCAGAATTGCAGTGAAGAGTTTTCCAAAACAACTGAGAATAGTAATGGGCCGATAGTTTTCAGGGTTTTGTAAATCTCCAGTTTTATGTATGGGTCTAATTATTCCCTCTAGCCAAGTATCTGGAATAAATCCAGTATCAAAAATTACGTTAAACAGACGAACGTATACTGGTAACATTTGATTAAGTGTTGTTTTAAGATATTCATTTAAAATTTTGTCATGTGCGAAAGATTTATTATTCTTCAAATTTTTAATACATTTAGTAATTTCTTCAGCACTGATGCGTGAATTGAGTATTTCAGTGTCGTCGTTAATGTTAATATGTACTTCTTCACAGTCGCTATTTCCTGTGGAATCTGAATTCATATCTCGGAAATATTCATGAAAAACCGTCTCATTTATATTAGCCTCTTTTGAACGTGATTCTAAATTATTGATTATTTTCCAGAACTCTTTTGGTTTACTTCTATTTAATTTACGTAAGGTACATTTAGTTTTTTCTATATGCTTATTGATAAATTTATTCATAGTATTTTTATAAGTCTTACTCTTTTCCTGAACCATATTTTTGTTTAATTCAGAAGGACATTTCCTATGTCTAGTTCTTGCTTTATTATACTCGGACCTTGCTTTATGACAATCCTCGCCGAACCAAGCCTTATCGTTTTGTGATCTATAATGTGTTTGGTGTTGGCCAAAAGAAACTTTAGCTGCATTTGTGAAAACAGCTGATATTTGCTCCAATAGGGAATTTAGATCAGATTGGCTAATAGTCGTGAGGGAATTTTCCATTTTGTTTAGTTTTGAGACTATATTTTCAATGCTCTTTGAATCCAAGTTCAATTTAAATTGTTCTATTTTTTCCTGGTCCCAGTATTTAGTATTATCTTTTGTATTTTTAACATTAGCTTTCGATTTAGTGAATTTGGTATTTAGTGTCATCTGCAACAGCGAATGACCGTCTGAGAAAATAGCATCAAGTTCTATAATTTCGAAATCTTTAACAAACTTTAAGCTATCGACACTAGCAATTCCATAGTCGATGAGTGATATATTGCGAAAGGTAAGCTTGCCTTTATCTTTATCATTTCCGCATCTTCCGTTTAATATGAAAAGGTTGCTGCTCTTGCAGATATCCAATAAATTTTCGCCTTGTTTGTTTGTATTTTTATCTTGACTAGCTCTCTTATAAGGCATGTTATAATGGTCAAGTGAAGAAGCCTTATTAAAATGACTTAGAACAGTTTCATCAAAGTCAAAATAGTCTGATAGAAAAGAATCTGCTTCAATAAAATCATCTGAATCGGAAGTTCTAGCGTTTAGGTCACCGAGAAGGTATACATATTTATGGCTTATACATGTGGCTGCTATCTCAACTTCAAAAATTTCGATTTCATTGTCGGTATAATATTTAGAGTTTTCGGGTGGCTGATAAACTATACCTAAAATTATGTCATCATCTACAGACAAATCCTTCTTAGCCAATTTCAGCCACATGACGTAATCTGATGGTGTATCAAGAACGGTGACAGAGTCAAACAGCTCATCTTTTATAAATGCACCAATTCCACCCGATTTACGTAAATATTTTTGCCTTCTTGTTTGACCTATAAAAGTGTAGCCGTCAAGGGAAATAATGTCAGTATCGTCCGTTTTCGTTTCGAGGACACCAAATATATCATACTCTTTCACGATTTCTCTGAATTCACTATAAAAAAGGCGGCGTTTCAGGCCACACACATTTAAGGAACCTATCTTTAGTTGTACTTGTACTAATTTATTTGTAGTTAAATGCTGTATTACTTTTACACTGGTCCTATTTGTATCGATATTGTCAGTGATTTTGTTGTCAGGTTTTGTTTTCAGATTATCAGTGTTAGTTGCTCTCTCCGAGTTTTCCTATTTAGATTTAACCACTGTTCCACCTTTTCCTTCGATGGCATTTACGGGTGCTTTAACGGAATCTACTGTTGCTACCATATCATCAGCCGAATGCGACTGGCATTCAGATTCTGCGCTTGTTTTAGTACATGTTTTAATAACTTGTTCTTTTTCCTGTACAGTGTGTTCCGTTTGTGTTGGCTGTATGTCACATTCTAGATCTTGTGCCAGATCCACTGACAAATTCTTCACTGTTGTAAACCGTTGTTGTTCGCCTAATTGCTCACGTAATTCAAAAGCGTCACCTGTTTCGTCGTCTGTGTCACTTTGTTCTGAAACATCCATGTTCGATGTATTTTCTCTAATGTCTGTGATAACGCGTGATGTCTGTAATGTTTCAGTTACATTTGTATTGCTTATATTGTTTGAACCAGGTGGGAGACTAGTCTGTTGATCAAGATATTCTAGTTCAGAGTCGTCAAGTCTGCTTTTGGACATCATCGTATTCCACTCCGGAAGCGCATCAGCAATTACTTGTCCATTTTTTATTAGTTTAGCCGGATATGCTATAATAAGTTTAGCCCCGGGACTGTTTGCTTTTTCGGATTTAAATTTAGCCCAAAGAGGTTTTCTTGCATCAAGGATTTCCTTTGGCAAATCTCTGTTAATCCCAAAGCCACTGTTTTTAAGTTTATATGCATTCGACAAAATGAGCTGAGTGTCTTGGTAGTCTCTAAACGACACAATCACAGGACGATGCTTAACAGGGGTATTTAACCTTCGAACAGGCGGCCGACCAACACGGTGTGCCCGATGAATGTATATCGCACCTGAATCAATGCCAAGCTTATCGCACAGAAATCTCTGAACCACAGACAGACAATTTTCACCGATCTCCTCTGGGATCCCCCGAAACAACAAATTACAACGCCTACTACGAGCTTCCATATCCACTGACTTATACTGAAGTAGTTTTATTTGGTCATGCGTAACAGTGGTATGATTTTGTAAATACCGCATAGACCGCTCAACATTGTCAAGTCTCCTATCATTTGTCAGTTTTATAGTTTGCAAACATTCAAATATAGTATCAAGTTTACTCTCAGGATCCAGTCCCTTGAACTCTTGAAGACACAGGTGCATACTTTCATTTTGCAGCTCAGACAAATCACCGCTCTCCCCACCAGTGGACCTTCGTTGACGCTTATCACGGCGTGTATTGGGCGTGGTCGCCTGTGTAAACGGTTGTGTAAAGACTGAAAATCGCCCTCCTACCTTACTACCTCCACTCCGACTATAATTCCACCCTCTATCAGAACCAGCAGCCATTATTGACTATTTATGAGCACTACCAATATAAATATGTCCAATTTTCAAGTCAAATAGCCAAAAAAGTCACAGTGCGCTTTTCGAACCACACCCTATTCCACCATGTTATGACGTATTCCAATCGAAAGACGTTTCTCCCAGTAGATGACCCCACCTAAAATGCGAGCCAATTCTGATAGTTGCTACTCCTGGAAGAGCAACCATTTGTTAAAATTAGAGAATACAGGGTGTTAAGAAAGTTCGTAGACATAATTTAAACTTACACTGAAGGCTGAATAATTTTATGATTTTCGCAAAACTTTGTAGGTGTGATATAGGAAGCACTACCAAAGATATGCAACATATAAATTCTTTTTTGATTTCAAAATGACGAGAAAATCTGAACAGCCATGGATACACCCTCTACAGGGCTGACGATTGTAAGGGCAAAATTTTGATTTGCGTTAGAGTTTGGCATCTTAAGAGCTTGTTTTTTTTCAAAACTAGTAGAAATATTTAAGATTTTAAAGCACTGGTGTGGCACGGTATATTTTTGTGCTTTTTTTTTTATTTTATTTTTAGTTTTTTCGACGGTTTACTATGGAATTTCTGACTAAATCGAAAGGGTACCCCCCTTCTCAATTGAAACTTTAAATTTTAGGGGGTAGGGATAGAATCTCTATGAGTATTTGTAAACAACGAGGCATTTTGCAGATTTCTTTTAGTCTTTTGTTATTAGATTTGTTCTCACATCGAGCATAAACATTTGATCTGATTTTTCTTTTCATATTCTTTTGCAAAATCAGTCTTAATAAATTACTATTTAGGTTTAACTTCAAATTCATTTCTCATTGAATTTTGCACTGAAACTTGGTTGTTTTGAAACAAATAAGGTAAGAATATGAAATTGTTTAGGAAACTCTAGAAATATTTTGTGCTGGGGTAAAGCCCCCTGAACTTAACAAATTTTCTTGTCATATAGCTGCATTATTGTCATAGAAATGCTATTTTACCAACACATTTGCATAATTTGACTTTTTGGTGGTAAAATTTCAAATATATTATAATTTTCAGATACACTACAAATATTTCGAAATTTTATTCTTGTCTCCCGTATCTCTACGAGCCACTCCATGATATAAATGATTTTATGTCAACTTTTGATTTCAAGTTTTGTTTCAGATGTTAATTCCTTATCCCCACCCTCTTTGCAAAAATTAATGCCTCATCTGCTTTTTCATGTCAGTGAATCATCTGTCAAAATGCGCATGTTGTCTACGATTCCTTACAAACTTTAACTAATAAAATACTGTTTGGCCCAGTCTCTATCATTTCAGTTAGTTTTAAAATGATGATTCACAGAATGATAAGAATAAATAACCATTTAATATGCCTCATCTTTATGCGTAAAATACATAATAAATAGCAGTCCACTTTGACACCTTGGGTATTAACTGCTAATTATGTAACGGTAAAGTGCAATTGTAAATGTTTTTACATTGTGGATCCTTTAGTATTGAATAGGTCTTGAAACCTGTAAAGTTTTAAGATTCAATGAATGTAACGTCTGACGTTATAAGCAATATTGTAATGTCTTCGAACTTTCTTAACACCCTGTAGTTCCCTGCACAGGCAAATTTCTATCTTTTCTAGCTGCACTGGTTTCATCTCTCTACAAGGGAGATACTTCACAATGTGTTTTGGATATACTACGGACTATACTCACCCTTGTTAACGGCTGTTACGAAACGAAAAAGACCTGTTACAAAACGAAAAAGAGTCGTAGTTACTAAACGACTTGATGACCAGGTCGTTTGGTAACTATGACTTTTTTGTTTCATAACAGCTCTATTCGTTTCGTAACATCCTTGAAAAAAAAAAAAAGTTCCACCCTCGCCTACTGCAAGCCATACTTCAAGGCAGTGCAAGCAGAGCACTACATTGCTGTAAGTTTCGCGTCACAAAGGTTGGGGGCTGCCTTACTGTCTGGCTATAGCAAAGGGATACCATTATCAGGACCCACGAAATGCAGCGTGAGAATCACAAAGGATGCACCCGGCATTTTTAACGTTTGTCTGGGATCCAGCCCATTTTCTTGCAATTTAAGAGGGCATCGAAACTGGGTTAAGTGATTTTTACGCAGTTTGAATAATGCAGCTAGCAGAAAATTTCAGTACAGAATTAAATTGCAGAAATATCATATGTCATTACTATCAAATATACCTCTTTTTCAGGATTTTTTCAAGCATTTTGATAATTACGCTTCATTGAAAGTCAGTCAGATTGATTCAATCTAATTGGTAATTCAGCTTTTCGTGAAATAATTAATTCCAGCCTTATACCATAATTACTTTGAAAATCTGGACATTGTTACCAGTTATATGATTATCATAAACTGTGAGCACATACTAGCCAGGGCTGTGTCAGAAATTACTGGCAGCAAAGCAAGCAGTGCAGACCTCTCTCAGTCTGTTCCTAATGGAACAGTCGAATCTGGATCTGGCCTGTTTGCGCAGACACTTTTGTCCCGATATCTAATTATGGTTCCATTAATTTTCTTTCCAGGTCATTTTAAGTATGTCAAGCTAAAACGGATGTGATATTTCTTCTCCAAATTTGGTGAATATGCATTTTAGTACATGTCTACATGTATGGTCCTGTATTTTCTTTTTGGTTTGTTTGTTTGGTGAGTTTTGTTTTTCTGTTGTTTGTATTACATAGATATTTTTTACAGGGTGGCCAGTTTAAGTTTCATGACGTCATGAAAACTAAAGTCAACGCGCCCCGATAACTCAGTCGGTAGCGAGGTTTACCTGTAAACCGTAGACTCGCTACATACCTCTGCCTCATAGGTTCAAACCCTGCGCTGGCAAGTATGAATGGTTGACTGTTCCCTTTGGGGTTCCTGTGGTTTCGCAGAGTATTTCCCAGCCCCTATACAGCTGATAACTACTTCTGGCTTTCTTCCACCACAGAACAGTCCTCTGATATAATGATCAGATATGATCGGAATCGGAGTATGAAGGAAAACCAAAGTATTGTAGTAATTGTTGTTTTAAACATTCGCACAAAGACAACATAGGGAATTAGAGAAGAAGACGTAAGAGCATGTTCGAATGGCACACGAGCATCGCTGTCGATAGTCAACATGACTTGCAGTCTTGTTTCAACATATATTGCAGTCAAATCATTTCAAACATGCTGATCACGATGTAAATTCTTCTATTTCGGGTTTCAATTTATTTTGTCTGGTTGTAAGAAGCAAAAATATATACGTTCAGATTTGTATTTCAGACAGAGAATCAGCTATTAATGACAGAAATGTTTAAAATTAAACAATTTATCTCTAAACTTGGCAGTATCTGCATTCTCATGCTATCAGTGTTTCTCATTTAGAAATAGATTCCGGAAAGATAGTCCCTTGGAAACAAGGAACATTCCATAGATACTGAAATAGCAGACTCGGTTTTATTTAAATCTATTTGTGAGCGGTCACATAATGTGCTGTCTACATGTGTTGAGAATGATCGACTGTAAATGTGCCGCGACACGACAAAACAACAAAGTGGCATGTGCGCCCACTGTAGACTCAGATCAGCTTGGGCATCCGCACAGTCTGATCAGAGACTTTGCTGTGCACTCTAAGGGCAGCTACGACCTAAGCTACCTCCATGTCAACAGCGATGACTCTGGTCAGACAGGACGGATCTCAAGGCTGACCTGAGTCTACGCTTGGCGCACGTGCCACTCACTTGTCATCATGTAAATGATAGGTAAAAGTTGGTTTTGTCATGGCGGGGCTCATCCCTATGCTGCTTATTTTTACGGTTTTCACTTTTAAACTTTTAAGGTGAATGGATACGCATTCAGGAGGAGCACCTTTTCATTTTCACGTCCCTTTTTAATGGACGAAAAATGAAAAGGTATTCGTAGCTTTCCTCAATGTCGGGGGGGAGGGGGGGGGGTGTTAAAACTTGAATGAAAAAATTTGCTCCACTAGGAGCTTATTCTTTTAAGTGTTAACCCCGTTTTGAAAAAGACTTCGTCGTTCAGGGGAGTGACTTAGTAAAAATAGCAATAAAACATGGAACTGTATTCATTCACCTTAATGTACGGTGATCGAAGTGAAGATATATAAGTTAGAAAAGATGGATTCATTGGAAGCGCCACTTCGAAGTCAATCGATATGTAGCGTCGTATGGCAATAGCAGTGTTCAAAGAGTCCAAGATATCATTTCTAGATCTTTATCCAGTCACACGTGACAAATATTTATTTCTACCTTTCTATCGGCTTTTAACGTTACCATGCACGCACCCAACACCAATACGTGTACATAATTTTAGCTACAATGGCTCCTATGAGCAAATCCTTCGGAGAGTTTTATAGGATAGCTGGCTTCCGTCCGTTTGAAAGGATACCTCTGAAGCCGCTTGTTCAACTGAAACAAACTTTTCATGGTTTGGGGGAAATGAATATTTTTCTAAAGCTTGTAAAACAATAATCAACGTAACAAAGACAAAGACTGCGTGCAAAATATGCATAATTCATTTTCCCATTTGTTTTACTCTCCGTTAATATATTGAAAAAAATTTCATACCAAAGCTTATGAAAGACGCAGGCCTCCATCCCGGATGGTTGACAAAGAGTTTGGACTCGAACCCGCGACCCTCTGCGCCAAACCCAAGCGCTCTTACCACACGAACAGAGCGAAATTACCAATTTCTATGTTCGATGTTTAAGAGTTGAAACCAAAAAGTAAAACAGCAAAGCCAGCAGTATTATGAGTGCGCACTCAGAGCAGCGGCTTTATTAATTATTTGAATGAACACAGAAAAAACAAGTGTTCGCCTTTTTGTCACTTTGAAGTGATGGATTACTCAGAGAATAAATTGTTTGTCTTTGAGTAATGAGGTTATTGCAGAGAACTACCGTAAAATTGTATTCGGACAGACAAGCATGACCAACGTGACTGTGTAGGCCCAGATCAGATTGCTCCAAGAGGATAGCAGACGCGGTTTTACTGAGTCTGTTCAGTAGCAGCAATGGAATGAGAATAGCCCTTTGTTCTATTTTTATTTTATACTACATGTATACTCATAGGCAAAAGGAAGCATACACTCCATCGCCAATCAGTGGTGATTCGAGTGTATTTCACAAAGCCAGTCGCGGCCAGTCTGAAAAAAAACCCTATATACTGCATAATTTCTGTCTGCCACTGAGAGCAAATGAAACGCAAATGTAGTGGTTTGTTTACAAACACAGCCGAAAAATGCAAATATTGATTTACATCAAAATCATATGGTTCAATATAGTGCTCGTGAAAACATGCAAAATCGATATGTACGTATATTTTATTTACTTATTAGAGATTTCTTGACAACATATATGACTGAAAGGAGTGGACGTAGGCTATGCCTATATATGTCCTGTCCTGAAAGACGCATAGTATTCGTGCCATTTAGTGAGTTTACTATATCATATTATGGCACCTTTAGTTAAACTATATCATGCAGAATTTCAGACCTGAGAATTGAAAATAAAGATAAATATGGGCATTTAAAAAGTCTGTACTTTCTTTTGCCTCTGATATATTTTTCATCACCATTCATTTTAAGGTACAGATCATATACTTAAAGCTAATTTTTCAGGTTATTTAGTTCTGACTTTCAAATTAAGTTTGCTGTAATGTTTGCTAAGCACCAAATATTTCACACAGCATTGTAAAGTTTGCATGAGATATATTTGTGATATGGTATTTTGATTGGATATGGCTCTGTGATGTGTTGAGCTGGTCCCCTGTGTAAGCAAAATCTTCCTGCAAATCATGGAAATTATGTACCCCTTGATTTGTATGGTGTTTTGGTGCACTGCATACATGTATCCGACATGTGTAGGTTATTCCCTCCTCAACTCAAGGCTAAAGTTTTATGAGAAGATATATCAGAAGAAATGTGGCGGGCAGTTGGGATGGTGGAACAAGGGGCTACCCATCGTGATGTTGGCGAGGCCCTTGGCGTGCACCATTCTGTTATCATCAGATCCTGGGCGAGGTTTCAGCAGTATGGCACACCTATCAGGCGGCATGGTGGTGACAGAGAAAGGGCAACCTCTGCAGCTAAAGATCATTTTTGATCATCTAGGCTCTCAGAAACCGTTTTGCGATAGAAACCCAGCTTCGCACCGAGCTTCAGAATGCATCTGGGACCAGTGTATCCACGCAAACCATCCGCACAAGCTTGCATGAAAGTGGTTTCCGGTCTACAGAAAAATGCACAATATATTTAAATTCATGATAAAAAGCTACGAGTATATGCGCTTCTTCGAAGTGCCTGTTGATAAGGACTCATACACTGGGACATATTTGTTTAAATAGCACTTTTCTTCCTAAACCATATGGGTATTGATATGAACGGTATGGGCGTTTTGCCCCGCATGGGCGTTTTGCCCCACCTTACCCTACAATAGCTTTTATATAAAGCTAGAAGAAGATTATTTAATGACAATTGATATGCAATATGAATGTTTCTAAATCATGCCTGGGAAGCCATTGAGTAGAGAAATTCGAACTTTGCGCCAGTCTCTTTGCAAGATAAAGTCTAAGCGATGTTTACTCTGTCGCGAACTCTTACTATTATGTGCATTTTATAGAGCCGGGCCGCGTAGCGCAGTCGGTAGGGCACCTGGCTCATAAGTCAGAGGTCCTGGGTTCGATACCCGGTCTGGCCACATACTTTCGTTTCTCCTTCCGCTGATTCAAGAAGGGCAGTTGTCAGTTACTGGCGAAAGTATGTGCACTTAGTATTGGTTAACCGCTTAAGAGGTCTAAGCCTGCCCAGGAACAGTGTGGTTAGGTTAACTGATCGTCCCGACATGACCATAGCTGTTTACCGTGGACGTAAAGCAACAAATCAATCAATCAAAAGCATCTTATAGACTAGCAAATAATATCCATATGGGGCTAAACTCTTATGCTCCTGCTACTCTAATACATCATGTATCGATGTTCTTTTCCATAAAACTATAGCTAACTGTTTGGATACAACGCAAGGTGACATTGCATGGTACTAAATATCAAAGCTTGGGCCTCTGAAGCTGGATGAGTCGCGTTACATGATGAAAGGTGTACAGTATAGGGGGCAAAACGTCCACCTTGAGGAGACGTTTCATAAGTACCAAAATAAAATATCTAATGTAACTGGAATATTCTTTTCGGGCAAACTAACAGTATTGTCTGAAAACTAGCAATCAAATCTGGAAACAAGAGAAGAAATAGTCTTGTGCGTTTTGCCCCATCGAAAAAGGCGTTTTGCCTCAGTGGTGGGACAAAACGCCCTGAATATCCCAAAGTACAAATTCTGTAATCATGTTAAAAACCGACCATATTTCCAGATTTAAGTGCCATATTTGTGGACAACCTTGTTTCCTTTAACAGAAAAGGTTATTCCGAATTAGATCAGATAATTACTCAAATAATGGTAAAACAAGTTTCCTTAAGGGGGCGTTTTGCCCACTCCCCCCCCCCCCCCCCCCCCCCCCACACACCAGTCATTTGGCTTTGTTCGATTTCCTGTCTGAGGTGATCATGTTAAATTTATGACCCCATTCTCTAGGTCACTCATTAAATGACGTCAGAATAGCTCGTTTTAAGGTTGAAGCAAACAGTCAGCAAACTTATCTTTTTAATATAGATCTAGGTAGGTGGGAAAAATAATCAAGCATTGGTGTCCTGGGCTGCGTTTCACTAAACTTCGTAGATTTACGATTTTCGTAAGCTTAAGATTTTAACTTACGAAAATCTTAAGAAATTCTTAAGACCGTTTCACTAACGTCATCGTAAGTTCTTGACTTACGAACGTCCAAGTTACGAATTCGTAGCTACTCTTCAATCGATGGAGATGTAAAAAACGTATAGCAATGTAAACAGTCGCTTAAAACATAACAAAAATAAATATACATCGGACGCGACAGAAAGCAACATAACATTAAATTATTTTCGTTCTAAGATGCAAAACATTACGCTGAATGCCTCGGGACGCCCAGCGAAGTGAACAAACGACACCGATTTTGTCCATGCTGGAATTTCATTCCACCGTGATTTTTTTGGTCGTAAAAGAGTTTCTTCGCTACCGTAAAATCGTTGTAGAAAGCCCCACGCAACGGGAACGGCTGATTTCGTCGTCATAATCAATCAATACTACAGTATATGCTCACAAGAAATTTCACAAAGAAACTCCGAAGTTGTCCCCTATCCTTCACAGGTCTTCTAGATTGCAGGATACGTATCAAATCATATCACTGGGATAGGTGAGCACCTCCTCCCCAGCCCCGCTCCCGAAAAAAAAAAATGGAAAAGAAAAAGAAAATAGCTATGCTTCATACATATCAGCCAAACAATGAATGCAGATAGTAAAAAAAAACAGAATGCTGGAACTAGTGTCTATAAGATGTTCATATGCCTATGATGCAAGAGATAAAGTGGAGTTATGAAAGTCTTCCCTACATCTCATTAGAACTGCACCAGCAAAGAGGCAGTGAATTGTGACACTAAAACATATTTACTTTGTTAATCCTTATAAATGTTCCGCTCTAACTAATAAAATTAATCTTCCTTATAAATGTCCCTAGTCTAATACTGATTTGCCAAAATTGCAAACTTTCATACATAAGAATCTCTGAGCACTGCCACAGTTTTTATACATACACATGTGTTAGGGACGAGTCATTTATTATCAGGTGGGGGGGGGGGTACATTTTCATATGGTTCACCAAAATTTTTCCGACCCCCCCCCCCCCAGTCTCACCAATTTTTTTTTCCGAGCCCCCAGATAGGTGACAAAAATTTTTATGACCCCCCCCCCCCCTCTATCCTCAGTGCCAGCTACCATTCACACACATACCATATTACCTATTTTATGTCAGACTGACCTCAATCAAAACCTAGCTGTATGAAACACAAAGAACATTTCTTATTGTAACAGGTTAATTACATGTAATCATGGTCTGTTTAAACTTTGTCTGCATTTCTTGCACTTTTTCTTCTGCTAATGGCCATCCGGAAATCTTTTGTCGAATGCTTAATAATTATAACTGTAAATAATATTAATTGGGCCTCTGGGTGATGGGGGTCTTGGGGGCTGTGTTTTTGCTGATGAAAAGGCACGTGGAAAGGCACGTTGTAAGTTTGAAAGGAAAGAGTCTGAAATTGTATGAGTAATGGGGGCGTGTGGGGGGCGAAGCCCCCCAGAAGCTGAGACAGTTTTTAAAATGAAGACTGATGGAAGAATTCTGACCCCCCTCCCATATGCCTAATAAAATATATGACCCCCCCCCCCTGCTCCAAGGCTTTTTTTCATTTCCGACCCCCAGTACATCACCAAAAAAAATTCCGACCCCCCCCCCTAAATGTACCCGCCCCCCCCCCCCAGCTGACAATAAATGACTCGTCCCTTAACACTGAAATGACAGGGATGGGCTCCACCTTTCATATGCTGTGCCCAAGATACAGTGGGCCTCTAACCCCCACAGCCCCTACGGCCAGTAGGCATTGGTATAGCTTTTATGTTTACCCCATCATTGCAAGCATTTGTCTGTGACGACAGTCAGATCCTCTGTAAAATTACCAAGAATAATTCAAGAATTGTTATAGAACAAGTTCTTGAACAGTTCTTGCACTATAGACCACTTTTCTAGAACCCCACAGTTCTTGGACAAAGTTCAAGAGCTTGAGAGTTCGAAAACTGTGGAGTTCTAGAAAAGTGGTCAGATCCCCACAGTTCTTGGACAAAGTTCAAGGGCTTGAGAGTTCGAGAACTGTGGAGTTCTAGAAAAGTGGTCATATATAGTTCAAGAACTATTCAAGAACTTGTTCAGGAACAGTTCTTGAACTAGCAGCCATTTAGAGTTCAAGAACTTATTCTAGAACAAGTTCTTGAACTATAAAATGACGGGCAAAAAAATCTTGAATTGTTCAAGAGCTGTGGAGTTCTGTAGAAACGGCCATTTAGAGTCCCAGATCTGCTCCAGAACAAGTTCTTGAACCATAAGAACTCACTGAATTCAAGAACTGCAACATAGTTTAACATGTTCTGTCTAAGCAAAAATATGAACCAGCTCATGGGGAAAGGGTACTTATCACAACGGCAAACAGCAAAGCCTCAGTTGAGCCTGCACATGCTCTAACATCAGAAAAGGTTAATACCTATCAACTGAAATCCAAAATTTCAGACATATGTTTTTATATTGATACAGTTGATTTCACACACTGCTCCACTATTTTCAGATACTAGCAAGAAAGCCTCTGACAAGCAATAATTATTTTCTTTGACACACTAACCATGTAAGCCAAATGCATATAGACAAACACCACCAAACCAGATCCCAGCTGCTCTGATACTGGGAATCCACCCCTTCCACGACCTTCTTGCATAAACTGTTTTCCATAAGAAACCTGTTTTACAAAAATGTAAAGCAAATATCATGCTCGGATCTATATTTTCAGCACTCTCTAGCTAAATTTAAACTGCCTTGCCTTTGGAGAGCCTATGCTTTAAAGCCTGCTATTTCCAATCTTGGATAATACTACTTTGCATCTCCTCTGCTTAACTGATAAATCTGATGCTCCAAAATAACTTTCAGTCAAGTTTCTTCCTTGTTCTCTCCTCAACAGGAAATGGAAAAAAATAGTAACATTATTTTCTGTTGGTGGGCTCTGGAGTAACAAGATGTTCTATTGGTTGACTTTAATCACCCTGTGGTATTAACAGGATGTGATGACATAATGCCAAATCAAAAGTGGAAGTTCAGGAACACTGCAAGTCAATAACCACTAGTTCTTAAGAACTTCATATGTTCTGAAGGACATTGCAAGTTAAAGAACCCCTGGTTCAAGAACTTCATATGGTCAAGAACAACAGTTCAAGAACTACAAAGATTTATGAAATTAAATCTTGAAGTTCTAGAACTGTTCTTGAAGTTCAAAAAATGATTTTTGAAATTTTTGAAGAACTTATAGTTTGTTCTTGAACTTTTTTCACATCAATAATGGAGGTTCAAAAATATTGCATTTTCAAGAATTACTGATTCTAGAACTTCATCTGTTCAAGAAGAACAGTTAAAAAACTACAAAGGTTCATGAACTTAAATTTTGAAGTTCAAGAACTGTTATTGAAGTTCAAGATTTGTACTTGAACTTTTTGAACAGTTCAAGAACAAATTATAAGTTTTTAAACTTTTTTCACAGGGGAATTAACATTCTTACTTAATCCTGTTAACTGAAACCATTCTAGGGAGTGAATTATTTGCCACTCTTAAGTCTCTAAACAGTGTCCCTCTTTTGTAAAATGCAATGCCCATGGGGCATTTAATAGGAATAATATGATATACTGAGAAATAAGGAAATACCAATATATTGCAGAAATATCCCCCATGACAGACAGAGAGAACCTCGTCTGACAAAATGCTAACTGTGGAACATAAAACAAATTTTACGGACGTTTCGCCAAGATATTCCAAAGATATAGAAAGTATAGGCCAAGCATTACTTTTGGGAAATGTAGAGAGCCCATAGAAGTGCAGATAACCCTGTCAGACAAAATTCTGATTGTAACAGTAAGCTTGCCTCACTTTTTCTTATTTCAATCCTTTTTGTGATGTTTCACCAAAAGTTCTGAAAAGTAAATGCAGTAAAGGCCAAAATCCATTTACGGGCATTCAGAAGCCCACTACAAAGCATTAGGGCAGATACTCCCATCAATAAAGTCAGACTGTAAAAAAAGAAACAAAAAAAACTTTCTTTATTCATTTCTGCCAAGTTACACCAAGATATTCTAAAAAGTTAAGGAATTACAGGCCAAAATCAAATTTTTAGACATGTACATAGCCCCTTGCAGCAAAGGTTTCAGTGGATGGCTCAAAACCAGAGGTTCTCTCAAGGACTGAACAAGTAACTACAGCTCTAACAAAGCTGAAACCAATTCTCAGGGCTTAGATCAGTGGTGTTTTGTTGTATCTGTATTTCTGTATGCCTGTTAATCATGGGCTTTGACAGCAGAGCTAGAGAAAATAACACAGGTCTTCCACATAAAATGCTACCAAAGATTACTGCATGAACATCTGTGATCTGTAAAGACCATATCATAACTAATGGGGATTTACTCTCAGAAAGATCCAAGCAGCCATTCGAGAATATGACACACTGCATGTGCTCCACATAACAAGGGCTGAAGGGGATAACTTAGGGATAATTATCTGTATTTCTCCATAAAAACATATGGTGTGACCCTTTATTAGAACCATCTGGCCGAGACAGATCTACTTCTACAACATACATTTTTTGATGAACAATAAGAGAAATATTATCCTCTGAATACCCCCTCTTATCTGGAGCTCAGTGACCCAACCATGGTCAGAAAAAGGAAAACAAGGTAGTCTGGCCACATCGCGGGGTCTTCTGGCTCAGCAAAGATGCTTCTACAGGGCACAGTGAAATGGCAAAAAGAATAAGAGGTACACAGAATAAAAGGTGGAAATACAATATTAAAGAATGAACAGGGATGGGCTTGCCAAAGCAACAGGGCAGCTGAAAACAAGACCATGTGGATATAGTAATCCTTTTCAAGAGTATTTCAGTCATATCAGGATAAATGGTAATGATAATGAAAAGCTGTGAGCAATGGGCTCCCATTTATGGCTGGAAAGAATTCCACCTCCAGCCAGATTTGAACCATGGACACCTAGATCAGAAGACCAGCTCTTAACCCACTGAGCTACTGGCTCCTACCAAGGGGAGAGGACTGCTGTCATGTCAGACAAAATTCTGATTGTTCCAGAAAGACTACTTATATTTTATCATTTGTGTGAAATTTTAGGAAGATATTCCACATAATAAAGGAACCAGAAGCCAAAAACTAATTTTTGGACATGTACATAGCCCCTGTGGAAGGGGCAGATAACCCCAGTCATCAAAATGCTGATATTAAGAGAGAGCTTATTTTAATGTTATCATTTCTGGAAACTTTCAATCAGAAAGTCCCAAGAGTAAAGAAGCTACACCCAAAATCCACTTAAAATATACCATTACAATTCTAAAAATTGGAACACCTAAATAAATTACTGCAGTTGTCCTAAAATGAAACTGTTTGATTTTACAATGCAGCTATGCAATTATCGATAGATGCATTTAATGGGCAGGCGAATGGTTCCTAAAGTATCCATCTGATCAGGGTCTGCACAGTTAGCACAGACCTATCTGTCCCAATACTAAGAACTTTTACGGTAATTTGATGCTATACCACTATACCAATGTCATACATACAAATATACTCAAATTAAAGATAAGTGTCAGTCGAGTACTATCCTTATGCTTTCTCTTGAAGAAAAACTGGTCTTAATTGAGAAATTGTGCTGTGGTTCAAGTTAAACAAGAACCAAGATATTCCACATCTATGAACTACAAGCCAAAAACTATTTTTTTGACATGTATAGTAGTCCTTGTGGCAGGGGCAGATAATATTGTCAGTCAAATGCTGATGGTAACAGAGAGCTGATCTCAATGTGATAATTTCTGTGAACTTTCCTTCAGATACTCCGAATAGTAAAGGTCTGGCTACTGGCCATTAACACACTTAGATATATACCAAAAAATTTCTAAAAATTGGGACATCTAAAATACTTATTGCAGTTTATACTAACAATGGAACAATACAGTTTTACAATGCAAGAATGAAACCAAAAGATACAGATAGAAAGGCAAATGACTCAGCAGTACGATCAGGGTCTGCACTGTTAAATCAGCCCTAAATGTATCTGTCCCAATACTCAGAAATTTTATGGTAATTTGATGTTCATGGAAATGATATGATATGTAACAATATCCTTAAATCCAATTTTTGTCAAAACCAGCAACATATAATGACTGAAAGAACTTTAAAATGATTTATTCGGTGTCAGTCATCAAGCTGATGATATAATCTTAACCAAATTCCCATAAAAAATCCTGGACACTGATCAGAGACACTTGTGCATTTTGGTTCGAGCTGAACAAGAACTTTTTTTATGGAATTTTATCTACAAACAAACAAAAAATAGTCATAATACAACAAAATTAATGTCTGTGATAGGAGAAATTTGATCAAGTTCTGCAGCATTTGAAACACTAGCCCAAATAACACACAGAGAGAGATTCTTCTCAGATATACAGAAAATCAAACTGTTGTGTTACCAACGTAGCATCTATTTCATTTAGATCAATGGTTACCCATCTCTTCAAACATTTACCTTGTGATGTTGTTGATTCTGCAGCAGTTATGTACTGAAAACAGTCCTCATACTTGTCAGGTCTGAGCCTGATTTCAGGCCTCAAGGGTTTGAATTGTCCCATTATTTGTAATTTTAACCCATTCTATTTGGGATACCCCTTGAGGGGTATCTGGGCAAACAGTTTGGATCCAGATCAGGCTCCACACACGTGGGGCCTGATCTGAGATCCAAACTGTTAGCTGCCAAGACATCATTTCTACAAAAAAAGACCAATATTGTCAAACTATTCTTGATTTTTGATGCAGACAACAATTTCAGCAGATGACAAAAAACACCCAGATTGCAATGGGTTAAATTCTATTTTCAGGCACTGAAATTTTTTCATGCTTGAAAAAGCTTTGCCAGTACAAGGCCTGTGAAAGAAGTGATTACTGGTTCTTTATTTTTATCATTATTATTTTTTCCTTGTTGTTGTAGTTTTTTTTTTATACAAATTATGCAAGTGAAAAGCCCTCAGGTACATTTTCAATGGAGAAATGAAAAAAAAAAAGTGTCAGAATCACCAGTCAATCTTCTTACAGCTCTGTCATGATAACAGTTCAATGAACATGCCGCCATATACATTTGAGCATAGTGACAGATATAAAAGAAATCAACATTACCAGTCATATCAGGACCAGTTTAAGAAAAGTATTTTTTTTCTTTTGTAATTCTCCATATCTACACATTTTTTTTTATATATTGGTATACAGATGCTAACTTTCACCAAAAATTAGACAGATTCTCACCAAATTTCCCCACTCACTTACAATTCTCACTTATTTTTCAATCCACCCATTACCACACTAAAAGACTAAATGTGACAAGACCAGTACAGTCATGTTTCTTTCAAATAAATAAATAAAAATAAAATAGAAAAACAATATATATGTAACTTATTTTTTCAAAATTAGGCCAGGAGCCTCACTTTACTCCATAAAATCTCATTGCAAACTTCATCAGACTTCATTCACTGCAGTTCTGAGCCTGTTTATCATATTGTGCTTAACCATGTTGTATCCTCATTCAAATGACATTCATGACACAATGTGGGGAAAATTATACTTCAGACTTGTCAGTCCTAAAATACTTCAGTAACTTCACTCTCAGAATTCATGCCCTATACATTTCCTGAAACAGGAATTGTATCACTGACTCTCCAAATTAATTATTCTCAGGCTCCCAGAAAAAAATTGTGGGGTCTTCTGGGACTCTCAAAGTTAGACTACAGCATAAACAGAGAGATATTAATTCTGGCATCACAATGGATACAGTTACTGGGAATAACTGAAAAAAGATATAAAAAAATTTTTTTTCAGAATTAATCACAAAATATTTGTTAAAAAATATTCTTGTAGCTGCTTTGGACAAAATTAAAGAAGTATTAATAAGATAATATGAAAACAGGACTCTCAATTTTCTGAATGGAACACTTAATTGCAAAACTGAGGGTCCCACTGCAAGGACTCCTCAGATTTGGAACCTAAGAAACCCCCATAACCCATATCTTGGATCTGCCAATGAACAGCACCTACAGCCTGGCTATGTGAAAAAAGTGTTCTATGCTGCCAAGTAATGATATTAATGGGTTCCTGCCAGATTTACATCATTACATGACTGTATTTTATCAAAATATTTTTCTTTTGCTATTTGCAGGTCTACAAGGATTGATGACAAGTGTTTTTTTTTTGTTTTCTTCTTTTTTTTCCCTACATTTTGGCTAATAATGTCAATAATGCCACAGGATGTTCCTGGCAATATGGAATTCACAAGAATTTGCCTTTAAATATACCCCAAATGAAGTCAGAGCTTAAAATGTCAAAACACAAGGCCTGAATTTAAATTTTAATTGTTAGCAATTGCTTATTTTTGCTTTTCTACTACTTATTTTTTTTTTGTTTGCCAGTACAGTTTGAGTGTGAAATACCTTGTCAATCTTACCTTCCCACACTTAAAACATATCTCCAACCTACCCATGCCTAAGGAGACAATTGCAAAGAAACATAACTTTTACAGACAAAAAAATGTTTCCAACCTACCCACACCTCAGTAGACAATTGCAACAAGCACAATTTTAAGGATGACCTAGCTGTCCCTCAAAGAAATGTTGCTACATTGTATTTAGCAGCATGATATAATTTCTAAGTATCCTTAGCCGCGTTAAAGCACTTTTCCATGATGCCTATATGAACTGGAACCTAAGGCCCAGTAAGACTGTGTTAAAGACTGGGAATAGTCAGATCAGCCTGCACATGCACATGTTTCATCATTGTCAGTGATAGATCTATCGAGTGGAATAGAGCTAGAAAGGCTCGGGAGGGGATGCAAACCTTAGGGCAACCTTTTTTTCTTCTTTCTGGGGCATGGGAGGGGGGCATGAAGGGGGGGGCAGCCATGCATTATTGGGGGGGGGGGGGGAGGGTGCTGACCCTCTTTCTACGCCTATGTAAAGGCCTCTAAATTAAACAGGGCAGCTCTGATTCGTTTCACACGTAAATGTGCAGGCTGATGAACGTACTTCCTATAATCTTTTCTCAGTATACACAGGGTTTAAGGTGCCCTTTTCATGCAACACCACACAAGTTCCCCACCCTCTTTCTCCCTATTGCAGGAATGTCCATCTTCGGAAATGCACAAAGTAAACAGCAAACGACATTGAGAAAGCTTGAAGCATGCTAAATCGTGTACAAATATGCATCAACAGAGCTAATTTCATTATTTTTGGATGCTTACCGCGTTTTGTTTACATCGATCAAAATCGATCGCCTGGCAACATCAGGTACAGTACCGTCCCATTAATCGCTTCCGAAACCTAACTTACAGTAAGATACAAACAAGCGGATTACTAATTTCCCTAAATAATGTTCGTGGGAGGCGTAAACACAGATTTTTCATCTGAAGCGAGTGTTGAACATGGAGGCCGCCATGACACTTACGAATTTTTCGTAAACTTAAGACAGCCACCACCCTGTCGTAAAGTTACGACAAAATTTAAGAAAATCTTAAGAATTTTCTTACGATCTTGACGTTAGTGAAACGCAATTTTTGGCTAAGATTTTCGTACGATCAAACTTAAGAAAATCTTAGACTTACGAAGTTTAGTGAAACGGTGCCCTGGGCACCCCTCCCGAACCTTTCTAGCTCTATGCCACTCGATAGATCTATTACTGACAATGATGAAACATGTGCATATGCAGGCTGATCTGACTATTCCCAGTCTTTAACACAGTCTTACTGGGCCTTAGGTTCCAGTTCATATAGGCATCATGGAAAAGTGCTTTAACGCGGCTAAGGATACTTAGAAATTATATCATGCTGCTAAATACAATGTAGCAACATTTCTTTGAGGGACAGCTAGGTCATCCTTAAAATTGTGTTTGTTGCAATTTTCTACTGAGGTGTGGGTAGGTTGGAAACATTTTTTTGTCTGTAAAAATTGTGTTTCTTTGCAATTGTCTACTTAGGCATGGGTAAGTTGGAGATATGTTTTAAGTTTGGGAAGGTAAGATTGACAAGGTATAATTTCAGACTCAAACTGTACTGGCAAACAAAAAAATAAGTAGTAGAAAAGCAAAAGTAAGTAGGTAGGTATAAGCAATTGCTAACAATTAAAATTTAAATTCAGGCCTTGTGTTTTGACATTTTAAGCTCTGACTTCATTTGGGGTATATTTAAAGGCAAATTCTTGTGAATTCTACCAATATTCACTTAGCTTGAAGCATTCAGAGCCATATTGCCAGGAACATCCTGTGGCATTATTGACATTATTAGCCAAAATGTAGGAAAAAAAAAGAACAAAACAAAAAAACACTTGTCATAAATCCTTGTAGACCTGCAAATAGCAAAAGAAAAATATTTTGATAAAATACAGTCATGTAATGATGTAACTCTGGCAGGAACCCATTAATATCATTACTTGGCAGCATAGAATACTTTTTTCACATATTAAGCCAGGCTGCAGGTGCTGTTCATTGGCAGATCCAAGATATGGGTTATGGGGGTTTCTTTAAGGTTCCAAATCTGAGGAGTCCTTGCAGCGGGACCCTCAGTTTTGTAATTAAGTGTTCCATTCAGAAAATTGAGGGTCCTGTTTTCATATTATCTTATTAATACTTCTTTAGTTTTGTCCAAAGCAGCTACAAGAATATTTTTTAACCAATATTTTGTGAATAATTCTGAAAAAAAAAATGTATATATTTTTTTTCAGTTATTCCCAGTAACTGTATCCATTGTGATGCCAGAATTAATATCTCTCTGTTTATGCTGTAGTCTACCTTTGAGAGTCCCAGAGGACCCCACAATTTTTTTCTGGGAGCCTGAGAATAATTAATTTGGAGAGTCAGTGATACAATTCCTGTTTCAGGAAATGTATAGGGCATGAATTCTGAGAGTGAAGTTACTGAAGTATGTTAGGACTGACAAGTCTGAAGTATAATTTTCCCCACATTGTGTCATGAATGTCATTTGAATGAGGATACAACATGGTTAAGCACAATATGATAAACAGGCTCAGAACTGCAGTGAATGAAGTCTGATGAAGTTTGCAATGAGATTTTATGGAGTAAAGTGAGGCTCCTGGCCTAATTTTGAAAAAATAAGTTACATATATTATTTTTCTATATTATTTTTATCTATTTATTTGAAAGAAACATGACTGTACTGGTCTTGTCACATTTAGTCTTTTTGTGTGGTAATGGGTGGATTGAAAAATAAGTGAGAATTGTAAGTGAGTGGGGAAATTTGGTGAGAATCTGTCTAATTTTTGGTGAAAGTTAGCATCTGTATACCAATATATAAAAAAAAATTGTGTAGATATGGAGAATTACAAATGAAAATAAAAAATACTTTTCTTAAACTGGTCCTAATATGACTGGTAATGTTGATTTCTTTTATATCTGCCATTATGCTCAAATGTATATGGCGGCATGTTCATTTGAACTGCTATGATGACAGAGCTGTAAGAAGATTGACTGATGATTCTGACACTTTTTTTTTCATTTCTCCATTGAAAATGTACCTGAGGGCTTTTCACTGGCATAATTTGTATAAAAAAAAACAAAAAAAACTACAATGTTGTTCAACAAGAAAAAAAAAATAATGATAAAAATAAAGAACCAGTAATCACTTCTTTCACAGGCCTTATACTGGCAAAGCTTTTTCAAGCATGAAAAAATTCATTGCCTGAAAACAGAATTTAACCCATTGCATTCTGGGTGTTTTTTGTCATCTGCTGAAATTGTTGTCTGCATCAAAAATCAAGAATATTTTGACAATATTGGTCTTTTTTTTGTAGAAATGATGTCTTGGCAGCAAACAGTTTGGATCTCAGATCAGGCCCCACATGTGTGGAGCCTGATCTGGATCCAAACTGTTTGCCCAGATACCCCTCAAGGGGTTTCCCTAATAGAATGGGTTAAAATTAAAAATAATGGGACAATTCAATCCCTTAAGGCCTGAAATCAGGCTCAGACCTGACAAGTATGAGGACTGTTTTCAGTACATAACTGCTGCAGAATCAACAACATCACAAGGTAAATGTTTGAAGAGATGGGTAACCATTGATCTAAATGAAATAGATGCTATGGTTGGTAACACAACAGTTTGATTTTCTGTATATCTGAGAAGAATCTCTCTCTCTGTGTTATATGGGCGGGTGTTTCAAATGCTGCTGAACTTGATCAATTTTCTCCTATCACAGACATTAATTTTGTTGTATTACGACTATTTTTTGTTTGTTTGTAGATAAAATTCCATAAAAAAAGTTCTTGTTCAGCTCGAACCAAAATGCACAAGTGTCTCTGATCAGTGTCCAGGATTTTTTATGGGAATTTGGTTAGGATTATATCATCAGCTTGATATGACTGACACCGAATAAATCATTTTAAAGTTCTTTCAGTTGCTGGTTTTGACAAAAATTGGATTTAAGGATATTGTTACATATCATATCATTTCCATGAACATCAAATTACCATAAAATTTCTGAGTATTGGGACAGATACATGTAGGGCTGAGAAAACAATGCAGACCCTGATCGTACTGCTGAGTCATTTGCCTTTCTATCTGTATCTTTTGGTTTCATTCTTGCATTGTAAAACTGTATTTTTCCATTATTAGTATAAATTGCAATAAGTATTATAGATGTCCCAATTTTTAGAAAGTTTTTGGTATATATCTAAGTGTGTTTTGGCCAGTAGCACCTTTACTATTCGGAGTATCCGAAGGAAAGTTCAAAGAAATTATCACATTGAGATCAGCTCTCTGTTACCATCAGCATTTGACTGACAATATTATCTGCCCCTGCCACAAGGGCTACTATACATGTCAAAAAATTAGTTTTTGGCTTGTAGTTCATAGATGTGGAATATCTTGGTTCTTGTTTAACTTGAACCACAGCACAATTTCTCAATTAAGACCAGTTTTTCTTCAAGAGAAAGCATAAGGATAGTACTCGACTGACACTTATCTTTAATTTGAGTATATTTGTATGTATGACATTGGTATGGTGGTATAGCATCAAATTACCGTAAAAGTTCTTAGTATTGGGACAGATAGGTCTGTGCTAACTGTGCAGACCCTGATCAGATGGATACTTTAGGAACCATTTGCCTGCCCATTAAATGCATCTATCGATAATTGCATAGCTGCATTGTAAAATCAAACAGTTTCATTTTAGGACAACTGCAGTAATTTATTTAGGTTCCAATTTTTAGAATTGTAATGGTATATTTTAAGTGGCTTTTGGGTGTAGCTTCTTTACTATTGGGACTTTCTGATTGAAAGTTTCCAGAAATGATAACATTAAAGTAAGCTCTCTCTTAATATCAGCATTTTGATGACTGGGGTTATCTGCCCCTTCCACAGGGGCTATGTACATGTCCAAAAACTAGTTTTTGGCTTCTGGTTCCTTTATTATGTGGAATATCTTCCTAAAATTTCACACAAATGATAAAATATAAGTAGTCTTTCTGGAACAATCAGAATTTTGTCTGACATGACAGCAGTCCTCTCCCCTTGGTAGGGGCCAGTAGCTCAGTGGGTTAAGAGCTGGTCTTCTGATCTAGGTGTCCCTGGTTCAAATCTGGCTGGAGGTGGAATTCTTTCCAGCCATAAATGGGAGCCCATTGCTCACAGCTTTTCATTATCATTACCATTTATCCTGATATGACTGAAATACTCTTGAAAAGGATTTACTATATCCACATGGTCTTGTTTTCAGCTGCCCTGTTGCTTTGGCAAGCCCATCCCTGTTCATTCTTTAATATTGTATTTCCACCTTTTATTCTGTGTACCTCTTATTCTTTTTGCCATTTCACTGTGCCCTGTAGAAGCATCTTTGCTGAGCCAGAAGACCTCGCGATGTGGCCAGACTACCTTGTTTTCCTTTTTCTGACCATGGTTTGGTCACTGAGCTCCAGATAAGAGGGGGTATTCAGAGGATAATATTTCTCTTATTGTTCATAAAAAATGTATGTTGTAGAAGTAGATCTGTCTCGGCCAGATGATTCTAATAAAGGGTCACACCATATGTTTTTATGGAGAAATACAGATAATTATCCCTAAGTTATCCCCTTCAGCCCTTGTTATGTGGAGCACATGCAGTGTGTCATATTCTCGAATGGCTGCTTGGATCTTTCTGAGAATAAATCCCCATTAGTTATGATTTGGTCTTTGCAGATCACAGATGTTCATGCAGTAATCTTTGGCAGCATTTTATATGGAAGACCTGTATTCTTTTCTCTAGCTCTGCTGTGAAAGCCCATGATTTACAGGCATACAGAAATACAGATACAACAAAACACCACTGATCTAAGCCCTGAGAATTGGGTTCAGCTTTGTTAGAGCTGTAGTTACTTGTTCAATCCTTGAGAGAACCTCTGGTTTTGAGCCATCCACTGAAACCTTTGCTGCAAGGGGCTATGTACATGTCTAAAAATTTGATTTTGGCCAGTAATTCCTTAACTTTTTAGAATATCTTGGTGTAACTTGGCAGAAATGAATAAAGAAAGTTTTTTTTTGTTTCTTTTTTTACAGTCAGACTTTATTGAGGGGAGTATCTGCCCTAATGCTATGTAGTGGGCTTCTGAATGCCCATAAATGGATTTTGGCCTTTACTGCATTTACTTTTCAGAACTTTTGGTGGAACTTCACAAAAAGGATTGAAATAAGAAAAAGTAAGGCAAGCTTACTGTTACAATCAGAATTTTGTCTGACAGGGTTATCTGTACCTTCTATGGGCTTTCTACATGTCCCAAGAGTAATGCTTGGCCTATACTTTATATATGTTTGGAATATCTTGGCGAAACGTCTGTAAAATTTGTTTTATGTTCCACAGATAGCATTTTGTCAGACTAGGTTCTCTCTGTCTGTCATGGGGGATATTTCTGCAATATATTGGTATTTCCTTATTTCTCAGTATACCATATTATTCCTATTAAATGCCCCATGGGCATTGCATTTTACAAAAGAGGGACACTGTTTAGAGACTGAAGAGTGGCAAATAATTCACTCCCTAGAATGGTTTCAGTTAACAGGATTAAGTAAGAATGTAAATTCCCCTGTGAAAAAAGTTTAAAAACTTATAATTTGTTCTTGAACTGGTCAAAAAGTTCAAGTACAAATCTTGAACTTCAATAACAGTTCTTGAACTTCAAAATTTAAGTTCATGAACCTTTGTAGTTTTTTAACTGTTCTTCTTGAACAGATGAAGTTCTAGAATCAGTAATTCTTGAACTTGCCATATTCTTGAACCTCCATTATTGATGTGAAAAAAGTTCAAGAACAAATTATAAGTTCTTCAAAAATTTCAAAAATCATTTTTTGAACTTCAAGAACAGTTCTAGAACTTCAAGATTAAATTTCATAAATCTTTGTAGTTCTTGAACTGTTGTTCTTGACCATATGAAGTTCTTGAACCAGGGGTTCTTTAACTTGCAATGTCCTTCAGAACATATGAAGTTCTTAAGAACTAGTGGTTATTGACTTGCAGTGTTCCCGAACTTCCACTTTTGATTTGGCATTATGTCATCACATCCTGTTAATACCACAGGGTGATCAAAGTCAACCAATAAAACATCTTGTTACTCCAGAACCCACCAACAGAAAATAATGTTACTATTTTTTCCATTTCCTGTTGAGGAGAGAACAAGGAAGAAACTTGACTGAAAGTTATTTTGGAGCATCAGATTTATCAGTTAAGCAGAGGAGATGCAAAGTAGTATTATCCAAGATTGGAAATAGCAGGCAGTAAAGCATAGGCTCTCCAAAGGCAAAGCAGTTTAAATTTAGCTAGAGGGTGCTGAAAATATCTGAGCATGATATTTGCTTTACATTTTTGTAAAACAGGTTTCTTATGGAAAACAGTTTATGCAAGAAGGTCGTGGAAGGGGTGGATTCCCAATATCAGAGCATCTGGGATCTGGTTTGGTGTTGTTTGTCTATCGGATATGCATTTGGCTTACATGGTCAGTGTGTCAAAGAAAATAATTATTGCTTGTCAGAGGCTTTCTTGCAAGTATCTGAAAAAAAGTGGAGCAGTGTGTGAAATCAACTGTATCAATATAAAAACATTTAATTGTCTGGAATTTTGGATTTCAGTTGATAGGTATTAACCTTTTCTGATGTTAGAGCATGTGCAGGCTCAACTGAGGCTTTGCTGTTTGCTGTTGTGATAAGTACCCTTTCCCCATGAGCTGGTTCATATTTTTGCTTAGACAGAACATGTTAAACTATGTTGCAGTTCTTGAATTCAGTGAGTACTTATGGTTCAAGAACTTGTTCTGGAGCAGATCTGGGACTCTAAATGGCCGTTTCTACAGAACTCTACAGCTCTTGAACAATTCATGATTTTTTTGCCTGTCATTTTATAGTTCAAGAACTTGTTCTAGAATTAGTTCTTGAACTCTAAATGGCTGCTAGTTCAAGAACTGTTCCCGAACAAGTTCATGAATAGTTCTTGAACTATAAATGACCACTTTTCTAGAACTCCACAGTTCTCGAACTCTCAAGCTCTTGAACTTTGTCCAAGAACTGTGGGGTTCTAGAAAAGTGGTCTATAGTTCAAGAACTGTTCAAGAACTTGTTCTATAACAATTCTTGAATTATTCTTGGTAATTTTACAGAGGATCTGACTGTCGTCACAGACAAATGCTTGCAATGATGGGGTAAACATAAAAGCTATACCAATGCCTACTGGCCGTTGGGGCGGTGGGGGTTAGAGGCCCACTGTATCTTGGGCACAGCATATAAAAGGTGGAGCCCATCCCTGTCATTTCTCTGTTAAGGGACGAGTCATTTATTGTCAGCTGGGGGGGGTACATTTAGGGGGGATCATTACCCCCCATTACTCATACAATTTCAGACTCTTTCCTTTCAAACTCACAACTTAAAACTTAAAAGTCTTTGTGGAACTGACTAAAAAAATTGGGCAGCTTCATATCCAAAAACAAAACTTTTCATTGCTTTGCTAGAACAGTATGAAAGTGTCTATAAAATCATGTCAAGTAGATGATTTTGTGCTCAATTAAATTTGATGCCTGCATTGTGATATCAGCTCTCAACGTGCCTTTTCATCAGCAAAACACAGCCCCCAGACCCCCACCACCCAGAGGCCCAATTAATAATATTTACAGTTATAATTATTAAGCATTCGACAAAAGATTTCCGGATGGCCATTAGCAGAAGAAAAAGTGCAAGAAATGCAGACAAAGTTTAAACAGACCATGATTACATGTAATTAACCTGTTACAATAAGAAATGTTCTTTGTGTTTCATACAGCTAGGTTTTGATTGAGGTCAGTCTGACAGAAAATAGGTAATATGGTATGTGTGTGAAGGGTAGCTGGCACTGAGGATAGGGGGGGGGGGGCATAAAAAATTTTGTCACCTATCTTGGGGGGGTCGGAAAAAAAAATTTGGTGAGACTTTGGGGGGGGGGGGGGGGGTCGGAAAAATTTTGGTGAACCATATGAAAATGTACACCCCCCCCCCCCCACCCACCTGATAATAAATGACTCGTCCTTAACACATGTGTATGTATAAAACTGTGGCAGCAGAGATTCTTATGTATGAAAGATTGCAATTTTGGCAAATCAGTATTAGACTAGGGACATTTATAAGGAAGATTTATTTTATTAGTTAGATCGGAACATTTATAAGGATTAACAAAGTAAATATGTTTTAGTGTCACACCTCACTGCCTCTTTGCTGATGCAGTTCTAATGAGATGTAGGGAAGACTTTCATAACTCCACTTTATCTCTTGCATCATAGGCATATGAACATCTTATAGACACTATTTCCAGCATTCTGGGCTTTTTACTATCTGCATTCATTGTTTGGCTAATATGTATGAAGCATAGCTATTTTCTTTTTCTTTTCCATTTTTTTCGGGAGCGGGGCTGGGGAGGAGGTGCTCACCTATCCCAGTGATATGATTTGATACGTATCCTGCAATCTAGAAGACCTGTGAAGGATAGGGGACAACTTCGGAGTTTCTTTGTGAAATTTCTTGTGAGCATATACTGTAGTATTGATTGATTATGACGAAGAAATCAGCCGTTGCGTGGGGCTTTCTACAACGATTTTAAGGTAGCGAAGAAACTCTTTTACGACAAAAAAGTCAAGGGTGGAATGAAATTCCAGCGTGGACAAAACCAGTGACGTTTGTTCACTTCGCTGGGCGTCCCGGGACATTCAGCGTAATGTTTTGCATCGTAGAACGAAAATAATGTAATGTTGTGTTGCTTTCTGTCGCGTCCGATGTATATTTATTTTTGTTATGTTTTAAGCGACTGTTTACATTGCTATACGTTTTTTATATCTCCATCGATTGAAGAGTAGCTACGAAATCGTAAATAAGACGTTCGTAAGTCAAGAACTTACGATGACGTTAGTGAAACGGTCTTAAGGATTTCTTAAGATTTTCGTAAGTTGAAATCTTAAGCTTACGAAATTCGTAAATCTACGAAGTTTAGTGAAACGGTGCCCAGGTGGGACAGGGATCCCAAACCTCGGGTCTACCTTTCAAATAGAAAACTTGGCAGGCCCTAGTTTCCCACTTGAACGGTACAGCCCTGGGTTGGGATCTCTTTTTCTTGCACACCGGATAAGGATATCCGCGTGTTTCACCTGTACGTACAAATCTTATCTCACCTGGGCATCGTTTCACTAAACTTCGTAGATTTACGAATTTCGTAAGCTTAAGATTTCAACTTACGAAAATCTTAAGAAATTCTTAAGACCGTTTCACTAACGTCATCGTAAGTTCTTGACTTACGAACGTCTTATTTACGAATTCGTAGCTACTCTTCAATCGACGGAGATCTAAAAAACGTATAGCAATGTAGGGGAGACCGGGGATAGTTGATGCACGGGGCAAGTTGATGCAGTGGGAACAAAAAGGCAATGACGTCATTATGGACATCAGAAATGACGAATTAAAGTAGTCTTTGGCAGCCGCCATCTATTCCTGAATTTTTGGCGGAATTCGGACAACAAATGAGAATTTGGTGAAGAAAAATTCATTTTTGACACATCTAAGTAAATTTATGGTATTTTGCAATTTTTCGTTTAACGCGCATTTGTTTCCGGTTGTTCATAATCCTTTTATGCACACAGGTAGAGAAATCTTTCATCTTCAAAACCATACGCTCTTCTGAAGGAAAACATTGTGTATTAGTTGTCTACCTTGCTGAATGTTACGTGGGGCATGGTTGGGGCAAGTTGATGCAATGAGCATGGGGCATGTTGATGCACCATAGAATCCTGCTGTACTGCCTGCGCTGTTCACAATATTTGGGTGGACTTGATCTCTAACAGATGTAGAACTATGTACAATAGTTTAAGCATTTCGGATTTGTTGTATTTTAGAATACGATGAATTTTATCATATTAAATCAAATATACAATGGTATTCGAGCCAAATTACAGCAGTTTCCACAATTTGTATGTGCGCCCAGCGAACACTCAATACAGCCTGCGCATCCGCACAGTCTGATCAGAGTCTTTGCTGTGCGCTCTATGGATAGCTAAGGACCCATACGTTTTCATGTGGCCAGTGAAGACTCTGATCCGAATGTGATGATGCACAGGCTGGTCTGAGTCTTCGCTGGGCGCACATGTAAATTGTACGAATTGCTGGGCCCGGCTTATTCATTATAGCATTTATGACAGTGAAATGATATTTCCCCGTTTAAATTGTTCTAAAATTTCAGAAATAAAAGTATATAATGTTTTGATCATTTTATCGTACAATTATTCATTTACAATCATGCCTTCTAGATTCTTTTGCTGGAGATAACTTCAATGGCTAAAATAATTTTGATAAATGCATCTAACTAGAAAGCAAGGAAACCCCCATTTGTCCATAGAAACGGTCAATTTACTGTAATATTCGTTTCATGGACTTTTAAAGGCAAGAAAAATATCTGTATCAACTTGCCCCAAGCGCTGCATCAACATGCCCCACTACTGGGGCAAGTTGATGCATTCGACTTGCCAAAGAAATCTGCTTAAACGGAGGGAAAATAAACCAAAATTTAAGGATTACTATTTGGTTTTAAATGCAGAAAAGACAGAGCTTTTAGTACATATAAAGATGATCCCTATTGGGCAGTCCGGTCACGAGATATATCAAAGAGTCTAAAAAGTGCATCAACTATCCCCGGTCTCCCCTAAACAGTCGCTTAAAACATAACAAAAAAAATGTACATCGGGCGCGACAGAAAGCAACACAAATTATTTTCGTTCTACGATGAAAAACATTACGCTGAATGCCCCGGGACGCCCAGCGAAGTGAACAAACGGCACCGGTTTTGTCTATGCTGAAATTTCATTCCACCCTTGACTTTTTTGTCGTAAAAGAGTTTCTTCGCTACCGTAAAATCGTTGTAGAAAGCCCCACGCAACGGCTGATTTCTTCGTCATAATCAATCAATACTACAGTATATGCTCACAAGTAATTTCACAAAGAAACTCCGACGTTGTCCCCTATACTTCACAGGTCTTCTAGATTGCAGGATACGTATCAAATCATATCACTGGGATAGGTGAGCACCTCCTCCCCACCCCCGCTCCCGAAAAAAAATAGCCATCAGAGGAGATGGCAAATCCCCCGACCAAAGAGACCCCCATGGGCCTTGGTAAAAAGGGTGCACTTCAAAACACATATTAGTAATATATTGTCATTCTTTTATGCTTCTTATTGACATTAACTGTTAACAGATGCATGATTATCTAACACTCAGACTAAAATAGTATGCTTGACTGCTACAAAGAGGTAATATCTCAAACAGCCACCATATACACAAATGCATAGCATATGATACATTCAACTTTCAAAATGTGTGAATAACTTCTAAAGTACAAGCCCTTCAAACCTAATTTTGAGCTCTCTAGTAAGTGAATTTGGACAAAGAATCCAAATCTGGATTTTTTTTTTTTTTTTTTTTTTTGGGGGGGGGGAGGGGGCACAAGAATGTGGAGGGGTCCGAGAGAGTTAGGAACACTGATAAGATATCACAGCATGATCATCAATATTCTAAAGGTACACGGTTATTCAAATTCTGGAGCTGGCCAGGGTTATACAGATATGGAGCAGAGACTCAAACAGCAGCTCAAACTACCAAAGGGAAATAACTCACAAAGTATAAAAGCAAGAGTTATCATTCATGTATGAGACAAATTGTCGTGACCTGTTCTGCATATCTGTGAAGTATCATGAAAATATTTCAAAAGGTATTCAAGCTATGGAGCGGACACCTAAAATCATCAAAGGGAAATAACTCAAAAAGTAAGAAAGCAAGAGTTGTCATTCTTGTTCGTGACACATCATCATGACCTGTTCTACATATCTGTGAAGTATCATGAAAATATTCCAAAAGGTATTCAAGTTATAGAGCGGACACGAAATCACACCTAAAACCACTAAGGGGAAATAACTCAAAAAGTAAGGAAGCAGGAGTTGTCATTCTTGTTCGTGACATATCGTCATGACCTGTTCTACATATCTGTGAAGTATCATGAAAATATTCCAAAAGGTATTCAAGTTATAGAGCGGACACGAAATCACACCTAAAATGATCAAGGGGAAATAACTCAAAAAGTAAGAAAGCAAGAGTTGTCATTCTTGTTCGCGACACACCGTCATGACCTGTTTTACATATCTGTGAAGTATCATGAAAATATTCCAAAGGGTATTCAAGTTACAGAGCGGACACGAATCTGCCAAAAAAGCACACCTTAAACTATCAAGGGGAAATAACTCAAAAAGTAAAAAAGCAAAAGTTGTCATTCTTGTTCGTGACACATCGTCATGACCTGTTCTACATAACTGTGAAGTATCATGAAAATATTCCAAAGGGTATTCAAGTTACAGAGCGGACACGAATCTGCCAAAAAAATCACCAAAGGGGAGATAATTCAAAAAGTACAATAGCAAGAGTTACCATTCTTGTACGCGACACATCGTCATGACCTGTTCTACATAACTGTGAAGTATCATGAAAATATTCCAAAGGGTATTCAAGATATAGAGCGGACAAGAAAATGTTTACGGACGGACGGACGGACAGACGGACGGACGGACGGACGGACGCCAGGCTCATCGCTATATCCCCCGAACCTTTCGGTCGGGGATAAAAAATGGAAAAGAAAAAGAAAATAGCTCTATGCTTCATACATATTAGCCAAACAATGAAGCAGGTGCAAAAAATGCACATAGTAAAAAGCCCAGAATGCTGGAAATAGTGTCTATAAGAGGTTCATATGCCTATGATGCAAGAGATAAAGTGGAGTTATGAAAGTCTTCCCTACATCTCATTAGAACTGCATCAGCAAAGAGGCATTGAGGTGTGACACTAAAACGTACATATTTACTTTGTTAATCCTTATAAATGTCCCGCTCTAACTAAATGCCTCTTCCCTAGTCTAATACTGATTTGCCAAAATTGCAAACTTTCATACATAAGAATCTCTGCTGCCACAGTTTTATACATACACATGTGTTAACACTGAAATGACAGGGATGGGCTCCACCTTTCATATGCTGTGCCCAAGATACAAAGGGCCTCTAACCCCCACAGCCCATATGGCCAGTAGGCATTGGTATAGCTTTTATGTTTACCCCATCATTGCAAGCATTTGTCAGTGACGACACAGTCAGATCTTCTGTAAAACTGCCAAGAATACTTCAAGAATTGTTATAGAACAAGTTCTTGAACTATAGACCACTTTTCTAGAACCCCACAGTTCTTGGACAAAGTTCAAGAACTTGATAGTTCGAGAACTGTGGAGTTCTAGAAAAGTGGTCATTTATAGTTCAAGAACTATTCAAGAATTTGTTTGGGAACAGTTCTTGAACTAGCAGCCATTTAGAGTTCAAGAACTTATTCTAGAACAAGTTCTTGAACTATAAAATGACAGGCAAAAAATCTTGAATTGTTCAAGAGCTGTGGAGTTCAGTAGAAATGGCCATTTAGAGCCCCAGATCTGCTCCAGAACAAGTTCTTGAACCATAAGAACTCACTGAATTCAAGAACTGCAACATAGTTTAACATGTTCTGTCTAAGCAAAAATATGAAACAGCTCATGGGGAAAGGGTACTTATCACAACGGCAAACAGCAAAGCCTCAGTTGAGCCTGCACATGCTCTAACATCAGAAAATGTTAATATCTATCAACTGAAATCCAAAATTCCAGACATATGTTTTTATATTGATATAGTTGATTTCACACACTGCTCCACTTTTTTTCAGATATTTGCAAGAAAGCCTCTGACAAGCAATAATTATTTTCTTTGACACACTAACCATCTAAGCCAGATGCATATAGACAAACAACACCAAACCAGATCCCAGCTGCTCTGATATTGGGAATACACCCCTTCCACGACCTTCTTGCATAAACTGTTTTCCATAAGAAACCTGTTTTACAAAAATGTAAAGCAAATATCATGCTCAGATATTTTCAGCACTCTCTAGCTTTTAAACTACCTTGCCGTTGGAGAGCCTATGCTTTTCTGTCTGCTATTTCCAATCTTGGATAATACTACTTTGCATCGCCTCTGCTTAACTGATAAATCTGATGCTCCAAAATAACTTTCAGTCAAGTTTCTTCCTTGTTCTCTCCTCAACAAGAAATGGAAAAAAATAGTAACATTATTTTCTGTTGGTGGGCTCTGGAGTAACAAGATGTTCCATTGGTTGACTTTGATCACCCTGTGGTATAAACAGGATGTGATGACATAATGCCAAATCAAAAGTGAAAGTTCAGGAACACTGCAAGTCAATAACCACTAGTTCTTAAGAACTTCATATGTTCTGAAGGACATTGCAAGTTTAAGAACCCCTGGTTCAAGAACTTCATATGGTCAAGAACAACAGTTCAAGAACTACGAAGATTTATGAAATTAAATCTTGAAGCTCTAGAACTGTTCTTGAAGTTCAAAAAAGATTTTTGAAATTTTTGAAGAACTTATAATTTGTTCTTGAACTTTTTTTTCACATCAATAATGGAGGTTCAAGAATATTGCAAGTTCAAGAATTACTGGTTCTAGAACTTCATCTGTTCAAGAAGATCAGTTCAAAGACTACAAAGGTTCATGAACTTAAATTTTGAAGTTCAAGAACTGTTATTGAAGTTCAAGATTTGTGCTTGAATTTTTTGAACAGTTCAAGAACAAATTATAAGTTTTTAAACTTTTTTCACAGGGGAATTAACATTCTTACTTAATCCTGTTGATTGAAAACATTCTAGGGAGTGAATTATTTGCCACTCTTCAGTCTCTAAACAGTGTCCCTCTTTTGTAAAATGCAATGCCCCTGGGGCATTTAATAGGAATAATATGGTATACTGAGAAATAAGAAAATACCAATATATTGCAGAAATATCCCCCATGACAGACAGAGAGAACCTAGTCTGACAAAATGCTAACTGTGGAACATAAAACAAATTTTACAGACGTTTCGCCAAGATATTTTAAACATATAGAAAGTATAGGCCAAACATTACTTTTGAGACATGTAGAGAGCCCATAGAAGGTACAGATAACCCTGTCAGACAAAATTCTGATTGTAACAGTAAGCTTGCCTTACTTTTTCTTATTTCAATCCTTTTTGTGAAGTTTCACCAAAAGTTCTGAAAAGTAAATGCAGTAAAGGCCAAAATCCATTTATGGGCATTCAGAAGCCCACTACATAGCATTAGGGCAGATACTCCCATCAATAAAGTCTGACTGTAAAAAAAAGAAACAAAAAAAAACTTTCTTTATTCATTTAATTCTGCCAAGTTACACCAAGATATTCTAAAAAGTTAAGGAATTACAGGCCAAAATCAAATTTTTAGACATGTACATAGCCCCTTGCAGCAAAGGTTTCAGTTGATGGCTCAAAACCAGAGGTTCTCTAAAGGATTGCACAAGTAACTACAGCTCTAACAAAGCTGAAACCAATTTTCAGGGCTTAGATCAGTGGTGAATCAGATGGACTGTTTTGTTGTATCTGTAAATCATGGGCTTTGACAGCAGAGCTAGAGAAAAGAACACAGGTCTTCCATATAAAATGCTACCAAAGATTACTGCATGAACATCTGTGATCTGTAAAGACCATATCATAACTAATGGGGATTTATTCTCAGAAAGATCCAAGCAGCAATTTGAGAATATGACACACTGCATGTGCTCCACATAACAAGGGCTGAAAGGGATAACTTAGGGATAATTATCTGTATTTCTCCATAATTCTACAACATACATTTTTGATGAACAATAAGAGAAATATTATCCTCTGAATACCCCCTCTAATCTGGAGCTCAGTGACCCAACCATGGTCAGAAGAAGGAAAACAAGGTAGTCTGGCCTCATCCCGAGGTCTTCTGGCTCAGCAAAGATGCTTACAGTGAAATGGCAAAAAGAATAAGAGGTACACAGAATAAAAGGTGGAAATACAATATTAAAGAATGAACAGGGATGGACTTGCCAAAGCAACAGGGCAGCTGAAAACAAGACCATGTGGATATAGTAATCCTTTTCAAGAGTATTTCAGTCATATCAGGATAAATGGTAATGACAATGAAAGGCTGTGAGCAATGGGCTCCAATTTATGGCTGGAAAGAATTCCACCTCCAGCCAGATTTGAACCAGGGACACCTAGATCAGAAGACCAGCTCTTAACCCACTGAGCTACTGGCCCTTACCAAGGGGAGAGGACTGCTGTCATGTCAGACAAAATTCTGATTGTTCCAAAAAGACTACTTATATTTTATCATTTGTGTGAAATTTTAGGAAGATATTCCACATTTATAAAGGAACCAGAAGCCAAAAACTAATTTCTGGACATGTACATAGCCCCTGTGGAAAGGCAGTTAACTCCAGTCATCAAAATGCTGATATTAAGAGAGAGCTTACTTTAATGTGATCATTTCTGGAACTTTTCAACCAGAAAGTCCCAATAGTAAAGAAGCTACACCCAAAAGCCACTTAAAATATACCATTACAATTCTAAAAATAGCCATCAGAGGAGATGGCAAATCCCCCGACCTAAGACCCCCATGGGCCTTGGTTAAAAAGGGTGCACTTCAAAACACATATTAGAAATATATTGTCATTCTTTTATGCTTCTGATTGACATTAACTGTTAACATACGCATGATTATCTAACACTCAGACTAAAACAGTATGCTTGACTGCTAAAAAGAGGTAATATCACAAACAACCACCATATAAACAAATATATAGCATATGATACACTCAATTTTCAAAATGTGTGAATAACTTCTAAAGTACAAGCCCTACAAACCTAATTTTGAGCTCTCTAGTAAGTGAATTTGGGCAAAGAACCCAAATCTGGAAAAAAAAAAATTTTTTTTTGGGGGGGGGGGGGGGGGCACGGGAATGTGGAGGGGTTAGAGAAAGTTAGGAACACTGATAAGATATCACAGCATGATAATCAATATTCTAAAAGGTACACGGTTATTCAAATTCTGGAGCTGGCCAGGGTTATACAGATATGGAGCAGAGACTCAAACAGCAGCAGCTCAAAATACCAAAGGGAAATAACTCACATAGTATAAAGCAAGAGTTATCATTCATGTATGAGATCAATTGTTATTACCTGTCCTGCATATCTGTGAAGTATCAAGAAAATATTTCAAAAGGTATTCAAGCTATGGAGTGGACACCTAAAATCATCAAAGGGAAATAACTCCAAAAGTAAGAAAGCAAGAGTTGTCATTCTTGTTCGCGACACATCATCATGACCTGTTCCACATATCTGTGAAGTATCATGAAAATATTCCAAAAGGTATCTAAGTTATAGAGCGGACACGAAATCACACCTTAAACCATCAAGGGGAAATAACTCAAAAAGGAAAAAAGCAGGAGTTGTCATTCTTGTTAGCGACACATCGTCATGACCTGTTCTACACATCTGTGAAGTATCATGAAAATATTCCAAAAGGTATTCAAGTTATAGAGCAGACACGAATTCATACCTAAAATGATCAAGGGGAAATAACTCCAAAAGTAAGAAAGCAAGAGTTGTCATTCTTGTTCGCGACACATTGTCATGACCTGTTCTACATATCTGTGAAGTATCATGAAAATATTCCAAAAGGTATGCAAGTTACAGAGCGGACACGAATCTGCCAAAAACTCACACCTAAAACTATCAAGGGGAAATAACTCAAAAAGTAAGAAAGCAAGAGTTGTCATTCTTGTTTGCGACACATCGTCATGACCTGTTCTACATTTCTGCGAAGTATCATGAAAATATTCCAGAGGGTATTCAAGTTACAGAGCGGACATGAATCTGCCAAAAAATCACCAAAGGGGAGATAATTCAAAAAGTACAATAGCAAGAGTTACCATTCTTGTTCGCGACACATCGTCATGACCTGTTCTACATAACTGTGAAGTAGCATGAAAATATTCCAAAGGGTATTCAAGATATAGAGCGGACAAGAAAGTGTTTACGGACGGACGGACGGACGGACAGACGGACGGACGGACGGACGCCAGGCTCATTGCTATATCCCCCGAACCTTTCGGTCGGGGGATAAAAATTGGAACCTAAATAAAATACTGCAGTTGTCCTAAAATGAAACTGTTTGATTTTACAATGCAGCAATGCAATTATCGATAGATGTATTTAATGGGCAGGCAAATGGTTCCTAAAGTATCCATCTGATCATGGTCTGCACAGTTAGCACAGACCTATCTGTCCCAATACTAAGAACTTTTACGGTAATTTAATTTGATGCTATACCACCATACCAATGTCATACATACAAATAAACTCAAATTAAAGATAAGAATTTTTTTTAGTGTCAGTCAATTACTATCCTTATGCTTTCTCCTGAAGAAAAACTGGTATTAATCGAGAAATTGTGCTGTGGTTCAAGAACCAAGATACTCCACATCTATGAACTACAAGCCAAAAAACTAATTTTTTGACATGTACAGTAGCCCTTGTGGCAGGGGCAGATAATATTGTCAGTCAAATGCTGATGGTAACAGAGAGCTGATCTCAATGTGATAATTTCTGTGAACTTTCCTTCAGATACTCCCAATAGTAAAGATGCTACTGGCCAAAACACACTTAGATATATACCAAAAAATTTCTAAATATTGGGACATCTAAAATACTTCTAACAATTGAACAATACAGTTTTACAATGCAAGAATGAAACCAAAAGATACAGATAGAAAGGCAAATGACTCAGCAGTACGATCAGGGTCTGCACTGTTTTCTCAGCCCTACATGTATCTGTCCCAATACTCAGAAATTTTATGGTAATTTGATGTTCATGGAAATATATGATATGTAACAATATCCTTAAACCCAATTTTTGTCAAAACCAGCAATATAATGACAGAAAGAACTTTAAAATGATTTATTCGGTGTCAGTCATATCAAGCTGATGATATGATCCTAACCAAATTCCCATAAAAATCCTGGACACTGATCAGAGACACTTGTGCATTTGGTTCGAGCTGAACAAGAACTTTTTTATGGAATTTTATCTACAAACAAACAAAAAATAGTCATAATACAACAAAATTAATGTCTGTGATAGGAGAAAATTGATCAAGTTCTGCAGCATTTGAAACACTAGCCCATATAACACACAGAGAGAGATTCTTCTCAGATATACAGAAAATCAAACTGTTGTGTTACCAACGCAGCATCTATTTCATTTAGATCAATGGTTACCCATCTCTTCAAACATTTACCCAATTCTCTTCAAACATTTACCTTGTGATGTTGTTGATTCTGCAGCAGTTATGTACTGAAAACAGTCCTCATACTTGTCAGGTCTGAGCCTGATTTCAGGCCTTAAGGGTTTGAATTGTCCCATTATTTTTAATTTTAACCCATTCTATTTGGGATACCCCTTGAGGGGTATCTGGGCAAACAGTTTGGATCTCAGATTAGGCCCCACACACACACGTGGGGCCTGATCTGAGATTCAAACTGTTTGCTGCCAAGACATCATTTCTACAAAAAGTTAGACCAATATTGTCAAAGTATTCTTGATTTTTGATGCAGACAACAATTTCAGCAGATGACAAAAAACACCCAGAATGCAATGGGTTAAATTCTATTTTCAGGCACTGAAATTTTTTCATGCTTGAAAAAGCTTTGCCAGTATAAGGCCTGTGAAAGAAGTGATTACTGGTTCTTAATTTTTATCATTATTATTTTTTCTTGTTGTTGTAGTTGTTGTTTTTTATACAAATTATGCAAGTGAAAAGCCCTCAGGTACAAAAATTAGGCAGATTCTCACCAAATTTCCCCACTCACTTACAATTCTCACTTATTTTTCAATCCACCCATTACCACACAAAAAGACTAAATGTGACAAGACCAGCACAGTCATGTTTCTTTCAAATAAATAAATAAAAATAAAATAGAAAAATAATATATGTAACTTATTTTTTTCAAAATTAGGCCAGGAGCCTCACTTTACTCCATAAAATCTCATTACAAACTTCATCAGACTTCATTCACTGCAGTTCTGAGCCTGTGTATCATATTGTGCTGAACCATGTTGTATCCTCATTCAAATGACATTCATGACACAATGGGGGGAAAATTATACTTCAGACTTGTCAGTCCTAAAATACTTCAGTAACTTCACTCTCACAATTCATGCCTTATACATTTCCTGAAACAGGAATTTGTATCACTGACTCTCCAATTTAATTATTCTCAGGCTCCCAGAAAAAAATTGTGGGGTCTTCAGTTAGACTACAGCATAAACAGAGAGATATTAATTCTGGCATCACAATGGATACAGTTACTGGGAATAACTGAAAAAAAAATATTTGTTTTTTTCAGAATTAATCACAAAATATTAGTTAAAAATATTCTTGTAGCTGCTTTGGACAAAATTAAAGAAGTATTAATAAGATAATATGAAAACAGGACCCTCAATTTTCTGAATGGAACACTTAATTACAAAACTGAGGGTCCCGTTGCAAGGACTCCTCAGATTTGGAACCTAAGAAACCCCCATAACCCATATCTTGGATCTGCCAATGAACAGCACCTACAGCCTGGCTATGTGAAAAAGTGTTCTATGCTGCCAAGTAATGATATTAATGGGTTCCTGCCAGATTTACATCATTACATGACTGTATTTTATCAAAATATTTTTCTTTTGCTCTACTAGGATTTATGACAAGTGTTTTTTTGTTTTGTTCTTTTTTTCCTACATTTTGGCTTATAATGTCAATAATGCCACAGGATGTTCCTAGCAATATGACTCTGAATGCTTCAAGCTAAGTGAATATTGGTAGAATTCACAAGAATTTGCCTTTAAATATACCCCAAATGAAGTCAGAGCTTAAAATGTCAAAACACAAGGCCTGAATTTAAATTTTAATTGTTACCAATTGCTTACCTACCTACTTACTTTTGCTTTTCTACTACTTATTTTTTTTGTTTGCCAGTACAGTTTGAGTCTGAAATATCTTGTCAATCTTACCTTCCCACACTTAAAACATATCTCCAACCTACCCATACCTAAGTAGACAATTGCAAAGAAACACAATTTTTACAGACAAAAAATGTTTCCAACCTACCCACACCTCAGTAGACAATTGCAACAAACACAATTTTAAGGATGACCTAGCTGTCCATCAAAGAACTGTTGCTACATTTTATTTAGCAGCATGATACAATTTCTAAGTATCCTTAGCCGCATAAAGCACTTTTCCATGATGCCTATATGAACTGGAACCTAAGGCCCAGTAAGACTTAACCCGAGTCTTCTCTGGCAGCAAACCCTTATTGGGTAAATAAGCCGCCAATCAAAATTATAAATAGGCTTTTTCAGTCAGAGAAGGCTCGGATTAAGTTAGACTGTGTTAAAGACTGGGAATAGTCAGATCAGCCTGCCATGCACATGTTTCTTCATTGTCAGTGATAGATCTATCGAGTGGCATAGAGCTAGAAAGGTTCGGGAGGGGATGCAAACCTCAGGGCAACCTTTTTTTTTCTTTCTGGGGCATGGGAGGGAGGCATGAGGGGGGGGGGGGGGGCAGGGAGGGCAGCCATGCATTATTAGGGGGGGAGGGTGCTTACCCTCTTTCTACGCCGATGTAAAGGCCTCTAAATGAAACAGGGCAGCTCTGATTCGTTTCACACGTAAATGTGCAGGCTGATGAACGTACTTCCTATAATCTTTTCTCAGTATACACACGGTTTAAGGTGCCTTTTTCATGCAACACCACACCAGTTCCCCACCCTCTTTCTCCCTATTGCAGGAATGTCCATCGTCGGAAATGCACAAACTAAACAGCAAACGACATTGAGAAAGCTTGAAGCATGCTAAATCGTTTACAAATATGCATCAACAGAGCTAATTTCATTATTTTAGGATGCTTACCGCGTTTTGTTTACATCGATCAAAATCGATCGCCTGGCAACGTCAGGTACAGTACCGTCCCATTAATCGCTTCCGAAACCTAATTTACAGTAGGATACAAACAAGCGGATTACTAATTTCCCTAAATAATGTTCGTGGGAGGCGTAAACACAGATTTTTCATCTGAAGCGAGTGTTGAACATGGAGGCCGCCATGACACTTACGAATTTTTCATAAACTTAAGACAGCCACCACCCTGTCGTAAAGTTACGACAAAATTTAAGAAAATCTTAAGAATTTTCTTACGATCTTGACGTTAGTGAAACGCAATTTTTGGCTAAGATTTTCGTACGATCAAACTTAAGAAAATCTTAGACTTACGAAGTTTAGTGAAACGGTGCCCAGGACCGTATAAAATCACGTGCATTCAATGCATTGGTGGTAAAGTAGATCACGTAACTGCGTCGTAAAGTGACGTAGGCTTTTTAGATGACGTCACGAAGACGGCAAAATGACGTGGTTTTATGCACGTCAGACGTTGACGTAAAGAACCGAATGGCGGTCGTTGAAAGCGGTGCCTTCTTTCAAAATCAAATAGAAACCTCTCAAGCGCTACAATTTCGCATTTTAACAAGTTCTAAAGTTAAAACAATACGTGTTGTGCAAGAAAAGTATTTCTTGCAAACCGGAAAACGATATCCGCGTACTTTCCCTGTACCTACAAATCCTATCTCACCCATGTTATCTCACCCAGGACCGCATAAAAATCTCGAGCATTCAATGCATTGGTTGTATTGGAGGTCACGTATCTGCGTCGGCAAGTGACGTTGGCTTTTTAGATGATGACGTCACGAAGACGGCAAAAATGACGTCAGTTTATGCACGCAAGACGTTGACGTAAAGAACCGAGTGGCGTTCGTTGAAAGCGGCTCCTTCGTTTTAAATCAAATAGAAGCCTCTCAAGCACTAAAGTTACGCATTTTTACAAATTCTAAACGTAAAACAAAATGCGGTGTGCCAGAAAAAGTATCTATCATTGGTGTGAGGTACGGATAGAAAAAAATCCGTCACTCGGGATCACTGTTCGGCATCACTCGGCAAGCCTCGTGATGCCGGACAGTGACCCTCGTAACAGATTTTCCTATCGACACCTCACACCCATGAAAGATACTACCTATAACTATCATGGTTGTTAGGTGCGGATAGATCAGTGTTCGTCACTCGGGATCACTGTTCGGCATTACTTGGCAAGCCTCGTGATGCTGAACGACGGATTTTTCTATCCACACCTCACAACCATGAAAGATACTGATAACCCCCACTCGGCACCATTGATCGATTCTATTTATACCAGACAGTTCTAGAAAGGGGTACTCTTGTCTGATGGGTGAGCCAAATACGCAGGTGCCTATAGGCTATTGAAATTTTGTCAACAGACACCATGCGTGTTTGCAGTCGGATAAAATCTCAATACGCAACTGCATACAGGCATACGAATAGGATGTATACGTCTACCGGAATGTTGTTACGTCATAACGCGTATTACCACGACCAGAAACAACCACTGGGCTTGTCGTGAAATTACCTCTATTTCTCACCCACTGGACAAGAATATCCCTTTCTAGAGCTGTCTGAGATTTTTCTATCTCGGCCTGCTATCTCAGCCTAGGCTCAGAAAGCTGTCTCAAAATGTCTATCATTACTATATACATGTAGTACAGCCCAGTCATACTACACACTTAATCTCAACAAATCCACTTGCTAACTGTCATGTAAATTGCATGCAGAATATGAAATTGACACCCAGTGATGTACAGGAAGTGAGTGTCACTGTAGATTTCTGATTAGCTATCAGTCGTGAAAAATGCATGCACAAGTTGAAATCAACATGTCAAACTATAAATAGAAAACTAGTTTCAAGTTTAAAGGAATGGCCTCAACAAGAAGCTCAAAATTCAGTGACTATTCTGTTTTATAAAATATAATGGGTGAGAAAAATTATCAATGATGGGGCTGAGGCCTCAACAAGGAAATCTCAGGCTCATTTTCAGATTATTTAAGTCTTATGCTCGGCAAGCCTCGCATAAGACTAAATACTCTGAAAACTAGCCTGAGATTTCCTTGTCTCGGCCTTAACCCTATCATAGATTCTATTAATCTGCGCGCTTGTATTTAGTATCTTCAACGGGTACCTCTCTATGGTTCAGCTATTTTTGCAAAGGGAGACAACGAGACAACTTTTGATTTCCTACTTGCTTCATTGGGCCACAAATCCCTTCCTGAATGGGGTCTACTCTTATGTGTAAACTTTTTTTTTTTATTTTACATCGATTGCATTGAAAGCTCACGCGAACTTATTTAAATACTCTCGATGGCACGGATGTCGGCGCGTTTGTGGTCCTATACTGGTGGCAGAAACCGGAGTACCCGGAGAAAACCACCGACCTCGGACGGTCTACTCTTAAAAGAAAGAATTTGCTCCTAAGGAACAAACTCTTTCCTTTAACAGTTGACCCCAATGGAAAGGGAAACAGACTTGAATGAAAATGGCAGAGTTGCTTCGCCAGAAAGCACACCCATTCATCTTAAGCCAGGCCATTGATACATATCTGACTTTAGTGTCTACATGAGTTGGCACTGTAACAGGAAATAAGTTCCCTGTAGGCAGGAACAATGCAATAATAGACTCTGGAGAGTACAATTTAGTATATTAATAGACAGATAATAGGCGGAGAAAAATGAGAACTTCAGATGATATTTTGTCAATAGCACTGAAACTGAGTAGATGCGAGGAAGAAACCAGTTTATTTAAGAAATAAATTTCATTGGAAGTACGAACCACTGGCACTTGACCAGTACTGTGTATATGTTTAACAACGTTTGTACGAAAAAAAAATTCCTTGCTAAAAAACTATATGTCATATTTTTTACCAAGAAAATTTATTTTTTTCTTAGAAATAACGTTATTGTTGGTCAAGTACCAGCGGTATGAACACAAAGGGTCATGTGCAAAGTTACTTTGCACATGGCCCTTTGTGTTCATACTTCCATGAACTTCGGAAACATGAAATGTGTCTCTTATTATTACATTTAGTTTTAAAACTATTTTAAAAATCATTTTCGATTTTTAGAGCAACATTTGTAAAATATACGACGAAAAGCTGTCACTAACCAACGGGTAAGCCGCTTGCGTGAACGGCCGTCACCATGACGTGACGTCAAATAGAAAGTTACAATGGCCAATGGCGACGTTTATTTACATGTGACGTTACGTACCGATGACGTCGCGTGACCGACTGCTGTTCATGGAAGTATGAACAGTGTTTCTCCGAAATAGGTTCATCTAAGAAAAATTAAAGCTTGCCGCTGACTTCTTCCCTTATGTAAACCTTTAAGAGCAACTAACTTCATACACCGATGAACGACAATTGTTCATGTGATGTTGTCGTCAAATGACGTCTAAGGTAAAAGAACGTCTTGATTGGTCAACGTAACATTTGATTGACGCCACATCGTGGCGACGGCCGTTAAAAGTAATGGCCGAACACGTCGTTACAAACTTTTCTGCATATTTGACACTAGATTACCATGAATACGTCACAGAAAGGGTCTAAAAATAAAGTGTAAATATAGGCCTAGGAATTAAACTTTGATTTTTCAGTGTTCATCTTTTAGAGAGGCCGGTGGTCGTCGCTATTTCAACAAAAAGCGCTTCGCGCTGCGTGGAATTTTAGCTCCGCTCACTTGCTTCATCTCTCGATGAACGCCTGAAAATCAAATGTTAACCTTATTCTTAAGAAAAAGGGCATATGATTTATCTCTTAAGACGGTGCGGAGCCACTAGAGGCTTAGATGAGTTTGCATAACATGAAGTCGTCCCTAACTATACTGCTGACAGAAACAACTACTGAAAAACATAGTTTTGCTGTTTAAAATACAGCCGTCGAGTCATATTAAACCATGCAGTTTTGTTTTTCATTTCCTATTTCCAAACTAGAAAAACGAAAAACAGATTAATATAGGCTTTGATATATCTTGACAAATGCAGAGAATTTTTCGTTTTACTATAAGAAAATGAAGTGTATCTGTTATTTTTGGTCACAATTTTTCTAGTCTAGACCGGCGTACGCTCAAATATAGACCTAGTTGAGGTATTTTAGAGGGAAAATCAGCTGCTAATTCCAGACAGTTTTAAACAAATCAATTTGTTCCTAGATTAGGCAATGACTGCTTTCTCATCTCGTTATCCACTATTGCTGAAAACGTAACAAAATTATTGAATCCAATGAATGGAAGACAGAAATAAATTTTGTGCACACACAGCACTTCAAATGGAAATCAGATATTCTGAAAATCCGCCGAAATAACTGGATAACAAATTCATTTATAGGACAGTACCAAACAGCTTTGTCTCTTAAGGTTGATTGATAGACATTGTTTTTTGGAACACAAATATAGTGACTGCCTCTTTGGTTGCCTGCGGGGTACTCTTCCGCACAGAGGTCTACTTTAAAAGGAAACATTTGGCTCTCCAAGAAATGAATTTTTCCTATAATAGATGATTCTTATTGTGTAGGGATGCAAAAAATCAAAATGGCGGAGTTGCTTCCCCAGGAAGTGTACTCAGTAACCTTAATCTAGAGTACTGTACATCTGTTTCCATTCTAAGTATCTCGCACTTTCTTTGACTTTACATGGAATTTAGGCAACTAAATGATTAGATTAAGATATTGAGAACCAGAGGTCAAGGTCATTTTTGACCTCGCACGAAGGTCAGTCAGATTTCATTTTCTTATCCAATGCCAATGAGCCTACTGAAGCAGCGCAAACCTTCAAATGGAGACTCCAGGGTTCGGAGGTTGTTGTTGTTGGTTTCGGTTTAACGGCCCTTTGAGACAGTATTTCAGTCTATATCGAGCCGTCTCCCAGAGAGAGGGAGAAAGAAGAGAAATGATAGACAAGAGAAAAAATGTCCAGACAACCCACACCCGCACCTACTGAATGTACAATAGGCCCTTGCCCTACTATTATCCAAATCAGTAGGACGCCCCGGCACTGGAAGCTATTACCAGTACCATCGCACCACCCAATCACCCCCGGGTTCGGAGGAACGAACGTTTAATCGAACGGTCCTGATCAATTGAATGCATGCATGATGATTTTTTGAGTCCTAAATTCTATGTCAGAGTTGTTAAAGATTTCCAAGAAATCTAATGTTAAATGAATCGCATTTGAACTTGCCGTAAATAGTTTAAGTTTAAACATATTTTATTGCCACAAAAGTACAAGCAATTGGGTTGGACCACAAGTTCTATCAACATTAGTTACGGTCCTCCCCACAAAGTGATATAAACATACATTGTACAATACGGCAATGACGTGCAAAATAATAGAGTATATATAAAACAAATTTTGTGCTCATATACAGTGGCCAAGACAAGGGAGTGCCTGTTGACAACTCAGGGATAACAGCCAATTCTCCATAAGTAACATATGCGACGGCAACACATTAGAACCGCCTATAAGGCGTTTCTAATGGGTACCCGCCCTGGAACCAACGAAGCCCATCCAAGAGTTGACCCAGGCACCTCTCCAGTCTAGGGGCTGAATCGAAACAAACACATTTATATACATATGTAACGGCGAAATATTTATAGTATGCAAAAGAGAAGAACAAGGAAAAAAAACACATAAAAAACAACAACTAAGGATGAGATAGATAAGGGGAAAAGGAAATAAGAACAAGCTAAGATTGTAAAAAGAATGAAAGTAAACTACAGTGGAGAAAGAAACAACGGACACTGAACGTATGGATTTGACTGACTCCGGTTCTAGTTTTAATTAGTATAGGGAACACAGGCGGCTAGCTTTAGAGGTGTAGAGCTATGCAGCACCTGAAAAAGAAAAATATATATATTTAAAGTTTATCAGCTTAACTAGATTTTTGTCAGTCCAGCAATCCAAGACACCAGAAATTCGTAGTATTAAATCTCACTTACCTCTCCGATACCCATTTACCTTAGAGATATCTAGTATAAATGAGATCTCGGATAGGAGTGAAACTTAAATATGAATAATATAGCTTGGGGAACCTCTAACGTCTTCTGCTTGACATAACTTAATCCACTAATTATAACATACTGCAATCGACGGCCATAACCATGTTGTGTTTAGCTAATTAAAGCGACGTGTATCTTTAATAAAATGGTGTACGAAGGAAAACAGTTCTTCATTGTCAGCAGCGGACAGGTCATCAGATCCATATAGTAGGAGCTGTAGATTAAGCGGGTGATATTTCCTTGTATTTTGAAAGAGACGGAAACGTTGTTCTTCGAATTCATTGCATTTAAAGAAGTAATGCTCAGCATCTTCAATTTCAGAATCCCATTCACATGTCGCACTAGGCCTCAAGTGATTACTAAATAAGTCGTTATTCAGATTACTACAATTATTTCTAATGCGGCAATGATAAACAGAGAATACGCGATTACCTGTTAGAAATTGCCGTGGAACCCTGGGCACATTAAATATAGAGGTTTTAAGTTGTGATTTAAAAGAGTTGATAGAGTCTGCATTTCTAATAGACAATGGCAGATTGTTCCAGTAAGTTATAGTTGAAGGAATAAAAGATCTGGAGAAAATTTCCGTTCGTCTATTCATGACTGTTATATCTTCAGCAGTACGTAAGTTATATACTGTTCGATTGGCCACTGTCGGCGGCATAAGATTACATACATATTCTGGAGCTATATTATTTTTTATCTTATACATTAAAGTAACTTTTTGAAACAGACGCCTTTCTGACAGAGGTAACCATCCTATTTCTGCAGTAAGTTTATTTATAGAAACAGATCGAGTCAATCCAGTAACGACCCTCGCAGCTTCATACTGGATTTGTTCCAGCCGCGTTTTTTCGTAAGCTGTACAGCCATCCCAAACAACGGAGGCATATTCTAGTATTGGCCGTACGTAGGAAATATACACATTGTTTAAGGCTTTTCTGGTTAATTTAAACTTAACGCTTCGCATAATTCCTAGAATTTTTGATGCAGATGATAATATATTTTCAATATGCACATGCCATTTAGCATTGCTAGACAAAGTCAGTCCCAAATGTTTGTGATTTTCAGCAAAATTTATTAGGATATTATCAAATACAAGGTTAAGATTTTGCGCTTCATTACTAGAAGTAAATAGAATAGCTTCAGTTTTAAGAGGGTGGAAGTCAACGAGCCACTGTTTTGCCCATGATGCAAGGATAATGAAATCATGATTTAGAATACCTTCGATAGCTTGTGCATTTGATGATGAACAGGCCATAGATGTGTCGTCAGCAAATAGTCTAACGATACTTAGTAGAGAGTCTGCTATGTCATTTATATAAATTAAAAAGAACAGTGGACCAAGCACTGTACCTTGCGGAACACCGGCAGAAGTAAATTTGCAAGAAGATAGTGAAGAACCAACAAAAACTCTCTGTTGTCTATTTGATAGGTAATGCGATATCCATTGTAACAGGCTTCCATTAATACCATGTTGGCGTAATTTGAACAATAAGCCCTTGTGCCAAACACGGTCAAAAGCCTTAGAAACGTCGCAGAATACAACACATGTATGTTGTCTAGCATCAATACTTTGTGTAATTTGGTGATATATGTCAAGGAGTTGGTAAACCGTTGAATGGCCAGGAAGAAAGCCAGACTGATTTTTATATATGAGGTTATTCGTATGGAAGAAATTATACATGTGTTTAAATACTATTCTTTCATCAATTTTCCCGACACAGCTTAGCAACGAAATAGGCCTGTAGTTTGACGGCAGTTCAGTAGAACCTTTTTTATGCAACGGCATAACTCTACCCAATTTCCAAGGGGAAGGAAAATGACATTCATTGTGGGATCTATTGAATAACAGGTGTAATGGTTTGGCAACCGTTGAACAAGTCTTTTTTAGGAGAAAGTGACTGATTTGATCTTCACCACAGGCTTTGTTAGTAATTAAGGTATTTATAACGTCAACAATTTCGGATTCTTCTATTCTAATATCACTTAAACTATGAGGGGTTTTAGGCATAAATGGTGGTAAAGATGCATGTGATTCATCGAGTTTCGAGATAGACACAAAATAATCATTTAGAGCATTAGCTTTATCTAAGTCATTAAACGCAAAGGATTCATCGCCATTTTCATTAGTGTTTTTTAAAGGTGGAATGAATTCTGATTTTTTGTTATTTTTCATAAAGTGTTTTAAGAGTTTCCAATATAGTTTCGGATCCGTTGAAGAAGACTCAATTAAAGTTTTTTCAATGTTATTGTAGAAACGTTCTTTGGCATGTTTTATTTGGTTGTTAACTTTGTTTCTGATTTTCTTGTATTTAGACCAATCGCTTATTAAACCTGATTTTAAAGCCTTACGTTTCAATCTATCCCGTTTTCTGGAGGTAGAGCGAATAACTGAGTCGTACCATGGTTTATCATTAGGACGAATAAGTACAGTTTTACTTGGTACGCACTCCCTTACTAAATTCATAAACTTGGTTGTAAAATTTTCACATGCTAAATCCAACTCTCCATTATTAATAAAACTCCAGTCGTTATTTGAAATTAGATCATTTAGTTTTTCATAATCACCCCTTTTATAATTCCATACTTCGCGTTTGAAGGAAGTTTCATGACTATAACTGAATGTAATAAACATATAAACGGCAGAGTGGTCACTAATAGTTGGATCTATTTGCAGCAGTCCGGAATTCAGTACTTCTTCATCTTCAGATACAATTACTACATCAAGCAATGTTGCAGATAGTGGGGTGACCCTAGTTGGCTCCTGAATGACATTTTTGAGATTGTTTATACTAAGTAGATCTTTTAAACGATGGTTATGCTGATTTAATTGATCCTCATTTAGGTCCCCAACGATAAATAAACGTTTGGAGGATTCTAAAGCTTTCTCAATTACAATATCAAGTCTTTGCCAAAATGAAACTGGTGTATTCGGGGGGCGATAAATATTACAAATAAGGTAAGGCTCACCATTATGTGTCACTTCGATCCAGAGCGATTCATCAAGGTTGACTTCCAAGTCTGGTCTGTGTGCTGCAATCAGTCCTTCAGCAACATATGTTAAAAGACCTGCTGAGTGGGGAGATACATCTTTCCTAAATTTTATTGGTTGGAATCCTTCTAAAAACAGATCATCGTTTGAGACAACATGATTGAGATGAGTTTCAGTAAAGCATAGAATATTGAAATCGAACAGGGATTCTTTTATATAATCAAGTTTGTTACGTATACTCCGAATGTTCAGATGAATAACTGAGATACTATCGGGCTCTGCATTCGTGTTAAGATCAGGGCCGGGATTTTCATGTACATCCCCGGACATTACAACGAGCAACAAGACAATCATAGAAAATTCAATATTAAGAACACATGGTAAAAAGCACTTAATGTATGTATCAAAAGAACGACAAAACGAAAGGAGAAAGGAACATATCCTCTTTAAGGAGGCAACATTGAACAACGAAACAAGTATTTTACTTTTAAGTCGTAGCGCCTGTATTTTATTGTTAAAGTTACCTATGGCCGACCTATAGACTTCCAAGTCTACACCCATTACCTTTTAGGTCTAAGAAACAAACAACCAGTATTTCCGGTCGGCCTAACACTTACCTGGTAACTCAGACATAGGGGCTCGGAGTCAGTCATTTCCATACAATATCCTATGAGAAGGGAAAGGCACAAAGTGAAAGAAAGCTGAAACGTAAGTAAAAGAGTAAAGCTAAAGCCAAGGCAAACGGCACAGAAAATATATATGTGCACTCCACAGAGCATGATAGTATGTGAGAAAGTGGCTCGATTCTTTGGATCAAAAGTTATAAGTGGATAACAGACAACTAGGAAAACAAATAAGGGCATATCTGCGCATCACCTACAGCTGTGCAAATACAATATGATCGTCATGGTACCTGCTTCAAGCACCAACCCGTATGGTACCTGCTTCAGGTATCAACACGCATGGTACCTTCTTCAGGCACCAACACGCATGACACCTGGTTCAGGTACCAAAACAGAGAGACAATGGACGTTTTTCACACAGTTGCCACAGATGTAGGCACCGCGCCAACCCAAAATAATCGGACATCGCAATAAATATCTCAATATGATAAGAAAAATGGACTAGATTACCTTTAAACATCTGCAGCACAGTCTTGCCAGATCATTGATTTTTGACATTTCGGCATTATAGTAGAACCTACACTGACTGTCCGATCATCAAGGGTTAACTTGGTAAAAGGTAGAAAGGTAAAGGTTTCTCATAGCCTACAGTATGAACTTGGTAACATATCCTTTAATCCCTTGACAAAGGTAGTTATTTACACATCATAAAAGTGAATAAGTCCCATAAAGGACAGTAACTGCCCACTGTGCCAAGAACGCCATGCGCCAAAAGTTCATTATCATTAGTTTTCATACAAGTAAGCCAAGCGGGCACACTGTGTCGAAGTAACGCGGAACAAACGTCGACCCAACGTTGCGACAACGTTCGGTCAAGGTCAGTTCAGCGACTCCTCGACGCTTCGTGTGCACAAGGCGAGAATCGGTCTTTGAGTAACTTCAAATTAAATAAGTATTATTTCAGCTTTCTGTGAAAGAAACTAGTAGTGATCCAATACCAGCAGAATAGCATTAGACGCAATATATGGGACCAGCTTAGCAAAATATATTTTTGTTGAGCGGAGCCTGCAGCTGCGGTACTAAGTAATTGCAATCGCGGGCATCGCGCAAATAGTTCACCCTACACTCCGCAGAAACGGACCTTTGGAAACAAGATAATACCCCCATAAAAAGAGACTGCGCATGCAACTTGCTGGAAAGGATCTCAAACGGTAAAATATATCAACAATACATTTACCAAGACACGATGAAAACACGTTTGCAGATATGTGCAAGGTATGAATAAATGCATGGCTATAAGCATGCTTGCTAATATGTGTGCCTGCACATATGTGCGTTCGTGAACCACTGAAGGTCCGTGTTCAAATTAAAATCAAGCCCTACTTGCGTCTCTGTTCCAAGATATAAATTAACACTATAAGCAACGAGGATTACCGCAATGGCCCCAAAACTTCGGACACATATTAGTCGGCCAACCACTGCTCGAAAACTCTTAGAAAGTGGATTTTACGCACACCAATGTATCCAAATGATGCCTAGTGAGTGGCAAACGTTGTAGACCCCGACCAAACCGCTCCTTCAGGAGCAGTCCGGTCTGGGTCTACAATGTGTACTCAGACCTGTCTGTCCGAATATTCAGGGTCAATACGGCATCTGTGTTTTATTGTGTCAGGAGTAAAATCATCCCAGGAGGCACACAAGGTTGAATCAACCCTGAATCCACCCTGATTCAACGTCGTGACGTTGGATCAAGGCCGATTCAAGGTTGATCCAAACGTGCGCACCAAGTGGGAACAGTTATAGTCCTTCGTACAACTAAGCACTGTTCACCAATCAGACAGAGAACTATCCAGGAAATAGGGAATATATCATAAATTCTAATATCTTAATAAAACTAGGGAAATAATAAATGGGTATAAATGCAATAAGTAGGCAGCATACTCAATAGCACGAGGGTCAACGTTCCCTTTTTAAGATAAACATAGACGGCATTGCAGATGCTTATTAAGTGTAGCGCGCAGGTACACAGGCTGACCAGGGAGTACCCCGGTATTGCCTGTCTTCAGCAGCTAAATAATTAGAAAATGTACTTGGTCACTGACCCATCCAGGCCCATTGTTCACAAAACTTCAATTGAGTAGTTAGGGGTGACGAGGAATACGTAAACAATGCCTTAAATAACAAACAGTAGATCCGGACCAGAAGGGTCAACGTCCGCTCAGGTCCGGGTCTACTCTGATTTAAGGTGTAAGCAGGGATGTGTAAGGTGTATGGGTGCGCCTCCATATAATACATTAGAGGGGCCACAACCTCTGTGACCTCCCGATTAACTCACTCGAGAAAAATAACTACAAGAAAAAGGGGAATCACTCTTAGGGGAGAGAACCAGCTCCTTAAGGAGCAAGTTCTCTCCCCCAAGAGCCAGCCCCGTGGAGAGAGGAGGAAAAATGGCAGGTCCGCCTCCCCTGAACGTGCACCCACTCACCTTAATGCGTATAGTTACTATATACCGTAAATAGTTAAGTTCAACCCTGGATCACCTTGACATCTAGACTTGACAGTTGCTACATATTAGGTTTTAAGCTTCTTGAGAAGAATATTTTTAAAGGTTTTTACTTTATATTGGTATGATGGACGTATTTGTCATGTGACCAGTACCGTTTGCACAAAGTTTCGGTCTAATAGCTATTCATAGCTAATGTTACTCGTTATGTATGCACATCCGACTTTAAATAAAATTTGTATCTGTATCTGTATCTTTCGTTGCTTCCGTTCCCTGAAGGCTCTAAATGAAATTAAGTTGCAAGGGGTGCAGTGACTTCGAAGAAGAGATAAATTGTAACTCTTGGCCTTTCGGACTCAAAAATCATCGTGCATGTTGACTGTATATACCAAATTTTATAACAAGTCTTCAAGAATTTCAACAAAAAAAAATCTAATGTAATAACATTTTTTCATATGCACAAGGAAGCCAATTTGGCCCCGAGGTTTTAAAACTTGAGTACATTCTCAAACTCAAAATAAAGCACACTGATTGGCTGCTTCAAACTCAAAATAAAGCACACTGATCGGCTGATCAGGTCCGTTAGAACAAACTTTCGATTCGCCGAGCCCTAGAGGCCTCATATGCAGTTTTGTTCCAATCAGCGTATGGGCTCTGGAGAAGACTTGTCAGGTTATTGAACTATGAATGACCTTGATAGCTGGTAAAAAATGACTTTGAACTCTAATACTCAAAAGTCTTCATGTACTCATTTAGTCGAATGTCTATACTAACGTTTCTACCAATAATTTATTTTTATTGGGCATTCAGTTTCCATGGAACCTGCCGTAAAATGGTCAGGGTCAACCCTGGAAAACAGACACAGTCGTAGTAGGCCATTTTAGCAGTATATCCTTAAAGGTGCTGATGCCCTATAAGCAAAGTATTTAGGGTCATGCTTAAGTCGGACAATATCTAGTTTTTCCTTTAAAACATCACTTAATTGCCAACTAATAAGATAATGAAGCTTACAAAAGCAATACCTAGACATGGTTGAGGGCAATTATGTTGTCTCCCACACTGAATGATAATCCTTTTGCCAATGCTTACGTACAGTACAGTCAAACCTGTCTTAAGGGGTCACCCAAGGGAAGGACAAAAAGTGGCTGCTTAAGACAGGTGACCCCTTAATGCAGGTTCATTTGCACTGTATTTTGGTTAAAGGGACCCAGAAAAAGTGGCTGCTTAAGACAGGTGATCCCTTAATACAGGTGACCACATAAGCAGGTTCGACTGTATCATCTTGATAAAATTTGAGTTGCTTTGCTCGAAAAGGTATACATGCTGACCTCCCAGCCTGCATGTCCGCTATAGTTCGGGTACTGTCTTTTTTTTTCAGATTGAATCTAAAGACCTCTCAGTGCCCATAGATTGTCGAACATACGAAGACTATTCAAACAGATGGGAAGATTTATCTGCGTCTTCACTGTGCAGTACCTTCTCGTGTAGCGCGGCTGAATTATCTAAAAGCTGGCAATTAGTTCTTGTCTGTTGCGAAATGACATACTCGCAGGACTGCACTCTTTGCTTTGCATAAGACCGATAAATAAGAGTCATGGATACTTTGTTCCATTTAGATAGGGTTTCCAGGCTGATTTGTTTGGCCCTTTAAAACTGCTTCATCATCATCTTCAAGAATAATAGGGGACACATTCAATAACCCCATTCCTTCTTCAATCTGATATTCAACAGCACTAGTGAATAAGTACGGGAAATTTGATGTTAACAAAGTGACTGTAAATATCAGGGCATCTTGAGGTGAATCGATTCACTTTCGGGGGAGAAACTTCCCTTCTAAACGAGTCAGCTCTCCAAGGAAAGGATTTACTCCGATGGGAGTAAATTCTGTCCATTAAGGGCAAACTCCCTGGTTTTCGAAGGGCTAGATCGTCCAGGGAATCAAAAAGGAGGTCACAGTAGTTGTCTCCCTTTAAAACCGTGGCAGAAAACAGTGGAAGTGTACCCATACTTTGGGTTGCAGACATGCCCTGAACCTGTCGGCACTGGGCGCCCTATTTATATTTGCTTAAAATAAAGCAAGGACCTGCTGTGCATGCAGTAGGTGCGAGTGGGTCTGTTTGGCTAGTTTTCTCTCAACTATCATGTCGCTGGTCATGACAAAACCTCATTTTGAGGTTTAGATTGATATGGCACATGTAATTTGATTTATTGTATCCAGAAATAATACTTCTGCTCCATTAAAAAACTTGGCTCCACCAGAGTAAAGAGAAAAAGTACAGTTAGCTGATTAATTAGGGCTTGCAAGGAATAGGTTTTATATTTGCATATTGGTATGTCTAAAACCTATCCCCTGAAAAATGCATAATGTTTCTTCCAGAAATAAAGACAGACTGACTGCAATGCCATTAAAAAATTGTATTTTTTAAACACTTAGAAAAAGCCATCAGGCTTGCTACATCACAAGTGTATTCATCATCTTTCAGCAAAGAAAAAAAGCACAGTGTTATTCATTGTTACACATACATGCATGTACATCTGAACCATTACTGCGTGATTTTTTATTGCAAACCACCCTATAACTATTTTTGTCAGTGACCTTGGCGGGAAATGATGTCTCAGAATCTATAAAAGAGCCGTGACTAACAAAAAGGTGTCTACTGCATGACCAAACAGAGACGACTAAGACCAGCCTGCAGGCAACTGGTCACAGCCTCATAATTTGCGCCGCGACACGAGAAAACCAACAATGTGGTTGTGCGCCCAGCGCAGACTCAGATCAATCTGGTCATTCGCCCAGTCTGATCAGACTCTTCGGCAAGCGCTTAAAGGTTAGCTAAGGGTCTAAGCTACCTTCATGTCGACAGCGAAGACTCTGATCAGACTGGGCGGATGCCCAGGCTGATCTGAGTCTGCGCTGGGCGCACGACCACATTGTTGGTTTTCTCGTGTCACGGATCATTTATAAACCTGGGAATATGGCTATTTCTAGCCGGCATGGACCATACTCTTTCAAGTCAAACTGTTTGCAAATGCTTTAATTCAACTTTCTGTCATGGCGCAAAATACTTCAACTACATCATCACAAGAAATCCCAACAAGTTAGCTTATTTGTACAACTAAGACCCAGACAAGCCATTGCATTTATGATGTTCAGTGCCCACCATCTTTAATCTAGATGTTTCATATATTATGTTGAGTAAAGACAATCAACAATCAACTTGTGAATTCAATCAATTTCTTGGCTATCCATAGCCATTGCCAATTTGCATCTTTCGAATGGGAAGGCTTTAACGGTTATTGCACGGCATTTTGGTAAATATTTGGCAATATATTTTCATTTGCAGACACATTAATACCTCTCTGGTGTTTCTGGGACCATAAAATGGGTTCATCTTTGTGTTTGTTTTGTGGTCATGGTCTGTTGGCAGCCATTATTTTAACTCTCACAATCATTCATCTGTCTGTATTGTTGACCTAATACTCATAACCTTCAATATTTGAACAGAAAATGCGTTGGAATACAGAGTAAACAAAGATCAGAGACCTCTTCCCCGGGTCTGAACTGTTTGCCATTCCACCAAGTTTTGGAAGCCTTGGTAGCTCAGTGGCTTAAGCCCTGGCCTAAAATACTAGCAGTCCCACTGTCCCACTGGAGGCAGATATTCTTTCCACCTATAAACAGGGTTCCATTGCACAGAGTCTTTAATTACCACATTTCCAATAGCTTGACATGGTTGAAAGACTCTTGAAAGGGCCGTCAAACCATAAGTCATCCATCAATCAAGTTTTAGAAAACATTCCCTGCAATGATAGGATATATTCCAGTGCCAAAACAAGTACTCGTACTACAATGGTGATATTGTAAGCTGTGATGGACAACTAAAAATAAAAGCTATTGGATCAATACATTCCTAGAGTGCCCCTTAAAAACTGAAATTGTGATAGACTTTCTAAAGTACAATACTTTCCACCAGCTCTTTACATTTATTTTATCTGTATCACAACAGTTATGGCTACAGACTAATCAAATAATGAAGCAGTATAAATGTTCTTAGTGGATTATTGTCTGGGATTTTCAAATTCACTCGGCAACTTTGTGCCAACCTGTGAATACAGTTTGTAATATAGTTACATAAAGAAAATAACAAAATGTGAACATCTATATCCAAAACCAAATCTGAAACTGTTAAACATATTTTTGCTCCAGCAAACAAATAAATGTTTAGCAGATGCTTAGCTGTGCTAGGCATAACCTTCATTATCATATGCTAGTGTGTGGGGCGTGGGATGCTGGATATTTTTGTCGCACCTGCTCTAGCAAGGTGCGATATAGGCGTCCGGTTTTCCGTCCGTCATTCCGTCCGTCCGTCAGTCCGTTCACATTTACGTCAACCCTGGCGTTAAATATTAATTTCTCCAAAACCACTGCACCCATGGTTCTCAAATTTTATATGGATCATGACCAGACTGCAAGACCTCAGAATGATAAAAATCAGCCAGGTCCAAAATCCAAGATGGCAGCCATTGCAACAAATTTCCGTTCACATTAATTTTACGTTAACCCTGGCGTTAAATTCTATTAAATTAAAAACCACTGTACCCATTGTTCTTAAATTTTACATGGAGCATGACCAGACTGCAAGACCTCAGAATGATAAAAAATCAGCCAGGTCGAGAATCCAAGATGGCCGACATTGCAATAAATTTCCGTTCACATTGATTTTACGTTAACTCTGGCGTTAAATTCTATTTAATGAAAAACCACTGCACCTTTTGTTCTCACATTCCACATGGAGCATGACCAGACTTCAAGACTTCAGAATGGTAAAAATTCAGCCAGGTCAAGAATCCAAGAGGCTGCCATTGCAACAAAAAAGCGCTCACATTTACATTAACCCTGGCGTTAAGGTCTATATTTAGTTAATTTCTCCAAAACCACTGCACCCATGGTTCTTAAATTTTATATGGAGCGTGACCAGACTGCAATGCTTCAGAAAGATCAAATTCAGCCAGGTCAAGAATCCAAGATGTTTGCCATTGCAACAAAAAACATTCACATTTACGTTAACCCTGGTGTTAATGTTTGTTCAATTAATTTCTCCAAAACCATTGCACCCATTGTTTTCAAATTTAATGTAAAGGTAAAATTCAGCCAGGTCGAGAATCCAAGATGGCTGCCTTTACTAAAAATGGCAAAAACAACAAAATCAGCTTCTATTTCTGAACCACTTGGTATATTTGGTTGAAATATTGCATGGAACATCAGTGGGCCATGACCTCTGCTACCGTGAAAGTGCAATGCAGGTGCGACATAGCGTTCCGCGGAATTCTTGTATGAAAAGGGTGTTGTCTTATTTTTATACTGATTTTCTTTGAAAGTAGACACAGCAGCCACTAAGGTAGTTGATTTATGACTTGCTTTCGGTATCAGCCTTGCAATTAATATAAAGTTTTCCAGCTGATGCCTGTATTTCAGATCAATTATAATAATGATCCGTTACTGTCGCACATCGGTGCCCCACTTTTCAAGTCTTTAGTTAAATCCAGTACTTGGATGTCACAAAAATAATTACTGCCTGCATTTTAGGGATGTCAGGACACATTAGAAAGAAGAACTGGTTTCAATTGCCTAACGATAAAATAGTTTAAATAACATAAACTAATTCTTGGGTAATGAGCAACATATGAAATGCAAGCGCCGCTGAAGAGGGGCCAAGCTTTTCAACAACTCTAATTTGTTTCACATCTGCACATTCGAGCGAATTTTTCACCCTGCACTTTGTCATTGGTCTTACTTGATGATTGTAATATATTGGTAAAAATTATTTGCTTCATTTATGAGAAAAATGGGGCATAATTTATATGTGATCCGATACTGTCGATGATCCGATACTGTCGAGTCCACTGTATATACATTTCAAATTGCGAGAAAGAAATATTTGACATGGTCTCCTAAGGTTAAATAAAAGTTGTCTGTTTTTGAAATATTGTAGTAATTGTCCAAAACTAACAATGCTGTACGAAAACTTCACACTTTTCTGGTCTTATGGTCCTGACTGAAGTACATATGTCATTAATTTTCCAGCTACCATATCTCATAAACTGCTTAAGATATATTGTATAAATTTTCAGCATTTTCTATTTTTGTGGATGTTTCCATCTCCCTTAATTTCAAATCATACAATATTAACTTCAAGAGTATGTATTCTCCAGATTAAGCCTATTAAAATAAATACAGTCAACTCTCCATATCTCAAAGTCTAAATTCATCTCAAACTACTGATATCTCAAAGTAAATTTTCTGGGAACAGAAAATTTACTTTGAGATATCAGTAGTTTGGGATAACGGGAGTTGAAATGTAAAGAAAAATAGGAAAAGTGTAAAGAACAATAGGAAAAATGTTCAAACTATATTCTTTGATATAAGAGGGCACTTTGAGATATCAGTTTTTGAGATAACAAGATCAACTGTAAAACATTTTCAGTCCTACCCCTGCTTTAGAACTCTTGCACTCTGATGTTTCCCATTTAAACTGTTATATGAGCAAGGCCATGAAGATATGTTTAATTAGTGTCCGTCTAGCGGGGAATTGTTTTCTCTTAAATTGTAATCTGCAACTTCCCATAGTGCACTTGTCTTTCCTTGAATTGTATTTCTAAGTCTAATTAGATTAAGCCTTTGACATCAACAAGATTATACCATAATAACATAAAGTATTGGGCCAGAACTGCTGGAGCAAAGTATAGACCCACATCAGATGCTCATACTGCTCTTAAAAGAACAGTTTGATCCAGGTCTACGCTTGCCATTCTGCCAGAAACAGCAACTTTTTCACATTTTAGGATAATTGCAGTAATTAAGGTGAATAGATACACTTTAAGGGGAAGCAACTCTACCATTTTCTTTTTTGCCTCACTCAGTTTGTGTCAACTCTTAAAGGAAAGAATTTGCTCCCAAATTCTTTCCCTCAAGAGTAAACACCCTTTTTGGAAGGGCTAAATCATCCAGGGAAGTAAACAGGGTGTCATAAAAGTTGTCTCCCTTTGAGAAACCCGTCAAAAAAAAACAGCTGTGTACCCATACACCTTAATTTGTCCCAATATTTCGTGTACTAATTGTGTTTATGGTAATAACAGAAGAGTGTAGGAGTTTGTCAGTTGTGAACAGTGTCTTGGGTGTACATTATCAGTTCAAGGATTAAATTATAACTTGCTCTAAAGGGATAAAAGATTGTCTAACCATAGCTAATGATGTCTATAAACTAATGGAAATAAATCCCACAAGAATTAGAACTTTGTACTCCATAGCTCTTGCAACCGTCATAAGTACATCCAAATAGGTAATTCAACTATTGATGGACAGCAAACTATTTAGCACAATGCCAGTGTAGAGTTGACCAAGATCAGACTTCTCATAAAGAGCAGCCTAATAATCTAGCAAATCTAATGGTTAAACTGTTTGGTAAGACAGATTTATCTGAGAGTCCTTAAGTAAGGGCATATGAATAAGTTTAGTAAACAGGGAATTCAAGTTTTAGTGTAAGTGATAGTAAGTACTGTACATGTTTGCACAATAGCTGCAGATTGGTTGACTGTGCAGGTGGGAGGTTTGGTGTTGCCTGTTGCTTGGAAATATGCCACATGCCTATGAGTAATGTGTGTTGTTGCCACCACTGCTATGATAGGTATGGTTGATTTTAGTTAAACTTATTTTTGTCATGTGTTTTTATGTTTGCAGTGACCATTCAATGTGAATGTGTTGGCACTGATTAATTAGTGTCATCTTTATCAGATTCCAATATACATGGAATTGTTAAAAAACTTCTGCTTTATGCTACTGTATCCATTTCATATTGGCCATGTCATGCAAGTCTTTCTTGTACATAACATTCGCAGTCTCATCAAGACCTGCCAACTAAGTATGCTTTCAAGTTTGCAAGGTCCAATACATAGTTCCGAGCCACACCCAGAATGTCACTGAAAATTCATCGGATAGGGTATAACTGGCCAATGCAACAACTTAGCGTGTAACAAAACCCCACAAACAAAATTTTGTATACCTGTTAAAAAAGGGCTTGTTTTTTGGAAATATGAATTATCATTGTTTGAGTGAATTTTGCAAGTCCTTACCAGACTGCTTGTGACAGGTGCTTTGGCATACTGCTAGTTCTGTCTTGATTATTTCTCTGCATACATCAAAATACTTAGAAAAATACTGTTTAACCCATGAATTTCTACCATTTTTTCAAAAGGCAACATTTTTTATAAGTTACTGCTTGCTTCCCTTCATGCAAGACTAAGTCCTTCCATATGGTCTCTCTTTAACGACAGGATTTACTCCTAGAGCAATCCTTTAAGATTTGAATTCTATTGTCAGGAAGGCGAAAAAGAAATTGGTAGAGTCACTTACCTTTTAAGTATACCCATTCACCTTGATATTCAGGTAGTCTGTCTAAAATTCTAGGTTGTCCCAGCAAAGTATGCTTTAGGAGTGTCTGATCATGGTCTGCACTACTGGTAAACGGATTAATTTGAAAATACCGTTTTGCCTTTAAAAAGTCAAGCAGCTTCTTTGAGCCAACCCTGTACACCCAGATCAGACTGATCATAGTCCAATCAAAGCCTGCATTGTCTTTTCCCACTGGGCACACAAGGTTGAATCAATATTGAATCAACTTTGATTCAACGTCATGACATTTGAATCAAGGTTGAATCAATATTGGTTCAACCTTCAGTACCTGCTGGGTTATTAAAACTTGCTCTGATAGGAAAAATAAATTTGCCAAGATTTGAAGCTGGAAGATTCCTTTATATAAATGACTAAGGTGTCTGACAATTCAAGGTGAATGGGTACACTTCCAGGGGAAGAATTTTGCCTCCCTTCTCATTGGGGGTCAACTCTTTAAATGAATCTGCTCCCTTGGGAGCAAACTCTTTCCTTGAAGAGGTGATCCCTTTTAATAGAATTAACCCCTTTTGTTTTAAGGGAAAGCAAGTTCTTTCTTTTAAGAGTTTTCCTCTTGAGAGCAAGTTCTTTTCTTGAAGAGTTGACCTCTTTTAAGGAAGCCTATTCTTTCCTTTAAGACTTGACCCATTTTGGATGTGCTACATCAGGCAAGGACGCAAATAATAAGTCCTGAAAGTTGCTCCCCTTTGTAAAACTGGCAGAAAAAAAACATGGAAAGTACCCATACCTCTTACTGTGATGATGGTTAGGTCCACAATACGACCTGCCTGCAAACAGGATAGCTCACCTGACAGCACCTTGTCTATCACATAAAAAACTTTAACCTAAACATCCAGAAGGTAGAAGCAGGCGCTAAGGGGACAACAATACTCCTGAACTTTCATTCAGGTGAGCTAAAATTGGGCTTGAAAGAGGAAGCAAATAAAAATTCTATATTCATTTATTCTTTTTGTGCATGCAGTAAATTAATGAATCAGTAAACTGTACTGTAATATGAATATCAGTATACACAAAACAAGGATTCCACGTAAGGCTTTGTCACAATTACCTTGCACTTGGACAGTAGTACAGGTACAATATTTTGAAGCAATTAAGTATATACATGATACTAAGGTACTTTAATCGTGGGTGAATATTGCATGTATCATAACTTGAGAGAATGAGTGAATGAATGGATGCAAATCTAGGTCCCTGTCTTGCACATACTGAGCCTTGACACAAGAAAACCAACAATGTGGTTGTGCGGCCAGCGCAGATTCAGATCAGCCTTGGCATCAGCCCAGTCTGATCAGAGTCTTTGCTATCTGCATGGAGGTAGCTCAGTCCCTTAGCTACCCTTTAAGCACTTAGCGAATAGTGACCAGACTGGGCAAATGCCCAGGCTGATCTGAGCCTGCGCAGGGCGCACAAACACATTGTTGGTTTTCTTGTGTTGCGACTCAATTTTGTACTTTCTAAAGCAGATGCAATTAATATACAATACACAATAAATTTTGATCTAGTGCCCGACCACAATTGTTGTTGCTAATTCCTATATGATGGTCTCCGGTAGAATAAGAATACAAACTTAACAAGCAATAAAATATCTGTACTTTCAATAAGTCCCAGTATCACTTGATCTTATCATCATATCAAATAAAACAAATATACTTTATGCCACAGCCTAGCAAAAATCCCTTCCCTCTAGGATCTGATAAATCTGTTATGGTTATTTGTTAACTAGCCTTTAATGCTATCAGAACCAGAAAGATTTATACTGGTAAGTCTTTATCTACAAACAGTTTGACCACTGTATCACAGCAACAGGCTACTCAAGTTAGTTAAAACTGCCTCTATATCAGTTATCTATATCAATTTTCTGCTTAAAATTTTACGATGGTCTGAATTTGTAGGCTGTGGCATAAAGTAATTAGACACTCATCAACAAATGGGATCTTATCACATTTGCAAACAGGGAAAAATCAGATCAGCCTCCACATCTGTGCAGTCTAATCAAATTCTTGCCTGCCTTTTTCAGCATTCTATGAATCCTGTGGATTCTACAGAGCTAGTACAAAGACTCTGATCAGATTGCACAAATACTCAGGTTGATTTGAGTATTCCCCGGTTACATATGCTCTAAATCACCTTTTCCCACAGCATGGTATAAAATGAAATGATTTTCAGTCTGTTGCTTAGTGTGTTACTAAGTAAGTTGCTAAGTCTTTGTCTCCAGTGGTAATTTACTGAGTAATTCTTGGTACGCTTTACTATCTGACTGGTCAGTGGACACCTTGAACCGTATAAACTGCTGTATTCGTTTCTGAAAATAAACAGGGAGTTAACGCTGAAGAGAAATATACAAATACAGAGAATACAATCTTAGTGTCTTTTGAAATCAAGTTTATCAGGCAAGACCAGAAACAGCGTAGGAATGGCAAGGCTTGCCTAGCCAGTCCTGTGTGGCTGGACCTGAGACACATTGGACTGGCTTGGCAAGCCCCGCCATTCCTATGCTGTTTCTGGTCTTGCCTGATAAACTTAATATCAAATGACACTTACATGCTTTTCTATTTATCATGATAATTAGAAGATTTAAAAGCGTAAGGAGTGTCAAACAACTAAAGAGCAAACAATTGTTTTTCGACCTTGCTGACCTTGCAAATGCATTATGATGTAAGTCAATGATGTCATTTAACTGACTGAACGTTGTTATCCAGGCCAATGTCAGCATGTAACCAATTGTTTTCAGAGATTGCTTCTGAAGGCATTAACTGATATCATTCACACATTACCTGATATCATGCATGCAAACACAGTTCTATGGTGACGTTATATCACATTATGTATCAAAGCCCTGTTATCAGGTGGGATTTTGCAGCAGGTGCATGATAAATAAACTAGCAATAAAACATCAGTCCTATCAATAAACAGACTGGTATCAGCAGCACCAGTAGCTCTGTGCAGGCCTGCTAATCTAACAGTCCGGGTTCAATTCCTATCTTTCCAGGTTTCCCATTTTCCTTATATGACTGAAATACTATTAAATAGGACATAAAATCAAAAGTCATCCATCCAACTCATGGGATTGCCAAACTCTGTGATTCTTTCAATTTGTTTTGAATATGTTTTGTGGATGTTTCAAGAATACTTCACTTTTTGTTAAGTCGATCTTTCATCAAAGAAGGGCAGAAGGTCAGGTGTTTTTGCTCTGTACTGTCCAGTACAGAGCAAAAACACCTGACCTTCTGAAAACAGAACTTTCTCGTATAATCTTGGTATCTACATGTATGTCTATGGCATCATCCCTCAGGCCGATGAGTGATGCAAATTTCCCACATACTGTTGCTTGAAAACTGCATGACATATCTGGGTCCTTTCACTTCAAGGTGAAACCTTTCTCTTACTCTGGCATTTTAAGAGTTAAAGCATTTTACCATGTGTTTTTGGTCAGCAATATTGTTTTTCTGTGCCAGATGCCACAAGTTGACCGCCAGTTTCTGTAGTTCCTGTTGTCTCAAATCACCATGTGTTACTACAGTGTTGAACAGCTCCAGAGACAGGGTTGTCTGTCGTTTCTGTTTCTGCAGGTGAGAAAAAGTACCCCATTAATTTGGCTATAAAATGGCGGTCCTCCAAAAATGACCCCAAATATGTAAATAGGTCTTACTAAATAGGCTACAAGATAGTTACTATTCCATCCCATATAATCCCAAAAGAACTAGATCTGTCTTATCCATGAATATAGATTTTATGGCTTGTTTGAAGGGGAAATATTCTGTCACATAACCAAATACATATCATATTTACCCCAAATATTTACCAAGCCAACTACAGCAAACAGTGTATACCCTGATTAGACTGCTGATAAGAAGCTGTCTGATCAGGACTTGCACTTCTTGCCAAAATGTTATAAAACAGTCCCTAAGGTCTAACAAAGTCATCCCAATTTAAGGTGTTTGGGGACACCTCCATGTTTTTTGCCTCTTTTACAAAGGGGAACAATATTTGTGACTTCCTGTTTGCTTCCCTGGATGATGAACCCCTACTAAAAAGAGGTCAACACTTAAAGGAAATTCTGATGCACTTACAAATATAATGCGACGTCTGATTGGATACCGTCAAAAATTTGTGACAGTATATTCTGCGATATACTGTCGCAAACCCGACGTTATTTAGAAACGTCACTTCTCATTGGCTGCCGTTTGGTTTTACGCTGCTGAAAGCTCTAGCTGTGGGTGCTACTTAGTAGGTTTTGAAAGGCGAAATATGATCAAATGCATTAGAAAGGGGATAACTGTATTGAAAATTGTCATTTGGTTAGGTAAATTGTCAGTTTTATGGTTGCGAATTATGTTTTACACGTCGCAGTAAAACGAAATTTCCTACCATAAAACCGACGATTTACCTCCCCAAATAACAATTTTGAGTATAGTTATCCCCTAAATAGTTGCTCCTCTGCAAGTTTTGTAAACGATAGATACAGTAAAAAATCTGAGTTTTGGGATGGACAGGTCTGAGGAAGCAGTGCAGACCCAGATCAGACTGCTCCTTGAAGAGCAGTCTGATCAGGGTCTACACTGTTTGCCATTCCTTCGCATCTTTTGGATGCACTACTGCATTGTAAAACCAAACTGTTTCATTTTAAGGACAATTATGGTAAATATTTTAGGTGTCCCCATTTTTTAATTGTATGGTAGTTTAACTTGTCTTACCTCTGGTGTATTAAGAGTTTTCAGGTGAGTCAGTATTTCCTCCACCAGTGTTGAACAGATACCTCTCACTTCAGCCAGGTACTTTGGATCAGACCCATACATGGTGTCATTGGAATCAACTGAGGAAAGAAAGTAAAGCATATACATACATTTCAATGATATTTTCACCATTTTTACAAAGGGGAACAACTTTGCTAACTTCCTGTTTACTTCCCTATATAACAAGTCCCTTCTGAAATGGGTTTACTCTTAAAGGAAAGAAATTGTCTAGGGAGAAAATTTCCATTAAAAAGTGAGGCAAAAATGAAAATGGCAGTATAACTTCCCCTGAAAGTGTATGTTGTTTTTGTTTTGTTGTTTTATGTCCACAGTTAACAGCTATAGTCATGTCAGGATGGTCAGTTAACCTAACCAAACTATTCCTGGGCAGGCTTAGACCTCCTTAGCAGTTAACCAGTACTAAAAGCACAGACTTTTGCCAGTAACTGAAAACTGCCCTTTTTGAATCAGCAGGAGAAATGAAAGTGTATGCATTCATCTTAAATCATAGAGCATATCAAGCATTCCAACTTGAGAAATCCAGCATTACCTGAGGAGTGTTTGCATGGCATTTTGTAAATATGTTACCCAGGTAGTGCTGCATTACCTGAGCCTGTAAAATACACACACTTAATGGTAATTCTTTAATCTGTTTTCATAAAATAATTACAGTCAACCCTGCTTCTGCTCCTACAATAAAATTTCAACCTGTTTTCCTGGGCCTGGTTTACATTCAAATCTGCAAGTTTTAAAATTTTCCATTCACTTAGTCAGTTATAAGCAGCCATTTTGACATCTGATACACTTGGCTTTACCTTGCTCTGTTAAAAGGCTACATTGGAGACATCTCATGTACTTGAGTTACCAGACAAATACACAGTAGTGCTTGGGTTTGCTATGGTTTGCCAAATGCGTCTTTTGAAAGATGTAGATGAATTATCATCCTAAACCCTTTCAACCACACATGCCCACTTAGAAGAATTTGCAAACAGTGTAGATCCAGATGAGATGGCTCATTATGAGCCATCTCATCCGGATCTACACTATTTGCAATTCCATTTGTAACCTGTTGTTAAATATTGTAAAATATTTTTTTCTCAAACTTGCCTAAAAGCAGAGTGGATTGGTAATTTTCAGATATGTGGGGCTGAAATGGTTAAGGCATTCTGGTTAAAGACGTATATACAAGTACTACATTCAAAGAGAAGAAACTCTTCCATACCAGATATTATTTGTGTGTCTGAGTATGGTACAATACAGAACTATCATTTTATCATAGCGACTATTCTCTAACTTTTGCATGTAAGTATGAACCTTAAAATTGAACCTGCATTTCTTGTCAATAATATGTGCCCAGACCTTTCAGCAGCCTTTCTTTGCAATTCATCTGAGGGCACCAGGATCTACACCGCTTGCCATTCCATTTAGCACAGTAAGTCACCCAAACTCAGGTAGAAACAATGTTGAAATTATATCAATGTCAATGTAACTTCATGTACATGCACTGACACTGATATACCAAAAAAGCTCTAAATATCTGGTCAGATAATTCTGAGAAAACAGTGCAGACCCAGATCAAACTGCTCCTAAAGGAGCAGTTTGAACAGGGCCTTCACTGTTTTCCAATCCATTTTCATCTTTTAGAAGAATTACTGCCTTGACAAAAAATGTTTGGAACATTTGCAGTAATTATTTTAGGTGAACCAATTTTTACAATCATGTTTTCTTTTAATTGTGCTTCATAGGTACATCCTCACCTTTATTGACATGATAAGGGTAGTTTTCCTGTGATGAAGCTGTCAGCATGGCAAGGACGCGGGTATAAACCACTATCTTGCCATCACTCTGTGGCTCCCAGGAATAGTTCTGGAGAATGTTCAGCAAACCCCGTAGAAGATATAGAACACCAGAATCAGGACTATCCTGCAGAAAATTATTCAAACTTCTATACAACTACTTTGATTTATCTTTTTTGTTTTGGTCAATATAACCAATGATCATGATACATCAAGTATTTTTGACTAAGTCGGAGATGTTGTTCTCATTTCTCCATACAAACATACATGTATATTTCAGGCAATAGTTTGTTTATGTATTCATTTTTTTGTTGTTGTTGTTTCATATTAATCATTTTATCCAAAGTATCAGAAACTGACTCTTTCACAACATATATTGGGCATCTCCATTTTTTACATACATAAAAAAGAGATATTTGTGAAAGCAAAATGGTAAAGAGTGTTGACTGCAAAGCTTGTTATGAACCATTTCATCTGGATAAACAATGTATGCAAATGGTTCTAACAAGATCTGAACTCACATCTCAAAGCAAAGGTGCACACATTTTTCTCTTCTTTTAATATAATGCAATACATAGTTATTACTTATCTAAACTAAAAGTCCAAACAGCCACTTACTGGTACAACAAGCAGTGTAGATATAAAGTTGTTGATGTAGTCAACCAGGAAAGGTTCGGAGGACCTGTGTTTACCATCCAGCTCCATAAACCGTGGAACATCTGCTATCAGAGATATAGCAGCCTTGAAGAATGCATCAGCTGGCAGGGAAAAAGCAGAACAGTGTTACACCTAATTTTCTATGTACTGGGACAGACATTCTCAAGCAAACACCACAGATACAGATTAGACTGATCAGGGTCTGCATTCAGCCAATATTTCTATTTTTTACCCTACCTACTATATAGGAAGTAATTAAGCATTTTTGACTATCTCATGCTAATTCTACACAGGCAACTAATGTAACCTCATGTGGAACTGTAGCACTTATGTAACGGTTTTGACTGTTGCCCTGTTGTGTGATTTTTGAATCTCACATGCTAATTTTATTCAGGCAGTTGACATAATATCAAGCGGAACTGTTACAGTATGGGTGCCCAGTCTGATGATATTCTGTTGAACTATTTAAACCATGGTGTCTGTAAAACCTTGATCAGTAAAGCACCCAGATGATTTCTTGAAACCTGTGTTGGGTAATGAATTACTGTTTTAGACTTTATTGGACAACAGTCAAAACTATCATCCTCACATTTATGTGGATGACCTGATGCACTATTGCCCACAGCCATCAGCCTTAGGCAACAGTTTGTCCACAGCAAATTGGGTGATAAATTTTACTTGTTGCCTAGAAAGACATGAAACAGTTGAATAATATTCTCTGATCTGGCAAACAAACTTGTACATATTCTTACCTGATGAGTCATTCATAATAAGTGCTGTTTGCATATGGTCAACAGCAGGTGAACTTGTGATATAGCTTAACAGTTTTTTTAGTTAACAATAATGCACACTTGAACATTTTAATACATACCATCAGAGAGGGTAACTTCTATTAACAGAGAGAATTCAAAGAAACTATTTTACAAAGCTTTAACAAAAACTCCATGGAAAAATGTGTCTCGCCTGTCAAACCTTGCCATAAAGATGTACCAATACAACATAGCTGAACCAGGAAGTTGACAAAAGCTTATGTTGCAACCTTCACCACTGCCAGAAAAGCAATACCTGTATTTTCTGCAAGTGGCAGGTGAGACAAAAACTATTAACCTAAGGTTAATTTACCTTGACTGTAACACTGGTTCAGTAGAGCCACTTGTCCTGACAGTAGGTACAGTTGGAGTTGTGAAAATACTGATTGTAGTGATGGAATAGTGATGAAACAGTATGCTGCACAGGCCTGTAAAACAATGTAAGGTACAATCCCTTTATTATGCTATGTTCTGGGTACACTGGAAGGAATAGCATTGTGTGACTAGTGTTATATTAAGACTAAACCACAAAGGGATATAAGGCAAATGAGCATTAAATGCTCATTTGCCTTATATATATTTTTTTTTTTTTTTTTTTTTTTTTGACAGTGGGAGCCATCACATGACAATATTATATCATAAATAGCATGAAAATGGGAAGAAATGCATGATAAGCAAATCAATATGTATTTGTTGCTGTTTTTTATTTTTATTTGCAATTTCCAACGGAGAGGCCACTGCTAAGAGAAAAGGCATGCATACTTATTCAGTCATGGAAAGTATCTTATATATGGGGAGGACCGTAACTAATGTTGAAAGAACTTGTGGTCCGACTGGATTGCTTGACATATTGAGTGGCAATTAAATATGTTTAAACTGAAAATATCTTAGAAAACACAACTACTATGGTCTTATTACTGGACGGTATGCCCAATAAGGCAAATATGGAATTCTGTTTATTAAAGACAGGACTTCTCTGCCGGGGGGTCTGGCTCCCAGCAATAGCACAGTTACCTGTACAGGTAAAGGTGTGAAAATTTATTTGACCAATCAGTAGACCAGAATTACCAATTATAGTAATTTCATAGGCTGGCTAGAGATGTTGACACTATCTGATCAAGAGACAGAATGACAATGTTCAGTTCAGTTCAGTTCTATTCTCTTATCGACGTTTCCCAAGTGGCTCAACAGTATGTAACCATAGTTGCACACACTTGGCGCCATGTGTCCGTCCAAGAATGACAATGTGGAAGTTAATCCTCCTTATATAGTACCACTCCTGTCTTTAAATAAATATAGTCACTTTAAATCATCTATCCAGGAACTTATCACAGGTGAATAAACGCTTCAAAATAAATCCATTATTGCTTATTAGACTCTTGCCTCACACAGTTTGGATAGGTTCATTCAAAACAGATTTATTTATGATTTTTCCCCCAGCAATTCCTGCATTTAATGCAAACAGTGGCTCTGACCACAAGCCGCACTTTGTGGCATCTTATCTGGTTTTGCACTGTATGCTGAGGCCACTGCTTTGGGCTGAGCATCAATAGGTTAACATTTTACCCTGACAAAATTGGCAGTCTTCCTTGAGTGGTTTCCTTTCACCACCTTTCTTGTCTCAATGGATAAATTGTTCACACTCTGAAAAACAACAAGACATTTGAATGCAATACAAAAGTATCATCTTACAAATCTAAATTTCCAAGTGATACCAGTTATAGGCATGTTCTCCAGGGCCCAGTTGTTCAAAACTAATGACGTTGTTAGTTAACGTTTCATTAAAATTTCAACTGTTAATATCTCAAGCATCTGTTGCACTGCAAAAGCTTCTCACATATTTTCAACAAAAAAATATCAGTGTGTTTGGTAATAAAGTCATAAAACACTTAATGAACTGACCTCTTAACGAGCTCGTTAGGCTAATGATTCTTTGATCAACCCGGCCCAGAGCTGTATAGCTGTTCCTTACTGAGTCAGTGCCCAGTTGTTCAAATCTAATGAGATAAGTACACGACACATTACATTTTAAAATGTAATGTACACAAAGACACTGGCATTTTTTTGCCAAAAAATGTGAGAAGCAAAGCTCCTCACATTTTTCAGCATAAAAATATTAGCACACTTGATTTTATGTGTACTGGAAGAGTAAATGCATTTTTTGCTGACAACTGCATTAAGCTAGTGAAGATCTGAACATCTGGGCCCTGAATGTGATGCATGGTAAATGGTTTTTCACACTTATCCTAACTGAACTGGCAATAATTTCTAGCCCAGAATTATATGTGAGTATCTCAAAGGCTCGTACTGATGGGAGTATAATCAGGACCATCTGTTCTCAGTCTTATATATATACTCAGTATATAATGCAAACTAATTTTTTTATTTATAACAATCAAATATGTATAGACCTTGAACTTCATGCACTCTTTCTCATCTTAGAAATTATAAGTTTGCTGAAGGCTTACTACATCTATCAATTCACAAAAATGTAAATAAAATTCTATTTACTGGCTGTGCAATTCTTGTGAACTGGTATTTCAATAAAACCAGGCCTAAGAAAATTCTTATGTCAAACATATTCAAAGGTATCGAAATTTCACCAAGCAGTTATAAAACATCTCCTATTTTGGAAGGGCTTCGTCATCCAGACAAGCATATAGGATGTCAAAAACCTTGTTTCCCTTTGTAAAATTGGCAGAAAGACATAAAGGTGTGCCCATGCACCTTAATTACCTGTATAAGTTGAACAAGAACAATATCCAAGTTGGTAAAAGATGCCCTTGACTCCACATAGAAACTGAGCTGTTGTTCAAAGTCTCGTCCAAATGAAATCTGCCTCACAAAACCCGATATTAGGTTACTGATCACTCTCCTCTCATCATCCAAGGTTAGTGCACTGAAATTTTAGAGAAAACTTATGTACCCTAAATATTTTTGGACACTCATATAAACTGGAGCAGTCTGATCAGTCTGCACTGTTTCAATTTTTCAATCAGTTTCTAACACAACACTGGATAGTAAAACCCAGGGCCCAGTTGTTCAAACTATTGTTAGCTTGATGATGTCATTAGTCACCCATTCACGGTATCATCTAGTATACATAAAATCAAGTTCTAATATTTTTGCAAAAAATGTGAGGATGTGAGAAGACTTTTCAGTGAAAAAGCTCCTGACATCTGCTCCAACCAAACTGTCAGTGTTCTTGCAAAAATGTAAAATCTCTTCAACTAATGACATTGTTAGTTTTGAACAACCACAGCCTAGTTGTTCAACACTAAGAAATTTGCTAGTTATTGAAGCATAACATTTTCAAATGTATAGTACAAAAAGATATTTCCATATTTTGCCCCAAAAATGTCAGAAACTTTTGCTTTAGGAGCTTTTGCAGTATCAAAAAGCAGGATATAAGAATGGATACTGTGGTCCTCTGTGGTGAGTTAAGCAAGGTTAGACTGGATTTTCTTGCACATAAGACAAGGTTTTCAGCCAGTTTAACCAGTGCTGGGAAATCTAATCTTATGCTCCTTAGCCAGCACTAGGGCTAGATAATGTAAAGAACAAAATGATGGCCATCGATGGTGTCTGCTTCTTTATAAAATTTAACAGAAACCTCTTAAACACTAAAACTCTGTAATTTAGCAAGTTCTAAATGCAAAACCATATGTTGCAAATCAAAGATAGGCTAGAAAGAGAATCTGTCATGAGTCTGAGATAAAGTTAGAAGAATCTTTCTCTCCGGATCACAGTGTGAGATGACGAAGCCAGCCTCTTGATACTGAACAGCGATCCAGGAGACTGATTTTTCTATCTGCACCTAACACCCATGAAAGATGTTTATAACCTTACACAACCACATGACTTAGATCAACCACATGACTTAGATCAACCACATGACTTAAATGCCCTTATCCTGTGGGTCTGACTTCGCAACAACAAATTCTGAGGCTAGTATCTTTAAAGATAATGTATAAGCTTAAATTATTGAGATGAAAGGCTATTCCCATTGCAATTTCTCTTGCTAAAATATACTTTCTAGTAAGCCCCACTGGCAAACATTTTAGTCTACTTCATAATGCTACTGTTACTGAGTATCTCTTTGAAAAATATCAAGCATTCAAGCAATTTAGTCCACCTGAAGCAATTAAGCCTACTTCATAATGTTACTGTTATAGAGTATCTTTTTGAAAAATATCAAGCATAAGTGGAAAGGCTGTTTTTTCTTTTTTTTTTTTTTTATTCCACTGAGTGGTGATTGTGCAAATCCCAATCAGGCCTGATCTAGGTCTACACTGTTAGCTCTTGCATTTCTGTCCATTAAGAAGAAATAGCTACAGTAGGTCTTGACAATGACCTCACTTCTTGGACAACATTAAAATTCTGGAAGAAGCTGGTTAACAGCATATCTGTTATTCACCTAATGGTCATAATTTTTTCTCTTCTTACCTCAAAAAGGATTGCTCATGAATGAATTCATCCATCTCAGGGGTATGTCTATTCAAAAAATCGTGGATAGAAATAATCACTTTTGTATGCGAGTCTATTCAGGGATGTACTGGAAAGAAATTCTGTCTGTTCTGTTCTGTTTCAATTCTCATAACTTTATAAGTACAATTTGCATAAATTTGTCAAAAATAAATAACAGAGTCAATTGAAAAACTGTTAAATGAATTATAAAAACTTAGAAAAGCTTAAAATAAAAGCCACGTAAAAATAGAAAACAAAAGCATAGTTTAAACTGAACTTAAACAGAAGCTTCATGCATACTCTACGCAGCATTGGAAAAAGCATATACAAGAATACTTACGCAACAATGCAACAAAACAGCTGCTGGGCATGGTATGTGGATGCAATAATAACATAAATGGATATAGCACCATGTTTTTTCACCATTTTTACAAAGGGAAACAACTTTTGTAACTTACAGTTTACTTCCCCAAATAACAGAGTCCTTCCAAAAGGGGTCTACTCTTAAAGGGAGCATTTTTTTATTTTTACAAGTTGACCCCATTTTGTTGGGCAGCAATAATGACAAGAGCTGTCGCCTGACAGCATAGCTCGCCTGAATAGGTGCTTGCCCATCACACAGTCGCTATGGTGGTGTGGACTGCTATGTATAAAACTTCAGGCAAGCATGTCCATAATGACAACACATTTATAAACAAAAGCTATCTCAGAAATGCCTTAAAATAAAAAAAAGAATCCACATGAAATTTCAAAGTCCATGAGCTTGAGGTCAAAGAACTAAGGGGTAGGGGGGAGGAGGGCAGGGCTAGGATGTATCAAAGCCTTTAACCGTTATCTAACATCAGTCCAAGTTTTAGTATCAACTGAGTCCATTGTGGCACTGTGAAATTATGTCTTCATTAATATAAAACTAATTAAAATCTTTAAGACAAAACTCAAAGTCCATGACCTTGACATCAAGGTCATCCAGTCGGGTAAGTATATAGTGTTTTGTAAAAACTCAAAAAAGTGTCTAACATCAGTTCAAGTGTAAACTAAATCTCTGCCAAGCATTATGAATCAGTACGCAATTAGAAAACTTTAATAAAGACCAAATTTCCTGAGTCCCTGACCTTGACATCAAGGTCACCGAGCAGGGCTGGGGTAGTACTCTGTCAAACTTTGGACTAATATCTAACTACAGTGCAAATATAAAAAGAATTTATCTATGGTTTCAGGAGATATGTGTCATTAAAAAACTTTAACCAAAACATCCAATAAATAAAAAGACAATTTTTTCTAAGTCCATGACCTTGACATCAAGGTCACTGAGGGGGTTGGGGGTAGTACCTTGGAACCCTTTAGATAAATATCTAACTACAGTGCAAGTATCAAAGGAATCCATCCATGGGTTAAGGAGATACTGGGCTTTAGAAAACTTTAACCAAAACATCCAGTCCCAAAAAACTCCCAATTTTCTAAGTCCATAACCTTGACATCAAGGTCAAGGAGTGGGGTGGGGGTAGTACCATGTTAAACTTTGGACCAATATCTAACTACAGTGCAAGTATCAAAAGAATCCATCCATGGGTTAAGGAGATATAGGTCTTTAAAAAACTTTAACCAAAACATCCAATCCGGACGCCGACGCTGACGCTGACGCGGACGCGGACGCCGTGGTGACAACAATAGCTCTTCCTGAACTTTCGTTCAGGCGAGCTAAAAATGGCAGAGTTACTTCCCTTGACAGTCTACCTTAAGACCCAAATCAGCCTGCATATCTGTGCTGTCTGATCAGTCTTTAGTGGCTGCATCATCAATGTATGTATCTTGAAGCATCTACACAGAGCAAAGCAGACTCTGACTAGATTGTATAGGTAAGACAGCTTAATCAAGAGTCTTGGCCAGTCACATTTGAGCTGCAACACGAGAAAACCAACAAAGTGGTTGTGCACCCAGTGCATTCTCAGATCAGCCTGGGCATCCACCTAATCTGATCAGACTCTTTGCTAAGCGCTTAAAGGGTAGCTAAGGGACTAAGCTACCTCCACGCGGACAGCGAAGACTCTGATCAGACTGGGCGGATGCCCAGGCTGATCTGAGTCTGCGCTAGGTGCACAACCACTTTGTTGGTTTTGTCATGCCCCGGCTCATATGCAGTACAGAGCGTTTCTTTCTGATGCAACTTATTCCACTTACTTGACAGAGTCATGCATAGTTTTACATATGAACATCATGGCATTGATTATCACAGGATCATTTGTGGTAGTCGTCTGGAACCTGCAAAAATATATTTATATTAAAACCTCAGTAATTCAAACTCCTCTTGACCAACTCATTGAGACTTTGAAGTATTGAGGATTAAAATCTATGTAAATTTTCTGGTAGGGACTTTAGAACTGCTTTGAATTTAGTGTTTTGAATAATCTGAGTTGAGCTACCTATGTTCTACTATACAGATACATTTGACATACTGTATGGTAACACTTGCAAATAAAGGCAATTGAAATATAAATACAATACAGTATTTTATGAAATTTAATGAAACAGATTGGTTAAGTCTCTGTGAACATGAGATGTTGATGTTTCTTCATGGGCTACCAAGTATTAATGGGCTTCAGGCGGATAATCTCTAAAAGCAAACATTCTCTCATTGAGATATTTCCTATATTGATCATCATTTATAACCTGTTTCTTCTTTTCACACGCCTCATTTGCTTATATAGATTTTTACCTATTTGTAACCATATGTTGCCTGCTTCTTGTTTTTCTCACAGGATGAATGTTGTGAATCAGTGCTGTGAAAAAGCCTGAATGCCCTACATAAAACTATTGGCTGATAGCAAACAGTACAGACCCTGATCAGACTGCAGGAGCAGTCTGATCTGGGTCTACATTATTCACTCAGATATCAGGCAAATCTGTCTCAATAAAAGGGCTTTTACAGAAATTAAAAAAAAAATTATTACTTGTTAAAAGCCTCTGCAACATTTTTACACACTTCCACTTTGACACTCTCTTTCTGAAACATGTCGATGAATGGTAGGAACTTCTCCTGTAACACAAAAATACCTCTGTATAAGGCAGTGACACTTACTTTTCAGATAGAAAGTTATGACAATCTGAGCAAGGTTTGCTACATGTGGTATTTTTTAAAGTATTACAAAATTTAGTTTCAGCACAAATAAACGTTATACTATTTACAGTCGAACTTCGGTAGTTCGAAGTGCCAGGGACTCTCGATTTTACTTCGAACTATCTGAATTTCGAAGTTACCGAGTCGCCTATTTCCGTGAATAACAGAAATGTCCGAACTCTACCATGGGTTTGTGATCGCGTCTAATGTGTGAAACGCACCTGTATTGTAAGGCGTGAAAGAAGATGCAAACAGATAATTTGACTGTCATCTTCCCTTATACCTTCAGGAATCGGACTGTTTATGACAAAAAAGAAACAAAATAACCTGTTTAGCTAGAATTTTAATGACCTATAATTTGGATGGTTTGATAAAAAGAAGTGGGCTTTGCTGCCACAAACAAACAAAGCACAAATTAAAGTGGCACACATATTTTCGTTCATATTAAATTCAGTTTTCATGAATCGTAACCTTTAAGTCACTGCGCTGTATCTTTGATCACCCCCCCCCCCCCCCTCCCCCAGTTCTAACACAGATAAAAGAATAACGACGTCTTCTACTCAAATTCAATTTTAATCGCATGCTAAAAACATCTTTAATTAAGTCGCAAAAGAAGAACATTTACCTGTATGATATGTCGTAATACCTCGTCAACACAAGCTTAACTGCTATTAAAACATGATTAGCGTCGTCACGCGTCATCGAGTTAGCACGTGCTCTTTCAGCATGGCTGATGAAACCTTGCGGCGATAATTGTGACTTCAAATTTTGAGAGGTATTTCTAATGGAAATTGCAGTTCGGGACCGAATTTTTCTTTCGAAAAATCCAATTTTTCGAACTATCAACGTTCGAAGTTACCGAGGCAAATTTGTATAGAATGCATAGGAAAAAATTCGGGACCTTCGGAAGTATTCGAAGTTTCCGATGGATTCGAAGAATTGACATTCGAACTACCAAAGTTTGACTGTACATGGAAATTTTCGCAATCTTATTAAGAAATTGTAAAGTATATACCTAGTTCTAAATAATTACATTTGGTGGACATGACATCCATAACTGCATATCAGCTATTTACTTTTCTTCTGTATATTCCAACGTTTTTTGTTAGGTCATGTATAGGCCAATTAGCAAGTAGTTAAATCAACATTCTAACACTTCTATTATGTATCAGGAATACAGTTATTTCTTACCAGAGAGAATAAAAGTGAGAAGTCATGCATATGGACCATTATCTTTGACACAACAGACTGAAGCTGGGGGTAGAAATCTTCAAATGCTCGGTCGGGGGTCATGTGCTTGATGATGTCAGCCAATATTGTGTTCACCTCTCGCTTCTGTAAATCAAAATATTTAGACTCTTGAACAAAATTATGGTTGATAGCACTGTATGTATTTTCAACCTGGGTCCAGCTGTTCAAACCAATGATATTGTTAGTTAACAAGATGTTAAAATTTCAAACAAATTATACACAAAAACACTACCTTTTTTTTTTGCCAAAACAATGTGAGGAGCTTTTCCAGTAAAGCTCCTAACATTTTTTCAGCAAAAAATAATACCCCAACTGATTTTGTGAGTACTGTTGGACTTAACGAATCCTGGACCAATGACTTCATTAAGCTAACAATGCTTTGAACAACTGGGCCCTGAAATCAAGGAACTGTAGAATCTCAAACATTTGAAAATCAAGGAATCAGTCAGTTTTGCTTAAAATTTCGCAACTTTGAACTATCCACGGTTGAAAAAGTACAAAATCTATGAGATTGTGGTTCAAATATGACATGGTTATCGAGTACATTGAATCAATAATTTGACTTTTGAAAGTTCTACTGTAGTTACAAAATTAAATTACATACAGATAATTACGAGACTTCTTTTAATTTTGAACAATATGCACTGATATCCCCATTTTTTTCATATTTGTAATAGCAAATATGGCCATAAATGTCTGTTTCCAGTATTAGGAATGGTCTCTCTAAAACTCAACACTTTTTTGAAATCTAAATATTTTAAGGTTTCTTCATTTTACAGATTCATATAAGATTTGGCTGAAATGAGCCAACCTCAGTGTAAAATCAATGTTGCAGGCAAAACTCAGGTACTCTTGGGGGTCAATCTACATTGCTCTGCACTTCCTTTCCAAAGGTCATGAACGTATTACAAAGCTAAATACCCTTTGCGTTGTAACAAAATTGGAAATGTGTAAAACCAAGTCAGTTCTGCACATTCTTTATTTCTATCTACAGTGAACAAAAGTAACCTTATCATTTACTTCTTTTAAAATGGATTAACTGTAGAAGTTAACTTTCAAAACTAACTTTCCAAGGTTTGTCTAGTCTGTCTAGTATGAAACTTCTTACCCCAAAATGTTTGACAACATATTCCATCCATATCTCAGCACAAGAAATGTAATCCTGCAAAATAAAAAAAAAACAATGCTGTCTGATATTTACAACTTTACATCCATCTTTTCCATTAAACAAACTGAGGATACTAAAATGTATGTGAACAGGAAAGCAAATAGAAAACTTATATGAGCCACAGGCATTATTCTCTGAAAGTGAATGCAGATCAGATATTGAATTAATTCAAAATATCTATCAAAAAATTTATGGAAGGCATGTCTCGCCTGGCTGTGCACTATCATAAAACAGAGCTAAATGAGAAATTGCAACAAAAGTTTATACCATCTACATGTACACATAAAAAGTAACATCTATGTATCACAGGGTATAGGTTAGGTATATCATACACTTGTACTGCCTTGCGGTACAAGCCGGCTTTTACAGTGACGTGGTAGAGAGCTTGACTTTAGATCGAAGGATTCCTGGTTTGATCCTCGGCCGGGGCGTGAGATTTTTTAAGTCCGTGACATATGTCTCACTTCTGCTAGTCACAGACAAAACAAAAAAATATAACTGACAAAGATAATGCATATAATTAATGATCGCTCATTCAATTCCTTTAATACCTGTATATAGTAAAATAGTTTTAAACAATTTTGTTGCCACACACACACTTTTTCTCTTTAAGCGTGAGCAGGAAAGATTATAATTGTCTTAAATGTGTTTGGACAAATAACCTTTAGATTACCTACTTTTTGTTATGTATTTTCATCTTCAAACATGGACTGCCCATTTATCCTTATTACTATTGGCTGACTGACAAACAGTGTAGACCTAGATCACGGGGTCTACATTGTTTGCTTAAATTTCCCAACAGTAAGGGTGTTTATGGCAATACTAAAAGAACATCCAGAATCCTCTTGGGAAAGCCACTTACTGCAGGGTTCTTGAGTTTCATCAATGATTTCCAGACCTCATTGAGAACTGTCAGTTTCTGGTCTTCAGGAGGGTCAGCTATAACTAGACATGTTCCGATTGTCCTAAATAAGAGGTGCTGCAAAATATACAAATATTCAATACCTGATAAAGTTTTAATGTGAACTGTTTCTTGTGAGCTAAAAGAGAACTCACTGTTGCAATCGCATACATTATATATGAGTACTTTTATTCTTGATATTCTAAATTTAACTTACCTAAACATAAATTTGAAAGTAATTCCTGGGTTATAGTAAGCCTTTAAGTTTTTAGCATCTAAATCTTTGCAAAGGAAAAATGCACATTGTTAGCAAATATTAATAGAGCTGAATACCTGCTCCCGCTTCAACCTCCCCCTCCCTCCAGCTAAGCTACCTTTAAGCCTTTAAATAAATATTATTAACAATGCTATTAATGGTATTTTTAGAGAAATAAGCAATGGGTAGCTATATTTGTGCTTCCACCTTATAATTAGACTTTTTAATTAATTTCTCGTGACATGCAGCAATAAACAAGGCAATAAAGCTGCAGCAGATGGCCTCAGGTTGAATCTTTTGTCAAAATAATTGTACAGGTTGTCTCTTGGACATTGTTGCACAAATGGTACAAGACCATTACAATTTTGTATAAGTTCTTTCAAAATTCGTACGTAAATACTTCGAAGTTGTTCAACAATACTAATAAATTATGGTCCTTGAAGACCATACCTTTGGAAAGCCTGAATCCTGACAATCCTTAATCATGTCTATAAACTGCATTGCTCTGGCTGCTATATACTCTGGTTTGAAGGCTGATATCAGGGAATTCAGCAACAGGGCACTACAAATGAAATGTATGACTAACATTAGATCATGTCTATAAACAACATGGCTCTTGCTGTTATACACTCTGGTTTGGAAGCTGATATCTAAGAATTCAGTAACAATTCACTAGAAACATGTTGTATGACTATACATTAGAATGACGTAATTGAATAGTTACAAGTCATACCAGAGGCTAAAGACAGTTAACAACAGAAAAATATCCTCTGTTAAGGTATATAGGTACACTTCAAAGGAAAGCAACTCTACTATTTAGTATTTTGCTTTCCTCTTAAATGGGAATCACCTCTTAAAGGTAAGAATTTGCTCCTTAAAAATTTGCTCCTTTAGGAGTTATTTTTTTCCTTTATGAATAGACAACTTTTTGAAAGAGCTTCATCGCTCATGGAAGCAATCAGAAAATTACAAAAGTTGTCTCCCTTCAAAAAAACTGGCAAAAAAAACATGGTATAGTACTGATAAACTGTAAGCTGGAGTTCAGGTATTGCCTGTATATAATTTTCAGAGCCAATCCTGCTATATACTTTTAGCCCCCCCAAAAAAAGAGAAAAAACATTAGAAAATTAAGTATCTCTGCCCTACTTACCTGTTAACCTGCTCCCTAGATTTCTCAAGTACTCCAGTAAGGGCCTTATCAGAGGCTTTATGTGCAATACACTGTAGCAACCAGTCTAGACCAGGGGAGAACAGGGTCAGGTATCTTGGCATCTCAAGCTTTTGTACTGCTAAAATATTTTGTACACTGTCCCCTTGAACCTGTAACAAAATTAAAATCATCTTTTGGTGGAGATCCAGAAAAACAACATTTTTTGTGATAAACAGCTCCAGATAATACCCATTATGACATATTTCTGGAATCAGTCTTGATTGACTATTAAGACAGCACAATGAAATTCCCATCTTGGCATCTTTAGCTTGCAGATTATTTCCATCTTTTAACAAGCATCCTGCATCACAGGTAGATTGACTACATCTTGGTGAGGAAGCGGTTCCAATCAGAAGTTAACATTCATAGGACAAGGAGCTTTCCTGGAGCAGACATAGAAACTGACCATGATCTGGTGATGATAACCTTCAGAGTTCATAAGAAGAAGGCCAGAAAGCCAACCCAAGACTGAGGTTTGATCTTGAGAAGTTAAGAAACCCACATATGGCAGGCACATTCCAAGCAACAATACGTGGAAAATTTGCACCACTCATCATTTTGAGGGATGAGGACATAGACATCGACAGCACGGTTACCACGTACAATACGGCAGTGACTGACACAGCCAGAGAGGTACTTGGGAAGGAATACTGCATGAAAAAGCCTTGGGTTACTAGAGATATTGAATTAGCAAACAGCATTGATTCAGATGATGATGCTCAAAATGAGCCACCTTATCTGGGTTTACACTGTTTGCCTATTAGTCTTGGAATTCTCAATGTGGATGAAACATTTTTTTTTTATTTTCAGATGTAAATTTTGCTATCTGCTTTTTTTTTTTTTTTGGCATTTTAAGGATTAATGTTCTGATTTAGACACAGCAGCTACCTAGGTTTAAATGCAGGTCTGACTAAATTACTCACCTGTGGATACCTGGCCAAGAAATCATCAAACATAGGCAACAAATGGTCTGTTATACTTGGCGCAACAGCAATACCAACCTAAAACAAGTTCATTACATGTGTAACTATAAATATCAACAAATACCAACCTAAAATAAATTAATCATATATCAATGTGTAGCTGCCAATGTTAATCAATATACAAGAATCAATACAGAGTATTGAGTAAGAAACGTGAGTTATTTAGACATAATCTGACATGTCATTTCAACTCTTCAACAGTTTAATGTTAAAACAACTTTACAGAAAAGACTGTGCAATTGAAGACTTTTGTTTTCAATAAATAAATCTATTTCTGAAGCAAACTTTCAAACCATATTGCTCAAGATCTTGGCCAATCTGAAAGATATCACAGTAAATTTGAGAGAGCATGTATATTTGTTGTACTTACATACTGTGAGCCTTATCATAACTGACACAAAACATGATTTCAAGGTAAACTGGTACAGCTCAATGTTTTTTCACTCGCTTTTTTTAAAGAGAGATAACTCTGAGAGTTCAGCATTGGCTTCCCTGTAAAAACAGCTCCAGCTCAAAAGGCACCTGCTCTTAACGGGAAGAGTTATCTCTTAGGGGAGCTGAGTCTTTCCTCTCAGACAGAACACCACTGAGATGTGATGCAAAGACAAAAACAGCACAGTTGCTTCCCCTGAAGATGTGTCCATTCACCTTAAAAGACACAGAAGTGCCCAACCCGGTATAAGATAAAGTACATACCCTACTAAGATAACAACTTCCATATACAGCCACAAGTGGATCTCCCATACCACGGACCATCACAGACAGACGTTTCAAGGCCTCCGCATACTCACTAGAATATCAATTCATTTAATCAAGGTAAGGTCAAGTCAGGTAAATTCGGACAACAGGTAAATTCTGACAGTGACATTGTTTCCTTTATATGTCAGTTTTTTGGAATTAAAACAAAAATAACTGGGCAAACAGTGAAAATCCTGATGAGATGGCTCATTATGAGCCGCCTCATCTGGATTTTAATTGTTTGCAATGGTATGTCCGAATTGGTCCAATGAATGAACAGTATTACAGGAAGTAATAGGGTCCAGTCGGGTAAATTCAGACAGCAGGTTAATTCGGACAGTGACATTGTTTCCTTTATATGTCAGTTGTTTGGAATTAAAACAAAAATAAATTAGGCAAACAGTGAAAATCCTGATGAGATGGCTCATTATGAGCCGTCTCATCTGGATTTTCACTGTTTGCAATGGTATGTCCTAATTTACCTGCTGTCTAAATTTACCAGACTCGACCCTAAATGGGTATACTTCCATTTTTCAAAGGAAAGGGAAACACTTTTTTGTGGCTTGCTGTTTGCTTCCCTGGATGAAACAACCCTTCCAATATAGGATCTACTCTTCGAAAGAGTTTGTTCCTACATGAGCACATTCTTTTAAATCCTTTTCTTTAGGAGCTGACCCCCAATAAGAAGGGAGGTAAAAAAGAAAATAACAGAGTTGTCTCCCCTGAAAGGATCCATTCCCCTAAAAATCTGAAATAAAGCTACAGCTGATGGAAATGTAAAGTGATTAAACACACCCAAGAGATTCATTGTTGGCTCATGTTCCAGTAGTTGTGTATTAGATGCAGTGCATGTGTACACAAAACTCAATGGTTACTAAAGAACTTTGGTAAAAATTAATTTTTCAAATTAAAATTGCACTATCAACCATTATTTAGTATGTATAGCAGTTGGAAAATGCCAAAGATTTAAAACCCTGTCAGTTTGTCAAAAATAATTTTTCAGCATCTAACTTCTTCATGCACATCTTTAATATGTCTGTTACATATCTGCAAAGTACTGAAAAGGTCCAATGAAAGTGCTATGAGGAGTTGATTTCACAAAAATATGAACTATCAACCATTACTGAATAAGTGCAGAGATAAGAAAATAGCTAAATTCAAAACCCTGTAAATTTGTCCAGAAATATTTTTTCAGCATCAAACTTCTTCATACACATTTCAATAAATCTGTCAAACATTTGCTAAGTATAGAAAGGATCCACTGAAAGCTTTGAACAGCTGATTTTACAAAGCATGTACTATCAGTCATAATACAAACACATTTGTGTAAGAAAATGGCTAAGTTCAAAACCCTGTAAAGGACTACGTGCATTAAGGCCCAAAAATGGCCCCCAACCAAAGTGACTCATATTGGTATGAATAATAGCTGTGTTATTCCCCTAAATGAAACTGATAAGGAAATTGGTGACAGACATTATATATGGGGACAAAATGGGGTCAAAGGTTATGATCCTTATGCCATTCTCTGTACAAGGAAAATTACATTGTCGTTTGTATATATATATATATGTTTGTAGCATGTAATTGTATTTTTTCTTTTTGAATGAGTCTTAAATTAAACATCCGGCATACAAACTATTATGTGATATATAAATTTTGTATTTTCGGCCATTTGTTAGAATATTTTTTCATCCGTCTGTTCGTCAGTAAATTTTTCCTTTAAAGTTTTGCGTTATTTTTTTGTTTTGTTGCTTTTATCTCGTATACAGCAACATGTAGAGCAAAATTGAAATTGTTTAGTTGACATCATTTTCACTGCTGCCCTAAGGTCATGGTCACAGACATCAAAACTTAAATTGGATTTGCATTAAAGTTTTCTGTTAATAATTGTTTTGATTAGGCAGAGGCAGTGGCCGGGGTATATGTAATCCCCTGCTCACTTGTTCTCTGATCCGCCTTCAGTCTAGTGAATGTTTCCCTTGCTCTTGAAGGAACTTATTAGTGATTTTTATTAGAGATTAGATTACTACGAGGGTCATCCAATAAGTCTTGCAAACGCCGTCATTACTGCTTTATTAATTGAGGTAGGGTTATCAAATTATACCATTAACAGCTTAGGTATATAATACACATATGTGCTAAAAATAATACATGTGCCATTCATTTCTCAGATATGGGTGGGTTTTGAATGCAAAGGTGTAAGGGAAACCGGCGGTGAAATTGCACAAACATGACGTCTTTTGCAAGAGCTTAGGGGAAGAAAATTCCTGCATATATGTTTATTATTCTTTCAAATTACAAGAATTCATGTTCTAAAGTAATTGCATTATATTTAAGAATTCAAATAAGAGACAATTATCACTTCACATTACCAAACAAATGTGGTTGCTAGGCAACAAGAGAACATTACAGAATTCTAGCAAAATTTTAGTTTTTGACGTTTACCTCTGGTTTCTGAAGGCTGCAAGCGATATTAAACAAGGCTCGACGCGTATACTTTCTCTAATATCTACATTTCAGCATCTCGGGACTATTCTTTGATAACAAATTAATGGCAGTTTAGGAAACACTTCATCCGTTGTGAAAGCCTCTTCTTCACATACTCATTTTATATGGTATTTTAGCTGCCCGAAAAACATGGTGATCTTCCTTTGAACAATAATAATATCTTGACTGACGGCAATATCTTAACCTTGGTACCGTGTACATACTTTACTATTATTTTCCGTATCTCCCAGCAATTTTCAGATATTTACAAGGCTTCTGAACTAAGCTAGGGGATCTTAATCAGGCAACTAGAAGCCACCGCCGCACCCATAATGGTAGTATTCTTCAGTTGCCTAGCAACGCCATTTGCAAGATCATGACGTTTCTGGAAATTGTTGACTGGAAAGAAGGAAAGATGAAATGTAGGAATGTGGACTGCTTGATTCATTTTTAATTATCGTTTGCCTGAAAGGCGGCCGTTTGCAGGACTTATTGGATGACCCTCGTATCATAAATATAGTGTCACATGATAATAAAAACGTTTTGCTGTCCATTTCAGCCTATATCTGTGCTGAAATGTGTCACTCAATTTTGTGGGCCTAAATGGCAACATTTCAAACTATTTGCTGGCCGACTTCAAAATCAGTCAATTTCTGCTTGGCATCCGTCAGTATGCATCATAACAAATCATTTTCATTGATTTTACATGCAGAATCTTAGGTTTAGTCAGGTTAATGAATAAAATAGATAGCTTCCTACTTTATTTGGAACAGTTTGCTCAGAGGCTAGAGTATTTGTTTTACTAAAATGCTGCTTTTTGAAAGCTGCTGAACTGTTAAAGGTCCAATTTAGGGAAATTCAATCAATGCAACATTTTTAGGATATTTACCGTAATTTGTTGAAAGATGGTAACATTTTAGGGTAATTCAGTTTGTGAAGGTTTACTTAAAATCACATTTCAATCCTTGTTCTTATGCCTTTGAATGTAAATTTACAGCCAGGTATACATTTCATCATGTTTATTACAGGCACACTATAGGTAAATGGCTGTCTGCAGAATTCATTTTTTTAAGAATTAAATATGAGCACAATCATTAACCAACAAAATCTTTCAATATGATGTGAATTGTAGCAATATACATCATATTTTAAAAGGATTTGTTGGTTAAAGGTTGTGCTCTATTCTAATTTGTAAACTGAATGACTAAAAATTGAGCAAAAATGACAAATTCCATGGTTTTACCCTGTTTCAGCAGCCATTTTTCCATACTTAACGCACAGCAAGATTCAAACTGAAACTGAAATGAAACACTAGAAGTATTGATCTAATGATATCATGCAATGAAATACTTTTATCTCGACTTGCATATTTTGACCTCAGATGGGGGCCAAAAAATGGCCTTAACGCACGTAGTCCTTTGTCAAGAAATGTTTTTTCAGCATCACACTTCTTTGTGCACATTTTCAATATGTCTGTAGCATATGTGCCAATTATTGAAAGGATCTACATAAAGCTCTAAGAGGTGTTGATTTCACAAAGGATGTACTATCAGTCACAACACAAACATATTATTTTAAGAATTACAACGTGGTATAACTCTTGCAATACTGACCTTTCAGCCCCCATTTTCCTACCACACCTGTACTGTCTCATAGTTATGATATGGTGCAAAGTTGATCAACATTATGATAAGAGCTATTAAAGCTGTGTAGCATAAACCTTAAATGTTGACGGAAGGATGCAAAGATGGAAAGATGGACATGCTGAAAACAGTATACCCTACTAAAACTATGTTTTGCAGGGGTATAAAAATCCCACTTATCTAGTCTCTGTTTCAAATTAAAGAAAAATTTTTACCCTGGATTTAGGAAACTGTAGCACTTCATAATGGCTGCCTCCACATAAAACCTTGGAATCAACTCTCGGATTGAGGCTATCTTGAAGAACCAATTACGACAAGTTTCCTTAGCAGATTCTGGTACCTGGTCTGGTGTGAAGTTCACTGAAAAAGGAAATGCAAAACAGCTGAAAAAAAGAAATGAATTGCAATACGAGAAAAAACAACAAAGTGGTTGAGCACTCAGCGCAGACTCAGATCAGCCAGGGCATCCTCCCAGTCTGATCAGACACTTTGCTTAGCACTTAAATGGTATCTATGTGTCTAAGCTAGCCCCTTGTGGACAGCAAAGACTCTGATCAGGCTGGGCGGATGCCCAGGCTGATCTGAGACTCTGCTGGGCCCACATCCACTTTGTTCTTTTTGTCACATTGCGGCTAAAATATATACTGACAGTTTGCAAAGGGCCCTCATATATGAAAATCTTCATTGTGACATGCATCTCATCATGGGCTGGTGGGAGGATGACCTTGTGTTTGCAGTCCTTTGAGCAGTATTTCAATGGGACAATGCGTAAGATGACAACGTAAATTAAACTATCCAGATGCTAGAGAACCGATCTGGTCTTTATTCCACCCATGACATGTGAGTCATGATTTCTGCATGTTAATTCCTCAGCTAACAAGACCAGACAAACACATTAAATCTCTTCTATTATCTCAACACCTCAAAATGCATTTTTGCTTGTTTATTAAGCTTTTACTATGATTTCTACTAAACTACTACATGTAGCTGGATTAAAAATAAATTTCTAGAAAGGGCCATCATTATACATACAGAATCACACAAAATAAATGCTTCTTAAGAGCAGTCTGATTAGGGTCTTCACTGTATGCTCAACAATTTCCTTCCCTATACATCTAATTACCAGTATTTTTTGTGAACTTGTTACCTGGCAGTTTGATGGGCAGTCCTGATCCAGGGGGAATATACTGTGCCTTGTCTCTCAACCGCTCATATACCAGTTTCCCTGCAATGATATATTCCATACACTTTTGAAGCTTAAAAAACTTCTAGTAAAAAGTAAAATCTGATGATGCTGAATTCTTTTAACAGGCACATGTATATCTGCAGACATATACCATATATCATCTTGTTTTGTCATTCTCTTAATTTCATAAACCTCTTATGTGGGAATGATTAAAGTAGCATGTTCTAGATGTTGCAATGATAAAGTTTATACAACACAGTTGCAAAGAAATTCTTCATCTGTGAGCAAGTGTATATTTATATTTTTATTGCAGTCTCCTGTGTTGAAGATTTTAAGGTTACTACACTTTAATCCTCAGTGAAAGCAGTGGTAGGCAGAGCTAAGAGGTATAAGCAACAGATTTTTTTCAAGTTAATGTATGCCAATAGCATTCCTTGTTTTCTTCCTCTGTAAGCAGGAGCCTTTTCTATGATCTAAGGTTCTGAAGGGAGTTGCAGTTCTCACTCCACTGATCTGTAAAAATGCATCTACTGTCTGTCTTTAAAAATCTTTTTACACAGCTGCCTCTGAAGATGCCTTTCCTCTTTAGGGATGTATAAGACTGTTGGTAATGCTTACCAAATGTGTCAAGTATATCTGTGATCAAAACAAACTTGCTGGGATAGAACTGTATCACACTGACATCTGCTAGCAGCTTAGAACACTGAAATATCAAGTTCACTGAAGTATTATAGCTTCAACAGAATGCACATAAATCATTCAATAGTTTAGTAAATATGTTTCCAGCAAAATCAAAAGCCCCAGTAGCTCAGTGGGTACAGCCCTGGCCTGTTGATCTAGCGGTCTTCAGGCGAGAATCTTTTCAAACGTAAATGGAGTTCCACTGCTTGATGCCGCTACAGCAGAGCTACTATAGGTCGGTCGCGCTATAGTGGCAATGTTTTGTTTACATTTTTAATGGCAACAGTACCTGTACTATCATTACGGTGCAGTTCATGTAACTTCTTGGTCTATGGTCATGATGACACATTACGGTTAACTGGCAGTTCTAATTTATCTAAATGACACTTTTTGAAAGCTTAAAGACAGGAACTGTCTTTGGTTTAAGAATATCATTGATAACAAAATTGGTAGTAACAAAATCATTCAAATTTATTCTTTCATTCCCGTGAGTTGGATAAGCTGAACTCTGCTATATAGCCAATCAGTCACCAAATCAAAATAAACACAAAACAATAACATTGCCAACTTATCGCGTCCGGACTATAGTTATTTTAGCAGGACCTAAGTGTCATTCATCCCAGGTCAAGTAAATTTCCTACAAATTCAAAAGTAACATGACTGATTGATTGACTGACTTGACTTGACTTGACTTGACTTGACTTGACTTGACTTGACTTGACTTGACCTGACCTTACCTGACCTCACTCACTTTCTCACTCACCACTTTCTGAGTTTGGAGTTATTGCCAAGTTCTTGAATTCATGGCCAAGAACTTGTCAATTGCCAAGTACTATCTGATGATCAGATGAAACAACTTTTGTAAGGTTCTACAATTCACAAGTCAGCAGATTTGTGAACATTAGCACAAGTACATGTAAATCTCTTTTGAATATTTAGCAATTTACAGTATCCAAAATAGCAGTTAATAAACAGGTGTTAGTGCAATGGCCAAGTCTCACCTGTATGGCTATTTTGAGAGCTTTCACTCTCTGATCCTGCTCCCAGGCATGTATAAGGGCCTGATTCAGTTCATCAATACGACTCACATACTCCTGCTGGCTCAAGTTTAACATTTCTTGTACTGTTCCCTGTTAAAAGAATGAAAGGTACTGTAAAAATAATATAAACTGGAACAGATAGATATGAGCAAACAGTGCAGATCCAGGGTCTACGGTGTTCGCCATTCCATCTTCATTTTTTTAACACATTGTTGCACTGATAATACATATCTTGTGGTTGCTCATTACAAATGCTTCACCAAATCCCTTCCACAGACAATCAGAAATGAAGAGTCACACAATATGTTTTATGCAGAAATAAAACATTCCAGAACTGATGTTAGGTCTTAGATACCGTAGTTTTGTTTAGTTAAAAAACCTGTATGGGTAGCTACTTAACAGAACTGCTTTCCATCTAATGAGAGGTCAAGTCACAACTTCATTTTACAAAGGGAAACAATTTTTTCACTTCCTGTTTGCTTCCCTGAACAACCTAATCTTTCCAAAGTAGTCAACTGTTACGGGAAAAAATTTGTACCTCTAGGAACAAAGCCTTTTGATTAAGATTTGACCCCTGTTGAGAAGGAAAACAATACTAAACTGGGCAGAGTTGCTTCCCCTGATTCTGTATCCCTACTCCTTAAATATATTTCATCTCAAAATTAGGAAAAATGTGATATAAAAAGTTCATTATGCGAACAAGTCTTGTTAGAGTTCTTTTTAGCATATAAAAGACAACCATTATTCCAGCGAGGATACAAGATAAATAGAATCTAACATTGGTCTCCGATGCGGACAGAGAAATCCCAACTCGAGGGCACATGGGGTGTGTCGGAAACGAGGCTTGCCAAGTTTCCGACACACCCCTTGTGCCCATGGGTTGGAATTTCTCTGTCCGCATCGGAGACCAATGATTGATTATTTTTCTTACCTACGATAATAGTTATTTCAGATTGAACGAAGAACTGTAAGGCCTATTTCACGCGAACGTGTACAAGTGTAAGTAGTACAACGGTGTCAACCTTATGTATTGAACAAACAAGTAAAAAATAGGTCCTTGACAAATTCGCATTTTTTGGATTTTCTAAATGATATTCATATTAAAGAACAAAATTTATATTGAGACGACTACAGCAAGCGCGTGTATGACGTTAATTGTGACGTAAAGTCAACGTCATTTCAAACGTCAGTTGCTAACGTCTCAAAATGGCGGCACCCTCCACAGTGTTTGTCATGGTGAAACATTGACTATTTCGCATCTTTTTCCGACTTTAAGACATAGAAACAGATTATAATGGGATTATTAAGAATGAATAACCTTTCTTGGGATTTTATTGATGTGGAAATTCATTCCTATGAAAAAATAATGCATAAAGTATAGAATCGCCAACCGGGCGCACCGGATTTCAAGGAGCGCATAGTGATGCACAGAATTCAAGCTCGGGTGAGCTGTCCCAGCCCATGGGCAAGACAGAATTTTCCAGCACCGCTAAAAATAGAACAAACTCTGTCTAGTAGGTAAGAAAATTTTCAATATTACCTCCTCCAAGTCATCCAGCTGTTCCAGTCTTGTCTTCACTTTGTCTGACATTGTTGCTGTAGTCTGGGTCTTTATAACAACTGAAACATATACAAAACATAGAATCAGATTTCCATTTAAGCTAACACAAAGATAAATGGGTTCACTTTCAGGGGCTGCAACTCTGCATGTTTTATTTTTGTCTCCCTCCTCAATGGGAGTCAACTCTTAACAGAAAAAATTGTTCCTCTAAGAACAAGTTCTTTCCTTTTAGAGTAGATATCTTGAAAGCAAGGGCTTTGTCATCAAGGAAAGGCATACAAGAAGTCACAAGAGTTGCTTCCCTCTATATAAATGGCAAAAAAAAAACGTGTGCCCACATACCTTCAGAGCTGTGTCTCTAATGTCTGTGCATTGTCAAAAACAGAGCTAAACCATAAAACGAAGAAAGTTTACCCTGCTGCTGCTGCTGCCACCACAGCCAACACCACAAATGTAATACCTATGTCTCACATTCTACTAGTTGCAGATGACACAATAAAATGAAACTGCCTTTAACCCATTAATGCCTAGAGTCATATAAAAACGACATTGGCAAACAGTGTAGACCCTAATCGGACACAATGCTGTGTCTGATAAGTCTTCACTGTGTGCATAAAATTTACAGCAATTTCTACACTGAACAAAATTTCTAATTGGTCACGTATTCCATAGAATTAAGCCTTATGCAAATTTAGATAAATCTGACTACAAACTTGGAAAAACAAATGCATATATTACATTGTATTTTAAAAGCAGCACAATCGCTTATGTATTTGCAAAAAGATTCACTTTATATTCGAAGTGGCTTTTAAGGTTTTCACAAACATTCAAAAGGAGGTAATTTGAATACTAATACAGATAAAAATTTCATGATGACTGAGTACAGAGTTTGTATTTTTATGACAGAAAACTTTATCTACTTCTGAAATGTCTTGAACTTGTGGCAGCTTGATGCAGTTTTAAAGTGTTTTCAAAAGATTCTATGGTTTTCAAAGAAAAGGTCATAACTCTGATATAACAGTAAAGGTTTGATTATAACATTCACTTTGAATAAGTAGATAATAGCCCATAATTTTGATTACAATAATCTTCAAAAATATTGTTTAATAATCATATTTTTGCAAAATAGAAATCTGACCAATTAGAAATTTTGTTAAGTGTATACAAATGATATAAATAAAACAAGAGGGCCATGAGGCCCTGAGCCGCTCACCTGAGTAAAAGGTCAAAGGTAAAATGAGGATCATCAACTGAACAAACCTGATAGTTTGAAACTGTCAAATATGTCCACAACATGCATGCAAAGTTAGAAAAAGATCCATTCAAAACTGTAGAAGTTGATTACACAAACTCTATACCACAAAGTGTGACAAAAGGATGGACAGATGGTCAGATGGCAGACGGGCAAATCTTAATTCCCCCTCACTATCGTCACGGGGGCATAAAAAATCTGTCCATAAATGAAGGCACTTGAGCGATGACAAAGTTTTTCTAAAAATAGCCGCTGTGACCTTGAACTTGACCCCAGAATGCTGAAACGCAAACTTGTCCAAGATATTGCTATACTTATCACTTGTGTGAGGTTAAATCGAAAATGGTCCATAAATGAAAGCACTAGAGCGATGAAAAAGGTTTTCTATTAATAGCCACTGTGACCTTGACATTGATCTTAGGACACTGAAATGCGAGCTTGTTCTAGATACTGTCATACTAAACATTTGTGTGAAGTTTTAATCCAAATAGGTCCATAAATGAAAGAGCTAGAGGGATGATAGTGTTTTTCTAAAAACAGCCACTGTGACCTTGACCTTGACCTTGACCTCAGAATGCTGAAACGCGAACTTGTCCAAGATATTGTAATACCAATCACTTGTGAGAAATTAAATCAAATTTGGTCCATAAATGAAGATGCTACAGCGATGACAAAGTTTTTCTAAAAATAGCCACTGTGTCCTTCACCTTGACCCCAGAACGCTAAAACGCGTTCTTGTCCAAGATATTATCATACTTATCACTTTTGTGAAGTACAATCGAAATCATTCCATAAATGAAGGCACTAAAATGATGACAGAGTTTTTCTAAAAATAGCCACTGTGACCTTGACATTGACCTTAGGATGCTGAAACGCAAACTTATTCAAGATATTGTCATACTAAACATTTCAGTGAAGTTTTAATCAAAATCGGCCCATAAATGAAGGCGCTAGAGCGATGACAAAGTTTTCTTAAAATAGCCACTGTGACCTTGACCTTGACCTCAGAATGCTGAAATGCGAACTTATCCAAGATATTGTAATACCAATCACTTGTGTGAAATTAAATCGAATTTGGTCCATAAATGAAGGGGCTAATGCAATGACAAAGTTTTTCTAAAAATAGCCACAGTGACCTTGACCTTGGGCACAGCATCCTGAAAGTCGAACTTGCTTGAGATATTGTCATACCCTACATTTGTGTGAAGTTATTCAAAATCCATGGAGAAATGAAGGTGCTAGGGCGATGACAAAGTCTTTCTAAAAATAGCCACAGTGACCTTGACCTTGGGCACAGCACCCTGAAAGTCGAACTTGCTCGAGATATTGTCATGCCCTACATTTGTGTGAATTTATTTTAAAATCCATTGAGAAATGTAGGTGCTAGAGCGCTGACAAAGTTTTTCTAAAAATAGCCACAGTGACCTTGACCTTGGGCACAGCACCCTGGAAGTCAAACTTGTTTGAGATATTGTCATGCCCTACATTTGTGTGAAGTTGATTTAAAATTTGTTGAGAAATGTAGGCGCTAGAGCGATGACCAAGTTTTTCTAAAAATAGCCACTGTGACCTTGACATTGACCTTAGGATGCTGAAACGCAAACTTATTCAAGATATTGTCATACTAAACATTTCAGTGAAGTTTTAATCAAAATCGGCCCATAAATGAAGGCGCTAGAGCGATGACAAAGTTTTCTTAAAATAGCCACCGTGACTTTGACCTTGACCTCAGAATGCTGAAATGCGAACTTGTCCAAGATATTGTAATACCAATCACTTGTGTAAAATTAAATCGAATTTGGTCCATAAATGAAGGGGCTAATACAATGACAATGTTTTTTCTGAAAATAGCCACTGTGACCTTGACCTTGACCCCAGAACACTGAAATGCAAACTTGTCTAAGATATTGCCATACTTATCACTTGTGTGAAGTTAAATCGAAATTGGTCCACAAATGAAGGCGCTAGAGTGATAACAAAGTTTTTCTAAAAATAGCCACTGTGACCTTGACCTTGACCCCATCATGCTGAAATGCAAACTCGTTCGAGGTAATGTCATACCCAATATTTGTGTGAACTTATATCCAAATTATATAATAAATGAGGTAGCTAGAGGGATGACAAAAGGTGAACATACGTGCATACATACAAACGTACATACAGGACAGACCCTATATCCCCTCCACAACTTCGTTGTGAGAGGGGATAATAATCCAACCTGGCCCACATTCGAACTGGTCCTAGATGTTTTGGCCATCCTGAATACCTGCAAGTTTCAAGGAGCTGCGATCAAAAATGAAGGAGCTATGGCCCAGACAATATTTTCCCCATTATAAGTCTAAGGGAAAATATTTTATCTTTCAAGGGCAAGTAACTCTAAAAAGAATGATCCAACCTAGCCCAAATTCAAACTGGTCCGAGATGTTTTGGCTGTCTTGAATACCTGCAAGTTTGAAGGAGTTGCGATCATAAATGAAGAAGCTAGGGCCCGGACAACATAATCCCCATTATAAGACTATGGAAAAATATTAATCGCTCAAGGGCAAGTAACTCTGAAATGATTGATCCAACCTGGTCCAAATTTGAACTGGTTCGAGATGTTTTGACTGTCCTGGATACCTGCAAGTTTGAAGAAGTTGCAATCAAAAATGAAGAAGCTAGGGCCCGGACAACACTTTCTCCATGGTAAGTCTATGGGAAAGTATTTTATCGCTCAAGGGCAAGTAACTCTAAAATGAATGATCGAACCTGGCCCAAATTCAAACTGGTCCGAGATGTTTTGACTGTCCTGGATACCTGCAAGTATGAAGAAGTTGCGATCAAAAATGAAGAAGATAGGGCCCGGACAACATTTTCTCCATTGTAAGTCTATGGGAAAAATATTTTATCGCTCAAGGGCAAGTAACTCTTAAAAACATGATCCAACCTGGCCCAAATTCAAACTGGTCCGAGATGTTTTGACTATCCTGGATATCTACAAGTTTGAAGTAGTTGCGATCAAAAATGAAGAAGCTAGGGCCCGGACAACATTTTCTCCATTATAAGTCTATGGGAAAATATTTTATCGCTCAAGGGCAAGAAAAGAATGATCTAACCTGGCCCAAATTCGAACTGGTCTGAGATGTTTTGACTGTCCTGGATACCTGCAAGTTTGAAGAAGTTGCGATCAAAAATGAAGACGCTAGGGCCCGGACAACATTTTCCCCATTATAAGTCTATGGGACCTTTCTGTTGCCATGGTAACCACAGTTTTAAACCAATCAGTCTCAAAACTATATCAAATCAATCCCCCACCCCAACCATGCTACACATAAAATTTGATCAAGATTGGCCAGCTACTTTAGCAGATATTAATGTTTAAAAGTGTGGACGTACGACGCAGGGACGGACGACGGACCAAGCCTATACTATAAGCTCACCTTGTAAGCCTTCGGCTCAGGTGAGCTAACAATAAACTAGACACCCTTGAAATGATGAATGGACTCATCTAATTTATCAGATTAGATGGGTCCACTATGCATAAATGGGGTTAAAAGTCTAACCTTGTTCTTTGTCTGAAGCTGAGAGGAAGCTGGTTGTAATGGACAGTTTCTCTGAAGTTGTGTGTTTGGCCAGGATGTCTGCTTTCTTGGCTGACCAAGGTTCGAACGAATCATCCAGAGAATCAGCCCGCATCTTCTTATTACCATCCTGTATATGTCACATGAAAAGCTACACGTTATTCAGTTTTTTATGCTACCATATTTCTACTAATAAACACCCCCTCTCTCTAGAATTATAATATGGTACTTCTTCTACTACCCTCTCTAATAAATGCCACCATAAATTATCAGTGGTCCATATAAGAAGGGATAAATGGGATAATTTAGGGATGATTTTGTGTATTTCTCGATAAAAACATGTTGTGACAGTTCTAATGATGGGACACAACATATGTTTTTGATGAAATATAAGAAAAATTATTTCTCAATTATCCTTGATACCCCACCTGGAGCTCTGAATTATTCAAATTTTCATATAAACAGTATTTCTTTTAATAAATGTCACCCCCCCCCCCCCCTCCACACACACACACACACATACACTCTCTCCCACCCTCTGAGTCTCTACTAATTGTCCCCACTCACTTTTTCTGCACAAAAAGAAGCCAAATTCCAACAAAATAAGGTGCAGACCATCAGAATTTGTAGGTCATTGTCCAAATTTTGTCCCATGAATGCCATTTATAAGACTTGTGAACTGTAACAAGCCCACGGTGTTCATCACATGAAAAACTGTATGAGCCACAACACGACATCACCAACAAAGTGGCATGGGTGCCCAGCGAAGACTCAGGTCAGGATGGGAAGCTGAGCATCTAAGCTACATGTAGCTCCATGCGGACAGCAAAGACTCTGATCAGACTGGGTGACTGGGCGCACATGCCACTTTCTTGGTTTTGTTGTGTTGCAGCTTGTATAGCATAAATTTTGTTTTACCAAACATGTATATGTTATATAGAAATTATTTATTGTTTTATTATTACTGTTGCAATGTCACATGAAAAGGCTTAAAATCAGTATTTTCATATAACCAGCCTTTTCATATAGATGAGAAAATAAAGTGTCTCTTCAATGCCATCCTCCATTTACACAAAATTTATGCCACATGAAAAATTAAGGTCAAAGGGTTAGTTGGTTACACCATATCTCATTGTTTTTTCTGCCCTTTTTACAAAGGAGAATGACTTTTGTGACTTCCGGTTTGCTTTCCCTGAACAATGAGGTTTTTGAAATTGGATTTACTCTTACTGGAGAGGGACCATCACCTATGCCGATAATGAAGAAATATAACAAAGTACTCCCAACTAATTTGTGGCTCTGGTTTAGTTGATTTTCCCACAACTTACAAAACTTGAGGCTCTTGATTTCTTGGACCCAAGTCCACTGGAGGCTTCAGCTGCAATCATAGATAATGGGTCTGTTCCGTCAATGGCACCCCCTAGTGGTCCCATATCACTGAGGGGGTCAATGATGTCAGAGGCCTTACTGGTCTTCTTTCCAGGAGTTCCCCTCTTTTCCACTGTTTTGACATCGGAAACCTGAAAATATTTACCATAGTATTAATAGTTCCATTATAACACAGTGACTGAGGTCCACAAAATGGCACAGTATTACAAGTGGATAGCATTAAAATGCAATAAACAGATGAATGACTTGGTGGTTTACATCGTTTTAATTAGGGTAAAGTCGGGTAATTTCGGACAGCTGGTAAATTTGGACAGTGACATTTTTTCCTTTATATGTCATCGTTTGGAATTAAAAGAAAATTAACTGGGCAAACAGTGAAAATCCTGATGATATGAGCCGTCTCAACTGGATTTTCACTGTTTGCTATGGTTTGTCTGAATTTTCCCACTGTCCAAAGTTATCTGACGCGACCCTAGTTTTCAGTCATATCAGGATGAAGGGAGGGTAACTGTGTAAGCTCTGTGCAATGAAGTGCCGTTTAAAGGAGCAGTCTCTATAAGGCCATTTTCATGGCTAAAACCGATTTTCTTTAAACTTTGTATATTTTAACTGATATGTATTGACTGTCTTATAGTGTAATACTAGATTGTTTGGTTTACTAGTTTTCGCTGTATGCACAATTTAAGTGGGTGGGGTAATTCCACCCCATTAAAAGTATAGTTACAAAAATGCTATTTTTTCTATTCCAAGTTCATGCTTCAAAATGGTGGTTGCAATAGGAAAAGTACACTTCTGGACTTAAAAGATGATGATAATATTGTTCTGAAATTCATACCAGAAAAGAGTTTATATTCACTTGTAAGATGTACCCCAATTTCAGTGTTACGCTGAAGGTTTTACACTCGGTCGACACGGGTGTAGAGCCTTATGCGTCGCCAGGACGGCGGAGGGTGATTTCCGGTTAAAGGGTTATCTACCAGTGTTTTACACTAACAAGGAAACTCTAACAACGTTAGAATTTTTTGAAGTTTATATATACTGTAAATTCTATATACAACAATACAATTTACAACTGTCACAATTACAATAATATACAACACATATTAGTTCATGTCGCTGGCCCAAGTAAGGTGTTTGTTTCAAATCTGTAATCGATTTGCGTGCAATGCGCAAATAGATTACTGTCTGACGTCAACACCGTACTCGGCTCAGCGCCATGAACTAAAGGAAAACACAAAGAACAAAAAACGTCAGTTTGAGCTCATACAAAAAAACCAAGGCCTTATGTTAGTAGACTTCACTTTGTTGTTCCCTGGATCATGTCATGGGCCAGTCCATATATCATGAGGAACACCAACTTATATTAACACGTGCACGATTATATACTGGTCGCTCCCTGGATCGTACCAGAGACCAGTCTAAATATAATATGACACACTTTAGTGGACGAACACTGTCCCACTTTCACCTCTGCAGTAATTACATCGATTTTGCCAATATTTTGTGCTTCCCGCCTCTGCTAGGAATACATGCACAAGGGCGTTGTAACTGCTCTACCCGGGTTGGTATTAACCTGGAGACGTATATCGAATCTCCAGGTGAGACGTGGCTCTAAGCCCTAACAGCTGACTGCCTGACTTGATGTGCCTAAAAATAGCAACTTACACTTAATACATTGTAACTACATAATAACAATACGTAAGACTTGGGCCTGTCTTGGAAATACCATACAACGCCCTCGGCGAATGCTGAGCATAACGTGCACACGCCAGCCGTGTCACTAGACACGACTCGCGCTCACGATGTAAAGCTAAAAGTGTGCTTACCACTTCCGCCAATGAAGAAACGTAGATCCTACCACGCATGTGCGTCGAAGGATCTGACGTCAAACATTGTCAAGAAGTATACTGACGTCAACAGGCATTACCATGACATACCCCACATAAAACATGAATAATCAAAACAATGATCTATTTACATTAAATTGATTGACCAAAATCTAACTCGCATATGTATTAATTCATTTCTTTAAACTATGCGTAATACCATTTGCCATAGAATATAATAGCTGAATAAGCGTTTCTCACACATTTGGGATCATAACGTTTGATCTGACATCATGACATCAATGATGTTATACCATATGACGCCGTCTAATGAAGGCAAATCAAACGCATGATGACCAAATGTTACCATTATAACTTATGGAAAAAACCCTTAATGCGGTGCATGCTATGGCGTCAATTGACGTCACGAGTTTATAAATTAGTTCCATTACAAAGCAATCTACTTCTATAGGCCACGTTTACGTGAAACTAATATAAAAAGTGCTGACGTCGCAATAACATGAATGCAACTGATGTCACATGAATAACATGAATGCAACTGACGTCACATGAATAACATGAATACAACTGACGTCACTGGACGTCAAATAGACGCACACCAGTAAAACTAATGTAAAAAGTGCTGACGTCGCAATAACATGAATGCAACTGACGTCACTGGACGTCAAATAGACGCACACCATTGCAACCAACATCAGTGATATAAACTATTTCCGTAATTTACAAAACTTCCTAATATACAAATACCATGCGCAGCATGGTCAGTATAAACAAAATTGGTCAACATATGCACAGCCTGATCACTGTCAACAAAATCAAATCAGTCGACACATATAATCATACCATATCAATCAGAAGTCACATTTTTCATTCTTAGCCAAACTATTCTAAATAAATATAATAAAATCTTACCATTCAGGTCTAAACTCAGAATCTGGGCACACAACAATATAACATCCTCAGTATAAGAATTAAACAGCCACGTCTAACTTTTCAATAAAAGATAGGCGTATAAATAGTATGCGTCTCACATTTAAATCATGGGACTCGAATATAAGCGTGCAGGTATTCACATTAAAATCATGCAACACGCTGTCCACAATCAAAAGACTCGTGCAGGTATTCACCTTAAAATCATGCAATACGCTGTCCACGAGAGGTATTCACAAACAACCCATGCATAACGTAGTCACAATTTCCGTAAACGTTTTATTACCACAGTTGCCCTAAAAACTGTAGCCCTACTGATTGAAAGGATTAAAATGATTTCGACGACATAGTCGACGATCGGATCCATTTCGTAACATTCAGTATTTTTTGTTCTCCGACTTTACAAAAAAAAACACAACACGTTCACAGTTTTCAAGATTTTTTAAAAATCTTTTGCTATTATTATCATCACACATCAAATAAAACATATAACTTGTGGGTTGAATACACTCAAGGGCTGAACCCAATCACTGGATGGTATTGTGGGTGCAGAAGTGGTGCTCGCACCTTTGGGTGTTGTGCACATGTGGCTTCAGTGCTTTAATATTTAGGATATTACCGCAAAAAAAAACAAGAGGCCCACGGGCCACAAAGCTCACCAGATCTCTAGCTCAAAATTGCTATAAAATTTGTATAGGCTCAAAATTGCTGTCACATTTGTACGGGCTAATACAAAGTATACAACTACAAAGTCTCAGTCTGACAGTCTGTTGAGTTGATAACAAAATATATAACTATTTTCCATATATTGATTGCAGTAAATGCCATTTTTTAATTTTCCCCATTACAAGTCGATGCAACTCTAAGTTGCCATAGCAACCACACTAAAGAGCCGATTTTATAAAAAACACACATAAATTTTCAATCCCCCAACCTAAGGATACTACAGACGAAATCTAGGCCTTATCGGCCCAGTGGCTTCTGAGGAGATAAATTTTTTTAAGTATTTTTTTTGTGCATTTTTTGCATTTTGGTTTCCATGGCAACCAATAAAAGGAGCAGTGGCCAAACAAAATACATAGCTAATAAGAGACTTCTCAAGGAACTATCTACAAAAGTTTTGTCAACATATCTGCAATGGCTTCGCAGTAAATGCCTTTTTTCAATTTTCCCCATTATAAGTCAATGCAACTCTAAGTTGCCATAGCAACCAAACAAAGAGGCTGATTTTCATAAAAAACACAAACTTTCAATCCCCCAGCCCAAGAATGCCACAGATGAAATCTGGGCCTTATCGACCCAGTGGCTTCAGAGGAGATAATTTTTTAAGTATTTCTTTCCCGTTTTTTTTATATTTCGGTTTCCATGGCAACCAATAAAAGGAGCAGTGGGCCAAAAAACATATAGCTGATAGAAGACATCTCAAGGAACATTTCTATAAAAGTTTTGTCAGCATATCTGCAATGGCTTGGCAGTACATGCCTTTTTTCAATTTTCCCCATTATAAGTCAATGGGAACTCTAAGTTGCCATAGCAACCAAACAAAAAGGCCAATTTTCATAAAAAACACAAACTTTCAATCTCCCAGCCCAAGGATGCCACAGATGAAATCTGGGCCTTCTCGGCCCAGTAGCTTCAGAGGAGATAATTTTTTAATTTTTTTTTTTCATTTTTTTGCATTTCGGTTTCCATGGCAACCAATAAAAGGAGCAGTGGAAAAAAAAACATAAAGCTGATAGAAAACATCTCAAAGAACATTTCTATAAAAGTTTCATCAACATATCTGCAATGGTTTGGCAGAAAATGCCATTTTTCAATTTTCCCCATTATAAGTCAATGGAAACTCTAAGTTGCCATAGCAACCAAACTAAAAGGCCAATTTTCATAAAAAACACAAACTTTCAATCCCCCAGCCCAAGGATGCCACAGATGAAATTTGGGCCCAATCGGCCCAGTGGCTTCAGAGGAGATGTCGTTTAAAAGTGTTGACGGACGACAGACGACGACAGACGACGACGACATACGACGACGACGGACCACTGCCTATCCTATAAGCTCCCCCGGAGCCTTCGGCTCTGGTGAGCTAAAAACAGAAAACAGTGAAAGTGAAGCCAAACCGAGCAAGATGCACATAGATTATGTAAAAGATGCTGCTGTTGACACATGGAGTACGTCTAGCGATTCTGAAGAAGATGAATAATAACCAGCGTAAAAACACGAATGGGCCATAAGGACTTCAATTTAAGCGTTTAGCATGAGTTTAATGAGGTTGCAAAAACTAAGCAAACCCTGCTCGTAAGTCATTGGCAATTTGTTAATTTTCCAGATGCTAGGTATCCTTTTTTCAAAATTACATAAAGTATGACATCGTCGCATGCAAAAGTAACTCCAATGCCTACAAAAATCAACAAATATTTGCGTCAAAAGGTGTTATTAACTTCCAAATGGAGTTTGGAGTACTATGGAATGACAAATGCATGCTGATATTGAAAAACGGACAAAATCAAATTTCGTGGGGAGATAACTCTCATATTAATCATCATAAAATAAATTCTGACATATGCCTGCAATGAGTATTATATCAACATAATAACAGCAAAAGATTTTTAAAAAATCTTGAAAACTGTGAACGTGTTGTGGTTTTTCGTAAAGTCGGAGAACAAAAAATACTGAAATTGGGGTACATCTTACAAGTGAATATAAACTCTATTCTGGTATGAATTTCAGAACAATATTATCATCATCTTTTAAGTCCAGAAGTGTACTTTTCCTATTGCAACCACCATTTTGAAGCATGAACTTGGAATAGAAAAAATAGCATTTTTGTAACTATACTTTTAATGGGGTGGAATTACCCCACCCACTTAAATCGTGCATACAGCAAAAACCAGTGAACCAAACAATCTGGTATTGCACCATAAGACAGTCAATACATATCAGTTAAAGTATACAAAGTTTAAAGAAAATCGGTTTTAGCCATGAAAATGGCCTTATAGAGACTGCTCCTTTAGAGAGAATCTTGCCTCAAACAGGACTCAAACCTGCGACCCCATGATCCAAAGTCAGGGGCGCTAACAATCAAGCCACACGGACACTTCATTATAATGAGATTATCATTTTTATGTACTATGATGCAGGGAACTATATTTGTATGCATATAAACTTATGTAGGACATATTAGAAGCATTATAATGAGACTAAAATACACATGTATAGTAGTTATAGGGTACTGCATAAATATGCTAAGTTTCCCATTTAATAGAATATCGTCTCATTTTAAAACTTATGTATGGGAGCCCTCCCTGGCTTACTTGATTGTGCTTCATTCTGACATCATTTTAGTGTCTTTCCATAGAAATGGTATTTTGCATGTCATGAAGTGCTTCAAATGAGTGCCATTATCAAAAGAGCAAAAAGAGACCTCAAAGACCTTTTTCTAAATATTAAACAGCACTAGAGAGCAATAGCTTCAATTTAATTTTGAAAGTGCTGCACAGTGCATTTGGATATAAAGCCAAGAGTGTGGACTATATGTCATGGCTGACAGACAATGGGAGAATTAAAATCAGCTGATGACAAAACACATACAATAAAAATTCTAAATATTGGAACACTTAAAATATTACTGCAATTGTCCCCAAAACAATACCACTTGTTTTCACATTGCAGTAATGCCTTCAAAGGATGCAGATGGAATGGCAAACAGTGTAGATCCTGATCAGACTGCTTCTTAAGAGCAGTCTGACCTGGGTCTGCAATTTTTGCCCAAGCTATCCGTTCCAATACTTAAGGGTTTTTACAGGTAACTTACTCTTAGGTTGCCATAAAAATGATGTAACAGTAAAAAGAATGTTGAAAAACCAAGCACTGGAAACTTACAATTATGGCCTTCAGTGGATGAGAGGTAGCTTCAACAACTGCTAACCTTTCTTTCTCCTTCTCACTCTCATAGTTTCTCTGTTTTGGGAACCTAAAATTACATATTCAGTTCCCTTATCTCTGCCATGGTTCAGCCACTACACTTTTTCTCCAGGTGATAGCTTTAGCAGAATTCATACATATCATATACACAACATACAAATGATATTAGAATTGAAAAACAAGTTCCAAGAACTTATAAATATCCTCTCATATATATGCTGAACCCTTTCTTCAAGTAGGGCTACCTTTAACCCTTTTCATACTGGAAACCCAATTTGGGGATATATGCAAACAAAGCAGACCAAAATCAGAGAATAAATGAGCTCCGTAATCTTGTCTTCTCGCTCTATAGTTTTTTTTCCACTAATTTAAGTACGGCCTGGGTGACTTAGTACTTTGTTCAAATCAAGCTATTCAAAAGTTGCCTTTTGTCATGCTGTCTTAAAATCAATTTTCTTATCTTATGTAGAGAAAGGTGTTCTATGATCGAAGGGATGACAGACACAACAAAGGATGACTTTTCATTGCAGCCTTTAAACCAAGTTAATCTGTAAGCGTATGACAATACAGTGTGGCTGACAAAAACAGTTTGATATGACGATATAAAATCAATAGACCATGACTAATGTTGCCATTGTTTAACTTCTCTTGACGGTTGTTGACTGGCAGTTGCAGCCTGCTATATTTTGACTATTTGTTCATGCTAAAATGCGCAACTGACAGGTAATAATCTGTGTTGAAAAGATGCTCTAATTAGGGGGCCAAACATCCAAATATGATCCAAAATTACAGGAAAAGGACTGAAAAATTGGATATGTGCATATTTTCAAAACTTAGAGCGTAATTTTAAGCCAAAAAGCATAGAAAATATGCCAGTGTTCAGTGATTTTTTTCGCTATAAAAGTGGTGCCCATAAAAGGCACCAGTCCCAATCCAAAATAGTATCTTTTTTTCCCAACTGCAAGTTGAAAAATTCCCAATTGCAGGAATAATTTTTCTAGAGACTATCTTACAAGCATAAATTTACTTGCTTGCTTAGAGAACTGGCAGATATATAGCTATAAATGAATGTAAGTATTATATTTTCAGTATCATGTCCCCTGTCCCACCACTTGAGACTAAATAAAGGTGTTTCTGAAATTCCAAATTTAAGAATACGTCGCAATTTTTCCCAATTCTGTGGGCACCGGCACCATTCCCAAAGTAGTGAAAAAAATCACTGGTGTTTACAGATGCACGCAACAGGTAGACTGAATTTCAAATTTCGTAGGCATTCGGTAGTTCTCATATAGTAATTCCAAAAGAGAACCAGTCTCCTGTCATGCGCAACTGCGGTTCATAAACTGGTCCCAAGTTGTCCTATCGATATTTGTGACTAGATATTAGGGGATGGAACCAGTCAAGTTGAGTCAACTGTAAACATAGTCCAAGGTGCTGCAAATCAAGATTTTTGTCCTCATTTTTCTACACATTAGGTCAGAAATAGCAAGAATTTGAGAGAAGTTTAAAATGATGCCGGTGTCCACGTAAAGGCCAATGTCTGGCGAACTGAAGGACGTAAGTATCTTAGATGATTGCGTTGAATTCAGAAGGCACAGCCCTGTTTACCGAGAGAGGGGTCAAAATTGATCAACACGGAGTTGCATATCTTGTTGTTTTTTTTAAGCCAAGGGAGAAAATATTGATAACTGCAAACATTTTTTATACATGACCAAACCATCTATCTCAGTTAAGGAGTTGTTCAGGTATACTAAAATGTAAAAAAAAGTGAGAAAAAAGCTGCAAGAGATCAATTTACTGACCCCAAGTGTCAATGGAAAAACAGCGGAACGACTTTGACAGTTCTCGAGCTCAATGTTTACCAACAGGCACACGTGGTCACCTTGACCTCATACGAGGCACAGGAAGAAACGAACCTTACTAAATTTTGTGCATAGCGAAGTTTGGTACATCCACGATAATTATAAAATCCTGGTTACGCCCCTGTGTTGTGTGCTACCGGTCTATAACTGATCTGAAATTATCGAAGTAGCTCTTTCTGCTCCCTCCCCGAGCCTTGTTCTTGTTGAGTGTATGATCCTCCTCTCGTAGGAGCACCGCTCCAAGTTGGAACGTTGTAAAAGGTGTAGATAAGACCTAGCCCCTACGCCAATGTAACTATCAGAAACCTATATAAATAATGAAATTTGATGGGAGGAGACTCACCACTCGTAGTTCGCCATTTTGGCCAGGCCACATGACTCGTCCGCAGATGGCGTGCTTGGTTAACCTTGTGTATGGGTAGCGCGGTCCATCGAATTACCCCAAACCACTGGGTTACCCTAATTAGCGAGGCTATCTGTTCTGTTCTGTTCTTCTTAGAGTTCGTCCGCTGACTTTCCGGACCACCGTCGTTTTATGACGACGTCAATGAGGGAGTTGTCTTAAATTTGTAAATAAAGAGCTCGTTTCAAATTTGCTGGTGATATATACAGCTGTGCTATTTACAAACTAACGTGTTTTTTCTTTTTATTAATTTGTTGAAATTTGTTTTAACCTGGCGACTCTCTTTTTATGGATCACATAGATGTATTCTCTAGCATAAAGTTCTATTTGAGAAATCACACCCTGGTCCGTAGTATCGTGGTTAAACACTGTTGATGAGTCTAGGACAAGTCTTGTGAATATATCTGGGTCTTGAAGGTTACAGTCCTGGAGCGGCAAATAATTACACACTTTTCGTTTAAAGAAGTCTCTTTCAGGTTCAAACACAGTACACTCTGCACAGGAAAACCTTGTACCGCACCGCACCGCATCGCACTGGGGTAAAATAGAGTACCGCACCACCGGAGATTTCCGAACCCTACCGAATTTTACGGACTCTACCATAGGCAAAGTCTATGCTGATTCTGTCGATAAGGTTTTTTTATTAGACATGTTAACTATACTTTTACATCTTTGTATTATACTGAAATCTTTATAACCCAACCTCAAATGGGATTTTAGTATCGGTTTTATCCATAGTATAACTATCATGGTAGTCCCTGGCGATTAGATTGGGTTGGTTTTTGGTTTAACCATTTCAATTATAAACTAGAAAATGTGTTTATGAAACACTATGCCCCCAACCATATGCTTGTCTCTAGAGAAGGTTCATTCAATAATGCTTGTACCTCTCATCTTGCAAAGCCTCATGATCCTAGCATCAGGGGTTCTTGAGATATTTTGTTCACAAGGTTCCACAGGCTAAGTCGAAAAAGGGGCATAACTCTGGAAATACATTGCCAGCGGAAAAATAAAAAAATACGGGTCTGCTCATTTTCCATACTGATCATGTGTATAAAGTTTCAAGTTCCTAGCTCTTATTGTTCTAGACTATATGTAAGGGTACCTTTGTACCATAGGCCTCAATGCACTAAATCGAAAAAGGGGAATAACTCGATCAAAAATTCACGATTTTTTTTCAAAAGTTAATCAGGTCATCTACATCGCAGGCATTATCTTCCTGCAAATAATCATGCTCCTAGCTTCAGGGGTTCTTGAGATATTTTGTTCACAAGGTTCCATCGGCTTACAATGCACTAAGTCGAAAAAGGGGCATAACTCGGTCAAAAATTCACGAATTAGTTTCAAAAGTTAATCAGGTCATCTACACCTTGGGCATTCTCATCTTGCAAAGCCTCATGATCCTAGCATCAGGGGTTCTTGAGATATTTTGTTCACAAGGTTCCACAGGCTAAGTCGAAAAAGGGGCATTACTCTGGAAATACATTGCCGGTGTAACAGTTTATCTTGGCCCCCTGGACAGCTTGCCCCCCGGGGGGCAAGCTGTCCCGGGATATCTTGCCCCCACCCTGGTTATCTTCACCCCCGGGGGGCAACATATCCCGGCTGGTTTATCTTACCCCCCGGGGGTGAAGATAAACCAGCTGGGTTATCTTGCCCCCCATCCAGGATTTTGAAGTGATATCTGTCCATGGACTTTGAAATTGCTGTTAAGTGCTTAAATAAATACTGGAATTAACTAATCCCATAATCCACATATCACATGCATGTTTACAATAATGGATCACTTGTAATTCCTCGGATCTGGAATTCGGGGGGGGGGACCTACAAATCTCTCCCTGGATTATGAAATTGCTTTATAGTGCTGAAATAGTTATAGTAATGGATTAGTCACATCATCCTGACATCAACTGCTTAATTATAACAATCAATCACTTGGAATTCCTTGGACCTGTGGTGGGGGGTCAACCTATCCCAGTTGGTTTATCCTACCCCCCACCCAAGATTTAGGAGCCACATCTTTCCAAAAGTACTGATACTGATTTCAAGCACTTAAATAGCTACTGCAATGAGATACCCACACAATCCACATAGTTTAAGCTTGTTTACAACAACTGATCACTTAGAATAACTTCGAACCAGAGGTGGGGGGCAACCTATCCCAGCTGGTTTATCTTACCCCCCACCCAAGATTTTGGAGCCACATCTTTCCAAAAGTATTGAATTTTTTCAAGTGCTTTAATACATTTAGTTATTGCAATGAGGTACCAATACAATCCCCATAGCTTATGCTTGTTTACAATACCAATCACTTGAAATACCTCGAATCAGGGGTGGGAGGCAACCTATCCCAGCTGGTTTATCTTACCCCCCACTTAAAATTTTGGAGCCACATCTGTCCATGGATTTTGAAATAGCTGTCAAGTACCACACAATCCACATAGTTTAGGCTTCTATACAACAACCAGTCTTTTGAAAAAAAACTAAAATCAGGGGTGGTGGTACTCCAAAATCTTTTGGGGGGAGGGGGGTGTAAGATAAACTGGCTTGGATAGGTTGTCGCCCGCCTCTGATTCTATTCATTTTGAGAGTATGGTTGTTGTAAACAAGAATAAGACCTGTCCACATACAGGATAGCTCGCCTGCAGTGCCTGACTTTCATCAAGCAAGCTAAAAAGCTATGTAGATAGTGTGGTTAAATCATAACAGTAACTATTTAAGCACTTGAAATCATTTTCAGTCCTTGTGGACAAATGTGGCTCCAAAATCTTGGGTGGGGGGTAAGATAAACCAGCTGGGATAGATTGCCCCCCCACCCCTGATTTGAGGTATTTCAAGTGATTGGTTGTTGTAAACAAGCATAAGCTATGTGGATTATGTGGGTATCTCAATGCAGCAACTATTTAAGCACTCATAATCAGTTTCAGTACTTTTGGAAAGATGTGGCTCCAAAATCTTGGGTGGGGGGATAAGATAAACCAGCTGGGATAGGTTGCTCCCCACCTCTGATTCGATGTACTTCAAGTGATTGGTTGTTGTAAACAAGCATGAGCTGTGTGGATTGTGTGGGTACCTCATTGCAGTAACTATTTAAGCACTTCAAACCAGTTTCAGTACTTTTGGAAAGATGTGGCTCCAATATCTTGTATGGGGGTAAGATAAACCAGCTGGGATAGGTTGCCCCCCACCTCTGATTAGAGTTATTTCAAGTGGTTGGTAGTTGTATATGAGCATAAGCTATGTGGATTGTGAGGGTATCTCATTGCAGCAACTATTGAAAACTTGAAATCAATTTCAGTACTTTTGGAAAGATGTGGCTCCAAAATCTTGGGTGGGGGATAAGATAAACCAGCTGGGATAGGTTGCCCCCCCACCACTGATTCGAGGTACTTCAAGTGATTGGTTGTTGTAAACAAGCATGAGCTATGTGGATTGTGTGGGTACCTCATTGCAGTAACTATTTAAGCACTTGAAACCAGTTTCAGTACTTTTGGAAAGATGTGGCTCCAAAATCTTGGGTGGGGGGTAAGATAAACCAGCTGGGATAGGTTGCCCCCCACCTCTGATTAGAGTTATTTCAAGTGGTTGGTTGTTGTAAATGAGCATTAGCTATGTGGATTGTGTGGGTATCTCATTGCAGCAATTATGGAACACTTGAAATCAATTTCAGTACTTTTGGAAAGATGTGGCTCCAAAATCTTGGGTGTGGGATAAGATAAACCAGCGAGGATAGGTTGCCCCCCACCACTAATTCGACATTATTTATATGCTCGGTTGTTATAAACAAGCATGAGCTATGTGTTTTGTGTGAGTATCACATTGCAGTTACTATTAAAGCACTTGAAATGAGTTTCAGTACGTTTTTAAAGATGTGGCTCCAAAATCTTGGGTGGGGGGTAAGATAAACCAGCTGGGATAGGTTGCCCCCCATCCCTGATTCGAGGTATTTGAAGTGATCAGTTGTTGTAAACAAGCATAAGCTATGTGGTTTGTGTGGGTATCGCATTGCAGTAACTATTTAAGCACTTGAAATCAGTTTCAGTACTTTTGGAAAGATGTGGCTCCAAAATCTTGGGTGGGGGGTAAGATAAACCAGCTGGGATAGGTTGCCCCCCACCCCTGATTCCAGGTATATGAAGTGATCGGTTAATGTAACCATGCATAAGCTATGTGGATTGTGTGGGTATTTATTGTAGAAACTATTTAAGCACTTGAACTCAGTTTCAGTACTTTTGGGAAGATGTGGCTCCAAAATCTTGGGTGGTGGGTAAGATAAACCAGCTGGGATAGGTTCTCCCCCCCCACTCCCTGATTCGAGGTATTTGAAGTGATCCATTGTTGTAAACAAGCATAAGCTATGTGGTTTGTGTGGGTATCTCATTGCAATAATTATTTAAGCACTTGAAATGAGTTTCAGTACTTTTGGAAAGATGTGGCTCCAAAATCTTGGGTGGGGGTTAAGATAAACCAGCTGGGATAGGTTGCCCCCCACCTCTGATTAGAGGTATTTCAAGGAATTGGTTGATGTGGCTCCAAAATCTTGGATGGGGGATAAGATAAACCAGCTGGGATAGGTTGCCCCCCCACCGCTAATTCAACATCATTTATGTGATTGGTTGTTATAGACAAGCATGAGCTATATGTTTTGTGTAAATATCTCATTGCAGTTACTATTAAAGCACTTGACATGAGTTTCAGTACTTTTGGAAAGATGTGGCTCCAAAATCTTGGGCGGGGGGTAAGATAAACCAGCTGGGATAGGTTGCTCCCCACCTCTGATTAGAGTTATTTCCAGTGGTTGGTTGTTGTAAATGAGCATAAGCTATGTGGATTGTGTGGGTATCTCATTGCAGTAACTATTTAAGCACTTCAAACCAGTTTCAGTACTTTTGGAAAGATGTGGCTCCAATATCTTGTATGGGGGTAAGATAAACCAGCTGGGATAGGTTGCCCCCCACCTCTGATTAGAGTTATTTCAAGTGGTTGGTAGTTGTATATGAGCATAAGCTATGTGGATTGTGAGGGTATCTCATTGCAGCAACTATTGAAAACTTGAAATCAATTTCAGTACTTTTGGAAAGATGTGGCTCCAAAATCTTGGGTGGGGGATAAGATAAACCAGCTGGGATAGGTTGCCCCCCCACCACTGATTCGAGGTACTTCAAGTGATTGGTTGTTGTAAACAAGCATGAGCTATGTGGATTGTGTGGGTACCTCATTGCAGTAACTATTTAAGCACTTCAAACCAGTTTCAGTACTTTTGGAAAGATGTGGCTCCAAAATCTTGGGTGGGGGGTAAGATAAACCAGCTGGGATAGGTTGCCCCCCACCTCTGATTAGAGTTATTTCAAGTGGTTGGTTGTTGTAAATGAGCATTAGCTATGTGGATTGTGTGGGTATCTCATTGCAGCAATTATGGAACACTTGAAATCAATTTCAGTACTTTTGGAAAGATGTGGCTCCAAAATCTTGGGTGTGGAATAAGATAAACCAGCGAGGATAGGTTGCCCCCCACCACTAATTCGACATTATTTATATGCTCGGTTGTTATAAACAAGCATGAGCTATGTGTTTTGTGTGAGTATCACATTGCAGTTACTATTAAAGCACTTGAAATGAGTTTCAGTACGTTTTTAAAGATGTGGCTCCAAAATCTTGGGTGGGAGTAAGATAAACCAGCTGGGATAGGTTGCCCCCCATCCCTGATTCGAGGTATTTGAAGTGATCAGTTGTTGTAAACAAGCATAAGCTATGTGGTTTGTGTGGGTATCGCATTGCAGTAACTATTTAAGCACTTGAAATCAGTTTCAGTACTTTTGGAAAGATGTGGCTCCAAAATCTTGGGTGGGGGGTAAGATAAACCAGCTGGGATAGGTTGCCCCCCACCCCTGATTCCAGGTATATGAAGTGATCGGTTAATGTAACCATGCATAAGCTATGTGGATTGTGTGGGTATTTATTGTAGAAACTATTTAAGCACTTGAACTCAGTTTCAGTACTTTTGGGAAGATGTGGCTCCAAAATCTTGGGTGGTGGGTAAGATAAACCAGCTGGGATAGGTTCTCCCCCCCCCCCCCACTCCCTGATTCGAGGTATTTGAAGTGATCCATTGTTGTAAACAAGCATAAGCTATGTGGTTTGTGTGGGTATCTCATTGCAATAATTATTTAAGCACTTGAAATGAGTTTCAGTACTTTTGGAAAGATGTGGCTCCAAAATCTTGGGTGGGGGTTAAGATAAACCAGCTGGGATAGGTTGCCCCCCACCTCTGATTAGAGGTATTTCAAGGAATTGGTTGATGTGGCTCCAAAATCTTGGATGGGGGATAAGATAAACCAGCTGGGATAGGTTGCCCCCCCACCGCTAATTCAACATCATTTATGTGATTGGTTGTTATAGACAAGCATGAGCTATATGTTTTGTGTAAATATCTCATTGCAGTTACTATTAAAGCACTTGACATGAGTTTCAGTACTTTTGGAAAGATGTGGCTCCAAAATCTTGGACGGGGGGTAAGATAAACCAGCTGGGATAGGTTGCTCCCCACCTCTGATTAGAGTTATTTCAAGTGGTTGGTTGTTGTAAATGAGCATAAGCTATGTGGATTGTGTGGGTATCTCATTGCAGTAACTATTTAAGCACTTCAAACCAGTTTCAGTACTTTTGGAAAGATGTGGCTCCAAAATCTTGGGTGGGGGATAAGATAAACCAGCTGGGATAGGTTGCCCCCATCCCTGATTCGAGGTATTTGAAGTGATCAGTTGTTGTAAACAAGCATAAGCTATATGTTGTGTGTGAGTATCTCATTGCAGTTACTATTAAAGCACTTGAAATGAGTTTCAGTACTTTTGGAAAGATGTGGCTCCAAAATCTTGGGTGGGGGGTAAGATAAACCAGCTGGGATAGGTTGCCCCGCACCTCTGGTTGGAGGTATATGATGAAGTGATCGGTTTTTGTAACCATGCATAAGCTATGTGGATTGTGTGGGTATCTCATTGCAGAAACTATTTAAGCACTTGAACTCAGTTTCAGTACTTTTGGGAAGATGTGGCTCTAAAAGCTTCGGTGGGGGGTAAGATAAACCAGCTGGGATAGGTTGCCCCCATCTCTGACCTGACTTCAGGTATTTGAAGTGATCCGTTGTTGTAAATGAGCATAAGCTATGCGGTTTGTGTGGGTATCTCATTGCAATAATTATTTAAGCACTTGAAATGAGTTTCAGTACTTTTCGAAATATGTGGCTCCAAAATCTTGGGTGGGGGGTAAGATAAACCAGCTGGGATAGGTTGCCCCCCCCCCCCCACCTCTGATTAGAGGTATTTCAAGTGATCCGTTGATGTGGCTCCAAAATCTTGGATGGGGGATAAGATAAACCAGCTGGGAAAGGTTGCCCCCCCCCCCCCACCGCTTATTCAACATCATTTATGTGATTGGTTGTTATAAACAAGCATGAGCTATATGTTTTGTGTGAGTATCTCATTCCAGTTACTATTAAAGCACTTGATATGAGTTTCAGTACTTTTGGAAAGATGTGGCTCCAAAATCTTGGGTGGGGGGTAAGATAAACCAGCTGGGATAGGTTGCCCCCCACCTCTGATTAGAGTTATTTCAAGTGGTTGGTTGTTGTAAATGAGCATAAGCTATGTGGATTGTGTGGGTATCTCATTGCAGTAACTATTTAAGCACTTGAAATCAGTTTCAGTACTTTTGGAAAGATGTGGCTCCAAAATCTTGGGTGGGGGATAAGATAAACCAGCTGGGAAAGGTTGCCCCCCCACCACTAATTCAACATCATTTATGTGATTGGTTGTTATAAACAAGCAAGAGCTATATGTTTTGTGTGAGTATCTCATTGCAGTTACTATTAAAGCACTTGAAATGAGTTTCAGTACTTTTGGAAAGATGTGGCTCCAAAATCTTGGGTGGGGGGTAAGATAAACCAGCTGGGATAGGTTGCCCCCACCTCTGATTCGAGGTATTTCAAGTGATTGGTTGATGTGGCTCCAAAATCTTGGATGGGGGATAAGATAAACCAGCTTGGATAGGTTGCCCCCCACCGCTAATTCAACATCATTTATGTGATTGGTTGTTATAAACAAGCATGAGCTATATGTTTTGTGTGAGTATCTCATTGCAGTTACTATTAAAGCACTTGAAATGAGTTTCAGTACTTTTGGAAAGATGTGGCTCCAAAATCTTGGGTGGGGGGTAAGATAAACCAGCTGGGATAGGTTGCCCCCACCTCTGATTCGAGGTATTTCAAGTGATTGGTTGATGTGGCTCCAAAATCTTGGATGGGGGATAAGATAAACCAGCTTGGATAGGTTGCCCCCCACCGCTAATTCAACATCATTTGTGTGATTGGTTGTTATAAACAAGCATCAGCTATATGTTTTGTGTGAGTATCTCATTGCAGTTACTATTAAAGCACTTGAAATGAGTTTCAGTACTTTTGGAAAGATGTGGCTCCAAAATCTTGGGTTGAGGGTAAGATAAACCAGCTGTGATAGGTTGCCCCCCACCTCTGGTTCGAGGTATATGATGAAGTGATCGGTTTTTGTAACCATGCATAAGCTATGTGGATTGTGTGGGTATCTCATTGCAGAAACTATTTAAGCACTTGAAAACAGTTTCAGTACTGTTGGAAAGATGTGGCTCCAAAATCTTGGGTGGGGGGTAAGATAAACCAGCTGGGATAGGTTGCCCCCCCCCCCCCCCCCCCCCACCTCTGATTAGAGGTATATGAAGTGATCGGTTAATGTAACCATGCATAAGCTATGTGGATTGTGTGGGTATCTTATTGCAGAAACTATTTAAGCACTCGAGATCAGCTGTTGTAAACAGGCATGAAACAAGTGGATTCAGTAGTTAGCTCATAATAATAACTATTAAAGCACTTTAAAGCAGTTTCAATACTTGTTGATAGATGTGGATCCAAAATCTTGGGTGGGGCGTAAGATAAACCAGCTGGGATATGTTGCCCCCCACCCCTGATACGAGGTATTTCTTGAGATCAGCTGTTATAAACAGGCATGAAACAAGTGGATTCAGTAGTAAGCTCATAATAATAACTATTCAAGCACTTTAAAGCAGTTTCAATACTTGTAGATAGATGTGGATCCCAAATCTTGGGTGGGGGGTATATGATGAAGTGATCGGTTTTTGTAACCATGTATAAGCTATGTGGATTGTGTGGGTATCTCATTGCAGAAACTATTTAAGCACTTGAAAACAGTTTCAGTACTTTTGGAAAGATGTGGCTCCAAAATCTTGGGTGGGGGGTAAGATAAACCAGCTGGGATAGGTTGCCCCCCCCCCCCCCCCCACCTCTGATTAGAGGTATATGAAGTGATCGGTTAATGTAACCATGCATAAGCTATGTGGATTGTGTGGGTATCTTATTGCAGAAACTATTTAAGCACTCGAGATCAGCTGTTGTAAACAGGCATGAAACAAGTGGATTCAGTAGTTAGCTCATAATAATAACTATTAAAGCACTTTAAAGCAGTTTCAATACTTGTTGATAGATGTGGATCCAAAATCTTGGGTGGGGCGTAAGATAAACCAGCTGGGATATGTTGCCCCCCACCCCTGATACGAGGTATTTCTTGAGATCAGCTGTTATAAACAGGCATGAAACAAGTGGATTCAGTAGTAAGCTCATAATAATAACTATTCAAGCACTTTAAAGCAGTTTCAATACTTGTAGATAGATGCTGATCCAAAATCTGGGGTGGGGGGGGGGGGTAAGATAAACCAGCTGGGATAGGTTGCCCCCCACCCCTGATATGAGGTATTTCTTGAAATCAGCTGTTGTAAATAGGCATGAGACAAGTGGATTCAGTAGTTAGCTCATAATAATAACTATTAAAGCACTTTAAAGCAGTTTCAATACTTGTAGATAGATGTGGATCCAAAATCTTGGGTGGGGGTTAAGATAAACCAGCTGGGATAGGTTGCCCCCCAACCCCTGATACGAGGTATGTCTCGAGATCAGCTGTTGTAAACATGCATGAAACAAGTGGATTCAGTAGTTAGCTCATAATAATAACTATTAAAGAACTTTAAAGCAGTTTCAATACTTGTTGATACATGTGGATCCAAATCTTGGGTGGTGGGTAAGATAAACCAGCTGGGATAGGTTGCCCCCCACCCCTGATATGAGGTATTTCTTGAGATCAGCTGTTGTAAACAGGCATGAGACAAGTGGATTCAGTAGTTAGCTCATAATAATAACTATTAAAGCACTTTAAAGCAGTTTCTATACTTGTAGATAGATGTGGATCCATAATCTTGGGTGAGGGGTAAGATAAACCAGCTGGGATAGGTTGCCCCCCACCCCTGATATGAGGTATTTCTTGATATAAGTTGTTGTAAACAGGCATGAAATAAGTGGATTCAGTAGTTAGCTCATAATAATAACTATTAAAGCACTTTAAAGCAGTTTCAATACTTGTTGATAGATGTGGATCCAAAATCTTGGGTGGGGGGTAAGATAAACCAGCTGGGATAGGTTGCCCCCCCATCCCCCCCCACCCCCGATGCAAAGTATTTCTCGATATCAGCTGTTGTAAACAGGCATGAAACAAGTGGATTCAGTAGTTAGCTCATAATAATAACTATTAAAGCACTTTAAAGCAGTTTCAAAACTTGTTGATAGATGTGGATCCAAAATCTTGGGTGGGGGGTAAGATAATCCAGTTGGGATAGGTTGCCCCCCACCCCTGATACGAGGTATTTCCTGAGATCTGCTGTTGTAAACAAACATGAGACAAGTGGATTCAGTAGTTAGCTCATAATTATAACTATTAAAGCACTTTAAAGCAGTTTCTATACTTGTAGATAGATGTGGATCCAAAATCTTGGGTGGGGGTAAGATAAACCAGCTGGGATAGGTTGCCCCCCACCCCTGATACCAGGTATTTCTTGAGATAAGTTGTTGTAAACAGGCATGAAACAAGTGGATTCAGTAGTTAGCTCATAATAATAACTATTAAAGCACTTTAAAGCAGTTTCAATACTTGTTGATAGATGTGGATCCCAAATCTTGGGTGGGGGGTAAGATAAACCAGCTGGGATAGGTTGCCCCCCACCCCTGATATGAGGTATTTCTTGAGATCAGCTGTTGTAAACAGGCATGAGACAAGTAGATTCAGAAGTTAGCTCATAATAATAACTATTAAAGCACTTTAAAGCAGTTTCAATACTTGTAGATAGATGTGGATTATAAATCTTGGGTGGGGGGTAAGATAAACCAGCTGGGATAGGTTGCCCCCCACCCGCGATACGAGGTATTTCTTAAGATAAGTTGTTGTAAACAGGCATGAAACAAGTGGATTCAGTAGTTAGCTCATAATAATAACTACTAAAGCACTTTAAAGCAGTTTCAATACTTGTTGATAGATATGGATCTAAAATCTTGGGTGGGGGGTAAGATAAACCAGCTGGGATAGGTTGCCCCTCACCCCTGATACAAGGTATTTCTTGAGATCAGCTGTAGTAAACAGGCATAAGACAAGTGGATTCAGTAGTTAGCTCATCATAATAACTATTAAAGCACTTTAAAGCAGTTTCAATACTTGTAGATAGATGTGGATCCAAAATCTTGGGTGGGGGGTAAGATAAACCAGCTGGGATAGGTTGCCCCCCACCCCTGATACGAGGTATTTCTCGAGATCAGCTGTTATAAACAGTCATGAAAAAAGTGAATTCAGGAGTTAGCTCATAATAATAACAACTATTAAAGCCCTTTAAAGCAGTTTCAATACTTGTTGATAGATGTTGAACCAAAATCTTGGGTGGGGGGTAAGATAAACCAGCTGGGATAGGTTGCCCCCCACCCCTGATACGAGGTATTTCTTGAGATCAGCTGTTGCAAAAAGGCATGAGATAAGTGGATTCAGGAATTAGCTCATAATAATAACTATTAAAGCACTTTAAAGCAGTTTCTATACTTGTAGATAGATGTGGATCCAAAATCTTGGGTAGGGGGTAAGATAAACCAGCTGGGATAGCTTGCCGCCCACCCCTGATACGAAGTATATCTCGAGATCAGCTGTTGTAAACAGGTATGAAACAAGTGGATTCAGTAGTTAGCTCATCATAATAAATATTAAAGCACTTTAAAGCCGTTTCAATACTTGTTGATAGATGTGGATCCAAAATCTTGGGTGGGGGGGGGGGTAAGATAAACCAGCTCGGATAGGTTGCCCCCCACCCCTGATACGAGGTATTTCTTGAGATCAGCTGTTGTAAACAGGCATGAGACAAGTGGATTCAGTAGTTAGCTCATAATAATAACTATTAAAGCACTTTAAAGCAGTTTCAATACTTGTAGATAGATGTGGATCCAAAATCTTGGGTAGGGGGTAAGATAAACCAGCTGGGATAGGTTGCCGCCCACCCCTGATACGAAGTATTTCTCGAGATCAGCTGTTGTAAACAGGCATGAAGCAAGTGGATTCAGTAGTTAGCTCATCATAATAACTATTAAAGCACTTTAAAGCAGTTTCAATACTTGTTGATACATGTGGATCCTAAATCTTGGGTGGGGGGTAAGATAAACCAGCTGGGATGGCTTGCCCCCCACCCCTGATACGAGGTATTTCTTGAGATCAGCTGTTGTAAACAGGCATGAGACAAGTGGATTCAGTAGTAAGCTCATAATAATAACTATTAAAGCACTTTATGGCAGTTTCAATACTTGTTGATAGATATGGATCCAAAATCTTGGGTGGGGGGTAAGATAAACCAGCTGGGATAGGTTGCCCCCCACCCCTGATACGAGGTATTTCTCGAGATCAGCTGTTATAAACAGTCATGAAAAAAGTGAATTCAGGAGTTAGCTCATAATAATAACAACTATTAAAGCCCTTTAAAGCAGTTTCAATACTTGTTGATAGATGTTGAACCAAAATCTTGGGTGGGGGGTAAGATAAACCAGCTGGGATAGGTTGCCCCCCACCCCTGATACGAGGTATTTCTTGAGATCAGCTGTTGCAAAAAGGCATGAGATAAGTGGATTCAGGAATTAGCTCATAATAATAACTATTAAAGCACTTTAAAGCAGTTTCTATACTTGTAGATAGATGTGGATCCAAAATCTTGGGTAGGGGGTAAGATAAACCAGCTGGGATAGCTTGCCGCCCACCCCTGATACGAAGTATATCTCGAGATCAGCTGTTGTAAACAGGTATGAAACAAGTGGATTCAGTAGTTAGCTCATCATAATAAATATTAAAGCACTTTAAAGCCGTTTCAATACTTGTTGATAGATGTGGATCCAAAATCTTGGGTGGGGGGGGGGTAAGATAAACCAGCTCGGATAGGTTGCCCCCCACCCCTGATACGAGGTATTTCTTGAGATCAGCTGTTGTAAACAGGCATGAGACAAGTGGATTCAGTAGTTAGCTCATAATAATAACTATTAAAGCACTTTAAAGCAGTTTCAATACTTGTAGATAGATGTGGATCCAAAATCTTGGGTAGGGGGTAAGATAAACCAGCTGGGATAGGTTGCCGCCCACCCCTGATACGAAGTATTTCTCGAGATCAGCTGTTGTAAACAGGCATGAAGCAAGTGGATTCAGTAGTTAGCTCATCATAATAACTATTAAAGCACTTTAAAGCAGTTTCAATACTTGTTGATACATGTGGATCCTAAATCTTGGGTGGGGGGGTAAGATAAACCAGCTGGGATGGCTTGCCCCCCACCCCTGATACGAGGTATTTCTTGAGATCAGCTGTTGTAAACAGGCATGAGACAAGTGGATTCAGTAGTAAGCTCATAATAATAACTATTAAAGCACTTTATGGCAGTTTCAATACTTGTTGATAGATATGGATCCAAAATCTTGGGTGGGGGGTAAGATAAACCAGCTGGGATACGTTGTCCCCCACCCCTGATACGAGGTATTTCTCAAGATCAGCTGTTGTAAACAGGCATGAAACAAGTGGATTCAGTTGTTAGCTCATCATAATAACTATTAAAGCACTTTAAAGCAGTTTCAATACTTGTTGATAGATGTGGATCCAAAATCTTGGGTGGGGGGTAAGATAAACCAGCTGGGATAGGTTGCCCCCCACCCCTGATACGAGGTATTTCTTGAGATCAGCTGTTGTAAACAGGCATGAAACAAGTGGATTCAGTAGTTAGCTCATAATAATTAACTATTAAAGCACTTTAAAGCAGTTTTAGTCTTTGAAGATAGATTTGGCACCAAAATCTGAGGTGGGGGGGGGGGGGGAGGGGGGGTAAGATAAAGCAGCTGGGATAGGTTGTTGCACAAACAGTTACATGCACTTCTGATAACTATTTAAGTCCTTGGCAGCAATTTCAAAATCTATTGACAGTTATCACTCCAAAATCCTGGCAGGGGGGGCAAGATATCCCAGCTGGTTTATCTTCACCCCCGGGGGGGGCAAGATAAACCAGCCAGGATATGTTGCCCCCCGGGGGTTAAGATAACCAGGTCGGGGGGCAAGATATCCTGGGACAGCTTGTCCCCCGGGGGGCAAGCTGACCATGGTTGGCTTGCCCCCCGGGGGGCAAGCTGTCCAGGGTGCAAGATAAACTGGGACACCGGCGGAAAAATAAAAAAATACGGGTCTGCTTATTTTCCATACTGATCATGTGTATAAAGTTTCAAGTTCCTAGCTCTTATTGTTCTTGACTATATGTAAAGGTACCTTTGTACCATAGGCCCTCAATGCACTAAGTCGAAAAAGGGGAATAACTCGATCAAAAATTCACGAATTTTTTTCAAAAGTTAATCAGGTCATCTACACCACAGGCAGTATCTTCCTGCAAATAATCATGCTCCTAGCTTCAGGGGTTCTTGAGATATTTTGTTCACAAGGTTCCATAGGCTTACAATGCACTAAGTCGAAAAAGGGGCATAACTCGGTCAAAAATTCACGAATTTGTTTCAAAAGTTAATCAGGTCATCTACACCTTGGGCATTCTCATCTTGCAAAGCCTCATGATCCTAGCATCAGGGGTTCTTGAGATATTTTGTTCACAAGGTTCCACAGGCTAAGTCGAAAAAGGGGCATAACTCTGGAAATACATTGCCAGCGGAAAAATAAAAAAATACGGGTCTGCTTATTTTCCATACTGATCATGTGTATAAAGTTTCAAGTTCCTAGCTCTTATTGTTCTTGACTATATGTAAAGGTACCTTTGTACCATAGGCCTCAATGCACTAAGTCGAAAAAGGGGAATAACTCGATCAAAAATTCACGAATTTTTTTCAAAAGTTAATCAGGTTATCTACATCGCAGGCAGTATCTTCCTGCAAATAATCATGCTCCTAGCTTCAGGGGTTCTTGAGATATTTTGTTCACAAGGTTCCATCGGCTTACAATGCATTAAGTCGAAAAAGGGGCATAACTCGGTCAAAAATTCACGAATTAGTTTCAAAAATTAATCAGGTCATCTACACCTTGGGCATTCTCATCTTGCAAAGCCTCATGATCCTAGCATCAGGGGTTCTTGAGATATTTTGTTCACAAGGTTCCACAGGCTAAGTCAAAAAAGGGGCATAACTCTGGAAATACATTGCCGGCGGAAAAATAAAAAAAATACGGGTCTGCTTATTTTCCATACTGATCATGTGTATAAAGTTTCAAGTTCCTAGCTCTTATTGTTCTAGACTATATGTAAGGGTACCTTTGTACCATAGGCCTCAATGCACTAAGTCGAAAAAGGGGAATAACTCGATCAAAAATTCACGATTTTTTTTCAAAAGTTAATCAGGTCATCTACATTGCAGGCAGTATCTTCCTGCAAATAATCATGCTCCTGGCTTCAAGGGTTCTTGAGATATTTTGTTTACAAGATTCCATCGGCTTACAATGCACTAAGTCGAAAAAGGGGCATAACTCGGTCAAAAATTCACGAATTAGTTTCAAAAGTTAATCAGGTCAGCTATACCTTGGGCATTCTCATCTTGCAAAGCCTCATGATCCTAGCATCAGGGGCTCTTGAGATATTTTGTTCACAAGGTTCCACAGGCTAAGTCGAAAAAGGGGCATTACTCTGGAAATACATTGCCGGCGGAAAAATAAAAAAATACGGGTCTGCTTATTTTCCATACTGATCATGTGTATAAAGTTTCAAGTTCCTAGCTCTTATTGTTCTTGACTATATGTAAAGGTACCTTTGTACCATAGGCCTCAATGCACTAAGTCGAAAAAGGGGAATAACTCGATCAAAAATTCACGAATTTTTTTCAAAAGTTAATCAGGTCATCTACACCACAGGCAGTATCTTCCTGCAAATAATCATGCTCCTAGCTTCAGGGGTTCTTGAGATATTTTGTTCACAAGGTTCCTTAGGCTTACAATGCACTAAGTCGAAAAAGGGGCATAACTCGGTCAAAAATTCACGAATTTGTTTCAAAAGTTAATCAGGTCATCTACACCTTGGGCATTCTCATCTTGCAAAGCCTCATGATCCTAGCATCAGGGGTTCTTGAGATATTTTGTTCACAAGGTTCCACAGGCTAAGTCGAAAAAGGGGCATAACTCTGGAAATACATTGCCAGCGGAAAAATAAAAAAATACGGGTCTGCTTATTTTCCATACTGATCATGTGTATAAAGTTTCAAGTTCCTAGCTCTTATTGTTCTTGACTATATGTAAAGGTACCTTTGTACCATAGGCCTCAATGCACTAAGTCGAAAAAGGGGAATAACTCGATCAAAAATTCACGAATTTTTTTCAAAAGTTAATCAGGTCATCTACATCGCAGGCAGTATCTTCCTGCAAATAATCATGCTCCTAGCTTCAAGGGTTCTTGAGATATTTTGTTCACAAGGTTCCATCGGCTTACAATGCACTAAGTCGAAAAAGGGGCATAACTCGGTCAAAAATTCACGAATTAGTTTCAAAAATTAATCAGGTCATCTAACCTTGGGCATTCTCATCTTGCAAAGCCTCATGATCCTAGCATCAGGGGTTCTTGAGATATTTTGTTCACAAGGTTCCACAGGCTAAGTCAAAAAAGGGGCATTACTCTGGAAATACATTGCCGGCGGAAAAATAAAAAAATACGGGTCTGCTTATTTTCCATACTGATCATGTGTATAAAGTTTCAAGTTCCTAGCTCTTATTGTTCTTGACTATATGTAAAGGTACCTTTGTACCATAGGCCTCAATGCACTAAGTCGAAAAAGGGGAATAACTCGATCAAAAATTCACGAATTTTTTTCAAAAGTTAATCAGGTCATCTACACCACAGGCAGTATCTTCCTGCAAATAATCATGCTCCTAGCTTCAGGGGCTCTTGAGATATTTTGTTCACAAGGTTCCATAGGCTTACAATGCACTAAGTCGAAAAAGGGGCATAACTCGGTCAAAAATTCACGAATTTGTTTCAAAAGTTAATCAGGTCATCTACACCTTGGGCATTCTCATTTTGCAAAGCCTCATGATCCTAGCATCAGGGGTTCTTGAGATATTTTGTTCACAAGGTTCCACAGGCTAAGTCGAAAAAGGGGCATAACTCTGGAAATACTTTGCCGGCGGAAAAATAAAAAAAATACGGGTCTGCTTATTTTCCATACTGATCATGTGTATAAAGTTTCAAGTTCCTAGCTCTTATTGTTCTTGACAATACGTAAGGGTACCTTTGTACCATAGGCCTCAATGCACTAAGTCGAAAAAGGGGAATAACTCGATCAAAAATTCACGAATTTTTTTCAAAAGTTAATCAGGTCATCTACACCACAGGCAGTATCTTCCTGCAAAAAATCATGCTCCTAGCTTCAGGGGTTCTTGAGATATTTTGTTCACAAGGTTCCATCGGCTTACAATGCACTAAGTCGAAAAAGGGGCATAACTCGGTCAAAAATTCACGAATTTGTTTCAAAAGTTAATCAGGTCATCTACACCTTGGGCATTCTCATCCTGCAAAACCTCATGATCCTAGCATCAGGGGTTCTTGAGATATTTTGTTCACAAGGTTCCACAGGCTAAGTCGAAAAAGGGGCATAACTCTTGAAATATGTGACCCGCGGAAAAAAAAAAACACGTGTTCGCTTATTTTTCATACTGATCATGTGTATAAAGTTTCAAGCTCCTAGCTCTTACGGTTCTTGATATGACAGACGGACAGACAGACAGACGGACAGACGGACAGACGGACAGGCCCAAACCAATATGCCCCCACAATTTCTCCGAAATTGGGGGCATAAAAAACTAGAGTCAGTGAGATATAATTTTAAATTATATTGTTTTGATTTAAGATAGTTTTATCTGTATAATATTTAAACAAATCGCATATACCTCTATATCTATCTGAAAAAAAAAAATCTACAGGCATTGGAAGTAACTCTTAAAAGTATGTCTGAGTTGCATCATCAGAGAAAAATTGTATAAATTCTTTGGCGAAAAGGCCTTGACAGTATAATGTCAATTTGCCATATTATTATGCATGCACAGAAGATATTCAGAGTAATAAAACTGAGAGTTTGCTTGCAAAACAAAGTAAAAAATAGTGATTATATGTACATATATTGAGATGGAGAAGTATTTTCGTTGACATAAATTCGACATAAAGTAAATATTCATTAATGAATTCATTATTCATTCCCACAAAGAAAACAGGAACAAATCTGTATATAGAGATAGCATAAAACGTGAGTGCGGTAAAGTTCGGAATTTACTCAACACTGTACGGAAATTTCCGTAAGTGCGGTACAAGGTTTTAGTCGGTGCGGTACGGTGCGGTGCGGTACAAGGTTTTAGTAATGGCCAATTAGCGAAATGGGGCGAGCACTAATCGCCGGGAAGGCCGGGAAGAAAAAGCCGGGAAGATGGGGGATAGTTGTCTTTCGGATTCAATATCTATCTTTCTATATAAGCTGTCTAAACAAATTAGGTATCATTTTAAAGAAAAGACTCTGATTTAAATATTGAATATAAAATAAATAGATTTTTTTTAAATTTTTGATGACTTTTTGGTAGTTTAAAAAATTCCGGGAAGAGCCGGGAAGACAGCCGGGAAGATCGGGGTAGTTGTCTTTGGGATTCAATATCTATCTTTCTGTATAAGCTATCTAAACAAATGATGCATAATTTAAAAGAAGAGACTTTAATCTAAATATTGAATATAAAATAAATAACTTTTGTTGACTTTTTGATGACTTTTTGACACTTCAAAAATTCCGGGAAGGCAGTCGGGAAGATAGGGGTAGTTGTCTTTCGGATTAAATATCTATTTTTTGTATCAGCTATCTAAACAAATGATGCATCATTTTAAAGAAGAGACTCTTATCTAAATGATGAATATAAATAATAGTTATGTCGAAAGTTTGATGACGTTTTGGTGCTTTAAAATGTCCGGAGTGAGCCAGGAAGGCAGCCAGGAAGAGAGGGATTGTAGTTTGTGGGACCCAAAATCTCCTATTTTGCAATATTTAATGATATAATTTTTGCACCCCTTTAAGCTGAATGTCGATTATAAGACAAGTGCTTTCTGGAAAAAAAATGAAGACCTTATGTTGCTCTAAAAATTCGAGAGTTTAAGGTAGCGCAGCCGGAAAGGCAGGAATAACAGTACATATTTATAATAAACATACGGATAATTTAGTAATGTTCTCCTTTAATTCCGCTCTAAAACTCCTTAATTTTTTTGGATTTTGTCGGGATTTATTTGTTTATTCATTTATTATTTTTATCTATTTTTTTTCTCGACATTTTTATATATATAAAACGAAAATCATGGTTGCAGTATGCTTGTACTTACTTTGATTATCACCTAATTAATATTTAATTGCAGCTTGGTCCATCCATTTCAACGTAAGCTTAATTTTTTGTATTCTCATTTTGGCCCTTCTATAGTAGAGATAGAAAATAGGTAGAGATGATTGTTAAATGTTTTTCGTATAATTTGCTTAGTCTGTTGTGGCCCGTCTGTTGGTCTGGGTTGTTTGGTTCGGTGGGGATGGCTGGGTTGCCGCCTGTTTGGGAGGGGGCTGCTGGCTCGGCTGGTCGCTGGTGATTTATTGTTTGTTGGGATGTCTTTGTCGGTCTTTCCATTTGATGTTGGGGATAGGGTTTGGGATCTGATTCAGTCAGTTTCTGAAGTGTAGTTACTCTTAAAATTTGTTGGCGAACTGTATTTACGGATTAATCATTCTGTATCCAATGTTCGGTTCTGTAGTGGTGCTCGTGTAGAACAGCTTCATGAAGGAATGTGGGATATCAGTGCGTTCAAGGTAAGTCTTTTGATTTGTTATATGTAGGGTTTGAAATTTTATCAATCACGGGAATATCAAAAAAGGCAACTTTATTACAAAATCACACCAGTTATATTAATATATATAACTGAACTAGATTTTGTAGATTTTTTATTATTATTATTATTACACAGTCGGATGAGAGTCTTCGCTGTCCGCATGAATAAAGCTTAGACCCTTAGCTACTTAGCTACCCATTTAGCGCCCAGCGAAGACTCCGATCAGAATAGGCGGGCTGGCTTGAGCCTTCGCTGGGCGCTCATGCCAAAAAGTTACTGGTTTTATCATGAGGCTGCCCATATTTTTATTTCATTTCTTAGACGCATGCAGAGTCGTCCTGTCGAAAGTGACGTAAATAAAACTATTTTAGATGTTGAAGTAATGCATCTTAAACTTCAGCTAAAATCATTTGTTTAAACTAGACAATTTTTGTAAGGAGACACAGAAAATTAGATAGACCAATATTTCACGGATTGTTATTGCATATACTAAAAAGCAGAACCCCCTCATAAACTCATAAAGTAAAAATTCATTTTAATTTATTTATTTTTATTTATTTCATTTATTCTTTTATTTATCTAAGTTTATAGGGACATCAGTATCGGTCTGATTTTACTCATTCACGGGTCGTTAAATCCATAATCACTTAATTGCATTGCTTTCATGTACATTCGATTGATGTTAACGATGCATTCATCGCTCAAAGGAAGAAGGAAAGATAGAAGCAAACAAACGGATGCTAGGCTTATATGAGTTTAGGAAATTGCGGACAATAGTTTAAATAAGTGGAATTTGAAAAACCACACATACACGCACACGCACGCACGCTCTCTCTCTCTCTCTCTCTCTCTCTGTCCTTCAAGACTATCATGTACATCAACGTAATGAACTTTTTAGATTTTTTTAGATTCCGCAACGATTCCCATTTAGTGTAATGGACTGAGTTTGTTCTTGTGTTCTACATAATCAAGGAGAGCGAAATGAGAGCGAAATTAAAGTAAACCGTAAAGTGATGGGGTCCGTTAGGGGATCAGAAGCAAAAATCCATTTGAAATCAGACAGGAAGTCGTGCAGGCCATTGTCATGTATCTTCCCGGCTGCCTTCCCGGCTCTTCTGGAATTTTTAAAGTACCAAAAAGTCATCAAAAATCTATTTATTTTATATTCAATATTTTGATTAGAGCCTCTTCTTTAAAATGATGCCTAATTTGTTTGGAAAGCTTATATAGAAAGATAGATATTGAATCCCAAAGACAACTACCCCGATCTTCCAGGCTGTCTTCCCGGCTCTTCCCGGAATTTTTAAAGTACCAAAAAGTCATCAAAAACTCAACAAAATCTATTTACTTTATATCCAATATTTAGATTAGAGCCTCTTTTTTAAAATGATGCCTAATTTTTAGGAAGCTTAAGTAGAAAGATAGATATTGAATCCGAAAGACAACTACCCCTATCTTTCCGGCTGCCTTCCCGGCTCTTCCCGGAATTTTTAAAGTACCAAAAAGTCATCGAAAACTCATCAAATTCTATTTATTTTATATTCAATATTTAGATTAGAGCCTCTTCTTTACAATGATGCCTAATTTGTTTGGAAAGCTTAAGTAGAAAGATAGATATTGAATCCCAAAGACAACTACCCCGATCTTCCCGGCTGTCTTCCCGGCTCTTCCCGGAATTTTCAAAGTACCAAAAAGTCATCATTCTTTAAAATGATACCTAATTTGTTTAGATAGCTTATATAGAAAGATAGATATTGAATCCGAAAGACAACTACCCCCCATCTTCCCGGATTTTTCTTCCCGGCCTTCCCGGCGATTAGTGTGCACCGCGAAATGGACCTTTATTTGCGAAATAGACGAAATGGAGATTTTTTTACGAAATGGAGTCACGAAATACTAATTTGGTATTCAAAATTTTAATTTCTTGTTTTGATACTAGAGTCAGACAATAACCAATACCGAATGCAACTTCTGCAGCGAATGCAAGCGTATTTTGAATGTAAATGCACCTGAATAATTAATTTTTTGTTTACGAAATGGAGTTTTTCTTGCGAAATGGAGTTTTGTCTTTACAAAATGGACTCAAGCAACCAAAGTTTATAAATTATAAATTCATGTTTCAGTAAAACAATGATTAGAATAGTAATTAAGAACACTTTTTACGAATAAGGAGTTTAATAAAGAGTTTTCGAAACCAAAATAGAGTTTTCTCTCACGAAATGGAGTTTCTTTGCTACGAAATGCACTCACAAAATCAGAAGTTTATTTCTCATTTAAAATAATTGAGTTAAACATAAACAGCAAAGGCATGGATCATGGAACCTTTGAAGCGTTTAAATAAAGATTGTTTTGTGCTCATATTTAATTGAATAGGGATATTTTGCCTTCGAAATGCAGAATTCTCTTACGAAATGGAGTTCCATTTCTACGAAATGGAGTCACAGAATCATCATTTGTAATTCCGATGTTCGTTTCTCTGTTTGAATTATAACGTTGAACAGAATTAGATAGTATTTAAACATTTACGAGTTTACTTTGAAGAAAGAAAGAAAGAAAGAAATATATAAAGAAAGTTAAGAAATGTATAGATATATTAATATAGCATCATTCCGTAGTCCCGACGTATCATTAAAAAGTAATAGTGTCATTCTGAAAACAAACTTAAAATGTAACTGCAATGCAATTATTCATTTTTTAAAGTCAGTAACCTATGCAAAATTACACAAATTTCTAAGTCTGTTATCATAGCTTAGCAGCATCCAGTTGATTTCAACATAGGAATAAGCCTTGTCACAAATCACACGGTTCCATTTGGATGTTCAGATACTTGAACGCAAATAATAGATCGAACATGTGCCGCCCGTGAGAGTCAAACCCGCGATACCTTACGTCCCTATCCACTAGGCTAGGCGCTCAGCGAAAGTAAATTATGTTTTTGATCTAATTCTCGTAACGATGTTCCCCATGAGGCTAAAGGGAACAAATCCATAATATGCACCTCCTAGCACGGGCCCACTGGGCACAAAACGTTAAATCAATATTGCATCAATCTTATTTCAACGTCATATCTTCATTCAACGTAATGACGTCGGAGCAATGTTGATCCAATGTTGAATTAACGTTGTGTGCGTGGGTGGTATTTTATAATAATAATAATAATAATAATAATAATAACGTTATTACTCAAACAATAAATTTTCCGTTGATGATTTCAAAGTCCGTAAAAGGTCTTTGATAAATTTCGTTTTAAGTTTCGATAGACACGCGTCCTTAAAACAGGTGTTAATCTTTGTCTCACTTACTATATAATCGGGTAGGTGTGATAATCCAGTTATGTCATGTTATTTGATTCTCTCAACTTTCTTTTAAACGGATTATCTAATTAAAGGTCAATGACGATACAATCAATAACAGATAAAATGGACACGCGCTCCCAGTCAGCTGATATGACGATTCACTTTTTAGACCTTATTTAAACAGATAAATATTCTACATTTTATAGCTACTGTATTTTGTTTGTAAAATACATATTCTCCGTATTTCAGGCATCCCTATTAGGAATCCTTTTTCTTGCCCACTTTATTATATCGGAAAACAACTCTTTCTTAGGAATTCTCTTTTGCTTACCCACTTTATTATACCGGAAAACGACTCTCTCAATCTTTCTCTCTCTCTCTCTCTCTCTCTCTCTCTCTCTCTCTGCGAAAGCCTTAGAACAGACAGGGATGTTGCACCGCCCTTTTTAAACATTTATCTCGCTCTTATATTCAAACGTTTTTTGTTGTTTTTTTATCTTTTTTTTTTTTAATCCCAAAATTAACTCGCATATTTTAAAATCTTAAATAACGCTTGCATTTCGCTCACAAACTTTACTATTCCGTCGTTGCAATTCATAATATTTTCTCACAGTGGGTGCATAGGGATTACGAGGGGTGGGAGAGAAAAAAACGATTGGGCGGAGGTGGGGTGGGGGTCCCCATTTCAAAATTTAAAATAAAACAATCTTTACATAATTACAGTCTTCATAATCCTTTCCAAATGGTAAAAAATCTAAACAGAAATCATGATGAAAACCTTCACGTTTGGTGATATAAAAAAATAATGAAACACCGTTTCGTAAAGAAAAGAATCTCAATATTTCCCTCTGCAAGAGGAAAGGAACTACTGAGTATTCTTAAAACAATGCAAATAAGTTACTTTTAGGTCTAACTTTGATCTTGCGTAACACACTAAACTAAAGTCATAAAAAAGATATTATATGACTCTATTTCGTAAAATGAAACTCAGTTTCGCGAAGATAGCAATCCCGTGATTTCTTGAACATGCAAAAAATCATAAAAGCTTAAAATTAGTTAAAATAACAGGCCCGGATCCAGACCATCACGTACTGGAGGGGCTCTGGATAACTGGTGGGGCTGGGAGGTGTCGAGATGTGTGTGTGGGGGGGGAGAGAGGGGGAGGGCTTGAAAATATATGACATACCTAGAGAACAATTAGATGAGAATTTTTGATAATGTCTTTTTTGCCTTAAATTATATGTTGTGACATCTCATTACAGTCGCCTCGCCGAGGCGATTCTAATGAAATGTCACAACATATATTTTAATCTAACCTTATGCATAAATATTAAACTGTCATCAGATACTCCTTATTTTCTGGAGGCCTACATCTTCTACATACGACAGAAGCTCAGATGGCGGGGCTGAAGAACCAAAGCCCATCCCCTGGATCCAGAGCTGAATAAGTTTCATTTTGTGCTTGGCTTTGATATTATGATAAAACAGTAAACTATATGTCAAGCAAAAAGATATTATGACTCCATTTCGTGAAAATGAAACTCCATTTCGTCACAAAGAAAAGAATCCCGTGATAACCCTATATATGAAAAAAAGATAAATAAATAAATAAATGAAAATAAACTAATCTTAGACAGTTATGTGTCTAATTTTGATATCACAACAGAAAAGTAAATTACATCCTAGAGAAAAAAGATAATGACTCCATGTTATAAAATGAAACTCCATTTCGTGACGAAAATAATATCATTATTTCCTTGAACATGAAAAAAAATCTTAAAAGTATTCTTAAAACAGTTTAAATATGTTTTATTTGTGTCTTGCTTTGATATTATACTAAAAGAGTAAACTGAATTTTAGGGGAAACATATATTTTAACTCCATTTCGTAAACGGAAACCATTTCGTCCATTTCGCGAATAAAAGTCCATTTCGCTATATAGGGTCACCGCTTGGTTATTATCAGCACATACCATATATGAAAACGAAAATATATTTTTTGATATTTTACAATCTTAGGATCATTAAACACATATACAAAAGGTTTGCAACCTATTTTAACCTAAAACAGAATTAGGAAAAGTGGTTTGGGGTGGTTCTCACGCGGTTTGGGGTGTTTTGGGGTGGTTTGGGGTAACTCGATGGACCCCAACCCCACTACGCTATACTCCAGACATCTGACCTGTTCATAGATTTTGTTGCAAGTTTTTTAATCGAGCAAGTCCAATTAGTATGGAAAACGTCGCGGACAATGAATTAAATTTTCTCCCTCATATTTATGATATCATTAAAAGGTATGCATTGAGTTCCTACGACTAAAAGTCTCTCTTTTATTGTAGTTCTTTGCAATTGTAGAGGCTAGAGTAGGAGGTGACGTAAACGAATATTTGTCTGCGGAAATTTACTTTTGTGCGAATTTCCGACCAGAACTTTTATTCGGACAATATTGTTTTCTCTAGTTGTTTGCTGCAGGCTTTTCTCGGTTTACAATAAAATTTGAAGTATGAAAAAAAACAACCAAAAACATTTTACCCACTTATATTTAGTTCTATCCTATGTCAGAGATATTTTAAAACTGTAGAAAATTATTAAAATGAGGCTGATTTCAGATTCTAGGGGTAATGACAAATACATATGGTCAATCTCCCAGTTATCGGTGGTTATCAGTTATCGATGCAATCAGAAATAATCCGAATTTCTTGAGTGCAGTTTGGTTTTCTTCAACTATAATAGATAAAAACATGAACAAGAAACTCCTGCTCTACTGTAAAACACTTATATTTGGCGGCAGCAAAATTTGGCATTTTTCATAAATGGACCTTTTGGCGGATTTGTGATTTTAGGAAAAAAACTCGAGAAAACCAACAAAGTGGTTGTGCGCCCATTGCAGACTCAGATCAGCCTGGGCATCCCCCCATTCAGATCAGACTCTTCGCCTCATGCTTAAAGGGTAGCTAAGGGTCTAAGCTACCTCCATGTGAGCAGCGAAGACTCTGATCAGACTGGGCGAATGCCCAGGCTGATCTGAGCCTGCACTAGGCACACAACCACTATGTTGGTTTTCTCATGTCGCGACTCATTTGTTGACAAGTTCCCCTCTCTTCTACAGTCTTACACAGCCTGGACAACACAGCCACTCGATGTTTTTAATTGTAAATAAGAAATCTTTTAATCCTTTTGCTGACCTGCCTGTGATGCTAATGCTGTGGGCAGTATTAAAGTAGAGGTAGAATATAATGAGCCTTGACATGACAAAACCAACAAAGTGGCATGTGCACCCAGCAAAGACACAGAATAGTCTGGGCAGCTGCTCACCTATGCTCAGCCTGATCGGAGTCTTTGCTGTGAACTTAAAGAGTAGCCAAGGGACCAAGCTACCTCCTTGCTGACAGGGAAGACTCTGATCAGACTGGGTGAATGCTCATGCTGATCTGAGTCTTTGCTTGGCAGACATACCACTTTGTAGGTTGTGTCATGTCGCAGCTCAATTCTCTTATGTGCAGCACTGGGTGATAACATAGCTCTAGATTAGAGGGAGTATTTGATGATAATTAGGGATAATTTTTGTTAATTCCGCATTAGAACATATTTTGAGACCTTTTGTCTCAACCGTCTCGACAAGAGAGTTCAGATGAGGGGTCACAACATATCATTTGGATGAGAAATAAGAAAAATTATTCTTAATTACGATCCATTGAATTACCCCAAACCACCCCAAAACACCCCAAACCACTCCAAAACACCCCCAAACCGCCCATAAAAACACCGAAACCTCCAGAATCAAATCTTATTTTGCAGGGCCCTACACTGCTTTAGAAATGTTTGCTCATTCTAAAAATATTTATATTTTAGGATAAGTGATAAACATTTGCAGCTATACTGAAGAATTGTCATTACCAGTATGTAGGCTATATTTGTGTTTGTGTGCTTCCATGAATCTTAATGGTATATAACAAGCATATGCTTACATGTGCATGACAACACACATGTGCTGACAAACATATATCTATGCAGACATGCAAGCATATAGATGTCTACATATACGGCATACATGTAGCACTACGTTATTATCAGCACATTCCATATGAAAATCACTTTTTCTGCATAAAAAGGTAATGCTTATTTTAAATATTAAAATTTTGAAATCATAGAAAGCATAAACACAAGGTTTGCAAGCTAATTAGGGCCCCGTCAGACGAAGTCTGCGGAGGCCCTATAGTAATCACCTTGTCCGTCCGTCTGTCCGTCCGTCATCATTTCGTGTCCGCTCAATAACTCTGAAACCTTCAGAGATATTTTCATGAGACTGGAAACAAATGTAAAGCATCATCAGATGATGTGCAGAGAACAAGAACCATAACTCTGTCTGCATTTTTTACTGAATTATGCCCCTTTGTAATTTTGAGTACAGAAATCGTGTCCGCTTCATAACTCTGAAACTATCAGAGATATTTTCACGAAACTTGGTACAAATGTAAAGCATTATCAGACAATGTGCAGAGAACAGGAATCATAACTCTGCCTACATGGTTGACTGAATTATGCCCCGTTGTAATTTTGAGTACAGAAATCGTGCCCGCTTCATAACTCTGAAACTATCAGAGATATTTTCACGAAACTTGGTACAAATGTAAAGCATCATCAGACGATGTGCAGAGAACAGGAACCATAACTCTGCCTACATGTTTTACTGAATTATGCCCCTTTGTAATTTTGATTACATAAATCCTGTCCGCTTCATAACTCTGAAACCTTCAGAGATATTTTCACAAGACTTGGTACAAATGTAAAGCATTATTAGACGATGGGCAGAGACAAGAACCATAACTCTGCCTACATTTTTTACTGAATTATGCCCCTTTGTAATTTTGAGTACAGAAATCATGTCCGCTTCATAACTCTGAAACTATTAGAGATATTTTCACGAGACTTGGTTCAAATGTAAGGCATCATCTGACGATGTGCAGAGAACAAGAACCATAACTCTGCCTACATTTGTTACTGGATTATGCCCCTTTGTAATTTTGAGTACAGAAATGGTGTCCGCTTTAGAACTCTGAAAGTATCAAAGATATTTTCACGAGACATGGTACAAACGTAAAGCATCATCAGGCGATGTGCAGAGAACAAGAACCATAACTCTGCCTACATATTTTACTGAATTATGCCCCTTTGTTATTTTGAGTACAGAAATCGTGTCCTCTTCATAACTCTGAAATGATTAGAGATATTTGCACTAGACTTGGTACAAATGTAAAGCATCAGTCGATATGCAGAGAACAGGAACCATAACTCTGTCTACATTATTTACTGAATTATGCCCCGTTGAAATTTTGAGGGCAGAAATTGTGTCTGCTCCATAACTCTGAACCCGTTAAAGATATTTTCACGAGACTTGGTACAAATGTAAAGCATCATCAGATGATGTGCAGAGAACAAGAACCATAACTCTGCCAACATTTGTTACTGAATTATGCCCATTTGTACTTTTGAGTACAGAAATCGTGTCCGTTCTTTACGTCTGAAACCGTTAGAGATATTTTCACATGACTGGGTACAGATGTAAAGCATCATCAGACGATGTGCAGAAAACAAGAAACCTAACTCTGCCTGCATTTGTTACTGAATTATGCCCCTTTGTAATTTTGACTATTGAAATCATGAGGCTCGATAGCTTTAAAAGCATCAAAGATATTTTCTTAGAACTTGTACATAATATAAAGCATCAACACTGAGCAGAGATTAAGAACTAACTTCATCTACATTTATTTATGGAATTATTCCCCTTTGTAGTTTACAGTCTGGAAAACGTGTTCGCTCTCTAATTTTAAAATTGTTTAAGATATTTAAAGGCGGGGCCCTATTAGTTACCATATTTCTAGTTTAACCTGAAACGGAATTAAGAAAAGTGGTTTGGGGTGGTATTTAGGCACATTGGGGTGGTTTGGGGTAATTCGATGGACCCCCTTGATTATCATCAAATACTCCCTCTTATCTAGAGCTCTGTTATAAGTTTATTTTCTCCTTTTGTAGTATAGAACGGGACCCTCGTGATGTCAACCAGAAGATGACAGATTTTAGAAACCAGCTTCTTAAAGCCAGAGAATGTGTGGAGAAAATGCCAGGAATTCAATATAGTAAACAAGAACAGCTCAAACAGATTGAAATTCTACAAAAACAATTGACAACAAAAACACAGCTTATAAATAAATACAAGTCACTTGAAAACTTTGATCTTTCTACTTCAATGGAATAAAAACTAGACAGACTTTTATGTTAATATACATTATACACCATTGCATTCCATAGCAGTAACTTAGCATAAGACAGAAAAGTAAATATGAGCGAGGAGGATGAAATCCATCCTATTTTTCTGAAGGATCCAGAGGAGTGGCTACAGTATGTGTATAAGAAGGTGAGAATCATAACCTGGCATAAGAGTGTCTGAACAAACAGGGTAGATATTGATCAGACTGCTTCTAAAGTGGAAGTCTGATTAGTGTTAGGGATGGGTATTGCCAGAATTTTCATATTGCGATATATTGCAATACACTCACACTGTATTGCAATACGTATCACAATATATTGTGACATAAATTTTGTTTTCTACATGTAAAATACACTGGAGGGCTTTGCATGGAAGTAGATATAAGATAATAAAGATGTATTATGTTTAACTTTGGTGTTTTCATTTATCCTTCATGAAGTATGACTTGACCTGGACAAGGGAATGACGCTGATGTTTAATCTTTTCATGCCGTGCGGTCAAGCGTTATATATATTTTTTCCAGTGACTGGTTTAAACCGGTTGATCAAAGCACCGCCATTAGGTCAGAAGCGTTAGGCGTGAAATATAAATTATGATTTTGATTTTGTAAACGATCTTTTCAGTAACGTTTTAAGGAATAAGAAAAATGTTTATATAACAATAAAATACGTTATGGCTTTTATATCATGTAGGAGCTAAAATATCGTCAGCGTATCGATACGGGCGGACCATATCGCAATGCGTATTTTTTTTTCTGAACGTATTGCGATATACCGATATATCGGTATTATTGCGCATCCCTAATTAGTGTCTAACCACTGCTTGTCATTTTGACTATTTATTGACACAATCTACAGATAATCAAAATTTGTTCAGATTAGTGTAAACATATTTTATTTCATTATTCAATCAATTTCATCCAAGTTGAAGTTACATGTATGTACAAGTTATAAGTAGTATAAAATAGCAAAAAGATATGAATGGAAGCCATTTTGTTCAGATTGGATAAGAACTGGTTATGATGTCCTAGTAACTGCTCAGTGAGTAGGTACACTTTAAGGGAAGCAATGCCTCCATTTTCATTTTTGCCTGCCTTTTTTTCAGTGGGGGTAAACTCTAAAAAGAAAGAATTTGCTCCTCTAGGAGCAAATTCTTTCTTTTAAGAGTACACCTTCCTTTAGAAGAGTTTTTTTTCACACAGGGAACTAAACAGGAGTTCACAAAAGGTGTCTCCCTTTACAAAAAAAAAATGTCATGCTCCAGGTCATTGTCAGTAGTGTAAGATAAAGACATGTTTCAGTTTGATTAACTGAAAAATTATGAAGCAGAATGCTACACTTCTGTTTATAGGAGAGCCCCATTATCTCAGGCTAAGTGCTGACCTGCTGATCTAGCGGTCCCAGGTTTGAAACCCGCTTTAGGCGGGAATCTTTTCAATCATAAACAGGGTTCCATTGCAAACAGCCTTTCATTATCCAGACATTGTCCTGATATGACTGAAATACTGTTGAAAAGGACGTAACAACGCAAGTCATACATCCCTTAAATTTTCTACGACTCACATAATTATAAATGCATAAAACACATGAAGAGTATGCGCAAACAGTGTACACACAGGTCAGACTGCTTCTATTGAAGTAGTCTAATCAGGGTCTGCACTGTTTTTAGCTCACCTGAGCACGAAGTGCTCAAGGTGAGCTATTGTGATCGAAATTTGTCCGTCGTCCGTCCGTCCGTCTGTCCGTCGTCAACAATTTCTTTAAACGACATCTCCTCCTAGACCAGTAGGCCAATTCCAAAATAATTTCACACAAATGTTCCTCTTATAGCCTTGTACCAAAATTGCTAAAACGGTTCCGCTCCGCTGAACAAAATGGCCGCCAGAGCTAAAAATAGAAAAACCTTTAAACGACATCTCCTCCCAAGCCAGTGGGCCGATTTCAAAATAATTTCACAGAAATGTTCGACTCATGGCCCTGAACCAAAATTGCTAAAACGGTTCCGCTCCGCTGAACAAAATGGCCGCCAGAGCTAAAAATAGAAAAACCTTTAATTGACATCTCCTCCCAAGCCAGTGGGCTGATTTCAAAATAATTTCACACAAATGTTCGACTCATGGCCCTGAACCAAAATTGCTAAAACGGTTCCGCTCCGCTGAACAAAATGGCCGCCAGAGCTAAAAATAGAAAAACCTTTAAACGACATCTCCTCCCAAGCCAGTGGGCTGATTTCAAAATAATTTCATAGAAATGTTTGACTCATGGCCCTGAACCAAAATTGCTAAAACGGTTCCGCTCCGCTGAACAAAATGGCCGCCAGAGCTAAAAATAGAAAAACCTTTAAACGACATCTCCTCCCAAGCCAGTGGGCCGATTTCAAAATAATTTCACAGAAATGTTCGACTCATGGCCCTGAACCAAAATTGCTAAAACGGTTCCGCTCCGCTGAACAAAATGGCCGCCAGAGCTAAAAATAGAAAAACCTTTAAACGACATCTCCTCCCAAGCCAGTGGACCGATTTCAAAATAATTTCACAGAAATGTTTGACTCATGGCCCTGAACCAAAATTGCTAAAACGGTTCCACTCCACTGAACAAGATGGCCACCAGAGCTAAAAATAGAAATAAATCTTTAAATGACATAGAGAGCACAGTTTTGATCCAACCCTCATGAAACTTTGTCAGAATGATTATCTTGATAAACTCTAGGCCAAATTTGAAACTAGGTCATGTCGGGTCAAAAAGTAGGTCACTAGGTCAAATCTTAGTAAAACCTTGTGTACACTCTAGAGGGCACAGTTTTGATCCAACCTTCATGAAACTTTGTCAGAATGATTATCTAAATGAAATGCAGGCCAAATTTGAAACGAGGTCATGTTGGATTAAAAACTAGGTTACTAGGTCAAATCTTAGTAAAACCTTGTGTACACTCTAGAGGGCACAATTTTGATCCAATTTTCATGAAACTTTGTCAGAATATTAATCTTCATAAAGTCTAGATGAATTTTAAAACTGGGTTACATAAGATCAAAAACTAGGTCACTAGGTCAGATCTTAGAAATACCTTGTTAACACTCAAGAGGGCACAGTTTTGATCTAATCTTCTTGAAACTTTGTCAGAGTGTTTATCTTCATAAAATCTAGGCAAATTACGAAAAAGGGTTATGTTGTGTCAAAAACTAGGTCACTAGGTCAAATCTTAGTAAAACCTTGTGAACACTCTAGAGGGCACAATTTTTCTTCAATCTTCATGAAACTTTGTCAGAATGTTTATCTTTATGAAATGTAGACCAAGTTTGAAACTGGGTCTTGTCGGGTCAAAAACTAGGTCACTAGGTCAAATCTTAGAAAAACCTTGTGTACACAACTGTCGTTTTATTTTGCATTGAAACTTCATGAAACGTTGTCAGAATGTTTATCTTCATGAAATTTAGGCCAAGTTTGAAACTGAATACTGTCTGATCGAAAACTAGAAAGCCAGGTCAGATCTTAGAAAAACATTGTGTACACTCTAGAGGGCACAGTTTTGATCCAATCTTCATGAAACTTTGTCAGAATAATATATTGGAAAGTGCAAAACTGCTCCAGTTTAACCGTCATCAAAATAGATGATCTTCCATGTTAATTCATCATAACTCAGGTGAGCGATTTAGGTCCATCATGGACCTCTTGTTCATTCTGCCAACAATTTTAGCGCGTCTTTGCGAAGCAAAGGAGAGTTTATGCTATACTCCCGGCGTCGTAGTCCGAGTATGCGTCAGTGTTCGCATCAGTGTCTGTGAGCAGTTTAACCGATGTTAACCATTTGTGTTTAGACCTTTTTCTCACAGAGTATAAGGGCTAGAGTAATGAAACTTGGTACACACATCTGACCATGATCACCTGAATGTGTGCACCATGTATGACCCTGTCCTACTGGTCATGGTCCACTGACTTTGAAAAGATGTACTTAATTTAGCTTAACCTATGTGAACCATTTGCGCTTAGGTCACAAAGTATAAGTGCTAGACTAATGAAACTTGGTACACACATCAGCACATGATCATTTGAATATATGCTTCATATACATGTGTGACCATGACCTACTGGTCATGGTCTACTGACTTTGAAAAAAATTAGGTTAATGTATGTTAAGCATCAGTGTTAGGGCCATGATACTTGGCATATACTTATATGGACAAGATCATTTCACCACTGCTATCCATGTATGGATTTGACCTGTATTTTTGCTTCATTTACTTTATGATACGCTTCTTTGAGTTTGACTTTTAATATTTCTCAGTCCCTCTATGGGTTAGGGCCATGATACTTGGCACACACCTACATATGGACAGGACCATTTTAACACCATCATCCATGTATGGATTCGAACTATATTTTTGCTTCACTGCCTTTATGATATGCGTCACTGACTTTGTGATGTTTCTCGGTCCCTTTATGGGTTAGAACCATTATTCTTGGCACACACTTACTTATATATGGATAAGAACATTTTATTCTTGCCATCCATGTATGGATTTGGCTTATATTTTATGCTTCACTGACTCAATTATATTTCTCAGTTCCTATATGGATGACAATCATTATACTTTACACTTACATGCATTGAGACAAGAGCTTTTCAATACCACCATCCCTGTGAGAGTCAAGCTCCTGTAAGGCGCACTTTGTTGTCTTCTGACAACTCTTATTGTATTTAAACCCGCTTGATCATGCTGTAGAAGAATCACAATAACCAGTTCAGGTGTCCCAGAGTATTTACAATAATTTGTTTCTGATACAGGTTTGCATTGTGACGGAGGATGGCCTTGAGCATGTTGGCCTTGTGTATACCGTGGACCCTGTATCGGAGACCTATGCTCTGATTACGCCAGGTGAGACAACTAAACTGGAGATGATTCTAGGGCATGCTGTAAGATCTGTGACAGTCCTCAGTGAGAACACAGACATGTATAAAGAACAGCTTGACAGCCTCTTCAGACCAAAAGATCAGGTAACTAAATAGATTTCTCCAGAGAGGGCCATTTCTAGTTCCGCATCTTAATGGCACTGATCTGTGACCTTGATCATACGATAAGTGCAATGTCTAGATGATGTTGGCTGGTCAGTAGTACTGACATCAGAGCTCCAGATAAGAAGTGGTAACAGGGATAATGTAGGGATTATTATTCATATTTCTCCATAAAAGCATATTTTGTGACCCATCATTAGAACCGTCTCATCGAGACGGTTCTAATGAGGGGTCACAACATATGTTTTCGTAGAGAAATAAGAAAATTTATCTCTGAATTATCCTCAGTACCTCTTATCTGGAGCTCTGGCACTGTATATATCCTTCAGTTGAAAATAAGTTGACCTTTTATTTCCAAGTCTGTGGCCTTTGCAGCTATTTGATTGATGGTATAGAAGTCAGTGCTCAAATGTACATGTAGCTGTGCTTCGAGTTCAAATCATGAATTGTTGTGTTGTGTTATTGTTTAAAGTCCACGGTAAACAGCTATGGTCATGTCAGGACGGTCAGTTAATCTAACTACACTATTCCTGGGCAGGCTTAGACCTCCTAAGCAGTTAACCAGTACTAAGTGCACTTACTTTCACCTGTAACTGACTACTTCCCTTCTTGAATCAGCGGAAGGGGAAATCGTGAAACCTTTTGTGGTATGTTACAGGGAGCTCTAGATAGGAGAGTATTTGGTGATAGAGATAATTTTTGTTAATTCTGCATAAAAACATATGTTGTGCCCCCTCAGCTGAACTGTCTCAACGAGACGATTCAGATGAGGGGTCACAACATGTAGTTTCAATGAGAAATAAGAAAAATTATCCTTCAATTATCATCAAATACACCTCTTATCTAGAGCTCTTATGTAGACTTAAAACTTTGATGTAAAACTTGAATATGAGGATGAAAAGACAAATGAAATCTATACTTTATATGCCAGGAGTTTAAAGAAGCTATATGCATTTTGATTCTCTGAATGCCTTTAAATTTTTCAAGGATAAAGTACTGACAAAGAACCAAGATAAAAACTGCTCCTATTCTCTAAATATGCTAGACATTGTCAATAACTTAAATTTATCATATGACGTTGCTGTTATTCAGTGGATAATGTTGTGTCATAAACATCATATGACCACACGTGTAATAGCACTTTGGCGCGTAACGTCATTCAACAATGCGTTTTCTTATTGAAATTACTAAATTTTGAAGGTGATAAAATCCCATTTTAAAGGGTCATATGATAAACAGAATTTTACACTTGTGGTCATTTTATATGAAATTTATGAAACTCGCCAAAGGCTTGTTTCATAAATTTCATATGAAATGACCTCTCGCATAAGATCCTCTATATCTTTTACAGGTGTCCTTGTCTGAAGAAGACTTGCAAAAGAAGCAGTCCCAGCTGAAATGTTGGTTACTCAAGAACCGCCTACCAGTGGAGGTGGGTGGGACTAAAGGAGAGTTATTGACTCTGGCTGATGCACTTGTGATCCATCCACCATATGGGGCAGATAACTGTTACAGTACTAATGAAATTATTCTTGGAAAGATTCAGGGACTGATAAAAAGCATGCCTTCTGATCAGGAACACTGGTGACCTGGAACAAATTTGTGCAGAAAACATAAAACTGAATATAAAAATCAGAACTCAGTTGTTCAAAACTAGGGACATCTATAGTTCATAAGAAGATATATTTTCAAAGATACACAAAATTTCTGCTCTTTCTTTTTAGCTGGCCTGTACAAAAGTGCACAGAGCTATTGCTGTCACCCTGGCATCGGCTTGGTGATCACACTTTAAAGTTTTATGACAAAGTTTTTTTTATATGATGGGCAAGGTGCTGTCAGGTGAGCTATCCTGTACACGGACAGGGTTTTTTTGGGGTTTTTTTGCCAAATTTATTCCTGTCAGTGAAGTGCAAAAGCTCCTCACATTTTTTTCTCCAAAAAATATAAAGATACTTGATCTGACCAGACTGCTTAAAGCACAAAACAAAAGGGGTGCTTAACCCATATGCACTTCGCATATGGGTTAAGAGCCCTTTTGTTTTGTGTCGCAAATCATATCACAGATTGCGGTTTGTATTGGCATATTTCATATTGTGCTTGTAAATCCAATGGAGTGTGTTAAGATGTTTTGTCTTGCCGCTATTCCAAGGTCAAAGGGTACACCTTCTTGGAAAGCAGCACTGCCACTTTTATTTTTGTCTCACTTCTCAGTATGGATCCACTCTTAAATGAAAGAAGTTGCACCCTTGGAAGCAAATTCTCTTCTTTAAGAGTTGGCCTCAGTTTGAAGAAACAGAAAGGAAGTCACAAAAGTGGCTTCTCTTTCTGAAAAATGGCAGAAAAACATTCACCTTGACAGTGGAGCTGACTTTAGCAAATTAGTATATGCTTCCATGACACATGAGCTCCTTCTCCAAGGCTGTGGGATGAGGGAGGTGTCTTTCAAAGTAGATCTGTTTTTGAAAGGCCTATGTTGTCAAGTGAACCAAACAGGAAAGCTCTGCAGTGTGTTTGTGACTGTTTTCTGAAGATCTTTTGCTTGCAATTCAGCAGTTGGTTTCCATTCTTGTAACACTTCTTTATAACCTTTTTGTCGCACCTGCTTTAGCAAGGTGCGATATAGGAGTTCACTTTTCCGTCTGTCCGTCAGTCATTCCGTCCGTCCGTCCGTCCACAATTACCTCGACCCTAGTGGTTAAGTCCATTTCTCTCAAACTATGACACCCACAATCATCAAACCTGGTAGAAAGTTTCTTCGTAGAATGTTCTCGAGATATGTTGCACTTTTTTCTACCCTTGACCTATATTTCACGCTCTGTTGACTTCGTAAAATTTTATGTCCAAAATTACCTCGACCCTAGTGGTTTAGTCCATTTCTCTCAAACTATGACACCCACAAACCTTGTATAAAGTTTCTTCTCAGAATGTTCTCAAGGCATGTTGCACGTTTTTCTATCCTTGACCTATATTTCATGCTCTGCTGACTTCGTAAAATTTAATGTCCAAAATTACCTCGACCCTAGTGGTGAAGTCCATTTCTCTCAAACTATGATACCTACAATCATCAAACCTGATACTAAGTTTCTTCTTAGACTGTTCCTGAGGCATGTTGCACTTTTTCTATCCTTGACCTATATTTCATGCTCTGCTGACTTTGTAAAATTTAATGTCCAAAATTACCTCGACCCTAGTGGTTAAGTCCATTTTTCTCAAACTATGATACCTACAATCATCAAACCTAGCACTAAGTTTCTTCTTAGACTGTTCCTGAGGCATGGTGCACTTTTTTCTACCCTTGACCTATATTTAACCCTCTTCTGACATCGTAAAATTTCACGTCAAAAATTACATCAACCCTACCCTGTCGGTCCATTTCTCTTAAAGTATGATACTCTTAAAGTATGATACCTAGAATCATCAAACTTGGCAAAAAGTTTCATCATAAAAAGATCTCAAGGGATGTTGCACTTCCTTCCGCCATTGACCTTTATTTCAAGGGCTGCTGACTTTGTAAATCTTACCTCCAACATTGCATTGACCCTAGCATTTAAGTCCATTTCTCTTTAAACACAATGGTATAAGCATCAAACCTTATGCTTGATGTATATTTCATGCTTTGTTGGCCTTGAAAATTTGTAGGTCAACCTGGCATCCACATTTGTATGTACTCTAGCATTAAAGTACATTTCTCACAAACTTACCCACTTACCATCATCAGGCATGATGGCATACAAATGTTTTCTTAAGCTGGTCTGTTGGATTGTTTAACTACTTTATACTTTAAATGATTATTTCATACTCGGTTGACTGTTGAATTTTATGTCCAGACCTGCATTCTTTTTAGCTTGCAGGTCCAGTTCGCTCAAATTTTTATACTTGAATTCATCAAATCTAATCAAACCATGATCTCTGCTACTTATGAAGAGCAAGGCAGGTGCGACATAGCATTCTGCGGAATTCTTGTTGAGCAGTCACGGCCCGGTTGTTCAAAACTAACAACATCATTAGTTAACAAGACGTTAAAATTTCAAACGTTAATATCTCAAATACACCAAAATTTTTTGTTGAAAAAAAATGTGAGAAGCTTTTGCACTGCAAAAGCTCTCACATTTTTTCAACAAAAAATATCAGTATATTTGGTAATGAAGTTGTAAAACACTTAACGAGTTGACCTTTTAACAAGCTCGTTAGCTCGTTAGGCTAACGATGCTTTGAACAACTGGGCCTAGATTGTTTTCAAAGTCCATTACTTTCATTGCTACTGTTCTATTGCGTTCTTTCACTTCAGAGGTAGCACTCTCAGTCTGCATCCATTCTTGAAAATCTCATTATGTCCTTGTATTTCTTCCATGGCCGTGACAGTTTTTTTCCATGTTTTGTTGAACTTTGGTTCTTATTGATACTGTTTAGCTCCCCTGAGCAAAAGCTCAGGAAGAGCTTTTGTTGTCACCCATACAGCTCAAAATAATGAAAAGTTCTTTTTCAGCTTTATTTTTAGATTAACGTTTTATGAACTAATGTGCTTACAAATTAAGTTGTACCATTGTTAAAATTCTGATGTAAAGATAGTATGGATCCCGAGTAATACTGAAACTGCACCCATTCTCTTTGACCTGCTGTTAGTCTGTGTGCAACTGTACCAGAAGTTGATGAGTGGGAGGCACCAGAGTTGTAATGGGCCAGTGAGGGAATAACCCTACTACTACAGTTAACAAGTTGAAATAGACATCATTGACTGGAATATGTTGCAACATGGATAGAAAAGATGAAGATTTCATTTACTGGCAAAGTATATATTCCTGTTGTTGCTTTTATATGCACTCCCAATCATGCATCTGTTGTGCGAGGGTTTTGGCATCTCTGACATTGAAAGCAACTGCAGCTTCTTTTCCAAATTTTTGTACAGCAGTTTGATAGTCAAGAAAGCTCTGCAGTGTGGTTGAGACTGTTTTTAGCTCGCCTGAACGAAAGTTCAAGAAGAGCTATTGTTGTCACCCTGGCGTCGGCGTCGGCGTCCGCGTCGGCGTCCGAACTGGATGTTTTGGTTAAAGTTTTTTAAAGACCTATATCTCTTTAACCCATGGATGGATTCTTTTGATACTTGCACTGTAGTTAGATATTGGTCTAAGGTTTAACAGGGTACCACCCCCACCCCACTTCGTGACCTTGATGTCAAGGTCATGGACTTAGAAAATTGGGAGTTTTTTGGACTGGATGTTTTGGTTAAAGTTTTATAAAGCCCAATATCTCCTTAACCCATGGATGGATTCCTTTGATACTTGCACTAAAGCTAGATATTGGTCTAAAGTTTTTGAAGGTACTACCCCCACCCCCCTCTGTGACCTTGATGTCAAGGTCATGGACTTAGAATATTGTCTTTTTATTAATTGGATGTTTTGGTTAAAGTTTTTTAAAGACACATATCTCCTAAACTCATAGGTGAATTCTTTTTATATTTGCACTGTAGTTAGATCTACAGAGTACTACCCCAACCCCACTCAGTGATCTTGATGTCAAGGTCAGGGACTTGGGAATTTTTTGTCTTTTTTAAAGTTTTGTAATTGCATACTGATTCATAATGCTTTGCGGAGATTTAGTTTATTCTTGAACTGATGTTAGACTCTTTTTTGAGTTTTTACAAAACACCTTATACTTACCCCACTGGATGACCTTGAAGTCAAGGTCATCGACTTAGAATTTTGTCTTAAAGATTTTGGTCAAAGTTTTATATTTATGAAGACATAATTTCACAGTGCCACGATGATGGACTCAGTTGATACTAATACTTGGACTGATGTTAGATAATGGTTCAGGGTTTTGATACATCCTAGCCCCCCCCCCCTCCCTTCCCCCCCCCTCCCCCCTACCTGTCAGTTTCCTTACCTCAAGCTCATGGACTTTGAAATTTCATTTCATTTTTTTTTATTTTAAATTTTATTTTTAAGACTTTATTCTGAGATAGCTTTTGTTTATAAATGTGTCTTCATTATGGACATGCTTGCATGAAGTTTTATGCATAGCAGTCCACATAGCCCCCCCCCCCCCACACACACACACACAAGCACACACACACCACCACCACCACCACCAGAAGGGTAGTTGTCAGTTACTGGCGAAAGTATGTGCACTTAGTACTGGTTAACCACTTAGGAGGTCTAAGCCTGCCCAGGAATAGTGTGGTTAGGTTAACTGACCGTCCCGACATGACCTTAGTTGTTTACCGTGGACGTTAAGCATCAAATCAACCAACCAACCAACCACCCCCTACCCGTTAGTTTTTTTTACCTCAAGCTCATGGACTTTGAAATATCATTTCATTTTTTTTATTATGATTTTATTTTTCAGACTTATTTCTGAGATAGCTTTTGTTTATAAATGTGTTTTCATTATGGACATGCTTGCCTAGCAGTCCACATAGCCCCCCCTCCCCCCCCCCCTACCCGTCAGTTTTTTTTTAACTCAAGCTCGTGGACTTTGAACTTTCATTTCATTTTTTTTATTTTAATTTTATTTTAAGACTTATTTCTGAGATAGCTTTTGTTTATAAATGTGTTTTCATTATTGACATCCTTGCCTGAAGTTTTATGCATGGCAGTCCACACCACCATAGCGGCTGTGTGATGGGCAAGCACCAATTCAGGCGAGCTATGCTGTCAGGCGACAGCTCTTGTTTGAAGTTCTTTTGCTTGTAATTCAGCAGTCTGTTTCCATTCTTGAAACACTTCTTGTAGAGTTGTCAGATTGTTTTCAAAGTCCATTACTTTCTTTCCTACTGTTGTACTGAGTTCTTTCACTTCAGAGGTAGGACTCTGTTTCCATTCTTGAAAATCTTCTTTATGTCCTTGTATTTCTTCCATAGCCACGTCAATCTTTTCCATGTGTTGCTGAACTTTTTGTTCTGTTCTGTCAGATTGATCGCTTTTTAGCTTGCCTGTACCAGTGTACAGAAAGAGCTATTGCACTACCCCTGGCTTTGGCATTGGCAGCGGCATTAGCAAAATGTTAAAATTTTAGGTTGAAAGTTTTTATGTGATGGGCAAGACGCCATCAGGCTAGCTATCCTGTACGCAGACAGGTCTTGTTCTAGTAGCTGGTCTTTTCAATTGAAACAGCCATAGCATTGTTTACTTTATTAGCATGCCTTTGCAAAGCAAAGAGAAGCTTATGCTATACCCCCGGTTTCATAGTCAGCATTCGCGTTAGCGTCCATGTCCTCGTTATGCCACCTGCCATTAAAAATGGGGGGGCATATAGTATCACCGCTGTCCCTACCTACGGACGTACGAAATGGTTTCTGTTCGATATCTTTTGAAAGCATTGGTGTATTGAATTCATATTTTATACACAGGTATATAATCATAAATTAAAGGTCAGGTTCGATGTTGGGTAAAATCCGTCGATTACTGTGGGAGTTATGGCCCTTTTTCGACTTCATTTTGTATGAAAAAATGGTTTCCGTTCGATATCTTTTGAAAGTATTGGTGTATTGAATTCATATTTTATACACATGTATATAATCATAAATTACAGGTCAGTTTTGATGTTGGGCAAAATCTCTCGATTATTGTGGGAGTTATGGCCCTTTTTCGACTTCATTTTGTATGAAGAAATGGTTTCCGTTCGATATCTTTTGAAAGCATTGGTGTATTGAATTCATATTTTATACACAGGTATATAATCATAAAATACAGGTCAAGTTCAATGTTGGGCAAAATCCATCGATTATTGTGGGAGTTATGGCCCTATTTTGACTTCATTTTGTATGAAGAAACTGGTTTCCGTTCGATATCTTTTGAAAGCATTGGTGTATTGAATTCATATTTTATACACAGGTACATAATCATAAAATACAGGTCAGTTTTGATGTTGGGCAAAATCCATCAATTATTGTGGGAGTTCTGGCCCTTTTTCGACTTCATTTTGTTTGAAGAAATGGTTTCAGTTCGATATCTTTTGAAAGCATTGGTATATTGAATTCATATTTTATACACAGGTACATAATCATAAAATACAGGTCAGTTTTGATGTTGGGCAAAATCCATCAATTATTGTGGGAGTTCTGGCCCTTTTTTGACTTCATTTTGTTTGAAGAAATGGTTTCAGTTCGATATCTTTTGAAAGCATTGCTGTATTGAATTCATATTTTATACACAGGTACATAATCATAAAATACAGGTCAAGATTGATGTTGGGCAAAATCCATCAATTATTGTGGGAGTTATGGCCCTTTTTCAACTTCATTTCATACAATAATGGTTACCATTTGTTAGTTTTTGAAAAGTTACTTGTTTCTGGGCTGTTTCTTTTGGAAAGTTGCATGGCATCCATTTCTGCGATAAGATACAGAATGTCATCACATGTCACAGTCATGACACCCCCGCCTTCCCCCCCCCCCCCCCCCCCCCCCCACACAAAAGCACAATACATCTGCCCAAGGAAAACAATAAAACATGTACCACAGAAGTCTGCCTTTGTGAACCTAGTTATGCTACAAGTGCCAGTACCTTAAACAAGGCGCCATCTTAGTTAGGGCACTAGGCAGGGGCATCCGTGTCGTATGGACACATTTCTAGTTCCTGTCTGTGAGCAGTTTAACCCATGTTAACCATTTGCTTTTCTCACAATGTATAAGGGCTAGAGAATTGAAACATGGTACACACTTACATCAGCACATGATCACCTGAATGCATATACCATTTATGACCTTGACCAAGTTTTCATGGTCTACTGACTTTGAAAAAATTTAGGTTATGTTAAATAGTTTCAAAGTAGCTATAAGGGTTAGAGTCATGATATTTGGTCAGCACTTGCATCTAGGTGAGATCATCTGAGTGTATCCAATCATGTAGGACAGTGACCTATGTTTTTAGGCTTCACTGACTTTATATTTCTCTGTCCCTGTATTGGTTAGTCATGATACTTCGCACACACTTACATATGGACCAGATCATTTCAGCAGCATCATCTGTGTATGGAATTGACCTGTATATTTTGCTTCATTGACTTTATGATACGCTTCACTGATTTTATGATATCTCTCTGTATATGGGTTTGGGCCATGATACATATGGACAAGATCATTTCACCACTGCCATCCGTGTATGGATTTGATCTGTATTTTTGCTTCACTGATTTAATATCTTTCACTGACTAAATGATATTTCTCCATCCTTATATGATACTTGGCACACACCTACATATTGACAGGATGATTTTATGATGTTGACAGTTTTCAAGAGTGACACTGTTGACGTTATGCTTGACAGCGCCTACTGGTGAAAAAAAAAGAATTGTCTGTTGCATTCATCAAATATTAGATAAACAGAATATGCCATGTATTCTAAACTGGTGCATTTTCATTGCCGCTGAGTATACTTGGCACACACTTACATATTGACAGTCATACATTTACTTGGCTTTCCTGTTTGCTTCCCTGGACAATGAATCCACCACAATGTTTGTAAGAGACAAACTCCCATTAGGCGCACTTTGTTGTCTTCTGACAAGTTAGTTATACAGTTGTTAATTGGATTTTTCATTTACTGGAAATGACAATTTATAGCTTTACTTGTAAGCAGTCAATTTGTCTGGTTGACTAGAACTCCAAGATTCAGATAAAATGTCAGTCTGACTTTTATCTAATATAATCCCCACGAAATTTTGGTCCCTACCAGTGCACACATCATCCCCAAAAATCTCTTATAACACATTATCTTCTGTCAATTCAAAAGTTTTATACTTTGAAGATTTAGTGTCCATAGTCTCTAGCACATTTTCTAATTGAAAATGGGAAGTTCCAGCTACAGACTGACATTCTGATTCAATATCCAAACATCTTCTTTCCCTCTTGCCAAGCTGAATAGACAGATGTCTTCTTGTGGGTGTAAGTGCCTCAATAAATCATCATTTAACGAATCTCAAGAGGACTAATATTCCTAGAAGCAGTATTTACACCTGATGTGTAAATGTGTGCAGCTGAAACTGTACTGGTCCTCATTGGAATACTGGTTACATTGTTTGGTGAGCACCCACCTGAGATATTGCATATGCCTACAGCTCATGTTTGCCTGGCCAACAACAGATTCATTATCTTCTCCTTGAAGCTGGCCAATCTGGTTTCTATATTCTGTGGCAGTTTATCCTCCATTTTGTCTTCAAAAGATTCCAACCAATTCAGCCTTTTTACTTGTTTTTGAAGACTCTCCGAGACGGTTTTGTTTGCAGACAGTCGCACTTTCAGAACGTGGAGGAGACAGCTCGGCCAGTGAGATATGTTCAAAAGAACCAAAACAAACCAAGGCCTCCATCATAATCCAAAGTATACAGAAAAAATATAAATAACACAAAAACATATTTAATACTTCTCAAAAATATTGCGTCATCACATGATTTTGATCATGGTTATTTAGACATGGTTTCTATCAGGGTTTCTACACGCTTATTGGGGATTGTGGACATTACAGGGGACAATAATCCTAACGTATGTTCTGTATCAGGTTTGTATTGGAATGAAATAAAATTCTCACCCCAAATGCTTATAGAAAGTTACTTTCCATCACCACCTGAGATGGGCATATTTCGAAAAATCATTGCAAACAAAAATTGGTCTATGGTATCATATTTTACGGAACTGGAGATAAGGTTACTTTTTTTTTTTTTTTCCAATTATCCATCCAAATGTATGTTATGACCCCTCATGAGAACTGGCTGAGATATGTTTTCTGAAGAAATAAAAGAAAAGGGCTGAAAAGTGGAGGGCAAAAATTGATTTAATTTCTTTACTATCGAATAAATTTCCATGAAACTTACCATACCTGAGTTTGACGCAAGGAATTTCAGAATTTTTTACATTTAAATAAAAAGTTACTTGATTATTATTACCATTTTCATTCTCTATATTATGTCATTCTTCTGTAGGAGATAAGTGTAAAGGTACAACAGCCATTGTAACTACTACAATTACTACTACTATAATAAGTGTAAAGGTACAACAGCCATTGTTATTACTACAATAAATACTACTATAATAAGTGTAAAGGTACAACAGCCATTGTTACTACTACAATTACTACTACTATAATAAGTGTAAAGGTACATCAGCCATTGTTACGACTACAATTACTACTACTATAATAAGTGTAAAGGTACATCAGGCATTGTTACTACTACAATTACTACTACTATAATAAGTGTAAAGGTACAACAGCCATTACTACTACTATAATAAGTGTAAAGGTACAACAGCCATTGTTACGACTACAATTACTACTACTATAATAAGTGTAAAGGTACATCAGCCATTGTTACGACTACAATTACTACTACTATAATAAGTGTAAAGGTACATCAGCCATTGTTATTGTTACGACTACAATTACTACTACTATAATAAGTGTAAAGGTACAACAGCCATTGTTACTACTATTATTACTACTACTATAATAAGTGTAAAGGTACATCAGCCATTGTTATTACTACAATTATTACTATTATAATAGTGTAAAGGTACAGCCATTGTTACGACTACAATTACTACTACTATAATAAGTGTAAAGGTACATCAGCCATTGTTACGACTACAATTACTACTACTATAATAAGTGTAAAGGTACATCAGGCATTGTTACGACTACAATTACTACTACTATAATAAGTGTAAAGGTACATCAGCCATTGTTACGACTACAATTACTACTATAACAAGTGTAAAGGTACATCAGCCATTGTTACGACTACAATTACTACTACTATAATAAGTGTAAAGGTACAACAGCCATTGTTACTACTATTATTACTACTACTATAATAAGTGTAAAGGTACATCAGCCATTGTTATTACTACAATTACTACTATTATAATTCATTCATAAATTACCATGTGGTCTGAAATGTGTGCACTCACTACCTGGTAAATAAGAGGCTTGAACAATAATGGGCCAGTCACTAAAAATGTTCTCCTTGAAAGTAAAAAAAGTCTCCATTTCCTTTCCTTGCATGAGTTTGTATCGGTACTAGAATAAGGTACACAAAGTTTCAAGAAAATTCATTGAGTAGTAATGAATTTAGATCAAATTTCTTGCCTACCACTTTTCAGTAAACAGCCTATATCTGGAAATTATTATGAGATAATACCTATATCTCGGGCTGTGTTATACAAATACAGTATTAAGGTGTATGGATACACTTGCATGGTTTTCCACCACTTATACAAAGGGAAACAACTTTTTAGCTCACCTGAGCGGAAGGCTCAGAGGTGAGCTTATAGGATGGGAGTCGAGCCGTCGTCCATCCGTGCGTCCGTGGGTGGGTGCGTCAACAATTTCAAACATAAATATCTCAGAGACTAGTGGGCCGATCGCAATCAAATTTTATCTGAAGCATCATTTGGGTGGGGGAAAGGCTAAAGTAGGTTTTGGTGCCGATCAGCATAGAACTCTGGTTTCCATGGCAACAGATAGCCCCCATAGGGTTATAATGGGGAAAATGGCGTCATCACGTTTTCTCGACTGTTTTTGATTAGATCCTTATCATACTTGCAGGTAATGATGACATACACAAGAGCTTGGATGAGTTCGAAATTTGGCGGGATTCGAGCACAGACTACGGAGTTAGCTGCCCTTGAGCGTTTGAAAAAAATCCCATAGGGTTATAATGGGGAAAATGGCGTCATCACGTTTTCTCAACTGTTTTTGCTTAGATCCTTATCATACTTGCAGGTAATAATGACATGCATAAGAGCTTGGATGAGATCGAAATTTGGCCGGATTCGAGCACAGACTATGGAGTTAGATGCCCTTGAGCGTTTGAAAAAAATCCCTTAGTGTTATAATGGAGAAAACAACGTCATCACATATTTTTAGAAAAACTTTGTCATCGCTCTAGTGCCTACATTTCTCGACGGATTTTAAAATAACTTCACACAAATGTAGGGCATGACAATATCTCGAGCAAGTTCGACTTTCAGGATGCTGTGCCCAAGGTCAAGGTAACTGTGGCTATTTTTAGAAAAACTTTGTCAGCGCTCTAGCACCTACATTTCTCAACAGATTTTAAAATAACTTCACACAAATGTAGGGCATGACAATATCTCGAGCAAGTTAGACTTTTAGGATGCTGCGCCCAAGGTCAAGGTCACTGTGGCTATTTTTAGAAAAACGTCAGCGCTCTAGCACCTACATTTCTCAGCAGATTTTAAAATAACTTAACACAAATGTAGGGCATGACAATATCTCGAGCAAGTTTGCCTTTCAGGATGCTGCACCCAAGGTCAAGGTCACTGTGGCTATTTTTAGGACAACTTGTTCATGGCTCTAGCGCCTACATTTCTCAAGGGATTTTAAATCAACTTCATACAAATGTAGGACATGACAATATCTCGAACAAGTTTGACTTCCAGGGTGCTGCGCCCAAGGTCAAGGTCACTGTGGCTATTTTTAGAAAAACGTTGTCAGCGCTCTAGCACCTACATTTCTCAGCAGATTTTAAAATAACTTCACACAAATGTAGGGCAGGACAATATCTCAAGCAAGTTCGACTTTCAGGGTGCTGTGCCCAAGGTCAAGGTCACTGTGGCTATTTTTAGAAAAACTTAACTTTTGTCATCGCCCTAGCACCTTCAATTCTCCATGGATTTTGAAATAACTTGACACAAATGTAGGGTATGACAATATCTCAAGCAAGTTCGACTTTCAGGATGCTGTGCCCAACGTCAAGGTCACTGTGGCTATTTTTAGAAAAACTTTGTCATCGCTCTAGCACCTACATTTCTCAACGGATTCTAAAATAAATTGACACAAATGTAGGGTATGACAATATCTCGAGCAAGTTTGACTTTCAGGGTGCTGCAATCAAGGTTTTTGATTAGATCCTTATCATACTTGCAGGTAATGATGACATACATAAGAGCTTGGATGCGTTTGAAATTTGGCCGGATTCAAGCACAGACTACGGAGTTAGCTGCCCTTGAGCATTTGAAAAAAATCCCATAGTCTTATAATGGAGAAAACAACATCATCACATTTTCATTTTTCATCGGATCCTCTTCATACTTGCAGGTAATGAGGATATGTATAAAAGCTTGTATTAGTTAGCATTGCGGCTAGATCCCACCACTGACTATGGAGTACCTGCCCTGAGCATCCAAAAAATCAATGTCGCCACTTTTTCTTGGTTTCTACTGATCCGATCCTTTTCAAACTTGCAGGTAATGAGGAATTGCATAATATCTTAAGTTCAAATTTTGGCCAGATCAGGCCAACCACTACGAAGTTAGCTGCCCTTGACAGCTCTGTCTATTGTGCTCTTGATCGGATACTTTTTAAACTTGCATATATTAAATGAGGGCATACATAATGTTTTGGATGAGTTTAATTTTCAGCCTGATTGGACCACTGACTGTGGAGTTAGCTGCCCTTGAGCATCTTAGATATCCCTATAGGTTTAGAATGTCTCTCAGGTGAGCAGTTGTTGCCCTTTGGGCTACTTGTTGACTTCCTGCTTCCTTCCCTGGATAATGTAACACTTCCCAGAAGGGATCTACTCTTCAACGAAAGAATTTGGTCAAAAGTAAATGGTAGAGTTACTGCCCCTGAAAGTGTACCCTTTCACTTTTATCATAAATATTTAGAAAATTCAACGGTTTATGTAGATGACTTCTTTCCATGAACCACCCGAGCATTGGCAGATTTTCAGAAAATCTTCACTGCAAAGCAAACTTTTTCATCTGGACTGACACGAGCCCCAGATACCATATTCAGAAGAAATATTAAGAGGAGGCAACAGTTTCTGTTCTGCAGCCTTCTGTCCCTGAACTTAGCTACTTGAATTTGGTTCTGTTGATCTGAGATACAGTTAAACCTGTCTAAAGGGGTCACTGTATTAAGGGGTCACCTGTCTTTAACAGCCACTTTTTAGCTCACCTGTCAAGGTGAGCTTATAGTATAGCCTTGGTCCGTCGTCGTCGGCGTTCACACTTTTAAACATCTCCTCAGAAACCACTGGGCCGATTGAAGCCAAATTTCATATGGAGCCTTAACAGGATGGGGGAACGAAAGTTTACATATTTGGTCCAGGTCACATGACCAAGATGGCCGCCATGCCCGTATATGGTAAAAACTTTAAAAAATCGTATTCTCCAGAATCAATAGGCCGATTGCCTTGAAACTTGGTATGTAGCATCTTGGTCTCTAGTACTACAAAGTTTATATAAATGATGACCCTGGGTTGACCTTGACCTATTTTATGGCAAGGTCAGATTTGGTCCCTTAGGCTTTTGAATGGGAAAATCTGAAAAAAGTGCATTTTTCTGTTGCTATTGTGCTCAGTGATATGAAAATGCAGTCAATTTCAACACCTATGGGTATTTGAGGTCAAGGTCATTTTGTGACCTTGGCCAAAGGTCATTTGTCCATTGGGTTTCAACATTTGCAAACATCTTCTCCTAAGAAACGATTTGGCTGATTGAAGCCAAATTTCATACGGAGACTTAACATGATGGGGGAGCGAAAGTTTATATATTAGGCCGAGGTCACATGACCAAGATGGCCGCCATGCCCATATATGGTAAAAAACGTAAAAAATCTTCTCCGGAATCACTGGGCTGATTGCCTTGAAACTTGGTATGTAGCATTTTGGACTCCAGTACTACAATATTTGTATAAACGATGACCTTGGGTCGACCTTGACCTACTTTATGGCAAGGTCAAATTTGGTCCCTTAGGCTTTTGAATGGGATAATCTGAAAAAGTGCATTTTTCTGTTGCTATTGTGCTCTGTGATATGAAAATTCAGTCATTGTCAATCTCTATGAATACTAGAGGTCAAGGTCATTGTCATCGTCTTCGTCCGTATTTGTCCGTCGTCAACATTTTCAAAGGACTTCTCCTCAGAAACCACTGGGCCATTTGAAGCCAATTTTCACATGGAGCCTAAACAGGATAAAGGAACGAAAGTTTATATATTTAGCCCAGGTCACATGACCAAGATGGCCACCATCATGCCCATATATGGTAAAAACCTTAAAAAAAATCTTCTTCTCCAGAACCACCGTGCGGATTGCCTTAAAACTTGGTATGTAGCATCTTTGACTCTAGTACTACAATGTTCATATAAATGATGACCTTGGGTTGACCTTGACCTATTTTATGGCAAGGTCAAATTTGAAAAAGTGCTTTTTTCTGTTGCTATTGTGCTCAGTGAAATGGAAATGGAAACTTCAACCCCTGTGGATATTTGAGGTCAAGGTCATTTAGTGACCTTGGCCATAGGTCATTTGTCTGTTGTGTGTTAACATTTATAAAGGACTTCTCCTCTGAAACTACTGGACCAATTTCAATTAAATTTCACATGCAGCCTTCAGGAAAAGCAGGAAAGAAAGTATATATATTTGGTCCAGGTCATATGACCAAGATTGCCACCATGCCCATATATGGCAAAAACCTTACAGTTTACATGCTCACCATCCAATCCTATAGAATTGCAGCCTGTTTATTATCCTACCTGAGCCTAAAGCTTACATTTCGTCCAGTTGACCTGAGAATATTATGGCAGGTGAGCGATCGTTGCCCTTGGGCTACTTGTTTTTGGGTCCCTTGGACCAAAATACAGTGCAAATGAACTTGTATTAAGGGGTCACCTATACCTGTCTTAAGCAGCCAATTTTTGTGGGTCCCCTGGGGTGACCCCTTAAGACAGGTTTCACTGTATTTTATAAAAATGTTGCCCTATAGTAAGCCAGAGGGCAAAAAATATTCCCACCTCAAGAGAAAAGCCTTGCTGTTGTGAGCTTTTCGGCTGTATGCGTACACCTTCAGAGAAGTAAACCATTTTTGCTGCCCTTCCAGTATGGTAAACTTTTAAAGGGTTGGTTGGTTGGTTGATTTGATGCTTAACGTCCACAGTAAACAACTAAGGTCATGTCGGGACGGTCAGTTAACCTAACCACACTATTCCTGGGCAGGCTTAGACCTCCTAAGCGGTTAACCAGTACTAAGTGCACATACTTTCGCCAGTAACTGACAACTGCCCTTCTTGAATCAGCGGAAGGAGAAACGAAAGTATGTGGCCAGACCGGGATTCGAACCCAGGACCTCTGACTTACGAGTCAGGTGCCCTACCGATTGCGCTACCCGGCCCAACTTTTAAAGGGAAGAATTTGCTACAACAGCAGCAAATTCTTTCTTTTTAAAAGTATACCTCATTTCAGAAGGGCTTTATTGTTCAGGGCAGCTAACAGGAACTCCCCTTATTCTTTCCATTAAGAGTACCCCCATTAGAGAGCATATTCTTTCCTTAAAAGTAGCCCCCATTGGAGCTAAGATTCATGAAGAAACTCACATACCAGGGAAAGAAATACTTATCTCCCTTATTAAAAATGGCGGCCTTACCATGGAGGTATATCAATATACCCAGAGCTCCAGATAAGAAGGGTACATAACAGAGATAATTCCATTAAGAGTACCCCCATTAGAGAGCATATTCTTTCCTTAAAAGTAGCCCCCATTGGAGCTAAGATTCATGAAGAAACTCACATACCAGGGAAAGAAATACTTATCTCCCTTATTAAAAATGGCGGCCTTACCATGGAGGTATATCAATATACCCAGAGCTCCAGACAAGAAGGGTACATAACAGAGATAATTCAAAGATAATTTTTCTTTTTTAGCTCACCTGAGCCGAAGGCTCAGAGGTGAGCTTATAGGATGGGAGTCGAGCCGTCGTCCGTGCATGGGTGGGTGGGTGGGTGGGTGCGTCAACACTTTCAAACATAAATATCTCAGAGACCAGTGGGCCTATCGCAATCAAATTTTATCTGAAGCATCATTTGGGTGGGGGAAAGGCTGCATAAGGTTTTGGTGCCGATCAGCTGAGAACTCTGGTTTCCATGGCAACAGATAGCCCCGATAGGGTTATAATGGGGAAAATGGCGTCATCACGTTTTCTCGACTGTTTTTGATTAGATCCTTATCATACTTGCAGGTAATGATGACATACACAAGAGCTTGGATGAGTTCGAAATTTGGCCGGATTCAAGCACAGACTACGGAGTTAGCTGCTCTTGAGCATTTGAAAAAAATCCCATAGGGTTATAATGGGGAAAATGGCGTCATCACGTTTTCTCAACTGTTTTTGATTAGATCCTTATCATACTTGCAGGTAATGATGACATACATAAGAGCTTGGATGAGTTCAAAATTTGGCCGGATTCAAGCACAGACTACGGAGTAAGATGCCCTTGAGCGTTTGAAAAAAATCCCATAGTGTTATAATGGAGAAAACAACGTCATCACATATTTTTAGAAAAACTTTGTCATCGCTCTATTGCCTACATTTCTCAACGGATTTTAAAATAACTTCACACAAATGTAGGGCATGACAATATCTCAAGCAAGTTTGACTTTCAGGATGCTGCGCCCAAGGTCAAGGTCACTGTAGCTATTTTTAGAAAAACTTTGTCAGTGCTCTAGCACCTACATTTCTCAGCAGATTTTAAAATAACTTCACACAAATGTAGGGCATGACAATATCTCAAGCAAATTTGACTTTCAGGGTGCTGCACCCAAGGTCAAGGTCACTGTGGCTATTTTTAGAAAAACTTGGTCATCGCTCTAGCGCCTACATTTCTCAATGGATTTTAAATCAACTTCACCCAATTGTAGGGCATGACAATATCTCAAAGAAGTTTGACTTCCAGAGTGCTGCGCCCAAGGTCAAGGTCACTGTGGCTATTTTTAGAAAAACTTTGTCAGCGCTCTAGCACCTATATTTCACAATGGATTTTAAAATAAATTCACACAAATGTAGGGCATGACAATATCTCGAGCAAGTTCGACTTTCAGGATGCTGTGCCCAAGGTCAAGGTGGCTATTTTTAGAAAAACTTAACTTTTGTCATCACCCTAGCACCTTCATTTCTCCATGGATTTTGAAATAACTTGACACAAATGTAGGGTATGACAATATCTCAAGCAAGTTCGACTTTCAGGATGCTGTGCCCAACGTTAAGGTCACTGTGGCTATTTTTAGAAAAACTTTGTCATCGCTCTCGCACCTACATTTCTCAATGGATTTTAAAATAAATTCACACAAATGTAGGGCATGACAATATCTCGAGCAAGTTTGACTTTCAGGATGCTGCAGTCAAGGTTTTTGATTAGATCCTTATCATACTTGCAGGTAATGATGACATACATAAGAGCTTGGATGAGTTCGAAATTTGGCCGGATTTGAGCACAGACGACGGAGTTAGCTGCCCTTGAGCGTTTGAAAAAAATCCCATAGTCTTATAATGGAGAAAACAACGTCATCACATTTTCATTTTTCATCGGATCCTCTTCATACTTGCAGGTAATGAGGATATGCATAAAAGCTTAGATTAGTTAGCATTTCGGCTAGATCCAACCACTGACTATGGAATACCTGCCCTGAGCATCCAAAAAATCAATGTCGCCACTTTTTCTTGGTTTCTACTGATCCGATCCTTTTCAAACTTGCAGGTAATAAGGAAATGCATAATATCTTAAACAAGTTCAAATTTTGGCCAGATCAGGCCAACCACTACGAAGTTAGCTGCCCTTGACAGCTCTGTCTATTGTGCTCTTGATCGGATACTTTTTAAACTTGCATATATTAAATGAGGGCATACATAATGTTTTGGATGAGTTTAATTTTCAGCCTGATTGGACCACTGACTGTGGAGTTAGCTGCCCTTGAGCTTCTTAAATATCCCTATAGGTTTACAATGTCTCTCAGGTGAGCAATTGTTGCCCTTTGGGCTACTTGTTTCTCAAATGAAAACATATGTTGTGACCATCATTAGAAATGTCTCGGCGGGACGGTTCAAATGAGGGTCAGTCACAATGTATGATTTTATGGAAAAGAAAGGAAAATTATCCCTATTGCCCCTTTTTATTATCTGGAGCACTTGCCCCTTTTTATCTGGAGCACTTTATAATACCACACGAAGTTTTTCAGTCAGAAGTTAGGCTTATCTGGAGCACTGAGGTCCACTGAACTCTGTTTTTGTCCATGCACTTATTGAGCATTGAGTAAATGTAGGCTTTGAGGAATTAAATTTGAGGCTTCTAGGAATCAAGTTCAAAAGTTAAAATGGCACTTTATTTTTCTCCAATAACAAATACAGTATCCGAACGCACTGTACCATCTCTTCTGATTTTCATAGTGTTGAATCGAGAGTACAAAATTCCCTTATAACCAGTAGTCGGAAATCATTATGTTTTGAGATTTTTGAGAATCTGCTGCGTCATTTATAGTTATTAAGCTTCGAAAATGTAAAGAGGTAAGTTTAATATAATTTGTTCTTCGGTCTTTTACTTTACTGCCCTGTACAATGTCGTGTATGGGTGGATAGTAAATGGTACAGTATTCAAATCGCCCTAGGCATGATTCTAAAACCATTCTAAGCCTTTTCTTACATGTGTTATAAAAATCTTTAAAATAAACGGAAAGCGTTATCAATCTACGGTTGGTTTGTTTTGATAGCAGGCTGAGAGCTAGGTTTTGCACGACACAAACTCGTGTTAAATTAGCTGATTGGAATAAAATTTCTGTGTCGGCCATGAGGTTTTCATTGTACAGGGCAATATAGTAAAAGACCTAAGAGCAAATTATATTAAACTTACCTCCTTACATTTTCAAAGCTGAATAACTATAAATGACACAGCAGATTCCGGAGAAAATCTCAAAACATAATGATTTCCGACTACTGGTTATAAGCGAATTTTGTACTCTCGATTGAACGCTATGAAAACCGGAAGAGATGGTACAGTGCGTTTGGATACTGTGAAACATACAAGCTACTGTGGTGTAACCAATACAATACAAATCCCTGAATAAAGACTAGAAGATCCAAGATGATGTATTTTTATTGCTATTCCCACATATCTTTGTCAAGCATTGTCCTGGAAACTGTGAACGTGCAATCTGGTAGATGTAACAAGTAAAAAAGAATTCTCAGAATAATTCTTGGATCTGATGTCTGTTCTCATTTCTCTATAAAAACATGTGGTGGCCACTCTGACATTAGAAAACCTCTGCTTGGCCACAATCAGTTTCTTTGGATGCGAAGTATGGAAAGAACCCATTCTAATGGACTTGCTAATATAACCAGACGTGTATTGGAAAACGTCAAAAATTTAAACAGTATACTCTGATATACAGTGGGAAACTTGCTACTACAAAACATCCCTTTTCATTGGCCAACACCTTTTTGGTTTTAGGTTACTGAAAGAGCTTGCTTTGGATGCAAAGTACCACACTTTGTATGGTGAACAACTGCATTAGAACGGGGACAACCAGTCATTTGGGGAGAACATTGTCCATTTTATGGTCACAAATAGCTTTTTACAGCTCTGCTGATGAGTCACCACAAAGCAAAATATACAACCATAAAACTGATATGTACCTTCCCAAAATGAGAATTTTGAGGATAGTTATCCCCTAATTGTGTGGAGATTGATTTTGGTTACAGTGTCAAACTACAGGGAACTACATGTACTGACTAGTGTATTGCAGGCTTTCAAATAATTGTCTATATGAACACTTTTTGTCATAAAGTGTTGGTATTCTGGATTTCACTGTGGAAGAAGAAGGAAATTCTATCAGCAGCATCCTGTAGGCACCATTCCTGAAAATGTTGCAAAACAGAAAGAAAATATTCTATCACTTATGCAAATATGTCGGGTACAAACAGTCTTTTCTTTTTCACTTGCATTTTTCTCCTTGATAGCAGGATTGTATCAAAACGTAGAAATGCCTTTCACATCATTTCTAAGAAGCCACAGCATTTTCATGTAGTAGTGATGAAAAAATGGGGTAAATGGGTATATCCCATGTTTTTCACCCATTTTTACTAACAGAATTTTTTTATGACTTCCAGTTTGTTTCCCTGGAAAACATCCTGTCCAAAAGAAGGGCAACTTCTTTCCTTTAAGAGGACCCTTACTGGGAAGGGAAGCAAAATGGAAAATGGCACAGATGATTTTCCCAAAAATGTACCCATTCACCTTAAAACATAGGTGGATTAACTAGGAAGTTTTCAGTAATACTGGAGGGTAGGAATGGATAATGTTCTAATCATAAATGATATAAAACCCAGGTCCATACTAGCCTGGAAAAATACAATCTGGTTGGTTGCACAAAAGAAGACTTTGTGATCTATTTTTCCATGAAATGAACTGGTGGTACTGATAAGTTACTTTCTGCAGTTGACATATGCAGCTGATACAAAACACTTGACAGGGAGCCTATTTTCACATGTAGGTCATTGTGACCTAGGTTTATGGCAAGTATTTCCATGAGTTTGGCTGCATGTGTTAATGAAGTTTTTATACCCATGGGGCTTGCAGAAACCAAGCTATGAATCGGATTCCAAAAACTTAAATCAGACTGGTGATCTGGAGTGGCGATATGTACACTGATGCAAAATGTAAGTCACCATTGACAGATTTTATAGGAGTCCACCTAGAGTGCTGGGATGCTTGCATGGGTAATTTTGAATAACCTGGGCCTTTCAGAAGCCAGTTTATGCACCAGACCTCAAAACTTGTATGAGAAAGTCCTTTTAGGTAAAAGTGGGTCATCTTGAGCTAGTTTCCAGATACAGTCAACCCACATTATTGACATTCAATATGACAGAAAATTATTACAGCAAATTTTGCATTTGCCCATATAAAAGCATGAGGTATCAAAGTTGACTGTGTCATAAACTAGGTCAAGGTCCACCGTCATCATTTGTATTTGGGCTCGAGTGCCCAATGCTACATACCAAGTTTCGTAGGCATTTCGGTTCTGAAGAAGATTTTTGAAGGGTTTTTTTTCCATATATAAGCATGGCGGCCAGCTTGGTCATGTGACCCAGATACCCCGAACAAATTTTTGTCCCACCTACCCATGAGGGCTCCACATGAAATTTGGCTTTGATTGGCCCTGTGGTTTTGGAGAAGACATTTGAAAATGGTGGGCAGACGATGGAGGCATTGGTATACTAAAAGCTCACCTATGAGCCTAAAGGCTCAGGTGAGCTATAAATGACAGAGATGCTTTCCCTGAAAGTGAATCCATTCAATTTAAGTATAATTGGAACAAATGGAAAATTTCTGGTTTTAGGTGTCCCAATACTTCAGCACATTCGGGTAAAATGTTGAGCAAGACTTATCTAATAGGTTGTTACTCAGGTTCTGAAGTGATGTCTTACAAAACAGACAAATCTGAGCAGTTGTTAGCAGTAACCACTTACTGGAGATTCTGTAACAGCTGTTCCTGGGCTATGTTTCCAGTCCATCAGTTCATCCATACCAAGGTTTCTCTTCTGAAATAGATAAGTAACATATTTAAGCTAAACTGACTGACAGTATTGACAGAGCAAACAGTGTAGAACCAGGTGAAACTGCTCCTAAGACTTGTACTAATTGTTAACACTTCTATAAGCTCCCCCAGCAGGACAATCGTATCTTGATCACCCATGGGGAAACAAAAAGTGGCTCATTTGCGATGCTTTTTGATTCAAAGGACCTCAAAAAGTGGCTGTTTAAGTCAGGTGATGGCTATAAATTCAAAGATGTCAGAATACACTACAGAGATCACTTAGTGTTTGTAAGTCTTCAGTGCTTTGATTGAGAAAGGATCATTTTCATGTGTGGTAACTGTTTGGCCAGTATTGGGGCAAGCCTTGTTACATCCTTGGGAAAAGATGTTCCATTGTCCACTAAAACCCATGATAGTTTATTACTGAACATTAACAGTTGAGAAGTTGGATACTTTATATCTGTCTGTTTCATGACATATCTAAATAGGCATGTCTTAGGAAGCAGTGCATACCCAGATCAGACTTCTTCAAGCAGATTGATTCAATCTCTGCTGCTTGCCACTCAACCAGCAATATTTCAGTGCACTGCTGAAGAGTTAAGTCAGCATGTTCCACTTTAAGGCCAATGAAAGCAACTCTGTTATTTATTTCCACCCTGCTCACAGGAGGTCAACTCATAGAAAAGAATTTGCTCTCTTAGGAGTAGACCCCATTTGGAAGGGCTTTGTCATCCAGAAAAGCAAACAAAGAAGTCCCAAAATTGTTTCCCTTTATAAAGATGGCAGAAAAACTTGGCTGTGTACCCATTCACCTTAAGAATAATTACATAGAGGATCTTACATGAGTGCTCATGTATTATTGAATTTATTTAACGAGTTGGGGAAAAACATAAGATGCGAGGCTTTGCCGAGCATCTTATCGGTTTTCCCCGAGTTTAATAAAGCCGAGCACCTTATCGGTTTTCCCCAACCAGTTTAATAAATTCAATAATACACGAGCACGAATGCAAAATTCTATTTATCACATGACACTAAAATCGCATTTTATTAGCAAAATTTGCACAAAAACGTCACGATTTCACCATTAGAAAACGCAATGTTTTTATGGACGTCAACATATAACGTTTACGACGTAATTTGCATATTTAATCCACTAGTGGATTATCGTTTTTAATGCATGGCTTTATTACACTGTCAGATGCGACGTCATATGAGAAAGATGTTTCTTGAGAAGTGTCATTACTTGGAAAGACTAGTGTTACTTTTCATTTGTAGGCTTTAAATATTGGTCTATGTATTGTGATATTGACTCCATACCATTTTAAGAATTTATACAAGTATTTGCAAATACGTTGATAAATTTAGAGTGGATGTGTCACTTCATTTTTAGCTCATCTCTACAAAAGTACAAAATCAGATATGACAGTCATCCCTGCATCAGTTCCAATCCATGTAAAAGTGTTTAGTTATTCTTTTCTTTTTAGTATAAAACGTAATGCCCCCCTGACAGTCAGGGGGGCATTATGTTTTATTTTTCAAGTGTTGGGGAAGATAGGCTGGTCATAGGTAGCATTGATATTAATCAGTAGATGTATGTGATACTTTTATTATTATGCTCCTTGACAATAGTCAGGGGGCATTGTGTTTTTACTTTTTAGGAGATGGGCAAGATAGGCTGGTTACAGGTAGCATTGATGTATGTGATACTAAACTCCTACCTTTTTCTGTTTTGATGAAACACCAAGTTGGCATGGTCTCACCACACTATCTTGCACAGCTTCAGGTTCGGAGTTTCTAGTTTCCTCATCACAGTCACAGTTTAAGAGATCATGAGTATCACAGATAGTGCTCGTATTTATAGAAAATAAATCCTGGAATTTCAGAAAATCTCAGTCAACAATATTATTCGTCTACAAATACAGGACTTTTCAAATGAACAAATGAATCATGTTTCAAACTGCCTTTAACTGACCAGACAGTTTCACATAAATCTGTTCTTCTGCATCCTCTAAGTAACAATTGCACCTGTCAATGTATTGACAACGTAATTGGCCGTCGCCAGTATGGTGAAACCATGGATGCTTCATACCAGTACCGCGAAATGTAACTGGGCCTTTTATCTATAACTCATCCATGTATTGCAATTCCAATTCTATTTTTTTATTATTGATTTGATGCTTAATGTCCACAGACAACAGCTAAAGTCACGTCGGGACGGTCAGTTAACCTAACCACACTATTCCTGGGCAGACTTAGACCTCCTAAGCGGTTAACCAGTACTAAGTGCACATACTTTCGCCAGTAACTGACAACTGCCCTTCGTGAATCAACGAAAGTATGTGGCCAGACCGGGTTTTGAACCCAGGACCTCTGACTTATGAGTCAGGTGCCCTATCAATTGTGCTACGCGGCTCGGCTCAATTCTATTAGTATACATGTAATATCAAAACTCAAAACACATATGTGTTCAAACAGTTTCCTGGATTAGCACTGAACAATTACCTTAAATCTGATATCAGTGAATTACTTAAGAAGTATTTATGTGCCTTACCCGTAAATCATCTAATGAAAACTGTGCTTCTTTTTTCTCCCTAACATCTATGACTGAACCACTAAGACCTTGCTTACAAATCTGACGCTGGTACACCTTCTCTTCTATTGTGCCCTATAATAATATAAAGATATCTGAGCTGCATCATGGGGAAAAATCTGTCAAAAGGCTTATACAAATTGTAAATGCCCATACCAGCCTGTGCAACTGCACAGGCTGGTCAGAGCATTTAAAATTGATCATGACAATAATTATACTCTACAGTTTGAAAAAGAACTGTACATGTTTGCAGGCTGTACTGGCCATGTGCAAGCGACATGTATCAGACAACAGGTTTTCTCACAACTACAGACAAGGCTGTGTGTCTAATACACACATCGTATGATTTTACTGTTACGTTTTTACACTACCGCATGCCTATACAGTAAACAATTATTTTTAATTCAGTGCCCAAACCATAACAGCTTATATTACTGGATTTCACATGTGTCCTGCAACAAACTACCTTTTGAAAATTACTGAGGCTCTAAAATCTTGAACTTTATTCTCACTATTCTTCTTTTATTAATACCCTAATCGACCCGTTTAAACACATGCCCCTATTACAGCACACCACGGCCTTTTTTGGAAAAACTGCATAAGCACACACTGCTTTTCCTTTTGAAACTTTCACACAACCCAACGACCTCCCATTACTGTTTCAACAGCGAACTCAAGGCTTTCATATAATTATCTGTCCCTTGAAAAGTATAAACACACGGTATTTCCAGTCCTACTCCATGTTACATCTTTCCAATCACCCTGCATTTAATTGTTCTGAGTGTGTGATTATTAGAAACACTTTTAACCACACCTTTCTGTTGCAATTTTGGAAAAATTGAACGCACTGTGTGGTACATGAATGATTACCGTAAGTGAAATAAGAGTGGTTTATCTGTTCTGCTCTCAACACAAATCCTGATCACATTTCAAAACAGATTAAATGAACTGATACTTACTGTAGTTAGAAGTCTGTAAATGTGGACCTTTTTCTTCTGACCATCTCGCCATACTCTAGCCATTGCCTGAAATAATGTAGAAATACCATAATGATCATAAGTATTGGAAAAGACATTCCTGAGTAGCCAACATGGATCCAGATCAGCCTTCAGCAGTCAATACAATAATTCTCCTATCATAATTAGCCCATGGTATGTGCACACCACCATTTCTATAGTTGACTCTCAATGCTTGAACTGTAAAAGTTTATTTGCCCAACCAAATTTTGTTTCATGAAACTGTTGGCTAACAGTACAGACGCTGAACAGAGTGCTCCTTAGGAGCAGTCTGATATGGTGTGTACTGTTCGCTCAGACAGACACACTGAATATTTAACTCACCTGTAGGTCATTAGCAGGGTTCCAATCAATATCATATAGTACAAGTCTTGAGGCTCCAATCAGGTTCAAACCCACACCTCCAGCTTTGCTGCTTAACAGAAATATGACTGCAAAAGAACACAACATACAGATTAAGAATCTGGAAAAAAAAAGTTTTAGTAACTTAGAGGTGATATTCTTCTGGCATGCTCTCATGGCCAGACAAGGCCTGAATATATACTAAACATCTAAAATACCCATCCAAATGTTTATGTCAACTTATCTTATTTCTTAAACAGGGGGGACAAGAGGCCCTGAATCGCTCACCTGAGCAAAAAGGTTAAAGGTCAAACTAGGGTCATCATTTGAAGAAACCTGATACTTTGCAACTGTCAAAATATGAGAGAAATTGTTTAAAGTTCAAAGAATGATCTTAATCAATGTTCATGTACTCATTTAGTTGTCAGACTGTATTTATCAAATTTTGCACCAAACTCTTTCTGTAATTTCCATTAACTGTTGTGTTTAAACATTTTCCCATATAAAAACACCAGAAAGCAAATTTGACCTTGCCTTAAAACAAGTCAAGGTCATCCCATGGTCATCAATTAAACAATCTTGGTAGAACTCTAGTACTCAATGCTAAATACCAAGTTTCAAGGCCACAGGTTGATTGGTTCTGGAGAAGATGAATTTTAAAGGTTTTGACCATATATGGGTGTGGCCACCATGTTGGTCATGAGACCTGGACCACTTGAAGAAATTTTCGTTTGCTCAACCCCTAACATGCCAAATTTCAAGCATCGAGCCAAGTGGTTCTTTTGAATATTTTCCTACATACTTTTATAGTTCAAACCCAGGACCCCCTAGGGTGGGACTATTTTGGACTCTGGGGCCACAATTTGAATAAACTTGGTAAATGACCATTAGGCACTGCTACATATCAAATTTAAAGCATCTAAGCCTAGCAGTTCTAGACAAGAAGATTTTTAGTATGTTTTATTTTCGAACACAAAAACCCCTGCTGCAGGGCCATTTTGGACCCTGGGGCCACAATTTGAACAAACTTCGTAGAGGTCCACCAGGCAATGCTTGATACCAAATCAAGCATCTGAGCCTAGCGGTTCTGAAGAAGATTGGCAATGCTAAACACCAAATTTCAAGCATCTGAGCCATGTGGTTCTGAAGAAGATTTCTGAATATTTTTCTATGTATTTCTATGGTCCAAACCCAGAATCCTCTGGGGCATGGCCATTTTGGACCCTGGGGCCACCATTTGAACAAACTTCATAGAGGTCCACCAGGAAATGCTTCAAGCATCTGAGTCTAGGGGTTCTAAAGAAGAAGTTTTTTTTAATATTTTGCTATGTATCTCCAAGGTTCAAACCCAGGACCCCCTGGGGTAGCTCCATTATGGACCCTGGGACCTCAATTTGAACAAACTTGGTAAAAGACTACTAGGCAATGCTACATACCAAATTTTAAGCATCTGAGCCAAGTGGTTCTGAAGAAGATTTCTGAATATTTTTCTATGTATTTCTTTCTATCATTCAAATTCAGAACCCCCTGGGGAGGGGCCATTTTGGACCCTGAGGCCATCTTTTGAATAAACTTGGTGAAGGACCACTAGGCAATGCTTCGTACCTTACTTCAAGCATCTGCGCTTAGCTGGAGAAGAAGATTTTTAAGTATATTTTAATTTCAAACCCCAGACACCCTGCCGCCAGCCATTTTGGACCCCAGGGCCACTATTTGAATAAACTTAGTAGAGATCCACTAGATTATGTTCATACCAAATATCAAAGCCCTAGGCCTAGCAGTTTCAGAGAAGATGTCATTTAAAGCAAATTGATGACACATGACATACACAGATTGATCACAATAGCTAACCTAGAGCCTATGGCTCAGGTGAGCTAAAAGGGTCCCAATCCATTACACCATAAACAAACCTTTTCCTGTGACCACAAGTCATGATGAAGCTACCACAGTTTCATTGCTTGATAAAAGTGTTATTGCCCTTTTTTAAAAAAGCATTAAATTCCATTATACGAGTTATTGTTTGTGTTCAGAAATATGACATGCAAAGGTTAGAAAACAGCTATATTTGTTTGAATGTTCGGGTTCTTTACAAAATGATAGTAATGAGAAATTGTTCAATTTTCCAATTATCTCCTTTTGTATTAAGAGTAATTTTAAATGTCACATTATGCCATAGTTTCAGTTTTGGTGCAGCAGTTTTTTGGTGACTTTTACCTGTCAGTTGATTTCTTTTTATCTGATTATGTTTCAAGCAATCAGGCTATCAAACGAAAAGCATAGCCTTTTTGGTGAATCAACTCTGCCATTTTCATTTTAGAGGAGCAAATTCTTTCTGGGTAGAATCCCTGCTGGACGGTTTTTGTTGTCCAGGGAAGCAAACAGTATGTCAAAAAAGTTGTTTCCCTTTATAAAAATGGCAGAAGAACATCAAGACAATCCTTACAATCTTTACACCTTTTAAAATACACTCAATTCTTGATATCTTGAACAATGACATTTCAAAGAACTCTCTTATGTCAAAGAATATATTTGGACCAGTTTCCTATTTTTTGTTTACATTTCAATTCCTGTTATCCCAAACTACTGATATCTCAAAGTAAATTTTCTGGTCCAAGAAAATAAACTTTGGGATATCAGTAGTTATGGATGAGCTCTGACTTAGAGATATCGAGAACTGACTGTACTTCAAACTTGAAGTTGTCTTTATTATTTGCACATGTCTTACATTACTTATTCCCATGGCAAAGATAAAGACTTACAATCATGCATATGTTTATTATTAAATCTCTGTACTAGTTCTTGTCTCCTACTGACTGGTGTCTGCCCATCAAGTCGTAGATGCTTGAAGCTACACTGGTCACAAAACTTCTCAATCAGGTCTAATGTCTGTAATATACCCATGTTCACTAAATGAGCAGTATTATGTAAAATATATACCTATTTCGTGCCGAAATTGCTTTAAAAGAACAAGTTTTAAGGTCACAAATGAATGCACTGTATCAATTTACAACAGTGAAGCCAAAGTGAATTAATTTTCGTATCTGCCCAATACATGTATTAATCCACAATAATTCACCGGTAAGGAAAACTTATTTGGATTCTAACATTATATGGAATGAAAATGCAAGAAGATTGCGACGCTTTCCAAAGGACTATTTTGAGGCTGACATCACTGTTTACATCCGACGTCATCAAGGCGCAAAATCTACACACTGCAACGTTAACATGATTTATCACAAATTTTCATAGGAAGCCGCTTCCCATACACTCAATGGGAAAAATGTCAACATCATTTGAGCCGCGACATGAGAAAACCAACGAAGTAGTTGTGCACCATGTGTTGACTCAGATCAGCCTGGGCATCCGCCCAGACTGATCAGAGCCTTCACTTTGTGCTTAAAGTGTGGCTAAGGGTCTAAGCTAGCTCCATGCAGACAGCGAAGACTGATCAGACTGGGGGATGCCCAGGCTGATCTGTCTGCGCCGGCCGCACAACCACTTTGGTGGTTTTCTCGTGTCGTGGCTCATTTTAAAATCTGGCTTATTCACAGCTTCAATTATATTACCCAGCTGGTGATATTGAAGTAGTGCATGAATATACAAACCTTGGTATGATTTGAGACAACAACAATTTTTTCTTGGAGTTTCTGTAACCTGTGAAGTAGTGAGCTTAGAACAGCCAGTTTCCCACCATGAACCTCCAGATCTTCAATGTCACTGAACTCAGCAGGATATTTATTTAGGAGACCTTTATACACAGATGACTGGAAGGAAAAGGTTGTGTGTAATAAACCACCTTATTGTCACTGTTCATTAAGCATCAATACCTTGGGTGATTTAAATTCTACAGTCAACTAAAGATGTATTGATATCAATCTTTATATTCTGTTATTAGTTCGTAACATTCCAAGCTTCCCTGCATACACAGATACTACAAACCTCAAAATAATCCCATGCAGCAAATAAAGCAGAATATAAACTGTCATAAAATGGCAAACAACAATCAGGATTCTTGATATTGTATGTGATATATAATATTTTGATAAGTGAAAAGAGCAGACATTTTAAGTATTTTGTTAGGTAGCTTACAGCCTCATCAAACTCAGTCTCCTCAGCTTGTGCTTCATGTTTCTTAGCTTTCTGATACAGCAGTGCTGGGTGATTACACAGCTGTTTCAGGGCCCCAATACAGATGAGGTGGGGTGAGCCACTCAGACTGCCCGCCAGACAAGATCTAATCAGCTGACATCTCAGTAACTGATGGTACAGAGTAAGCTGAAGTTCACTAGGGTAACAGAATATCACCATCTCACCTAGAATAAAAGAATACTGTAATAATCATGTATATTTGGACACCCTGACAACCTCTGAGCAAACAGTGTAGACCCAGATCAGCTGACTGATCAGGGTCTGTACTCATGAGTAGTTTGCTTTTGTTTGCACTGTGTTGCTGACCATTTATAGAAAATACTCTGATAGAAGAAACAGACTTGGCCAATTCAAATATGACAGAGCATGTTAAAGGAATGACAGAGCTGTTCAAATAAATAACAAGTTTTTGAATTCAGGGTAGCTACATGTATTAACAAATTTTCGTGACTTTTCTAATTCATTACTATGACCTTTGTTAAACCAACATTTCTACATCTATACTCTTTTATGAAACCTTATATCATCTTCAGAAGGAAATATTTTCTGCTAGGAAATATCACTTTCATTTTTCACAGTTAAAATTTTGGTTAATTTGGTTTTACTCTTTTATTATACAAGGGTTATTTGTTATTTTGTGTGTGTGTATTAACAACCTGTGTACCAATGGTAAGGGTGCTACTGAGACCAAAAGCATAGGTGTTAAGGTGAATGGGTATACCTGGGAACCCCGCATGCTTTTTCGCCTTTTTAGAAAGGGAGGAAACTTCTGTGACCTGTTTACTTCCTTGGAGTATGAAACCCTTCTAAAAGGGGTTCTATTCTTAAAAGGAAGAATGATAGTGGTCAAGGTACCCAAATCATAAGTCAGAACTCGTAGGTCATTTAAACATAGACAATTCCGGAATATTTTAGATACACAGACATGGACCCCAAAAGAATATGAGGAATTACAGGATCAAATTCCTTCTGGCTAGGTCCCCATTAAGCAGGGAAGCAAGAAATGAAAACAGTAGAGTTGCTTTCCCTGCAAGTGTACCAATGCCCTTTCATCTAGCATCAAAAATAGTGATGATTTTGTTACATTTTACACAGCATGTGCACTTACTACAGCAAATGTGGTATGAAAACAATAAACATACACTTTGGCGGCAGATATTTGTTGTTGATTTCCTGGGTCCTGCGCAGAACAAACATCTGTGTCATCCTAGCAAGCTCCGCCCCTCTTTCTTCACCCAATGAGATTTCTGCAGGTGTAGCTGCAGGCTGTCTGGCTCTTACTATTGGATCTTCATAGATTCTTCTAAATGCTGCACTAGAACCTTAAAAATTTTATAGAAAAGAACGTTATCATGTAAAAAAAATTAAACATGTCATAAACACATACAAAGAGGTTTTATTTAAACCACTAATTTTTTACCCTACACATGTTCATATGTCATCAATTCAAACAATGGATTAGATAACATTTTGCAATCTGGCCACTGCAGGTGCAGTTTGTTTTTCAATTTTTTAAGACATGGTTTAAAGAGCTGCCCAGATCCTGATCATACTACATAGTCTATATGTGCCTTAGAAATTTTAATGGTGCTACTCCAAAGATAACTAATGGTAACTTAATCACAGCAATACCTGCTCTAACATGATTCTAAACACCTAGTACCTCCTGAGCCTAATGTCTCAATTTGACAATAAACAGTATTTGGTAGGACATACTTTATGGTGAATGGTAACACTTTAGAGGAAGAGAAACTATGCCGTTTTCAGTTAAGGTCAACTCTTTAGGGAAAGAGTATGCACACTCATTGAGTGGTTAGAGAGACTGCCTAGGTTATGGTGCAAAGTCGCCGGAAGGTTGGGAGTTCGAACTGGGCTTGGCCAACCGATGACTGGAAAACTCTGTCAACCCAGCAGTAAATGGGAGCCTATCTGGAATCAGGGAAGGATAAGGCAGTAAAAGGAGAGGATTGGGCTCCGCCTTTCAACTGCTGTGCCCAAGATACAGTGGGTCTCTTGTCCCCACTGCCTTACAGCTACTAGGATATGGGACACCTTTAGCTTTACCTTTATGCTCCTTGATGGGCTAATTCTTTCAATTAAGAACAGACCTCTTTTTAAAGGGTATCCTCACCTGAAGAAACCAACTAGATACAGATGTTGTCTCCCTTTGAAGAAAAGTGGCTAAACATGGAGTTGTACTCATTAAAATTACATTGCATTCTATATAGAAGTACCCTGAACACTCACAGAAATGTCCGAGCAAATAGTGCAGAGCCAGATCAGACAGCTTCTAAGGGGCAGTCTGATCAGGGCTTGCAGTTTCCACAGCTTGAAAATTTTAACTACCAAAAAAGCTTAAGGTGCCCATTTTAAAATAAATACATGTATGATAATTACCAAATACACCTGGGTTACAGAACTCTACAATAGAGTAGAACTCCTGAAGATCATTCTGTATAGGTGTACCAGTCAATACTATCCTTCTCTGGGTTGGCAGACTCATTATCAGCTGAAATAGACATAGCAATCAAACGCTACAAGATGCATTTTCAGGGGAAACAACTCTGTCATTATCATTACTACCTACTTTTCTATGGGGTGTCAACTCTTAAAGGAAAGAATTTGCTCCTCTTGGAGCAAATTCTTTCCTTAAAGAGAAGACCCCATTTAGGAAGGGCTTCAGTCCAGTAAAACAAACAGAAAGTCACAAAATTTGTTCCCTTTGTAAAATGGGTGGAAAGACATGGAGGTGTACCTTTAATAAACCATTACTGCAACTGTCCTGAAACTTTGCTATGTGGCAATGTGTTCAAATATTGCTGGCAGAATAGGAAACTGTACAGATACTGACTAAACTGTTTGTGCAGAATTATTTTATGAGCTCTACAAATTGTATTGTTTTGTAATAATCTAGGATAATTTACCAAATTTCTTCATACAAAACATATGTTGTGATCCCTCATTAGAAACACCTCGCCAAGGCAGTTCTGTGGGGTCTATATTTCTATGTAAACATAATAAATATATCTCTGAACAGTTGTTAAATGAAATCAAGAAACAAAAAAAATATGCGACAACTTACTGATGTGGTTTTAATTGCTGTGTTTTTCAGTCTGTGTCCCTCATCACAGACTACAAGGTCAAAAGTCATCTGCTGTATTTGCTCATACACTCTCACAAACATCTCATATGAAATTACCAATACTGGATACATGGATGTTTTCATAAACTCCTGCAAAACAAGTACAACTTTCCAACATTCTGATAATAACAAAATGTCATTCTTAAAATGATGCACATCTTAAGGTAAATGGGGATCAACTCTGCCATTTTTATCTTTGCCTCCCTTTGCAATAGGGGTCAACCCTCAAAATGGAGCAAATTCTTTCATTCAAAGTAAACCCCATGGAAGTCTTTTATTTTTTTTCATCCAAGAAAACAAACAGTAAGTCACAAAAGTAGTGTCCTTTTGTGTCAAGACCTGTCTACATACAGGATAGCTTGCCTGACAGCACCTTGCCCATCACATTAAAAACTTGAACCAATGCAGAAGCTGATGCAAATGCCTATGTGACAACAACACTTCTTCTGTACTTTCATGCAGGCAAGCTAAAAATGGTTGAAAAGCATGGGAGTGTACCCATCCACCTAAAAACATTGTCATCAAGTATACATGAGCTGCCCATGCACAGATCAGCATGCATTCTCCGAGCTCTAGTTAAGAGGGAGTATTTGGTGATAACTTAGGATAATTTTTGTTAACAATTCAGCATAAAAATGTATGTTGTGACCCCTCATCTTGATGGTGATTAATTTAGGTGTCTCAAGTTTAGTAATTTTTACCCTACAAACTCACCTCAATCTTCTTATCTGAGCTAACACCATAAACTTGTAGCCTCTCTGATCCTAGCCACTTTTTAAATTCTTGAAGCCAATTCTGAAATAATGATATAAAACCTTGTAGTCAGCTTTGGTTCCATCAAGACTTCTTCACTAAATTCACTAAATTTCCATTTAAATCTGTTACATCGATACTAACAAATAGCAAAACATGAAAACATAGGAACAAGCAAAGCTAAAGAAATGTGCATACATGGAGCCAAGTCCATCTGGTGTTGTGTCACTACTGATCATTAGGGCCCTATCACTGGGAAATATTGGCTGATGGCACATGCTATGAGGCCCATTTTCTCAAAGAACAGCTTATATGAGTAACCTCATACAAAACGTGGTAAACATATCTGTAAAGACTCAAACTAATGTACAGCTAATCTAAGCTTCAGCCTTCATTTTTGCACCTTCAGATTTCAGTGTCAACATTGAACAGCAAATTCACTGACCAGATTGCATTAATCAGCAAGCTCATCTGAGCCTTTGCTCTCTGTATATGTATTTAGCAATCTTTTTGCATGTTATGACTCCTATGGTTATACCAAAATTCTACAAAGTGCTATGTAGCATCTGCTACACTAAACAGTAGTGTGGTTGCAAAAGCTGACAGCAGAAAACCTGGGACCAGATGTTCAAAGTATGTTAGCTAAACAAAGTTGATAGTCAAGGAGTTGTTAAGTCTTCTACCAGATATTATATCAAATGTGCCAATATTTTTTGCTGAAAAATGTGAAGAGTTTTTGCAGAGCATAAGTTCCTCATATCTTTGAGGCAAAAAATAGCATTTTTTTTGCATACAATACATTTTGAAAACCTTATGCCTGGTTAACTAAACAACATCACTAGTTTTGAATAATTAGGCCCAAAGTGCTATAAATCACTTGCTTGCTAAAGCAGGAGCAACAAAACATAAAAGATCTAGCTACCTTTACAAGACTTCCTGGTGTTACAATCAAAGTTTTTCTTGATATAGGTTTCCCTCCATATGGCCCCTGCTTGTGAAGGGTCCTACAATATGGATAAAATCAGTTAAGGTTTCCAAACCTTGGGGTAATTACAGTAAGTACCATATTCATCTGGTTATAAGACAGGTTTTTCCCCCTCCAAGACAACCTCAAGAATTTTGATCCATCTTATTACTCAGATATAAATCGTTTGGATTGTTTTGGAAAGAAAAAAAAACATTTTCTAGAAGATGCCTGGTTGGTTGTTTTGGGTTTAATATTTAATATTTTTGAGATAGTATTTCAGTCTATATAAAGCCGTCTCCCAGAGACAGGGAGAAAGAAAAGAGATATGATAGATGAGAGAAAACTATTCAAACAAACCCCACCTGACCTAATGCAAGCACAATAGGCCCTTGCCATACTTTTATCCAAATTAGATTTGCTAGAAGAATTACACAAGAAGGGTTTAGATATTTGAGGTCATTTTCGAGGGGAAAACCTAACTGTGATTACAATTCTGAGGCTTCTCTGAATATCTTCTGTAAGCTTATTGTTTAATCTTTTTTGCTTTAGAATGTGCTGATATACACAAAAACAAAACTGTTGGATGATATAAGGTACATACGTTTAGAAAATTAAGATGCTGAGCTAATCATATTGAATGTTACAATAACCTAAACCTCCTGTTCATCAGCAGTTTTCTCTGTTTAGCATTCACAATCTATGAATGTTGACAACTCTGAACTATTAGTGAATAGGGAAGTTTCTGTTCAGACTGCATAGATTCACAGGATGATCTAGGTCTTCAAATTTGTACATAGTATCAGTCATCTTTTTTCACAACACTCCATACACTCCATCTTAAAAGTCAGTCTGATCTGGGTCTTCACTGTTTGCTCAGTTACTTCTGTCCCAATATTTATGGGTCATTATGAGTAAAGGGATACTACTTGTCCTCAACTTCAAAATTCCCTGACTTTTCCTTGATAATTCCCTGATATTTTACGGTTTTCCTTACCCTTTTAACAGATCCGAAAGTTGATTTTACACTGTTTGACAGTGCTGAATTTACACTATGTTTGACTGTGCTGACTACATTAACTGAAAATTGGGGGTTTCTCTTAAAGGTCAAAACTGGGGGTTACTCTTAAGGCAAAGAATTTGCTCCCTCCTCCAGGGAGCAAATTGTTTCCTTTAAGAGTAGCCTCCAATGAGGAGGGAGATAGGCCTGGACCATCTTGCTAGAAAGTATATATCCTTTCCCTTCAACAGAATAAGTTCATTTCTGAAGACTGCCATATTAAACCACAAATTTTCAAATTCCCTGGCTTTTTTCTGACTTTTCAAGTCCTTTCCAAATTTCCCTGACCAACCACGAAATTCCCAAACTTTTCCATGACCTGGAAAAAATTCATTTTCCGGATAATTTTCCCTGACCATGGCAACCCTGGGCTAGTTACTGACATTGGGTGTTGGGATACCTTTCCCAGTTATTGTAATTTATTATCCTAAAATTTTTTTACACTACTGTTTTGTGGAATAAAATGCTGGTAGAAGGAAACACAGTGCAGATCCAGATCAGACTGCTCCTTAGGAGCAGTCTGATCTGTATCTGCCTGTTTGCTAAGGTACTTCAGTCTTGATATTTGGGGTCATTAGTTCTAGTCTGATCATAATGCTGCTGTTCATATCTCGTTAGTGTTAATATTTGGTAACATGCTGTATTTGTATGGATTATATGCCGAAATATTTTATTTTATTTCACATATTTTTTTAGCTCACCTGAGCCGAAGGCTCAGAGGTGAGCTTATAGGATGGGAGTCGAGCCGTCGTCCGTCCGTCCGTGGGTGCGTGGGTGCGTCAACACTTTCAAACATAAATATCTCAGAGACCAGTGGGCCGATCGCAATCAAATTTTATCTGAAGCATCATTTGGGTGGGGGAAAGGCTGCATTAGGTTTTGGTGCCGATCAGCTCAGAACTCTGGTTTCCATGGCAACAGATAGCCCCCATAGGGTTATAATGGGGAAAACGGCGTCATCACGTTTTCTCAACTGTTTTTGATTAGATCCTTATCATACTTGCAGGTAATGATGACATACACAAGAGCTTGGATGAGTTCGAAATTTGGCCGGATTCGAGCACAGACAACGGAGTTAGCTGCCCTTGAGCATTTGAAAAAAATCCCATAGGGTTATAATGGGGAAAATGGCGTCATCACGTTTTCTCAGGTGTTTTTGCTTAGATCCTTATCATACTTGCAGGTAATGATGACATACATAAGAGCTTGGATGAGTTCGAAATTTGGCCGGATTCGAGCACAGACTACAGAGTTAGCTGCTCTTGAGCGTTTGAAAAAATCCCATAGTGTTATAATGGAGAAAACAACTTCATCACATATTTTTAGAAAAACTTTGTCATCGCTCTATTGCCTACATTTCTCAACAGATTTTAAAATAACTTCACACAAATGTAGGGCATGACAATATTTCGAGCAAGTTCGACTTTCAGGATGCTGCGCCCAAGGTCAAGGTCACTGTGGCTATTTTTAGAAAAACTTTGTCATCGCTCTAGCCCCTACATTTCCCAATGGATTTTAAAATAACTTCACACAAATGTAGGGCATGACAATATCTCGAGCAAGTTCGACTTTCAGGATGCTGCGCCCAAGGTCAAGGTCACTGTGGCTATTTTTAGAAAAACTTTGTCATCGCCCTAGCACCTTCATTTCTCCATGGATTTTGAAATAACTTGACACAAATGTAGGGCATGACAATATCTCGAGCAAGGTCAACTTTCAGGATGCTGCGCCCAAGGTCAATGTCACCGTGGCTATTTTTAGAAAAACTTTGTCAGCGCTCTAGCACCTACATTTCTCAACGGATTTTATAATAAATTCACACAAATGTAGGGCATGACAATATCTCGAGCAAGTTTGACTTTCAGGGTGCTGCACCCAAAGTCAAGGTCACTGTGGCTATTTTTAGAAAAACTTTGTCATCGCTCTAGCGCCTACATTTCTCAACGGATTTTAAATCAACTTCACACAATGTAGGGCATGACAATATCTCAAACAAGTTTGACTTCCAGGGTGCTGCGCCCAAGGTCAAGGTCACTGTGGCTATTTTTAGAAAAAAGTTTGTCAGCACTCTAGCACCTACATTTCTCAATGGATTTTAAAATAAATTCTCACAAATGTAGGGCATGACAATATCTCGAGCAAGTTTGACTTTCAGGGTGCTGAGCCCAAGGTCAAGGTCACTGTGGCTATTTTTAGAAAAACTTTGTCATCGCCCTAGCACCTTCATTTCTCCATGGATTTTGAAATAACTTGACACAAATGTAGGGTTTGACAATATCTCAAGCAAGTTCGACTTTCAGGATGCTGTGCCCAAGGTCAAGGCCACTGTGGCTATTTTTAGAAAAACTTTGTCATCGCTCTAGCACCTACATTTCTCAATGGATTTTAAAATAAATTCACACAAATGTAGGGCATGACAATATCTCCACGAAGTTTGACTTTCAGGGTGCTGCAATCAAGGTTTTTGATTAGATCCTTATCATACTTGCAGGTAAGGATGACATACATAAGAGCTTGGATGAGTTCGAAATTTGGCCGGATTCGAGCACAGACCAAGGAGTTAGCTGCCCTTGAGCGTTTGAAAAAAATCCCATAGTCTTATAATGGAGAAAACAACGTCATCACATTTTCATTTTTCATCGGATCCTCTTCATACTTGCAGGTAATGAGGATATGCATAAAAGCTTGCATTAGTTAGCATTTCCGCTAGTTCCCACCACTGACTATGGAGTACCTGCCCTGAGCATCCAAAAAATCAATGTCGCCACTTTTCTTCGTTTCTACTGATCAGATCCTTTTCAAACTTGCAGGTAATGAGGGAATGCATAATATCTTAAACAGGTTCAAATTTTGGCCAGATCAGGCCAACCACTACGAATTTAGCTGCCCTTGACAGCTCTGTCTATTGTGCTCTTGATCGGATACTTTTTAAACTTGCATATATTAAATGAGGGCATACATAATGTTTTGGATGAGTTTAATTTTCAGCCTGATTGGACCACTGACTGTGGAGTTAGCTGCCCTTGAGCATCTTAAATATCCCTATAGGTTTACAATGTCTCTCAGGTGAGCAATTGTTGCCCTTTGGGCTACTTGTTTATTTTTGTCGGTAATGCAGTAGCTGTACGCTTACCATATCAATGATATACACTGTAAGGTCTTTCCTAACCCCATGTCATCCCTGCAAAATAACCATATTACAAAATGTCAGTGTTCATTAGTTTTTCCAAACTAAGGTTTATGAAGGGTTCAGATTAAAAGAGCATTGATAAATTTTGAATCATTTCTGTTCATTTAGGGGGTAACTGTTTTCAAAATTGTCATTATTGATTTTATGGTTGGTAATTTTGTTTTAAGGCGACACACCAGCTGAGCCGTAAAACACGATTTGCGACCATAAAACTGGCGTGTTGCTATAAAACGAAATTTCCAACCATAAAAACGATGATTTAACTTCCCAAATAACAATTTTTAGTACAGTTATCCCCTTTCTAATGCACTTTTTATATTTTCACCTTTCATACTGTACTAGTTGACACCACTTGCAAGTGCTGTCCGCATTGTAAAACCAAACGTCAGCCAATGAGAAGTTACAATACTGCAGGATATTCTGTAGCAAGTTTTTGTTATTAACCAACCAGACTTCGTGTGGAGACACATCAAATATATGAATTTACTCCTACACTTGTAATTTCAGAAACACCAATATCTATTAAAACAGTTCCAACTTCTTTTCTAGCAAAAAGGCTAAAGGGTAAAGCATGCACCAAAAGCTGCTGCATTGTACCTGTTAATAAGCCGATCTCAGCCTATCTGAAATTTATAAGCATAGGTATTATTACAGGAATCTTTTCTAAACTCTCTTAGAATCTGCATTATATCATATACAAAATAAACAGTCAAAATCACAACAATATGTCATATAAGATGAATGAGTATATCTTCATGTTTTCCCCATATTTAAAAGAGGAACAACTCTAATGACTACCTTTTTGCTTCCCTGGATGAAAAAAGCCCCTCTAAAATGGGGCCAACTCTTGAAGGAAAGAACTCTATCCTTCTCAAGGAGCAAATTGGTTCCTTTCAGAGACCAACTCATAAAGGAAGAATAAAGGAAGAACTGGCTCCTCCTCAAGGAGCAAACTGTTTCCTTTACGAGCTGACACCTATTTAGCAGGCAAAAATAAAACTGGCACTGCAGGTAGGAACCAAGGTTACTATTCTATGAAACATAGAATTGCAATATAATAATCATTCTCCTCAACAAGAAATATAGAGACTTACGCCAAAATAGCACCATAACCCCCAAAGTTTCTATATCCCATAACACACTCATACAAGAATGTGACCCCTTCTCTCTGGTGAGGCCTCAGGTGATAGGAAAGGTAGGGGTCAACCACAACATCAATCACCTGTAGGGACTTCTTATTCCATTTCCACTGAAAACATAACATATACCATAAAAATTCTAATATTGGGACAGACAGATCTGCACAAACAGTGCATAGCTAGATCAAACTGTTCCTTAAGGAGCAGTTTGATCAAGCTCACCAGTGTAAGCCATTTCATCTGCATGTTTTGGATACAGTACTGCATTTTAAAACCAAACTGTTCCAGTTTAACAACATTTATGGTAATTAGTTAGGGTATCCCAATTCTTATCTCAAGGGACGAAAATAAAATGTAATCTGCACTATGGATGATGTACTGGGAGATGTTTTAGGGCCACCAACTGCACAACACCAGCTTCAATGAAGTAAATTAAAATCTTAAAAGAGTTCCTTCAAGAGCAGAGAACACACACCAATCTTGTATAATGATCTTGTCCAGGTCCGGACATGACAACAGGCCATGTAGCAGACACCTCATGCTTTTCAGTCACCTGGCAACAGAACAGACCCTTATCAGACTGCTCCTGAAAGAGCAGTCCCATCTGTGTCAACAATGCTCACAAGCAGTCCCATCTGTGTCAACACTGCTCACAAGCAGTCCCATCTGTGTCAACACTGCTCACAAGCAGTCCCATCTGTGTCAACACTGCTCACAAGCTGTCCCATCTGTGTCAACACTGCTCACAAGCAGTCCCATCTGTGTCAACACTGCTCACAAGCAGTCCCATCTGTGTCAACACTGCTCACAAGCAGTCCCATCTGTGTCAACAATGCTCACAAGCAGTCCCATCTGTGTCAACAATGCTCACAAGCAGTCCCATCTGTGTCAACAATGCTCACAAGCAGTCCCATCTGTGTCAACACTGCTCACATGCAGTCCCATCTGTGTCAACACTGCTCACAAGCAGTCCCATCTGTGTCAACACTGCTCACATGCAGTCCCATCTGTGTCAACAATGCTCACAAGCAGTCCCATCTGTGTCAACACTGCTCACAAGCAGTCCCATCAGTGTCAACACTGCTAACACTATCCTATCTTAATAAATAGGCTTTTAATGTAGTTTTTGATGGAAATACTAGTAGCATGCTGACCTTACCTGATGGTCTTGACTTGGCCTAGGCATGACAAGTGCTCCTACAACTGATGGATCATGCCTAGCTGTCACTTGCTGGGAAGCTGGAGGGTTGGGCTGGAAAACAAATAGCAGAGAGCTCCAGTTACGGGGCATTTGGATGATAATTTGGGGATTTCTTCTGTCATGTTGACTGGCTATACTTTCAGGGGAAGTAACTGTCCTTTTCATTTTTTTCCTCCCTCCTTAGTGGAAAGAACTTTCGACCCTAGAAGCAAATTCTTTGTCAAGCACAGACCCCATTTTGGAAGAGTTTTGTCATCCAGGGAAGCAAACAGGGGGTAGCTAACCATGCTCCGCTTTGACAAAAAATAAGATGTACCCATTCACCTTAGTTCTACATAAAATATTCTGACAAAGCTCATCAGGAGTCAAAACGTATTTGCATATAGAAATACAGAACAGTTATCTGAAATTACAATCACAACTTTATCGTATTTGGAGCCCTGTGCCATATGACAATGTTTTAAGGCATATGGGTGTGTTTACACCTCCATGTTTTCTGCCATTTTCAAAAAGGGTAACACCTTTTATCACCTTTTATCACTTTCTGTTTGCTTTACTGGACAAAGGAACACTTTCAAAATGAGAGGTCTAACAGTTTTCTCCAAGAGTAGCAAATTTTTGCATTTATTAGTTGACCCCCCCCCCCCCCCCCACTACACACACACACACACACAAACATGAAAAAGAAGCTAAAAGACAAGCTGGCTTCCCCTTAAAATGTGGATTCAGATTAAAAGCTCAGAGATGTGTCATGTGAAAATGTCCTTATAACATGCCAATTTTGAAAACTCGCGTAAGCCTGCACATCTGTTCAGCCCAATCAGTCCTCTATTCATACTATATAGATGCCTCAGGAGCTATAGGCCATATATGGTAGCACAATTTATTGTTAATGGGTATACTTGTATGTTTTTCTGCAAGTCTTCCAAAGGGAGAAAATTTCTAAGATTTCCTGTTTGCTTTCCTGGGTGAAGATGTCTTTCCAAACTGGAGTCTTCTCTTAAAGGAAAGACTTTGCTCCTTGGAAAGAAAAGTCTTTCCAAAAACAATTGATCTGCACTGAGAAACTGAGAAGAGAAACAAGAGCTGTCGCCTGACAGCATAGCTCGCCTGAATTGGTGCTTGCCCATCACACAGCCGCTATGGTGGTGTGCACTCTATGCATAAAACTTCAGGCAAGCATGTCCATAATGAAAACACATTTATAAACAAAAGCTATCTCAGAAATAAGTCTTAAAATAAAATTAAAATAAAAAAATGAAATGAAATTTCAAAGTCCACAAGCTTGAGGTAAAAAAAACTGACGGGTAGGGGGAGGGGGGGGGGGGGGGGGGATTGGGGGCTACTAGGATGTATCAAAACCCTGAACCATTATCTAACATCAGTCCAAGTATTAGTATCAACTGAGTCCATCATCGTGGCACTGTGAAATTATGTCTTCATAAATATAAAACTTTAACCAAAATCTTTAAGACAAAATTCTAAGTCGATGACCTTGACTTCAAGGTCATCCAGTGGGGTAAGTATAAGGTGTTTTGTAAAAACTCAAAAAAGAGTCTAACATCAATTCAAGTATAAACTAAATCTCTGCAAAGCATTATGAATCAGTATGCAATTACAAAACTTTAAAAAAGACAAAAAATTCCCAAGTCCCTGACCTTGACATCAAGATCACTGAGCAGGGTTGGGGTAGTACTCTGTAGATCTAACTACAGTGCAAATATAAAAAGAATTCATCTATGGGTTCAGGAGATATGTGTCTTTAAAAAACTTTAACAAAAACATCCAATCAATAAAAAGACAATATTCTAAGTCCATGACCTTGACATCAAGGTCACAGAGGGGGGGTGGGGGGTAGTACCTTCGAAAACTTTAGACCAATATCTAACTTAAGTGCAAGTATCAAAGGAATCCATCCATGGGTTAAGGAGATATTGGGCTTTATAAAACTTTAACCAAAACATCCAGTCAAAATAAAATACCAAATTTTCTAAGTCCATGACCTTGACATCAAGGTCACAGAGTGGGGTGGGGGTGGTACCCTGTTAAACCTTAGACCAATATCTAACTACAGTGCAAGTATCAAAAGAATCCATCCATGGGTTAAGGAGATATAGGTCTTTAAAAAACTTTAACCAAAACATCCAATCCGGACGCCGACGCGGACGCGGACGCCGTGGTGACAACAATAGCTCTTCCTGAACTTTCGTTCAGGCGAGCTAACAAAAATGAAAATGGCAATTGCCTTACCTGAAGTGTATCTATTCACCACATGCAATCTCTGCAGTGGCCATAACTGCAAAACATAGTCTTGACCTAGATCTGACAGCACTTAATCAGGGTCTGCAATTTTTGCCACTCTGCCAGCAAATTTGGTTAAATTGTCAGACAGTAAAATGCATCTGTTCAAATTTTTAAGTTACTATGTTATTTGGCTAATATTTCTCAATATTCAGAGAAACAAGAATTCTGTGGAATTCTGTGTCTGTGTCTGGCTTGTCTGCATGGTGTCACAATGTGACCAAAATACTACTTACAGAGCTAATCCAGAAAACTAGACCAAGACTTATGCCGCCACCACTGACAACTGAAAAGCAATAACTATGGATTGCTTTCTGCTAGTCGTCTGGGATAAAATCAAAGTAAGATGTACAAGAACTTTTAGCCAAATTCTATTCTATCCCATAATCTTGTAAAGTGGCTGAGGCACCAAGATCCATTATGTCCTACCTGAACAATATTTTGTCCTGTCAGCGATGGTTTACTGAATGGCTTGTTACTAGCAGCTGGAGCTAAAATAAAAAAATATTTTATTATTTATTTACTCATAAAACAGTTTAACAAAATCATTCTTTTCTTAAAATTCTCTGTCTGTGAACACTTTGGTTAAAAAAAAACATAAGGTCTGTAAAGATAGTTCTAATATATGTTCATATTCATGAAGCAACAAACAACCTAAATGTCAGCTGTCTTTAAACTTATTTTCATCAATCAAAACTAAGTTTTCTTCCTTTTTCTTCAATGATCTAACATGCATGGGCATGTACAGCTGGCATTTACTAGCACTATGTAACTGCTTGAAACCAGTTGAAACCATCATGCTCACAAAATGCCAGCCAGGCCACTCAAAACTCAGCTAAGGCACCATATCCAGACAATAATCAGGGGGAAAAAGGTCAAAATCTTATTTAGCACAATAAATTCAACATTTAATCCCAGTCTATATACTGGCATTCTTAATCTTAAAGTGTATGTACAGACCCTTATCAGACCACTCCTTGAGGCTGCCAGGAGCTCTTTTAGTGAGGACCAAGATAGCAGCCCGGGTTTGAATCCCTGTGCTGACAGAATTCTTTTCAACTGAAACTGGTTGTATTGCACACAGCCCTTCATTATCACCCTTCCATCGCGTGAATACAACTAAGATGCTGTAAAACTGCAAGTCAGCTATCCATCCATCTTTAGGCAGTCTGATCTATCTCTACATTGTTTGTTCAGCATGTTCTGCCAAAATAAGTTTCTAAAGCAATATTAACAACCATTTTCCCACTAAGTTTCCCCCTAAGTTTCCCACCCATACCTTTCATTTGTTGTGGAGCACCTGTTGGCATAGAGGCCCCAACAAAGCATTTCCCGGACTTAAACTGCTCCTCTGTTAGTACACTCATCACCTGAAATGGACTATCTGGTACAGAGAACCCGAAAATGGTGCATGATATATATGAGCCATGACACGACAATACCATCAAAGTGGCATGTGCACCCAGCGAAGATTCAGATAAGCCTGGGCATCTGCCCAGTCTGGTCAGAGTCTTCGCTGTCCGCATGGAGGTAGCTTAGACATTTAGCTACCCAACAAGCATGTTGCAAAGACCATGATCAGACTGGGTGGATGCCCAGGCTGATCTGAGTCTGCGCTGGGTGCACAACCACTTTGGCGGTTTTCTCATGTCGTGGCTCATATTTGCAAACAGCAAAGGCTCAGACCAGTCTGCACATCCCAAGTCTGATCAAAGCTGTCTGATCTGAGTCTTCAATGTTAACTGTAGCTACAAAATATCTGTTTCTCATGCTGAGACACTGCTGACAAAGACTTTTTATATAATACACTCTTTTAAATACAGAAAAGTAACCTGTTCTTATTGAGAAAAAAGTTAAATGATCCCAAAATCATTATGGACCACCAATCCCTCTCTACCTCACTTAGCCTGGAAGTTCAAACGCAAAGCCACAGCATAGCGCGTCTTTTTATCCAAAGCCAGAATCTCAAAGCTGTCTTCATAGCCCCATTATCTGACGCCTGCTGAATACAAGTCCTTAGGTGAATTGGTACACTATCAGGGGAAGAAACTCTACCATTTTCATTTTTGCTTCCTTTCTCAACAGTATACCCCTTTTTGGAATGGCTCCATCCTCCAGAGAAGCACACCTGAATATGGCGGAAAAAAATAAAGGCATATCAAACACCCCCATAAAGCTCACTGTACGTCAAGCCTGACACTTACCTGAATCTCTTTGCCACCTATAAATAAGGTTTCATCTTCCTTAAGGGTAGATAACTCTCCTGATTTGTATCCGGAGCCCTTACCAATCCTGAAATACATAATTTTAACTTGAATATCAAAGCTTTCGAAAGCTATCTTTATCAAATACTTCTAAATATGAAGCATGTAATTTTCAAAATCAGACAGGTCAACACTAAAAGCCTTATAACTGAATATCGTATTCATCCTAAAAAACTCTACTGTATAAAACACCCTCTCTCTATTTTTGAAAATAATATTGTATTGCCTTGCCAAAATTGCAAAATTCCATGCATGAAACCCTCAGATACTGTAGTTCATGTATAGCTATTTGTTTCTCCTCATCATAGTCTGCAAGGTAGTTCATGCACTTGCCAGTTTTCTAGTGATGACAAAGTGGAGCTATCACTCTAGCAGGGTTAAATCTATTTATCATTTTAAATGGATGCATTTTGATGTTACTTTCCACACTCAAAATAACAAACCCTTTTCGTAAAAAGCAATTCTCCTGGTTGTTTATCAAGATTAATGCTGAACATGCTTCAATAACAGCCCAGTTGCATTGGGTGGGCAATGAAAGTCAAAATACTTCCGTGGTCAAGAGTACTCGCTTCTACATAATTAAGTGAAATATGACAAATCTTCAAACTTCTCTGGACAGTGAAATTATCTTTAATTTAGGGACAGTATGTGTTGTAGTGGCCTGGGGAAATGAGAAATGTGCCATTGCATGTATACCCAACTTTCACACTACACAGTGATTCTTGAAAAAAGGGTACAATTGTGAAAAAACTATGTCGCTGACGTTTAACAGACACACACAAGAATATGCTTTAGACTAAATAGGTGACTTATTGCTATTTTGGCAATGTATTATGTATATATAAACCCTGTGGCATTCTCAGTTGGATTTCAGACGTTAAGCCTTGAACTTTTTACGATGCTTTTGTGTTGGGGTATGCTTTTTTCGACTGTCGCAAGCACAGTAGCTATAATAAACACCTTTAATAAATGAGGTTATTGCTTCAAACAAGTTCAAATTTCTTTACCATTTAGAACTCCCAGGTTGACTGATGTCTCGTGTAGTTTCCTTTAGTTTCTAATCCGTTCATTTACAAAAATAACTGAAAAAAATCCCTGTCGCTAAAATGCTACTCACCTACCGTAACGATTTCTAAGCCCGACCTATAAACAACAGTGAATGGTTATCGTGATGGGAAATGGGTCTATTTTCATACCAGAATATCCAGTCGAATGAAAATGGTAAGAACCAATTAATTTGTCTCACTAAAATCGGAGTGTGGGGCTTTAAGTTTATCTTTTCATTTGTCACTTTTCAGAGCCTCCCCTCCGTAACGGCCCTTTTCTCAAACATTAGTTCTTTTGCAGGATGCGCTTTATTAGTTTTAGAATGTTTAATATGAACGTGGTTTATAAAAACCATTTTCATGCTTCCGTGATTCTTAACTTATTCTAAAATAACTGTTATGCCCCATGTCCCCTCACCTCCATAACGGCTCCCCTCCGTAATGAAATCTTTGAACCAAAGCACTGTGTTAATTTGGAAGTAAGTATCACAATCAAATGATATATTTACTTCTCCAAAGCAAGAGGAAAAAGAAAAGAAAGATTTCTGTCATCGGAGTTTTAGATTTTTTTAGGGATTTAATCGACTCCAGGTGATTCATTTTTCCAGACTATAAACTTAACGTGTGATCAACATTAATATACACATTTACTTATCGAATTTTTGTGTTTTCGGGTCAATTTAATCAGAAGGCAGAGATAAATCACAGAAAACATGAACTTGCCTTTATTCAGTGCAGTGATGACAGACTCAATTGTGTCGTTACGGAGTGGAGAAAAAATCCATAAACTGACAGTGCACAAGCACAGTGCATTCTAATGGTAAATGAAAGGTGGATAGTCCAAGTGGACTCGTTCTTGTATTGAACCTGCAATGCGTAAATGGATAAAACAGTTTTTGAATAAATATGTATGGAAATTATTTTTGCTGCTCCGTTACGGAGGGGAGTGGGTAAATTTGATTGCTACAAATACAAATATGCGACAAAAATGCGACCAAAACAGGTTTTTGTACATGATACTGGAATGAGCTGGTAGAATTAAATCTGACCTCCTGTGACATAAACGTCTTAGACAAACTATACCGATGGGACATGTACAGTTTTGAGTACAGAAATACGTTACGGAGGGGAGAAAAACGTAACGGAGGGGAATCCAGGCGTTTAATACAGCGGTCACAAGAGTACAATTGCATGGGCAGATAAAACACGCCCTGTTTGAGTGTCTTACTACGTGACTGTAATTTTATTCTTAAAAAATAAACCCACTCTGTCAAAAAGCCCCTGCCAGTGTTCTGGTGGAAAAGGTGCTAATTTCATTAAAAAACTGCAAATTGCTTTAAAAGCAGCATATTTGTGCACCAATATTTACTTCAGGAATGTCATTTTAAGATCCATAAATTGTAGCATCACAGGTGGTTTACAAGAATGAAAATGGAGTCGATTCGTGACAAAACCAAGAACGTTGTCTGCTGCGTATGACCATATTGAAATGGCACAAACAATCCACCCGCAGCATGATCCCCCCCCCCCCCCCCCTACCCCCCCCCACACACACACAACACACACACACACGAGCCGAGCGAAGAATCAGATTACGCCCTGTCTAATCAAAGACTTCCAATTTAGTATTAAGAAAGTAGACAGTAAAGTCTCATCAGACATGGCGAATGCAAAGCGAAAATCACATTCGTTTGAGCCCCATTCTTAAAAAAGAAGAACAAAAATTTAAATAAATAGAAAATAAATAAATAAAATAAATTAAAAAACAGAAAACAGACATGTGTGCCCAGCGGAGCCTTAGATCAGAACATAGATCAGACTGGGCAGATACACTTAGAAATTGCTCATACAACAGAGCCCCAGCATGTGTGCCCAGGAAAGAATCAGATCAGCCTGGGCATCCGCACAGTCTAGTCAGAGTCGTTGCTGACCGCATGAAGAAAGCAGACAGCAAAAACTAACATCAGACGGCGGATGCCCAGGTTTTTCTTAGTCTGCGATCGACACGCGTGTGTTATTTGTATGGTTTTGCTATGTTCATTGAGGCTCAGTTGTGTGTGTTGTGCAATTTTGATGAAACTCAATATTTTCGGAGACCCGCAGCTCAAAAGAAATGATTACATGACAACTCCAATAATATGTATCAATTATGACTTTACAAAAGTGATTGAACTTTACTAAGTCAGGAAAGATACTGGAGTTACGTGTATAGTGCCCTTAAAGAATTACTGGTAACAGATTAGGAAATGTATGACCCACGTTAAACTTTCTCCCCTCCGTAACGGAAATAATTGTCGGAGAAAATGACAACAGAATGGTACATAGAGCAGATTATGATTCGGTTCTGTCTGTAGGTGTTAAAAATGTGGACAACATTGACCAGTTGTGGAGTTCATTTTCATATCTTATTACCTATGATGGAGGGTCATATTCCGAATTTGTTTCTCTTAATGATATATAATTTGCTTTAAATAACAGTTTCATGGTATTAACATTGACTGCGCATCTCAACCGACCTTTATTAAGACAAAAAAAAGTTGGAATTAAGTTGATACCTCCCCTTTTGAAGATTTTTATGCAAAAAAATATACCTTTTTTGCATATACTAAACACGCTCCCCTCCGTAACGAAAACGAGAGTTTGAGAAAATGTTCACAGTATTTTTCCAAATACCATATATCACTAAAAGTGTCATATTAACTTACCATTGACACGTTCATGAGCAGTTTCATTCATTGGCTGTTTTAACTGTTTGGCTAAGTAGTCATTGCAAGGAAAGGAAATAGGGTGGTTTTATTCTATAGTTAATTTAAAAAAAGCCTTCTTTTTTATTTTAATTAACTATTTAATATAGAATACTCAAAGTGGTCAATGTCATATAGAAATGAGAGTTTTAGGTCAAAACTACGAAATGAGCACTTATTCCGCAAACTACATACATTTTAGGCCTGCCAAATCTACGGCTATATGCATTGTGTGGTTATATCTCACCTCCGTAACGACGATTTTAACTCCAAAGTTTTAGCTGAAACCATTTTTTTACTATTTACTTAGTGTGGATAATTTTTTGCATACATGAACGAGGGACTATCTACTATCGAAAATTCATATCTCCGAAACGATACAGGGAAGTTCATTTTTTAGATTTGTTTCATCCACAATTGTACCCTTTTTTCAAGAATCACTGTACATTGTATCTGCTTTATACAGACCCTCAAGGAGTGGGTCTCCTGTACAGCCATAATACTTGCTTTTGTGGAGAAATTATAAGTAAAAACGTCCTTAACTGGAGCTCTCTGATATGAAATACAATACCGTATATGCGGTAATTTTCGCGGGTTCAAATTTTTGCGGTTAAGGATCAAAAACATGAACATTAATTTTCACGATTTTTAATTTTTCGCAGTTAGCAGCATGCGTGAAAAGCAAAATTACTTCTTTTACACTTGAGCCAGTTCGTTCATTAACCTGCGGAAGGGCTGCCGCAGGTTAATAAAAGAACTGGTTCAAGTGAAAAGAACCAGCAATTACCGAAGCAAACAGAACTAAAATATATGAACACTGTGTCTACAGAAGATACTTTGTAAGAAACAGGAAATATTTTCGCAATTTTGATATTCCCGGTTTCTAAGTGACCGTGAAATACCGCGAAAAATGGAACACCACGAAAATTACCTTGTATACAGTATTACCAAGCACTTAAGGTGTATGGGTATAATGCCATATTTTCTACCATTTTTCAAAGGGAGAGAAGTTTTGTGACTTCCAGTTTGCTTCTCTGGTTTTTGAACTCTTCTGAAAAGGAGTCTACTCTTAATAGAAAGAATCTGCTCCCCTAGGGAAGCAAATTCTTTCCTGTGTAAGCTGATCCCCATTTGGAAGGGAGGCAACAAGACCTGTCACAGGGCCAGGATAGCTCGCCTGACAGCGCCTTGCCCATCACATAAAAAACTTTGAAGTAAACTAGTACAATAGCTCTTCCTGAACTTCGTTCAGGCGAGCTAAAAATGACACAGTTGCTTCCCCTGAAAGTGTCATCATTCAACTTTTAACAGTAAATTCAAAATCATGGGTCACAATACTGCTATACAATCAGCAGGTTAGATTACCAAGCATGTTACAGATGAAAATTATACTTACTCTTTTCCCTCTGTATCAAATAGGGTTACACTTCGACCCTTGGTGACCAAAACAGCTACAATAAAAACAACGTTCGAAAATTATCAATAATACAAGTGAAACTGCCTTAAAGTATTATCAAGAAATAGGGAAGATTCTGATCAGCATGGACATCTGAGCAGGATGAAGGATGAAGTTATCTTTCCTGTTTGCTCCAAAAATCTATGAATCCTGAGACATCTAAAAAGAGAAGATAGAGCAGTCCAGGTGGATCTGCTGGCTGATCCAAGTTTTAAGATACTTTCTATCATTGTAAGGCTCATATATGAAAGTTTTCAAGTTATTGAGGTAGATGAGTACATGTTCCAGGGAAGCAACTCAGCTATTTTCAATTTTATTTCCTTTCTCAATGTGGTTCAATGCTTCAAGGAAAACATTTGTTCCCAGAGCAAGTTCTTTCTTGTCAGAATAGACTCCATTTTGAAAGAAATTTTTTGTCCAGGAAAGCAAATAGAAAGTTACAAAAGTTGTTTCCCTTCGTAAAAAGGTAAAAAAAACACAAAGGTATACCCATTCATCTTTTAGTATTGTGTACCATTGCTGGACAACAGATTTTCAAATATGACAATTTTGGTTTTTCTTTTTTCATGCACTGAGAGCAAAATCATTCAACCTACCATTATACATTTTTTCATCAAAACGTATTAGCACACTTTATTTCATTGTGCAAGAAAACTTAACAAATCCCTGACTAACAATGGCATTAAACTATTAGATGATGCTTTGAACAAGTGGGCCCAGTTTGCTGATTTGGTAAAAGTACAGATCTTGAAAGGACTGCTCCTTACTTTTGGAAGTAGTTGGACTTGAGTAAAAATACTGTTTGGACTGGTATTTCAGTTCCCATACTCAGAATTTTTATGGCACTCTGTAGAAGTTAAACTGTTCAACAAAATGTGGCTAAAAAATCAACTCACCATCTCCTTCCCACTTCTTGTGCTGAAAGACCAAATGGATGATGCAAATCAAATATTTGTCTATCAAAACACGACATACTGAGTTATTACATGTATTATCTTCTTTTTTTCACGCAACTTCAGGCCCCGAGATTATAACACTTTTTTCAGGCTCAACTCAGCTGAGAATGAAATTTTACCTGCTAATTAGCAAATTACTGATAAGTACAGTGGTTTTCTTCCTCACTTTAGCTGAGTATGTAATTTTCTCTGCTTATAAATATTTTTTTATCAGCAGAGAAAATTTTATGCTCAGCTGAGTTGAGCACAAAAAGAGTTTTATAAACTCGAGGCTGGATTCTATGTTTAAAATAGTTCTAAAGGAATGCAATGATTCCAAAAGGACAAGAAAACTGGCATAAGTACTTGAAGACTTCACAGCACTTAAAACCAGCTGTATTGAAGACATTTAACTGTTGACACATAGTGCAGACCCTGATCAGACTGCTCATAGCATGCAGTCTCATTTAGGTCTACAGAACTTACTCGGGAAATCTCTCTGAACAATTATGTTAAACACAATATTGTTAATGACTACTTTCAAAATTACTGTATGTATTACTGAGCTCAAAATATGAGACATGTTAGATCATATTTCCGTAAAATGTCTTTTGTGACCCATCACTAGAACTGCACTATTTCTTGTAATATGTTATAAACTTATAATGGTGAAATGCAGCAATATCCGAAAATTACATTCAGTGAAATACTGGTTACCTTTTTATTGGATCTCTTACACCAAACAACATTCAAATATCTTGACTGGCTTGTATCTGCAGCAGCTGAGTCTGAAGATTAAATATAGGTGTGTTTTTTTCTGTCCAAACAAAAGTTTTCCAACATCAATATGTACAATTACCTTTTTCAAAACATTTTTGCACCAGCAGACAATAAGAGCTAACAAGAGAAGATAGCTTGCTTGATCTCATAAAGTTAAACATCCATACGGACACAACTGTGACTGCAATATCTCTGCTTGTACTTCCTTTTTGTCAAATAAGTAATGTTAGTGAAGTTTTCTAAAGGAGTTATTAGGCAATCAGAGCTTTTTTGAAGGGTCACTTATACGATGGATGGATGGATGGATTGCGATTTTACGTCCTTTATAACAGTATTTCAGTCATATCAGAATGATGGGAGGTTGCAATCAGAGCTTTTCTGAAGGGTCACTTTTAAGATGGATGGATGGATGGATTGCGATTTTACATCCTTTATAACAGTATTTCAGTCATATCAGAATGATGGGAGGTTGCAATCAGAGCTTTTCTGAAGGGTCACTTTTAAGATGGATGGATGGATGGATTGCGATTTTACATCCTTTATAACAGTATTTCAGTCATATCAGGATGATGGGAGGTTGCAATCAGAGCTTTTCTGAAGGGTCACTTATAAGATGGATGGATTGTGATTTTACGTCCTTTATAACAGTATTTCAGTCATATCAGGATGATGGGAGGTTGATAATGAAAGGCTGTGTGCAATGGAACCCCGTTAGCAGTTGAGAAGATTTTGCCCCGAGCATCACTTATAAGAATCTTCAAACTGTTATAAGAGCAACATTTTCACAACAGCCAGCTCATTTTTTAGCAAAACGATGTGTGATTTTTTTTACTGAAGTTTTAGCTCTAAATTGTTGTAGATGTGTAATTTTTCACCACCAACTAATACTTTAGGAAATGTAAATGTAGTTTTCAAAATTTTTTACCACTCTGACCCTCGTAAGACTATTAACTGACCCTTGCTAGTGTCAACATTTTCCTGTCCAAGCCTGACCACAGTTGGACTCTGGAATCTGTTTCTAGGGGCAGCAGACACTAATGGAGGCTGGAATCTTGGCTTCTTAGCTACAGGCTCAACAGCTTCGTCTTCTGTCTGGTCTGAAACTCTGGAAAAACAATTACCTTTACCATGATTTCAAATCAGCAAAATGTCAGGAGACAACTGAGGGTTGTCAAGTTTCCTTAAAAGAATGAGCTTCAAAAATGATATGCCATTTGGATATCCTGTTGCAACCGTGTACTAAAATACCTTAACTACATGTAGCTAAATTTGCAAACAGTACAGATCCAGATGAGATGGCTCATAATGAGCCATCTCATCTTGCTCTACACTGTTTGCCCTCTAGTATTTGAATTCTCAATATAATATACTTTGGACAAAACACTTTTTTTAAATTTTGCAGATGTAAATTTTGTTGTCTTCTTTTTTGCTCTTTAACAGTTAATCAAATACAAGTACCTGATTAGAGTTTGCCATCTCTGAATTTACTCTGTTAAAATATGTTACTTAAAGTACTGACTAAATAGCAAACAGTGCAGATTCTCACCAGCCTGCTCCTCTAGCAGCAGTCCGATTAAGGTCTACACTGTTTGCTCAGGCATGTCTGTCTAAATATGTCAGGCATATCTGTCCCAGAACTTACAGCTTTAATGTCAATTTTTCTAAGCCGTCAGGGAAACAAACTTGGCCACAAACACTGTACATGTGTAATGTTGATAAGTTGAATGGTTATGCTTTAAGGGCCAGCAAGTCAGCCATTTTCATGCTTGCTTCCCTTATCATTGGGAGTCAACTTTTCTTTCTTTTAAGAGTAGACCCTATTTTGTTAGGACTTCTATGTCCTGGGAAGCAATCAGGAAGTCACAAAAGTTGTCCTCCTTTGTAAACACAGAGATGTACCCAAAAACCCTAAGAGTCTTAAGAGATTTAGGTGTACAAGCAACTTTAATGTAGAAACTTCCTTGTATTGCTTCAAACAGCTGTTCAGTACAAACTGGCACACTGTATGAGATATTTTGAAGTAAAGATTCATGACATGACCTGCCTGGGGTACAGGATAGCACCCCCCTGACAGCGCCTTGCCCATTACATAAAAAACTTTAATGTAAAACTTTAACATTTTGCTAGCACTGATGCCAACAACAATGCCGGGGGTAGTGCAATAGCTCTTCCTGTACATTTGTACAGGCAAGCTAATAAAATTCACCTCTTGGCACCATCTGAGCTGTCTTTTTGTAATACTTTAAGCACATCATTTCTCGGAGTTGGTTGTGATTTATCCAAACATGATATCTGCTGAGAAAGACAACAACATGTATAGTAGTACAAGGGCCAATTTTAGAACTTGCTAACTTGCTACATGCTAACAATTTTCTTCAACAAGACCTGTCACAGGGCCAGGATAGCTCGCCTGACAGCGCCTTGCCCATCACATAAAAAACTTTAACGTAAAACTTTAACATTTTGCTAACGCCAAAGCCGCCGCCAACGCCAACGCCGCCGCTGACGCCAGGGGTAGTGCAATAGCTCTTCCTGAACTTCGTTCAGGCGAGCTAAAAAGCAAGTTAAACTTTTCATCATTGCTATTTTTGGGAAGTTGTAATTCTTTTGAAGCGATTTACTTTCGACTCCAGCTCCATTTTAAACCATTGTAAACTTATGAAATTGCAATAAGAGATACTCTGTTCAATCAGAAAGCCTTTTTTGCTTGTATGTGCATTTGGTGACTTTGGCTGTATACCCATGTTCACTAACATGAATACCAATAATGATTTGTTATATTTGAAAACTTCTGTGGTGGGTTTTTTTTCACTGGCCATGCAGTGCTCCAGATAAGAGGGAGTATTGAAGACAAGTCAAAGATAATTTTTCTTATTTCTCAATGAAACTATACAATGTGACCCCTCATTAGAACTGTCTCAGTGAGACGGTTCTAATGAGTGGTCACAATGTATGTTTTAATGGAAGAATAAGGAAAATTATCTCATAATTATCCCTGTCACCCCCTCTTATCTGGAGCTCTGGGCCATGGCATCTGTGTGTAATTTTTGTCCTTGGAACAGAAAAACAAGTTGACCCATCTCAGAGTTAGTACCGTTGTAATAAGCTCTGTGGCTATTTATAGACACCCATAAACATTACCTGAGAATTGCCATTGGTCTGTCTATTTTGCAGAAGTGGTGCCCCAAATTTTGGTCTGTTAAAAGCTTGACTTGGAGCAGCAGACTTCCTCATGCTGGAGTAGTTGATAAACCGCAGTCGCAGTTACACTTGACAACTACAGGGACAGGTCAAAATCTGAAATTCCATTGCCTTACGTCTATATATGAGCCGCAACATGAGAAAACCCACAAACTGGCATGTGCAGCAAGCGAAAACACAGATCAGCCTGGTCATCCGCTCAGTCTAATCAGAGTCTTGGCTGTCCGTATGGAGCTAGCTTAGACCCTTAGCTGCCCTTTAAGGGCCCAGTCTGATCTGAGTGCGTGCTGGGCGTACAACTACTTTGTTGGTTTTCTCTTGTAGTGGCTCATATGCAATCTAATATCAATTACTTTGCAAATTATCATAGTGCTAATCCAATTATTTAAATGAAAATTATGATGACCGAAAGCTAAATCAATGGCACTTTCAACATACATGGTTTCACTGTCAAACAAGAGGCCCAAATGGGCCTGATATCGCTCACCTGGCTATTGTGCAACCGGACCATTCTGATACAAAATTGGTCCAACTCCACTGAGAATTTCTCATTTTCACATTTTGCTACTTTTAGTAACAGAGGCCAACTTGCCTGGTCTTTATATATTTACTTTTGAAACACCTCAATGCAAGAATCATTTTGCTACAAATTTCATCAAAATCCATTCAGGGGTTACTGAGATATTGCCAGTTTCATGTTTTGTGCTATTTTTAGTAATGGCAGATGGCGGCCATCTTGGATTGCTAAAATGCAAAAAATCGAAAAGCCTTCATGCAAGGACCAGTTTGACACAAATTTGGTCCAATTCCATTGAGATTTTCCGATTTTCACATTTTTCTATTTTTAGTAACAGAGGCCAATATGACTGGTCTTACAGTTAGATATTTTTGAAACATCTCAATGCAAAAATCATTTTGACACAAATTTCATCAAAATCCATTCAGCGGTTACTGAGATATTGTCATTTTCATGTTTTGTGCTATTTTTAGTAACGGCAAATGGCGGCCAATTTGGAATGCCAAAATGCAAAAAATCGAAAAAGCTTAATGAAAGGACCATTCTGACACAAAATTAATCCAACTCCATTGAGATTTTCTAATTTTCACATTTTTCTATTTTTAGTAACAGAGGCAAATATGAATGGTCTACAGTTAGATATTTTTGAAACATCTCAATGCAAGAATCATTTTGACACAAATTTCGTCAAAATCCATTCAGCGGTTACTGAGATATTGTCATTTTCATGTTTTGTGCTATTTTTAGTAACGGCAGATGGCGGCCATCTTGGAATGCCAAATTGCAATTAATCGAAACGGCTTCATGCAAGGAGCATTCTGACACAAAATTGGTCCAATTCCATTCAAGGGTTCTTGAGTAATTGTCATTTTTATGTCTGTGCTATTTTTAGTAACGGCCCCCATGGTGGCCAACTTGGATAGTCAACTGGCACAAAATTGAAATAATTCCATTCAAGAACCAATTCTGACCAAATCTGGTCAGAATTGGTTACATTTTCTTTAGATATTGACATTTGAGCAAAATCGGCCTTGTAAACGCTAAGTAGGTCACCCTGACCTAATTCCGCTATAGATTTTTTTTATTTTTACAATTTTTAATACCAAGGTCCCACTTATGTTCCATGCAAACTTTCAACCAAATATACCAAATGGTTCTGGAGAAGAAGTTGATTTTGTTGTTATTGCTATTTTTAGTAACAGCAGCCATCTTGGATTCTTGACCTGACCCAATTTTACAATTTTGAAAACCTGCAGTCTGGTCATGCTCCATGTGAAATTTGAGATCCATGGGCTCAGTGGTTTTAGAGAAGAAGTTGTTTGAAGTTATTTAAATAGGTCATTTTTTGACATTGGCATTTGAGCAAAATTACACACGTAAACAGAAAGTAGGTCACTGTGACAAAACTCCGCTACAGATTTTTTTCATTTTTACAATTTTGGCTACCAAGGTTTCACTGATGTTCCATGCCAAAATTCAGACAAATATACCCAGTGGTTCTGGAGAAGAAGTTTATTTTGTTGTTTTTGCTATTTTTAGTAACGGTGGCCATCTTGGATTTTCAACCTGACCCAATTTTACAATTCTGAGACCCTGGAGTCAGGTCATGCTCCATGTGAAATTTGAGAACCATGAGACCAGTAGTTTTACAGAAGAAGATGTTTGAATATTTGTTTTTAGGTGTTGACGGACAAATTTCGTGACGACGCACGACGCACGCCAGACGCATTGGTATGACAATAGCTCACTATGGCCCTTCGGGCCAGGTGAGCTAAAAAGACAAAACTCAATGGAAAATGATGACAATAGTTTTAGCGTCAATCTGAGTGAGGTCACCACTGACATCAATGCAGAGTTTTAAGAACTTGAGTTCCCAAATTGCTGCATTTCATTTGTGCTACATTCATATCCCAACTACAAATTTATTTTGCAAAGCCTTAGTCAGTTTGCCTTTAATTTATAAGGCTGAGTCAATAACAAACTAGCCTAGCTCATTTCTAACTGACAAGCAGGGCCAAAATTTGCTAGAGCTGGGCATTGGCAGAAAAATATGTATCACGATATTATCATGACAGCAGATATCCAATTTGATAATGTATCATGATACTTTGACCCTCCCGGCTTTTAGCATACCACTTCAAAACACTACTATTATGTTTTCATTTAAAATTATCCAAATTCACACCATGCTTTCATGTTCATTACTGAACACAGAGAAATCTCAGAAAACTTAGAGGTTGTACAAGTTTAAATTTGTTGCTTATTCATGTTAAAGTACCTTAATGTGCTTTAGTATTGGGACACCTAATACCATTAATTTTCCATTTGTCTCAAATGGAATATTAATGGTCTTTAGGTATCCCAATATCTAAGCACATTAGAGTATATTACTCAAGTTTACACACCGACTCCTTTGATCTCTGTAAGTTTATATTTCACGTTAACACCTGCATGCTTTTCTATACCACCTCGCGGGTGGGTGGTATAGGTTACACTTCACTGGAGTAGGTTGTTCACCGTGAACAACCTACCTCCAGCGAAGCGATTAATCCTGTTTAGCACATGCAAAACAGAATTTATCCCCAACACGCGAAAAAGAAACTAAACGTATCTGAGACCAACGATTACTCTAACCAGTCTGCAATGCGCTGACTGTGCACCTACAGATGTCTTCGGATTCATACAGGTGGATGCTCCGACCAGACTGCGCGGATGCACATGCTGGTTTGAGCCTTTTGGGCGTTGAGCACCTTTCTGCGTGTCACATCGCAATTGTATATGAGACTTGGCACTGGTAAACCAGAAATAAATCTTAGCTGTATATTCCTGTCTGCCGTTTCAATAGCTGGATGTCGTGAAATTTGACGTCCTTTTCAACAGTATGTCAGTCATATCAGGATGACAGAAGGTGGTAATGAAAGGATGTGGGCACGGGAACCTCGTTTATGGCTGACAAGGTTTCTGCCTCCAGCGGGAATCGAAATCGGGGCCACTAGATCAGTTGGTCAGCGCTTAACCCACTAAGCTATCCACAATTTGCAAAAGATCAGAATTCATTACGGAAAGGCCCAGAGAGCGAACTGACCTTAACATTTTTTTCTTTTGTTTTCTCCAGTCCGACAACCTCAATAAAGCTAAAGAACATGGGCAAAAAAAGATCTCTACGCATTTGCAATAACTGATCCTTAGCCACCTTTTATCATTTTAAAAAGCCCCGGTGGCTCAGTAGGTTAAGCGCTGGCCTGCTGATCTAGCCGTCCCAGGTTCGACCCTGGCAGTAGGTGAGAATCTATTCAATCAGAAACGGAGTCCCATTACACACAGCCTTTCATTGTCATCTAGCCATCGTCCTGATATGACTGAAATAATGATGAAAAGGACGTAAAATCACAAGTCATCCATCTTTCTATCCAATCCATCATTTAAAGATAGATTCAATCTGCGAACAACGGATACTCAGACCAGCCTACAAAAGTACGCAGTCTGATCTGAGTCTTCTCTGTTTGTACAAATCACAACTTTAGGTAACAATCGATCAGCTGCTGATAGGTTTTTTTTTCTATTTATGCAAGATACTGTTTGCAAATTCTCGTAAACAATAATAAATATATTAAAAATGCTGGGGCTCCTCATTACAACCGACTCTGCAAGACTGTTCTAATAACGGCCAATGAGGAGCCACAGCCATCGTTTCTAATGAAGAAAACGGCAAACCATCAACTCTGTCATTCTACAACTGCATTGGCCGAGACCTTATAATCCAGAGGTCGCAAGCGCGAGTCCGGCCTAGATCGTAATTCTTCTTTAAGCGATGGTTTACCTCACCCTTATCCTCATGATCATTTCCTCCTGTTTCCTAGCTCGGATTCGAACCTGGCTTGTAACAGAATTCTTTACAATCGTAAATGGAGTTCCATTGCACATAACCTTTCATTATTACCCTCTCATTGTCCTGTAGCCGGGCCGGGTAGCGCAATCGGTAGGGCACCTGACTCGTAAGTCAGAGGTCCTGGGTTCGAATCCCGGTCTGGCCACATACTTTCGTTTCTCCTCCCGCTGATTCAAGAAGGGCAGTTGTCAGTTACTGGCGAAAGTATGTGCACTTAGTACTGGTTAACCGCTTAGGAGGTCTAAGCCTGCCCAGGAATAGTGTGGTTAGGTTAACTGACCGTCCCGACATGACTATAGTTGTTTACCGTGGACGTTAAGCATCAAATCAACCAACCAACCAATCATTGTCCTGTATAGCTGAAATACTGTTGAAAATGATGTAAAATCGCGTCATCCATCCATTCGTCCCGTTTCCCAGTAAACTGTGTCAGAGATATTATTTTACAAATATTATTTTCGTATTTCTCAAAGAAATCCTATGTTGTGGCGCATAAGATCCGTTTCGGCGAGACGATTCTAATTAGGGATCACAACTTAGTTTTCTTATGGAGAAATTCTGATAATTATCCCTAGATTATACCTATTACCCCTTCTTATCTTAAGCACTGTATTAAGCCTCATATGAGATACTATACGTGTACAATAAACAGAAAAATTCAAATAAAACATTTTACCTGTGCATCCGATCTGCGACTGCATTCTCTAAACATGTACTCATAGTACTGTCACCGTTGCTATACACAGTTCCGAGAAAAGGCGCTAAGCCCCGCCTACTTAGTTACTGTTACTACGTCTCACAAGCTTACACAAATATGGCGGAAAAACAAATGACAAATGCAAGTGTCTGCTAAACCTTTGCGATCTATGGCGAAGAATCAGCCTCCTCCTGACCTACACATGGAAGTTGGCGCATCATGCATTTCCGATGCGTTCTGTGCTTGCAAAGCAGGGTAAGCTTATTAAAAGCGCCGTTAGTTTGTTTTCTTTAAACACGTATACATTCCTCCATTAACTGTAAGGTAAATCACGGACTTGTGTAAAATATTGACCACGTGCGATTTGTTTGTGAGACTATGTCACGTGCTAAGTTGTCGTTGCATTGGGCAGGTATACGCTATCACGTGATTTTAAGTGACATTCTGGGTGTGGCTCGGAACTGTGTATTCGGTGTGTAAGTCGGATATCGACCTTGTCCTCGATGTTCATCCAGTGGAAAGACCTGCACGTGCGTATCGAAACACCTCCCGCGCTCCGTGCGGTCGGTGTCTCGATACGCACGTGCAGGTCTTCCCACTGGATGAACACCTCGGACAAGGTCGATATCCTATACATAATGTATGGACAGACTCGATGCCTGATGATGCAGGTTATGGATTCATTCCCTTCAGCCTCTTGGTGAACATGGTTATGAGAATTTGAACAACAACATCAAGTACCGTACTGTGCGTATACATTGTGACACTAAAAATAATGAATTTTCCATTTGGGACAAATGGAAAATTTATTATTCTAGGTGTTCCAATACTTATGCACATTAGGGTACTGTGAAGAATCGATACAGCAATGTTCAGATGAAGAAGAACTTCCTTAAAGGATGGAAGCAGGTTTGGACACCCACTAGACGCTAATGAAAGAAATATGCAACAAAGTGTGGGATCTTGTATAGTCTAATAGGGTTTTCAGGTGGAAAAGTTGGCAAAGTTATGGTAGCATTTCAACAAGCGAACATGACCACTTAGGTATGCTAAAGCTAACTGTTAGTTCTCTGGGTCCACAAAACCCTTTAAGGGTTAAGTTGATTACTTATTGACTTACCCTTGTATGTGATTGCTTGCATACTCCACTAAAGTAAAAAGCAAAATTAAAATGTTTTAAAGTCTATGAAGTTTTCCAAATTATGTCACAGTATAGTAGATCTCATCATAGTCATCATCTGCAAAAAAAATATTTTAAATGTTAAAACTACATGTATGTTAAATGATCTAAAATTTTGAACATCAAGTCTTGACAAATATATTAAGACAACTAGTGTATACCGAGATCAGACTAAATCACTGAAATCTGGGGCCAAAATTAGGCCCCATTCCCAATGCCAGAGTATGTTTTTCCCAATTCCAAAAGAAAAATTCTTAAAAGTTTTGAACGTCAAGTTGTGAAAAATATATTTGGACAACCAGTGTATACCCAGATCAGACTCGGCAGGGCTCTCGATCACTGAAATTTGGGGCCGAAATTAGGCCCATTCCCAATGCCAGAGTATTTCTTTCCCAATTCCAAAAGAAAAATCCCCAATCTGAATAATTCTGACCAAATATCACTGCTCAGTTCAAATGTCATGGATCTAAATGAAAAATTTTTGCATAGAGCACCTGCATTCAAAAAATTATTTAATTTAACCTGCAGGCAGTTTTGAACAATACGTAATATGTTTAGCTAGTTTCATGTGCCTTGTTTCATATAAACTATGTTATAATCTTTCCCCCATCTTGGTCAAATTGTCAGCCAATTTTCCCAATCTAAAGGCCCAAGCCCCAGTCCCAAAAGGGGTTATGAGAGCCCTGGACTGCTACCCGCCCCCACCCCCCAACAACCTGTGGTGTCACTCATCAGTATGTGACATATTAAATTAAAACAAGAAACATTCTTACAGAACAACTTCTTATCTTTAAGCAGGAGAATAAATAGTGTATTTATCTAATTTAGAAGGCACAGACAAGTTTATATTGAACCGCTGTTGACTTATTTTTCTTATTTATGACAATTTAAACTTCTGTAATTTTGTGTTCTGGCAGCCCTAGTTGCACTGAAAGGACATTTAAATGACAGTTTCCAGCAGTTTACTTTAGCACCCATGTGATGTCAAAATTCTCGTGCAGATCTCCCGACTGCGTAATTTGTTGAAAACCGAGTGCAGTCAAAACCCAAGTGGAAGGCTATATGTATCTTCTTATTCTTCCATTAAAGCACAGACACCTCAAAAAGGCGTATTCTCAGACAGGTGCATAGGTGGTGCGGGAACATTTTATGTGGTGACGGCTTAAAACAACTATGTGGAGTGCACTTAAAATCATCCAGTACAGAGCATTATCTACATGTTCATAGGGGCCGAATATGGGCCCCATTCCCAAACTGAATTTCTTCAAATTCATGCAGAATTCCCAAATTTAGAAACTTACACCTGGAATTTTCATTCCCAATTGGCCATTTTTTGTCCCCAATTTTAGGAAAAAGGCCACATTCCCAGCCCTGCAGTATGAGTCTAGCGGAGTTTGATGTCCTGCACTACCCCCTTGAAGCTGTCGAGGGGGCAAGGCTGTTCCAGATTTTGATGGTGTCTGGGAAGAAGGATCTCTGATAGACAAGAGTTCTAGCATATGGAACCAGGAATCTCATGTTATGGCCTCTCACTGATATGGTTGGCGTCAGATGGCTTAACAATGTAAATTGTGAAACTTTGGTCACTCGAAACAAAACGGTGACGAAGCAGTGAAAACCATCACTTTTTTTATGATGTACTCTGTCGTTATTAAGGTTTGAGGTAATATTTAAGCATTAAGAAACGAAAGGGAAAGGACAAAAAATTTGTTTGATATCATTTTCATGACAATTGTTTACTATAATTTTGATGGCTTATGACAGTCTAGAAATAGGCTCATTTTGTGAAAGTAGTGAAAACCGGCATATCAGGATGTTCAAAACCCCACTCCTGCGTTTTTCAATAAGGCTGCAAAACTAACTATTTTTGAGCCCCGCAATGATATTTTTCATAAAGTTGTCATGCAAATTGTTTGATTGCTATTTTATGAAATTTGGTGCAGATTTAATGGGTCAAAATAATCTTAAAATGAAACTTGTTTTTCACAGTTTTTGCCATACAACGAGTTCAGTGGGTTGTTAAGTTATGCATTGAAGAATTTGTCAGCGACCAAAGTTTTTTTTATTTCACATCAATAAAAATTAACTCAAAAACCAAGCAAAATCATCACAAAACTTACATCATCATAAAATTCAAAGCTTCAAAAATAATTTATGTAAACAACATTTATTTAATAAAAACGGCGATGCACATTAATAACTTCTGATAGAAATTCCAGCTTCCTCAGCTTGTTTAAATCTAGGTCACACTGACTTAGTTCAATTTTTACAGCATGCATTTTCTCTTTAGTAAGAGAGAGTCAGATGGAAATCCTCATCCCAATGCAAAATAATAATAAAAAAAAAAGTTTCTCCGTATGAATTTTGAATAGTTTCGCACACAACTGAGAATTGAAAAGTGAACAGCAAAAGAATTAAAAGGGGGGGGGGGGGGGGGGGTGGGGGGGTATCAATAAGGTGGGGTTTCTGCATCCTACTAAAGTTTTCTTTTTTTAACTGATGGTATACTCCAATATGTCTAGTTTATTGGACCATATATGACTTTGGTCGGAAAGCCCTACTTACTGAGCTATGGGTCCACAGATGTGGGTGGGGTAATCCAACATGGTTTTAGCCTGTCTTGTAAAAACATTCTCATTTGGTAGAAGAGTATAGCAGACAGACAGGATTTGATAAAATGATTAACAGAACATCTAAACTATATTTCCATGTCATTTTATTAGGTTTAATTTGAACATATGTTGTCAAAAAAGACTTCCTTTGACATTCAGCATTTTTTGATATTTTTGACCTCAATTTTCAATATTTATTGGCCTTATTGTTAAATAAACAGACATGTTATCATCAAACTCATGTCAAGGAAGCACCTTGACAAGGACATTCAGATGATGTGACTAAAATTCCACAATGGCATAGTTTTCATGGTCGACTGAACACATAAACTTGCTTGGAAGATGGTTTTCTTTCTATTTTGACCTAGAATTGCGAACTTTTGGTCAAATTACTATTTTAACTGCTATATTATGCCCCACGCCCCCGCCACTAAAGGTGAGGGAATACATATTGGCTTCAGTGCGGATCTCGTTGGCATCTGCTTTTGCGTATGTGTCACATATTAAGTCCTTCTGTGACCTTGGAAACAAGGTCAAGGTCATCAAAATCTGATATTGACCTTGTTTCCAAGGTCAAAGTATGTGACACAGATGCAGACGCCAAGGAGATCCGATCTGAAGCCAATATGTATTCTCTCACCTTTAGTGGCTGGGGTGTAGGGCATAATATAGCAGTTACAATAGTAATTTGGCCAAAGGTTTGTAATTCTAGGTCAAAATTAAATGAAAAACATCTTCCAAGCAAGTTTATGTGTTCAGTCGACCATGAAAACTAGGTCATTGTGAAATTCTGGTCACATCATCCGAATGTCCTGGTCAGGGTGCTTCCTTGACATTAGTTTGATGACAACTGGTCTGTTTATTTAACAATAAGGCCAAAAAATATTGAAATTTGAGGACAAAAATATAAAAAAATGCTGAATGTCTAAGGAAGTCTTTTTTGACAACATATGTTCAAATTAAACCAAATAAAATATGGAAATATAGTTTAGATGTTCTGTTAATCATTTTATCAAATCCTGCCTGTCTGCTGTACTCTTCTACCAAATGAGAAGGTTTTTACAAGACAGGTTAAAACCATGTTGGATTACCCCACCCACTTCTGTGGACCCATAGCTCAGTAAGTAGGGCTTTCCGACCAAAGTCATATATGGTTCAATAAACTAGACACATTGGAGTATACCATCAGTTAAAAAAAGAAAACTTTGGTAGGATGCAGAAAACCCACCTTATTGATACCCCCCTTTGAGGAGTAAACAAACATGCATGTAGCTCATTATCATTGAATTGCTCGAGTAATCAACTTGACTATTGCCTTGGTCTCTATCCCATAATCTTCCTGCATAGTTAATAGCGCTAATACAGTGCTTTTACTCGCCGACAGTAAGAAAAAATAACAGGGCTCTCACACCCCTTTTTGGGAATGGGGCCGGGGCCTTTAGAATTGGGAAAATAGCGTCGTTTTGTCTAAAATTGGGAAACTTTTCTTTGTTTTATGTGTGAAGTTTCATTGTCAGACTAACACAACTTACATATGGTATTGTTATATTTTCAGAGGAATCCAGTCAATAAGCATACATAGATCTAGCAGATAGTGAATCATAATAAACTTTATCAAATAGTTGGGATATTAGATAATAACAAAACTATTTGTGTGTGTTGAGTTTTTCTTTCTTTCCTTTGAACTGGCAACTTCCCTATCTTGCCACTCTCAAATTGGAGACAAGACTGGGACCTAGAAAAAAAAGTGTTTCAATATAACAACAGTATAACACTCTAGGTTTGAAGCATCTGTGAACTAAGCATAATGTGAAGTTGAGAGAAGGTGGACTGTCACAATGCAGAACATGACAAAACTTTCAGTCCTGCAAGTACAAACATCCACTGTATGTCACTATCACTATACTAACTCTTGGATGTCCTGGTAATCCTGTTTATGATTTTGGATATGGCCGAAAATGTCTGTGAAAATCTATTCAGGTACAAAACACAACTAGAAAATGTGTTTATGAAACACTATGCCCCCAACCATATGCTTGTCTCTAGAGAAGGTTCATCCAATAATGCTTGTACCTTTGTACCATAGGCTTACAATGCACTAAGTCGAAAAAGGGGCTTAACTCAGTCAAAAATTTACGAATTGTTTTCGAAAGTTAATGAGGTCATCTACACCTTGGGCAATATCAACCTGCAAAAATCATGATCCTAGCATCAGGGGTTCTCCAGATATTTTGTTCACAAGCTTCCATAGGCAAATAATGCACTAAGTTGAAAAAGGGGCATAACTCAATCCAAAATTTACAAATTATTTTCAAAAGTCAATCAGGTCATCTACACCACAGGCAGTATCTTCCTGCATAAAATCATGCTCCTAGCATCAGGTGATCTTGAGATATTTTGTTCACAAGGTTCCATAGACTTACAATGCACTAAGTCGAAAAAGGGGAATAACTCAATAAAAAATTCATGATTTCATTTCAAAAGTTAATCAGGTCATCTACACCACAGGAAGTATCTTCCTGCAAAAAATCATGCTCCTAACATCAGGGGTTCTTGAGATATTTTGTTCACAAGGTTCCATAGGCTTACAATGCACTAAGTCGAAAAAGGGGCATAACTCGGTCAAAAATTCAAGAATTTGTTTCAAAAAATAATCAGGTCATCTACACCTTGGGCATTCTCATCTTGCAAAGCCTCATGATCCTAGCATCAGGGGTTCTTGAGATATTTTGTTCACAAGGTTCCACAGGCTAAGTCAAAGAAGGGGCATAACTCTGGAAATACATTGCCAGCGGAAAAATAAAAAAATACCGGTCTGCTTATTTTCCATACTGATCATGTGTATAAAGTTTCAAGTTCCTAGCTCTTATTGGTCTTGAATATATGTAAGGGTACCTTTGTACCATAGGCCTCAATGCACTAAGTCGAAAAAGGGAAATAACTCGATCAAAAATTCACGAATTTTTTTCAAAAGTTAATCAGGTCATCTACACCACAGGCAGTATCTTCCTGCAAAAAATCATGCTCCTAGCTTCAGGGGTTCTTGAGATATTTTGTTCACAAGGTTCCATAGGCTTACAATGCACTAAGTTGAAAAAGGGGCATAACTCAGTCAAAAATTCACTAATTTGTTTCAAAAGTTAATCAGGTCATCTACACCTTGGGCATTCTCATCTTGCAAAGCCTCATGATCCTAGCATCAGGGGTTCTTGAGATATTTTGTTCACAAGGTTCCACAGGCTAAGTCGAAAAAGAGGCATAACTCTGGAAATACATTGCCGGCGGAAAAATAAAAAAATACGGGTCTGCTTATTTTCCATACTGATCATGTGTATAAAGTTTCAAGTTCCTAGCTCTTATTGTTCTTGACTATATGTAAGGGTACCTTTGTACCATAGGCCTCAATGCACTAAGTCGAAAAAGGGGAATAACTTGATCAAAAATTCACGAATTTTTTTCAAAAGTTAATCAGGTCATCTACACCACAGGCAGTATCTTCCTGCAAAAAATCAAGCTCCTAGCTTCAGGGGTTCTTGAGATATTTTGTTCACAAGGTTCCATAGGCTTACAATGCATTAAGTCGAAAAAGGGGCATAACTCGGTCAAAAATTCACGAATTTGTTTCAAAAGTTAATCAGGTCATCTACACCTTGGGCATTCTCATCCTGCAAAACCTCATGATCCTAGCATCAGGGGTTCTTGAGATATTTTGTTCACAAGGTTCCACAGGCTAAGTCGAAAAAGGGGCATAACTCTTGAAATATGTGACCCGCGGAAAAAAGAAAAAACACGTGTTCGCTTATTTTTCATACTGATCATGTGTATAAAGTTTCAAGCTCCTAGCTCTTACGGTTCTTGAGTTAGAGGACAGACGGACAGGCCCAAACCAATATGCCCCCACAATTTCTCCGAAATTGGGGGCATAAAAACAGCAGAATCATCCACCAAAGGTGAAAACTCCGACCAAATTTTAGCATTGGAAGGCTTTAAATTAAAGAATAAGTCAAAATATTGTTCACCACAACAATATAGGCCCTTGAAGCAAAGAAAATATAAATATATTGCAGCAAAAATCGCTAGGCTATTCGCCCTCTTATGAAAGGGAAGTAACTCTAACAGTACATGATAAAACCCTGTACCACTTTCCAGTAACAAAACATGACGATCGTGATTGAAAATGTAATCGCTTCCCGATTTTTAAAGTTATAAATTATGTTAACATTTTTAGTTTTAAGTGGTTTTTAATACATTTTGCATTGATGCAACTGGAGTATTCTTGGACCAAATAGGCTTAGTCAGATTGGGAATTTTTCATCTGGAATTGGGAAAAAAACATACTTTTTGGCATTGGGAATGGGGCCGAATTTCGGCCCCAAATTTTGGTGATCGAGAGCCCTGAATAAAAGCGGCGTAATCAGATTTGCATTATAGACTCAAACTGTCATAATACGCATGGATTATGACAGTGCATGCCTTGATTATCATTTTTTATATTGTTTTAGTTCTTAATTTTTTTTTACAGTTCCTTTCACGTTTGTAACAAGCGCTTCCCTATCCACAAAATTAATATTGACAAGCAAATTCGGTGAATTTATATCCCCCGCCGAAGTGGCCTTGATTTGTTTATAGTTGTTTTAAGTTTCATAAAATTCTAAGTTTCATAAAAAAAATTTCACTGGTTACTTAGGAGGCTGAACTTGTGCATTGTACATAAAATCAAGGGCAATATCTCTGGGATAAGTAAGGCATAAGCTGGAGCTGTTCTTCTTAAACACTTGCCTCAGCATCACTGCACTATAATGATACATTTTAAATTTGGTTACAAGAAATTTTGTTTGTCAGCACCCTACTAATGGCTACTTTTTGTGGATTTTAAATCAATTCAAGGGCATTAAATCATGCACTACTGAAAAGATTATGACAAAACTTAATGTGCACTGCCTTGTCATGACAATATATAATTATTATAAGTGTCATGAAATTTTGGTTACTTAGTTATGACTCAATTTGTTGATTTTAAGCCAATTCAAGGGCAATAACTCATTGCTTAAGCAATTTTGACTAACTGTAAGATGCACCAATGTGTTATGGTGATACATATTTTGTATGATTTTCATAGAATTCTATTCATTGATAAGTTAGTTATGGCTGGAAATGGCAATCTCACATTGATCCAAGGGCAATAATTCATGCACTTTAGATGCCATTTTGATGCAACTTTATGTGCATATCCACTTTACGGTGATAGATAATTATTCAGTTTAAATTTCATGAAGTATTGGTTACTTGTTTAAGTATGTGCACTTAGTACTGGTTAACCGCTTAGGAGGTCTAAACCTGCCCAGGAATAGTGTGGTTAGGTTAACTGACCGTCCCGACATGACCATAGTTGTTTACCGTGGACTTTAAGCATTAAGTCAATCAATCAATCAATATGCCTCATTTCACTGATTTTAAGTCAATTAAAGGGCAATAACTCATGCATTACTGAATCCAGTCTGAGGAAACTTCATGTGCATCAGAACATTATAGTGATATATATTTATTTTAAGTTTCATGAAATTCTGCCGAGTGGTTACTTAGTTAAGGCTCATTTCATTGATTTCAAGTCAATTAAAGGGCTATAACTCATGCATTACTGAAGCCAGTCTGATGAAACTTTATGTGCCACAGCACGTTATAGTGATATTTATTTATTTAAAGTTTCAAGAAATTCCGCTCAGTAGTTACTTAGTTATGGCTCATTTCATTGATTTTAAGCCAATGAAGGGGCAATAACTCATGCATTACTGCAGCCAGTCTGATGAAACTTCATGTGCCCCAGCGTGTTACAGTGATATATATTAATTTAAGTTTCATGAAATTCCATCCAGTGGTTACTTAGTTATGGCTCCGGATGGACAGGCAGAAGGATGGGCGGGTCAATTAAAGGGCAATAACTCATGCTTTACTGAATCCAGTTTGAGGAAATTTCATGTGCATCAGCACATCATAGTGATATATATTTATTCTAAGTTTCATGAAATTCTGCTGAGTGGTTACTTAGTTAAGGCTCATTTTGTTGATTTCAAGTTAATTAAAGTGCAATAACTCATGCATTACTGAAGCCAGTCTGATGAAACTTCATGTGCAGCAGCGCGTTATAGTGATATATACTTATTTTAAGTTTCAAGAAATTCCGCTCAGTGGGTACTTAGTTATGGATCATTTCATTGATTTTAAGCCAATAAAGGGGCAATAACTCATGCATTACTGAAGCCAGTCTGATGAAACTTCAAGTGCCGTAGCGCCTTACAGTGATATATATTTATTTTAAGTTTCATGAAATTCTGTCCAGTGGTTACTTAGTTATGGCTCGGGATGGACAGACGGACGGACAGAAGGACGGACAGACGGACGGACAGACATGGAGAAACCTATATCCCTTAATGTGCACTGCCTTGTCATGACAATATATAATTATTATTATTATAAGTGTCATGAAATTTTGGTTACTTAGTTATGACTCAATTTGTTGATTTTAAGCCAATTCAAGGGCAATAACTCATTGCTTAAGCAATTCTGACTAACTGTAAGATGCACCAATGTGTTATGGTGATACATATTTTGTATAATTTTCATAGAATTCTATTCATTGATAAGTTAGTTATGGCTGGAAATGGCAATCTCACATTGATCCAAGGGCAATAATTCATGCACTTTTGATGCCATTCTGATGAAACTTTATGTGCATATCCACTTTATGGTGATAGATAATTATTCAGTTTAAATTTCATGAAGTATTGGTTACTTGTTTATGCCTCATTTCACTGATTTTAAGTCAATTAAAGGGCAATAACTCATGCATTACTGAATCCAGTCTGAGGAAACTTCATGTGCATCAGAACATTATAGTGATACATATTTATTTTAAGTTTCATGAAATTCTGCCCAGTGGTTTGCGACCGATCGGGGTCCTTTCAACCACCAATTTGGCTGTAACTCAGGTCAAGTCCTTTGCCTTATATTTCGGCTACACAAAGTTTGAGTCAAAGGGGGAATTAACTCTGCTTGACCTGGGGACGTCGGTCACATTTAAGGGGTCCTGACTCATTAGCTCATTAACAGAGCTAAGGAGACGTAAGGTTCAACTTAATGAACAAGTCTGAAAGAGTTCTTGAAGTTTCCAAAATTTAATGTTTCTTCTTCAAATAGATATTCAAAGTTTAGTTAACAAATTAACACATAAAAGTTCTTAAATAATAATGTATGGCGATAACAGGTAAATCTCATATAACTCTCTAGCTGATTTGATGACAAGTCTGTTGTTCTTTAAACTAGAAATGTTCCTTACTAAATATTAAAGTTTCAGCATTTATTTGTTAAATATGTAAAAGTTACTTCCCTTGTTAATCTTTAATTTCATCAATCCAAGTTATGAATATAGTCCTTTATAGTTCCTGACATATAGTTCTTATTATCCAAACATGAAAACACTGGTTCCAAAGTTCACATTAAACCATCCCGACATGCAAACCTATCGAAACGGATGGCTGAGTCTGAGACCTGATGTTTGCAGTGACTAGACTATGCTAGACTGAGACTCGACTGAAGATTTCGGTTTACATCCAACCTTATATATGATTTTGAGTGCAAAAGTGTCATAATTACTTGGGGAAGTCATAAATGCCAAAGTCCTTTGAGAAGAGTAGGTTTAGAAAGATAAGATCATTATCAAAAGATGAGAAATGCCAAGTTCCACTATCTGCCAACTTATCTCCAAATTAGGTCAATTAGAACAGTCAAATTACCCAACTGTGGGCACAATCTCCAAGTGTCATAATTAAATTACTTCCTATAGTTCTATTGATGCAAATCAGTTTCCCTTTGAGCAAACATTATTGTTCCTGAATGAAGTTTCAAAAAGTGACTTAGTTAGCAATATTTTAACCTAAATTATGAAATATTATGGAAAATGAATTATATGATTTTAATGATTGTGACAACATATTAGAATCAAATGCAAATTCCTGAAATAGAAAGTACATGCAAGTCAAACTATTCAAATTATTATTATTCATATTCTATACATATTTTCTATATATTTTTTTTTTTTTTTATTATTATTATATTTATTTATATTAAATGGGGCAAAATTGTCACTTGGTGACAGATTCCCCCTTCTTAAGGAAGTTCGTCCCGAACGTTCAACATAAAATAAATGTACATTAATATACACAAACTATATACAAGTTTTGAAGTCTTTCTAGTAGATTATGTCTAGCTCTTCTGGATGTGTTCAGTTTTCTTGACTTTTGACCATCAGTCACTACCGGTATACCTGAAAGCTAAGCGCAGCTGTTGAAATGCATGATGATACAACACCTACTGAACTGTGACCAAGATAAATTTTTCAAACACATGAGAACTTACCATGACTTAGGTTTTCGAAAGCTATAATTTTGATGGTGGATGTTACCAAATATAAATGTAGTTTAATGTTGGAATAAATTTCAATAGATTTCTTTTGTTACTAATGTTTGACATTGCAAGGGTGGGGTTGACTAATGTGGTGATCAGTCACATCAGTCTTAGCACATTTAAACACCTTAAACTGAGTTTAGGTAAGAAGATTTACCCTTACAGTATCGAAGATTAGCCCACCATGAGATGATTAGAATTTTAGCCTGTATTATTGATAATTTACCAGTATGGATCAGTTTCAACATAGGTTTCATATTCTTCTGTAAGGAATTTGATGAACCTGTCATACGTTAATGAGGGCAATTTAATTAGGTTTACCCATTCAGGTGGAATCTCAGGTTTGGTGTAACTTAGTAAACCATAAATGTTTCCATCTTCCCTTAGTTCTAGTTCATGAATGTGCTTGTGAGATGCATAAAATAGTCGAAAGTTCCGGCTAGGTGGAGGATTGTTTGATTTTTGAGCTGCATCGGCCCTTTGAATTTGAAGATCATATTCTTCTCTCTCTTTCATGATTCTATACAGCATGTCAGAAGCCAGTTCGTGAGCCATACATACAGATTGCCATTGAGGTTTACTGTTGCCATTTTTGACTAAGTAATATGATCTGTCATTTATTATCTTTACTGCTATAATTTTAGGTTTTGAAAATTCTGGAATGATTTCTTTTGATGCCAAATTGACCTTAGGTACAGTTTCATTAAAGAACTTATGTTGCTTTTCCTTTAAAGGTTTCTTACGTTTCTTACCAGACATTGTCCTCTTTGTATGAAATTCTCTAATCAGGTGTGATGGAATTTTGCAAGAAAAGTACCAGTTTGTTGAGTTGTCTTGAAATTTTACTTTGTAATATAAAGCACCATTACTTCGATTTGAGGAGAGTATTGTTTTGATATCTTTTTCTGAAAACTGTTTACAGGTACTATTGAGACAGTCCTTACAACATGGCTTACTACTACTATTTGCTTTATCTGCAGACTGGGTTCTATTATAATTGCTTTCTGACTGCTCAGCTGGTTTATTGTTACATGCAGGTTTAGCTTGTTGCTTACTTGTGGCTGATGGTGACCGCTGATGGGTTTGGGCCTGATTCTTATTTACATCTGAAGCTTTTGGTTTGTTGTTCAATTTGATTTGAGTTTTTATTGTTTCATTTGATCTTTCCTGATTTTGCCCTTGGGGCTTGTTTGAGTTTGCTTGTCTTTGATTTTTCTCTACTTTTCTTACCTGTTGAGGGTATTTGGATTTGTTTATTTGACTCTTTTGGTCAATTTGTTGCTCTTTTGGCATGTTAGTTTGTTGTGGTTTATTTACATTTGCTTTATTTGTTTCTGATTTAGGTCCTTGCTTTTGAGGTACCTGTTTATTGGGTTCTTTCTTTGGCCTTTGTGGCTCGTTAGATTTGGTTGGCTTTGGGACTTGTTTGGGGTGTGGACCTGCTCTAGGAGGTCCATTTTCCCTTGCTTCCTGATTCTGAGGCTCATTGGGAATAACAATTTCTTCTGGGTCAAGTTCTGCCTCTTGATCTGGAAGATCATCTGGAGGATTGGTAGGACGATCATCAGGGTCATAATATGGCTTTAGACGAGCAGCATTGACCAAGGATTTTACTTCCAGGTTGGAATGAACATTTCTGAGCTTGTAGGTGTGGTGTGGGCCTATCATGGTTATGTAGTAGGGACCCACCCATTTCCTATGAAGTTTTGGGGCTTTGCCTGGAGGTACCTTAGTGCAATATAGCCAGACCCTTTGAGCAGGTTGGTAGCTAGGGAGTTTGGAGCGCTTATCATGTTGATACTTGTACTTATCTTGTGCAGCCTTTATGTTGTCTCCCGCTAGCTTCCTACACACTTCCAGGTTTTGCAAGATTCTACCTAGATGAACCTTATAGTCTTGAGCCAAATGGTCTTTGGGCTGCAGTACAGTGTCTATGGGAAGACGCATTTCCCTACCATACAGGAGAAAGAATGGACTAAAGTCAGAAGATTGAGTGGCTGGAGTTGAACGATATGCCATCATTATTCCTGACAAAAGTTCTGGCCAATCATCTTGCTGACCCTTGCAGTAAGCACGTAGAGCCTGAAGAATGTAAGAGTTCTTTGACTCTACGAGTCCATTAGTCATAGGATGATAGGCACTTGTGTAACTTCGTTTTATTTCAAACAGTTCAGACAGTGCCTTCACCAGGTTAGACATAAAGTTCTTTCCCCTGTCACTGATGAGGACACGAGGTGCCCCATAGCGAGAAATAATCTCCCTGAACAGTACTGCAGCGACTTCAGTTGCCTCTTGTGTTCGCAGAGGGAAACATTCACACCATTTAGAGTAGCTGTCAACAACGAGAAGTATATGCTTGTACTTTTCTTTTGTTGTTGGCAGTCCACTCAAGATGTCCATGTGCCATCTGCTGAACACATCATCGACTGCTTGTGGCTGAAGTGGAGGTGGTTTGGCACCGAAAGCCCTTTTTGATTGCTGGCAGATTTCGCATGTTTTAACATACTTCTTGACATCCTCATACATACGAGGCCAGAAATATTTACTGCGAATTGCGGCATAAGTTCTTTCGAAACCTTGATGGCCACCTCCAGCCAAACAGTCGTGATAGGACTTGAGGACATCATCTCTGAGTATGACCGGAATGACTGTTTGTTTGACTAGTCTTTCTTCTGCTGAAACATTTTTACTTCTTTTGGAGTAGAAGTGTTTCAGTACTCCATCCTCAAGCTCATAGTTGTAAGCCTTGGCCACAATGACTCTGGCTAGAAGAGGGTCCTCTGGTACTTGGCGATTCTGAAGGTATTGGTAGAGATGCATGAAGTCTGGGCATGCTCTCTGCTTTTCTGACAGGTTCTCAAACGAAATGTCAGCAGGTAACATGGCAGCTTCATTTGCAGCAGCTACTACCCCTTCATCCTCGCCAGAGTAAATCAGGGTCACCTCGGTATACTCCTTTGAAGCTTGGATCGAGCAGATATGATCAGCAAGATCACTTGACTCTTTTGGAACTGTATCACTGTACGTTTGTCTGGACAAGTAATGTGCTGTGTGGTTTATGGAACCAGGTTTATGACGGATCTCAAAATTGTAGCCCTGAAGGAGAATGCTCCAGCGTCCCAGGCGTCCTTGACAGTCCTTAATGTTCTGCAGGTATTTCACTGAGACATTATCGGTGTATACTGTAAATTTAGTATTTGCCAGGTAGTGCCGGAAATGCTGGATTCCTTCAACCAAAGCAAGTCCTTCCTTGTCTGTTATGTGCCACTTCAGTTCATTGTTGCGAAGTGCTCGGCCACCATAACACACAGGGAGTTCTTTACCATCATGCACTTGGCTAAGAACATAACCGATGGAAAAGTCTGAGCTATCGGTTGATAAGATAAATTCTTTGTCGAACTGAGGGTATCTGAGAATTGGGGCTGATACCAATTTACTCTTTAGCTCTTTAAAGGCTAGTTCACATTCCTCAGTCCATTGAAATTTCTTATCTTTCTTTAACAGGTCATGAAGAGGAGCTGCTATTTTTGCATAGTTTTTAATGAACTTGCGATAGTACCCTTTCATGCCTAATACACTTTTTACTTGCTTTGCATTGGTTGGGCTTTTAGCATTCTGTATTTTCTCAGTGTTTTCTGGATTTACACGCATGCCATCTTTTAGAAACTATATGTCCTAGATACTTTACTTGCTTTGTTGCAAATTTGCACTTAGAAGGATGAAGTTTTAAGTTTGCTTTTCTGAGATTGCTAAAGACAAGGTAGAGATGGTGCAAGTGTTGGTCAAAGTCCTTGGAAAATACTAGCAGATCATCACTGTACACAAGGGCAATCTTGAAATTGAGGTTTTTAAGAACCTTTGTCATCAGGCTTTGGAATGTCATAGGAGCATTGACCATTCCAAAAGCTAATCTATTAAATTCATAGATGCCCTTATGCGTGATGAATGCACCTTTCATTTTAGTGGCTTTGTCCAAAGGCACTTGCCAGAACCCGCTACGAAGATCAAGGGTAGAGAAGATCTCAGCTTTTGACTCGGCTAAAGTGTCAAAGACATCAGACATGTGAGGAATAGGGAAAGACATAGTTTCCGTAACTGCATTGAGTTTCCGGTAGTCCACACAAAACCGCCATTCGTTGTTAGGTTTTCTAACCATAACAACTGGTGAATGCCACGGTGATGTGCTTTCTTCAATTATACCATGCCTTTCCATTTCCTCTAGCTGTTTCTCCAGCTCGGCCCTCATTTTGGGTGTCTGTCTATATGGTGGAGTGCTGACTGGCTTTGCATCACCTGTATGTATGGTATGGGTGTGCAAGTTTGTTTCACCTATCTCGGACATATCTTTAGCAAACATTTCTCTATTTCGACCTAAGAAATTTATGAGCTTTCGCTTTTGTTCCTCAGAAAGATCTGCACATTCTAAGTTTATGCCTAATTCTTTTAGTATACTCTCATAGTCTTGTGAGTCTGTTTTACATTTTGAGTTTAAGTTGAACACATTTGCTTGTGTGTCAGTTTCAAAAGCATAGATTGATTTTGGATCAACTAAACTAGCTTTGGCTAATCTAAGATTAGGTTTAAGGAAAACTGGAAGGCTAGTTGGGTTCATCAGGCGGTACACACATCTGCCTTTTTCGACAACTGACAAACTCTTGCTACCAGCTAAGCTACTGTCACTTAATCTGAGAACAGGTTCAAGCATAACTGTTGACTGATTGGGAAATCCTGAGATCTTAACTGGAATAATAACCTCACTGTGCGGTGGTACTATAACCTCTTCTGTTGGAAAAACAGTACTAGTATGATCACTAGTGATAGGCTTGGTGGCTATCGTTATTGTTAATCCTGAGGCCATACTACCTATGACTGGTATTTCAACCTCGCCAAACCTTACAGTGACGTTGTTCTTTTGCAAAAAGTCTATCCCTACAACCATTTTGACATGAAGATGTTCAAATACATGAAAAGATTGTTTGAAATTTAAGCCCTCACATTCAAAATTTAGATCTACAAGGCCTAGAACACTGTGTCTTTCACCACAAACACCTACAATGTTAATCAAAGTTGATTGTCTTATCTGAGCTTCAGGAGCAACTTGTTTTAACAAATGGTGGCTTATAGCACTAATTTCTGCACCAGTATCTAATAGACAGTCTACAGTTTGATTCCCAAGTTTGACTTTCATAAGATTTTTGTTTAGTTTTGGGGTGAATGCCATACTAGGTTTCTCTGCACTGGTACAGGCTGTTGTTTTGCAAATTTTAGCTGAGCAGTGCCATTGATTCTTTTGAGTGCGTTTTGGAGCCATTTTGTGTTGTCTTTATTTGCTTAAACTTATTATTATTTTTTTTTTTTTAAGTTTAAATATATGCAGTTGCAGATATATAAATATTTGACTTAAATTTTTAGTTTTCTTAAATGCAGTTGCAGTTATAATGAGCACAAATATAATTTTTTTTTTTTTTTTTTTTTTTTTCTACAGTTTATATTGGAACTGCAGTTATAGCTATAGAGTTTTAACTTTAAACAGAGTTATTTTTCTTAATTTAAACTTGCAGTTATAGCTATAATTAACTTAACTTGGAGTTACCTTGCTATAGATTTCTGAACCAAATTTAATGCTAATACTGAATTAGTCTCAGTGTTTGACAAATATGGTCACAATTAAACAGGAGCAAAATATCATGCAAAACAAAAACTGCACTTACCAATCTGTTATATACTGTTTATTTCTTAATTTGATTTGTTCTTGAATCTGTTACTGCAACTGTTGATCTAATCCTCAAGAGCTCTTGATAATTCCTTGATATTTCCACCAAAAGAATATGAATATTTATTTCTAGATTTCTTTTTGAACACAAATAAAACTACCCTTAACACTAAGAAATGACTTTTCACACTTATATTACTTGAATAAACACAAAATATGAAAGAAACACTATAATACTTAAATACTAAGATTCTTATGAATTGAACATTGAAAATTAACACTAGAATGAAACACAAAAATATTTCCCACTTTTGAAATTAAACACTTGACACTTGAAATTCCTATATCCTTAGAATAAACTGCTCCAATCGATGAAAGAGTCTTGAAAGCTGAAGCTGATTAAAAGATCTTGTACCCGGATTCTCCACCACTCTGCGACCGATCGGGGTCCTTTCAACCACCAATTTGGCTGTAACTCAGGTCAAGTCCTTTGCCTTATATTTCGGCTACACAAAGTTTGAGTCAAAGGGGGAATTAACTCTGCTTGACCTGGGGACGTCGGTCACATTTAAGGGGTCCTGACTCATTAGCTCATTAACAGAGCTAAGGAGACGTAAGGTTCAACTTAATGAACAAGTCTGAAAGAGTTCTTGAAGTTTCCAAAATTTAATGTTTCTTCTTCAAATAGATATTCAAAGTTTAGTTAACAAATTAACACATAAAAGTTCTTAAATAATAATGTATGGCGATAACAGGTAAATCTCATATAACTCTCTAGCTGATTTGATGACAAGTCTGTTGTTCTTTAAACTAGAAATGTTCCTTACTAAATATTAAAGTTTCAGCATTTATTTGTTAAATATGTAAAAGTTACTTCCCTTGTTAATCTTTAATTTCATCAATCCAAGTTATGAATATAGTCCTTTATAGTTCCTGACATATAGTTCTTATTATCCAAACATGAAAACACTGGTTCCAAAGTTCACATTAAACCATCCCGACATGCAAACCTATCGAAACGGATGGCTGAGTCTGAGACCTGATGTTTGCAGTGACTAGACTATGCTAGACTGAGACTCGACTGAAGATTTCGGTTTACATCCAACCTTATATATGATTTTGAGTGCAAAAGTGTCATAATTACTTGGGGAAGTCATAAATGCCAAAGTCCTTTGAGAAGAGTAGGTTTAGAAAGATAAGATCATTATCAAAAGATGAGAAATGCCAAGTTCCACTATCTGCCAACTTATCTCCAAATTAGGTCAATTAGAACAGTCAAATTACCCAACTGTGGGCACAATCTCCAAGTGTCATAATTAAATTACTTCCTATAGTTCTATTGATGCAAATCAGTTTCCCTTTGAGCAAACATTATTGTTCCTGAATGAAGTTTCAAAAAGTGACTTAGTTAGCAATATTTTAACCTAAATTATGAAATATTATGGAAAATGAATTATATGATTTTAATGATTGTGACAACATATTAGAATCAAATGCAAATTCCTGAAATAGAAAGTACATGCAAGTCAAACTATTCAAATTATTATTATTCATATTCTATACATATTTTCTATATATTTTTTTTTTTTTTATTATTATTATATTTATTTATATTAAATGGGGCAAAATTGTCACTTGGTGACAGGTTACTTATTTAAGGCTCATTTCATTGATTTCAAGTCAATTAAAGGGCTATAACTCATGCATTACTGAATCCAGTCTGAGGAAACTTCATGTGCATCAGCACATCATAGTGATATATATTTATTTTAAGTTTCATGAAATTCTGCCGAGTGGTTACTTAGTTAAGGCTCATTTCATTGATTTCAAGTTAATTAAAGGGCAATAACTCATGCATTACTGAAGCCAGTCAGATGAAACTTCATGTGCAGCAGCGCGTTATAGTGATATATATTTATTTTAAGTTTCAAGAAATGCCGCTCAGTGGTTACTTAGCTATGGATCATTTCATTGATTTTAAGCCAATAAAGGGGCAATAACTCATGCATTACTGAAGCCAGTCTGATGACACGTCATGTGCCGCAGTGCGTTACAGTGATATATATTTATTTTAAGTTTCATGAAATTCTGTCCAGTGGTTACTTAGTTATGGCTCCAGACGGACGGACGGACAGACAGAAGGACGGACGGACGGACGGACAGACAGACGGACGGACATGGAGAAATCTATATCCCTCCGCCTTCGGCGGGGGATAAAAAGCCCGCCAGCCCTTTTTTTTTCTATGTAAAGTAAAACAACTGTATAAAACTCGGCAAATTTGGTATCAAAATTTTGGAAATTAAGTACACAATTTCACACAAACTTTTGTAAGAACACATTTTTATACAGATAAAATAACACAATGATAATATGAGCGGAAATTATATGCAGTTAAAATAAGTCTAGATGTGAAGTAAGCGGTTGGTAAATTATTGATTTTTTCAGCCACTCATCTGTTCAGCGGCATGACACGCGTCAATTGGAAAAATACCTATATTTGACTGGAGACCCAAGTCACTCTATATAGGTCACTGACCGGAGTGTACACAAATTCACCCTCTGTGTCCCCCTTGGGGGTTAAGACGTAATGGAAGATAGACTGATAGATAGATTGATAGACTTAAGTGAATACCAGAGGGCCAATGGCCCTATATCGCTCACCTGAGCACTGAGGTTATGTTGCAAAAACTAAGTTGCCACAGCAACAAAACAACATGCACAGCAGCAATAAAACACACCATTTATGTAGAGGATAATATCACAAACATTTATGCAAAAAAATAGCTTTATCCTCCCTTAATGGCTTCTGAGAAGAAGATCTTTGGCAAAAAAAAAAAAAAAATGAAAAAATTGAAAATTTGGCCCTTCAATTGCAACGGCAACCAATCAAAATCAGGTCTTTGGGCAAAATTCTTATAGCTGATAGAGGACTACTCTAGGAACATTTCTGTAAAGCTTTTGTCAAAATATCTGCCGTAACACAGAAATAAATACCAAATGTCCACTTTCCCCATTGTAAGTCTATGGAAACTTTAAGTTGCCATAGCAACCAGTTCACATGGGCAATGATAATATGAAATATACTTTAGGTAGAGGCTAATGTTATTAATATGTATGCAAAGTATCAGCTTCATCCTCCTCATGGCTTCACTTTCCCCATTATAAGTCAATGGAAACTATAAGTTGACATAGCAACCAAAGTTCTTATTGGGTTGGAAGAAAAGACAAAATTCATGTAGAGGCTTCTGTCATCAACATGTTTGCACAATATCAGCTTCATCCAGCTTCTGAGCAGAAGATTTTTTCATTTTTTCTTTTTTTTTCGAAAATTTACCCTATATTTTGCCATGGCAACCAATCAAATTCAGCGATTTGGAGAAAATTCATATGAAATATAGAGGACTATTCAAGAAACATTTCTGTAAAAAGAACATCTAAATAAAAGCCATGAGACAGCAAAAATAGCCAATTTCCATTTTCCCCATTATAAGTCAATGGAAACTCTTAGTTGCCATAGCAACCAAACTGCTGGAGTAATTGCCATGAAAAATAGTAATTCTATAGAGGCTAGTACTAAGATTCTATCTGTAAAGTTTGAGCATTATTGGCCACACAGTTTATGCAAAGAAGATTATTTAATATTTTTCCTTTTTTAACTATTCGGTTGCAATGGCAACCAGAAAAATTGCCCAATTTGCATAAATTTAACAAGGCTGGTTAAAGACTACTCCAGGTACATTTCTATAAAAGTTTTGTCAAAATATCTGAAGTGGCATAGCAATAAATGCAAATTTTCAATTTTGCCATTATAAGTCAATGGCAACTTTAAGTTCCCATAGCAACCAAACTGCTGGAGCAATTGCCAAGAAAAACAGTACTTTTATAGAGGGCAGTGATAAGATCCTTTCTGTGAAGTTTGAGCTTTATTGGTTGCATAGTTTCTGAGGAGATGATTTTTGAATATTTTTTCTATTTTTAACCATTCGGTTGCCATGGCAACCAGCCAAATTGTGCAATTGACAAAAATTTCATGTGGTTGATGGAGGACTACTCAAGGAACATTTCTGTAAAAGTTTTGTCAAAATATCTGCAGTGACATAGCAATAAATGCAAATTTTCAATTTTGCCATTATAAGTCAATGGCAACTTTAAGTTCCCATAGCAACCAAACTGCTAGAGCAATTGCCAAGAAAAACAGTACTTTTATAGAGGGCAGTGCCAAGATCCTTTCTGTGAAGTTTGAGCTTTATTGGTTGCATAGTTTCTGAGGAGATGATTTTTGAATATTTTTTCTATTTTTAACCATTCGGTTGCCATGGCAACCAGCCAAATTGTGCAATTGACAAAAATTTCATGTGGTTGATGGAGGACTACTCAAGGAACATTTCTGTAAAAGTTTTGTCAAAATATCTGCAGTGACATAGCAATAAATGCAAATTTTCAATTTTTCCCATACAAGTCAATGGAAACTTTAAGTTGCCATAGCAACCAAAGTTCCGAAGCAATTTGGATAAAAAACAGTATTATTGGTTCCCCCTGCCTATAGATGCTATATATGAAATTTAGTTACAATGGGCCTTGTAGTTTCAGAGGAGATGTCGTTTGAAAATGTTGACGGACGACGGACGACGTACGACGGACGACGGATGCCTGTCTATACTATAAGCTCACCTGTGAGCCTTCGGCTCAGGTGAGCTAATAATGCAATTTCATAAACCTGCACCTTTCTTTTCATACAGTCCTAATGAAAACCTTGAAGACCATAGACACTTGGTTTCAAGAACAATAATTTTGTCCATGTATTTTCTACATTATAAGGTTGGAAAGCTCGTCAAACCTCTTACAGAAATTGGGTAAAACCCACCCGATGGTCCCTTCCCTTGGTCATACTAAACACCCATGGCATCAGTTGAGTGGATACCCGAAGACTGAGATAAAGTTCTTAATTCCATTAAAGCTGAAGCTAACTAATAATTATGACGGTAGTATTCTGCTTTGTTTTAGTGATATAATGCAGTTTGTTAATCTTAGGGTGTTGTGCGGACCCTTTGGGATATCTCTGGGTATTTAATCTGACCAAAGGTACTGTCAAAAAAGATGGGTTTTACAATCGGTCATCCCAGTGGCGGATCCAGAGGGGGTTCGGGGGGTTCAAACGAACCCACTCCTTAGCCCAAATTATCTTATTTTCATGGGAAATTTTAGGAAAAAATGGTCAAACTGCATAAATTGAACCCCCTAACCAGCTAATTTGAACCCCTTATCCAAAATTCCTGGATCCGCCCCTGCATCCTCGCCCATTTTGGAATTGGCCAAAGTGTTACGATTGAACTGCTGTTAGAGGTTTGGCAAGCTTTCCAGCCTTTCAACAGGAGAAAAATGCAGGGACAAAATTATCACTGATGAAACCAAGTGCCTATGTTAAGGTTCCGCAGTACACTTCGGCCATTTTGGACCAGATTTCTGCACAAAATCACATCTAATCACAGCCCGAATAAAGCAAAATTTTAAAATAAAAGCAGTTCTTTTGCCTAGATATAATGAAACTATATCTCTAAATGTACAGAATGATATTGTAAAAGATACCTTTGAAGAGTTCTCATTATTTTCGTTTTTCTCTCACATGGTCAAAATTTGTCTAAGTCCATTTTATTCAAGAAAGTGTTGACATATACCCTGCTTAGGCTCGCATTAAAAGTTGCATGTTTCAGGCAAGTCAGTGATGTCTAGATTTTTCTATTGTAACACCGACAAGTTTGGAAAGATTTCTTGGGACTTCCTTAGTCATCCATATTGTCTCCCTGTCGTCTCGATATACTTTTTTTTTTAAATAAATATAAAACAAGTCTGATATACTGACTATGTTTGAAATCGAATGTAACTGAAAACACACATGTGTCATTTATTGGCCTTATATTCAATACCTTTTCACCTGAGGAATTTACCTGTGAAACTGTTGCCATATTTACAATCTTATAAAATCCTATAGCAAACAGCATTGTTTCTTCGTATGTCAATATGCATCATGTCTCTGTCAAAAATTTGGTGTGTGGGTGGGTATGTGGATTTGGTTGTGTGTTTGTTTAAACATATGTTGTGGAATAACCCTGACAAATATCTTTGATATGCAAGTTGAATACATGTATTCCACATTTAGCCGGGCCGGGTAGCGCAATCGGTAGGGCACCTGACTCGTAAGTCAGGGGTCCTGGGTTCCAATCCCGGTCTGGCCACATACTTTCGTTTCTCCTTCCGCTGATTCAAGAAGGGCAGTTGTCAGTTACTGGCGAAAGTATGTGCACTTAGTACTGGTTAACCGCTTAGGATGTCTAAGCCTGCCCAGGAATAGTGTGGTTAGGTTAACTGACTGTCCCGACATGACCTTAGTTGTTTACCGTGGACGTTAAGCATCAAATCAACCAACCAAAATCAATTCCACATTTAAAGGTGGGTAGTACCAATTTTCCTACCTGTGCTGTTGACCGAGACATTCTATAACCATAATTTCAAAAGTGGCTATTGACTGAGACAATCGGCACTTTCAGCTCGATCGACAGCCATAAACAATAGTATCATTCACCGTTACTGGTAATGTTTGCTACCGCTTTCTCGGTCAATAGCCACTTCGTAATGGTATTATCACCGTTTTAATGGCTGCATGATTTTGCCTGTTGCAGCCCTTCTCTGACTGTAGTTATGCGTTGATGTGATATCGAATGAGTCATATTACTATTTTTTTTCAGCTTCAAGATGGGGGTGGTGGCGGGGGGTCTTTAAAAAAACAATCATAAAAATCTAGAACTGTCTTATCAAATGGATTTAGATTTTTGGGATTGGTTTAAAAGGAAAACCCATCGCACAGCTTAATGTCATACAGCTTTTTTGATAATTGGGGTCATTCACGGATAAAAAACCAACAACCTTTTTATAGCCAAATAAATATGAAAGGGTGAGGAAGGTTTTCAGACATGTCAAAGGCTTGATAAGAATCACAACCGGATTATGACCTAATCTCTTTTGTCGAACTATACAGGTTAATGGTTGGTGAGTTCCAAACAGCCTGTTTGCAATGGCAGTTTAAACTTCCATCCAAAATAATTACTGCTGTACATGTACTTGCTTCCCAGTAAGCACATGGCGTCAAAATGACATTGTATTGACGTCGATGCGACGTGATGACCTCGCATCGATGTCAACAAGACGTCATTTCAACGTCGTGTGCCCGCTGGGTTGTGTTAAGAAATGTCAAGGAATAACCAGTGCATTATGACTTATGATAGCTCAGTATTCAGATGTGAAAATTGTGTTTATTTTTTGTAGTTGAAATTGTGCATGATACTAACTACATATATTATGTTTCAGCCAAGTGTTTGTGAAAGTTATTATCTTTTTTAAACTCTGTATTTAAACTATAGCAGGAGATTTTTCATGAATCAAGTTTCTGACTCATAACCTCAAATGCAAGGCTTTAAATTTCTACAAGCAAGTATATGTATCACAGCATAGCTGTCAAACACACCAGATACCCAGTTGTACCACAGAACAATTGAAAAAGGGGAGAATCTATGAAAACATTCATTCTATGAACAGTTTTAATTTCACGTCACAAGTATAGTTTTAATTCTATTGAACTCTTGGAGATAATTGGGAGGGCGAAGATGCCAAGACAACCTTTAGCATTATGGAGTACTGCTAATACTGGCCAATTCTGCATGATTTTAAAGACTTTTCCATTGGCAAATGGCAATAGGGCCCGGCTTATTTGGTCCCTGTGAACAGAAAGAAAATCCCTCCAGGGTTTTCAATAGGATTTTAAAATTAGAGCCGCTTACAGACATCTTGAGAAAATGCAGATGTCCCATATATACATAATGCAGTTTTTACGATACAGTTAAGTTGAGTTAACCCTTGTTATCTCAAACACTGACATTTCAAAGTGCCTTCTTATATCAAAGAATATGGTTTGCACATATTTCCTCTCCTGTTTTCTCAAACTACTGGTATCTCAAAATAAACTTTCCGGGATCAAAAAATTTACTTTGGGCTATCAGTAATTTGAGATGAACTTTGACTTTCCATATCAAGACTTGATTATTTTCTGAAAAAAAGAAGTGCCCAGCCAAACAAATGGAGTAAAGGGCTCCAAGTAAAGAGTAAATAAGAAGTTGGGCTGTTTATCACTTGTTATGATATGATTTTTAAAAGATAAGTAAATCACGGAGATGGACGTTTTAATCATTATATTGAAATGTTGATAGGGAACATTTTTTATGAAGGACTGTATGAAAAATAAGCACTTAACATTACAGAATAGAAAAAAATGTATCATAACATTAGGCTCGATGCCCATGCAGTTTCAATTACTTGCCCAGGCTTAGCTGCTGGAACTTGATGCCTTCAACACTGATGGCATATCCCTAGTACTTCTGTAACAATACACAGACAAATAACAGTAGCATGCACTTCAAAAAGTGCATGTTCCCATAAACTTATATGAACATGTTTTGGCATGGGCACCAGCTTGTTGCATCTGGATGAACAGTGTGTTCAGGAGGACAAACTCAGTAATGCTTGAATAATATCATGGGACATCAGGGGGATAATTTCAAAACTTTCTTGTATAAAATGGACTTAGACAAATTTTGACCATGTGAGAGAAAAACGATAAAAATGAGAACTCTTCAAAGGTACCTTTTACTATCCCGGTGTGATGAGAATTCGCCGGTATAAGGAATTCTTCTCCTATATGATTTTATTACATCAGCAATCAAACAATAGATTTACTCACCTGGTCCCTATTTAACCCTAAATAAATCTTCAAAAATGAGACAGTTTTCCTTTCCAAATAAGCATGTAGATTGTAAACAAAAATGGCCACCGACCTCGTGTTAGCTGTCAGTGACGTGATATATTTTCGCCGACGTCATCATTAACTATACTGATTATCAAAATTTATGTTACATGAGGTTTGTAAACATTATCACACGAAAAGAAATGATTTTGAAACATTCTTATGCATCTGTACAGGGGCACAAGTGTATTCAACTGAAATTTAGCAAATGTTTAGCAGATGTTTGGATATTATAGAGAAAAAAAATCATAAACTGAATGTACAATATTATTTCATTACAAAAAAATAAATCCAGCGTGAGTTTTACAACATGGTGTACTTAGAACCTGAAATAACACCTGACTCTATAAAGGTGAATACACATTAAGATTTATGTTGAGATATTTGCAGATAAAGTGAAGAAAAACCTGATTTCACAGAATTTTGCAATACTCAATTCCTTTATAAGCACCCCTACATTTTGTGACATAACCTTTTTTAACAGTATACTTGTGACGTTATCGAGCAGGACCACGTGCTAACTGTCAAACATATTTCTTGCAGACGACAAAAGCTGAGCGAGTTGTAATCACTAGTAACAGGGTTATTTTGATGATAATGCTGACGGAACTTTGGGATTAAGAAAAATGTATAAAAAAGAGTGTAGTATAAAGTTTTTATGTTAAATCTCCAAACTAACTCCCGTTCAGGTCCAAAATATTTTCCGCGAGAAGGCTTCATGTTTACAAACATTTATGACGTGTTGGCCACGAGAAACGCATGTGAGGCAAACAAAAATGTAAGATTAAACGCTACCGGCGAAATCACATCACCGGCGAATTTTCATCCTTCCGCGATATATCATTCTGTACATTTAGAGATATAGTTTCATTATATCTAGACAAAAGAACTGCTTTTATTTCAAAATTTTGCTTTATTTGGGCTGTGATAAGATGCGATTTTATGCAGAAATCTGGTCCAAAATGGCCGAAGTGTACTGCAGAACCTTAAAAGACCCCACTGAAAATGTCACGAAAACTAGTGACATTGCTCAGTTCTTATAACCCCTTCATAATGTACATTTAACAGAAAATGCTGGCATATGCAAAATGATCAAATATATACACTGACATCTTAGAATATCTAACAATTCAGTTAACTAATGATTTTCAGTCTGTGTGTTGTTTGTTTACATTTCCGAATTTGGCGCTAAAATTGACAGGGAACCAGTTCATCTTTGTCATAAAGCGCTTTTGGTTAAATGGTAACTGGACATCTCGGCCCATAGCAAACTCGGCCCATTGCAAACTCGGCCCATAACAAAGTCGGCCTACACAAACTCGGCCCATAACAAACTCGGCCCATACATACAGTTTTGCGCCTTGCTTCAATCCAGAGAGAGAGTAGAAAACGGTGTTTCTCAATAATTCATTTTATCACTTTTATTTTGAAACATGATGTTCATACAGACTCCAATATGCATTCTTTGAGTCACGGAATAATCCAAAAAATATGGTGCAAAAAAGTCGCTCATGTATACAAACTGGTCCCATACCAAACTTGGAGTTACATATCATTGATAAAAAAAAATCGTAGAAAATATGCGCATAAATATTCACAGAGACTCCTGGAGGCTGATACTTTGATACTGTTGGTAGAGAACTAATTCAAAAGTTGGCGGGGGGGGGGGGGGGGGGGGGGGGCGGGGACGGGATGAGGGTCAAGTCAAATTTCCATGCTAGATCCGCCATCCCTATTGGGAAAGCATTAACATATATGCACAATTTCAAACGGAAGAGAACAAACTTCGATAGTCTTCTCAGAAACTAAATTGTTGGCCAGCTTAAAATATTTTTAAAACAATTATTTGTTCGCATAGGGTCGTTTCTTACACATGTCCCTGGTATTAGATCTTGGAGAAAGGATAAAAGGTAATGTAAATGCAGTCAACAGTAAATAAATGGAAAAATTAAATGTATCTTGTTTGAATTTTATCTTCTATCTAGATATTCTAGTTATTGTTAAGTACATGTAAGTATATTGGATGATTGGTTAGACATTATAAATATGGGCCGAGTTTGTTATGGGCCGACTTTCTTATATGCCCAGTAGATTTGGATGGCTATATCTTGTTCAACGCTGTTTTCTATACCTAGTAATTATCATACATGTCATTTATATCTAATAATTGACAGACATTCCTGTTGAAATGATAAAGTCCTTTGTGAACGCTGCAAAACAATACCGTTCTACACCTATGGGCCGAGTTTGCTATGGGCCGAGATTGTAATGGGCCGAGATTGCTATGGGCCGAGTTTATTATGGGCCGAGTTGTCCCGGAATCGGTTAAATGGGCGGACGAATATAGTAACAGTTTTTGATTTTGCAGAAACGTTCATTGAAGGGGCATGACACTGACCACTACTGAAATTTTGCTTTGCAAAGTGTGTGTTTACTGAATTTATTGTAGCGATAAGTTAAATCTCAGTAGAGTTTATCAGAATCAGAATTGTTTACTGGTGCTACGTCCAAGGACAATCATTCACCAGGAAGACAATGTTTATGTGTGTGTGTGTGTGTTTTTTTTGTTGTTTTTTTTTTTTTCGACAAAACATTTATATGATTTCTTTGAATATTTCTGAGATACTTATATTTTAATATTTAAAGTTTCTTTCACACCAAAACAAGCTTTTTTTCTCCTTCCTTCATTTGGTGGAAGATATCTAATCTGGTGGAAGATATCTACCTAAAACGAAACATTCTACTGGACATTTATGAGATAAAGGTGGCAATTTGAACAGGTATTTGAAGAATGCAATTTGATTTTACAGCTTTCTTTGGCTTGAGAAACAATTGCAAGAAAGTTTTTTTTTCCTTGACTGCCAAAATTTGGTACCCTTTTTGGTCTTGACTGCCAAAATTTGGTACTCTTTTTTGGTCCCGTCCATTTCGACGTGGATTAGTTGTATTCGACGGGACTTCGTGGTAAAAGACGGATCTAAAATCAGCACCAAATTCTGTGGGCCAAGGAAAAGGCTACTGACTGCAATAATCTCATATTTTTTCGTCTGCATATCATTTATAGAACTGGCCCTACAAGTGGTATGCATACCAAATATAAATTTTATGTCTATATCTTGGCTCTCGGAGTTCCTCCTAGAGTTTGCAACCTTAAACAACCTAGTACTGATAAATACCATGAGTCTCCACAAGCCATCCAGAAGGTGGACATGGCTTAGCATTACAGGAAGCATTACAACCAAATTGGCTACTTCTTGATGAGGAAGCATTTCCAGTCAAGAGTAATGTCCATAGGACAAGCAGCTTTCCTGGAGAAGGCATAGGAAGTGACAATGACCTGGCGATTAAGACTGAAGAAGACCAGAAAGCCATCCCAGTCAAGACTGAGGTTTGACCTTGAGAAATAAAGAAAAGTAAAAAGTATGCAAAGACCAGGAACTGAAACAATCAAAATCAAAATCCAGCCCTCAAACCATAGTTGGAAACAACTAAGATTACAAATAATCAAGATACAGAGAACATATGGCCAACCGAGTGAGCAGCTTGTTCCCAATAGGTGACCACTCAGCAACCCAAACCGAACCAAAAATAATAAGAACATACATAAGGTAAAACATCACAGAAACTCTGACACCAAAAACAGGCAACAGAGAACCACAACAGAACTACCGCCTTGGAACGGTCAGTAATGAATTACTGGGGGGGGGGGCTTAAATCGATTTTACAGGCCCAACCTCACCCTCAGTTTCTGAAGTGGTACAAAACATTTTAGTCGGTTGTTCGGTTCGCATGATAACCCTCTGACTCGTCAATGAATCATCACGGTAAACACATAAATCAAATTTCAACACCACGAAGAAGCAAAGACGAGGACTCAACAGATACAACGGGCCGTCTGACAGGTGGAGATCCCTGTCCTGCCAAACAACCCCACTGGAAATCTGAAGCAAAAGAAGGTCACCAGTTGAGCCCCGGTGGACCAAGCAACAGACAAAAAGGCTCCGGTCCCAACCAACTAAAATATATAGCTTTAGGTCGGGGCCATCATAGAGTCTGACGCCCGATCCCCCGGTGTGCAATTAAAGAGTGCAGCAAAGTTATCAACCGTGATTGGGTTAATCACTAAGCATGCAGACTGTCGCATAACATTTAAATTATAGCCAATACGTTTGTGACGTATTATTATTTTTCGGAATTGATCAGAAAAATCAGTCCTACCCTTAATCTTTTTGAATTTAAACCAAATGTAACAGGCATGATGTTCGGTTCGGTTCGCATGATAACCCTCTGACTCGTCAATGAATCATCACGGTAAACACATAAATCAAATTTCAACACCAAGAAGAAGCAAAGACGAGGACTCAACAGATACAACGGGCCGTCTGACAGGTGGAGATCCCTGTCCTGCCAAACAACCCCACTGGAAATCTGAAGCAAAAGAAGGTCACCAGTTGAGCCCCGGTGGACCAAGCAACAGACAAAAAGGCTCCGGTCCCAACCAACTAAAATATATAGCTTTAGGTCGGGGCCATCATAGAGTCTGACGCCCGATCCCCCGGTGTGCAATTAAAGAGTGCAGCAAAGTTATCAACCGTGATTGGGTTAATCACTAAGCATGCAGACTGTCGCATAACATTTAAATTATAGCCAATACGTTTGTGACGTATTATTATTTTTCGGAATTGATCAGAAAAATCAGTCCTACCCTTAATCTTTTTGAATTTAAACCAAATGTAACAGGCACGTTCCAAGCATCAATAAGTGAGAAATTTGCACCACTGATGATGACATAGACATATAGTATGGTTACCACCTACAGTACAGCAGTGACGGACACAACCAGTGAGATACTTAGGAAGGAACGTCGCAGGAAAAAGCTCTGGGTCACCAGAGATGTTCTCGACCTCTGTGATGAGAGGAGGGATTTGAAGAAGAGGTGGTATGAAGCAATAGAATATAGAAAAGCTAGCAAGAGGGTTCAGACTGTTAAAAGATATTGAGGAAAAAAGAATGGCGACCCACATGGACTCACTCTTTGATTATTACATTCCCTAAAAAGGGCAACCTACAGCTCTGCCAGAACTACAGAAGCATCAGTCATTCGAGTTAAGTCATGCTGAGAAACATCCTGAATATGCTCAAACCATAAGCTGATGAGATTGTCGCTTAAGAGCAGATTGGGTTCAGAGCCAGAAGAAGCATCACAAAACAGATCTTCAACCTCAGAATCCTTTGTGATTGTACATTCAACATCACCAGGCTCTGGACCACGTCTTCAAAAATTTCAAATGGTATTTGACAGGGTATGGCATGGGCTACCCTGCCGAAGTATGGTAAAATCTGTTAAAATAGCCATTTCTATTTAGCAAGCAACCTGCATTAAGCAAGCATGTTTTCATTGCCAAAAAAAGGCAAATACATTGAAATTAACCTGTATTTAGCAAGCACATTTCATTAGCAAGCACACTTTGATTATCTCTTATGTGCTTGCTTAATACAGATTGAACTGTACAATATCAATGCAAATCTAGTTTGCATCATTGGCGAAACTGATGCGTTCCCTTGTTATATTCATATTTCTGTATGCCTATGAATCATGGTCCTTGACAGCAGATAGGAAAAGAATGCAGGCTATTGAGATGAAATGCTACCAAATGTTACTGCACATCTCGTACAAAGACCATGTCGCTAATGAGGATGTTCACAGAAAGATCCAAGCAGCCATTTGAGAATATGACAAACTCCTGACCTTTGTCAAGAAACGGAAACTGAGGTGGTTTGGTCACAACCCAAAGTCTTCTGGGCTTAGCAAAGACAATGCTGCAGGGCACAGTGGCTAAAAAAGGGAAAAAAGAAACGATAGACAGAACAATATTAAGGTTGGACAGGGATGGGGGATCGGTCGTCAGACTCTATGATGGCCCCGACCTAAAGCTATATATTTTAGTTGGTTGGGACCGGAGCCTTTTTGTCTGTTGCTTGGTCCACCGGGGCTCAACTGGTGACCTTCTTTTGCTTCAGATTTCCAGTGGGGTTGTTTGGCAGGACAGGGATCTCCACCTGTCAGACGGCCCGTTGTATCTGTTGAGTCCTCGTCTTTGCTTCTTCATGGTGTTGAAATTTGATTTATGTGTTTACCGTGATGATTCATTGACGAGTTAGAGGGTTATCATGCGAACCGAACAACCAACTAAATGTTTTGTACCACTTCAGAAACTGAGGCTGAGGTTGGGCCTGTAAAATCGATTTAAGCCCCCCAGTAATTCATTACTGACCGTTCCAAGGCGGTAGTTCTGTTGTGGTTCTCTGTTGCCTGTTTTTGGTGTCAGAGTTTCTGTGATGTTTTACCTTATGTATGTTCTTATTATTTTTGGTTCGGTTTGGGTTGCTGAGTGACCACCTTTTGGGAACAAGCTGCTCACTCGGTTGGCCATATGTTCTCTGTATCTTGATTATTTGTAATCTTAGTTGTTTCCAACTATGGTTTGAGGGCTGGATTTGGATTTTGATTGTTTCAGTTCCTGGTCTTTGCATACTTTTTGCAAAATTCAATGGGAACGAGATCAGTGCAATTTGTCCATTGTGTGGAACTGATCCAGAGACAGTCGAGCATTTTATTTTGATTTGTCCACTTCTTGATGGCGTTAGACGTCCAGTTTTGAGTCAGCTTATTAAGGAATTCTCAGAACTCTCTAATACTGTTTGGACTAACCTTACTGTGGAGCAGAAAGTTCAGATTATTATTGACAGTTCAGTGCTGCTTGGTGTCGGGCGAATTAAGCTGAAGGATTTGACAGCAGTTGAGTATCATAGTCGAAGATTATTATACATCCTGCATACTCATAGATTTAGACTTTTAAAGTCAGTGGCGAATAGGTCCAGCAAGGCGGACACTGATACTAATACATAGAAATAAATATTATAATGAAACTTTAACGCAGAGCAAGTGTACATATGTATATTCTTGGTGGAGGGATATAGAAGGGATATTCTACCAGCCGTGACGACGCACTCTGGTGCGGTTCTCCTTTGAAGGAGGTTTGGAACAAGAACAAGAACAAGAACAAGATTGTGCCCGATTGAACGTCAATTCTTAATTCGTTTCATCTTTTTGTCTGTGAGCAGGTGCTTGCTCCTTAGAAGCATTTCCGGTGAAAGGACGCCACTTGTTGGATACGTGTCTTTACCACGCACAACCTCAAACGCGATTATAGTGTGAACTTTTCTAGAGAAGAATACAGTATATAACAGAGTGATACACTACAGCGAGACTACTTCGGTCAATTGGGACCTAGAAACAACCAACCAGTCTTTACCAAGTGAATTTTCATCAAGATGAAGAGCTATCTTGTGCTTTTCCGGCTAGTTTTGATTTTAATGAACTTTTACGGTTTTATCATTGGTTTAGAAAAGCCAGAGGATATATCCCCAGGTGAGATTTTTCTAGGAACAATTGCTGGAGGAAACTGGTTACAAGTCCGATTGAAACGTTAATTCGGACATTTTGGCTTTCGTATTTTTTCTCAGCCTTGTTTTGTGAACCGACTTATCTAGGCAATTGTCAATGGGCAGGAAGTGGATGTGTATCACATTTTAGCCACAACTCAACATAAACCAACAAAGTGCTTGTGCACCCAGCGCAGACTCAGATCTAGTCCAGCTCCGGACCGAAATTATTTCAGAAACAAAGTTTCTAATTTAGGTCCAGCACCTGTAAGTCTTCCTCAGTGTGTGTATTTCAGATGCCGATAAAATCATTTTGGCACATTGTAAACTGTGCATTAATCAATATATTATGTTTTCTTTTTGATCAATAACAGCCTTTTTCTTCTTCTGACCTTCCCAATGTGTCTTATTTAATATTTACTGGCGATTTTTCCTTCGTAGCTGTGAGAATGTTTACGAAGACCGCCATGTTTGCTTGGGATTTTCCCAGTTACCGGATGACGTCATTGGGTGATAAAAATGGCAAGGATATAAAACCCAGTACCTTAGGAGATATGAGTGTCTATTGGACGGACACACGGCGCCAAGTGTGTGCAACTATGGTTACGTACCGTTGAGCCACTTGGGTAACGTCGATACGAGAATTGAACAGAACAGAACAGAACAGATATGAGTGTCGCAATTACATACATCTGTGAATATTGTTTGCAATACCTATATATGCATTTATTTTATGCCTGGTGTCCAAATTTCATTTAAGCACGCGTCAGTGTGCTTCTGTGACAAGGCTGAGCACTTTTTTTAGATTTAACTAAGTACCGCCAAAAAATCAACCATTATGAATATTCAATTACCAATGCGGACACCGAATGTCCGAACACAATTTCACTTTTAATAAATGTTCGCGCACACAAGAAACAAAGGGAATGCTGTTTAATTAAGCTATCAATTTTATAATAGATCTAGTCCATGTCAAAACGTAACATTGGTAAAAAAGGTAAACCTAAACACTTCACAACATATGAAACAACTTTTGTGTGTTTGAAGTCGCCGACAGACCAGTATACTTTCAACTATCATGAGAGAGGACGCGATTAAAAGAAATCACGTGCTGTTATGCTTAAACACATTGCAAAAAGTCTTCAGACAAATGCTGTAATCAGACTGCAAAAGAACGATCACAATATTTTATATCCGCGCAACTTACGTAATAAGAATCTTTTAAGATCTCAAGCGTTAACAGCGATATTTTCAAACTGCGAGGACGTTTTCTTAAGATGTTGCGATCGGAGCCGTGATTATGTACAAATGCGGTACTTCTTTGAAATTCTTAAAACTATCTGTATGATTTTAAAATTAGCTGCATATAAAAATATAATATTTCTTGGGAAAATACGCATTTTCTTTGCAAAGGACAGGACCTACTATAGAACCAATATTTACTGGCTTGGGCCTGCAGTTAGACGTGTTTTGCTATGGCGCGATTTGTTCTCGTCTGCGTATATTTCACATTATTTCAACAATTGAAACTATGGAAAATAAAACTTCGCCGAAGCCACTGACTTTCTTCGAATCCGTTTCAAATACCGATGACGGACGAGGCAATACTACTGTTAGCGAGCTGGTAATAAAAATCTTATAATTTCTTGGTTCATTGAAATTAATATAAAAACATTTAATGCGTCGGAACAGTTGTGAAAGTTTGGGTAAGTAGGTATATGTGGCAGAAAATAACCTCGACATCATCACATTCTTTTGGCAACGTAAATGTCCTTGCTAGTTTTCTCTTTGATCGATACGTCGGAGCATACCATTGATCGGTAAATTTCCTATGTACTGTTATTCTACGCAAAAAAAAAAAAAAAACAAACTAGAAATACAGTCAGGCAGACGTAAGGCGTAACTGGGAGAGCAGATATCAAACAACCGACCCCCCCCCCCCCCCCTCTCCGCCACACACACTCAAAGAAAGAAAAGAAAAAAGTACAAAATAAACAAACAAAACAAAAATCACAGTCAGGAAGGCGTAAAGCGTATTGGGGGGGGGGGGGGGGGGGGGGGGGGGGGGGGGTGGAAGACAGAAAATATCTAAGAACCGCCGATTATAAGGATATGACACTTCCTAGGATATGACAATATCTAAGAACCGCCGATTATAAGGATATGACACTTCCTAGGATATGACACTTCCTTACTTTCTTCCCCCTACCCCCCCCCCCCTCCCCTCCGATGTAATTTGTAATTAAAAAGCGTTTCTGCAGTGGAGCTATAAAATTAAGTTTTCCGACCACTCGGACAGGGGATGCTCATTTTGATACAAACAGCACTGGATACCGGAATAACAACACACGTTTCATGTTTAACAAGATTCTGTCTGTAAGGCGCAAACAGTCGTCGTATAAATATTCTGTTATCGTTTAAACCCAGAACTTAGTTGCTTAACTTGGGTTGTCTGGAGTACGCCTGTCTTTGCAATTCTGGTACTGGATTTTATCATTTAACAGATGGCATCATCACGTGACCTCCACGAGCGCATTTACATATCCTGTCAACATGTCCGTTGAAACGCAATTTCTTTTCACCCCTCTTGAGGAAAATGCTTCAAGGCCAGCCCAATGTCTCTTAGAAAAGGTAAAACTGGTGGCAGTCATGATCCAAAATGGCCCAAGAACACAACCGCTAATGTTTTTTCCTAAGTGATTCAAAAATAATGATTTTATCAGTGTATAGAAATTCCCCGGTAGCATTTACCGGCAAAAACCCAGCAGTAGCGGAATAGGTGAGGCCTGGGCCGTGAAAATTGAAACTTGTTTCTGGGCATTTTCCGGCCCAGAGCTGGGCTAACTCAGATCAGCCTGAGCATTAATCCGAGTCTTCTCGGAATCAGGACAACTCGCCCCAAAGACAACTCGCCCCAAGACAACTCGCCCCACAAAAATCTCGCCCTAAGACAACTCGCCCCACATTCTCAGACACTCACCTTACTTGAATATCTACGTTCTTGTCCCAGATCCAGAACAGATGTCGCCCCAATTTAGTATACTTGGCCCTGAAATTAAACTTGGACACTGGGAAGTTGACCTGTCACTTGAGCCTATGAATAAGCTTATTTCTATACAGAGAGCTATGCTGAGTAGTTCAAGTTGTTCCGTCATAGGGAACGGTAGATGTCTCCAGCCGTTCATTGTTTGAAAATGACTTGATCGTTTTTATGTTGATAATTACACTGTTATATGAAGCGTAATTGTTATCAAACTGTGGCTGTGAGGCATGCTACAAATATTCATTAATGCTTATTAGTATTTGTTGTCCCCTTAAGCGCCTAACGGGACAGGGTTTTTAACATATTTACGAGGTAGGGCAAGCTGTCTTTGAGACGAGTTGTCTCAGAATGTGGGGCGAGTTGTCACCTGAAGGTGGGGCGAGTTGTCTTGGGGCGAGATTTTTGTGGGGCGAGTTGTCTTGGGGCGAGTTGTCTTTGGGGCGAGTTGTCCGTAATTCGTCTTCTCTGGCTGCAAACCCTTATTGGGTCTTGCAGCCAGAGCGATACTGCACTTAAAAACTCTAATTCAGCCAATCCATTGGTGGATCGGCCAAGCAAAATTCTAATTTTGGTTAGTTTTATCAATTACCTGCGCAAAAAGATATACAGTTGCTAATTCCTTATTCATTTTTGCACCATTCTGCAGTGTTTGTCATATTTTATTCCATTTTGAACCATAATAATCTTTGATCGAACTTAATGAGGTAAAGAAAAATATCGCTTTTTGTTGATGACTTCGTTTTGATTTGACAGTTCTTGCGCGTGCCGGTGTACAGGTAAAAATATCCATTATTTCAACATCACAAATCCAGACGTTACGCGCTTGGACAATTCACGTTTCGCGCTTGGATAAAAAATTAGTCCCTGGCTCTCAGAGTTGAAAGGAGTAAAATGTCTTTGGTACAAACCAGCGCGTTACGACTAGGACCGAAATGACCGTACCTACGAAACGGATAAAGTGACCGATAGTATTTTTTCTTATAAACACCGGATTGACCTCAAATGATCTGTCAACAAAAACAATAATGGCGGAGATATGTATCACAAGGGCAATTAAAGTACTAATTACTTTAATTGCTGTCACTGAAATTTAATTTTAATATTTTAATTTTTGAATTTAATATTATTTGAACCTACTAGTTATATTTGTGAATTTGAACTACAGCCTTACTAAGTTATGAGAAATGTATATATGGTATATGTCATTAGGAAAGGGACAAGATGTTTGATTAACCGGAGTTATTCATAAAGCATTAAGATGATATTAGGGTAATCAGGTGGAACTATTTTCAGCAGGTAGTCCTGCAGACTCAGTAGCAGAATTATCTATAAGTACTTGCTAATTTCTTTTGATCTTTGAGGATGCAGTTCTGAAATGAGTGACAGTGAGATAAGGACCTAGTTTTGAAAGTGACCAATCAGGATAGAATGACATAAAGGTGTGAACAGGTTAATTATAGTCATGTGGTGGTTAGAGAGGAGATGATTGGACTGGAAGCTGGAGATAGCATGTGAGAGGAAGAATCTGGACAGTAACAGAACAGTTAGTTACTGAGAGTCATAATGGAGAGTTAAAGTTTACATTAGTCTTAAAGTTTATTAAATTGTTTGAAAAATTAGTTTACCTTGTGCTTAAACAAAACAGTCAAAATGTAGTTGACAGAGAATTAAGTTTTAAGTGTTTTACGTGGGCTGCCAGGTGGGAATGAACTGAATAAGTGAAGAACAGGAAAAGAAAGAAAATAAAATAGAATTATGAAACTGCAAATGGACTTGAGTTTTAATTCCCCCAATAGTTAAAGATTTAAATTGGACCTTAAATGTCGCTGGGCGATATATGGTGGATGAATCTGGGTACGACATATTCCAAAGTGTCGATAAAACGATCAAGAAGAGTGAAAAGGACTGGTTAACAAATAGAGATTGAGTACATTCAGGACTAAATATTCCCACCTGGCAGGGCAAGGAGAAAGAGGCAATACGAAATTACTAAATTGAAATTATGTGAAACTGAAATATCAGATTGATGAAAAATTTAAGCTATTTGTACTGCTAAAAGGATAGACAGAGATGTGCTTTCATCTGTTGTGGTGAAAAACTCAAAGGACACATGAAGATTCAAAGAAGAATATGTTGACAAGAGGATAATGAATTTAACAGTAGCAGGGGTTTATATGGACTTGGTGGTAGTGGTATGGAGCGGTATGGAGGCTGAGATAACTAGTGGTGATACAATGGAGTTGGTCAGGATGAGATGGGATCCAGGAAGTGTGAGATGGAGAAATATAGATTATCAAACTTTCCAGGGACATAATAGTGTAGTTCTAAAGTGTGTGGTTCAGGAACAGTTTGAAATATTGAGTGTATTGAAATTCACTATGTTGGCGGAACAGTAGGATAAAGAATGTGACTATGGAATTCGGTAAGTGTGAACTTCAGTATTCTGTGAACTCAGGCACTAGAAACCAGAACTTGAAAGAACATATCTATAAGTCCATGACAGATAACATTAAAATTTGAAAGGGTAAAGATCTATATATGCACAGTCCCATACAAGAAAATAGTCAGCACTTATTGTGGCTCCTTGATACATAAAGGTTAATTCTAAGCTAGGTTAAAAGAAAGTAAACCCTTGGTATATGAAATTCAAAATTAAGACCTATGTAGGCAAAGTTTCGGTTCCACACTTTAGTATAAGGGGGTGGGAGATACTAAGTCTGTAACTTTGTCCTTGACCTAACTTGAAATTATGATTTATAAGTAGTTCACTTATGTACTATATGTAAAATCTATTGATCAGAGGTGTGCAACAGTGGCAATATAGTTCGGCTGGTGGTTTGTAAAGGTACAAACAGTAACACCAGACATATCATATGAATACTGTGAGGAAGTATCATATGAATATTGTTTAGTAGGTATCATATGAATGCCGTTAAGTAGGTGTCGTATGAATACTGAGTACAAGACCTAAATTTTAGTCATTCTGTTAATTAGAATTTGACATATAAAATTATGAGTCTGGACCAAATAAGCGGTTTGGTAAAAATATTATAGAACTAGCCCTGTTTGTACATGATTTTAGGTGGAACTTAAGCCATAAGTGAATGAACTGATAGTCTAAATACTGTGTGTCATGTTGACTAAAACACAATTAAAGCTTGCTTTATAATATTTGAAGGGATAATAGAGTGGGTATCCTAAGAAGTTGCACAAAAAGGGTGGTTAGTACAGATGTTACAGTTATGGAACTGAATATTCTGATACCTGAGTTTCTCAGATTGAATTTCACACTTAAAAGTATCTCTAAGTCTTGTGTTAGTATAATTTAACTTGCGTTACTAAAGATGTGGAACAAACTTGTGAATGTGGCTGAAAAAGTGTAGCTGTGCCTTATAATAATAAGATGTGATATAAACATATAAAGAGTAAGTGGCAAAGACTGTTCCAGTACTACTTAACAAACTTTAGTAGAGAAAATAGGGAATGAAGATCTCTATAAAGACAAATTCTGACTTTATCTCAGAAAAAGATTTATCAACACTTTTTTAAAATTTGATTGTTTTCTTGAATTTTATGTTGTGTCATGAAATGTAGTAAAGTTTATGCTTTAACCCATCTGGCAGAAATTGGTTAAGAAGTATCTATCATATTATGTTACATGTATGTTCGTTGAATTGTACGATATATACCCAAATGGCTATCTAACAGAACTAATTACTTTCATAATTTGGACTGTCTTATGCGGCCAGTTATAAAGTAATTAGATTTGTTTTGGAAGACGTTGTAAATATAAGTTGTAGAACTTCAATACAATTTGCAGGAGCAAATTTAGTTGGAGGAAGGGCATATATCACAAGGGCAATTAAAGTACTAATTACTTTAATTGCTGTCACTGAAATTTAATTTTAATATTTTAATTTTTGAATTTAATATTATTTGAACCTACTAGTTATATTTGTGAATTTGAACTACAGCCTTACTAAGTTATGAGAAATGTATATATGGTATGTCATTAGGAAAGGGACAAGGTGTTCGATTAACCAGAGTTATTCGTAAAGCATTAAGATGATATTAGGGTAATCAGGTGGAACTATTTTCAGCAGGTAGCCTTGCAGACTCAGTTGCAGAATTATCTCCAAGTACTTGCTAATTTCTTTTGATCTCTGAGGGTGCAGTTCTGAAAAGAGTGACAGTGAGATAAGCAGCTAGATTATCAGAATAGAATGACATAAAGGTGTGAACAGGTTAATTAGTCATGTGGTGGTTAGACAGCGAGCTGATTGGACAGGAGGCTGGAGAGATCATGGGAGTGAAAGAAGAATCTATATAGTAAGAGATAGTTAGTTTCTGGGAGTGATAATGAAGAGTTGAAAGTTTAAAAGTCTTAAAGAGTTTATTAAATTGTTTAGAATATTAATTTCCTTGGTGTTGGAACAAAACAGTCAAAATGTAGTTGACAGAGACTTTAAAAGTTTTAAGTGTTTTATGTGGACTGCCAGGTGGGAATCAACTGAGTAACAGGATGGGAAGGAAATAAACCAGAAATATGAAATTGAAAATGGACTTGAGTTTTAATTCCCTAGGTAGTTAAAGTTAAAATGGACCTTAAATTCGTCGGGCGATATATGTTACAAATCTCGACTCCCTCTAAAAAAAATTATTATTTATCTGCTTTTAGACGCGATATCACATTGGGATATCACATTGAATTACTGTGCCGAGTCATCAAAAGGTATTTTTGATAGGATTGCAAAGTTTACATATAACTGCAACATAATACGCAATAGAAATTCAACCAGAAACCAAGGGCATCTGTGGGAAATACAATATTAGAGTTTTCACCACTTTCGTTCCTCTGACGTCAATAAGCCGCCAATCAAAATTATGAATAGGCTTTTTCAGTCAGAGAAGGCTCGGATTACCGGAGCATCTGAAGAGCCCAATCAGACTCTTCGCTAAGGACTTAAATGGTAGCTAGGGTTCTAAGCTACCCCCATGCAGACAGCAAAGATTCTGATCAAACTGGGCAGATGCCCAGGCTGATCTGAGTCTGAGCTGGGCGCATATGCCACTTTGTTGGTTTTGTTGTGTCATGGAGCAACGAAATTGCACTCTGGGTATTGTTTTTTTCATTTTGTCATTTTCTGAAATACCCGCAACGGAGACCAATCCAAAAATAAAATCGGAGTTACGTCAAGATATTAGACTAGTTGTGTCACAGCTTGTTTTTATACCCTGCCACACTTTAGTGGCGGGGTATTATGTTATACCTTTCGGTGTCCGTCCGTCCGTCCGTCCGTCCGTCCGTCCGTCCGTCCGTCCGTGCTCACCATTTCCGATCGATAACTTGAGTATTTATTCACGGAATTTTTTCAAATTTTGCATACATATTGTTATCGGCGATGAGTGGTATGGGATTGTTAATGGGCAAAATCCGTCCATTTTTAACGGAGTTACTGCCCTTTTTCGTATTGGAAAAATGGTTTCTGGCCTGTTATTCCTTTACTGTTCATGATATCTGAATGAAACTTCACAGATATGTTGCACATCAAAGGTTGCATATTGTGACTAAGGACCGTCTCTCTGACCTTCCCAGTTTGTGAGTTATCTGCCCTTGATAGGTCTGAAAAAAGGTTTTTGACCTATTGTTCCTTTACTATATGGAATATCTGAATATAACTTCACAGATATGTTTCACATCAAAGGTAACATATTGTGACTAGGAACCGTCACTCTTACCTTTCCCGTTTGTGAGTTATCCGCCCTTGATTGAATTAAAAAATGTTTTTTACCCGTAGTTCCTTTACTATGTGGAATATTTAAATGAAACTTTACAGATATGTTTCACATCAAAGGTTACATACTGTGACAAAGAACCATCACTCTTACCTTTCCAGTTCATGAGTTATCTGCCCTTGATGGGTCTGAAAAATGGTTTTTGACCTGTAGTTCCCTTTCTATATGGAATATCTGAATAAAACTTCACAGATATGTTTCACATCAAAGGCTTCATATAGTGACTAGGAACTGTCACTCTGATCTTTCCGGTTTGTGAGTTATCCGCCCTTGATTGATCTGAAAAACGTTTTTTTATCTGTAGTTCCTTTACTATATGGAATATCTGAACGAAACTTCATAGGTATGTTTCACATCAAAGGTTACATATTGTGACAAAGAACCATCACTCTTACCTTTCCAGTTAATGAGTATTCCCCCTTGATAGATTTGAAAAATGTTTTTTGACTTGTAGTTCCTATACTATATGGAATATCTGAATGAAACTTCACTGATATGTTTAACACCATAGAATAGGAAACAGAGTCTCTCAGCTCAAAGAAATGCTTTACAGCCTGATCTAAATCTACACTGGTCAGAATGCTCCACGTTGTTGGGTGGTTTATATTAATATTTATTTACAGTAAGGACATCATATCTCTGTCTATCTCAGTTCTGTGGCTCTGTAGCTATTATATATCTCAAAAAATAAGTTAGGATGCACAGCAGTGGCGGGGTATCATGCAGTGCCTGCGGTGCTTTTATTTCCAACTTTGTTTTGTAGTAAACCTGAATCTACCAAATCACTGCACCATTGCAGGAAACCTCCATTTTGCTGGGATATGCATGCTTTAATTAGTTTGTACAGGTGTGCAGGCTAGTCTGAACATTTTAAGTTTACCCATGCCTTAAGATGAATTTTCTCATGATGCAGCTATTTCTGGACACCAAAGGGATGTTGTTGTTGGCCTAGCTTTTATCAAAAGGTTTTGTGGGTTCAGACTGAATTCTAATTTCAAAAAAAGATCTAACTTACAGGAAAAGTCAATAATGGATGGATAATCATAATTGGTTATTAAAGGATACATATTATTATATTAGCTTAATCAGTCTGCAGTTTATTTCGTCATTTGTAAACAGATTAGGAGATAAAGCTAATTTCTGTAAGTAGATCTACCTGCCTCTCTAACTTAAATACAATAAGTGTAGCAATGTTTCAGACTGGTCCAGTCATGACTTTAGCTACTACGCCCCTGGTCTATAATGCGGTAGGGATTTATGCATCTGGACATACACATAATGAGGTTGACCTTTACAGTGTTTTTCAAAATGTAATTTCTATCAAATTATACCAGAATAACCACATAATTTTTCGAAACCACATAAAGGGGGGGGGGGGGGGGGGATATTGGGAAAAAAAAGGCTCTCTTTTTCTGAGGGATGGGGTGTCAAAAATTTAGCATATATATAAGAGCAATTTTCCCTAAGAAAGAAAATATGTTGCCATTCAGCAGTGCTGGAAACTCCCAAGATTAATGTGGTGGCCCAAAGCTATGCAGGCCTAACTTTCAGTGGCCCAAATTATCCACTACCCATTGTTCCCATTGATTTAATATTGCAAGAAAGATAAATTTAGGCCACTAAAGGTCATATTTTGTAGATTTCTAGTGGCCCGAAACAAATATTAGGCGCATTTGGCTTGCCACTGGCTATTTCCAGCACTGCCATTGTCATAAAAATTTGTAATATCTACACATTTATGTTAATGATGTAACAGATTTACTCTCTTTCAGAAATGTATTGTGCTGGTTGTGAACAGACAGTGAAAGGTAAGAACTGCTGTAATGATCCTTAATACTGAGACAAAACTACACCAACAACCATGCAGCCTTTGGTGAACTTATTTGATCAGGGTAAACTCTGTTTGCCATTCCACCTGCATGCTTTTTATTACATATTTTTTGGTCAAACTTTGGATAACTATTATATTTATTTAGTTATAAGATTGGGATTCCTCCTCTAAAACAATCTCAAAATTCTAGATCCATCTTACAAGATGGATCTAGAATTTTGAGATTGTTTTAGAGAGATACCGGTAAACCCCATCTTACAGCAGAATTGTACTGGACTGGTTTAGATACTTAAGGTCAGTCCTGAGTGAAAAAATGTCTTGGAGCTGAATTTTTACAGTAATAGTAACTGGTTAAGGTGTCCCAATATCTAGGGAAACTATTTACTGAAAAGAAAATGAGTTTTTCAGCTATATGAAAATTAAGCACTGAAAAGATTTTCCTTTAATGTTTATGAACAGTTTTTGTGGTCTTCTCACAGAATAGATATGCAAGCTCTGGAGACTCAGATCAGCCTGCATGCCCATGATCAGACTCTTTCTTGTTTGCATAAACAGTCTGTGTATCATGAGGAATTTAACAAGACCTGTCACCGAGACAGGATAGCTCGCCTGAGAGCGCCTTGCCCATCACCTAAAAAAAAACTTTAACGTAAAACTTTTACATATTGCTAACGCCAATGCCAACGCCAGGGGTAGTACAATAGCTCTTCCTGAACTTCGTTCAGGCAAGCTAAAAAGCGAAAAAACAGAAAAGTCTGATCACAGAACTTCATAGATCTCAGTGTTTGTTGTTGGCACATATAGCTTACCACTCCTTTTCACTCAGTGCTGCTGCTGAGTTATTTGAACTTTTGTTCAATTAGCGCAAAAGCTCTGTTGTTAGTTTTGAACTGGGCCCTGGTAGAGTGCTATTCTGCAGCAAGACAGAAGGGCGCCCTTATTAGGGGATTTGCCCCTTTATAGGGAAAATGCTATCTTTTTTTTTCCTTAATTTCAGAGCTTGACTTTATTCTGCGAAGAAAACCAACTAGAGGAATGGGTGAAACAGTTACTCGGGCCTTAAAATCAGTCTGTAAATTGGAAAACTTTCAGAAATCTGAACTAAATGCCGAAAAACTCCTGGCTGTCTGCAAACATATCAAAGGTAAATCTTTAACTGTACACTGAAAAGTAATTAAACTAATCACCCTAAAATTATAAATTAAGTGGGTACTTTTTCAAGGGCAACAACTCTTGCCATTTTCTTTCATTTTTGTCTCCTTTCTGAATGAGGATCAACTCTTAAAGGGAAGAATTTGCTCCCCTAGGAGGAAATTCTTCCCTTTAAGAGTAGACCCATTTTGGAAGGCTTTATCATTCCAAGAAAGCAAACAGGAAGTCAACATGTTAAGTTGATTCCCTTTGCTAAAATGGTGAAAAAATATGGAGATGTACCTCTACACCTTAATTAAAGCCATGATAAGTTAACTGAGAATTTATATGACTTCGACATCACAAAATATTCCAATAAATGTACATGTAATATCAAATTATGCTCTTAAAAATATGCAAACTTTCAGAAAGTTGTGATGCCAGATGTCTTTCAGTAATATGACATAATATTATTGCATGTCCCGCAGTACACTTGTTTACCATTAACACTGTGCATCATATGTGCTTAATTATTTTGACAGTAAACTATTTGGCTACAATCTTAATTTTCCATAAATGTCTCACTGAGGTAAATCTGATAGAGGATCTCACAATTTCATTAACAATTCCATGGAACATTAAGTTTTACTGATAGAGAATTCCACGATTTTACCATAGATTCCATGGCAAACCATATCTGCCTGTCTGCTCATTTTGGCAAAGTATCCCTTATATGTCTAACAGAGCTAAATCAGAAAACACGAAGAAAGTTTACGCAGCTGGAAAAGCAATACCTATGTCTTGTTTTCTGCTAGTCACAGGCAAGGCAAAAAGGAGTGAGATACCGACCATATTTTGCTTCCAAAATGATGGCTAAACTGGAGCTCTATTGTTGTATTTCAGGAGATGAGGAGATGGAAGCTGTATTGATAAGAGAGTATGGTAGAAAACATGAGCTTGGCCAGAAGACAACTTACCTTGACATGACACAGAAGATATGTGGAAATGTATTGAAAGCATGTCAAGCTGTTCCAATACTAGAAGTTGATGATGAGGTACTACTGTAATGTGCCTAAATTTTGGGACACCTAAGATAATCAGTCCAAGTTGGGACAAATGGAAAAAAATTTTTATGTGTCTCAATATTTAAGCACATAACAGTATTTCCAGTCAATTCTTATTCAAGCCCACAAAAAGCCACCTTGAGCCTTCTTTGGAGCTCCAGATGACCAAGAAATTCATGATGTTCTTTGTTCAGTCTCCATGAATGGCTCCTACATTATGACTGCTCATTAGAACATACTGACTGGATTAAAATGCCACAACATTTTCTCACCTAAGTTTGTATTACCATCATTTTTACGTTTTAACAGATGGCAAAACACACAAGCCTGCATGTGTAAATGTAGTGTTTAAAGAAATTTGAAAGCTGGACCCAGATCTTATGTTATTGTTACAACCCAAGGTTGTCACTGGAATAGATCAATGATTCAGGTTTTTACAGGCCTTTCAGACATTTCGACCAATGAAATAATGAGTAAGATGATGAGGTTAAAGTTATCAAAAATTGACAGAAGTGTAGCCAGAGCCGCACTCTAATTCAGTGTTATATTCTCTTTTATAAAAGTAAATGTACTGGTAGTTGAAAGCTACAAAGGAGCAGTAAAATTTTTATGGTAAATGGGTACACCACCAATTTGTGGTAATTTTGTAAAAGTGACATAACTTTGAGACTTCCTGTGGGCTTTCAAAATGGAAAGAATTTGCTTCAAAGGGAGCAAGTTCTTTCCTTTAAGAGTTGACTCTCAGAGAGAAGAGAGACAAAAAATAAAATATCAGAGATGTTCCCTTTAAAAATGTATCCATTCACCATAAGTAAAAAGAAAGAAATGCTATAGCAAGCAATGCAGAGCCTGAGCAGTCTGTTTTTCTAGGCACAGTCTAATCAAGGTCTGCAATGTTTACCATTCAGGCAACAGTTGTGTACAACATCTCCCAAGAGGACAAGTAAACTTGACAAAAATTCAAAAGCCGTGTAGCCCAGTTAGTAGGGCATCTGACTCAAGAGTCAAAGGTCCTGGGTTCAATACCTGGTCCGGCCACTTACTTTCGTTTCTCCTTCCGCTGATTCAAGAAGGGCAGGTGTCAGTTAATGGCAAAAGTAAGTGCATTTAGTACTGATTATCACTTAGGTCTAAGCCTGCCCAGGAATAGTGTAGTTAGGTTACTTGACCGTCCCGACATGACCATAGCTGTTTACCCTGGATGCAAAACAATAAAACAACAAATGTGGGAAAGTCCAGCTCAGACATCAGAGTTGATGATTGACCTAAAATGCAGACAACAAAATTTACATCTGCAAGTTTTCAAAAATTATATCATATTGAGAATTCAAAGATTATAGGGCAAACTCTAGATCCAAAGGAGGCAGCTTTGGATCATCTGGATCTGAGGTTTGAGAATTCAATTATTTTCTTTTTTGGCACTTTACGTGTTAAGGTCTCACAACATTGTTATTACAATAATTATTCTTACTGTTTACAGGAGGGTGGTATTACTTACAACCCCGAGACAGAAGACTTTGAAGTCAAATATGGCAGTAAGGTACGCATGCCAAATCCTGTGAAATTCACTGAAGATAAAGATAAAGTACCGAAACAAGAAAACCTTGGACATCTAGACAAGGAGGAGAAACTATCTCACATTCACAATCATGAAGAACTGTAGTTGCACAGAATATATTCTAAATCTGCTGAGAGTTTCAGAGGAGGGACATTTGAAAGAATTGAGCCACGACATGACAAAACCAACAAAGTGGTTGTGCGCCCAGCGTAGACTCAGATCAGCCTGGGCATCTGCCCAGTCTGATCAGAGTCTTCGCTGTCTGCACGGAGGTAGCTTAGACCCTTAGCTACCCTGTGAGTGCTTAGCTAGCAAAGAGTCTGATCAGACTGGGCAAATGCCCAGGCTGATCTGAGTCTGCGCTGGGCGCACAACCACTTTGTTGGTTTTCTCATGTTGCGGCTCAGATGATAATTCTGAAATAATTTCTCTTTCTTCTCCATTAAACATGCATGATGTGAATGCTCATATAACCATATTTCCTCAGTTATATGACAAAGTTTTTCCCTTCCAAAAACAATCTCAAAGAATTAGATCCATCTTGTAAAATAGATCTAGATCTTTGAGATTGTTTCGGAAAACTTTTTTACATTTTTGCAGTAATACTGGAAATATGAATTCCCATCTTATAACAAAATAAATTCTGTACATTAGAATTGCCATCATTGTAATGAGTGACCACAATATATGTTCCTATGGAGAAGTTAAAATTAAGTCTCTCAGAATTATCAGCTGTTTCATCTGCCCACCCCACATTTTGGCACGTAAATGTGTACCACAAAAATTCTAAAACTTGGGAATCCTAAAATTAATTCTGTAATTGTCCTAAAAATTGAACAGTTTGGTATTACATTGCAGTAATGTGACCAAAAATGCATAAGCAAACAGTGCAGACCCTGATCAGACTGAGCAGTCTGATTAGGGTCTGAACTTTTGCTACGGCCTATCTAACCCATTGCTTAGAATTTTAGGTTACATGTAGTTAGATTTTAGACTCAAGAGTCTGAATTAGCTGACACAATGAACATCATAGCTGCTGGCAGCCATGTTGAATGTCGTAAAGTTTTGCTACCTCTTCTTACACCTGAGACTTGTGTCTATTTCAACCATGGTTTACAGTGACAATCAATCTTACATTGTGCTGGGCTTGTCTGGAGACACATAAAAATGTGAACTGCTAACTTGAAAACTTTTTAAAAGCCTGCCTTGTATCTAGGATGCCATATAACAAAGTTAAAACTCTACAAATCAGGATCCTTGGGAATCAAATAACATTAAGGTCAGTTCAACGCGGGACTCTGATTAATCAAAATAAATTGCAATTTTGTCAGCTTATGAATGTCATGCAAATTTTGTCAGTCTATGAATCTCATACATTCCTTGTTTATCAATGACTGCTGACCAGAAGTCTCATTATGTGATAACTCGTTTGCTGTGATATTATATGTTACTACTATTTTTTGTCTTCAAAAGATACGATTGCCTTGTCTTTGACTAGCAGGAGTGAGACATAGGTATTACTTTTCCATTGGCATCACTGGGGGCATGATCTTTTGTCAAGTTTTCTGGTTCAGCACTGTTTTGTAACAATTCACTGACAGGTGAGTCACTTACTTCCGCTAATTTCTGGTTGTATGTTCGTATGAAAGGTGGTGCATTAAGCTGTTGCATTTAGATGTGTAAGGGAACATCTTCCCAACTTTTTCCTTTATTTTTACATGAAGAGTAATTTTGTTGTGCACCAGCCTAAATTATAATATGCTGCCATAATAGTCATTCTCACATTCTTGTACTATTATCTTTCTGAATTTTCCGTATTTCATTTAATTGGATCAAAAGCAATTACATAATCCTGTTTCTTTAGTTTCTGTGTGTTTATGTTTAGTCACTTCATTATATATACATGTATGTAGTTTAATACGCAATATTTTCTCTGTCTGATTTTTACATTTTTACTAACACTCACTTTTTTGTTATATTTTTATATCACATTTTCTTGTTATTTGATACTAACTGTGTAGATATAATTCATATGAGTCACATAGTGAGAAAACCTGTTTTACGGTGAATGGCTGCACTTTCAGGGGAAGCAACTCTACTATTTTCATTTTTGTCACCTTTATTGGGGTCTACTCTTAGAGGGGAGAATTTGCTTCTAGGGAAGCAAATTCTTTCCTTTGAGAGTTGACCCCATTTTGGAAGGGCTTCAAACTACAAGGGTGAGTGAGTGAACCCAGATTCAGTGTTTCACCAGCACATACAGTCATACAGAGAGGGGACCTAGGTTTTAAGTCCCACCTGAAAGACTGAAGGAGCAGATCAAACCTTCAACCCCTGGATTGATAGAGAAGCTTGTAACCCACTACACTAAGGCCACTTCTAAGCCTAAGCAAACAGATAGTCATGAAGTTATTCTCCTTTGTAAAACTTACAAAAAAAAATAATAATAATAATAAAATAAAAATAAACATGGAGGTGTAACCTTCACAGATATGCTGACTTTGCATGTCAAGACAAGCCTGCGCATAGTTTGTTCGGGGGATGCCAGTATGCTAAACAAAAGGGATTTGGTCATGAGCATAGAGTTTAAAGGCTGACAGTTCTTGTTCTGAACACGTGCAGATGACTGCACACAGATGCATAGACGGCATAAAGTTGCAGAGGCTGCTCTAAGGTGCAGGCTGTCTTGGGATGTGCAGCTTTCCATTTTCCTTAGAACAAGTTTTCTCTTGAATTGTTTCATATTATATATATCAGTTTTGTGTGCAATAAAATAGCATTTACGTACATATCAAAGACTTCAGATTCTTTTGTTTCCAACTCTTACACCACTAGAATATAACATTAACAAAAGTACCTGTATATTCTCAGAAGAAAAAATAACTGTATAAAAGTAAATACATGTATCACAGTAACCTGCTGTCAGACTATTTACTTTAAGTGATTTCAAAATTCCCCAACTAACTCTATTTAGGGTTTTAAATATATTTTCCCACCAACATAGTTACTGAAAGTAAACATTGTTTTCCTTCTCTTCTCTTTTATAGCTTGGTAACTATATTACCACATTCATCAAACTGATTCTGGAAGAACTGGGCCCAGTTGTTCGAAGAAACTAATGACATTGTTAGTTAACGAGACGTTGAAATTTTAAACGATAATATCTCAATTACACCAATATTTTTTGTTGAAAAAAAAGTGAGAAGCTTTTGCAACAAAAAATGTCAGTGAATTTGGCTATAAAGTCGCAAAACCTTTAACAAGTTGACCTCTTAATGAGCTTGTTAGGCTAACAATGCTTTGAACAACTGGGCCCAGATCTATAATGCTTCCCATACTTAAACTGAATTACAATTGATTAAAGTTAGAACACCATGTAACATGGATATGAATTAGAGGAATCATGGCTGACTTGAATCAAATGACCATTTTTCAAACAGTATAGTGCAATGCTTCTGTAAATACTTGTTCAGTTTCATTAATTTTGCTTAAGTGTCTGTATAAGTAGTGGCATACATATAGCTGCCTGCCCATACGCAAAATATAGTTGTGTTGAAATTTTGTCAGTTTGACTAACATTGACTTCTCAGTATGTGAATGATAATGTATAACCTATGCCTGAGACCACATCCAAAAATATTCCAGTATCTGATAGTTTGCTAGAGCCCCCACCCCCTCATCTCGGAAAGACATTGCATTCCCCATACTTGTCTGTCACAAATCGTGCCTGCTCCATATTTCTAAAACAGTTGTAGATGTTTTCACTAAATTTTGAACAAATATAATCATCAGATGATGTGCTGAGAACAAGAACAATAACTCCTCTGTATCTTTTACAGAATTATGCAATTCCGCCCCTTAGTACATGTAATTTTTTTGTATCGAAACGATATGGTACGTAACTTTAAAACCCTTTTAAGAAATTTTCACAAAACTTGGTACAAATAAAAAGCATCGTCAGACGAGGTGCAGAACTGAAAGTAGGGTCATGGTTCTTGTTCTCTGCATATCGTCTGATATTTGTACAAACTTTCATGAAGAAATCTTAAACAATTTTCAAGATATGGAGCAGACACGAAATTACTATACGCAAAATACAAAAGTGCATACATGTAATTCCGTCAAAACTGAAAGTAGGGTTATGGTTCTTTTTCTCTGCACATTGTCTGATGATGCTTCATATTTGTATAAACATTTATGAAGAAATCTTACACGGTTTTTTAGATAAAGAGCGGCCAAATAATGTTACCTTTTGAACTTTGACCTCTAAGTGTGACCTTGACCTTTGTTGCACATAGTTGAAATACAAGTTCTGCAAGTTGCCTTGATAAGGTGAACATTGGACTCAAGTTTCAAAAAAATCTTTTAAGAGGTTAAAGAGATATGGAGTGGACACAAATTTAATACAAAATTACAATACGAAAAATACAAGGGGCGTAATTTTGTTAAAAGTGAAAGTAGGGTTATGGTTCTTTTTCCCTGCACATCATCTGATGGTGCTTTATATGTATACAAACTTTCATGAAGAAATTTCTTAGACAGTTTTTATACGCCCGTTTTAAAAAACGCCCGTTTTGAAAAAACGGACGTATTATGTCGTGGCGCTGGCCGTCCGTAAAATTCTTGTACACGCCATAACTCAGTAACCATTCGGGATATCTTCATGAAATTTGGTAGGCATATGTATCAGGGTGGGGGAACGTGTCGCGTACAAGAATGGTTGCTCCCCCTTTCTTACTTTTGAAGTTATGCCCCTTTGATTAATTTTTTCCCTGTAAGTCTTGTACGCGCCATAACTAGATAACCGTTTGGGATATCTTTATAAAACTTCATAGCAATGTGAATGAAGTCCTAACGATGCGTAGCGTACAAAAATGGCTGCTTTCCCTTTCTTCGTTTTAGAGTTAATCCCTTTCATTATTTCTAAAAGGCTATTTTCGTGATATTGTCAAGGGAAAAAACAAGAACTAAAAATGGTGTAACTTGTGTATTTAGGTTATCTCCCTTGTCCAACTTACCTTGGAATACTAACAGTATATCATGTCTTAAATATTTAGATGATGTTGCAGTCATTATACCCCCACTTTGAAAAAGTGGGGGGTATACTGGTTTACATTTGTCTGTCCGTCCGTCCGTCCGTCCATCTGTCCGTCCTTCCATCTGTCCTTCCGTCCCTATTTGATCAAATTTTTCATCGAAGATTTCTCCACAACCATACAAGCTAGACTGGTCATATTTGGCATACAGGTTGATGACGACATGTTGTATGGTGGGATTGAGAACCCGCCTTCTCCTGCTTATTCTTCCCTGTATTTGTCCGATTTTCTTTCTTTCCATACTTTGACTAATGAAATTTTTCGTCAAAGATTTCTGCACAACCATGCAAGCTAGAGTAGTCATATTTGTTATGCAGGTTGATGACAACATGTTGTATCATGGGATCGAGAACCAGCCTTCTCCTGCTTATTCATCCCTGTATTTGTCCGATTTTCTTTCTTTCCCTACTTTGACTAATGAAATTTTTCGTCAAAGATTTCTGCATAACCATGCAAGCTAGAGTAGTCATATTTGGTATGCAGGTTGGTGACGATATGTTGTATCTTTGGATTGAGAACCAGCCTTTTTCTGCTTATTCTTCCCTGTATTTGTCCAATATTCGTTCTTTCCATACTTTGAATAATAAAATTTTTCGTCAAAGATTTCTCCACAACAAAGCAAGCTAGAGTACTCTTATTTGGTATGCAGGTTGATGCCGATATGTTGTATCGTGGGATTGAGAACCAGCCTTTTTCTGCTTATTCTTCCCTGTATTTGTCCAATATTCTTTCTTTCCATACTTTGAATAATGAACTTTTTCATCAAAGATTTCTCCACAACCATGCAAGCTAGATTAGTCATATTTGGTATGCAGGTTAATGATGACTTCCTGTATTGTGGGATTGAGAACCAGACTTCTCCTCTTTTTATTCCCTGTATTTGTCCGATTTTCTTTCTCTCTTTACTTTGAATAATGCATTTTTTTTGCAAAAGATTTCTATGCATCTGTAAGTTAGGGTAGGTATTTTTGTATGCATGTTGATGATAACTTGTTGTATTGTGGGTTTGATAACCAGTCTTCTCCTGCTTAGTCTTCCCTATATTTTTCCAATTTTCTTTCTCTCCTGACTTTGAATAATGTAATTTTTTGTAACAGATTTCACAGCAACCATTCATTTTTGGTATACATGGTAACAATGATTTCTCTCCCTCTTTATGCTTTTTGTTACGAAAATAACATCATTTGATTCGAGCAATTTAGCGGGGTATAGTCGGATTCGCTGACAGTTCTAGTTAATTATTATAGAGTGGTTGCCCCTGTTTGTCTGCCTGTTTATCCTTTTGCAATCTTGCTCATTCTGTAACTCTTTTAGGAAATTGAAACGGGCGTATTATGCGCCGCTTGCGAAGCCCTTGTTGAGATATAGAGCGTACACGAAGCTTATGTGAAATTACTATACGAAAAATACAAAGGGACATAATTCCGTCAAAACAGAATAGGGTTATGGTTCTTTTTCTCCGCTCATCGTTTGATGGTACTTTATATTTATACAAACTTTCATGAAGAAATCTTAAACAGTTTTCGAGATACAAAGCTTATATGAAATTACTATACAAATACAAAGGGGCATAATTTTGTTTAAAGTGAGTGTAGGGTTATGGTCCTTTTTCTCTGCACATCGTCTGATGGTGCTTTATAACCATGCAAACTTTCATGACTAAATCTTAAACGGTTTTCGAGATATGGAGCAGACAGGAAGCTTATCTGTAATAACTATATGAAAAATACAAAGGGACATAATTCCGTCAAAAATGAAAGTAGGGTTATGGTTCTTTTTCTCTGCACATCGTCTGATGGTGCTTTATATTTATACAAACTTTCATGAAGAAATTTTCAATGGTTTTCAAGATATGGAGTGGACACAAATTACTACATGAAAAATACAAAGGGACATAATTCCATCAAAAATGAAAATAGGGTTATGGTTCTTTTTCTCTGCACATCGTCTGATGGTGCTTTATATTTGTACAAACTTTCATGAAGAAATTTTCAATGGTTTTCAAGATATGGAGTGGACACAAATTACTACATGAAAAATACAAAGGGACATAATTCCATCAAAAATGAAAATAGGGTTATGGTTCTTTTTCTCTGCACATCGTCTGATGGTGCTTTATATTTGTACAAACTTTCATGAAGAAATCTTAAATGGTTTTCAAGATATGGAGCGGACATGAAATTTTACCATTTGACCTTTGTCCTCTAAAAGTGACCTTGACCTTTGTCAGACATCATTGAAATATGAGTTCTGCACATCGTCTTGATAAGGCAAACATTTGACCCAAGTTTCAAAAAAATCTTTCAAGGGGTTAAGGAGATATGGAGCAGATATGAAAAGTTAACAGACAGACGGATGGACAGACAGATGGACGGACGGAGGTCACGACATAATACAACCCGTCTTCGATGGGCGTATAAAAATCATTGCAGATATTTTCATGAATTTGGGTACAAATATAATGAATTGTCAGTCGATGATTAGAGAATAAGAACCATAACTCCATTTGCATTTTTTGATGGGGGGAAAGGGGAGTGGGGAGGAGACATCTAATTTTTGTTTCAAAAACAAACATCTTGTTACATTAAGAGAGCTCCAATACTTCCTCAGAAGGCATTGTGTACCACAAAGTCGAGACCAGAAAGCTAGGCTGCATCAGCAGGTCTGTGATTTTGAACTTTGCTGTGTGCTTCCTCATCTGCCATACTTATCCACTTTGGTATTTCCCAGTATTATGCAGGGCCGGGAAAATTTTCCATCTAATTAACTATCTAAAAATTACCTGGCCCTAGTGATCTTTTAAATAATCTGATAATGGTGCTCGAAAAATAAATGAAGTTGCCACCTAACATATTTTGTTCCTGGAATAGTTTTTGCCAAATTCGTGTAATCTTTCTTCATGGAAGTAGATAAATAATAACAACATGAACTTTTTCCCCTTCTTAACTTTTTTTTTTCTTTTTTTTTTTTAAACATTAAAAACATAAATATCATTTTGAAGTCCTTCAATTATCTACAGTTCCTTCAATTAATATGAACAATTTTCATTTGTAATCATGACTAGCAAGTAGGATTACTGAATTACCATAGAAATACTAAGTATTGGGATAGATAGGTATGAGTGAACAGTGAAGACTCAGATCAGACTGCTCCTAAAGGAGAGCTTGATCTGGGTATACACTGTTAGCCATTCCAGCAGCTTCTTTTTGTAAGACACATTACTGCATTGTAAAATAAAACGAATATAGTTTTAGGGCAGTTGCGGAAATTATTTTAGGTGTCACGAGTATTAGAATTTTTATTGGTATTGTTTCAATATTGATACAGCAGAGCCTCATAATATCCATATTCATTATAACGCAATTTTAGATATCTTTATCATATACATTTTACAAACATAAAGGTGTAACATTCTGCAGTGATGATTCATGGCTCCCAAACACTGTTTTGCATTCCTTTGCAGTTCTGACTCCATGTAACGCTAGACACTAACTGTTGCATTATGAGGGGAATGTACCATGCAGTTTTCACAATTCAAAACTACCGTAATGACCCTAAAAGTTTGGAACTTGGACAATTATTGTTCCAAAATTCTTAGAAAGCGGATTTTACATATGTTAATGCATTCAAATGATGCTTATTGAATGGCAAACGTTGTAGACCCTGATCAAACTGCTCCTTGAGGAGCAGATTGATCTGGGCCTACAATGTTGCTTAGACCTGTCTGTCCAAATATTTAGGGTCATTACAGTAGATTTAATAGCAAAATTGATTTAAAATAGAACATGCAAACATGACACAGAATGATGGAAGCTGATGATAGCTCACAAAATTCTATTTGCAGGGGTATAATTAGTGAGAATTTTCACCAAACAGTAAGTTTGAGCAGACTTCATAGTCAAATAACACCATGTAACTCTTTTCAAATCCATCTGCCCTCATTGCTCTATTTCTCAACAGGGAAAGCAGTATAAGAGGATAACCCATATCATACTAAGACCCCTCATTAGATCCTCCTCACTGAGGAGTCACAAAATAAGGTTGAATAATCCCTGACAGATGAACTCTTTTTTTCCATGGAGTTTACTCGTAATGAAACGAATTTGCTCTCCACTTCTAGAAATAAGCCAATGCCTACAGTTTCCTTTTCACATGAACAGGATCATAATTTTTGCTCTTTCTGTTCTTCTTTTCCTTCTTCTATCATCTTTTTCTCTTCCTCAATCAAAGGCGTACTTATGTCCTCCCCACCTACACCTGGTGACTTTAATGTGAATACTATTTTTGCATGTTCTAATATAGGATTTTTCTTCTGTAAGTACCGTATCCAGGTAATTAAAGAGTCTTTTGACCTGGTACCTGTCACACATGCAGCAAAAATGGTACCATCTTCTTGTTCATGTTCACTCGGTTTTACTACCACTTCCCTGTTTTGCTCGTCCACATCATATGGATTGGGAAAGTCCATTAGAACTGAAGAGAAAAATACATACCCTAGACATCTTAAGGTGTATGGGTACACTTCCATGTTAGTCTCCCATTTATCTAAAGGGGAACAATTTTTGTGACTTCCTGTTTGCTTTTTATGGATAATGTAACCCTTCTAAAAGGATTCTACTCTTAAAGGAAAGAATTTGCTCCTAGGGGAGCAAATTCTTTTCTTTCAGAGTTGATCCCCACTAAGAAGGGAGGCAAAAAAGAAAATGGTAGAGTTGCTTCCCCTGAAAGTGTACCCACTCATCTTAAGAATGACCAAAAATAAAGCAATTTATAGTATGGCATACACCAACAGAGCAAACAGGCATGTTCAAATTCAAAGATGAAGAAGACAACAGTAGAAAACAAGAAATGGTTCACGTGGCCTGATTTTCAAAATCTAGTATGCCTAGTTTGATATTTTTCAGCACTTTTAAATTTTGTTGAATTATTCGTATTTCAAGTTCTTCTATGTTCAAATTTTAACAAATTATGATGGCAAGTTTTACTTTTTTTTTTCTATTTGAGCCGTAATATGACAAAACCAGCCAATTGGCATGTGCGTCCAGCCAAGACTCACATCAGCCTGGGCATCCACCCAGTCTGATCAGTGTCTTTGCTGTATGCTTAAAGAGTAGCCAAGGGTCTAAGCTACCTCTATGCCAATAGTGAAGACTCTGATCAGACTCAGTGGATGCCCAGGCTGATCTGAGTCTTCTCTTGACGCACATGCCACAAGTTGGTTTGTCATATTGTGGCTCATTTATTTTTATTTTTTAGCTCACCTGCAAGAAAGTACAGAAAGAGTTATTGCACACACTCTGGCATGGGCTACTGTGTCCACATCTGCATCCCATTTTGTATTAAGGCTTAAGTTTAAGTTTTTTATGTGATGGGCAAGGCTCTATCAGGCGAGCTATCATATATGCAAGTAGGCCTTGTTTTATTTTTCTTAGCACTTGTCAGTTTGTTTAATTTTTGTTACAACGAAATAACCAAAACAACTCTTCAAATCTTTGTAAGACTAGTAAGCTTTTGCCAAGAAAGCCAATGCTAGTACACTTTAATAGTGCCATTGGCAGGGGGTTGTTTTCCTCAAGAGAGATAACTCATTCATTTATCAGGGTTCTAAACTCACTTGAATTCAGGACACCCAATCTTCTTTTTCTGGGCTGGAACTTTCCTAACTTTTTAGGAAAGTGTAATAAAAATACAAAGAGTGACTAAAGCTTTTCTCAAAAGGTGTCTGGGGGACTCCTGTTTTGAAATTTCTTGTGAGAACCCTGTTTATGTCTGTCAATAGTATCATGAAAGCAACTTCAGAGCTCTAGATAAGAGGGAGTATTTGATGATAATTAGGGATAATTTTTGTTAGTTCAGCATAAAAACATATGCTGTGACTCCTCATCTGAACCGTCTCGTCGAGACAGTTCAGATGAGGGGTCACAACATATGGTTTCAATGAGAAATAAGTAAAATTATCCTTAATTATCATCAAATACTCCCTCTTATCTAGAGCTCTGAACTTACAGTCCTCTTCCACTGCCGGATCAACTGGTATAAACTTATCAGGATCTGCGTCTGCCCTCAGAACAAAGTAGGTTGCTGATTTATGTCTCAAATACACTGTATAGCCTCCCTCCACATACAGGGGTTTGTCAGTCTCATGTTTCTGTAGAAGTTCTCGCTGTGTAGGACTCTGGGCTGAGGCAATGAATGTGTCCTCTAATGCATTCTCTTCCACCTGTGATGTCTAGAAATGAAGAAAAAAATCTATTTTTACCATATTTATTGTTTTTGATGAACAAGATGGTATCTGTAGGGATACTGAGTACAGAATAATTTTTAAAACTATCATATTCTCTGATCATGCCTGGTGTACAGGTAAAATCTGATAACAAGAAACTTGTCCACTGACTAATAGTTTTATACCCAATGCAAAGGCACTGCTTATCCTCATAATACATGTGCAGACAGTAATCAGAGCTCCAGATAATGTTGGGTTTTGAGGATAATTCTGAGATAATTTTGGTTTTTCTCATTTAAAATGTATGCCCCCTAATTAGAACCGTCTTGGTGAGACAGTCCTAATTAGGGGTCACAACATAAGTTTTTACACAGAAATACCGAAAAATTATCCCTAAATTATCCCTGTTACCCCTTCTTATCTAGAGCTGTTAGTGCATATTGGTTCACTTTCTATGAATTACCAGCCAGAATCACTGCTTAATTACATGTATGCAGTATGCAGGCTTATTTATTTACATGTGGATTTTTTTGCTGGACCATTTTCAAAACAAGAGAAAATTGAATGGCTTATTCATATGAAAATATAAGTAAATTATATAGCATAAAAATCTTGTAATCTACAACATGAGCTCCAGACATTTCATTAAAATTCTTAGTATTGGGAAAAATAGGTCTGAACAAACAATGCAGTCTGAGCAAGGCCTATAAACTTTGCCATTCCATCTGCATATTCTGAACACATTACTGCATAGGGAAACCTAACTGTTCACCTTTTCGGACAACTACAGAAATTATTTTAAGTGTGCCAAGGTTTAATTTTTTATGGTAGAAATAAGTACATGTATCATGTTACTGTGTCTTACTAAAACCACCTCAGCCACTGCCTTTCTAATAAGAGACCACAACATATGTGCATGTAGAGAAATGAAAAAATTATCTACCATAAAAAAGTCTAAACAAGGTCTAAACAAACAGTGCAGACCCAGATCAGACTGTTTCTCGCACTGCTTGCCATTTCATCTGCAGCTTTTGGATGCAGTACTCCATTGTAAAATCAAAATGTTCCATTATTAGGGAGGAGCCCCAGTAGCTCAGTAGGTTAAGTGCTGGCCTAGCGGTCCCGGGTTCAAGCCCCGCTGTAGGGGGGGATCTTTTCAATCGTAAATGGGGTTCCATTGCACACAGCCTTTCATTATCATCCACCCATCGTCCTGATATGACTGAAAAATTGTTAAAAAGGACGTAAAATTGCAAGTCATCCATCCATCGAACAGCCATTGTTCAGATAATTATGCAGAGCTACAGATAAGAGGGCTAAACAAAGATAATTCAAAGATAATTTTTCTTATTTCTCATCGAAAACATATGTTGTGACCCCTCATTAGAACCGTCTCAGAGAGACATTTCTAATGAGGGGTCACAAGATATGTTTTTTTATGGAGAAATATGCAAATTATCCCTGTTACCCCTTCTTACCTGGAGCACTGATTTATGGTAATTATTTCAGGTGTCCCAGTTTTTCTGGTAGGGTATATTGTCAGAAGATATGAAAACCAACCTTCCATACTGTTATTTCATTCTCTAGATCCACAGAAATTCTCTTCAGAGCTAACAGGGCCAGTTGTAAGTCGTCATCAGGCAGTTCTCTAGGAGCTGGGAAAGGGTTCAGGTTAACGAATTTTCTTGCCCAGTAAAGATGTCGTCTGAACTTGCGGAAGGCATGTGACTTATCACCAGTTATAAGCATTAACATCTCACCAAACTCCTGATCTCCTATCACACCTAGGAAAAAAAAAGACATACATCTTTTAACCTTTCCTACATGTTTCTTTTTAACTTTTATGGGGAAAAGAGGAAAGGCATTCTATCTCAGATTTTGCAGGAAACAATTTTGACATTCTGAAATTGGGAATATAGGGAAAAATGCTGCCATGTTTTGCTGAAAAACTTGGAGGAGCTTTAGCAGTGCCAAAACTCACATTTTTTCAACAAAAATATCATTGTCTTTGGTTATAAATTTGTAAAACACTTAATGAGTTGACCTCTTAACAAGCTCGTTAAGCTAACGACACTTTGAACAACTGGGCCCTGATAAAATTATTAAACATGTTATAGACGGAAAATATGATATAAATTGACCACTGACTTTCTACATCTTGGTTACATCAAACTTTGTTCCTATATGTTCTCATGAAACTCTGAGCACAGACTCAGATCAGCCTGGTCATCTGCCCAGTCTGATCAGACGCTTCGCTAATTGCTTAAAGACTAGCTAAGGTTCTAAGCTACCTCCATGCAGACAGCAAAGACTCTGATCAGACTGGGCAGATGCCCAGGCTGATCTGAGTCTGCACTGGGCACACAACCACTTTGTTGGTTTTGTCATGTTGAGGCTCAATTATCTACATTCTACAAACATGGTTTTAACACCTAATAAAGTTATTAAACATGTCAAAGATGGAAATATGATATAAACTGACCACTAACTTTTTGTGTCTTGGTAACATTGAACTTTGTTCCTACATTTGTATATGTTCTCATGAAACTTTAACTCTTATAGCACCAAAATAGTACACAGCAAAATTTACATCTGCAAAATTTAAAAAAAAGTTTCGTCCAAACTATATCATACTGAGAATTCAAAGACTAGAGGCTAACAGAGTAGATCCAGATGAAGCGGCTTATTATGAGCCGCCTCATCTGAACCTATACTGTTTGCAAATTCAACTGTTTTCATTTTTGCCGTTTTTAAACTGTCAAAACTAGTGGAAAGGGATTCCTTTGTATGACAGAGTTTCAGTCCATTCAGAAATGCATATGACGATATTTCATTCTTCCTGATGCAAACTAGTAGAAGAGGAAGCATCCATTTGCAATATAACAATAACTTTTTCTGTGTTGTTATGCCTAGATGATTGTTCCATCAAGGAACAGATTAGAACAGGTTCCGAGATCCTGAATATTTTCAGAACTGCCTCGGCAGGCCTTAAGGTGGCTGGGTATACCACATTTTCCACCATTTTTTCCAGTGGGAACAACATATGTGAGTTCCTGTTAGCTTTCCTGGGCAACAAAACCCTTCCAAAATGGGTCTACTCTTAAAGGACAGAATTTCCTCCTAGGGGAGCAAATTCTGTTCTTTAAGAGTTGACTCCTATTGAAAAGGGAGGCAAAAATGAAACTGGCAGAGTTGCTTCCCCTCAAAGTTTACCCAGTCACCTCTTCTCATGATGTTAAATTTTAAAATAGAGCTACATAGTTCTGTACCCTTGTCCGACAAGTGAAGAACAAAGCTATTTTAAAAACTTTTGTTACAATGCTGACCTGTCAGACTAGGTAAATACCTACCATATCGCTCCATCTGCTCTACAATTTCTATCAAACATTCTTGTTGCTTTGGAAAATGCATGAATTCCACCTGCCACACTGTCTGTGGTATCATAACTCCAGTGGGAAAACACTGCAACAACATCTTATAACAGTCGAGGTCGCGATGAAGATCCATTTCCTTCATTTTATCGAGTCCCGACAAGACAAACTCCACATGACCTCTTCTATACACACTCTCCTTATCAAGATATCTATCCACAACAAACTCGAATGATCGTTTATTTCTCTCTCTCTTTTCTGTGACATTTTCTTCAAACTCAGGATCTTTCTCTTTTAAAGCGTTCACTTTCTGTTCCGACAATACTACTGCCCTGTCAAACCAAAAGACAGGATTTTCATCAGCAAACAATCTTTTGCTTGTTGCTATTGAGCGTTTATGAGCCAAAAAGGTTTGCTTTGTTACCACAGAAAGCTGACTGGTACTTGTTATTAGGCATGGGCCTGGTGCATTCGGCTGATGAAAAGGTGACCTTGATATCTTTCCACGGGATGAGCTCACATGAATACAGCCTGTAAGTTGTATGCTACGGCAAAATTGCCTTCCTATCATCTGAAATTTAAGAACAACAAAAATCAAATACTGTATGGCACCATTTTTATCTCAATGCGCAGGTCTTAGTTGTTCCTAGGCTTATGTTGCCATGTTACTGTATCTCATATGACATTAAAAAGATAAACTTTCTCTATCTGTATCTATTGTCTTACTGTGGTAGTATGAATGTAACTTCGGACCTATTAGTGTCGGTAAATCATATTACTAATTCTCTTTTCTGATATCACTCCCAGTGGACACATGTCATTGTAATGACATCGTTCTGATGTTGATTCGACGTCATGATGAAGAAGAGGTGACTGGGTAAACTTTGAGGGGAAGCAACTCTGCCATTTTCATTTTTGCTTCCCTTCTCAATAGGCGTCAACTCTTAAAAGAAAGAATTTGTTCCTAAGGGAGCACATTCTTTACTTTAAGAGTTGACCCATTTTTAGCTAACCTGAATGAAGTCCAGGTAAAGCTACTGCACTACCCCCGGCATCGACATTTACATTTAAGTTTTTTAAGAGCTTATATTTTCTAAACCATTTGATGGATCTGGTTCATATTTGGTAAGATGACAGATATAGGCCCAAGGTTACTTTGTATCCATTGTTCTACTGTGGTAGTATGAATTGTAGTTAAGCTATAATACATTTAAACTAAAATCCAACTGAGGCGGAAGAGGGTTGATCAATACCATATTTGTTGTAAGACAGATCTAGGTTTCTAGGAGCTGTTTTGTAGGAAAACATAAATTATACAGCAGAAGTATACAAAGACTTATTTAAATATTAGCGGCCATTGTAGATGGGGTAAAGCCCAATCTGATAGCTTAATTATTATGGCACCTCCACTTCTTATTGTCTTGTATGACATCAATGATATGCATTTGGGAGTGAAGTTTACAGCTAATCATAGTCTGTAGGATGGGCATGGGATTGCCAATGAGCATCAAGCCTATCTTTAAATTGCTTCACAGTCATGCTTTCATGACATGTTGGGGTTGTGACATTGCCTTGGGCATGTCATATTCTTCGAAAATTGACTGCTATATTACTCATCACTATCCTCCAGAGGATGCATCAGTCCCTTGTAATGTATGCTGACTCTTTAACATTCTGTGGACATGCCACCAAGTTAAGTCTGAGGAAGCCAAGAGTACTATTAGCCTTTCTGCAAATATTGCTGACATGTGTTCCATTTCAAATCATTGGAAATGCTTATGCCGAGATACTTGATAGCTTCTGCGTAATTGAGGACCGTTCCCTCTAAGGTATAGGAAGCATTGATCTTCTTGATATGTTTCCTTGTAATCTGCATTATCTCAGTTATCTGCCTCTTTCTTACAGACAGATCCATACATCTGTCTGTTATTATCAATAGTATACTATATCTTCCCCATGACTATTGTTCTTTGGAACAGATTACCAGCTCATCTCGTCCAGGTGTCAGATCTTGACTCCTTTAAAATAGAAGTCAGTAAGATCAGTCATGCCCTTCCTTAAGTACATGTTCTGTCTGTATCCTGATTTTAAACTCTTCTTACTAACATTAACTCTGTCATCTTTATTCACCTTACTTTTAAACTTTTTATTCTGCACTATTATACTTCTCTTACTAAAACACCGTGTGTGGTCACATAAAATCCTAATAATACTTGTGAGAGGGTTTGTGGATGGATAGATAGATTATATATATTGCATTTGACAAGCTGGAATCTCATGCCCCAACTCCTTGCCCAACACACTAAATGATCTATATCCTCCTGAAGTTTCAACGTGTCTAAACTTTTGGGCCACCACATTAATCTTGGAAGTGTCCATTGTCCAACACTGAATACTGGTAGTGTGTGACTATTAAAACCCGGTATTAAGTGCCAGGTTTTCAATGGAACTTATGGTTTCGACTCAATCCGAACCGATATCCATCCGGATACCGGTTCTCAAACTTACAAATTGTTGCATTTAAGTTATTGTACCAATCAAAAATGCCTATCAGACACAAACTTACTTTTTCGTTAAAACAACAAATAGCAAGCGAAGGTCATTTAATGCCTATGGCCTTTTATTACTCTAATTCTGCGAATTTTATCGAATGACAGTTATGACTTTTCCTCTGCAGCATTATTGTCGTCACTTGATTAGTAGAGTGCTTTGGATAAAATAAGCTGTCAAATGAACAGCGCTTGGTGTATGTGGGTAAACCAAAAGTCTTGGGTAATACCCTAGACCATTTTGCTTTTAGTTATTTAAGTTATCTATACAAATGTATTTTCATTGCCATTTTAATAAACTAAACTGAATAGTGTTCTTGCACTATACAATCCTGATAAAGAAAATATGAGGTCAGAATTTTCAGGTTTGGAGAGACACACCTGACTGACTGCTTCCTCGAAAATGTCAAGATTTCTCAGGATTGCTACAGTTGAGAAGACAATGATCCAATCAGAGCACCGCTCGATCAGTTCCGTGATTCACGGAAATGGCCGAGCGGTGCTCCGATTAGACAATGACCGGGAACCGATTCAATCGATTTCCACATTCTTCCCTGTATACCAAATGGGAAAAGCTTTTCAGAACTCTGACCTTCACAGGATGCAAGGAAGTTGTATTAAAAGTCTAACATTTCTTGTTTAACCAATTTATGCCCAGTGGACTCTTCTTAGCATAAATGACGTTAAATGGGCTATATTATGCGTATACAGACCACCTTCTCAATCGAATGAGACTTTTTCACAAGAAATGTTTAAATGCTTAGATAAATGTGCAACACTATTTGATAATCATATTCTGCTAGGTGATCTAAATTATGACATGCTGTCTGATACTAAATCAAAACCTCTAACAGATTTAATGGAACTTTTTGACTATGAGAATCTGATAAAGAAAGCTACATGTTTCAAAAAAGACTGCATACCTTCCTTAAATGATGTCATCCTGACCAATGCTAGTAAACTTTGTATAAGAAATCTAAATTTTCCTACAGGACTGAGTGATTGTCATAATTCTATATCTACAGTAGTTAACTCTAATGTTTCAAAAGATGAAATGTCAAAGTTTGAATATAGGAGTTTTAAGGGTTTCAATAATGAAGAATTCTTGCTTGATCTTCATAGAGTTGATTTCTCCTTTGTTCAGTCTGCTGATGGAGATGCAAACGCAGCTTACGACATGTTTGAATCAAGTGTGTCGCGAGTTGTGAACAAGCATGCACCAATAAAGCAGGCTTACCAGAGGAGAAAAAGACTCCCATGTATGAACAGTAGTTTAAAAAAGGCAATTTTCATGAAAAAGAAATTTTTTAGGGAGTATGAAAGGAACCGAAATAACAAAAATTGGGAAAAATATAGGGTACAGAGAAACTTTGTAAATAAACTTAAGAAAAAGTCAATAAATAATTATTTTCAAGAGAGATGCGTGGGTGGGGCCAAGTCTGAAAATTTTTGGAAAACAATTAAACCATACTTATCAAAGAAAAATACAAATAGCAGCTCAAAGATAATTTTATCTGAAAATAATAAGTTAGTATCTGATCAAAAGGAAGTAACAGAGGTATTTAATAATTTCTTTATAAATGTGGCTGAAAACATAGGAAAAGGGGTCTCTTTTGATAAAAATAATCACCCAAGCATTTGTAAAATTAAGGAAAACATAAACCAAGATACATCTTTCAGTTTTATAAGTACAGATGAAGGAAAAGTCTCGAAATTCATAGATAAACTTCAGATAAAAAAGGCTACTGGTGTAGATAAACTCTCATGTAAAATTTTAAAGTTAGGTAAACCAGTCCTTCAGTATCCTCTGGCCAGCTTAATAAACTTGACCGTTCAGACACAAACCTTTCCTGACAAACTAAAATTGGCCCAAGTGTCCCCCCTTCATAAGAAAAATGACCCTATGGATAAAGCTAATTATAGACCGGTAAGTATCTTACCGGCTATATCAAAATTGTTTGAAAAAACTCTCTTTGAGCAACTTAGTCAGTACTTTGAAAACATTTTTAATCAGTACCTATGCGCATTTAGGAAAGGCCATGGCTGTCAGACAACTTTACTAAGATTGCTAGAGGACTGGAGAACTGCTTTAGATAGAAATGATTATGTAGCAGCTGTTCTCATGGACCTCTCTAAGGCTTTCGACTGCTTACCTCATGACATTCTACTCTCTAAATTGTCGGCATACGGCCTTGATGACAGTTCTGTAAATCTTTTAAATAGTTACTTGTCTAGCCGAAAACAACAAATCAAACTAAATAATATCGTCAGCAGTTGGTCTGATTTAAGAAAAGGGGTTCCTCAAGGCTCGATTTTAGGACCTCTGCTTTTTAATGTTTTTATTAATGATATATTTTATTTTATAAAAGATGGAACCTTATACAATTATGCAGACGATAATACCTTATCTTATAGTTCACCTGATTTTAACTTCTTGACTCAAACTTTAGAGTCAGAAAGTGAAACACTGATTGACTGGTTTGACAGAAATTGCATGCAGGCCAATCCCGACAAATTTCAAGCTATTGCAGTAGGCAACAAAACATTTACAAGAAATCTTACTCTTAAAGTTTCAGGTAGTAATATTAAATGTGAAGAAATTGTAAAGCTTTTGGGCATAGATATTGATTATCAATTAAATTTTGATCAGCATATCAGTAATTTATGTCGTAAGGCAGGTCAGCAGCTGAATGTCTTAAAGAGATTGAGTCCATTTTTATCTAAACTTAATAGACTTACAATTTTTCATACATTTATTTTATCTAATTTTAATTATTGTCCGCTGGCATGGCATTTTTGCACAGAAAAGAACTCAAGAAAATTAGAAAAAATTCAAGAACGTGCATTAAGATTTGTTTATGATGATTTTACCTCAACCTATGATGAACTTTTAGTTTTAGCAAACATACCGTCACTTCATATTAGAAGACTTAAAACAATGGCTCTTGAAACTTTTAAGATTTTAAATGATATGTCACCCCCTGTCTTATCTGATATGATCAAATTGAGAGATTGTACTGCTTATAATTTTAGATATAATAATGTTTTACAGATTCCACAGGTTCGTACTTCAAGATATGGTAAGAAAAGTTTTAAATATGCAGCAGCAGTTTTGTGGAACAGTTTTCCAGAGGATTTTAGACAAGTAAACAATTTTAATCAGTTTAAATCTTTAATCTCAAATTGGAATGGGGGGGGATTGTAAATGTAATTTATGTAGATAATGCTTCCACGAAACTGCTGGTTTCAATTTTAATGATGCATGACTACGTCTTGATTTATGTTTTTGCTAGTTTAGTTCTTAGTTCTGAGCTTTGCTTTTTCTTAATTTTGTGCAATTAGTTCTGCTTTTTATAATTTTGTGCAATTAGTTCTGCTTTTTACGTTGCCTTATTTAGTTTTTAGTTGATGTTAGCATGTCTGTCTTTGCTTCTTGTCTTTTCTCCACTTTCGTTTTCGGCTCAAGGGTCCTCGTTTTGTAGCTTGTATGTTCTGCGAGGACACTTGATGCATAAATTATTTTTCGTTCTTTCGCATTTACTTTCGGATTAAAGACAGGCTGCAGAGGGAAAACGTAAATATATTTGGTTTGTCTTGGGTCTGATCTGGCACATTGGCTGGATGGCGGGGTGGAGCCTGATGTTTAGTAATTGAGCTGCCACTCGCGAAGCGCCGCCATCAAGCACAATGTCGTGGCATACAAAATTTCTGATTGGGCCCTTGCCAAACACAATAGTTAGTTTTGTAATGTTTTAGTATCTTAGTCAAATGTTAGCTTATGATGTATGTGCTTATAGCTTCTTAGTGCTCTTGACTTTTTAAGATTTATATTTATGATAATCTGCTATGTAGTATTGTGCTGTATTAATCTGCTTATTTTACTGTTTCAGTGTGTATATATGTTTTACAGTCCTACTATCTTTGAATTTAAATAAATACTGTGATTAACTATGTTATAGACGGTCAAAAGCCCTTAAGGGCTTATGTTTCTTGTTGCCTTATGTCATGCCGTCTCAAAATAAAATTTCTTATCTTTTCTTATCTTATCTTCTAGCCTTATAAATTGGATGAGACCATTTAACATTCAGCGTTGTCTAGTTTATTTACTTTATTCAAAAATTCAGTGCAAACAGTGTAGACCCTGATCAGATGCCGGGTATGCGCTGTTTGTCTATGTCTGATTCTATCAGTCATTCAAAGCTGTCACAAGCGTATTTTGGAAAGTGACTTTCACGCTCAGACATGAAGTGATCGTAAGTTCATTTCGCTAAAAAACGTCTGGACTTGAAAATAAGTTTTGTTACGAAGTTAAATGAGAACTTATATAACGTATTCTTGTGAAAGTTTAATTATATAGTTCTGTAAAATGATAATTTTTCAACCTATGACATCAGCGGTAAAAAAAAAAATAAATAAAGAATACAAACTGAATACTAAAAATCAATCCGCCAATTACCGTGTTCGCCCCATTTAAGCGAATCTGTCTCTTTAAGCGCCCATCATACTTTAATAAGACCGGTAAATTAGCTGCCGCTCAAACAAAACAAATAAAAATACAGTTGTAAACTTGCCTAAAACAGTATTCCGAGCACGTCAATCAATGCAGAGAATGTAATGTAAAGAAATTCTCTAGATTTATTCACATCTGTCGCAAGTGTTTTACTGAACATCATACAGTAATTATGTGTGTATCGGTGGCTATTTATAGAACTGCCGTGTTGTAAACATTGGAGTGGACACCCTCGTGGTCCATAGGTGATGCGAAATACAGCAAGCACAGAGTGCTAAAAAGTCAATGAAAAGCAGTAACCGTTGTTAGAATTCAGAAATTACTTGTGTACAAGAGATAGAATTGTGGCAGGTGCATGGAGTGGTTTGCGCTAAGTGGCTTATTTACATTAAAAGAGTTGGACCATATACAAGCAACATGGCTGAAGTTTGAAATTAATTTGAGCCGACGTAACATGACTTTATTCTGATAGAATCTGTCGTTTCAGGGCTATTGGTCCTTTGATTTTATGTGATCCCAATTAGCCTTTGAAATAAGGGGTACTGTCCGTGGTTTTATCTTTTGAATAGTCAACTTCAATGACAACATTATGAGCAAAAATACCTGGACTGGCGTTAACAGAGGAGTCAACTAATGTAAGGCTGTTTGTCAGAAAAAGATTCTCTCGTGTTGGTGCTGATATCACTTGTGTAAGGCAGTTATTATTTATAGTAGATGCAAAATTCTGGTACACCTCATTATTCTGACAAGTAGATTTAACAATGGGTTGGTTCTAAGATGAGCTGGGAATAGTTAAGATGTATGGATATTCCTCCACGTTTTCTGCTTTTTACGAAGAGAACTGCTTTTGCACTTCCTGTTTGCTTCCCTGGAAGATGCAGACCTTCCAAAGGGGGTCTACTCTTAAAGGAAAGAATTTGCTCTTGAGGAGCAAATTCTTTTCTTTAAAACTTGACCCCCATTGAGAAGAGATACGAAAATGAAAATGGCACATTTGCTTTCCTTGACAGTGTACCCATTCACATTAAAATCTTCCAAGTCCTAGATACATGTATGTGATTTGGCAGCATCAAGGAGTTATAATGACCTTTACCCGGTCGATAGTGCGCAGCTGTGGATTGTAGCTTTGCACCAACCAATTGGTCGATCTAGTCCATCGGTTTTAACGTTACCAGGAACCAAAGGCACATGGGGGCAACCCCGCCACCAACGAATTGGTTTTAGCCCACACTATTTCACAGTCGGTTAAAAACATCACAATTGTGATTTTCGAGCCACACCCAGAATGTCACTCAAAGGTCATCTCTTACCGAGATTATAAAACTTTTTTCATGCTCAACTCTGCTGAGCATGACCATCCAAATTCATACTAACTAAATCCTAGACAGTTTGCAGAGATTTTATTGTATCAAGTGTTTCTTTTTCAGATAATTTCTCTTATTTGAAAGTTCAAAATAATTACTGTTGAATTTTTTAAAGTTTATTTAATATTTAGATTTTAGCACATTCTCAGTTAAGCATGAAACATGTTTTATAACCTCGGGGCCAGGCTAACTGTCTAATGCAACAACTTAGCATGTGACATGGTCTCACAGATACAACTGCACATGTTGAATGTGTCACAATAAGTCCGTGATTTTACCTCACAGTTATTGAAGGGATAAGTAGGTGTGTCTTTCGGAAAGGTCCTGAGTCTGACTAACCAAAATGAACACGCCCTCTCCTTTGGAGCTACTAGTTTTCGGATCCTTGAAACCCAAATTACATGTGTGCAAGGGTCCTTGTTGGTGCTTTGCCTGTTTTGTAAGGATGGGTATGTATATATAGCAAATTGAATTTGGGAATATTGTAATTATCGTTTTATTTTTCTTATGTCATATAATTTGACCTGAGCTACTAATAAACGATTTTGTCTGTCTGTCTGTCTTTTTGGCTTGCGGCCCAAAGGCCGCAAGCCATATAGATTGAAAAGCTCGTTCCGGTTTGAGACTGCTTTTGTTCATGTTGTTCTTCACATATACGAACGTTTCATTGCAACAAGCGGAGAACTCGTCCGACTTAGTCTATTTATATCCATAGCTGGTTTACCGCATCTGCTAAAAATAACAGCTGGCATTTTATTCTATTTTTGATCGCATTGTCGCCAACGGTCGGCACTTTCCGTACACATGACGCTTATCGTACAAGAATTAGCTTTTCCAAAAAGCTTGCTGTGGCGTTTGGGCGAAAAAAGGCCGTAGGGTATTGTGTAATGTAACTACGTAGAGCAGCCACCACGCTCGAGCTGATGCATCCGTGCAGACTGATCATGGTCTTTCCTTTTCGGTATTCATATTCTCCATGATCCAGGAATACGTCATGCTGAGGATGGATTGATCAGACTGCGCTGATGCGTCTGGAGATTTGTGTATCTGGAAAACCTTTCAAAGCAGAAAAAAATCAACGTTCAAATTTATTGTTTAAACTCAACTAGCAGGCGCTTCTGGAGATTTTCCTCATCACTCATCACCTTTTACCAAATAAAGTATCCCATCTATCTGTGTGTGTGTGTGTGTGTGTGTGGCTAATATGCACAGTGGCCGTGTTAATATATGCAAAATACGGTAACGCCGGTGTATTGGTAACGTGTATTCATTGTACATAAAGGCCATGTCGATGGCAAGCAGCGGTGTAATGTACTCAGTTCAACATCTAATACATTACCGTTTGTCCATTCATGAATAGTCTGTCCTTGAAACCTCTTGTAGGAATACAGGTAACGAAAAGAGTGGACAATTTCAGAACCGTTGAGGTTTTAATCTCTCCGAGGGATTCATTGACAGTTTTTAGACACTGGATGAGCCACTGGTCTATCGCTCTCAGCCAGAACCGAACCAACACCCGAAACTATGGAAACATGCCACAACGCCTCGCCATGTCTCCAAAGAAGGCAATGGGTATGCCTTCGGATGACAAAGTGATCGCTTCAGTCATTCGGGATTCATAAAGTGTTTGCATGTTAACCACCTGTTTAGGGTGGGGAATGCGAAGTCAATTACTGAAGCAGCTGAGACAGAAAATCAAGATCCATCGCCGAGTAAAGTTATCAAAGGCGTGTTGTCTATGCATTTCTGTTGATTACTTCCACCGTTTTCAAGAACTGACTGGAAAGCAGTTTGTCAGTGATTATGACGTCATTTTGGTTGTCCTGGAATTTCTTGACATGCAAGAAGAACCTTTGTATGCAACTGGAATCCAAACACTGCAGAATCGCTGGCCTAAGAGGGGATTTAGTTAAAAAACAAATTGTAACGAGAAGTGTACGACAACAACTTCATAATTAGGCTAAATTTCTTTTTGTTTAGTCCTCATACGGTAGTTCTCGTAATTCCCCTTCCGTTGGTATTAACCCAGCGGGCACATAACGTCAAAATGACGTCGATGCCAGGCGCTTACATCGCCGTGCGACGTCAGTAAAAACTCGGCAAGCCTTTCCTTTTAAAAGGAAACTTTATTAAACATTTCTCTATATATAGTAATATTTGAAAATACGTGGTAGTCACACGGTATCAATAGAATCACAATAATACTGCTATAATTCTTACAGTGTATGGAATAGCCTCTCAATATAAAACTGGCCATTTGACGTAAGAAGGGATCCATGCTACGACAGTGTAACACATTTTTTCTGACGGTTTTCGCTATGTAACTGGGTTCTGCTTAAATCCTTTCTATTCACTGGTGAGAATTTGTTGTAAACATATTTTATTTCAATTACATACAAGTTATGTACAGGTTACAAATAGTATACAATAGCAAAAGGATCTGAACGGAAGTCAGGGGCTTATTTATTTCATCTCCTGTGAGATATATCAATTTATATCACAATTAGGCAGATATTTATGCAAATAATATAGTGGCCGGTACTTAGTAGAATTGTAAAGCGCAACGTTAAAATGTGTATATACAATACAAAACAATAAACAAAGAGAGAGAAAAAAAGAGGGAGCAAAGCAACATGTTAATAGTCAGGACGAGGTATAACCAAGTAACTTATTTAGCTACTAGTAAGCCTAGGCGGTGGTTTTGTTAAATTGACTGGCAGTTTCCAGGTCACAATTTCCTTTAAATAATACAAGCTAGCAAACTTTACAGATAACTAATAGATTTCAATTTACTACGTAAGATTGCCGCAGATATCTTTATATTTAAAACCTATTACTGTCCTTGATGAAAGTTTGCACACATCTGAAAATAGTGTTATTTAATGACAAAGTCAATGACCTATTACCATACATTAAAGTGTCGAGTGAAACAGTGCATATTTGAGACAAAGAGTTCATTATGTTTCGATGAATATCAGTGTAAAGTGGACAATGAAAAAAATAGTGTTGTGTATTTTCAATACTACCGCAATTGCATAATGGTGAATCTATAATATTTTTCAGGAAAAGGTCATAATTCAGAGAGCTACATTTTGTTCTCAGACGAGTATGGAGTACTTGTAATTTTCTGTTTCCTACGTAATAATAATTTGGAATTAATGTCCTATTTCGATTCAGGCGATATTTAAAGAAATTAACGGATGCAGCATTTTTATCTTCGTTCTCTAGACTGTTCCAATCTCTGACTACAGAGGGAAAAAAAGATTGGTAGTATAGATTGGTTCGGGCTTCGACCGTTCTCATGTCATTGGCATTTCTTAAGTTGTATCTAGAGAAACTATCACCTGTTGGGGGAGACCATAGAGGAAAGGTATAAGGGAGATAGCAATGATTGCATTTTATAAAACAGCACTAACTTATGTTTATATCTACGTGTATCCAAAGTTTCCCAACCTGTTTCATCGTATAATGCCTGGATCGAAACTAATTTTGTCGTTCCTGTAGCAATCCTTGCAGCTTCTATTTGATTTTTTTCAAGCTCTTGTTTTTCCTGTTGGTTACATTTACTCCATACTACGTCTCCATATTCAAGGATAGGCCGAATGAAAGAGGTGTAAATTATTTCTAATGACTTACGATCAATTTGATATTTTAATTTCCTCATTATATTTAGCCTTACCCAAGCTTTTTCCTTAATAAATTCAATTTGATTATGTCAGGTGCAATCATTGGATAAGTGAACGCCTAAGTGTTTGTGGGATGTTACTTCAGCTATTTTGTTGGTTTTGCATAAATATTGGAGGGTGTACCTGTTGATGTAGTTTACGTGAGATCAAAAGAGATTCGGTTTTTTGTGGGTGAACGTTTCTAGCCATGTTTTAGCCCATTTACTTATCTTCGTCATGTCAGTATTTAGGATGATGAGAATTTCGACAAGTTGTCCGAAGAGCAACAAAACTTCACAGGTTTCTATGGTTTGAGGGCTGGATTTGGATTTTGATTGTTTCAGTTCCTGGTCTTTTACTTCTGTATTTTTGAATCCGCCTAGACTGACTTTCGTCAGCCGTATTGGAGTTTCAACGGACTTGGTACAGCTTTCTAGTTGCTGTATGAAATAGCCTCTCAATATAAAACTGGCCATTTGACGTAACGAGGGGATCCATGCTACGACAGTGTAACAAAATTTTTCTGACGGTTTTCGCTATGTAACTGGGTTCTGCTTAAATCCTTACTATTCACTGATGAGAATTTCGTCAAGTTGTCCGAAGAAGCAACAAAACTTCACAGGTTTCAGTATTTTGGAATCCGCCTAGACTGACTTTCGTCAGCCGTATTGGAGTTTCAACGGACTTGGTACAGCTTTCTAGTTGCTTAACGTAAATTCTGGAGTAAGAAATGAGCCGCAACACGACAAAACCAACAATGTGGTTGTGCGCCCAACGCAGACTCAGATCAGCCTAAGCATCCGCCAAGTTTGATCAGACTCATCGTTAAATGCTCAAAGAGAAGCTAAGGGTCTAAGCTACCTCCATGCGGACAGTGAAGACTCTGATCAGACTGGGCGGATGCCCAGGCTGATCTGAGTCTGCGCTGGTCGCACAACTACTTTGTTGGTTTTCTCGTGTCGCGGCTCAAATGGTTTTATTTTGAAGAAAACATTGTTTCCGCGGGAAAATACCATCGGCCATCACAAAAGATAAATACGTGGATCACATATATAATGTCATTGCGAAGATATTTTTCATTCACCACGTGCCGAGGGTAGGGAGACTAAGGCAGTGACCTTCATTTCTATATTATGTACTGCTGATATATACAGTTATGTGAGGCCTTTGTCGTTACCCATAAATGAGCCGGGACACGAGAAAACAAAGTGGCATGTGCGCCCAGCACAGACTCGGATCAGCCTGGGCATTCGCCCAATCAGACAAGGGTCTTTGCTGTAAGCTTAAAGGGTAGCTAAGGGTCTAAGCTACCTTCATGCGGACGCGAAGACGCTGACCAGACTTGGCGGATGCCATGCTGATCTGAGTCTTTGCTGGCCGCACATGCCACTTTGTGGGTTTTGTCGTATTGCGGCTCAAATGATCACACCGGACAGCTGACAACTGGGGTGAGTTTGCCCAATTTAAACCTTCAAAACGCAAAAAAAGCAGACGACAAAATTTACGTCTGCAAAATTGAAATAAAAATGAATCGTCCAAGCGATATTATGTTGAGAATTCAAAGACATGAGGACAGTGAAGACCAAGAGATGGGCCATCCCATCTGGCTCTACGCTGTTTGCAAACTCAACTATTTCGTTTTTGGTGCTTTAAGGGTTAAGACTGTTTGAAGTTGCGTGTCACACGATTTACGTGTCACATGGTACAGGCATATCAGACATTGTTCCAATATTGGTACAAGCCGGCTTTTAGAGCGACGTGGTAGTGTTCGCCTTTAGATGACGGGGACTCCGGTTCGATTATCAGAACGGAAACTGAGACGGTTTGGCCACATCTCAAAGTCCTCTGGCTTAGCAAAGACGATACTGCTGGTCAAAGTGAGAGGTAAAAGAAGAGGCAGACAGGAGAATACGTGAGAATGCAAAATCTACAAAACTTAAAGAGAGGACAGGGACTGACTTTGCCAGCACAACTAGGGCAGCTGAAAACAAGACCAGTTGTAGTAATCTGCGGTGCAAGCCCAGCAGGCACATGGCGTTGAAATGACGTTGTACTGACGTCGATGCGACGTTACTACGTCGCATCGACGTCAGTACACCGTCATTTTCACGTAATGTGCCCGCTGGGAGGTTTTGGGATAGAATACAAAATTATCACAAAAATACTCACCTAATACAGAACTTCGAACTACAAACATTTTTTACTCATGTGCACATGTTTCTCAGCACATTCTTAAGTTTTGCTTTTAAACAAGCATGGTAAAGTTTTTGTTTGGTATCTAGGAGCGGCGGTAGTGGAGCGGTTTATGCGCTAGGCTACCAATCTAGGGGTCGCATGTTCGATCCCCCGCTCATACAGTCTTTCGCATAAGACTTTAAATCGAGGTACCGTCTTGTTGGACTCACTCAATGACTATTAGACTAGCTCTGGTCGGCTATATAAATTGTTTGTCACATGTACATTTTTTATATTTGATATTTCACTCTTTTCTTCTGTTTTAATCAAATCAACCAAACCAAATCAAGTTTATTAGCAAATCAGCAAGAATGCAATGCTTTTGACTGTGTAAAATAAGCAACAGCGTTCAGTGTTTGGCTAGTCTAGAAATTAATTTTTTCTCTTGTGGCTTTGTCTGAGATATGTCTGAGGAATCAGCCCCATTCCTATAAACTAGCATAAGGAAGAAAAATATGTATAGTCAAGAAAAATTATAAAAAAGCCAAATGTGAATATTTCTATGCCTTGGGCAATATTACCAACGACTATATGACCTTTAAACTGTCTTCATGGATAAAAAAGAAGAAAAGGGCACAGGAGAAGATGTTGTCAGATGATATTTATTAAATTCACATAAAATTAAGACAATAACATAGTAATACAGTCCTGTTCACAAAGCCATTGAAGCAACACCGGCTTGCACCACCGTTTCAATGTTGCTTGCCAACAGCAGAGCTCTAGATAAGAGGGAGTATTTGGTGACAATTAGGGATAATTTTTGTTAATTCTGAATAAAAACATACATTTGACCCCTCATCTGAACCGTCTCGTTGAGACGGTTCAGATGAGGGGTCATAATGTATGGTTTCAATAAGAAATAAGAAAAATTATCCCTCAATTATCATCAAATACCCCTCTTATCTAGAGCTCTGTCAACAGCTTAGAATCAGTTAATATATATATATAGATCTAAATATAATTCTCAATTCATCTTTGGAGTATTGTTTCCTGCCAAATTAGTTTTTTGTTACACATATCATAAAACTTTCTCAGACCAGCTGATTATCAGAATCTATTAAATTAATGATTTTAAGATTTTCAGGGGCAGTAACTCTACCATTATTACCTTCATTCGAAATGTGCTCAATACTTAAAGGAAGGACTTTGCTCCTTGTTCTTTCCTTTAGGAGTAGACCCTGTTCTGGAAGGACTTTGTCGTCCAGGGAAGCAAACAGGAAGTCGCAAAAGTTGTTTCCCTTTGAAAAAAATGGCGGGAAAACAAGGAGGTATACCATTACCTTAAAGCTTATATAAGCCGTGACACGAGAAAACTAACAAAGTGGCTGTGCGCCGAGTGCAGACTCAGATCAGCCTGGGCATCCGCCCAGTCTGATCGAGTCTTCGCTGTCCGCATGGAGCTAGCTTAGACCCTTAGCTACCCACTGAGCGCTTAGCGAAAAGTCTGAACGGACTGGGCGGATGCCCCGGCTGGGCTGGGCGCTCAACCACTTTGCTGGTTTTCTCGTGCCGCGGCTCGTATTAGATACACTCTGGTATCCCAGGTGATGTGTCAAATAATTTCCCGCGGTGTGACAAACAGTGCAGACCCTTATCAGAATGTTCCATTAGGATCAGTCTGATCTAGATCTACAGCGTTTACTCAGGCACTTCAATCACAATATTTAAAGTCATCACTGTTATGCATACCTGGCTAATTTCTAAAGACCTATACTACATGTACGTATATAATAAAAGTATTTAAAATTCTCACATATATTAAAATATATATCAAACCTGTACAAATGTCAGAAATATTTTCACCATGCGCTCAACGTAGAGCAATGACGTTGCATTGAAACTGAAACGACAATGTCATTACGCAAGTCTCAGTCATAGGATACGTTTTCAGAGTTTAATTCCTCGTCTCCATTAAACGTTTCGGCATACTACTGTGACCCTTTCTTAAGACTGGGTTTTCACCTGACACTTTACATAATGTTTCTGCAGAAACATTATGTTGGCTAGATGTAGCTACGCACCAGTTGGCTATATTGGTCTTTCGATTCGACGTCTATACAGTGATGTCACGACGACGCAACTTGGCGTCAGAAAAGTATTTTTTATTACGCCGCAACAGCATTTAGCATATTTCAGTGAATGGTGAGACTGGGAAAAACTAAGAAGCCAAAACGTTGAAGGGAGATGAATTAAATGGTGAAAGAACTATTGGATGACACATTATTCCACCGCTGTATGCCCGCTAATGTTTATATAGACTGGCATTCGGTCTATCTCCAGGTACCTTACAACATGGAATCGGAGGTATTTCAGTCGGCACTATCTATCTATCTATCTATCTATCTATCTAACTAAAACGTGCTTGATTTTTCTCACGTCGATGTATATACTCAAGTCACCCCGCGAATGCTAGTATACAGCAAAACGCGGTCGGGGTTTCTCTTGTCCATGAATGCCAGTAACTAAACTCGCATTGGCTTTTCTTCGTCGAGGAATACAAGTAACCAAAATGCATTTAGGCAAAACGCGTCTTTAATTGCTGGCATTATTGGACGAGAGAAAACTCAACATACCGCGAACAGTATAGCATGAGTCGGGTCTGTCACTGGTAACCACAGCGTCCCGCATTTTTTGCAAAATGTTTCTGAACACTCACGAGACATTCATTACCTGTAATTAACAACCTTATTCATCCAATGAAGGACACTTAAACCTTTATTAAGTGATGACAAACATGTAAGATATACAAAATTGAGAACGACATTCTTACTGGCTAGGCACTCGACAGTGGATTTAAATGTCTTGTGCAGCAAGTGAACATTCGACCTTGCAAATGAGCCAAAGTTCAAACATGCACTGACACTAGCTAAGAAAAGAGTGAAACAGCTAATCATAAAAGACAGTATTCTGACAACAAAGGACGGCATTGTAACTCTGTGCTCGCCCACGTTAACGGTATTATGTTTTTTTAGGGGAACAATAGTTCCTTCACTCTCATATTTAACAAGCCAAACTTCGTTCTCCTGGCACATCAACTGTAGCGGGTTCTCGTAAGCTGCAGTGAAATACACATCAGTTCTTATATGTTCTTTATGTTGTAGAAGTTCTGCTAGTTTCCTGGCTTCCCACAACCACTTCTCATCGTTGGTGAGACCATCAACAGGTTTGACAAATACGTTCATGGCGGGAAACTGTTCAATATATACTAGCGGGTTTAAAGGTTCTGGTAAGCTTTTATCCTCTTCCGATTGTATACACAAGGAGACGGTAAATGTACTCTCAAAGCTGTTGGTTTTAGAAGATGTCACCCGTGTTAGTACCGGTGGCACCATTTTCAGCTGAGCCCCTGAAATAAAAATAAGATCGACTTCATTCCTACCTAATGCACACAACGTTTGGCCGAAGTTGCATCGAATTCCATTTTTGTTTTCCATCAAAGAGATAGATTCGAACATACATTTACGAGTTGATTATCATAAAAAACTGATTTTGACATGAAAGCAAAATATATATTAGACTTCCAAGCCATACAACATCCAGGGCGTTGCTAAGTGTACGCAAATACGCATGTGCGTATTGAAATTTCGTCAAATTGACAAAATTTCAAAACGCACCGGCGTATTTTCATTCTAAAAGGTGGTAAACTGGACAAGATTTTAATACAAACTGCCAACTGACCGTAAAAGAAACAAGACCTGTCCCCGTGCAGGATAGCTCGCCTGCAGTGCCTTGCCCATCACATAAAAAACTTTAACGTAAAACTTTAAAGTGTGACGCCAACGCTGACGCTAACGTCTAAGTGACAACAATACCTCTCTGTAGTTTCATACAGGCGAGCTAAAAAGGTTCTGGTCAGTGGTTGTTGAGATATGAAACTTTAAAAAAACTTTAACATAAATTTTTAGTTAGTTTAAACAATATTTATTCATATAAACAGCAATCATAATAATTTATACATACAATAAGCGAATAGGATCTGAACGAAAGCGCATTGCTTATAAAGTTCATTTCCTTATATTTAAATTTTTAAAGTGACTGTGACCTAAATTTTGACCCCTATGCCCCACCCCAAGATCTCACCTAGGGATATGGTGTTATAAAACAGAAGGATATGCTATGATATGATTATATTCCAAATATCAGAAGGGTCAGTGGTTGTTGAGATACAAAACTTTAAAAAAACTTTAACGTAAAACTTTAAAGTGACTGTGACCTACATTTTGACCCCGATGCCCCACCCCAAGACCTCACCGAGGGATATGGTGTTACAGAATAGAAGGATATGCTATGATATGATTATATTCCAAATATCAAAAGGTTCTGGCTAGTGGTTGTTGAGATATGAAACCTTAAAAAAAACTTTAACGTAAAACTTTAAAGTGACTGTGACCTACATTTTGACCCCTATGCCCCACCCCAAGACCTCACCCAGGGGTATGGTGTTACAAAATAGAAGGATATGCTATGATATGATTATATTACAAATATCAAAAGGTTCTGGTAGTTGGTTGTTGAGATATGAAACTTTAAAAAAAAACTTTAACGTGAAACTTTAAAATGTGACGCCCACGCCGACGCTGACGCCGACGCCAAAGTGACAACAATAGCTCTCCCTGTACTTTCGTACAGGCGAGTTAAAAAATCTAAAGGGCTAAAACCCTGGATTTCCTCTAAAGGAGTACGGAAACCTTATTGTGCGTATCATGTGATTTCCTGTAGCTACGTCCTTGAACATATATGAAAGGAAAGCCTGGAACAGCTGGATAAAGTTGTATGAAAGTGGAGACAAAGGATTTCTTTCCCAGAAAGCCAGGCAAACGTGATTATTTATTTCTGAAAGCTAACATAACGGGATTACTTTTTCTGAAAGCCATGTGATCGGATTCTTTTTTGAAAGCCAGGGCGAGAGATTGCTGTAACCAACGCTACGAGAACACAAGCGATACAATCATTCCAAAATTATTTGTCAAGGTTGCTTGCCATGTCTTCTTCCTGTTAAAGGTAGGTTCCTGGACTAGCGATAACAATTATGTCCACAAAATAATTTCGTCTTTTCTGAGCAGTATTGAATTCTCTTATTTTTCTGAATTTGTTGCTACTGAGAAACTCGTCAGATGTTGAAGAAAATAGTCGTTTTCCCTTTTGGTTTATTTTCTTTCGTTGGCTTGAATTCCAGTTCTAAAAATAACAATGTTTATTATGTCTATAAGTGGGCGATTTCTGATGCCATTCTCTAAAAGGTCCATTTCCCTTGCCGTGAGCTCTCCTAGAGGTCCTGGCATGGCGGATGGGTTAAAACTATCCCAAAATGCAATGCAGCATGACGTCAGCCACGTTATCTATTTTTGGCGCGAACTAAACATATAGCGCTAACTGGTGTGCGAAGCAGAGTTAGGAGTGAGTGAGTGAGTGAACTCGGGTTTAACGTCCCACCAACAACGAGGTCATATGGAGACGGGACCTCGGTTTAAAGTCTCATCCGAAAGACCGGAGAAGCGGGGGATCGAACTTGCGACCCCTGGATTGGTAGTCTGGAGTGTTATCCACTACGCTACAGCCGCTCCTACAGAGTTAGGAAACCCCTTGCAAAACAACTTTTCTAATATTTTTTTGATTTACACTTTTTAGTGAAACTTATTCATTCCCTTTTATAAGTGCTTTCCAACAACTTGGATGAACGATCATCAAAATTATTATGCATTCCAAAGTACAGGAACCTACCTTTAAGACATTTGTGTAAAGTAACACCTTATATAGTTGCTCCATTCAACACGCACATTGACATGGTAGCCAGAACATTCTAACAGTTCGACTCTTGACAACTTGTCAAACAAAAAATAGAATGACATATAGAGTTGTGTCGGGTAACTTCGGAGAGCGAGTAAATTCGGACATACCATTGCAAACAGTGAAAATCCGGATGAGACGGCTCATAATGAGCCGTCTCATCAGGAAAATCCGGATGAGACGGCTCAGTCTCATCAGGATTTTCACTGTTTGCCCAGTTAATTTTGTTTTAATTCCAAACAACTGACATATAAAGGGAAAAATGTCACTGTCCGAATTTACCCGCTGTCCGAAGTTACCCGACTGTCCTATACAGAACTTACTGCACCATGTATCATGGTGACTAGACAGACGTCGAATTAAAGGAAAAATCTGCTGAAACATTTCTTACCGTCTTCGTTTTGTCCCGTAATATATGCCAGCAGTAGTTTGAAACCTTCAATCTTGGCTAGTTCCTGATACACGCCAGATATTGTTGTACTAATCCAGGTGCTCCTCTCCAGCCGTCTCTCTTCATATTCCTGAAAATGGTACCAACAAATAAACACGTGTTCTTTTCATATTTGTGCATATAGAGTACAGCCAAGTCGGCTCTTTTTATAACAGATTTAATTTCTTCATAATAGCCAGAAAATAGTACTATATAATCAGGCGATCTTTTTCATAATCCTGAAAAAAGTGCCGGCGAGCAAAATGCGAAAACGTGTTATCTTGTCATGTATACCAGTAATGGCAGGGTAACACGTTCTCTTCATAATCCTGAAACCTGTACCAAGGACTAATGAACCGATACCGTGGTAGTTTTTTTTATACTGAAACTATTACGATGAGTGAGATAGAGTTGATTTTTATCGTTTCTGAAATAAATTTATCTGCCTTATACTTTTTGTAATCGTTTTCCCCTCTTTGTCAAGCAGACCGTGTAGCAGCAAGCCAAATGTTTGGATATCTCTGCGGTGGCCGCACAAAGTACCACCACTAATACAATGACACATTGAATAATGATACCCCGCCCGAAGGCCCGTGAGAAGACCAGAAGCGGAGGCAGACGAAGTATGAGAAACTGGTGGATAATGGGGTGTTCTGACAGACTGAAAGCCTGAGAGTAGGTAGGTATATGTTTACATCTTTAACACTGAATGAAGCTTTGCCTTTGACATATGTATCACATAACTGACAAAAATATGAATGAAAAGGACTTAGATATGAAGAATAAGCAATCGATATTTTCCTTAGATTATTGCAGAGTGTATAAGTTCAAACTGTTGACTGCTGTCACAAAATAAATTAATTCATGAGGTCAAGGCAAGCTAAGTCAAGGACAGGCCAAACACATCGCTCGGGTGAAACAAGATAAGCCTCCTTCTCTCGATTGCTCGTTATCTGTATCTATTATACACTGGATGCAGACATAGATGTAAAGATTAGGATCTACACACTGTATTACCACCATCCGTTTCCGTTGTGTAATTTACTGATATGATAGTGCTATGGATCTGCCGTTGTCTGATTGCGTTTGAATCAATATGATGTATAACCCTAGACTGTTTCACTGCTATGTTGTATACATAGACAGTACCTAACCAATCTAGCACTGACAGAAAACTTGATTCTAGGTCAGCTTCAGCGTCCTTTTGCCTTGTAAACCTGTCTGCTAGGTAACCTATTAATAGCTTATACTCTGAAACGGCTTTTCCAATTGTGCAATACACTCTCAGTTGAGAAGCAGCTACTCCCACAGATACTATCTCCTGATAGTAAGTATTTTATGGCCCAATTGTATATTAATTTATCAGATTACTGCTTAATTTACCTCTTATTTGTGAAATCAGATCATTTGTTTATAATGCAAGGTAGATAAAATATTTACAGATGTGAATCATGTAGTGTTAGTGGGAGTTTGAGAGATTTTTCAGATAAACTTTATTTAAACATTAAGGTCTATTGTCATGAGAAAAAAAAGTGTTAAAAGGTAAAACAATATGAAATTGGGGCTGTGCAGACAGTGTAGACACGGGGCATAGGAGCAGTCTGATCAAGATTTTGGCATTTAACATGTAACTCATGAAGTCGAAATTTAAACAATACCGTAAATAGAAATATGCGAGTGAAATTTATGTGACAGAATAATGGAAAAAACGCCAATTAAACAAGCAAAATCTTCTTTAAAACTCTGTTCTTAGATAAGAAAACAACGTCTGGGGTAGTTTATACACTTTCTCTCTAGACAGGTATTTTATTGCTTTCTAAAATAAGGAGAGAGCATTAGCAGACGCTCTGTGTGAAGTAGTACAGCTGATAAAATTGGACCAATGAATAGCTTGGGATGGCTGGAGAAGTAAATACCTATGGTGGTTAGGTACAGTCTTCAATACAACATTGTAAGACTGTGAAAGAGTCTAGTATAACCCTTGGAGAACGTATAGCTAGGAGAATCGAACACACTTATAACAAGTGTTAGCTTTTCCTAAAAGATAGTGCAAACATAAAGGCGCTATATGCAACACCCGTTCGCTGAAGCACAACTCACCTTTTCAGTTTTAACGACCTGAAGGACCGGCAGTGGCTTGCTGCTGGCCAACTGTAAAAACTGATTTAATACACCCATCTCCCTGGAAAAAATAATAAGCTGCATTAAGAACAAAAAAGTAAAAATCTTTTCATTTGTTTATTTACTTTTTATTTATTGTTTTTTGCTTTTTTTTTTTTTTTTTCTTTTTGTTATATGGCGTCACGTTTTCCGTTTCAAAACAATCTCAAAGATCTAGCTTTGGGATTGTTTTGGAAGAGAAAATCCCAGTTTACCTATCTCTGTTTTTTTTAGATCTAGGACATTTTATATGCTGTTAATTTACTTTTTAAGCTATCAACTTATTAACAAAAGAGAACACTATCTATAATACAAAGCTACCGACAGTAAAAATCATACTCTTGGCACCACTTCCTTCCTTTTTTTTCTTATAAACTCTTTTTGTGAGTTCGACATTTCTATATAATAAGTTGTTTTGTTTTTTTTCTTTTATATGAAGACTGGCAAGGGGGTGAGGTGGGGTGTAGAGAGGAGTGGGAGCGAGGGTGGTGGTGGGGCATTCCTGTTGAATATATTAATCTTTTTTTTTTAACTATTTGCTGTTATGTGGTCGTGGTTATTGGCACCCGAATACGTACATTTTTTTCGCCTATGACCGGGTGGCTTGGCCTGTCCTTTACCTTGCAAATCAACGACTTGCATGATAATGGCGTGTCATTCACTGATAGGGTAACAAAAAATACAGCAAAGCTAGTAACAAATATAAATAAACAATGGTTTAATGAGCCGCGACACGAGAAAACCAACAAAGTGGTTGTTCGCCCAGCGCAGACTCAGCTCAGCCTGAGCATCCGCCCAGTCTTGTCAGACTCTTCGCTGTCTGCATAGAGCTAACTAAGACCCTTGGCTACCCTCTGAGCGCTTGGCAAAGAGTCTGAGTCAACTGGGTGGCAGTCCAGGCTGATCTGAGTATGCGCTGGGCGCACAACCATTCTGATGGTTTTCACGTGTCGTGGCTCAATTATATCAATACAATAACTATTAATAGTTTGATCCTTACAGGGAGTCTCAGATAAGCTGCATATAATCCGGACTCAAGATAATGGTGGGCTTTGATGCTAATTCTCGGATAAGTATTCTCGTTTATCCAGTAAACATGTTAAATATATGTTGAGACAAAACACAAGTACATGTATGTACATGAATATATTGTGTCCCCTTAGCCTGTCATATAGCATATGTTGGTCACAACATATTTTAGATGGGAAACAACAAAAATCATCGCAAAATTACCACCTATTACTCTGGGGCTATATAAAACTATGCCGTAATGTGGTGTCAGAGGTGTCTGAAAAAGAAGGCCACTGTAATAGGGTACTGCCATCGCCATTGCAGAAAGTAAAATCAGTAAAAAAAATCTAAGTATTGGGACAGATAGGCCTGAACAAACAATGCAGACCAAGTTCAGACGGCTCCTGAAAGAGAGTCTGATCAGAGTCTACACTGTTTGCCTTTCTCTTGGCATTTTGGACGCTTCATCTGACTGTAAAACCTTTATGACAAGTACAGTAGTTATTTTAACCCTATTGCACTCTCAACGGCCAAAACTCTAGTTTTGGCTGTTCCGAGTCCAATAGGGTCGTGTCCCATTTTTTAGAATTTTACGGTAAAATAATTTTTTGCGTTTTCCCAATAATTATGGTCAATTAATCTGTATATCTACCACTGACATCTGAGCTGCATATATCTGTCACAATGTCTGTTCAATTTTACATTATAATGTAAAAATAAACTGGACATTTTGACAGATATTCTGAGTTCTCTTGGCAAATTCAATAATATTAATCGCAATCGTGAGTTTTTTTTTGCATGTGCTAAAGTTGTTGCCCTCTTTACCACAGGCGTTCGGTACATTGCAAGTTAGAGGGAGTCAGGACATAAAGATATACAGACAAGGTTACCAACTCTGCATGGGCCTTTCTAGGGGTTACTGGGTTTAACAAGCTAATTTGGATCACTCAATCATTTTTATGAATCCCTTTTTTGCCTTATGTCTCTTGGACATACTGCTCTTATGTACGAAACATGCCTTTTCTTTTGGCTTCAAACTGTTCTCGAGTAATTCACCAGACGACCCCACTTTCACGTTTGCCAGCACGATGTTGGCCAAGAAAAGAATGCTTTGTTCCACTACTGCACGCGCTCATCCAGACTCTCTGCCATTAATCTGATATGTGTACGACGAAAAACAACTGAAACCATTTTCATTTACCAGCTAGTACAACTACTAGTTTCTTCCTGGGTGTCGCTACAAGATTTGTTTAGTTTTCGTTTTCTGTCAGATGCAAGTGTCCGCCATGACACCGTTTAATGGATATCCGAATGAGCTCTCACGTGACACATTGAGAGCGGCATTGCTATTGGCCAAGAATGCTGTCCAGTAAAATTTCCGTAACCAATGTAAACAAGATTTTTTTCCGCGGTGAAATTGAGAACAAAAACAAACTGAAATAGACATTTTTTCCCGATTCCCAGCCTCGCCCAACAATAAAAAGTTGTGATCAGAAACAGCAAAATCAACAGCAAGTCTTCGTTTGTCATCGAGCTTTATTTTTGGTCTTGACAGATGGCGCGAGATTTCGCTGGTTTTCCGCTATCGCAGAAATGCCAGAAAACCGAGAACCAGTATTGTTTTCCATTATCCAATCAAAAAAGGGATACACAAGCGATTTTTATTCGGATATGGTCGGTTGTTTTCGATGAACGGTGTCATGGCGGACATTTGCATCTGATAGAAAACGAAAAATAAACAAATCTTGTAGCGACACCCAGGAAGAAACTAGTAGTTGTACTAGCTGGTAAATGAAAATGGTTTCAGTTGTTTTTCGTCGTACACATATCAGATTAATGGCAGAGAGCCTGGATGAGCGCGTGCAGTAGTGGAACAAAGCATTCTTTTCTTGGCCAACATCGTGCTGGCAAACGTGAAAGTGGGGTCGTCTGGTAAATTACTCGAGAACAGTTTGAAGCCAAAAGAAAAGGCATGTTTCGTACATAAGAGCAGTATGTCCAAGAGACATAAGGCAAAAAAGGGATTCATAAAAATGATTGAGTGATCCAAATTAGCTTGTTAAACCCAGTAACCCCTAGAAAGGCCCATGCAGAGTTGGTAACCTTGTCTCTATATCTTTATGTCCTGACTCCCTCTAACTTGCAATGTACCGAACGCCTGTGCTCTTTACTTGCTGCCTCACAAATATGCGGGTGCGAAACTGTTTACATAAATATATAAATATTGTCATACTTTTACTTAAAGTAACGTTGTTATGGACGGACGCTCGGCGCCCCGTTACTGCGGCTATGGATTCGTTCCGCTGAAGTGCGAGAGGAACGTCGATAGGAGAACTGAATACTTTAACGTTGTTTATTCATTTTTATTATTATTATTATTATTTTATTTTTATTCTGCATCATTTTTTTGAGTTTAGCAGCTGGTATCATAAGTTTTCTTCGTGTGAAAATGACCAAACAAATACAGACAGACACATACCTTTATCGCAAGTAGATACGTAATCCCAGATGAAAGAACGATACACAAATAAACGATACACAAACGTGATCAATCGATGTAACGGTAAATCGATCACGATTATGTAAATACTGGACAGCTGATTGGTCAGCAACAATTATAGCCAAGTTCATTGTAGCTGGTTCGGGGTACAGGATAAACGCCTTTTATCACTTGATGGGAAGTATAGGGGCCCAGCCCCTAAGGTACTTCATATTGTCATGAAGTCATGAAGAAAAGATTTACTCGAATGCTGTAGGCTATAAGTTGGTTCATACATGTAGCTACTATATTTTGATTTTGAACAGACAGCGGAAAAAGCAGCCTTACAAACATAAATAAAAGCATAAATAAATAAAATAAAGAAATAGATGACTTGAAACAGCAATTATACATATAACAAACTAAACTGGGCAATCAACGCATATCGTGCTCACACGACTAGAACGACAAACCATAGCACACAGAAAGAAATGCAGTAAGACGAAGCCATCCCCCCCATTTCCTCCTCCGCCCCCCCCCCCCACCCCCTGCGAGAATGTTAGCAGTCGGGTATTGAAATCTTGTCTTTCTTTTTTCAGCATGCCAAAACGGAGTCCCTGTGCGTGTTGCAGTTTTGACCGTAAATACCTGCATTTATATGCAACTTCACTGTAGCTGGGACACAAAAATGCGTTACCAGGGTATAGCGTGTAATCACGGCTGATACGTAATACATACAATCAAACGATTATGTCAGCCCTATTTCTTTTCACATGAAATGCTTCCAAAAATAGTGCTAAACACCCTGTTTGTATTATCACAGGGTATAATCGATTCTGCCAATTTTTGCTTCCTGCAGAGACTGTCCGTATATTTGGCTTCCGCCGAGACTGTCCGCGAATTCTTGCTTCCTGCAGAGACTACTGTACTCGAAAAATGGTTTCCTGACGAGACTGTCCGCGTGACTGCTTCCTGTCGAGAGCCTCGGCAGGAAGCAGAATCACGCGGACAGTCTCTGCAGGAAGCCATTTATCACGTACAGAATCTTGGCAGGAAGCAAGAGTTCGCGGACAGTCTCGGCGGAAGCCAAATATGATGTATAGTCTCTGCAGGAAGCGAAAATTAGCGGAATCGATTATACCCTGTGATATGGAACTGATGATATATGATAGGAAATCCGTAACCAAATCATAGCACTTTATTTATTTCATTTTCCTTTTAAATTCTCCGAAAAAAGTTTAATATAATGATATAAGAATCGTGGTGAGTTTTCACAACATATGGAAGATGTGAGAAAATTAACAAATTATAAACTTGTACTATTTTCCCCTCTGATCTGTCGCTTATTAACTAGGTTCTACTATGGTTTTCATTTTCAATATTTCGCTTATTATCGGACCGATGAAACCTTTTTCTGTTCCAGACATTTGTATATTACCGATGGATTAGACGATAGTTTTAAAACATATGTTCCTTTTATCGTTTTAACAATATTATGATAACCGCAAACAACACAATACAATACAAACATTTTTATTTCTTCATTTGTGGGTGTTTTGTTCACAAATTCGGAAAATAATTAGATATAATTAAGAAATATTTACCTCTATTGGCCGAAAATTTCCTTATTTCCCAGGCTGTTAGTAGTCTATGTAAACGTGTCTGTACACATACCAAGAATACGATTGTTTACATTTCCCTAGAGGTCACGGACGTAATATTTGATAATGTTTCATCGATCATGACCATGTCACTGACGGACAGCTGACTGACCGTTATCCGAGGCCCATTAGGGGGCGGTAATTATGCCAGGCAATGTAAAAATCTGTATCAAAATGACACAGGTGGTGATACATAAAATCATTCAAAATACTTATAAGAATCATAATATTTGTTTTAGTTTGCTAATTGGAAACAATGAAAATGGTAATTGAAAAAATATATTTGCAATATTAAAGCCACTCGTTTTTTTTTTTTTTTTTATAAATTTCGGTGTCAGGAGGTGCAGCCATGATCTTGGAGACCATCGTTACGAGAATTGTATCACCAACATTAATGCGCGAAAACATCATTATTTCCCTTTTTTGGGCGGGTGTACGAGACATCTTTAAGAGACGAGTTTTTTACATACACATGTACAACTATGGTTTAACATCGATTTCATAAAAGTCGTGAATCGTTACCAGAAAAACGCTGAACAACGGTATCATAGCCAGATCACAACGTTTTACTAGATTGTTGTACAAGTATTTCAGACTTGACTCTTGGTGTATCATAGTTATTAAAACGAACCATTTCCCCCCAAAGATTAACAATTGTATTTTGCTTTGTTTATTTGTTTTATTCTTATTGTTTTATTTCGTATTATTTATTTATGGTTATTATCATCCTATTTACTATTATTGAATCCTGTTACTTTTACTGTATTGTATAGTTAATATTGTCAATTTTGCGACCAAAACTATCATGTACTCAGAAGTTTCTCAAAATAAAATATAAAACTAAAAGATATACCTTGATTTTACAATGTATTTCTGTTTTGAAATGAAATAATTTGCATCCATATCATGAATCCCTGTTAGAAACCATCGATATGAATGGGAAAGGTATCAGTAATTTACAGGATACACACGAGGGCACCAGTAGACGGAATACACAGTAATTGATTACTGATTACTACCTTCAAGGTAATTGATTGCAAGCTTCAAGGTAATATTACCTAACGTTACAACGCGTTGGTCAGTAGTGAGTCTACAGTCCAGTTCATTCGCTCAACTTGATAGTGATCAGGCGTATAACACTGAAACTGTACGGTATTTCATATAAACTGACACAAAAGGCCTCGTTTTTTGATTGGGCTAAGGTGAGTGGGTTTTCAGGGGAAGCAACTCTACCCGTCATTTTCATTTAGCCCCCTTCTAAATGGGGTTCAACTCATAAAGGGCAATAACGAAGATATAACTTAAGTCAAATTAACAATCTTTGCTCTAATGATAGAACACAAAGAGAATCATATTGCTGAAAACGGCATCAAAACATTCCCACCCGTTCTAAAGTAATGCCGATAGGCCCTTTTCCTAACATGAGTTATATTTCTTACTTTTAAGATACTTTTAACCACAATGCACTATTCTGTGACGTCAAAGATGATTTTAATTCTATAAATCAAATTTAAAACCAATAACTTTTTTTTTATAAAATGTAAAATTAATTATGTTACACGTTTGATTATTTTATTGATTAGTCACTAATTCTTAGTCATTGGAAATATGCATTTACAATTTTTAAAGTTTAAAAATGCATTTTAAAATAATGGACGGACGCACGCAGGGTGCCTATGGATACGTTCCGCCAAGCAACCTGGGGAACATCTTTAAGTAAATAGAAACAACAATAACATTTTAAAACATTTCCTTTAATTTCAGCTCTCCTCTTTGAATTTGAGATTGACCCTGTGTGTCTCCTTTGTCGAAGGGGCAATGAGACTCTTCAGCATTTTGCTGTCAATTAATAGTGTTACCACTGTTACCTGTGTTACCTTAGGTAACAGAAAATACACTGCTGGGAAAAGAGTAGTAGTTTAAGGACATATATGGAAAAAAGTAATTGTCAAAGACCTCTTTAACTTGGTTTAAACATATTTATTTCGCTTTTCCATTGACATACATATATACATACATGTACAAATAACATATCAGTACAAGCTATGGGATTAGAACGGAAGCTGTGTGCTTATAGAGTTCTTCTCCCTCCCTCTTTAACTTGAATTAATGAGGCAGCTCAAAATGACTGTCAGAGGGTGTCGAATTTACAAACTCAGTGTTTAATGGAACTACGATAACCTTGACTGAAAGCACGAAAATAAAAGTTGAAACAGAAATCAGTGATGACTGACAAGGGCGTAGCAGCATTTCCGCAATACGCAGATGTGTATTGAAATTTTGTCAAACTGACAAAAATTCAATACGCACCTGCGTATTCCCTATCTGAAATTGAGCAAGATTTCAATATCAGCCGCCAATAGACCTGAAATGTGAAAATACAGTAGTGGCTTAACTCATTAGACTTCCGCCGTTGAGGAGTGTAAAACATGACTTTGCGTGTCGTGCAACTATGGTTACGTACCGCTTAGCCACTTTGGGAACGCCGTCACGAGAATTGCAACAACAACAACTACGACAACGTGTAATTGCCCCTAGCTACGCCCCTGACTGCTGACTTATGCATTTTCAGCAGGTTCAGCTCCTTTGTCCACACCACAAATGTCAAGTGATCAAGTGGTTCCTCAATTTACTGTCGCTAATCAAGAGTTATGTCAAGTATAGAAGTACCTTAAAACAAGTATGATGCCAAAATATGCCTTTATTAAAAGAGAAATATAAATAAATAAAATGAAAAGTCTGTTTAATTTTAAAATCGCTCCACGAACATGACAAAGCACTGTCGAACTTTGTATGACAGACGCAATGATCTTGGTAGACAAAGGATGCGCTGTAGGCTACCTTTTGGGGTGGGCCTATTATCAAGAGCTTTCTAAAGCTATTGTAAATGACTTATTTTTTTTAAAAGGAAAAATTATTAAACTCAGTTTTACTTGTTATTTCCCTTCATATTATTGAACCAACATAGGCATGTCAGAAATCATGTAATTCTGAGAATTAACAAAAATGAAACATATCATTTCTGTTCGTTCCCATACACACAGATGATAAGCAATAGAAACCATGCAATTTTAAGATAATTTGAATGGGGGCCAAAAATGGCCCTTATCATAACAAGTCCTTTGTCAAGCGTCTAACTTAGGTCTTATTAATACATAATTCGGCTCTTAAAGACTTAAACCTAATATTGCGTCATAAACTTTAGTGAAGAAACTGCGTACTAGCACTTCTACAGGTGTGAGCCAATTTGACATATACGAGTAATAAGGGAAAGTTTCATTTACTTAATAACTTCTTTTTTTCTTAATATATTTTTACATCACAAACGGTTTCAGAAAGTTAAATTCTTCATTTTAAATATTGTGTTTTAATTTTGATTCTAGCACAAGTACAAAATGGTCTTTTTTGGGGTGATTTTCTAGAGGTACATAATTAATTAAAACAAATAACAAAATCTCCGTAAAACCAGTAGGGCACATGAATTTAACGACTAATTTCGAATCAAATTAATACAAAATGTTATGCATCACAAATAGATCAGATTAGAAGAAAGAGTATATTTTCATCTGGTATAAATTTTATTTGTCTAGCTATATGATAAAATGGTCTTTTTTCAATATTAGTTAAAATTTTAGTTGATTATTTTTTTGCCGGTTGTTTCCGTGCGTTTCCGTAAAATGCGACGCTATGACACGACTTCGGCTTTCAGGTAATAGCTCCAGGCGGAGATTACCACGATAAGATATGATAGAAAGTTGTTAAAGTGAATGAATTATTCAAAATGTAGATTTATCCTGTACTGTGTCTAAATTTTGCTTGAACTAAAAGATAAAAGTAAATTTATTTAGTTTTTATTTTACTTTTCTGGTCCAGAGCTGCACTAGAGAACGTTTTTGGTTTCTGGTGTTAGAATAGAAACGAAACCGTGCCAGTGAAATACTATTATAATTGATGCCGATATTCTTTGGTCTTATTAGCAATCATATGAAGAGCATAGGTCGGCTAACTTCTTTAATTGGCGAAATAATTGGTATCACTGGTGCCGAATCGAAAGACACGATATGAATTATCTTATGCCAATTAGTAAAGTCGGTATGTTTAGAAATTAAGAGTCATTCTCTGTAAGCATCAAAGTGGCCGGGAAATGGCATCTCTCAGATTTTGATAAAACTTATCATATAAACTTGTTGTGTCATATAACCGGTAAAAATAGCATCATTTCCGATCTGCTGTGCTTTGGTTGCCATGGCAACGCAAAGTTCACTTTTTTCTCAAAAATGACTATTTTCCTTCTTGTAAATTTACAAAAAAGCATGAAATTCAGACAATCATAACATGAACATAGAACATGATTTTACCAAACATCTTTATACTAGACCAAAGCATAAACCTTGATTTTGAAAATAACTTTTGTCTTAGACGCATAGTTCTGAAGATATGTTTAGCTTTTAGGTGCTGAAGTTAAGCTGTATTCACAAAAACACCAAAACAAAAAATTGCTCAAAAATGGGATAATTTGAAACAAAATATGTAAAAAACGCAGCAATAGATTTTTATAATTTTTCAATATATTGTAGCTCCACTATCACTGATTCATATATGTAAAAATTGGAATGGGTATATTTAACAAACTAGAATAAAGAAAGTCAAAAGATGACTACCATTTCAAAAATCCAAAATATGGATTTTTCACAAACTTGTAAACAACAGCAGATTTCTTTATTTTTTTCAATAACAGTTCTGTAGACTGACTGAAAATACACATAGACTTCAGTTGAAATACCTAAATTTGTAAAAAAAAAATATGATAGGCATGAAAATAACGTATAATACAGGGGGTAAATTACCCCACCCACTTGGAACACAATGAAAAATTGAGTGAGATAAGCAGTTGATTTGGTCAGCTTTGAGCTATACATGTACTTATATTGAACTACAAGGACTCTTTTATGCAATCAGTTGAAACACACATGTATTATTGTCCATAGCAACCAGTCTGAGCCCTTAGCAACAGCCCTTTAAACAATGTAAGACTTAGAACTGAGCTATGCATGGAATGACCATTGTGAGCAATAAACTCTGAAGCCACGTAAATGATATTTGATGTCCAGTAGGCTGTTGATTTGTTTCGATTCAGTTGAAAAGTATGTGTACATATTTGTCCTTGGCAACCATTTTGAGCCCTTAGCAACCAACAACTTTTAACAGATTTGGAACTTTGAATAAAATTAACACAACAATGTCTTCCTTTGCAATGTTTAATGTAGACAATTCCATTTTATAGTTTTAAGCACACATCATATTTTTTATAATTAATGCTTAGAAACTCTGTTTAGACTCGTCCATAGCAACCACTATTTGCCCTTAGCAACCACCTTCTATCAGATGTGAAGTTTTTGACGGAATTCGATGAGAAATATCTTTATTGAGCACAGACTCAGAAATATCTGAAGCACAGCTGCTTGACCTGTAAAACTTGTCGAATGATATGTGTATTTAATTATCCTTAGCAACAAATTGGGGCCCTTAGCAACAATATATTTGCAGATTTTAAACCTTTTACTGGATTCACAAAGAACACTACTTAAGCTTAATAAGATATTTGGACCTTTATAAATAAGGTTTAAAGCACAGTTGTTTGACTTTTAGACTTTAGCAACCAGTGTTAGCCCTTAGCAACCATCTTCATATTTGAAAATAGTAACTGTATTTCAAAAAATATCCGTGTGCAACGGAATATATGAATTAAGGAGACAACTGTAAGTTAAAATTAAAATAAAGCTATGTAACTGTTTAATCAACAGCTCAGATAAGGATCAAACATTGCCCACATTAACATATGCATATTAGTTGTAATTCTAGCATTAAGGGCTCCTGATTTGCTGCAAGCTTTGGTTTTTTTCTGTCTTGTTATATAATTATGAAAATATAGAAAATAGGTAAAAATAGATGGTCATTAACTATTATGTTTACTGCGACGTTTTGGTTTAACTTGTTACACACAGAAGGTATTATTTTTTAAATGCAGTAACCATTTTAAGTCTGTTAGTAGGTGGTTGCTTAGGGCTATATATCCACATGGTTTTCAACAGATCTTGAAAATCAAACAACCGTGCTTTAAACTTTATTTAGTAAGGTCTGAATTCCTTGTCAGATATCAACAATATTATTCGTGAATCCAATAAAAGGTTCTAAATCTGCAAAGAAATGGTTGCTTTAGGCTTCATCTAGCTTCAAAGGATATGTCCGTTGACAGGTTTTAGCTGTGCTTCAGAGATTTCAAAGTTTGATGTTGAATAAATATATTCAACATGGAATTCCATCAAAACTTTCACATCCAATAGAAGGTCATTGCTAGGGGCCAAAACTTAGCTCATAATTATTTACTCTGAACACTGCAAAGTAACAAATCTGTTAACAGTTGGTTTGCTTGGGGCTCAAAATGGTTGCCAAGGACGGGAGGACAAATATATAGATTTTCTTGACTGATTCTAAAATTCACTGGGCTGCTGGGCTTGAAATATCATTCAGAAATGTCTTCAGAGCTCACAAACAACATTTCTTGATCCTTAGTCTCACACCATTTAAAGGGTCATTGCTAGGGGCTCATACTGGTTGTTCTGGACAATAATACATACCCGTATGTGTTTCAACAGACTGCAAGAGCAAGAGTCCTTGTGCTTCAAGTTAACTTACACATGCTGACAAAGTAAACATAAAAGAGAAAATATTTGGGTGGGGATTCCCTCTAAAGTGTCAAATCTGTTAGAGTTGGTTGCTAAGAGCACAAATTGGTTGCTAAGGATGCATAAATAATTTTTTTTGAAACAAAATTTAAAAGTCAATCTGACGTGCTTTTAACTTTACTGATAGCTATTGTCATAGTTTGTTGCATATAAAAGATATTCTTTTTGAAATTCACCCAATTTTTTCAAATCTGTTAATTGTTGGTTGCTGAGAGCCCAAACCCTGAGTCAAATATATATACATATGTTTTTCAACTGATATTATAAGTCAGTCAAGCGTGCTTTGAACATTACTCGATTGATGGATGACTTGTCCTTTTCAGCAGTATATCAGTCATATCAGGATGATGAAAATAGGATAATGAAAGGCTGTATGCAATGGAACCCCATTTATGGTAGGAAAAATTCTCGCCTCAAGCGGGATTCGAATCCGGTTCGCTAAATCAGTAGGCCAGTGCTTAACCCACTGAGCTACCAGGGCTAAACATTACTCAAAGTTCTCGTCATAGTTTCTTTCTGGTAAAAGATATTCCTTATATGCAGATCAGTCAAAGCTTCCAAATATGTTAAAAATTGGTTGCTAAGGGCTCAAAATGATAGCTAAGTGCAAATATATCAACTGGATTGAAAAGTAAGTCAGCTGCCTTGCTTCATATATTATCAACAATTGTCTTCATAGTTTACTGCTCATAAAAGGCAACAAGAGTTCAACACCAGCATCACACTTTTGACTTTGATGTGTTTAGTGGTATCCTCAGGACTTCTAAATCTTCAGATCTATTATATTGACGTAGGCATGGAAGGTGATACTCTGAAGTATGAGGTGATACTCTGAAATATTTGATGCCTAGACCTATCATTACCACTCATAAGCAGCAATGAAAACTGCAAAAAAAACTTTCTGTACAAAATCTTTGAAATTATGATAAGAGAAAATACTCTTTTCAAATGCATATCAGCATTCAACTTTGTTGAAAGTTAATCAGGTTTTGTGTGTGTCTGTCTCCCTCTTTGAAAATTGTTGTCGTCGTTTGATATGGAATTTATGAAATAAACTTTCGGTGAGTTTCATAATTTTTTTATGAAATGACCAAGTGTATAACATTTGTTTATCATAGGAAGCTATTAGACCATGCCACGGTTTATTAGTGGCGGGATATTATGCTTTCAAACTGGCTGTCCGTGTGTCTCTCCATCCATCTCTCGTACGTACGTACGCGCGTCTGTCTGTCCGTTCGATAACTTGAGTACTTTTCTTCAAACTTGGCATGTGCATTAGTCTCGGAAATATCTTGGTTGGGATTGTTAATGAGCGAATTTCGAAATCTTCGGCCAGAGTTATTGCCCTTGTCAATGTTTCAAAAATTGCGTTTGGTCTGTAGTTCCTTTACTCATTGAGATATCGTCATGAAAATTCATAGAAAAGATTGAAACAATATATCCTTTCTGTTGCAAGCAGAATTTTGTCCGCCAGGATTATCTGCCCCTGCCCCAGGGCTATATACATGCATAAAATCGTGAAAAAATCTACATAAAATCAGGGTTGAAAGTGATTCTCCTGAAACTTGCAACAACTTATTGAAACGATAAAAGCTTCCTGCATGATCAAAATTTTCTCTCCAAGGGTTATCTTCCCCTGGCACAGCCCTATATACATGTATAAAATCATGAAAAAAATCAGAGTTTTGGTTTATCTTTATGAGATTTCACAGAAATGATATAATATTATTTACAGCTGTTTTTTACAACCATAATCTAGTCCAACAGGTTTATCTACCCCTGCCATGGGGATATATACATGTATAAAATCATGAAAAAAAAATTTAATATAAAATCAGAATTGCAAGAGATTTTCTGGAAACTTGCAGCAAATTATCAAATTAATACAAGCTTCCTGTTGTGATCAAAATTTTGTCTCAAGGGTTTATATGCCCCTGACCCAGGGCTATATACAGGTATGTAATCATGAAAATAAATCTGTATAAAATCATCAGAACTGAAAGGGATTTTCCTGAAATATGTATTAAATAATCAAAGCAATAATAGCTTCCACTGATGGTAATTTTTTTTTATCTCAGTATAGTTATCTGCCCCCTGACCTTGAGCTGTAAACAAGTATGAAATCATAAAAAAGCTGTATCTGGTATGCAGTGGCGGGGTATTACGCAGTCTTTTAGTGTGCTTTTATTAAGCCTGTTTTTTTTTTCTTCTGAACAATGACTTTATTTGAACATTTTTGTCACATAATGCATCACGGCGTTTTGCGCCAGTATCAAAGTCTAGTGTAACGTATATCAAATTTTAAACGCCCATTTTGAAAAAAAAATAAGTCATGGCGCTGTCTATCTGTGTGTCTGTCCGTCCGTGTGTCTGTCCGTCACAATTCTTGTGCGCACCATAACTCAGTAACCCTTTGGGATATCTTCTTGCAATTTCGTAGGAGTGAGTGAGTGAACTTGGGTTTAACGTCCCACCAACAACGAGGTCATTTGGAGACGGGACCTCGGTTTAAAGTCTCATCCGAAAGACCGGAGAAGCGGGGGATCGTACTTGCGACCCCTGGATTGGTAGTCCGGAGTGTTATCCACTACGCTACAGCCGCTCCTAATTTCGTAGGAAGAATATGAATTAGGATAGGGCAAAGTGACGCGTACAATAATAGTTGCTCTCCCTTTCTTAGTTTCCAAGTTATGCCATTTTTGATGATTTTTTTTTCACGACTAGTCTTGTGCGTGGGGTAACTAGATAACCATTTAGGACACCTTCTTGAAACTTCATAGCAATGCGTATGAAGTCCCAACAATGAGTGGCATTTAACAATACTTGCTCTCTCTTACTTAGTTTCAGAGTTACATCCTTTTGATAGTTTTTAGGCTTTTTTGTGTACACTAATCTTGTGCATACCATAACTTGGTAATCGTTTAAAATGTCTTGATGAAACTTTACAGCAATACGCATTATTACAAGATAATGTGTTGCATTCAAGTATAGTTGCTCCCGCTTACTTAATTTTAAAGTACCTTCCGTTTGATTTGTTGCTTAAGGCTACTCCCATGCACCCCTTAACCCATTGAAATATTTTGCTGGAATTTGTAGGAACATGTATAATAATAGTGCAATGCATCTTCAGTAAAAACCACGACTCTGGCTGACTTCCTGAATAATCTGCCCTTGCATAAATTTCCCGTTTACTCTGTAACTCCTTAATAATTGAAAATATTTTCACGAAACTCTACGGTCATGTGTATATACACACTGGTCTGGCATTCAACACAGGCAACAAGGACAACGTACAGGAAACTTGCTTGCTCTGCTCATCAGGATAAGTTTGTTTCAGAAGCATAGTCTCCCGGAACATCCAACCCCCGACTCTTGAGATAGGAATAAAAAGTTTTACTAAATTGATATGCGTATTCAAGAAATGCTTGAAACATTTTTTGGACAACAACGACCATGACAACCTTATTCAAGCATTGCATTGATACCGGACGGAATTTCTTTGAAAAAACTGGTCTGACTAAGAGGTCTAACAAACTGCGGGGTCCGTAAGAATGACAATTTGAAATTAATCTAAGAGGTATGCGAAAACAATCAAGTTCTATAGTACATTGCCTTCGTTGCCTGTGTTGAATGCCAGACCTGTGTGATAAGGTAAGGGAATGTTTTAGGACCAAGAATGGTAACTCAAGTTTATCAGATCCGCCTGTATATCTTTCTGTTAACAATCTTGTTTATTCTGTAACTACTTCATGGCACTAGATCGGGCGTATAATGGGTCGCTTGAAAAGCTCTTTTTAATGATGTTAGCCTCTGAATAAAAGCCATGTCATATGATAAACACAATTATGGCTAATTTGAAATTATAATTTTCAAATGAAAAAGATATATTCATTCTAACCACTTCATATCTGATGTTTTCTTTTCGAGAAATGTTTTGATGGCAACTCTCTTATTATTGCTGGCCAATGTGGGTGGGGTAATTAGACCCCATTAGATCAGTTAGTTAGAGCTTTTAGCACACCTTTCTTTAACAATTATGTCAGTCATCATCGACCAAATGTCAAGTAGACATAAATGAATAAGAATATATCTTTTCAAAAATTTTTGTAGTGTTTTCATTGTAATATCTTTTATATTATACAATTCAAATGATGTTATTTTGGTTCCTTCCCTAGACAAAATTCCTTTTGTTTTATATTTCATAGCTCTATAGCAAAAAAATGCATGTTTTTTCTTCCCAAAGTTGGTCGAAAAGGTTCCAATACTTAGCAAATTGTAGAAAGAAAACAAACCTTAAGTTATCTGTTGTAAGAAGTGGGTGGGGTAAGTAGACCCCATAAATTTTGATGTGAGACAGCTTCTGTATGCAAAGTTTAGCAAGGATACCTTACTGTGGTTATATTTCTTGTTAATTTGTTGATTTTGGATCATTCAAACAGATATATGAGTAAAAGAAATGTATTTCCTTTGGTATTTGTTATTTTTATATTTCCTGCAAACCAGTGACGGTAGACAACTTTGAAGCAATTTATTTTTTGAACAACAAATATACCCATTCCAAATTTTTGATATTATTTAGCATGAAAACTAATCTAAAAAATATAAGAAATTAAAAAAAAGTTATTGCTGCGATTATGTGTAAATTCAATTCAAAATTTGATAATTTTGTCATTTTTCAAAAAAATCAAAATCTTAAAATCATGCCTAGTTTCCACGTGACCTACCTTCAGAATGGAAATACATATCCGCAATGTCAGCAATCAGCCATACTGAGAAAATAACAAATATTTATAATCTATTGCTGGTTTAATTATATCTGCCTGATCAAATCATATGTACAAGTGCAAAAAGGCTTTAAATTCACGAAAAAATTCATACACAGATCAGACAATTCTGGCCTATTTAACTTTATTGCTGTTGCCATGGTAACGGGGCAGTGAATGAAAAAAATAAATACTGATTTGATGGTCCTGGGTGGATGTCTTGATGTACACCAAGTTTCATCAGAATCTGAGAGATGTCATTTCCAGCCTATACGGGAGGCACTTTGATGCTTACAGAGAATGACTCTTAAGCGTTTGCTCAATTGTTGCTCATTTATGTAATTATTAATGTGAGGCAAAAAGCCACACTATCTGCATAATCGTTATGCAGTTGACTCTAAGACCCAAACAAAAAATAGATTACAAATTACTAAATGAGGGTGAATTCCGGACACTAAAGAAGAAAATTCTATCTGCCAAGGATGGAAGGACGATAATGACAGGTTGTGTAATGGAAACCGTTTACGTCTGAGAAGGTTTCCGCCTTCGGAAATCGAACTTGGGACCGCTAGATCAGCGGGTCAGCGTTTAGCCTACTGAGCTACAGGGTCACCTCGTAGATAAAACTTTGGCGGTCTCTAGCGATTTAATATAATTTTGTTAGTAGGAAACAGAACACTTTATTTTTCTACAGCAATTAAATTATGTTTATTTGTTGATTTTTTATATCTTAAAGAAAGTAAATTACTTAATTTACAAAGTCGGTCTATATGCATGTTTTTTTTTCATTCATTTGTGTCATTCTTCTATAAAATGCATTATACAAATCCGTAATTCTTATTGTATCAAGTTTGATCTCTCATGTTTATTATTATTTTAAAATTTATAATCTTATTTTGATCCAGTTTCATCAATTTCATTTTAATTCAATTCAAATATTACTCAGTGTCAATTTAATCAATGTGTGAATATACACTATTACTGACACGGCACGCGTATAACTGTGTGGCAATATTTAATTGAGTCGCGACACGAAAAAAGTAAAGAAAGTGGCATGTGCGCCTAGCAATGACTAAGATTAGCCTAGGCGTTCGCCAAGTCTTATCAAAGTCTTTGCTGGTGGCATGGAGATAGCTTAGCTACCATTAAAGTACACAGCGAAGACTCTGATCAGACTTGCCATATGCCCAGGCTGATCTGAGTCTTCACGTAGTACATATGACACTTTGTGGGTTTTGTCGTACCGCGGTTCGACTGGATTAACCAAACGTAATATGCCGCGACTCGCCAAAACTAACAAGGTGGCATGTGCACTTCGCGTAGATTCAGCAGTCCGAGCAGAATCTTCCCTTTTCGCGTAAAGGGAGCTGAGAGTCTAAGTCCTCTCCATGCTGACAGCGAAGACTAAGATCAGCCTGGACATCCGCCCTGGACATGCGCTTACAATATAGCATAGGTCTTAACTATCCCTTTGCGGACAGCGAAGACTGGTTAGATTGGGTGGATGCCGAGGCTGATCTGAGTATTTACTGGGCGTACATTCGGCTGTGTTCGTTTAGTCGTGTCGTGGAAAAAATCTGTTGTCTTTAACGATAAAATATTTACACTTGCCACTGACTTCCCATAGGTGAACCCTTTAGAGCAACTAGCTTCATACACCGATGAAGGACAATTGATCATGTGACGTTGTCGTCAAGCAACGTCTTATGTAAACAAACGTCTTGATTGGTTCTTGTAACGTTCGATTGACGCTACGTCAGGGCGACGGCTGTTTAATACTGTGGCCGAACACGTCGGTGCTAACTTTTCTTCGACCCATATATTGCCTATTCTACTCCAAATTACCGCGAAAACGGCACAGAGAGGTTCACAAATCAAGTGTAAATATAAGAATAATCATTTGATTTTTCAGCGCTCATCGTGTGAAGAAGCCAGTGGTCGTCGCTAAAATTCTACAAGAAGCGCTTCGCGCTTCATGGAATTTTAGCTCCGCCCACTGGCTTCATCACACGATGAACGCTGAAAAATCAAATTTTAATTCTTAAATAAATGCATAATGTTTACTCACTCATTAAATTCTAGGTTTTTATCATCATGAAATTTTAACTAAACTTATTTTCACAAGACTTTTTTTTTTTATTATAATTTTTTAATCAAAATTTTGTGCAATCAATCATATTTTTGCTTGACTGTTCTAACAAAACCCTCAGTTATACAATTGTGTGACATACAATTCATTTATATATTTATTTATTGTTCTTGATAATGTTGAACTTAAATTCTATGTTTGAATCAAACATACATTGTGTCTTATATAATGTTAAAGAGAGAGAGAGAGAGAGAGAGAGAGAGAGAGAGAGAGAGAGAGAGAATTTAGTCACGTAAAATTTTGATTATCATTACATTATGAGACTAAATGACATGAACTGTTAGTAAATATAACCAATATAGCACCTCTTTTTTCCCCCTTATTGGCTGCCAAAATCATTTTGGATTTCTGGAGAATGACACCATCCTTTTAAGAACCAAACATCTTTGAAAAATAATAATAGTAATAATAATAATAATAATAATAATTATTATTATTATTATTATTATAATTATTATTATTATTATTATAAGATATCATTATCATGTGTTCTGACAGCATAATGCAAAGGAAATCCAAAAGGTTTAATTACATTACCGTGATTATTTTATGCATGAGTCTGACTATTCTAAGTGAAATGTATTCAATATTCAATTAAAGTCATAAAGATCGATATTTTATCATGATCGAGATAAGAATATTAGCCTGAGGAAATACATTGACACCTGCGATTATCGCATACTGTCGTTAAAATTCGGAGATCAACCGAAAGATCTCTGGAGATCTACCTGTCCAAGATAAAACTCAATAACCTAGATGACGAAGTACGAGTATTCTGCCAGATGGCTGTTTGCCAACTTCAGAACAATCTCTTATGAATTAATTATGACTTGAGCTGTCCGATACACTGTGGTGACAAGAGGTTTCTTTGTTTAGGTAGATATAAATTTATTCAAGTCAAGTCAAGTAGTTAATTCGGTCTCAAGCATAGACATGTTTATAGCCCTTCAACCCAAGACGATTCATACAATTCTGTGACAGAATGCGTGCACACATGTGCTCATGTACACATGTGCGCGCATGTGCGCGTGCGCGTTTGTACATACTATACACACGTACACGCCGCACAGACGTATCCTGCACAACACGACCAGCATTTCCAAATGTCGACAGTAATGTGGGCGCCGGTGCGCATAAGTTCGCGCACAGACGTCATATATTTGTGTAGTATAGAATTTTAAGGATTAAATGTAGTTTCTCTTTTCTGATTAGCTAAAAATATAAATTTTCCGAGTTTATTTAAAACACCAGTTTGTTGAGAAGACATCAGCAATTTGAATTTGTTTATAGTTGGCCAAGAGCAGAAATATCTAGGTAAACAACTATTTCTAATTTCATAGTAATATGGACAAACCAGTAGAAAATGATATACACCTTCTACAGCCTTCATATTGCAAAACGTACAAAAACATCCAATTCTTTCAATGTTCCTAAATAGACCCCCCTCAACTCCCAATTTATGTGCTGATACTCTGGGTTTGGTAAGTGCAACACAATATTTAAGATTCACAATGCAACTTAAATATTTTTCGTCTCCGATCTGGGTCTTAAACATAATATATGTTGACAGTTTTCTTGATATGCTCAATGTTGCATACCATGACTGATAATACTGATCATAAATTCTTTCCTTCAACATTTCAATTGCAGTTTAGTTACATTCTGGTCATTCCATAAATATGCAATGCCTAATTCAGAAAGCAAGGACTGTACTTTAGATGATCAACTGTCGTTATCATTTCCCTCAATATTTTGATCTTGGAAAAATAAAGAACCCGGATTTTTCATAATTTTAAACCAATAATTTAATATCCTTGTTCAGTTCAGTTCAGTTCAATTCTCTTGCCGGGCCGGGTAGCGCAATCGGTAGGGCACCTGACTCGTAAGTCAGAGGTCCTGGGTTCGAATCCCGGTCTGGCCACATACTTTCGTTTCTCCTTCCGCTGATTCAAGAAGGGCATTTGTCAGTTACTGGCGAAAGTATGTGCACTTAGTACTGGTTAACCGCTTAGGAGGTCTACGCCTGCCCAGGAATAGTGTGGTTAGGTTAACTGACCGTCCCGACATGACCTTAGTTGTTTACCGTGGACGTTAAGCATCAAATCAACCAACCAACCAATCAATTCTCTTATCGACGTTACCCAAGTGGCTCAACGGTACGTAACCATAGTTGCACACACTTGGCGCCGTGTGTCCGTCCAAAATATTCTTGTTTTCCTGGCCACACTTATATGTACCCGCCTTAATTCACCGTATTCACCACTATTGCAAGCTTGTGGTCTCACACATAAAACCTGTTTAAGAAATTTAGTATGAACGCGCTCAATATCTGGGGCAGAGTGGAACCCCCATACTTCTGAGCCATAATTCAATATCGGTTGCACCATTATATCAAATAATTTGATTTTTTTCATGTATATGTAAATTTACAGCTCCAAATAAACCATTTAGGGAAAACAATGCTTTTTTAGCCTGTTCAGCCAAAGTTTTCTGCGCCTGATAACATTTAACATTTGCAGAAAGTGTAACACTTAGGTATGTAAATTTTGTTACCTGTTTTAACTTATGATTTTCATAATATATTATAATTCTTGTCCCCGACTTAAAAACCATAATAACAGTTTTATCAGTACTAACAGTAATACCCCAGTAACACCTTTAACCCTAGTTCTGTATATGAGAAAATAGAATCAACGTTGATTCACTGTTAATTTAAGTCGGGTGCCCAGTGCCGAGAGGCGTTTACCTACTAAAACAAAACGCGCAATTTTTTGTATTAAGGTGAATAGGTACACCTCCATGTTTTCAGCCATTCTTTTTTTTTTTTTTCAAAAGAAAGAATTTGCTCTTAACTATTTCCTTTAAGAGTTGCCTTCCGTTGAGAAGGGAGGCAAAATGAAAATGTCAGAGCTGCTTACCCTGACAGTGTATCCATTCACATTAACACAAAATCTAGCAAGCAAACAATGTTCAAGGAAAAAGTCAACGTTGATTCCATCATGACGTTAAATCAGTATAGTAATGTTTCAATGTTGTGTGCCCACTGGGCAGGGGCGTAACTAGGGGTAATTCCATTACGCACAATAATGTTTTATGGCCCTTGAGGGCAAGAATAAGGGTTTAGCTCCAAAGATAAGTGATGAAGGTGCATCTGTTTGCAGTTAATATCGAAATCTTGTACAATTTACAAAATGTCAGCAGCATCAAATATGCAGGTGTGTGTGAAATTTTGTCAATTTGACAAAATTTCATCACGCACCTGCGTATTTGCGTATATGCAGTTACGCACTTGCTGGGTATGAAGAAACTGGAACCGTAATTATCCTAAATATTGCGTCGCGACCGTTTCACGAAAGAATTTCTCAGCTTGAAGAGTTGCCTCCTATTGAGAAGGAGGGTAAAAATATGAAAACGACAGAGTTGCTTCCCCTGAGCGTGTATCCGTACACATTAAAAGCTGAGGAAGTTGATTTTTGTTTTCCACAATGGATGAGGGAAACAGTTGGGCAAACAATGCAGACACAGACCAGCCTTTGGAAGTCACGCTTTTTACCCAGGTACTCTGGTTTCAATATTTGGGGTCACTACGGTATGCTGTAAACCCTGAAATATGAGAAAAGTTGGAAAATTGAGAAATATCCGGGTTCGATAAGTCATTTGGGTCAAAATTCCGGGAATATCTATCAGTTCTACATCTGAGTGACCGGACCGGTTTCCATTTCGCCCAAACAAATGAGATTCCTCTGTATATGTTTGGTGGTGATCAACAACAGCAGCAAACCCTTTGATATTATGTATACTGGCGACGAATGAAAAAGGACTTTTCGCCATGTGCATGCTGGAAATATAAAATTAGCCCGCGCATAAGCTCACACTGATCAGAGTCTTCGAGTTTATCCTTTTACATTCTCAAAGATCCGTAGATTGCATATACGTAAAAGGAAGACTCTGGTCAGACTACGGATGCGAAGACTGATCGTTCGCACATGCACGTGTCGTCAGGAACATTACCACGCGACACCAGTCATGTTTTTCTGTAAAGGTAAAGGTAAAGGTTTCCCATAGCCTAATAGTATGGGCAGTAGGGGTTAGAGACCCACTGTATCTTGGGCACAGCTGATGAAAGGCGGAGCCCATTCCTCTCCTATCGCTGCCTTATCCTTCCCTAATTCGAAAAAGGTACCTATTTACCGCTGGGTTGACAGAGAGAGTTTTCCAGTCGTCGGATGGCGACGGTGAGCCGCGAACTCACGACCTTCCGGCGACTTTCTGCACAATAACCGAGCTACTCTAACCACTAGGCTACCGCGCCTTTCTGTTATTACTCTAAATAAAAGCAAACAGTGCGGACCAAGATCAGACTGTTCTTTTGGATCCGTAAGAGCAATCTCATCATTTGCGGACTTTTTATCAGAAACTGATATATATGCGGTGATATGATCGATTAGCTACGATAGAAAATAATGTTAAGGCTATAACGATGCCACCATTTATTTTGTCCTGCAAACCAATTTCCCCCTTTTCAAGAACCTTTCAGATTACAACTCCCAGTGCTCATAATGAGCCGCCACATATGGATCTACACCTTTTGCCGCTTAGTCTTGAAGATCCAGAAGGAGTATAATATAGCTTAAACGGAACATTTTTCTCTTAAATTTTGTCTTTTTTTGTGCTTGTATATGTGCGTGTGGGAGGGGGAGGGGGGGGGGTGGAGGGGAGGGGAGGATTTATGGGTTATTAAGTCTTCCGTTTCAGCCACAATCGATTCATTCGCCGTGCCCACAGTCAGGTTGTACAAACCGCCGATCGCCGCTTGACGTCAGGTGAAACGTCGGTGGTTTAACAAATAAACCGTCGCGTCATGTGAAAATTAACTACATGCAATATAGGCTCGGCTTATTCTAAGGTCCGTACGGTCTATGCAAGGTATTATATCTTTGAATGCAAAAATGAAAATAGTTGAATTCGCAAATATCGTAGACCAAGGTGAGCCGCCTCAGCTGGATCTACAATTTGCCGTCTCATCTTTGACTTCTCAATATTACATGGCTTCGACGAAACCCATTTTTTTATTTGATTTATGTATAGATTTTAATTTTTTCAGACTCGGTCAGCTTTGTCCTCTGCTTTTTGGCGCTCTACTTGGGAAGAGTATATGGACTCCGCGAGAAGGTCGGATCCTTTGATCAAACACTATCTGGAAAAAAGGTAACGCCATTCAAATAAAGATCCAGATTTATTATTATTTTGTCGCAGCTATTTGACGGTCCAATAATGTATGAACGACCTTTGCAGGTCCTGATCAGTCTACACGTCTACACTGGCTTCCAGGCTAAATGGTTACATGTATACTCAACTGGTACAAGTCTTAACGTGGCTCGTTTTATTCTGAAGGCCAACCATTCCTAAAATAAAACAAGGGGACTGGGAGCCAGTCTACTGGGCTCTCAATGGTCGCATATTTCGTTTTATACTTTCCGAAAGGCACTTTTTCATCCGACTAGACTCATATGAGCCACGACACGATCCAACAAATAAAGTGGCACCTGCGCCCAGTGAAGACTCAGATCAGACTGGGCATCCAGTCTGATCAGAGTCCTCGCTGTCCGCATATAGCAGCTACCCTCTAAGGGCACAGCTAAGACTGATCAGACTAGGCGGCTGCCCAGGCGGATCTGAGTCGGCGCTGGCGCATAAGCCACTTTGTTGGGTTTTGTTGTGCGGCGGCTCACATACCGTTTACTATTCTGTTTTTTTAAGACAGGTAAACATAAAACAGGATGCGCATGATGAAATCGTTTCAGAAACATTAGCTATTTGCCACAACATCAAACTTCCTTGTCCAGAGGTATATAAGAGACTCTTGTTTCAGGATGCTAAGACAGAGGCTCTAAAAATTCTTAAACGCTTAAACCTTGATCTTCAAGAATCAGAATGAATAAAATTTGCATCTTGTGCATACTGGTAGTTTGTGTTGCTGTTTCTCAAGCACGTAAGTTAACGGTGTGATATATTAATCATTTTATAATATTTCTCTTCATTTTTTTTATTTATTTGATTTATTTATTCATTTATTTATTTATTTATTTATCTTTTATCAATTTTAACTGTTTTATTTTTATCTGCTTACACATTTTCGCATTAAATAAATATATTGTTTAAGGTACTTGTCATGTTTTTCTGCAATTTCTTCCTGTTTACTTCCCTGGATGACGAAGCCCTTCAGAAATGGACTGCTAAAACAACCCAGCAGGCACATGACATTGAAATGATGTCGTACTGACGTCGATGCGACGTAATGATGTCGCCTCGACGTCAGTATGGCGTCATTTTGACGCCATGTGCCAGCTGGGAATAGAAAACAGTGCAAAACAATGAAATGTAAATTGTTCCCCAACCACAAACTGCTATATTTTTTTCTTCTTATTCTTATTCTTTTTTTTTGTTTCATAAACTTATATACGTAGTATTCTTTTTCTCTTTTGCAGTCAGTATAAGCCGGCCAGAATGGGACTACGGCGGATACCCATGGCCCCGACCACGTAAGTATGCATACAAATAGAGAGATTCATATAAGAGTAGGTTTTGAGGATAATTATGATATAATTTCTTAACATACTCAACAAACACATATGTTTTGACTCTCATCAGAACCGCCTCGGCGAGGCGGTTCTAATAAGGTGTCAAAATAAATGTTTTGAATGTAAAAATATGAACAATATTCCCAATACCTTACTGACACTAGGGCCGTGTTTATGTGCACCTTTTGCATCCGGGGGCAAATCTGCACCGGGTGCAAATGTGGGGAGGGGGGGGGGGGGGAGGCAAAATTGCACCCTCTTGTGTAGCGTTCATATGTCAATAAATTGTGTCCATACGTAGCTGGATTTGCCATTAAACTTAACACAAGTTACTCACTTTTGAGGAGAAATTCGCTTTGTTAAGATGTTTAGAATAGCTAGTTTAAAGATACCGACGCACACGAACGATGCAGTCTGCAATTGGATTAGCAGCTGTTGCAGTGTTGAGTAGGGAAAAGGCCATTTGGAAGAAACCCTAGATGCCCTAGAATTTCATCCAGTTTTTTCATAGAATTTATGAATTTTCCTGCCTCTTCTACTTTTTTACAGGTTGTCACGAGCTGTTCGATATATTTTTTAAAGAGTTTTCATCCTCTGTTTACACTGTGTATCAGATAATTCGAAGACCCTCTCTTTCATATTCTTTTAAACTACTGTATCGGACACCGCAGCATCGTCAATTTCGTTTTGCACCGTAACACAACAAGGCATCTGTCGCATCCAATGTAATGTCTCGATGCTGATTCAACGCCTATGCTGCGACAGAAGCTGAAGCAGATTTGACGTTACTTAAGAATTAAAATTTGATTTTCCAGCGTTCATCGTGTGATGAAGCCAGTGGGCGGAGCTAAAATTCCATGAAGCGCGAAGCGCTTCTTGTAGAATTTTAGCGACGACCACTGGCTTCTTCACACGATGAACGCTGAAAAATCAAATTTTTATTCTTATATTTACACTTTATTTGTGAACCTCTCTGTGCCGTTTTCGTGGTAATTTGGTGTAGAATAGGCAAAATATGGGTCGAAGAAAAGCTAGTAACAACGTGTTCGACCATAACGTTAAACAGCCGTCGCCCTGACGTGGCGTCAATCGAACGTTACAAGAACCAATCAAGACGTTTGTTTACATAAGACGTCGCTTGACGACAACGTCACATGATCAAGTGTCTTTCATCGGTGTATGAAGCTAGTTGCTCTAAAGGATTCACCTATGGGAAGTCAGTGGCAAGTGTAAATATATAATAATAAACGTCGAATGACGTTGCAAAGACATTGAAAAATGATCGGACGTTGCATCGTGAAGTTACAACATCGATACTCGTGAGTCATGATTCTGTCACAACGTTGATTGCTTTCAAAGATGAATGATGACTTGCGATTTTACGTCCTTTCCAACAGTATTTCAGCCATATCAGATGGATGGGAGGGTGATATTGACAGGCTGTGTGCAATGGAACCCCGTTTACGATTGAAAAGATTTCCGCCTCCGGGAATCTAACTCGGGACTGCTAGATTAGCAGGCCAGCGCTTAACCGACTGTGCGACCGGGCCTCCTGGATTGCCTTCATAATATCGCATCAATATTTTCAGGAGGTTGCATCGATCATAGAGGGAACAGAGTAGAGCCTGGCGGGTCCTACTACGATGGTTGTAACTGGTGTAGATGTGGAAGAAACGGAAGGGTGAGTTAGATTTATCTGATATATGAGCTACAAAACCAACAAAGTGGCATGTGCGCCCAGCCAAGACTCTGATCAGCCTGGGCATCCGCCCAGTCTGATCAGAGTCTTTGCTGTGTGCTTAAAGGGGAGCTAAGGGTCTAAGGTAGCTCCATGCGTACAGTGAAGCCTCTGATCAGACTGTGCGAATGCCCAGACTGATCTGAGTCTTAGCTGGGCGCACATACCACTGTGTTGGCTTTTTTTTTGTGTCGTGAATCATATAAGATTTGTCATGAGCAATGGGGCTCTTATGGTAAATGCGAACAGTGAACACTCAAAATAGATTGTGCATGCCCAGACTGATCAGTATTTGATATGCCCAGACTGATCAGTATTTGATTTTCGCTATGGAGTGCCTCAGGATTCTGCAAAAGGGGAGATGAATTAGCAAGTTGATCTCTGTTTTTGCTGTTTGCACATCCATGAGTCAGTCACATTGTCTTTGAGACAAAACAACGTTTTGCATTTGAGGCGAAGTCCATCTGTGTACCAAACACAAAGCTCATTTGCAAAGTATGATTTTTACATAATCTATTTTCTCTGGTGAAAAGAAAACCCGGTACTTCTCCGCCTGTGATATCTCATTTCATTATATTTCATTCTGACATTGGCGCCAAGAATGACGTTGAATACCGACGTCACTGCGTTTCATATGCGTCGGACGGTGCCATCTCCATTTTTTCGGAAGAAAATGGCTGAACAACAGGTACGATCTCCCTGAGTGCTAACGTACCAGTAGGATAAAGAAAATGGCCGTGTTCCTTCTGATTTTAAGAAATATCAGAAACAGATTGGCATGGTTGCTTTTTAGCTCACCAGAGCCGAAGGCTCCGGGGGAGCTTATAGGATAGGCAGTGGTCCGTCGTCGTCGTCCGTCGTCGTATGTCGTCGTATGTCGTCGTCGTCTGTCGTCGTCTGTCGTCCGTCAACACTTTTAAACGACATCTCCTCTGAAGCCACTAGGTCGATTGGGCTCAAATTTCATCTGTGGCATCCTTGGGATGGGGGATTGAAAGTTGTGTTTTTTATGAAAATTGCCCTTTTAGTTTGGTTGCTATGGCAACTTAGAGTTCCCATTGACTTATAATGGGGAAAATTGAAAAATGGCATTTTCTGCCAAGCCATTGCAGATATATTGATAAAACTTTTATAGAAATGTTCCTTGAGATGTCTTCTATCAGCTATATGTTTTTTTTGCCCACTGCTCCTTTTTATTGGTTGCCATGGAAACCGAAATGCCAAAAAAACCTGGAAAAAATACGAAAAGAATTATCTGCTCTGAAGCCACTGGGCTGATAAGGCCCAGATTTCATCTGTGGCATCCTTAGGATGGGGGATTGAAAGTTTGTGTTTTTTATGATCATGGGCTCTTTAGTTTGGTTGCTATGGCAACTTAGAGTTCTCATTGACTTATAGTGGGGAAAATTGAAAAATGGCATTTTCTGCCAAGCCATTGCAGACATGTTGATAAAACCTTTATAGAAATGTTCCTTGAGATGTCTTCTATCAGCTATATGTTTTTGGGCCCTCTGCTTCTTTTATTGGTTGCCATGGAAACCTAAATGTAAAAATAAAAAATAGATAAAAAAAAAAACTTAAAAAAAAATTATTTTCTCTTAAGCCACTGGGCCGATAGGGCTGGGGGATTGAAAGTTTGTGTTTTTTATGAAAATCGCCCCCTTAGTTTGGTTGCTATAGCAACTTAGAGTTGCATTGACATAATGGGGAAAATCTCAGAAGCCGAAGCTGATAAGGCATGGGGGGGGGGGGGGGGAGGAAATCTTATAGACTTATAATGGGGAAAATTGAAAAATGGCATTTACTGCCTAGCCATTGCAGATATGTTGACAAAACTTTTATAGAGATGTTCCTTGAGAAGTCTTGTATCAGCTTTATTGTTTTTGGACCCAGTGTTCCTTTTACTGGTTGTCATGGAAACCAAAATGCAAAAATAATGGAAAAAAAAATACTTACAAAATTATCTCCTCAGAAGCCACTGGGCCAATAAGGCCCAGATTTCATCCGTAGTTTCCTTAGGTGGGGGGGTTGAAAGTTTGTGGGTTTTTTTTATGAAAATCAGCTCTTTTGTTTGGTTGCAATGGAAACTTAGAGTTGCATTGACTTATACTGGATCTAGAGTTGCATTGACTTATACTAGGGAAAATTGAAAAATGGCATTTACTGCAATAAAAATATGGAAAATAGTTATATATTTTGTTGTCAACTCAACAGACTGTCAGGCTGAGACTTTGTAGTTGTATATTTTGTATTAGCCTGTACAAATGTGACAGCAATTTCGATAGCAATTTTGAGCTAGAGATCTGGTGAGCTTTGTGGCCCATGGGCCTCTTGTTTTATTGAATGTGGCTAAGAATTACTTACAGTATGCTCTAAGGCTTCCTGGCATAAAACTCTCTCTCTCTCTCTTCTTTACGCGTCGGTTATCTGTCAAAACAACTAAACTGATACTCCTCTACGTTGATACGGCATTGTTTACGTAGCATCGACGTTTGCTGAACTTTTAAAATCGACAAACTCAAAAAGAGGACTATTACTTAAATGTATTTACCGAATGGCTGGTCTGAGTGTTCCTTCTGAGAAACCTTTTTTCAGGCTGTATTTACATCGGCGCAACATTAATACGCCCTCGCTAATATGATGTGGTTTCGACCTAGTATTTCTACGAGCTCGTATCGTTCGTTCTTTGCCCCTTTACTTTTTTTTCATTTTCCAGCCTGGAATGTGCACTCTACGAGCTTGCGATTTCGACATCTTCAGAAGTGCCGATGGACAACCTTCTGTGTAATAGATCTGAAAAGACCGTCTGACACCAAATACTGAAAACAAAAGGACCTAATGAAATCCTACTGCATATTTTGTTTAGTTCACAACTACATGTATATACATTTGTTTGTTTTTTTGTTCCAAGTTTCCCATAATTATGTCAATCGTCATGGCGATTCACTTTCCCAACTTTGAGTGGCATCACGAAATAATTCGACACTTTGATTAACAGTCGGCATGTACCCTGAAAGCGTGCCCCGAGCACGGTTGGTCACTGTTCCAACAACAAGCCCGGTACTTGGAAGTGACCCAGCAGGCACATAACGTCAAAATGACGTCGAACGGACGTCGATGTGACGTAATGACGTCGCATCGACATCAGTACGGCGTCATTTTGACGTTATGTGCCTGCTTGGGACATTCCATTATTGCTACAATTATTCCACAATCTCGAACATCCTAATGAGTTGTTCCCTTTGTTTCGCAGTTCGCAGTTTAAATTCATTTGCTTCCAGCGGACAAAGAACGCAGAAACAAAATTGCTTCAATATCGATGCAACGTCGTGATAACGGTTGCATCGACGTTAAAGTAATGTTGTGTCAAGACGTTTCATTATGTTGAAGCGATTTATATCATGCTGGCATTTCATCACTGTTGATCCGACGTTGTTTCATGATGACGGTTCATCGACGTTCATCAGACGTTGTTTCATCGACGTTGATACCTGATGATGTAGCATCAGTGTTGATCCGACGTTGTTTAATTGTGACGTTGCATTGACGTTGAAGCTATGTTGGGGCATCGACATTAATCCGACATAGTTTTTGATGACGTTGCATCGACGTTGAAACGATGTTGTTGCACGATGACGTTGCATCAACGTTGATCTGAAGGTTATTCCTTATTGTTTGCCTCTTGGGTCAAAAGTAAGAATGTCATCCAAGATTTTGCCAAATCAAGCCACTTTGAAATACAGTTTCTCAACTTTTATACCGCCATGACGGAACACTTTGTCATTTTACATTTACAGGCGGCTTGTACCCGAAGAGCTTGTCCCGAGAATGGTTGGCCCCTGTACCCAAGATGGGCGCGATATTGAGCAGAAAGACATTGCCTTATTGAATACACACCAATAGGCATGCAACGATGAAACAACGTCGTAGTAATGTTTATACAATATCAGGACGCAAATCCCATAACGTCTTAGACATATCGGGGCAGCGTCATGGACAACATTAAAACAACGTCTGTTCATGACGTTACATCAACGTTGATACGACATTGTTTTTGTCGTTGCATGTCGTCAGGGATTACATTTACGAACATTGTGGTGGTGCCGTGAAGAAAGCATTAATCGTTAATTGTTTAATTGAGCGTGCGCATTAAAACTGCAAGATGCCAGCATAAGCCATCTGATCAGTGTTTTCATTGTTTCTTTGAGCGATCAACAATATGGGCCCTCAATAGCCTGCGCAGATTAGCAGGCTTGCTTTGCACCTCCAGGCTCATTTGTGATTTGTGGTCATCGTGCTGGAGATATTCTGTTTTGTGAAAAAAATGATGACTATGACTACAGGAGTTTGAAGTAGACCTGTTTATGCTCCAAAAATACCTAAACATGCTAAATTGCCAAAATTAGCATTCGCTAGAGGCATTATTTTGGCAATCTTAGGTAATTTAGCGCATTTATTATCCTAATTTTCAAACGCCTCTGCTGTGACATTCTTTCATTTTGGACCGCATGTAGTGTCATTTTCAAAAGGCGTCTCAATATGCCAGTCTACAAAAGGTTGATTCGCTAGTCTTTTATGTTTGTGTTATATAGTGCATTGTCCACGTCTTCTTCAAAGAAATCCTGATAAATAAAAACAAAATAAATAAAAAAAATAGTAAAACACGTTTTTCTCAGTTTTGTTTCATTTTTTTATTTCGTCACCGCACCCTTCTTCTAACTAAAGCTGTCTTTGGCGATTCTGATGTGAGGGTTTTGCCAGTGGGTTTTGCACACAGAAGTCAAACTTCGCATCAACACTGTCGACGCATTGCGACATCGTCTTTGCTTCTCTGAACGACAAAGCCCTCCCAAAACGATGTTCATTCCTTTACTATATGTGTTGTCTCCTTTGTGGAACAAACAATATGTATATCCTTGCGGGAAACTTGAAGAGAAGACTGCTTAGACTGCGCGAACAATCTGAGCGAATAATCTGACTCTTGTGTCAAAGCACTTTTTCTCACTTTTTCAGTCTGTTTGTACAGAGAGATATTGTGGTGACCTGATGTTAGAGCAATGAAACATAAATCCACTGACACCCCGGAAATTTTGGGTCTAGGAACCAATGAAATCAAAAACATCAGAGTCGGTATATCTAGGCTAAATGACGATTTTCCTCGAAATGAAGGATTTGTCCGGGAAAATTCAATCTTTGTGCAATAAAAGTATGTGTGCAATAACTCGCTTTGTTTTGTCTATTTGCAATACAGCTGTTTGTTGCTAATAAAAGCAATTTTCATCGCCAGCAATCAAATGAAGAGCAGACAACCGCAACTCAGGCTGAAATTTTGACAAATTTATGGCCTGAAGATTTGCACCCCATGTACGATGTATATAATACCTAAACAAAATGACACTCGCTGGCATTAGCGCTCAGATTTTCCGTACAGGATCTTAGAATTATTGATTATTTTAGTCCGGCAGAAATTAAATAAATGAAAGTATGGAAGCGTCCTAGTTAAGTTAAAAAAAGATATTTATCTCATACGTAGGAGACAGCAAGCCCTACGTATGAGATAATACGTCCTACGTAGGACTTAATAACTGCTACGTAGGAGATAATAATAAGTCCTACGTAGGACTTACTAACTCTTACGTAGGACTTACTTACTCCTACGTAGGACTTACTAACTCGTAGGACTTAGTAAGGACTTACTATCTTCTACGAAGAACTTAGTAAGTCCTACGTAGGACTTAGTAAGTCCTACATAGGAGATAATAATTCCTACGTAGGAGTTACTATCTCCTACGTAGGACTTAGCTATACAAATTGCTGCCTGCTTCAAAAATTCGAAACGTATTATTTATTAATCTGCATCTGAATTACGGGAAAACTGGTCCATCTTTCATGTAAGACCATCACGAAAAGAGGGTTGGTGGGTGGGCAATGTACAGATAGCAGATATATCTACTACATAATTAAAAATAGTGCCCCTTAGCGCAGCGGCAATAGTGCTACTTCAGAAGACATCCCCTTATAGTAGCGCAGCGGCAACAACGCTACTTCAGAAGGCATTCCCTTATAGCAGCACAACGGCAGTAGCACAGCGGCAATAGCGCCACTTTGGAAGACATCTCCTTATAGTAGCGCAGCGGCATTAGCACTACTACAGTGGACAGCCCCTTTTAGTAGCGCAGCGGCAATAGCCCTAGTACAGAAGACATCTCCTTATAGTAGCGCAGCGGCAATAGCGCCACTTTGGAAGACATTCCCTTATAGTAACGCTGCTGCATTAGCGCTACTACAGAAGACAGCCCCTTTTAGTAGCGCAGCAGCAATAGCGCTAGTACAGAAGACATCCCCTTATAGTAGCGCAGCTGCAATAGCGCCACTTTAGAAGACATTCCCTTATAGTTCTAGCGCTGCGGCATTAGCGCTACTACAGAAGACAGCCCCTTTTAGTAGCGCAGCGGCAATAGCACTAGTACAGAAGACATCCCCTTTAATTAAGCTGTGGAACTGTGCTACTTTAAAAGTCATCACCTTTCAGTAGCTCAGCATTTTATTCATCCCTGTGTCTTCAGTCATAACTCAGTTGACATGCCAAAATTCAAAATTTATGTCATCTTTATGTTTATACTTAAGACTTTTTTGATCTGACATTATTAGACCAAGTCCCTACAGGGTCAGTGCAACCAGGTGGAACCAAGTTGATCCTGGGAACTGGAAAGGTCACAAGCAATTCCCAAGTTGAGCTGAACCAGGCATATTGTCACCTTAATAAATGGCCTTAGAATGTCACAACAATGCTTGTTCAGTGTTGCTGCACCTTAATTTCTGGAAGCAATGCATCCAAAGCTACCTGACACAAGACAACCATTTACAACAAAATTCTTATGCAAGGGCCGTAAGGGCCCGGGATCGCAGGGCCGAAGGCCCCTGGGTCAAGGCTATCTTGGCGGTGCTGTTCATTATTGAGCCATTTTGGCGGTGGCCCCTACTCGGATTCTTTTCAATTGTAGCTCTGCTTACTATCAAGTATGATCGAATCAGCTCCTTACTGATGACACCGGACACTGAACAAGCATCACGGCCGAAGGCCGCTGGGACAAAGCTCCCTACAGGGTCAGTGCACCGGATGGAGTCAAGTTGATCCTGGGGGAACTGGAAAGGGTCACAAACAATGCCAAGGTTGAGCTTTAAGCACAAAGTTACCTTATAGTTACCATCTACTAAAGGGTGAAGCTTTCTTAAGTGGCGCTAATGCGGCTGAGCTACTAGAGGGTGGAGTCTCCTGAAGTGGCGCTAATGCCGCTGCCCTTCTCCAGGGGGAAGTCTTCTTAAGCGCTAATGCCGCTGCGCTACTAGAGGGTGAACTTTCCTGAAGTGGCGCTAATGCCGCTGCGCTTCTACAGGGGGAAGTCTTCTTAAGTGGCGCTAATGCCACTGCGCTACTAGAAGGTGAAGTCTCCTGAAATGGCGCTAATGCCGCTGCGCTTCTACAGGGGGAAGTTTTCTTAAGTGGCGCTAATGCAGCTGCGCTACTAGAGGGTGAAGTCTCCTGAAGTGGCGCTAATGCCGCTGCGCTTCTACAGGGTGAAACCTTCGTAAGGGGCGCTTATGCCACTGCGCTACTAAAGGGTGAAGTACCCTGAAATGGCGCTAATGCCGCTGCGCTTTTACAGGCTGAAGTCTCCTGAAGTGGTGCTAATGCCGCTGCGCTACTAGTTGGTGAAGTCTCCTGAAGTGGCGCTAATGCCGCTGCGCTTCTACAGGGTGAAGTCTTCTGAAGTGGCGCTAATGTCCCTGCGCTACTAGAGGGTGGAGTCTCCTGAAGTGGCGCTAATGCCGCTGTGCTTCTACAGGGTGAAGTCTTCTGAAGTGGCGCTAATGCCGCAGCGCTACTAGAGAGTGAAGCCTCCTGAAGTGGCGCTAATGCCGCTGCGCTTCTACAGGGGGAAGCCTTCTTAAGTGGCGCTAATGCCACTGCGCTACTAGAGGGTGAACTCTCCTGAAGTGGTGCTACTGCCGCTGCGCTTCTTCAGGGGAAGTCTTCTTAAGTGAGCGCAGCAGTCAGTGGGTAAGTTCTGTGTTTTCTAAAGGAGCAGTTGCCTTAGCGCAGTCAGTGGGTAAGTTTTGTCTTTTCTATAGGCGCTGTTTCCGCAGAGCAGGCAGAGGGTTAGTTCTGTGTTTTCTTATAATGCCGCTACTGCAGCCCAGTCAGAGGGAAAGTTCTGAGTTTTCTAAAGGATCTGCTGCTGCAACCCAGTCAGTGGATAAGTTCATAGTAATGGCTCTGTAGCCCCAGCGCAGTAGTAGGTGTGTTTCCTGGTATGGATCCTATATGGTAACTTTGTGCTGAAATTTCGTGATGGCTTACATGAAAGAATAACCGGAAAACTGTATTATGGGCATCTCCGTTCTAATGCACTTTTAATTATTTTTAGAATTACGCTTTCAAGTATCGGATAAAATTAAGTCTTCTTCACATTGTTACATATATAGCAACAGTCTTATTTTCTATCAATGGATAATAAAAAGCAACTCTTTCTAATCATCATAAAGAATCTGGGGAAGTGATCCTGGCCTTTAATAGCGAGATTACCGATGCATATTAAATAGATTAAGAAATACTTGATAAAATCGCTTTCATGTAACTGCGTATTTATCCGGATTTGTATCAATACAAACAGCTTTATTGTTATACACGTAAATATTTGTTCCGCGAATTATCATGATTATGCAGCCCTCTGAGTCTGGTCTGAGATCAATATGACGTTGTTAAAGACTGGCCACAGATCGTTTTGAAGCGGATAAATTATAGGACTACAACATTTACACAATCTCTCCGAAAGTAGATTACTCAAGACAAGCTACAAATGTTATGTCTATCTAAGATCTTAGCCAGATCTGGATGTCTTGAACAACGTTCAAACAACGTCATATCGACGTCGATGCGAAGTGATTATGTTGCAAAGATGTTTATACGACGTGTTTTCAACGTTATACACCAGCTGAGTACCTACTGTAGCAATTTCTGGCTTTCTTATGACTCTTTCTGTCATATTATCTCCTACGTAGGACATACTAAGTCCTACGTAGGACTTACTGCGTATGACTAGTAAGACGTACGAATGAGATAATAAAGTCCTACGTAGGGGTTACTAAGTCCTACGTAGGACTTTTTATCTCCTACGTAGAAGTTAGTAAGTCCTACGTAGGAGTTAATAAGTCCTACGTAGGAGTTAATAAGTCCAACGTAGGACTTCCTATCTCCTACGTATGGAATAAATATTTTTAGCCGGACACTAGGACGCTTCCATACGAAAGTAATTTCACATTAATGTAATTTATTTTTTCGTTCAGTTCTAATAATCAAGAGCGTAGCTACCCATACGCAAATACGCAGGTGCGTATTGAAATTCTGTCAAATTGACAAAATTTCAACACACACCTGCGTATTTGCATGCTGAAATGTTGTGAGAGGACAATATTTTACATTTACTGTCTAAAGATACGAAAATATGAACTGTCTTCAGGGCTGCTAATGGAGTACGAAACAGGATTGTGCGTATCATGTAATTTCCGTTAGCTACGCCCCTGATAACGATGGTCCTCAGGAGGCTCAAGGGAACGGATCCATAAGTCTCACCTCCTGGCACCGTGTCTGTCGTGTTATTAATGTAAAAAAAAGTATTTTTTTTTTTGTAACGATAATGGCAAGTAGTGGTATTGAACTTTAAAAACAAGTATCAGGGGTTCGTTTCTTCGAATTGCAGGACGTTCATGCTATGCATTCATTCATTCCTTGAATCTCATGTGGAACATCGTTATGAGAATTGAACAGATTTTTATGAACACCATCCCTCTTCGAACTGGAGATGAAACGGACAGACACGGTGCCAGGTGGCGCATCTTATGAATCCATTTCCTTGAGCCTGGAGCCCCGGTAACTCTGTGGGTTAAGCGCTGGCCTACTGATCAAGCGGACTGGGTTCGAGCCCCGCTTGAGGCGACAATCTTTCCTACCACAAACGGGGTTCCACTGCAAACAGCCTTTCATTATCACCGTACCATCATTCTGATATGACTGAAATACTGTTGAAAACTTGAGGACGTAAAATCCCAAGTCATCCTTCCATCCATTGAGCCTCATAGGGAACATTTTTATGCGCTTCCATGGTTGCACATCCCTGGCACTATAGTATATAAAGACAATGTAGCACCAGTCTACTTAGCTGCATGTATTAGCTGTACTAATTCCTGATCATTGCCCACGATGTCGCTACTGGGCATAAGGACATTTGCAGTTTCAAACATACTGAACATTCTTTACTGGGGCATTGGATTATTGATTTTGTTATCGCCCCTGTTAGACAGCCTTGTCTGTCTAATATTGGGTATCAAATTTACATAGAATTGAATATGGAATATCAATAATTTTATGTTTTTCTTATCTTTTCCAAATTATTTGAATATTTTATAACCTATATTCTGAAAGCATGGTATATTTCCTACACGAAGGTGTTTTCATTTTTCGAAAAAGTCAAAGTTTTCTTGCTTCCCCTGCCTTTTTAATTACATGCCTATCTTGACATATAAATTCACTGGAATATTCAAAAGAATTGCAAAATTTTCCATTTTCAGTGCGTATTTCTGAAAATTTCGAGCTATACTGATTTTTTATAACCTTATTTCTGACAGTCTTTATTCTGAGGATTAAAATGATACATCTTTTTCAAAGTTAACATTATGTCTTCATGCTTCCCCATGAGTCCAAAAACTGAAACTTAAAGAGTTTTGCCTTTTGCGGCGCTGAAAACTCGGTCGCTTCGTGTAAGAAATGCATTGCCACCGATCCTGTCAGAATTCCTTTGGATGCGTAATTTAAATAGGAACTAGCGAAACAAATTCACCAATTCAAAGGTTCGCAAAGAAAAGGAAAATGAAAAAAAAAATGAGTGAATGAATAAATTAGTAAATAAAATAGAATAGAATAAAATTAAAAATAAGAAAAAATACATAGTTTATTGTTACTGATTTTAGTTTATTCTTACAAAAATTCCAACATTTAAGGCAAACAGTGCAGATCCTGATCAGACATCGGGTTTGAAGCGTCTGATCTGGATGTTCACTTCTCGCCGGAGTCCCCTTCAGGGGATGCTGGGCTTATGTGTTGTCACAAAAAAGCGAGTCGATTATAGTGTAGACCGTTCCTAAGGGAAATTATCCAATTAACAATACTGCACAGGTGAGCAGGAACCATCACTCGTCCAATACCCCCTGGAATGTACAAACATGTTTACCAGGTACTAACCTTAATATTGGTACTACGTGGAAGCCCTTCCGAAATGCTGTCTGGTCTTAAAAGTATTTATTCCTAGGAGATTAAATTATTTTCTTAAAGAGCTGACACCAACTAAATGATCAGGGTATTTTCAACCGGCACAGTAGCATTCTACTGTTAACGTGCTTTCGTATATAACGCGACGTCTGATTGGATATGTTAGATATTTGCGACAGTATGTCGAAAACCCGACATCATTACCTAACGCCGCTTGTCACTGGCTTACGTCTACAGTATTATGTTGCTGAAAGCGCTTGCTCTGGGTGCAAAGTAGTAGACTTTTAAAAGTGAAAATGTAAAGAGTGCATTAAAAGTCTGACGCGACGCGGTAAAACGAAACTGGCGACCATGATTCCGAAATGACAATTTCAATGCAATTGAGCCGCGACACGACAAAACAACAAAGTGGAAAGTGCGCCCAGCGAAGCCTAAGTTCAGCCTTGGCATCCACCCAGTCTGATCAGAGCCTTTGCTGTCGGCATGGAGATGGCTTAGACCCTTAGCTACCATTAAGCGCACAACGAAGACTCTGATCAGACAGGGCGGACGTCCAGGCTGATCTGTGTCTTCGCAGGGCGCACATGTCACTTCTTTGGTTTTGTCGTGTCGCGGATCATTAATAGTTACTATCCCCTTACTGAATCAACGTTGATTCAATGTCGTGACGTTGGATCACTATTGATTCAATGTTACTTCAATGTTGTATGCTTACTCCAGGGTTCGAGGTTATAAAACTTGAGAATAATCTCAAACTCAAAATAAAGCACACTGATTGGCTGCTTCTGAGCACATGCTATTAATGTAAAAAAGTATTATTTTTTTGTAACGATAATGGCAAGTGGTGGTATTGAACTTTAAAAACAAGTATCAGGGGTTCGTTTCTTCGAATTGCAGGAGATTAATGCTATGCATTCATTCATTCCTTGAATCTCATGTGGAACATCGTTATGAGAATTGAACAGTTTTTTTATGAACACCATCCCTCTTCGAACTGGAGATGAAACGGGCAGACACGGTGCCAGGTGGCGCATCTTATGAATCCATTTCCTTGAGCCTGGATCCCCGGTAACTCTGTGGGTTAAGCGCTGGCCTACTGATCAAGCGGACTGGGTTCCAGCCCCGCTTGAGGCGACAATCTTTCCTACCATAAACGGGGTTCCACTGCAAACAGCCTTTCATTATCACCGTAACATCATCCTGATATGACTGAAATACTGTTGAAAAGGACGTAAATTCCCAAGTCATCCTTCCATCCATTAAGCCTCATAGGGAACATTTTTATGCGCTTCCATGGTTGCACATCCCTGGCACTATAGTATATAAAGACAATGTAGCACCAGTCTACTTAGATAGATGTATTAGATGTATAAATTCCTGATCATTGCCCACGATGTCGCTACTGGGCATAAGGAGATTTGCAGTTTCAAATTTACCAGGTACTAACCTTAATATTGGTACTACGTGGAAGCCCTTCCAAATGCTGTCTAGTCTTAAAAGTATTTATTCCTAGGAGATTAAATTATTTTCTTAAAGAGCTGACACCAACTAAATGATCAGGGTATTTCCAGCGGGGACAGTAGCCCAGCGAAGCCTAAGTTCAGCCTTGGCATCCACCCAGTCTGATCAGAGCCTTTGCTGTCGGCATGGAGATAGCTTAGACCCTTAGATACCATTTAAGCGCGCAACGAAGACTCTGATCAGACAGGGCGGACGTACAGGCTGATCTGTGTCTTCGCAGGGCGCACACGTCACTTCTTTGGTTTTGTCATGTCGCGGATCATTAATAGTTACTATCCCCTTACTGAATCAACGATGATTCAATGTCGCGACGTTGAATCACTACTGATTCAATGTTACTTCAATGATGTATGATTACTGGATTTTTTGTTCGTTGTACACATGCTCATCTGGCAAGTTCCCTCTCGCATATAAATGGAACGCTTGTTATTGCTTCTGCATTTAATCATTGGAAGACATAAAATTCATATAAATATTTACCACATAAATACATACATATTTGTGAAGAAGTAATAAATGAAGAAATATTCAGATGTGTTCAATTTATAGTGCAGGCCCTCTTGGGGTACATAGGGATACGCCATGTTACATGTGAATTGCAATCCCTCTTGGGGTACATAGGGATACACCATGTTATATGTGAATTGCAATCCCTCTTGGGGTACATAGGGATACGCCATGTTATATGTGAATTGCAATCCCTCTTGGGGTACATAGGGATACACCATGTTATATGTGAATTGCAATCCCTCTTGGGGTACATAGGGATACGTCATATGTGAATTGCAATCCCTCTTGGGGTACATAGGGATACGCCATGTTATATGTGAATTGTGTAATAAAGGGACAGTTTTACAGATTACATGAAAATAAGGGAAATAGGTAGTAAAGTGTCATATTCCTAAATATAGTTCCTTTGTAAAAGTCTAACTTTTGGGAGGCAAGGCATGGTCGTATTATGTTCAAATGTGTGTTACAATGAGTATTGTTATAAAACGTAGAAAGGTTACATGCCAATAGCACTATAAGCATTTTTGAGAGCTTGAAATTTTTCTTTGTTTTCTCCAACAAATAGTTCCACATAAAATCCATGTACCTCGTCAAAGGTACAAGTGTCATCAGCATTTGGTCCAATCAGTGTAAATGTTGTTCTTACGACAACTTCATGAGCAAGGTTAAAGGCCACATGGAATTTGAAAAACTTATCAAACGTGAATATACCATTTTTATCATTGTCCGCGGCCAACAACAGATGCTTCAACCCGGTAGACATCTTTCCAACCACTTCTGCTTTGTTGTTTTTGAACAAGGAAGACATATTTGCGACAAACTGGTCCTCTGTTATTTGTTGAGACCAGTCTGGAGTTTGACCCGGAAACAGAAGGTTGTTCCAGTGCGCATCGAGGTCGGACTGGAGTTTAGCCGCTGATTCTCCATCCGGTTTGTAAATATCTGTAAATCCTTTCAGGCAAGCATCCCGATCCTTGACAGAGAGTGCTCCGTCTTTGTCAATGTCCATCAGCTTAAAAACGATCCTCCACTTCTCTTCCATCATCGCCTGGTCCACCATTTTGTTTGTTTCAGTTCTAAAATGATAGAAAGGTTGATTTGTATACTGGTTCCTTCCGGTTGACAGTTTTTGCAGCAGCGCAGCGGGAAAATGTCAGAGTGTTCAACTTGTAGCCCGCTGGCGGCGAAAAGTGTCAACGGTAAGGAACTACTGTAAGTTGATTTGAGACAGTTTTAAAAGTACTGGTTGGGTTAAAGGTAGGTTCCTGTACTTTGGAATGCATCATGATTTTGGTGATCTTTCATCCAAGTTGTTGGAAAGCACTTATAAAAGGGAATGAATAAGTTTCACTAAAAAGTGAAAATCAAAAAAATATTAGAAAAGTTGTTTTGCAAGGGATTTCCTAACTCTGCTTCGCACACCAGTTAGCGCTATTTTAAGTTCGCGCCAAAAATAGATAACGCAGTTGAGGTCATGCTGCATTGCATTTTGGGATAGTTTTAACCCACCCACCATGCCAGGACCTCTAGGAGAGCTCACGAAAAGGGAAAATTGACTTTTGGAGAATGGCATCAGAAATCGCGAACTTGTAGACCTTATAAACATAGTTATTTTTAGAACTGGAATTCCATCAAAAGAAAATAAACCAAAAGGGAAAACGACTATTTTCTTCAACATCTGACGAGTTTCTCAGTAGCAACAAATTCAGAAAAATAAGAGAATTCAATACTGCTCAGAAAAAGACGAAATTATTTTGTGGACATAATTGTTATCGCTAGTACAGGAACCTACCTTTAAGGTGACAATCCTGGATAATCTCTGCAATTTCTCCATCAAAACATGGTTTTGTCGTCACTGACTGACACCGCCATCACAGTTTCGCTAACACTAAGGCGTGTTAAATGAGGATTTCAGCATTTGTTTCTATGGAGAAACGGGAAATCATCAAACCAGCGCTGACACGAGAAAGTCTCAAGACTCTTTGACTTTCAAAAACGTTTTGTTAGTGGGCTCAATCCGAAACGTTCGTGTGGGAAACAAGCTGCTCGTCGCAGAGTGCCAGGACGTTTTCGCTTCAGCAGTGGCCGAGGAGAAATTTTGGTTAAAGGTTTTAACATAAAATATTCGTACTGGTAATTTTCTTGAAAGCTTCGACAAAACTCTCCGAAACCTCAGACAAAAAGTGCATTTTTCAATTTATTTATTTATTTTATTTTATTTTTATTTTTTTGCGGGGGGTGGGGGGGCTGGCGAGGGGGGGGGGCACTTTTGGTGGTTACTGAGAATTGATGCTAAGAAACAATATTAATACGTATCATCGCTGATCCAACGTCATAACGTTGAATCAACTTCGACATAAGTTTTTTCGACATTGTCTGTTGTTTGGGGAGAACTGTTAACCTATATAATATTAAAACTGACCTCTTCGGTCGGTTGACAGAATGTCATGAACGGGGCATGATGACTTAATTATATAAACGCGTTGCAATAACAATACCCGTGGGTGTGGGGGTATCTTCCAATAGTTATTATGGTTCAGGCATGCCGCTGGAATAGTCCCATTTTCAGGCTGGCTATACATCAAAACATTTGTGCTAAGAAATCTAACTGGTATGTAAAATTAGCACCCCTCCCCCACTTCTATGTTATCAGTATATATTATACTTTTTCTGCTTTTTTTATTGTGGATTTAGTTGATCTATATCAGCATTCCAATAAATAATGTAAGTCCATTAACCCATAACGCCCCCCCCCCCCCCCATCCCGGAAACAATGAAATATTCAAATTTGAATTTTGATGAAACGTCGTTGTCATGGGGTTATACTAGAAAGGAAAATTCAACTCACTGTTGTTGCAATCCAAATAATTAACACATTCTAACAAATAAATGCCGAATCTAAAGATTCCACGAAATTATTCCCCAGCGACTGTAATCTGCATATGGGTGCCATATTTTCAGAAAATTCCACCAAAGCTTTTATTGTAGATCAATAAGGCTGGAACACTAGCATGAGAAAAGCTGTTTTCGGACATGCACAAACTGTGTATGAGCAAGCCAGTCTGTTCGCGTGGGCAGTCTGGTTAGATGCTGCTGTACTCTTCTCTTTTAAAACGCGGTTCATTTTTCACCTGTCGACAGCGCTTGTTGGACATGAAGGCGCACATCAGCATATGCAGCTCGCATATGTTCGAAACCCTATTTTCTTATAACGCGACTCGTGTCTGGATCTTAGGCAGCATATCACCAGCATCTTCTCCCGTCTGTTTCCATGCTAGTCGTTATCCCGATGGCCAGACAATGTTGAATCAACCATGAATCAACCTTGATTCAACGTCGTGTGCCTGCTGGGTATGTATGCAATTGACAAGACTAGGCTTAGGCCTAGGCTTAGTATGGCAAAATCATTTTTTACTAGATCTATTATAATTGAATAAGAATGGGTTATCTTATCTTGGCAACTTAAAAGACAAGGACTTTTTATTTTATTTATTTATTTATTCATTTATTTATTTTTTTATTCATCTTATTTATTTTTTTTTTTCATTTACAGATGAATTAAATTTTGACTGCCGACATCGGGCTCTTTATGGCGTAATAAATTGAAGATAAACTTAAAAGAAAAAAAAAACCCGCTATATATACCTCGCAAGGTTCTAGGATAGACTAGACTAATTTCAAAGTTGTGTGCGTATTTTCACATATAGAGCCTCACTTTTATCATTCCGGAGTGTAGGAATACATGCAACTACAGAAGGTGCTTACAGATGGAGTTTCAGAGCTGCGAAAGCGATATGAAAGAAAAAAACTGAGAGCGCAGTTTCACACCTGATTAACTATGTTTTCAACACGTGGTTTTCAAGGATGTTTCGGAAACGAAAAAGAGCTGTTACGAAACGAAAAAGAGTAATAGTTACCAAACGATCTGGTCACCAGGTCGTTTGGTAACTATGACTCTTTTTCGTTTTGAAACAACTCATTTTCGTTTCGTAACATCTCTTGTTTATACATAGTTAACCAAGGGTGAGTTTAGATATTTTGGACATTTTGCTCACCAGTTTCGTTATTGGTGCGCTGTCTCTCGCTGTGGGATGATGACTGATGATTTATTTCGGTCATTTCGGGTCAAACTTGGAATATGACCATCTAATTGCTCGTCTGACTGTTTGCCATTTGAAACATTCATATTAATGTTGGTCTGGAATGCATGTTATAATATTTTAGCATGGATAAACTTGCAATGAATTACAAATCACGCTTGCACTCGACCACTGGGCACACAAAGACGAATAACATTGATTCAACATTGATTCAACGGTCATGAGTTTTAGTCAGCGTTGATTCAATGTTGGTAACGGTTCAACGTTGCCTGCTGGGATATGTCTCTCTAAGTTGGTCAAATAAGCCCTGAAGAGTTATCCATATATTTATGGCAGGCTATATTAGAACGGCTTATAAAAAGAATCGACAGAAATTGCAACCTAGGAGACGAAAGATAAATCCCAGCCGGCACACAAGGTTGAATCAACCTTGATTCAACGTCGTGGCACAAAGGTTGAATCAACCTTGATTCAACGTCGTCGTGACGTTGAATCAAGGTTGATTCAACCGTTGATTCAACCTTGTGTGCCACGACGTTGAATCAAGGTTGATTCAACCTTGTGTGCCACGACGTTGAATCAAGGTTGATTCAACCTTGTGTGGCAAATGGGATCGAATTAGAAATATTACAAAATCATATCCACTTTATATCACAAAATCTGTAATTCGACTTTGTGATAAGTAGGTATATTTAGGCGGGGGCGAGCGCCGTTTTTGGAGATTCTTACCTTTCATGAAGATTAGTCCATTTGTGACGCGTTAGCTCCCTTGAGTGATGAAGAGTTATCGTTTTCGCGGCCACCAAACCATGAGATCTGTCATGAAAGGGGTTTGAAGAGTTGCTTGTATCCAAGGTGTGTGGTCCAAGGGAAATAACTGTTAATGAAAACAAGTAAATATCTTTAAGGTCCAATTTCACGTCGCCAATAAACCGAGAATTACAGTCTATCACTCTCCCCTTTCTTTACTTCCAAATCATGGAAGTAATTATGTGTATTTGATATGTGTGCTTATCAGATTTTAACAGCTGTTTGCTGGGGAAAGTGAAGTACTGATTAAGGCATTTTGATGCACATCTTCATAGATAATCTTCAGAATGAGTTTCACGCGCAAAAATTATTTTTCATTGTGAATATAATGACGAATATTTTTAGCTTCGAAAAACGAAAGATTACGGACTGAAAAAACTTGATTCCCTCGGAAGCATAGCGAACGTAGCGCTACTTCTAGAGACATCACTGTTTAGTAGCGCAGCGGAACTAGAGTTACTTCAGATGGCATCCCCTTTTAGTTGCGCAGCGGAGCTAGTTCTGTTGTATATCAGATGGGATCCCATTTAGTAGAGTAACAGATAGGCCATGAGCCAGAAATGGTTTACCTCCCCCCCTAGGGGGAATTTTGTAGACCATACTTTTCTTAAAGCCCAGCATCTTAGAAGTATTTTGCAGCATGTTAGCCCTCTGGCGAGTGGGGCGTTTAGCTGTAACAGCCTGTTACAAACGTTACCCATTAAAAAAATAAACATAAAATAAAAATAATAAAAAAATATAAAAAAATAGAAATCACTTTCCTATGTTTAAAGTTATAGTGGAGTCTAATAGAACAATCCAGTAGCTAAAAGTTTTGATGTTTGACAGGTCACTTTAGCTCACATGGTGTCATATACGTGACATTTGTCTTTACACTCCATTAAAATTGCTATTTCTATCCAAAATACTTTCTTTTTGTAAGTTACTCCTTCATTATTAGACCATATCTTTGTTACTGTATTAAAGACAATTTATTGATCTTTTCAGATCTGCAAAAATTATTATCCTATCTTGTATACTTTGGGAGAAATAGGTTGTTTAACACAGTGCCCCCTTATAAATGTTCCATATTACAATTATCACTTTCTGTGTAATTCAAGTGCTTGAACTACACTGTATGAATTAAAAAACAATAGGAAAAGGTACTATAAAATATGCCAGCCTATCTAAACAGCAAGGAACAGTTCCACAATATTTTGAACGCATTTTAGTCAGCCATAATGATCGATTATATACGTTACCGAGGGCTATTTTGTTAAACTCACATAATTTGATGATAGAATCATTTTATTTTAGTTGGTAGCACTTTCTTCATGAAAGAATCTTTAAATATAAAAGAAACCAGAGGACCATAGGTCCTGTAGCTCACCTGAGTCCATTCATCCTCAGCACTCAAGGGTAAGGAACTCTAAAGTAAATTGTACAATATGGCTTAATTTCAACTTTGCCTGAGTTGTTATGCTTGCCCTAGTTAATATTAGCAAGTTTGATGAAACATATTTGTAAGTCTAAATATTGCAGTAACACAGAAATAAATGCCATTTTGCACTTTTCCATATACAAGTCTTTGGAAACTTTAAAACCCCATAGCAATGAAACCATGTGGGCAACAATAATAAATAAAACAATATTTATGTAGTGCTAATGTCATGGGCATGTATGCGAAGAATCACCTTCATCCCCCAATATGGTTTGAGGAAAAGTTTTTTTCGAAAAGTTTTCCTTTATTAGTTTAAGTTGCCATGGCAACAAATCAAATTTGGTGATTTGGACAAAATTATATTGAATCGTACAGGACTACTCAAGAAACATTTCTGTAGGAAAAAATTCCAAATAACTGCAGTGAGATAGCTAAAATTGCGGATTTCCATTTTTCCCATTATAAGTCAATGGAAACTATAAGTTGCCATAGCAACCAAACTGATAAAGCAATTGCCATGAAAAACAATTATTCTGTAGAGGCTAGTACTCAAACCCTTTCTGTAAAGTTTCAGCTTTATCAACCACTTAGTTTCTGTGTAGATGATTTTTTAATATTTTTCTATTTTTAACCATTCGGTTGCAATGGCAACCAGCCAAATTGTGCAAATTGCATAAATCTAATAAGACTGATTGAGGACTACTCAAGGAACATTTCTATAGAAGTTTTGTCAAAATATCTTCAGTAACATAGCAATAAATGCAAATATTCCATTTTGCCATTATAAGTCAATGGCAACTGTAAGTTGCCATAGCAACCAAACTGCTAGAGCAACTGCCAAGAAAAACAGTATTTTTATAGAGGCTAGTACTTAGATTCTTTCTGTGAAGTTTAAGCTTTATTGGTTGCATAGTTTCTGAGGAGAAGATTTTTGAATTTTTTAACCATTTGGTTGCCATGGCAACCAGCCAAATTCTGCAATTTATAGAAATTTCATGTGGTTGATAGAGAACTACTCAAGGAACATTTCTGTAAAAGATTTGTCAAAATATCTACAGTGACATAGCAATAAATGCAAATTTTCAATTTTTCCCATACAAGTCAATGGAAACTTTAAGTTGCCATAGCAACCAAAGTTCCAAAGGGATTTGGATAAAAAACAGTATTATTGGTTCCCCTTGCCTATAGATGCTGTATATGAAATTTGGTAACAATGGGCCTTGTAGTTTCAGAGGAGATGTCGTTTGAAAATATTGACAGACGGACGACGGACGACGGACGACAGACGACGGACGACGGATGCCTGCTTATACTATAAGCTCACCTGTGAGCCTTCGGCTCAGGTGAGCTAAAAATGCATTCTGGTTTATTTTCTATGATGTCATCACTAGAAGTAACGTAAATAACATTAACATTTAACATATTTCATTATAATACCTTTAATCAGGTTTTTTCCCACTGTCACATAAAAAAACAACATATATAAGTCTGGGTGTTCTTATGATATACTGTGTACTTGGACCTAGCAACACTTCTCTCAGTTATTTCTCTTAGGGTTCATGAGGTGTGTTTTATACGTGATTAAAACCAGTGTACTACAAACTGTAATGTTAAGGGCATAGATATATTCTGCACACGTAAAACGTTGTTTTTTTTTGTTGTTTTTTTTTGCTGGCAACTTTGTTATTATATCAAAGATAAAAGTATTTCATAATGGCGTTGCCCAGTTTGTTTCTTTTACAATTTGTACATTTGAGTTCTAAAGACAGTAACATACGTTAAATTTTGTTATATACAACTTAAAAAAATAAACAAAATACCACACCAGAAAAGATAAAAAAGATAAAGCCGCAGCTAAGCCAGCATAGATTTTGCATATAGGGCTCGAATAAAATGATATACAATCAGTATGATAACATTAAAAGCTAAACGCTTTTGACGTGTTTAGTATAAAATTATAAAATAATCAGTAATTAACAATGCAAATGTAGTACCACCTTGTTTACTGACAGGATTTGGTATAGTTTTTATGTGCACACTGAAAAAACTATAAAGCAGAACAGTAAACCTGAAGTTGAAGACTTAAGCCAAATACAGTTCTGCATCAAAGCTAATGTAGATATTTGCTGGCAGCGTATTCTTACTGTTGTAAGACTATCGTATATTTTACGTTACCAAGGGAAACAACATTGCTGAGTTACAGTTAAGAAACAAACTTTTGAAAATAATAAATGGTAGTGACAATACATTGCTTTATTTAGCTTATTTATGTATTTAACAATAATGTGTCAACCAGGAGTTTGGGAGAATAGTATCAGAAACATTTAATACAGAAAAGAGACACTGGCAGTTTACTAGCATACTTTAGCAATCTATTAATGCTATGTTTAAGATGAACTATATTTCTATGCTTTTGTGTCTTTCTTTTTAAAGTCTAAATACTTTGGATAATCTCTTAAAGAATCTAACTACATTCAACCATCTATTAAAGCATCTATTCACCAAAGAACATAAAGATACGTTTAGTTGGACAAAAATATTTCAGGGACAGTGTTCCAGTAACTCTGTACACATAATGACATTGCAAATGAAAATGACAGAACATATTAATGTTAGTCCTCGCTGTTCAGATATCTATGAGCAAATCTTAGTTGTTCTCCTTCAGAATGTATTCGCCTACACTGTAGCTATGCTTTGCAGCATAATATTGAGAAAAAAAAAAAGAAAAGAAAGGCGGAACAAGTAACGTATACAACGTATTCATTGCGAGTTTATGGATTCGTTATTTCCGATATCCTAAACTAAACAGTATTTCTAAAGAGCAAATAATCAAACAATAGAAATAGTGCATACCTATACATGCCAAGGAAGGGTTAACCTAAATAACTTACTGCATTTGATATCTGTGACCTTGTATTACCATATTGTTTACTTTTTAGCAATAAATATGGTTGAAAACTGCTTATTTATGACATCTTACTGCTTATCTTATCATCTTTGTCCAAATTTATTAAATTCTGTTAGGGAATACAGCATTTTGGCAATATCCAAACAACAATTTTAGTTGCTTACATCTTGAAAAATTGACTGAAATTTGTATTTCGTAACACCTTTAGTCCGTGATAGTAACAACAAGTGGGAATAAAACCATGGGGTTTGCAAAATTACCTGACGAGTTAAATATTTGTAACAACATAATGAAAAATAGAACTCCTGAACAAGCTGATGACAGAATGATGTATGCGTTATAAAGTATGTCACTTTCTATCAGCCTTAAATTTTCACATTGTTAATAGTTTGTAATGTATTTGATGGCCGGTAACTGCATAAACAGATCATGTAGATCACAAATTAATATGTAAGTTATGATCACGGGAGCCACACATATTTGCTAATCTATGTAAAGCATTTCCTGTGCAAAGAGGCTCGTGGCTGACGATTCGACTGACAGCATAGAAAAATGATGTTTATCCCTATTGGGAGAGTTGGTACTGCTTTTGATTGCCTCGGCTGGCAGTCACAGTTGCATATTTGTATGTAGGGTAATTGCATGGCTCAGCCAACAGCACAGGTCGCGAAATTGGTTTTATCCCCATCATGACGAGAACCTAAATATTAATCAGTTGCAGCATATATCAACTCTTACTTATTTCATTCTATGCATAAAATTTAAAAAAAAAATCATCTTTATGAAGTCACTGTTAAGTGAAACTGAATTGAAGGCAAGGTCGAAATGCTTCAGCTATAACAATCTATGTGGGTCCTGCTGAGTTTTTTTGTGTATTTCAAAGAGCTAAATTGCCATCTGACCTGTGGTAAGCTAATACTACAGCAATGAATAATTCATATTGCCCGGGAACTAAATTTTTGATAACAGATGATTCACAAATCTTATCCCCCGACATATTACAATTATGTAACGTAAGATTACTACTAGATTGATTTTAAATATACACTATCCAATGATTTTTTTTTTTATAGTTTGAGGACATATAAAACGAGCGTTTATTCATGTTTACATATACAACAGTGTCTACTTAAGACATAATACAGATAATATTAAAAACGAAATGCAGCTGATGTTGGCTTTCTTAGCTTTTCTCGTCACTTTGTAGGTTAAATTCTTCAAAAATAAGTTTCTGTCCACATTTAATATATCCACTGCTAACTGCTGCCTAACTTATCTAAGCTGTGCATGAATCAAAGAAGATTGATGGAGCACGTATAAACTTCAGTCCACCATTTCAGAGATTTAGTCTGGTTGTTTTTTTTTCGATTTTTTGTAGTGGTTATATACGTTACATATTTATTGTGACTGCTGATGAGTTTTGTAAGACTTTAGTTTGTTTGTTTTTTATACCAGACTATTGAAACAGACATATATATAACAATTACTTTTCTCTTCACTTCATTCTTACAATTTTCTCCTTATATTACATGTATTTAGACACTGAAGGGGAAAAATGTCAAATACAACGTAAACTACGTTATACGGTTTAGTCAACTTATCGTTGACAATGTCAATTACCTTGAAACAGCGATTTATGTACTAGCAGACAAAACCCAACATTATTTAGGGCGAATACTAACATTTGTATACCAATGTGTATTTTCTATTATAACGTGAATATGTAAATTTGGGTAGTGTAAGTAACGTTGACGTTACACGTTAATGCCCCAACGTACAGAGGGCTAACATGTGTCATTTTGTTTCTTATATAATGTAGTTTCAGAAAATCATAGTGTCCAAAATTCCCCCTGGGGGGGGAGGGGGGTCTATGGTCAGCTCAAGGTCTAAGAACCGGTGCTGTTTCAAGACACCATCCTTCAGTAGTGTAGCGGTAAAAGCGCTTCTTTAGAAGGAGATGTGAGTATGAGGACAGAGATAGAGATAGATCACAGGGTATAATCGATTCCGCTAATAATCGCTTCCTGCAGAGACTGTACATAATATTTGGCTTCCGCCGAGACTGTCCACGATCTCTTGCTTCCTGTCGAGACTTCTGTACATGATAAATGGCTTCCTGCAGAGACTGTCCGCGTGATTCTGCTTCCTGCCGAGGCTCTCGGCAGGAAGCAGAGCCACGCGGACAGTCTCGGCAGGAAGCCATTTTTCGAGGACAGTAGTCTCTGCAGGAAGCAAGAGTTCGCGGACAGTCTCGGTGGAAGCCAAATATGACGGACAGTCTCTGCAGGAAGCGAAAATTGGCGGAATCGATTATACCCTGTGTAGATGACTTCTAAGTAGAAGTACATGTAGCACTGGTTTCGCTACGCTTCTGAAGGGTAATGTCTTCTGAAGCAGCGCTAGTTCAGCTGTTCTATCAAAGAGTGAAGTGCTCTAAACTGGCCCTAGTTCAAGCTGTGGCGCAAAAAGCGAGTGTTATATGAAGTGGCGCTTTAATAAACGTACCTTTACCAAATATAGAGCAACAGACGCGCGTTTCAGTATTTGACATCTACTGTGTCGCTGAATCTCAGGCTTTTGATGGTTAATTGAAATGGGAACGTCTCGGTAGGCAATGACCGAACACTTATTGACGCCTTCCGCTAGACACAGTAGCTGCAGACATCAAGTATTTAAGAGATGCCTATACGTATTAAATAGCGCTGAGCGCAGGCGGTCCTCACTGAGCCTCTTCAACAATGCGTCCCGAAAAAGACGAGAGACAAGAGCACTAAAGGGTGATGTCTTCATAATCATACCAGTTACCCTGCGCTACCAAAGAATAATATCTACTGAGACAGCCTAGTTCTGCTGCTTTATCTTCCTGCGCTATTAAAGAGTTGTGTCTTATGACTTTGCTCTAAGTCTGTTGCCCATACCAGATCCTTGGTAAGTCAATTTTACATGATCTCTTACATGAAAGAATAACCAGCTTGGCGAAACCACGGTTTTGCTGAATCATGCAGATTTTGCCCATGTGAAATCGATTTAAACCGTGGTTTTAGAGGAAAGGACCAGGTATGATTTGGGCCATATTTGGCCCCCTCATTTATGAATTTTTCAAAATTGCACTTCTTTAACTTCTGTTCATGTAATGTATGAGTTTAAACCTTTAGCCATCAATTCTGACTAAAATAATCTATACTCTAATGATATTTAACTTCTTCTGAGCCTCTAAATGTACCCCTCCTTAGCTGGTTTTGGCAATTTCGGCCATTTTTGGCTTGCATTTGGACCGAAAACTACCTGAGCGCAGGCAAGTGCACAGCTGATTTTTTGCATAATAATGCATTTTAAGAACATCAACAATGTATGAAATAATCAGCTGTGCACTTGATGTATGCAAAAAATCAGCTGTGCACTTGCCTGCGCTGACACCTAATTTTAAACTTTTCTAAATAAAATAACGTCATTGACAACGGTTGCCTTACAAGGACGCGCGTGCGACAGGAACTCTTTTGGCGATGAAGGTAGACAATCTACGGATCGCCAACTAAATAAAAAACCAAAACAGACCGCTTTACCTTCTTTTTGATAAGTAATACCAGAATATATGATGCAAAACATAGTTTTTCGCTTCTTCATTCATGACGACGCTTGACCTATTGTCAGAAACAACTCCTGATTCTGAAGGATAATTTATATGCAACTGGGGAAGAAATAGAAGCCGGAAATAGTCCCCCAGGACCAAAATCCGGGACCAATTTTTGTTGGCATTAAAATTGTACTAAACATGTAAATAACGAACTGAAAATTGGACCATAAGTAGATTATAGTCTCTTCTCAAAAATGCATATAAAGATTTTATAAAACTTTCAATATTTATTGAAATTTTAACAAAAATACAGAACCACGTCGAGCTCTTTCGACCCGGGACCAGTTTTTGCGGGATTGACGATGTCGAGCAAATCTCAATGTTTTCCTACAGAATCATTTTAAACCCCAATTTTTTACATTTCGTCATCTGTAAACATACAAAAGAGGATAAAATTTAAAAAAAAAATGTGAAATTTATCTGTAATTTTCGCGAAAAATTCGACCCGGGACCAACCCGGGACCAATATTGTCATTTATCTATTGTGCAATGTTAACGATGTCAATGAATTTTCAATTTCATCTACATTATCGTTTAAAATCTCATTGTTTTACTTTTTGTCATATCTAAAGATACCACAAAAGACGAAAATGCAAAAAATCGTAAAATATATCCCTTATTTTAAGAGAAAACCTACCCGGGACCAAATGGTCATTTTCTGCGGTTTAGACATTGTCTTGGTACGTTGCCATAGAATTTGAACATTCCACAAAAGCAGAAATATATTGATCAGCTTCTAAAATAAATGGAGCAAAATTAAGAAAAAAGAAAGAAAGGACGGCGTATTTTAATTAAAAGCACTTAAAATCATTAACGAGACTATATTTTCTCCACTACATTCACAGATTACTCCTTGAAAAAGTTCCCTTGATGATAAAATGTCTTCAATAAAAACTTCTTCAGATTCTTCAATTTCTTCTTCTGATTCCACAATATCCTCAAGGCTCTGAGTGAGGCCATTTTTGCATTTGTCATCAACTTGGCATTTAAAATCGGTATAGTGATATCACAGTTTCGGAGGGTTAATAATAAATTCCGAGGGTTTATAGTAGATTCGGTTTTAAAGAAATTTGCATTTATAGTAATTTATTATTCGGATTTATAATAACTCGCTGGATTTAAAGTGCACCTCATATGAGCTGCCGTTTTAGTATGGGGTGCCGATTTACTTTAAATTCTCTGTTCTTTGATATTACGATACCGGTATCATTCATTTTATTTTTTTATTAATCACTAATTACTTTGTGACATGATACTCATGATGTCATTTATCCTCTTAAATATATTCATAATATAATTTATAAGATATCTAAGTTAAAAATTTAGCTTTCAAACAAAATAAAGAAGACTTGTGTTTGCAAGACAATCAACCAAATCTGGAGAGAAACAAGAAAAACTATAACATGAAATGTCATGTTATATTGGGCGTTTGATTTTACTTCTCAGTTTATGCAGGTTTATAGAAGTAAATGTCGCAATGATTGTTGAATGAAACTTGAATCTCATTGCAGACTGATGAGGCTTCTTCCGTGTTGTTTTCGACCCCAACAAATTATCTTACTTCGATATAGCCACGCAAAAAACTTTAGTTTTTGGATGTATTAATTTTGTCAAAAATGACCACAGTAACATATCTTTGATCAGAAGATTTGTAAGCTAGTGCAGAATACTAGGCTAACACAATTTTTGACTTAAGACTTGCATTTTAAGAATAATATATAGATAAATAAAACTGAGTAACCTTTTGTTCATTTTTCTCTATTTTCTCTATATACTAATATTAAAGAATGATGCATGGTCATGTAAATCACAACAATATTGACCGCGTTTAATGTAGACTAAAAGATATGCAAAAAGACCTTAGTGCAGCTAAATTGAACTATATGGACCTAACACCTTTAATTCAAAATAAAAATGCAAGGAAGGCAATAAAAATCGAAAAGTATCGATGTCCTACGATAGCCCAATTACCTCTCTTATTTCACAATTCTGAATTTCGAATTCTGAATTCCAAAATTCGTAGTACAAACTGAGTGATAAATTAAGATGAATGAGATTTATGTTAGTTGAAATGCAAATAACAATTGGTTTTAGGCCCGATTTCACGTCACAGTTATAACTCGTATTAACCAGTCCGTGGTCTATTTTACCGTAAGGCGCAATGTAAAATTTTGGTGTTCCGAATGCTAATCCATGTACTAAGTTTAACGTGAATTCGGGCCTTAGTATATAAAAATCTGAATTAAATAATTTCACTAGAAAAAATAATGAACTATGTGAATATGCTGATCATTGTCGCGTGCAAAGGGACCTTCTATACCTAGTATAGGTATATAAGATATCATATAAGAATCTAATATACTATATAAGATATCTAGTATAGGTATATAAGATATCTTATTTGACTTTTCCATAAGACGCAACACAATATATGTTATCTGATATAGCATTTAAGATGTTTTGTAAATCAGATATGCTATCTTATATAGGATGTGAGATATCTTATTTAAATATATAACATATCTGATATATCAGATATCTGATTTATTATATAAGATATCTTACATGCTATATAAGATATCTAATATATAAGATATCTGATATAAAATATAAGATATCTTATATGAAAAATTAAATAAGATGATAACTCATATCCTATATAAGATATCTTATTTTCTAAATAAGATATATCCTGTATCGGATATCTTATAGAGGATATAAGATTTCTTATATGTTATATATCTTATATGTTATATTAGATATCTTAACTGGCATATTAGATATCTAATATACTATATAAGATATCTACTGTGCTTTATGATTAGTAAAATGGCTTGCCACAGATATCACTATACAGATTTGGATATATATCAAAAAGTAAAGTGAATATGATTTTTCGATATCACAAATTCGATTTTTGTTTGATATCACTTATTTGATTTGGCGATATCAGTAATCTGAGTTTGTGATATCACTAATTCGTACAAAATCGAATTTGTGATATCACAATGTCGATTTTGTGATACCACTATTTCAAGTATGTGATATCACATGGGTATCACATTATTTTCTGATTTCACTAACTATTATGTGCTATCACTGACTCACCTGAGTGTCATAAACCATGGGTTATATTATGTTTACTAAATCGATTTAGTGAAATCACAAAATCGTTTTTGTAATATCGATTTCTTGATATCACTAGTTAGGAACGAATTACTGATCACAAACTCGATAGATATAGTGATTTCATAAAATCGATTAAGTGATATCACAAAATCGAATGTGACATCACTAAATAGATGTTGTGATATACAAAATCGAATTAGTGTTATCACAAAGTAGCTGTGATCTCGTGTCATCACAAAATCAATTTTGTGATATCACTTATTCTATTTTGTGGTATCACTAATTGGATTTTGTGATATCACTCAATCGTACATATTTTGTGATATCACTTTTTCGATTTTATGGTATCTAGAAACATGTCAATGAACATCAGTCTGATTTTTACCGGCTTAAATACATTCACTGCACTACCTAGAACCATTTGGTTGAACATTTGTCTAATACCTACCCACTCAGACACATTCATCTCACCACCTGGAAACACATCGATGAAAACCAGTCAAATAACTAAACCGCACTCCCTCTAAACATGTCAATTAATAATTAATATATGTCTGATACGTACTTGCTCAGATACACTAACCACACTGCTAGCCGCAATGCCTACAAACATTTCGAAGAACACTTGTCTGATAGCAGCCTGCTCAAACACAATCACCCCAGAAACATATTGATGAACACCGGTCTGATTCCTACTTGGTAAGACATGATCACTTCACTACCAAGAAAAATTTTGATGTACACCGGTCTGAATTTTACCTCTTTAGACAATTCACTGCACTACTTAAAAACATGTCAATGACTGGTGTTCATCAACATGTTTCTAGGTAGTACACTGTGTTTGTCAAAGCAGGTAGGAATCAGTCAATTAATATATGTCTGATAGGTACTTGCTCAGATACACCCACCGCACTTCCTTGAAACATTTTGAAGAACACTTGTCCGATACCGACCTGCTCCAACACAATCACTCCGCTATCTTAAAACATGTCGAAGAAGAATGGTTTGATTCCTACTTGCTTAGACATGATCACTTCATTACCAAGAAACATGTCGAACACCAGTTTTATTTTACCTCTTTAGACAATTCACTGCACTACTTAGAAACATGTCGATGACTGGTGTTCATCAACATGTTACTAGGTAGAGCGCTGAGTTTGTCAAAGCAGGTAGGAATCTGTCAGTTAATATACGTCTGATATGTACTTGCTCAGATACACTCACAGCACTACCTAGAAACATTCTGAAGAACACTTATCTGATCCTGACATGCTCGGACACAATCAGCCCACTACCTAGAAACATGTCAATGAACACCGGTCTGATTCCTACCTGCTTATACATAATCACCGCATTACCTAGAAACATGTCAATGAACACCAGTCTGATTTTACCCTCTTTAGACAATTTACTCACTACCTAAAAACATGTCAATGACTGGTGTTCATCGACATGTTTCTAGGTAATGCGGTGAATTTGTCTAAGCAGGTAGGAAACAGACCGATGTTCATCAACATGTTTTAAGGTAGGATGGTGAAGTTATTAGGGACCGACCATTTGATATTCTGGGGGGGGGGGGGGGGGGGGGGGGGGGGGCCTGGTATTCTTGATGGAGACACAACATTTTATTTCACTGGCCTCTGGAAACAATTTCTTTTTTTTTTTCACCTTGTGGAAGCTAATTTATTTTTTTTACAAACTAACTCAAACAGGTTTTTTTTTTTTATTTTATAGATGAACTATCAGATCCTTGTTTACTTGATCTTAATATCCTTTTATTTTACCCACATCAGTATTTTTTACACCTTTTTTTCTCACAAAAAGAACATGGTGCTGTCTTTAACCAGGCGAAGGGCATGGCTTAGCTTGCTTTTGCAAACCAGTGCCTGGAGCATGTTACTCTTTTCATCTAAGGTACAGATACAAACATCCCTGTATGAGTTTGGCAAAAAAATTAGGCCTTAAATTAGGGATATTTTGGCCAAAATTTAGGGCTATTTTGGCAAAGTTTTAAGGCTAACATTAGGAATTTAAGTTTTTTTCTAACCCAATATATGCCCAAACATGCTTTAGTTGTCCTTTAGAAAGTTGATAAATACTTACTTATAGAGTCACATACATGAATGGCAATTAATAAAATGGCTGAAAGTTATGTGCTAAGAAGTTAACAAAGGGGGGTCTGGGGGGCGTTGCCCCCCAGAAGCTAAAGCAATTTCCCAATTTCAATTGCAATTTTAAGACTGGAAACAAGAGAAAAACTAGGAATGATGGTAAAAATAAGGGTTTTTATATTGGGACTTTTGCCTTTTAGAGTGTTTCTTTTGCCATAATGGTTTTGTGTCCCATAAGCTTGTGACTCTTTTGCAATTCAGTTTTAGTGGAAACATTTACTTAGTAATGTGGCAGATCAATGATACATGTATGTGAATGTTGTATAGGATGTTTTTGCAAATGTATGCACATGCGGGCCCGCTGGTGTAAACCAATTGTAGATAATATTAAAATATAACTATAAATATGGGGGTCTGGGGGCGCAGCCCCCAGAAGCCAGAGAGATTATAAAAACTCAATTCCAATGGAATTATCAGCAGACTATATTTTTTTTGGAAATTTTGGGTGGAGACAGGTTATTTTTTTCTCTTACTTTTGAAGCCAGATTATTTTTTTTAACCCCCTTATGAGCCAGGTTATTTTTTTCTTGCATATCCAAAGACAGGGAATTTTTTTGATAAATATACCAGGCCCCCCCCCCCCCCCCCCAGAATATCAAATGGTCGGTCCCTTAGACCGGTGTTCATCAGATTGTTTCTAAGTAGTGGGGTCAGTGTGTCTGAGAAGATAGGTTTCAGACAAGTGTTCATCCAAATAGTTCTAGTTAATGCAGTGAGTGTGTCAAAGCAGTTAAGATAAGGAATAAGACCGCTGTTCATTGACATGTTTCTAGGTAGTGTGGTGAGTGTGTCTGAGCAGACCGGTATTCATCGATAAGTTTCTGGGTAATGCAGGATGCATCTCTAAGCAGGTAGGAATCAGACCGGTGTTCATAGGTGTTATGCCGGTGTTAAGTGAGTCTGTCTCTGAACTCACCAATATACCCCAAAACAACTCTTTCAACATCAGGATGAGTCAAAAGTGTAGCTAGTTTGGCCAGATGAGACCTTTATATAATATTTACCTTGTACCCCATCCTGTTAATAATGAAGTTTTGAACCAAGTGTGGATGGATTGCAACTTAATAGTTTCATACTGAAAGAGCTTTTACTCTTGTTTCAAACGGTACAATATAGTAACTATGCCTGTAAATATGAATACAATATTAGGTATACTTTTCTAATAATATATTAAACAAAAGAAAAACTAATGTAAGTGTCTGGATTATCCTCGAAGGACTTAGCTCAAACCGCAGTATTGGTGACATTTACTTCCGCTTACACTGACAAATCCTTGCGTTTCGTTTTTTTGTTGTTTTTTTTTTTTTTTTTGCTGAGAAATCTGTTTGAATTTCAATAAATTCACGAACTAAACATTAAAGTTAAAGCCAGTGAGAATCACGAGTGTACAGTCTTATGTATCGGATTTTGTATTCAGATTCGTTCTTTCGTTTTGATACGGTGATCTCTCCATGAAATCTAAATGAATATGGGTCGAAACGTCCTGAGACGAATCGTCCCGGGTTTTTGGCCTGTTTGGGACGAAACGTCCCTGGCACGAAACGTCCCGATACGGTCTCGAATATCTAGGTCACGGCTTAAATTTTGTTATGCGAGCTCAAATTCAACAATTGAATTCACCTTTCATGGACTGAATTATTATTTTTGATCATTACTAATTTAGCGGTATCAAGGTCGATTGAATATTGAGATAACGTTGTTCAAATCTCGTAACGATGTTCACTAGGAAAATACGGCTAGACCGAAGTACTCATAGTGAAGAAACTGCGTACTTGTACTTCTACAGGTGTGATCCAATTTGGTATACACGGGTAATATGGGGAAATTTCATTATCACTTAATAACTTTTAATATTCTTAATATATTTTTACATCACAAACGGTATCAGAAAGTAAAATTCTTCATCTTTAATATCGTGTTTTAATTTTGATTCTAGCTCTAGTACAAAATGGTCTTTTTTGGGTGATTATCTAGAGGTATATAATTTAATTAAACAAATAACAAAATCTCCGTAAAACATCTAGGGCACACAAATTCGACCGCTTATTTAGAATCAAATTGATACAAAATGTTATGCATCACAAATGGATCAGTTAAGAAGAAAGAATATATTTTTATCTGATGTAATTTTTATTAGTCTAGCTAAATGATAAAATGGTCTTTTTTCATTATTTGTTCAAATTTTCATTAATGATTTTTGTATGCCGGTCGTTTCCGTGCGTTTTCGTCAAAACTTCGGCGATAGACGACGCGGCTTTAGGTCATAGCCTTGGGCGAAGATTATATGTATGAAGAGTATGATACACAATTTATGATTGGAAATTGTAGTAATGAATTTTCAAGTAGCTAAATTATGTAGATGTAGGTTCATCCAGCCTGCTTGAAACAAAAAGGTGAAAGATTTTTTTTCTGGTCCAGAGCTGCCCTATAATGTAGACTAAAGTTTTCTGATGAAGCCGTGCGTCTGAAAAATAATTGATGCAAACAAATTCAAATTTCAGTCTAATTAGCTTAACATGAAGACGAAAAGTCGATCGGCAAACTTCTTTCAACTTGTGAAAATAATTTATATCACTGGTGCCGAATGGAAAGACAATTATCGTGTGATTGCATAATGCCAATTAGTAAATTGATTTCGGTGTGTTTCGAAATTTAGCTTTTGCTCAGTAGTTGCTCATTAACGATTGTTTTTGCGAGGCAAAGAGCCACATTAAATATCTCTCTCTCTCTCTCTCATTCCATGTCTCTCTCTCTCTCTCTCTCTCTCTCTCTCTCTCTCTCTCTCCATGTATCTGTAATCATTTGTCTGAATTCGCCTTAAAATCAGTAGTATGTTAGTAAAACAGTTTTACTACTTCTGTTTATTATGAACTTTATGAAATTGTATTATCTAGTTGTCTTTACATTAACAAGCTAATAATTTATTTATTGTCATTTTTTTCTTTTTTTATTTCTTATTTTTATTTTTGTAATGTTATTTTTCAGTATCTTTTTTTTTATAATTTATTTTTATTTCTCAATTTCTTTGCTAGGAATGCCTGCTTTGGTACATAAGAAGAACTTTAATTTAATTTTGCTTATTTGTTGTTTGGATTTGAAAATAAACATTCGGCGGACTTTAGATGTAGTATGGTTTTCTTCGTAAGAACCAGAAAACTGTATACTTATGTAGCGTTAAATTATTTTTGTTTGTTGGCTTTTTTTTCAAAGACGGTCTACATGTTAACACGTTTTTGTTTTCTCATATGTTTAAAGTGACAATACTTCAATAAGGCTCAAATTCGATTATTACTCTTTGTCGATTTATGTAACTGGGGTAAACAATACAAATGACACGGCACGCGTCCACAGTACCGTGTCGCAATAAATGAGCCATGACATGACAAATCGAACAAAGTGTCATGTGCGACCAGCGAAGACTCAGATCCGCCTGGACCTTCGCCCATTCTGATTAATGTCTCCGCTATGCGCTTAAAAGGTAGCTTAGGGTCTAAGCTACCTACATGCCGACAGCGAAGACTCATCATACTTGGCGGTTGCCAAGACTGATCTGAGTCTTCGCTTAGCGCACATGCCACTTTGTATATTGTGTTTTGTCGCGGTCAAATATATATTGTCTAAAGACGACGAAGGCAATATGGGAAAAGACCTTTTTCACATTGTTTCCGCCCATGCGCCTAACGCTCAAATAACGCGTCTTATCTCGATAAATGGCGAGATAATACTCAAAACTATATGTCAGAGCGCGTAGAAAAAAACATGAAATAGCTGATGATGATTGGATGATTTGTGACTTTACGTCCTGTTTAACAGTATTTCAGTCATATCAAGACGACGGCAGAGTGATTATGAAAGGCTGTGTGCCATGGAACCCCTTTTACGGTAGAAAAGATTTTCGCCTCAAGCGGGGCTCGAACTCGGGTCCGCTTGATCAGTAAGCCAGCGCCTAACCCACTGAGCAACCGGGACTACTCTGAAATATCTGTTTTAAGTTGAAATGAAGGAATTGAAATACAGAATTTTTATCTATTTACTTTGAAATTAAGACTTCAAATATAGAACATTTGTTTATTTCATTGATTAACTCATTTTTGCCCAGTGGAATGTTTTATCCCTATGAAATGAATGGGTCCATATGTCAGTTAAGGGGTGTCTGGTTTATTTTATTATCATTTTTATAGGAGAAATGCCCATTTGTGTTATGCAAACAGTGTAGAGCCTATTAAGACGTTGTCATTTCCTGCGTCTGATCTTGGTCTGCACTGTTTGCCTAGGCATGCCCTATATATGGGACGCCAGGCATTAGTGGGTTAATTTATTTATCACCTGGTTACTTTCATATACTCTTCGATTTATTTCTTTATTTCTTTATCTATTTTTTCACCGAAGTACAAACTTAAAGAAATCATATTGTTTGTTTGTTTGTTCGGTCGGTTTGAAATTTCACCTACGATACGAAACAAAGATTCAAATAATGAACTAATCCTTTAATCACAGTATATAAGTTGTCTTCTATCGTATAGTTTTAGAATTATCTCTCCCCCCCCCCCCCCCCGCCTCCCCCCACCCACACACACACACACACACAAAAAAGAGAAGAAGTTGAGTTGTAAGACTGACTCATGTATTATACCTACCCATTCTACCAAAATTAGATTTTTCATCAACTGACTCGGGAATGAAATTCAGTTTAAGCCATAAAGTTCAAATTTTTATCATGACGGAGATAAGAGTATTTAGCCTTAGGGATTAATTTGACACCTGCGATTATCGCCTGTTGTCGTCTAGTTTCGGAGAACTGCCGATGGTTATCCGGAGATTCTACCTGTATAGCTGTAAGAAACAATGGTCAGTATCAAATACGAATATTCTGCCAGATGCTTCCAATCGGAATACACATACGCTCAAATAATCATCGTTTACTTTCCTTCCACTGTGCATATTAGTCTAGAAAGATCTGTTATCGTCTTTTATATATATTTAGCCTATGTATTACATGGAGATACTCAGGTCTTAAACTTCTTATATGCGTTGACAAAATACCTAACTACTTTGTACATAATCATTCCGCGATGTAAACAGGCCAGAAGAAATATTGGTTCCAAGTCTACTTACATTTAAATGAAGAGGGGAACCTAACATTAACTGGATCAATATTGACGTAACAACTCGTAACGTCGATTTCTGAATTCAATGGGACTCATTAACTACTAGTTAGACTAACTCTATAATAGAACTTCTAGGCTTAGAAACTATACATGACTTCTGTTTTTCTTAACTTCTACGCCCAGAAAAAAAATGAAGCAGGCGAGCTGGTAAAGAAACTATGGCATCTCTAACAACTCTATATGCTTAATTTAAATGGAGATAATTTCAACGTTTTTGAAGTTTACATTTATTTTCAAATCGTGATCACAATAAACATAAGCGTTTGTTTTTTTATGCGTACTTGTACGACTGTTTATTGTGCACAAGATAATTTTCCCATGCGCATGCGCAAATTCAAGTTACAGTCTACTTTATGAGAATAAGAATAAGTTGGAATACACCGGGCAGGACAGGCAATTATTCTCCATGATTAAATTAAGTAATCAGAGGTCTGTCCAATGCGGAATAATGCTCCACAAGGCTCAATCCTCGGTCCGCTTCTTTTCTTAATATTCATAAATGACATCGTCACAGAAATTGGCTCTAACATCAGATTGTCTGCTGACGACACTAGTTTATACATAATAGTTGAACATCCAGACACAGCAGCTTTATGTCTCAATAATGACCTGCAAACTATCACTGATTGGGCACATAAATGGTTGGTTACCTTTAATCCCCTTAAAACTGAATCCCTTACCATCTCACGTAAAATAAAGAAACCATATCATCCTCCCTTACACATGTCAGGAACCCAAATTAAGGAAGTCAACAATCATAAACACCTTGGTGTCTACTTGTCAAACGATTGTACCTGGCATAACCACATTGAATATGTTAAGGAAAAAGCATGGAAAAGGATCAACACAATGCGTAGGCTAAAATTTGTCTTAGACAGAAAGTCCCTTGAAGTAGTGTACATTTCATTTATACGACCAATTTTAGAATATGGCGATACATTATGGGATAACTGCACCCTGTATGAGAAACGGGAACTTGATAAAATACAAAACGAAGCAGCCCGAATCGTAACTGGTACTACCGCTTTAGTTTCTCTCCAACTTTTATATGATGAGGTAGGGTGGGAGTCATTACAGTCTCGAAGATCAAACCATAAACTTTGTTTATTTTTTAAAATGCAACATGACCTAACTCCAGTCTATTTGTCATTTCTTGTACCGCCCTCTGTAAGCGAAACTTCTAGATACAATCTTCGTAATGCTGACGATTTTACAACTATTCAGTGTAGATCTCAGCAATATTACACGTCTTTTCTGCCTTCAGTTGTACGGGACTGGAATAACCTCCCACAACAAGTAAACAGTTAAACTCCTTACTGTCCTTTAAATCTTTCCAGACTCTTAATAAAATCAAAGTGCCGAAACATTTTTATACTGGTAAACGATATTGGCAAGTTATACATACAAGAATAAGGACAAATTGCAGTGCGTTAAACAGCGACTTATATTCGAAAAATATAACTGACTCTTCCCATTGAACTTGCGGCGCTGTTGAAAATGCTTATCATTTTTTCTTCACCTGTCCTCTGTACCATGATCAAAGAACCGTTATGTTAGACTCATTACAATTCTTGCCTGAAGTCCCTCTTAAGATAATATTCTATGGTGATGAGGCACTTTGTCTTGAAAATAATTTAAGTATTTTTTCAGTTGTTCAAAAATTCATAGAAAAAACTAATAGATTTAAAGTTTTATCAGTTTTAAAACCAAACAAGTAAACCGAAGGAGCATTGTCATCATTATTGTTTAGGATATTGTAACAATTGTGTAATGTTTCAGAAAGGATTTGGGAATGTTGTTCGTCGGATAGATTTTTTCTTTTTCCTCATGTCTGTTTATTTGTCTGTTTAATTATTTTCGTCATTGTCTTTATTTTTCTGAATTTGTCTTTTTATACTGATAGCTTTGCTAGGTAAATGTTTACCTTAAAAGTACATACATATATATTGTGTATTGTACAGTCTGCTCTCTTTCTATCGACGTAATTGGTCGGAGAGATTTTGATGTAAAACTGCATGTGAATCTGCTACCCACGGAATCTGATCTCCTGATAGATAGTGCACATAGCATTGACTGTTAATGCATACAAATAAATTAGATTTTTCGTTATAAAGAGGCCAAACATTCTAAACTTTGCGACTATCAGAAAATTCCTGTACTAGTTGTATCGTTTAATTATTTATTCAGTTATATTTCTTTCATCTTTTTTTAAATATGTATTTATGGAAATAGTGTAAATGCTACACTGTTGTACATGTGTAGATGTGAAACCGCCTTATAAAATTCTTAGCTCTTTGAAGGAGATGAACTATATAGCGGCTTTTAATAGCTTTCGTTCAAATCCTTAAACTGCTTGTTTGTAACTTGTAATTATATATGTATATTCAACTGAAATAAATATGTTTAAATCAATACGGAATAATGCATCTTTACATTAAATGTTGGCCAGTTTGTCCGGAATTATGAAAAAAAAAACTCAAGTTTTTATTTGTGTTAAGTATATATAAGATATATAGTAACTTTTATTGGATATCTTATATACGATAATATCTTTTATACGATATAAGATATCAAATGTGCACATTATTCCTCAAAACAGATATCTTATATGCTATATAAGATATTTCATTTAATATATAAGGTATCTTTTATGTTAAATAGGATATCTAATATTGTATATAAAGTATCTCATTTAATGTAGTTATCTGATATACTATCAAATATATACTTAGTGAGATATCTTATATACTTTCTAAGATATTTTATTTAACATATCAGATATCTAACTTAGTATATTAGATATTTTATATACTTGGATTAAACAGATATCTTATGTATTATGTCAGATATCGTACGTATTATATATCTGATTTAACATATTCGACAGCTCATATAATACATAAGACGTCTGATCTGATTTCCCTTTGACATAATTTATCTATTGAATTAAATAAGATATTTTATATAATTGAGCCGCGACGTGACAAAACCAACAATGTGGTTGTGCGCCCAGCGCAGACTCAGATCAGCCTGGGCATCCGCCCAGTCTGATCCTTCGCTGTCCGCATGGAGGTAGCTTAGACCTTGGCTAACCTTTAAGCGCTTAGCGAAGAGTCTGGTAAGACTGTGCGGATGTCCAGGCTGATTTGAGTCTGCGCTGGGCGCACAACCACATTGTTGGTTTTCTCGTGTCGAGGCTCAATTAATGAGATATCTGGTTTACCTAATAAGATATGTGATAGACTTTTAAGATATCTTACATGTCATATATAAGTATCTTATAGTCTATAGTACATAAGATATCTATTCAACAGACTAAATAGTAAAAGGGCTTGCCATATCATATATCGTTTTGTGATGTCACTAATTCTATTTTGTTATATTTGCTCCAGCGGTTCAGTGACGTTCTTACTGTTGTTTCATCACTGTAGATAATCCTGCTGTATATGTTCGCTGTTTCTATCCACTGATGGGTTAGAAGTCCTTCACACGAACTTAATAAACTAATGTTTATGTGCCACAACACCACAACAGAATCCAGGGAGAGGGTTGCGTGCGTGAAGAACCGGTTTAAGCTCCCCCCCCCCTCCATCCATCCCCCGCTTGCCCCCCCCCCCCCCCCCCCCCCCCACCACCACCACCACCAACACCCTTCTTCCTAAGTAATTTTATTACTGACAGAAGCAAGGCGGTGCTTCTGGTGTGGTTTATTACTATTATTGTCACTGTTTGTTGGCTTTCTATTAGGTTGTTGTTTTTTTTAATTTTTGATAGCCTCTATCAGGCCGTCTGTCCGGAAAGAGCTGGGGCCGTATTCATAAAGCCACTTAAGTCGTTGCTATGCGGTTGCTAATGCTAAATATCTATAAAGGAGGTTCCCTAAAACTATGAAATTTGGTCTGGAGGAACAGTCTTTGTAAGACTGTTCCTCCAGAGCAAATTTCATAGTTGTAGGAAATCTCCTTCAAAGAAATTTAGCCTTAGCAACAGCATAGCAACCACTTAAGTCGTTTTATGAATACGGCCCCTGGCCTCTTGGTCTTTCACTTGTCTTGTTTTGCTTTGTGTGCCGTCTATTTTTTATTTTTTTGCTTTCCCATTTGGTGTTTAGGCAGAATGTGCTAAACGATTGTGTCGGTTCCTGATCATTTAGGGGATAACTGTATTCAAAATTGTCATTTAGGGAGGTAAATTGCCGGTTTTATGATCGCAAATTGCGTTTACAGCTCCGCGTAAGAGGTATATCGTCGGTTTTATGGTCGCAAATTGCGTTTTACAGCTTCGGGTTTATGGTCGCAAATTGCGTTTTACAGCTTCGGGTTTATGGTCGCAAATTGCGTTTTACGGCTTCGGTTTTATGGTCGCAAATTGCGTTTTACGGCTTCGGTTTTATGGTCGCAAATTGCGTTTTACAGCTTCGGGTTTATGGTCGCAAATTGCGTTTTACGGCTTCGGGTTTATGGTCGCAAATTGCGTTTTACGGCTTCGGTTTTATGGTCGCAAATTGCGTTTTACGGCTTCGGTTTTATGGTCGCAAATTGCGTTTTACAGCTTCGGTTTTATGGTCGCAAATTGCGTTTTACAGCTGTAAAACGCCATTTGCGACCATAAAACCGACAATTTCCTTCCCCAAATGACAATTTTCAAAACAGTTATCCTCATTCTAATGCACTTTTTCACATTTTCATCCTTCAAAGTGTACTACATTGCACTCAAAGCTAGCACTTTCAGCAACGTAAACCCATACGTCAGCCAATGAGAAGCGACGTTCCATAATGACATCAGGTTTGCAATAGTATATATATTATCCCAGTGAGCAGACTATTTTGAAACAACGTTAAACCAACATTGATGACGTTAAAATAGCGATGTTTCAACGTCGTGTTCCTGCTGGGATCCTATTCAGCTCAAATCCATGCTCCAAGTGGATCAGACTGACTTTGCATCTAGTTTAGAATTTAGGACAATCCTCCTCTCTGATCGAACTAGGGTACCAAGACAGAGTCGAGAAATAAAACAAGAATTCCACGGAATGCTATGTCGCACCTGCATTTCAAACTGCAAGGTAAAAAAGTTTGATAAATTTATGTATAAAATTTGAGAGAACTGGACTTACATACTAAAAATGATGTAATTCTGGACGCAAGGATCATTCTGACACAAGTTTTGTCAAAATCTTTGACCAGTTTTTGAAAAATTGTCGTTTCGTGTTTTTCGCTATTTATAGTAAACAGTGGGCAGTAACCATCTTGAATTGTTCCAGAAAAGATGAAAACTGCTTCACGCAAGGATTATTCTAACATAAAATTGATTCAAATCAATTCCGGGGTTCTTGAGATATTATCATTTTCATGTTTTTGCTACTTTCAGTAACGGTCCATGGTGGCCATCTTGGATGGTCTATTCATATAAATTTGACATTTTTTGGAAAAAAAAAGCAAGGTCTCACTATTTTCAGTGCAAAATTTAGGCCAAATATACCAAGCGGTTCTGGAGGATTTGTTGATTTTATTCCTTTTGCTATTTTCAGTAATGGCAGCCATCTTGGATATTCATCCTGGCCGAATTTAGCCTTTCTGAAGCTGTGGAGTCTGGTCATACTCCATATGAAATTTGAGAACCATGGGTGCAGTGGTTTTGTAGAAATTAATTGAATACTTTTTAGCACCAGGGTTAACGCAAAACTGCGTAGAATTTGCCATTTTTAGTGATTATGGCCAGCTTGGAGTTTCGACCTGACCATTCTGAAGCCTTGGGGTCTGGTCATGCTCCATGTGAAATTTGAGAACCATGGAAGCAGTGGTTTTCGAGAAATTAACTGAATGATCTTTAACGCCAGGGCTAACGCAAATGTGCACGGAATGATGGACGAACGGAATGACGGACGGACGGACGGAAAATCGGACGCCTATATCGCACCTAAAGCAGGTGCGACAAAAAAAAAAAAAAAGTATTCCACTTTTCAGGAAACGCCATCTCGTAATATACTGTTGCGATAAATGGATACATTTTCAAGGGAGTAAATTCTGCCATTTGCTTTTGTACCGACTCTTTTCAGCGAGGGTCAAACCTTATAGGCAAAAATATGCTTCTCTATGAGCAAATTCTTTCCTGTAAAAGTAGACCCCTTTCGTAAGGGACTTGTTGTACAGGGAAGCACTCGGGAAGTCACAAAAGTTAAAAATGAGCCGCGACACGAACAAACCAACAAAGTGGTTGTGCGCTCAGCCCAGACTCAGATCAGCCTGGGCATCCGCCCAGTCTGATCAGACTCTTTGCTGAGCGCTTAAAGGGTAGCTAAGGGACTAAGCTACCTCCATATGGACAGTGAAGACTCTGATCAGTCTGGGCGGATGCCTAGGCTGATCTGAGTCTGCGCAGGGCGCACAACCACTTTGTTGGTTTTCTCGCGTCACGGCTCAATTATGGAGGTGTATCCATACACTTTAAGTGTGGTTTAAATGATTTAGAGAATGATTTGTCCGTCTGTACGAATGATAATTCACTCGCTAAGGTGCGCGATTATCTCCCGTATAGGCGGACAAACTATGCTCTTAACTTTCACTTTCCACCTTATATTGTCTTCATCAAAGTTTTGACAACAATGTACCCTAAAGAGAACAAACTGAGATCGTATCAGTCGCTGTCAAATTGAATTCTTCAATAATAATTATTTCAATTACCACATTTCCCTAATTAATCGGACCCCAAAATCATATCTGTACGTAAAAATAACGCTCCAGTCTTCGGGATTATCAACTTATTCATTTGCTTTATCATTTGTACAGACCCAGACGAACCCAAAGGAGCAGTTTGATCTGGCTCTAGGCTTTTTGCTCAGATTAGTTGTCTAAATATTTATTTAACTACGGTGATATGTACGTGTTGAAATTTTGATTTTATCCGAATTTTACCCGAAAAAAATCATACTGAACCTGTGTATACTAAGAAACGTTAAAATGGAAACAATGATGTGACTATATTTTATTGTTACTACAGTAATCTGAGTGTGTTGAAATTTTGATTTCGTCGTCACAAAAAGAAAAAGAAAACTTTGATTCTGCGAATAGAAAAAAACACCTTTAAAATGGAAACAGTGATCTGTCTCAAACAGAATTTTGGTGTCTTACTTGTGATTACAGTGTTATTTGTAATAATTTTCAATGTAGGAGTTTTGACAGGCAGCGGGTATTTCAGTCAGGGAATATACGGGACTTCTAACAAGACCACCAGCCATCGTAAACTGTCATCAAATGTATCAAAGAGACAACACCCAGATATTGCTTCAAACAAAAACAAGGGTTCTGATATTTCAAACGATAATAGTTTCAAGGATCTAAGAATAAAGCAAGGTGATGAAGCAGTCGATATAGCCGATGATTCTGTGGATAACAGTAACACATCTGGAAAGAAGTCATTTTTCGATCCTGCTACGGAATCAAATGCAAAAGCCATGCTCATGGATTTACTGCAACTGTTAGCAGACAATAATAAAGCAGATCAAGCTAAAAGTAAACCAGATTTTATTGACAATCCGGAGCTTACCGACGTACACAATAACAAATTGCCAGTTGTTAAAACAAAGAATCAGTCTGATTCTTCTCGCTATACAGACTTAAATGACTCAGACGTGGCTTTACAAGAGAAGATAGATGTACAGGCAGTTGAAACTCCGACATCGATTTCTACATCAGATTTAACTACTACGGACTCTTCAACTCCAACGACTAGACTTTCCACAAAAGCTGACGTGTCTGAGTCAGACACGTCAGCTTTTGTGGAAAGTCTAGATGAGCTGGTAGCACCTCTTCCAACAACAACAGAAATGTCAAGACATTTAGATGATTCTAAACAAAATTCATCATCTATAGGGTCGTTTAATTCTTCTCAGAAGTCGCTAAACAATTCATCTAGATCTATACCATCAAACTCACCTGATAACTCCAGAGGTTCATCATCTGTTAATCTGTCTTCAAACTCATCAACTGTTTCAGAGATGGCTGGAGCAGACAGCAATAATAAACAGGCAATGACAATGGAGCAAGTAAGATGTATAAGCACGATCTACAATGAGTTAGATGAGACGATAGATGCAATTTCACTGAAGAAAGTATTCAAAGCGTGTCTCCACAACACAACTGCAAAAATTGACGATGAACCTGAAGCTTTTCGAGCTTTATTTACGGAACAAAACTTCAAATTTGTTTATTGTCCTGTTCGTAGTGTCAGTTTCTCGGAGTTCAGAAGACCAGCAGTTGCACTAGCCAGTTTTCCAGGGTCGGGGAATACTTGGGTCCGACACTTAATCGAACAGTTAACAGGTATGAAGTCTCTTGTCCATTATATAGGCACACTAGTATTAGCACTGAAAAAACGCTCTATATATATGAGCCGCGACACGACAAAACCAACAATGTGGTTGTGCGCCCAGCGCAGACTCAGATCAGCCTGGGCATCCGCCCAGTCTGATCAGAGTCTTCGCTGTCCGCATGAAGGTAGCTTAGACAATTAGCTACCCTTTAAGCGCTCCGTGAAGAGTCTGATCAGCCTGGGTGGATGCCCAGGCTGATCTGAGTCTGCACTGGGCGCACAACCACATTGTTGGTTTTCTCGTGTCGCGGCTCATATGTGCAGAGCAAATGACACTACAGACTTTGCATCTAAGTTGTTTAAGCTGGAGATTTGTTTTTTTCAATTTACAGTTTCAAAATAAGAGGCATTTGAACTGAAAAGTTTCGGATCTAACTCCTCCATCTGTCTATGATAGTTCGCATTGCCTCAGTCATAGTACAACATGGCAGGAAATGTTTATATTTTGCGACTTCAGAGCCGATTCTTTAGACGATTAGTTCAGCCACCATTGCTCACGGTAAACAACAGTATCGTCATGCGAACTGCTTCTTTGAATGTATCTCGATCACATGCTCGTACTCGCAGAATAATTCTGATTGTCACATCAGATGAATAATGCCAGTTCATGGCAAAATATTGCCGCAACGCATTTTTATAACCATTGAGGAGGTTGAAATCTAGTGCTTATTTTAGTTTATTTAAGTCACATGCTTGCTCGGCAAGCCTCGCATGAGACTAGATAATCTAAAAACTAGCTTGATTTTTCCTTGTCTCAGTTACAACCCCATCATAAAAGACTTAACTATTCGTACAAAACATCAAAATGACGTCAGTACGACGTCATTTCGAGGTTGGATGCCCCCTGGTTCATGCCATCAGTCATCTTATCTCGCGACATGGCTAATTTTCTTTCTCTCTCTCTCTGCAGGGATAGCCACTGGCAGCGTGTTCGATGGTTTCATCAGAAAGACCTTTAAAGGTGAAAAGTTGTGCCCCACAGATAAAGAGGTGTTTGTCATCAAGACACACTTTGCCAGCAACAGAATCAGCCGCCAGAAGAGAAAATGTACGCGAAAACGTGTACCATACAAGAAAGCTGTCCTAATCCTTCGAAACCCTTACGACGCCATATTGGCGGAGTTCAACAGACGCCATGGTGGAAAGAAAGGCTATGCGAAAGAGATATTATTCTATGGCCAAGGTGAATAATTTTGAGTTGGTTTCATGCCACAAATCTACCCGTTGGAATTAGATAGAAAGAATGTCGCTTGGTCACGGTAGGTAAACTCGAAAGGGGCAATTAAATGTGCTAACGAAATTCTTAAGCTTTCTTTCGGTCATGACTTACTGGGCGGAAAATGTCGACAAAGATGCAGTTGATATTGCCAAATATCGAAAATCGGGCTATGTGTTTCTCAGCAGCTTTCATTTCCAGACGAGCACAAATAGTTATGAATTCTAAAATACGAATAACTGCTCTCGAAATTATTTTGTTTCCAGTAAGGGTTATCCGCCCCGCACTGGGTAGCAAGTCTGGTAAGTAATGAGCATTGATAGTAGTTTTCTTTTCCATGTATTTCACACATAGCCTTAGCAATGTAGATGCTATAACTTTTCTACATAATTCAAAATCGTACTTAACACACACTCTCTCTCTCTCTCTCTCTCTCTCTCTCTCTCCTTAACAACATCGTTAATTTCGATGAAAGCGGAAAGGAAAAAATATTTCTTAACATAATCGCTCAGAATATTGCATATTTAAATCTGTTTATTTCTTCAGGTTGGCTACACTTTGTGCAAAAGTCATCAAAAATTTGGGCTCATCACAGCCAGTATTGGATCAAAGAATTTCGAAGACCCAGACATATATTATTCAACGAAGCATTGAAACAGAATACAGCCTATGAGCTCTATAAATTAGCTGAGTTCCTGGAGTTCCCAGCCACATATAGGACGCTTTGGTGTACCCTGGATAATAAGGATGGGCGATTTCACAGACTCAAACCTGATTGGTTGAAACAAACTAGACTTTACTCGACTTATATGGAAGAATACGTTGACCGAGGAATAGATTACGTCCAAAATTTGCTAACAGAAATGAATGAAAGTGTTCCAAATTATAGATACATGTATAATGTTACTTAAATTAGTATTTGCAATGAGTAAAACTGACGTGATATGTCCATTTTGTATTAAATTTTGTGAATTTTCTAAACCTATATTTCAAGCGTATGGAAGTTATACCCCCATCACACCAAACTCGTTTTCACTACGTTCTATAAAATGCTGTCAAATGGGCTCAAACTGTGTGCGAACGGGATGGACGTAGTAGCAACGTTTTAAAGGTCTGATTACGAACCTCATGGACGGGCTCGGACGGATTCGGACAGGAAGTGAGCTCCAGAACGTTGAGCATGTTTAAAGCCGTTGTCACACCAAACTAGTTCTCAACACGTCCTATCCCGTCCACAGAATATCGTGAAACGGGTTGTGGTCGGGGTAGAACGTGTAACTTTTGGCCTAAAAATGTCTGTAATACGATTCTAGTTCGTTCATAAACAGTCCTCAATACGTCCATCTCGTCTGGATCCCGTCCGCAGTCCGTATTAAGTTCATATCGGGTCAAATTTCCCGTTCACCTCGTGCAGAGACCGTTTCCAAGCAGTCCAAGCACGTCCGTGATCAGTTCAATCCCGTTCGTACCTTTTTCTACTTCTTCCCCAATACGTCCAAACTGGTTCGTACCTCGACTACCTCGTTCAAAAGCAGTTCTTCTCGTTCTGACTACGTCCTCATCTCGTCCCTAGTGAGTGCAAAACGTAATTGCAATCACGTCCTGGTCCGACAGCTACAAAAACACTGCGTTCTACCCAGTTCTCATTCGCGTTCGTCATTTCGAGCTTTGCAGAGCATTGCATCCTTGTGAGTAGCATGCCTCCAAACAATTAAGAACGGAGCTAGAAAGACGGACCATACTAAATCAGCTACTGTTAGATCCCAAAGCTGCGTCTCATCTGAAGCCCATTCAGCTCATCCCCAAGTTGCAGAGTCTCCTGGGCCTTTTCCTGAGTCTGGGAGTCAAGAGAAGAAGAGTGCTGCATACCCTGGTCGAGTTTGGTCCGTCCGAAGAACGAGCTACAACGGACATGTCAGCGTACACACGTACTGCCAATAGTGCCCGACCGCACCACGTTGTAATACGTCCTAGTAGGATCGAAGTACGGCAATTCCGTTTGTAGCACGTCCCTCTCATTTTAATTGCCACTCCGTCTGATTCCAGAACGGGATAGTCGCCAGAAAATTTAAATATGCTCGACGTTCTGGAGCACCCTTTCCGTCCGAACCCGTCCGAGTCCGTCCATGAGGTTCGTAAACAGTCCTTAAAACGTTGCTACTACGTCCACTCCGTTCGCACACAGTTTGAGCCCGTTTGGCAAAATTTTCCAGAACGTAGTGAGAACGAGTTTGGTGTGATGGGGGTATAAACTTTTCTGGCGACCATTCCGTCCTGGAATTAAACGGAGTGGCAACGTACTTAAAATGAGATGGACGTACTACAAACGGAATTGTCGAACTTCGATCCTACTACAACGTGGTGCGATCGGGCGTCAATTGGCAGTACGTGTGCAAACTGACCAGTCCGTTGTAGCTCGTTCATCCAATTCGCAGACATACCCAACTCGACCAGAGGGTCCAGGGTATGCAGCACTTTTCTTCTCTTGACTCCAAGACTCAGGAAAAGGCTCTGCTACTTGAAGATGAGCCGGATGGGCTTCATAGGAGATGCAGCGTTGGGATCTAACAGTAGCTGCTTTAGTATGACCCGTCTTTCTGACTCGTACTCACAAGGATGCAATGCTCTGCACAGCTTGAAGTGACGAATGCGAATGAGAACTAGGTAGAACGCGCTCGATTATTGTATCCATCGGACCTGGACGTGGTTGCAATTACGTTTTGCACGCACTAAGGACGAGAGATGGGGACGTAGTCAGAACCAGAAGAACTGCTTTTGAACGCGGTGGTCGAGTTACAAACTACAGTGCAACCTCTCTACAACAGCCAACACCCGGAACAGCCTAAATTGGCCATTGTAGGGAGGTGTTGTTCGGAGGGTTTAACTCACAGGCTTTTTGATGGTATTTGACCACTTAGTACCAGTAAAGCAAAAGTCTTAATAATGTCTGTTCTATTCTATCCCATAACCTTACTAGGTCGTTGGGGCACCACAGATGACTTCGAAACAATCCCTTTCCACCTTGCCCTGTCTTCAGCTGCCCTAGTTGAGCTGGCAAAATCCATCCCTGTCCACTCTTTAATATCGTCTTCCCACCTCTTCTTCTGTCTGCCTCTTCTTTTTCCTTTCACTGTGCCCTGTAGAATTGTCTTTGCTAAACCAGAAGACCTTGGGACGTGGCCAAACCACCTTAGTTTCCGTTTCTTGACCAGCATCAGGAGTTCGTCATATTCTCCGATGGCTGCTTGGATCTTCCTGCGAACCGCCTCATTGGTTATATGGTCCTTATATGAAATGTTCAGTAACCTTCGGTAGCATCTCCTCTCAAAGGCCTGCGTTCTTTTCTCTAACTCTGCTGTCAAGGTCCACGATTCACAAGCATACAGAAATATGGAAATGACAAGGGAGCGCATAAGTTTCACCTTTGATCCAAGAGATATGTTGTTATCTCTTCAAATTGGTTTCAACTTGGTAAGAGCTTAAGTAGCTTGTGCAATCCTTCAGAGAACCTCCTGTTTTGAGCCATCGGCTGAGACAACTGCTCCAAGGTATTTGAAGCTTGTTACGGTACCCAGCTTCTGCCCTTTTACCTTGATCTCCCTCTGGATGCCATATGCGCTGTTCGTCATCAGTTTGGTCTTCTCAGCACTGATCTCCATCTTATATCTTGTGCAGGTTTGATCGAGGCTTTCAACTAGAGCTTCTAGTTCCTGCTCTTCCTCAGCTGGAGCGTCTATGTCATCGGCAAACCGCAGATTGGTAATGTTTCTGCCACCTATGCTAACCTTTCCGTCATGTTCTTCCAGAGCATCAGACATGATCCGTTCGAGGAAAATGTTGAAGAGAGTGGGTGACAGAACACATCTTTGTCTTACATCAACTGTTGTTCTGAACCATTCTCCTGTGCTGCCATTTATCAGGAATGCACTTGTAGCCTTGTCGTATAGCTGCTCAATGGTGCGAACTAGGTTTATGTCTTAATAATGTATATATATGTCTGCAAATAAACATCTTGTGTACTCTTCACATTTACTCTGAATTCACATTATTCCTATTAGCTGATAAGTAAACGGTCGCTCGGTAATGGAAAAGGTACCGTACTCCACTATAAACCGACCGGTACAGGAGTGATTCTGACCGTTTTTTTTTTTTGTCGAAAATTACGACCGCTGACCGGAAGTAAGAGGTGACCGCTGGTCAGAGGTGAAAAATAAAGGAAATAAAACGTGGGAATTGAAACTGATCGTTTGTGGGCGGTGACCGTTAGGGGAGGTTGGGCTGTAGTTTGGACGTATCGGAGACATAGTAGAAAAAGCTACGAATGTTGAACTGACCACGGATCTGCTTGGACTGTTTGGAAACGGTCTCTATGGGCGATCTGACCCGATATTAACTTGATGCGAACGGACTGCAGACGGAATACAGATGAGATGGACGTATTGAGGACTGTTTCTGAACGAACTAGAACGTGTTATAGATAGTTTAATAGGCGAAAAGTTACACGTTCTATCCCGACCACAACCCGTTTCTCTTTTTTCTGCGGACGGGGTAGGACGTGTTGAGAACTAGTTTGGTGTGACAGGGACCTTGGTAAGAAAAAGGTTGCATGTCATTTGGTTATACATTGTAATGTCTGCTAAATTCTATAATAATAATAACAGAATTCCAGATAAAGAGGGATTTTGAGGAAGATTCTTAGATTATTATTCTTATTTATCAAAAGAAACATGTTGTGACCCCTCATTAGAACCATCTCACCGAGACGGTTTTAATGAGGGTCACACATGTATGCGTTTTATGGAGAAATATGGAAAATTATTCCAAAATTACCTCAGCTAACCCCTTTTTGAAGTTCCTGGTGCCGAGTGAGTATGAAATCATGCGCTGAAAAAATATGCATATGACAAACTCGATCTGTGCAAAAGCCGCCCTACTGCTGGTTTGCACAATCGGAACATCGCTCGGCCAATTCCGCGCTAGAAATAAAAAACATGATCTGGCCCTGACAGGAGAAAATCTTAATGTCTGAAATGTATAAGAACAAGGGCATGAGGCTCTTCCGAACTGACGTATGGCGATAAGTCTGTTCTGTTCCGTTTCAATTACAAAGTGGCTCAGCGGTGTGGCGTGGCGATACGTCGCGGACTTCGAAAATTCATACAGGTAAGCGAAGTTCAGGAGACATAATCCAATTTCCTCGTCTGACTGTATATCGTCCAGAGTAGCCCCACATGTTTGATTAGCGGACATGTCTTAGAACTATGTGAGCAGGCAGCTAACTTAGATCATGTTGCTTAACGTCCACGGTAAACAGCAATGGTCATGTCGGGACGGTCAGTTAACCTAACTACACTATTCCTGGGCAGGCTTAGACTTCCTAAGCGGTTAACCAGTCTGCCCCTTTTCTCGTCGGAGATATTGTCAGGATCACTAATGAGGTACTAAGTGCACATACTTTCGCCAGTAACTGACAACTGCCCCTTGAAACTTAGATCATGAATCAAGGCTTTCACCATATAAGGCTACGTGCCATGGAAGCTTCAGTTGGCCCCTAATAATGATAAGTAACAACTGCATGTTCAAGTTACATTCAGGTCTTCATTTTTGAGACTTTTTTTAAAACTTAGAAATCTTTGGGGCTCTTGCTAATAGAAGATGGCTAATGTGTATAATTGACTCCTCCCACAATTTTTCAGCAGTCAGTTTATAAATTTTCACAGATGTTACAGACATATTGAAAGTGCGAATGTGCCTATTTGGTGAGGGAAAAGATGATAAAATTACAGCCTTTTCAAACATATACCGCTGATAAAGGATGGCAAGTTTGTATAAGCTATTAAAGCAGTCAATTCGAAACTATTTTACATGTTTTTTTACAGACATACATGTTCTTTTTTATTTCTTTTTGAAGAAGGGAGAATGCCTTAGGTTTTATGGGGTGGAAAGTTGACAGGCGCAGCATGGGGGCGTAATATGTTTCTTACAGACACACTTTTTTAGTTTATATTATTATTCTGCAATAATAATAAACAATGTTCGGGATGTTTGCTTTTGAAAGGACCATGGCTACAAGTTGAAAACTGAAGTTACAGCCACAAGATTTGACCAGACTTTACAAAGGGCCATAACTCTGGCAAAAGATCCCTTCATGTCCCAACTAAAATATGATCAATGTCAACTGGGGATTATGATATCCTGAAAGTTTGATAGAAATCGATTGAAAACTGAGAGAGGTGTTGCCGCCACAAAATTGACCAGACATAACAAAAGCCCTAACTCTGACATAAAGGAACGACTCTTGACCTCAAATAAAATATGATTTACGTCATGTAGTGACTACTATATCCTGAAAGTTTGATGAAAATCGGTTGAAAACTGAATGAGGAGTTGCGCCAACAAGATTTGACCGGATTTACAAAGGGATACACTGGCAGAAAGGGTCCAATTATGGCCCTAATAAAGTATGATATACGTCATGTAGTGACAATAATAACCTGAAAGTCAAGTTGCTGAAAATCGGTTGAAAACTGGAGGAGTTGCGGTCACAAGATTTGGCCAGACAAACAAATAAATGCATAACTCCAGCAGAAAGGGTCCGATCATGACCCCCAATATTATCATGATCCACGTCATGAACAATATCCTGGAAGTTTGGTAAAACTCCGATGAAAAAAATTGACAGACGAACGGAGGGACGGAACCCATTCCTATAGTACCCTTCGACTACAAAGCTAACATGACTAGTATAATAATCTAACAAAGAATAGTATAACCTAACATAGAATAGTATAATATTCTAACATGACTAGTATAACAATATAAAATAGAATAGATCTAGTATAATAATCTAACTTAGAAGAGTATAATAATCTGACATAGAATAGTATTATATAGTATGTGTACGTAGTAAAACGTTAAGACTGAACTTCAACTGGATAATAAGGAGCCTACTTCCTTCAATCCATCAACTGAATAAAAGTCTAAAAATAAAGGTGTTAGCCATTGTCTCCGAACTGTGTATTCTCTTGTATAGGCCATTTGCTGTCTATAAAACAGGTCATTTTGCAGATTTTCTCTTTTATTTCTGGTGATAAAATTGATACTTTATCTCCACTGGAACTGTCAAACTAATACATAACTGGAAACTGACTTTCAGAATTTTATCTTGTCAGTTTTTTGCTTTTGCCTATTAATTTACAAAATTTTCAGCTTAAGTAAGGGGGAGTACAATACTTTAATGTAATAGCTATAAGCAATGCCCATATATGCATCACAAATCAGAAATGTTTCTATAGATAAATTAGTCCTATTCATCACCAATCAATTTCCTTCCCAACCAATAAATAAGTGAACTTCATTTTTACTCAGATGAAAAGATTAACAGGTATACAAGTGCCATTGAGTAACTCTGTACAATTAACTAACAATGGACATAGGTTAATATTGACCATTCAAAGGCTGTTACATAAATAAACTTACTCCCCTGTAAAATACAGTTAAAATATCGTCTAAAAATGGGCAGTTTTCAAAAGAAACTTTTTAGTTTCAAAACATAATTTTAAGGAAAATTATAGATTAGTTATGTATAAGTTAGACATTAAAGATGCGCTTTACTTCACAGTGATAGCTGTGGCAGTTTTAGAGATATCTAGCAAAATGACCTGTTTTATAGACAGCAAACGGCCTATACTTTATGCCCAGATTATAAGGTTTCCCGTAGCATAGCCGTAGGGAGTGGATAACCGGAGTCACTCCAACCAGTCAATTATGGCGTAAGGGAAATAACTCGTACAGTCGTATCTTGATGTTGTCAGAAAATTTTTGAGTTAGTGAACTTGTTCACGCACCTGTTCCCACCAGATGGCAGTGTAAAATTGGCAATAACCGGCGGTGATTACAAACAGTAGTCAACGTTTGATTGTTTGATCGAGAGCACGCGTTGTGTAGGAGACTTTTCGCGTTATAAACAAAATGTAAATATGTCTTCGAAAAGTCACCGACATCACAAGAAGGAAGCAAAGAACCTTCCTGTGACTTCAAGATGTGTGGCAATTGTATTATCACCTGCTCAGAAAGTCGGGGAAGCTGGTTCGAACCTCGGTCAAAGGTCAACAGACACTGATTTTAACCCCAAAAATGTGCTTGAGGATTTTAAAATACGAAACAGAAACTGTTACTGGAATCCAGCATTAGTAGACAGTGTTAAAAGTCTGGAATATGTAGGATTTGTGGAACCATACACAGTTCTTGTGAAAGGAGATGACATTCACCTGGAGAATGTCCGCACTGCCTGGGGCCGAAGGGTTCTCAAGGATCCAGCTGACTTCCACATTGAGAGGATAGGTAATTTATTTAAAATAGAGCTTTTGTTGTATCAACCCTTAATTCTGTGATATTGATGTCAGGTCACAGGTTTGAATCCGGTTTGAATCATTCAACAAAAAATTTGTGAAATTCTCATATATTATGAAATGTTAGTCTGTCTCCCACCTCTCTATCAAATTTCAAGTCGATCTGTTGCGATATAAGAAAGTTACTAAATATCCCACTGCGTAGTTTAGTAGACTATTAAACTATGAAGTGGGATATTTAGTAACTTTCTTATATCGCAACCGAATTTAGTAACTTTCTTATATCGCAATTGACTTGTAAATTGATAGAGAGGTGGGAGACAGACTAACATTTCATAATATATGAGAATTTCACAAATTTTTCGTCGAGTGCCTGTGGTTTGAATGCTGCCAGTGAAGTGAAAAACAGAGACCAAATAAAAAGATATTGGATTATATATATAATGTCATATTGTCTTGTGAGGCCTCTTAAAATTAACTAAGATCCAAAAGCATGTCTAAAATTGGCAACTAGGCAAGCGTTGACTGTCCAAGTGCATTGAGTGTTTGTCTTTGCAGGGGGTCATGGCTTTGACTCCCAACAGAGAGCATGCCTGATCAGTTTCTTCCCATCTTGCACAATGTACCCTGTAGAAGGTGGTATGATGCTGATTGGTGATTGCAATGTCTCTGAATGTGAGCAAAACTGTAAATGAGCCGCGACACATGAAAACCAACAAAGTGGTTGTGTGCCCAGCGCAGACTCGGATCAGCCTGAGCATCTGCCCAGTCTGATTAGAGTATTCGCTAAGCACTAAAAGGGTAGCTAAGGGTCGTAGCTACCTCCATGCGGGCAGCGAAGGCTCTGATCAGACTGGGCAATTGCTCAGGCTGTTCTGAGTTTGCTGGGCACACAACCACTTTTTTGGTTTTCTTTTACTGGTTGGTATAATTCTAACCCATAAATTCCTGACCCCTCATTTTTATGGTAATTGCATGCATATTTCTCAGTTTACTGATTGCTCACCATGGATTTGGGTAATTTATGGAAGTTAGCACCTAATGTTGAAGTTGTATACATATTAAACAGGTGGCATAAGTGTGCCTCTTTGATCTTAAATTGACACAAGCTTGGCAATTAACTCATTTATTGACTTGAGACATTTGAGCATTTATCTGAGTTAATATCAATAAAAACAACCTCATCTAAACCATAATACACATGTACACATTCTTTAAAGCCTAAAAGGGAATCTCTGTGAGGTTGTGACAAACTTTCCTCAATTTAAATACCTAAAACATTTTTCACAGCTTTTAGTTAACTTGCGCTTTCACCTATTGGCTGATCATTGTATTGGTTGAATATCCAGTGTATGCTAGCTAGATGCTCCCATCCCTTTAAACAAGTATTTTTTAGCATCTGGAAATAAACATAACTGGATGTGTTTCAGATTTATTTCTTGTAAATACATAGTTTAAGTTTAAAAAGTATTAAAAATGTATGCAATGAAAGATAATTATCATTATCAATAAACCATTTGCTTATTAATTCATTTAATTTTCTAATATAAAGATTACATTTAAAGGTAGGTTCCTGGGCTAGCAATGTCAATTATGTCACAAAATAATTTTGTCTTTTTCTGAGCAGTATTGAATTCTCTTATTTTTCTGAATTTTTGTTGCTACTGAGAAGTTCGTCAGATGTTGAAGGAAATAGTCGTTTTCCCTTTTGGTTTATTTTCTTTCGTTGGAATTCCAGTTCTAAAAATAACTATGTTTATTATGTCTATAAGTGCGTGATTTCTGATGCCATTCTCCAAAGGTCAATTTTCCCTTGACGTGAGCTCCCCTAGAGGTCCTGGCATGGCGGATGGGTTAAACTATCCCAAAATGCAATGCAGCATGACATCAGCTGCGTTATCTATTTTTGGCACTAGCTAAAAATAGCGCTAACTGGTGTGCGAAGCAGAGTTAGGAAATCCCTTGCAAAACAACTTTTCTAATACTTTTTTGATTTACACTTTTTAGTGAAACTTATAATTTCCCCTTTATAAGTGCTTTCCAACAACTTGGATGAAAGTTCATCAAAATTATGATGCATTCCAAAGTACAGGAACCTACCTTTAATCAAAGAGAATGTCTTTCATCCTCGTAATCACATAATCTACATTTTGCTCATCTGGATCCACACTGTTTGCTCTCTCCCAGCGGGCACCTATCGTCAAAATGATGTTTTACTGATGTCGATGTGAAGTGAGGATGTGGCATCAACGTCAGTGTGACATCATTTCAAAGTAATGTGCCTGCTGGGCTAGTCTTTGAATTCTGAATATGAAAGCTCTTGACAGTCTTGTTGGAAACATTTTATGAATTTTGCGGACGCACGTTTTGTCATCTGTTTTTTTGGCACTTTAAGAATTTTGGAATGTTGAAGTGATAATTGCCAGTGTCAATATTATTTACCTGTTCCATAAATTATCTCTGCATGATAGTGCACACTATTGACAACTGGTAGACAAGCTGTCTGGTCAGTGTGTCCTTAACAGGGGTCACTGCACTCTTGACATAACTGACCACACAAATTTTGATGTCCTGCCCAGGGGGAGAATCATAAATATCCCATTTAATTGGCTTTTAATTAGCATAAATTGTTTGAGAAACTTTTGCTTGTCACTTGATTCAGCCTTGAATCCTGGGAATTTTAAAAAACAATCCACTTGTTCTACCTTTATACAGGGCTGATTTACTACTTGTCCATGGACAAGTAAATAGACAAAATTAACTTGATCATGCAAATATTTACTTGCCCAGAAAAAAAGGTAGACATGAAAGAAGGAAGATAGATAATGAATAGATGACAAGTTGATGATAGTTTTTAGCTAACTGTCACAAAGTTTCGAATTACATGTATAACATATGTTGTGGGCACCCGTTAGAATCATTTCGATGAGATGATTTGAACAGGAACCCACAACATATGTTTTCATTAGAAAATATGAAAAATATCTCAGAATTATCCTCAAACACTTCCACTGATGACACTTTGAATACTTGTCCCAGGGCAAGTAAAATGAATTTTCTCACTTGTCCAGAGTCAAACGGGACAAGTAGGACAAGTTGAGCATAGTTTTTCCACAGCTCTGCTTTATACCATAAAATTTCTAAGTAATGAGACAGACAGGTGGGAGGAATCCACTGGGCACACAATGTTGAATCAACCTTGATTCAACGTCCTGAAGATGTTGAATCAAGGTTGATTCAAGGTTGTGCGCCTGCAGGAAAACAGTGGAGACCCAGATCATGGTCAATACTGTTTGTCATTCCACCTCTATCTTTTGAATGCATTCTTGCAGTGTAAAAATAAACTCGTCCATTTCTAGCTCGCCTGAACGAAATTCAGGAAGAGCTATTGCACTACCATTGGCGTTATAGGCGGCGTCGGCGTTAGCAAAATGTTAAAGTTTTACGTTAAAAATTTTTATGTGTTGGGCAAGGCGCTGTCAGGCGATCTGTCCTGTCCCTGTGACAGGTCTTGTTAGTACAATTTCGATGACCATTTATGATGATGATAGGACCTGCCATCCTCAAAATGATCAATGATATTTTGAGGATGGCAGGTACTGGATACCTTCTCACTGTTGCAGAATCTTGGGAGTATGCACTTTGACATTGGTAGATGCTGGATTGCTACATGGGCTAAGGATCAGCTGATATTTCTTTTCTTTTCACAAGGAACCAAGGTGCTTATTGATCTCCTTAGGTGTTTTCTTGCCTAGTGCTGCTAAATTCATATACTTGACAAAGGCTGTTAATCTATTTTAGTTTAATTTACTACGTGTCCATCCACCATAATATTCCATTGCAGCATTTCGTTGTTGGAGCAGGTTCAGATACGTTTCATTATTACAAAATAATTGAAAGACAAATGATCTTTTCTTCACGGACCCAGGCTCGGTTGATCCTTGTCACATATTTTACCTTTAAAGGTACGATATTGACGATTTCTGGAGCAGTCACTTTGTAAGCGTGAGGTTCACAGTGTTCAGTGGGGCTCTGATATAGAATGATGTCACAAATCTAATTGCCGCCTGTGACCACTTTAACTGAGCGGTTTTAATACAGTTATAATTGAATCAAAAGAAAAATCAGTTTTTCGGCGGAGTGTTTCATTCTGACAGTTGACCATAAGAAATTTTCATCGCCGTTTGAAGGATGGTCATTGCATTAGATAGTAGATCATATGTAGTATTGTTTCAGAAAAGAAGTAGCACATTCTTTGGTGCTCCTGATAATTTCAGGGATAATATACTGATGTATTGTTTTCAGCAGACTGACCAGAAATTATCTCAGAATAATCTCCAGAAATCCAGAAGTCATCTTTTGAACAATTTCAGCATCATGGGGGTAATATCAATTTGCCTACCTGTGCTTTCGACCAAGTCAGTCAATTACTATAAATTCAAAAGTGGCTGTCGACCAAGACAGTCGACAGCAGTATCAGCTCGGACAACAGCCGTTAACAATAAAACCATTTACCGTTATTGGTAATGCTTACGATCATCTTCTCGGGCGACAGCCACTTTGAATAGTACCAACTTTCTCGAAGCCAAATTGGTATTACCCCCGTGAGCATTAAAGTATATTTGCATAATATGACATTATTTCAGCAAAGCGTTAAGTATATCAAATCAGCGATATTAAAGGTGACAAATTTCACTCAATATTATCTTGATTTCTGGTCTTTATAGATCTGAAAGGAACTAGTAAACACCTGGATATTTGGGCTTTTGTGGTCTTTGTTTACCTGTAAATATCTTTGACATGTACACATAATTGCCCAAAAATTGGGACACCATTACCACTTTACCAGATTACTGTAATTATCCTGAAGCAGTGTTTCAAGCAATTCTTATCAAAACGACAAACAGTGCAGACCTTGATCAGACTGCTCCCTTGGAGCAGTCTGATCAAGGTCTACACTGTTTTCTGAGGTACCTCTGTCCCAATAATTAAGATCATTGTGGTACATTATATTGGATTTCATTTCTATATGCCTTGTATAACACTTTTCATTTCTTTTGGAAGTAATGCTAAAGATTAGCATATCTTGACAAGGGATTTGCTATGAATTCATAATTCACCTGGTTGATTGATAGCTCTATAATATAAGGGTTAAGGGATGGTAGCACAATGACAGATGCAAAATAGGATCTACGAAAAGATCCCATGCCAGGACCCTTAAACTCTAACCCAAGTGATTGTGGAGCACGTGGGTGCATAATACTGCTGTCATTTGTCTCGGTCGACAGCCACTTTTGCATGTATGGTAATTGAGTGTCTCGTCGAAAGCACAGGTAGGGAAATTGGTATTACCCTCGTGGGAGTGAGACAAGTGTTTTATGAGAATTTCCAGTGAAACTTGCAGAGTCCTCACAGTTTGCAGCTCTGTTGTTGGATTGAGAAACTCAGGGTCTTAGAACTTTGCAGTACATGCATGGGAATATTTTGTACACAATGATCATTATGATGGGGTTGTTACATTCTGAAGTGGGCTTAACCAATGGTCACCAGTTCTAATTTGAATCTAAATCCAAGTAAGCATACAAACAGTTAGGCAGCTTTGCATAATTAGCAGTTATCGTGTGGTGCGCCATTCATTGCATTGCATAAATTTATTTGAGTCACAAGAAAACCCATCTGTGGCCATGTGTGGTCTGTGGGTACCTAGAAGGAATCGCACATGGCCAACAATACATCTGTCCAAGCTATGTTCATGAAAGTGGATGCGGGTTTTTGCATTTTGCCTTTTGACTTCTTCAAGTTTGGTCAAACTGTGGATTCTCTTATGCAAAGTTCTACACTTTGCAGGTGGGACAGAGCATGGGCAGGTTTCATGTACCTAAAGACTCAGGTTCCTCATTATATTTTGTATGTAAATTGACAGTCTGACCAGACTAGCAGATTGATTTATCTGGGTCTACACTATTTGACCAGACGTGTCTGTCCTAATATTTACCAATCTACCATACTTTTATTCATCCCAATTTGAGCCGTGACATAATCAACAAAGTGGCAATTGTGCGCCCAGCGAAGACTCAGATCGCAGAGTGAGCCTTAGGCATCCACTTAGTCTGATCAGAGTCTTTGCTGTCAGCATGGAGATAGCTTAGACCATTAGCTACCCTTTAAGTGCACGGTAAAGACTCTGATCAGACTGGGTGGATGCCCAGGCTGATCTAAGTGTTCAGTGGGCGCACATGCCACTTTGTTGGTTTTGCCATGTTGTGAATCATTTAATCTCATTTATATGCTAGAGAAGATCCAAAACCCATTTGTTACTTGAAATATTAAGGATTACAAAAGCTTAAGGTTTTAGCTTTGTCTAATTGCAAAGTGCAAGAAGGCTTAACTTCTTTAAAACTGCACAAAACTGAAATTCTTTTGACCGAGCAACAGTAAAAAAGACGTTTCCAGTTACATTGCCCTTCTTTGCATAGAGCTTTTAATCATTGTTGACAAAATTAGGAGTGGTTAAGGTGCTGGAGTACTAATCCAATCCAGGGGTCACAGGTTCAACCTTACTTGGACTAAGCTACTTGGGTGGGGGGGATTTAGCAAAAACCCTCCTTTGCCTTGCAAAGACACTCTAACCAAAATAGGCTGGCAAGTGGGGTAAAAGGAATTAGTCCACCAGGATCCAAGCATAGCTCAGATATTTAGATATAACATTTTGATTAATGGTGTGGGAAACTAATGGGACAGTGAAGCCTCATTCTCCCAATTAAATGGTCACCTCTCTTTAGCAGCCACATTGAACCAAAATAAATGTACAGCGCAAATGACCCTGTATTAAGCAGCCAGTTTTATGGTAACCAGTTAAGTGTTTGACCCCATTTTATCCATGACTTACCATACATTAAATGTTAGAAGTTCCCCTACTGAGATGGAGATCAAACCCCATGATTATTGGTATGCAGGAGATATTGATAAAGTGTCTAAATTATGTCTATACTAAACTCTGTCCCAGTCATTGTGTGATGATCCGTCACAGACTGGCTACTATTCCCACCTGTCAGTCACCTTTCTTGTTACATTTGACAGCCACTGCTGAGACTTGGGTGGTGAAATAGATCAGAATTATGGTCAGTTGCATAAAGTTACTAACAAAGACACTCATCTGCTAGCCAGAACAAGGTTGGCAAAAAGGCGGGAAATACTCATATTTCCCAGGACGGCGGGAAATACTGGTAATTCCCGGGAATTACTGGTAATTCCCGGGAATTACTGGGAAATTGGTCTCTCTCCACCTACAAAGTTCTAAATATGTTCTATAACAGCCATAAAATTATATGAATGTATATGCAAATCAAAAAATGATTAAACAACCCATTAATCAAACATCAAACAAGGATACAGATAAAATATTGTGTAGATCTGCATATGCAATCAAATTATTTTCTTATACAAACTGGGCGAGGATGAGTCTGCATGTACAGTTGTCTCTGTTTGTCAAGTAGTTGTTACAACACACTGAGGTTAGAAGTACCTAGAGTAAATGTCACCTGTCAGTTGAATGAAGACAATTCAATTATTTTTCACACCTTCAGTGGTGTTTGGTCATTACTTACAATAGGAAGCATAGTTATTAGTATGACTTTTTTGATAAAAGTTCATTTTTCATTCAACAACAAAAATATAAGATAGACATTCTCTTGAGAAGCCCTTGGGGGAAAAAGACATTACAGGACTTCATCAGGTAACCTTTGGACTACAATGTCCACACATCATTGTCTAATTAATCAGACGACAAACTCAGAGATACATGCAAAAAGCTGGAGCATGGTACACACTCTTTTTTTGTGAAGTAGTTGTGAATCTATGCCCAGGTTTGAAGACCTTCAATGGGTTTTGTCAAATTGGGGTAAGATCAAACTTAAGAACAGATTAAGTTAGCCTGCAGAAAGCTATGGTCTCTAGCAGTGATAAACCAGCAAGGGTCAGCCTAGAGGGAGAAGTAGGAGAAATTCTCTCCTTAAGCTGACTGGCTTCTCCTTGTTTCGAGCTGAGTGAGAATCAAAGTGTGTTAAAGACATACATGTATAGAAAATCCAAAATTTGGAATAAAACTTCTCCCTGAAATTCAGAAAATGTCCCAAAACTTATTTCTTTTTGTCTGAGAACCTAAGGAGGCAAAAATGTTTAAGTAAAACTGCAGCTCAGATTAGTTTATACATTTGTATGATAACCAAATGATAATAAGATTTTGTGTTTACAAATACAGTGCTGAAACACTATTGTTAAGTGATTAAAGAAAGGATTTTACAGTCTGTTATTTTTATAAGGCAATTTTCTTTGAAATCATAGCCTTTGACACAACCAAGAATCATTTGCTGTGTCCTCTAGCATGGACCAGTCCTGGAATTTACAACTTTATTTGCATGATATGCATATAAGGGATAACAAATATGTGTTATCACCTTAAATTTAAAGAAATTTGATAGAATATTTTGAGAAAAACAGCTCTAAAATTTCATATTTCCCAGTATTTCCCACTTTGGCCAAATTTGGAGTATTTCCCAGGACGGTAATTACCGGTAATTACCACTGGGAATTCCCGCCACCGGTATTTCCCGGCCAACCTTGAGCCAGAATGATCTCTGTGAATACTGGGTCCTCGGTTATAAAACTTGAGAATAATCTCAAACTCAAAATAACTCAAAATAAAGCACACTGATTGGCTGCTTCCGAGCACATGCTCTGAAGCAGCCAATCAGTGTGCTTTATTTTGAGTTTGAGAATGCATTCAAGTTTTATAACCTCTGGGCCTGGATAGTCTCTGCAAAGCTATCAAGAACAGTTTGTGACTTAATAAAGTTCTTGCATTGTTCTTGGAAAATTGTTCAAGAACCACACAAGATTTGTTCTAGCATAGTTTAGGTACATTTCCTGATTGTTACATGGCCCATTTTATGCTCAAGAACTGTTCAAGAACTCTGTCATGAACAGCTCTTGAGCTGTTCTTTTAAGAATATTGAAGAACAGTTGTTCATATGAACTGTTCTTGAATTATATCTGTAACCCATTTTAATCTGGAACATACAGTATTGCATAATCTTATAAGTCTCTGAAAAAACACTTGGATTGTTTTTGAAACATTGCATGATGCGTTGTAACTGTAATCTCAAAATGCTTAAATAGATGCCATATAATAAAAAAAAGTATGAATATTTTGGGAGTGCTTATCAGGTGATTATCAGGTGCAACATCTGTGAAGTGAATCTCAGGAAAATTTATCATTTGATGCACAAACTCAGACATTGCTGAGTCTAGTTGTTTCTCTGTTTCTGATAAACATAGATTTTGATTTTGTCTACCATTCTATATCATTTTTATTGACCTACCCAGTAGAATGGAAAAGTGGGTATTTTGAATGTTCTTGTGCATTTATTTCATATCTTTTCACCAAAATTGCACTAATTAGGGGAAAACCAGAAAGGGAATGAACACTCATAACTTAATGTAATAATCCTGAAAGCTTAGCAAGTGGAATCACTTCCTGATATTGTATGGCAAATAGTGCAGACCCAGATCAGACTGCTCCAGTCTGATCAGGGTCTGCACTGTTTGCTCAGCTACCTTCTACCTTATCCCATTGTGGTGAATACAATAATCAATTTAGTTGTTGGTGTATCTACCAGATACCAAGAATCATCTGCTGCTGCACCTGATATGCTGGGTAACTTTCAGTATATTCTAAAATAGCATTAGAAACCAGATAATTGCAGAAATGTTTCTAATTAAAATCACTGATTCCAATTAAAGAGTCATCAAGAACAGCAATATTAAATTCAAATAATCAGACAGTCTCACTGAAAAAATAATTAAGATTTGCATTATAAGGAACGGACTGTGGCCATCTACCTAGGCATGAATGATTAAATTTTAGTCTGTTGACAGAATTATGGACCCACGACTATTGCTTTCACAGCATTTGATCAGGGTCATTACCATGGAGGTAATACCAGTTTCCCCTACCTGTGCTATCAACTAGGTCAGTCAGTTACCATATACATAAAAGAGGCTGTCGCCTGAGACAATCAACAGCAGTATCGGCTCGGTCAACAGCCATTAACAATAGTATCACCAGATTCTTGACTGACAGCCACTTTGTATAGTACCATGTCTGTTGACAGCATAGGTAGCTAAAATGGTATTAATGTTTCTCAAGAACTTTTAGGATGTTTGCCATGTAGATGATATGAAGTGATTTTTCTCCAGAAGTCAGTGATGTCAATGTTGGAGAAGTACTTTAAGGTGTATCATGGTTCACTGTCATGATGCTTTTTCTGCCATGTTCGCCTTAAATTTATTTGAAAGTTCAGTACAACCATGACAACAAAGGAAAGTTTTAAAGACCACTTTATTAAGCTTTTTATGTCATTGCTGGTAGCAGATTTAGCCATCAATTAAATATTTGTGAAGGTCCTTAATCCTTATTCATTTGGCATGAGTATTTTATTGTATAAAAAGTGTTTGCATCTGACAGGGGAATTGTCTATCCACCTCCAACTTACATGAAGAAGTTGTGTGGACTTATTGGTTTGGGCCTGTCCACTTTACATGTAACACTTTTTGGTAGCTATGAATCTCAAGAGCAGCTTATGCCACGATCGTGAAATGTTATATGAGCCGGGACACGAGAAAACCGCACAAAGCCCAGTGCAGACTCAGATCAACCTGGGCATCTGCATAGTCTGATGAGAGCCTTCCCTAAGCGCTCAGAGGGCAGCTAGGGGTCTAAGCTACCTTCATGCGGACAGCGAAGACTCTGATCAGACTGGGCGGATGCCCAGGCTGATCTGAGTCTGGGCTGGGCACACAACCACTTTGTTGGTTTTCTCATGTCGCGGCTCATATGTGGAATGTTTTCTTTGCCAGTCTTGTCTGGATACATGCAAATGAGGAGCTCAGTGGGTTATGCACTGGCCTGCTGAGCTAGCGGCCCAGGTTCAAAGCCTAGCTAGGTGCTGGAGATCAACATCCTTTCCGACAGCTGTAAACAAGGTTCCATTGCACAAAGCCTTTCATTATCATCCTTTCTTTGGCTTGATATGACTTAAATACTTTTGAAAGGCAATTTAACCACACATCATCCATCATCTGTGCATTACATGAAAATTAAGTAATTTACAGTGTAACAAAATGGAAAGAGTTGACTACGAATTCCACATCTTCTGACACCATATTTTGTATTACATTGAATCTTTCTGGTATTGTTATGTGTGTGTAGCAGTATACCAATATTATATGTTAAAGCAGAGAGCCTCTGAGATTCCTTTTTCTGCCTTTTTGTACCATGGCATTATATTTTTAAGCCGTCTCACCTATGTTGCAAGTCATTAGAATTTTGCTTTCCTTAGCTGGCTATAAAACCTTGCAATAAAATTTGGTGGAGTTAGAAGTTTATTGTTTGCTAAGCTGTCAGTGTAACTTGTTTATGAGAGTATTTTAAAGTTAATAAGTTTATCTGGGTTGAAGTCTGGGGTAGAAGGAAATAATCATTTAAAGACTTTAATCTTGTTTTCTGCTAAATTTCAGACAAAACAAATTCTCTGTAATAAAGACAAGATTTTTCAATGATAGGTAATTTAAGCTGATTATGTAAGGCCAACATAATCTTCCTTATTCAGGGAAAATGCTAGTGTGTACCATAGTGCTTCCAGTAAGTGCCCCCTCTCTATGAAACCTTCCCTCACTTTTCTGTGAAGAAACAACCAAAATTCCACCAAAATTGGCTTTAGACCCTAAACACATTTGTCATTTATTTTGAAATGCAATGCCCCAGGACATTCACATTTTAAAATGCAGTGCCCCTGAGGGCATTTATTAGAAGAAATGCAGGATGTACTTTTTGTGTGAAAACATGGGCCTACAGAGTATATCAATCCCAAAAGTCATTAGTTTCATTAGTTATGCCCCATCCAGCAGGACCCAGAATATTCCCTCCTCCAATATCGCAAAGTTTTCTTTCTCCCAAATCACTTTGCTGGAGCACACCAGTCAGTGCTCCAGATAAGAAAGGGTAAGAGGGATAATTTAGGGATAATTTACAAGTTCTATATAATAATGTATATTGTGACCCCTCATTAGAACCATCTCGGTGAGACGGTTCTAATGATGGGTCACAATATACATTTTTGTTGAGCAATAAGAAAAATTATCTCAAGAATTATCGTCAAAACCCCACCTAATCTGGAGCTCTGTGACTCAGTGCTTAATCCTCAGTCACAACACCTTATGTCTTTAAGCACCAAAAAGCAGACGACAAAATTTTCATCTGGAAAAATTAAAAAAAATGTCTTGTCCAAGACATTTCATATTGAGAATTCAAAGACTAGAGGGCAAACAGTGTAGATCTACATGAGCCGCCTCATTAAGATCTACGTTGTTTGCAAATTCTGCTATTTTTGTCACTGGTGCTTAGAGTGTTAAAAAATGCAAAAAATCATGATTTGCTTTTTTAAAATTTTCGAAATCTTAAACAAAGGAATTTGCTCCAACTGCAGAGTTGACCTCATTGAGAAAAGGGGCAAAAATGATAATGGCTGAGTTGCTTCCCCTGAAAGTGTACCCATTCACCTTACGATAGTATTAAAGAAGACGCGCTCTGTCATGACAATTGCTGACGTCTTGAAACTTGAGAGGTGTTGAAAATTCAAATGCTTATTTTATCTGATGATCTCGAGACATGATTGTGTGCAGATAATTCATTAGTATTTTCATTTACTTGGTGTGACTTAACACTAGATCTTACTGATTAATTTCCATAATCTGATTTAAGCTTCTTTTCTTTATTTTAGAAGGTTTTTCACATTAGCTGTGTCTGCCATTTTTATGAAAGCATACAGGGGTCTTCTCTTTAAGGACTAGGGGAGCGAATTCTTTCATAAGAGAAGACCCTCATTGGAAAGGGAGGGAAAAATGAAACTGGCAGATTTGTTGTACTGGTAGTGCTCAAAATATGAAGCATTATCACTGAACCATGATGTATGTGACAGAGTGACCTCAGATACTATGAGTTCATTCAAAATGTTGGTCTTACCCTTTTTGCCAAATATGATGTTAATCTATTGAACAGTGTTGGAGATAAAAGGTGAAAGTCACTGAACCATGAACAATAGGTCACAGTGACCTTCAAATAGTATGATGTCATTTGCTGAGTCTGACTAAATTATTAATCCCCTGTATGATAGATAGACAGAGCTGATATGAAGATATATCAAAATCCCTGAACTATAATGTAGGTCACAGTTATCTATAAAAAGTATGAGGTCATTCGCAATGTCAGGCGCAATGTCAGGCTAATCCGCCATGCCAGGTATGATGTTAATCCATCAAACAGTGTAGGAAATAAATGGCAAATCACCGGACCATAGATAAAATCCAAGGGCATAGGAGTCAGAATGGATTCTTTGTGGCTGCTGCAATTATCATAGGGATAATTTATATGATATTTGATCAAGTATCACCACTTTTAATGGCCACAAAAGTAAAAATTTTGCCTTAACACATTGCATTCTGGGTATTTTTTGTCATCTGCTGAAATTGTCGTCTGCGTCAAAAATCAAGAATATTCTGACACTATTGGCCTAAATCTTGTAGAAATGATGTCTAGGCAGCAAACAGTTTGGATCGCAGATCAGCCCCCACATTTGTGGGGCCTGATCTTGATCCAAACTGTTTGCCCTGATAACCCTAAAGAGGTATCCCAAATGAAATGGGTTAAAAACAGTGCCAAAGAGCGAAGTCAGTCAACAGTAACATATAAGTCAAGCACATGCAATAGTGTGATGCAGGGCTGCTGCAGATGTACCTGGCATAATGTAGCTGCAGTAGTTTGTTAGATACAGTGTCGCAATTGTGAACATTGGTTAACCTCAGATCACGCACACCAACAGGGATGCTGATCTATAATAATGCATAATACTCTGACTACGACGCTGAGGTGCATTCGCAAAGGAATGCCAAATATGCAGCTTTTCTTTTCCTGACAAGTATATATGTATATCTTAAGACTGGTTTTCTGAAGGTTTGACTGAAATGTAAATAAAACCCATAACTTATAGAAAAAAATATGGCATTTATTTTGTTTGCCTGCCAGATTGAAAAAGAATTAAAAACTCATTAGAGCTGTATAATATATTAATCATGCCATATTCAGTCCATTGATTTTATTGGCTTTTAATTTAATCACAGAAAACTTTATTGAGGGAAAGTGCTTCTACTCAGGGTATAATCGATTCCGCTAATTTTCGCTTCCTGCAGAGACTGTACATCATATTTGGCTTCTGCCGAGACTGTCCGCGAACTCTTGCTTCCTGCCAAGACTTCTGTACATGATAAATGGCTTCCTGCAGCGACTGTCCGCGTGATTCTGCTTCCTGCCGAGGCTCTCGGCAGGAAGCAGAATCACGCGGACAGTCTCGGCAGGAAGCCATTTTACGAGGACAGTAGTCTCTGCAGGAAGCAAGAGTTCGCGGACAGTCTCGGCGGAAGCCAAATATGACGGAAGTCTCTGCAGGAAGGGAAAATTGGCGGAATCGATTATACCCTGTGTTCTAGTGAGCAGAGAAAATATTCAAATAATGTGCACATAGAATACTGATACCATGTTTGCTTTGAAATAAAAAAAAAAATAATGTCAAAATATTTGCATTTTCATTGCAATATACACCATGACAACTGTCTTTGTGGCAACTGTTTCGCATAAACTTATTTTCACTCCATTCAATTTTGCAGTTTAAAACAAAAAATAAAGCAAAGTGCTTTGCCTAATGAGAAGGATGTAATCATGACAATAGCAGAGTTGCTTCCTCTGAAAGAATTTACCTCAAACTAAAGAGGTCTATACTGATACCCATGATACGGCTCTTGGCTGCTGCTGGGACTGGCCAGAATAGTTCAACACACCATTTCCCATGTTACGGCTGCTCTTCGGTAGCCATTTGCATTATACTTTAGTCATGATTGTTGTGAAGAATGGTCATGAATCTTCATTGTGATTTGGTTTGACAGACTTAGTTTAATCGGTTAGAAATATGACATGAACATTTGTCATATTTCTGACCCATTGAAACTGCTGGGCAACTGTGTGCAAACTGGGAATGTTAATTTGATGTTTTATGCTTGTATGGGACAACTTCAGAGCAAACAACAACATTTACATTTAACCTCACAACATTAGACAAAACAGTCAAAACTTTCAAACATGAATGCTTGCACCAAATTAGATATTAACACTCTTTACAATGTTTCAAGAGGTAAAACAGTGATATCTTGGTGGTTAAACATTTACAAGACACTCGAAACTAAATTGACTAAAACTTTGTTAATTTAAGGTAACCAAAACGAAAGAGAATGAAAAGTTTTAATGAGTTTCTTATTTTCCGTTTCAGCATTATAATGGGATTCCACTTCTGAGAGATTCCACAGAATAAATGTTGAAACTTATACCAGTAGTCAGTTCTTATCGTAAAATTTTGGCATATATACACCGTATAGCCATGTTTGAAAAGAAAAGAAGGCATTTTTTATAGTCTTTGCTTTTACCAGGGCTTTAACTGATACAATATAGTATATCAAAAGCCAAGTTTTAGAGCAATGATAAAATCATGAATTTCAAAAGCAGTCCCAGACACTGCATAACCCACAATTCTCACCTTAGAAGTTGCAGGCAGCAGAGTAACAAGCCGCCACTGTAGCCTTCAGCATGGTAAAACCTACAACCTGGCCCATGCCAGGTTGTGGGTTTTACAATGCTGAGGGCCAAAGGTACATTTGTAATAATAAAACTTTTGAGCTGCCTTAATATTTGCAGTCTTTAATATTCTATTTGCAGAAGAAACAGATATATTGTTTACATCCAGCTTATAAATACCCTATTTAAACAAATCTAGAACAGTTAATAGGATTTCACTTCAAAATGACATATTAATAATCTGTTAAGTATGTGCATTTAGGATATTTTATTTGACTCCTTAATGGCATATATGCCAGATTACTTGAAGTTAGTCAGCTTACTGACTATTAAGGTGAATTGGTACACTTTCAGGGGAAGCAACACTGACATTTTTGTTTTTGCCTCCTTCAGTTTTGGGGTAAACTCTAAAAGGAAAGAATTTGTTCCTGTAGGAACAAATTCTTTCCTTTAAGAGTAGCCCCTGTTATGTTATAGATATTGCATCCAGGGAAGCAAACAGGAGGTCATAAAAGCTGTATCTCATTATAAAACATGGTTAACCCATACACCTTAGCTGAGGGATGCTCATCAGTATATCAAGACAGAGCCATTGCAGTCACACCAGCATTGGCCTCCCACCTAAGGAAAATAGCCATAATCCCTTTACAGAGCTTGCAACATTCCTGGAAAGAATGTCATCTGTGATACCCTAACGACCTTGCAAGGACTTTCCTGATATAACAGAATTAATGTTGAAAAGGACTAAACCCGCATCATCCATATTTGCAAGGAAATATAAATAGAAAGGGAACAGATAGGGAGTTTTATTTTTAAAAAAAGCAAGGAATAATACACAATGTTTTTCACCATTTTTATGCCCCCCGCATCATATGATGCCGGGGACATATAGTGTTTCGGTCGTTCTTCGTGCGTACGTGTGTACATTATTCGTACTTACATACGTATGTATGTCCGTCCGTCCGTACATCTTTAAGTCTGTACGTACATGACCCTGTTAGACTCAGATTAACATTTTTGTAAGAGGTAGATTTCAGGGTTCCTATTATTGTAGCAACTTGAAATTTTGTATGAGGATATACATCAATAAAGACAAGAGGAATATACTAGAATAAGGTCATGATGAACCATATGTCACGTTCCACTGACTTCGGACTTAGGCTGATTTTGCAAGGTTAAGATTTTTGTAAGCGGTAGATTTTAGGGTTCCTTTTACTGTGGCAACTTGAAATTTTGTATGAGGATATATATCTATTAGAACAACAGGAATATACAAGAATAAGGTCATGATGACCCAAATGTCACAGTCCACTGACTTCGGACATAGATTTTGCAAGGTTAAGATGTTGCTAAGAGGTAGCTTTTAGGGTTCCTATTATTGTAGCAACTTGAAATTTTGTATGAGGGTTTACATCTATAAGTACAACAGGAATTTACAAGGATCAGGTCATGAAGATCCATATGTCATGGTTCACTGACTTTGGACTTGGACATTTCATATGGCCTTTTAACTCTACCTCTATGAACCTAATTATCCTACAAGTGCCAGTACCTTAATCAAGGCCCTATCTTACTCAAGGCACTAGACGGGGGCATCCGTGTTCTTTGGACACATTTCTGGTTCAAATGGAGACAAGACTTGTGACCTCCTGTTTGCTTCCCGGGAGAAAAATAGGTTTACTTTTAAAGGAAATTAAGAATTTATATGGTAAAACCAATTGATGATGGCTTGTCTCTGGTTTTATGGCCCTTTCAAAAGTATTTCTGTCATAGCGAGCTGAAGAAAGGGATGATACCGGAAGGCTCTACCAGTGGATTTCATGATTGAAAAGGATTCTGCCCCCAGGAGGATTAGAACTCAGAGTCTCAGACTGGCAAGGAACTGTGTTGACCCTGATCAGAGTCTGATCTGGGTCACATTTGTATCTGCCACAATACTTACCGGTACCTGTAGAACTTTCCTGTAGAACTTTTACGGTACCTGTAGAACTTTCCTGTAGAACTTTTACGGTATATCCATTTCAGGTAGACTGTATTTACTTTTCTAATTGATAATGATGGCATATCAGTTCAAAAATTATTGTACCCAGGCTTACCCAGTTATTATTTATGACTTTTCAATTTACTTTTAACCACAGTTTTTATTCACCCCTGGTGTGAATGGGCAGATAAATGAACTTTTCTATCAAAAGGAAGTACACTGATTTGCAGTCAAAATAAAATCTAATTTGCACTGAAATTAACTTTTTATGAATTCTTTCATGTTGGTTATGAGTTGTGCAGCTGTTCTAGTGGTTTTTCATGTTTTCCGATAATTTTACTATGGATGAGACTATCATCGGAGTTCATTAATTCTTTAAGCACCAAAAAGCAGACAACAAAATTTACGTCTGCAAAAATGTTAAAAAAAATGCCTTGTCCAAGACATTTCATATTGAGAATTCAAAGACTAAATGGCAAACAGTGTAGATCTAGATGAGGTGGCTCATTATGAGCCACCTCATCAGGATCTATGCTGTTTGTAAATTCTGCCAATATTGTCACTGGTGCTTAAAGAGTTCATTAATTGACAGCTGTTGAGTATAACTCTGCTTTTTCAACATGTTCAAGTAAAATATTACTCAACAATAAAGGAATCCCAATTTTCAACATTTATCATGCATCTGCTGCAAAATTCCACTTGATAACAGGGATATGATAACATAATGTCATATCATGTGACGTCATTTTAGAAATGCACTTGCACAAAATTAATGTTATCAGGCAATGCCTTTAGCAGCGATCTCTGAAGGGGAACTGGCTACATACTGACGTTAACAGTGATAGCAAAGCTGATTGGTTAAATGACATCACCAACTTACATCATGATGCTTTCAGTTTGGACAAAACTGGGTTTGTTTTTAATTCGTTGGATGCTCTTTACACCTTAAAATCTTCTAATATAGGGATCAAACATGGTTTTTCATGCATTAATGTTTGAAAGGTCCTGAGGGAGATGTTGAGGTTTTCAACATCTCCCGAGGGACCTTGCAAACATTAATGCATTGGAAAAAATGTTTGGTCACTATTATTACATAATTTCAAGAACAATGCTACAAAAATAACGAAAATGTTGGCACACTATATTTCGGCCTCATCACCATTACCTTGCTGATTCCTAAACACTCTATGCATGTCTGTAAAATCCTCGTTTCAGCCATGATCAGCTACTGTGAATTTTTGTTCAACCTTTAGCAGCATTTCACATGTCATAATCATGTTCATCAAAGTTCTCACTCCATGTTGTCTGCACTTTCATTTTTACATTATCCGAATTTGTATAACTCTTCCGTTAAAGGCGTTAATCGATATCTTCAACTGCAGTCTTGCCGCATGTTTCTTTACTGACGGAGTATTGCCCTGCAACTTGTATACAGAAAATCGCTAAGTTGGTCATTATAGGCGCATGAAAATTAACCCATGTTAATACATGGTTTTGTGTTTGTTAAAACATGTCTCTTAATAGCGTGTGACACCGATATTTATGCAATAATGATGCATGATAAATAGAAAACTTCGAAAGTGTCTTTAATGATATCAAGTTTATAAGGCTCGGCCAGGAATGTGTAAGACTGGCTCAGCTAGCAAGACTCTCCATTCCTACACTGTTTCTGATCTCATTGATATCAGATGACATGAACATTGCCCTTGATTTTAGCCGTAACCCAGCAACCAGTGAACAAAATTTCATGAAACTTAAAATAAACGGTAAACAAATCAGGGCCACTTAGGCAGGGGATATAAATTCACCCAATTTACTTTTACTTGTTACAATAAATGTCATGCAAATATTTATCTTCTTGCAGGTGATGTAAATGGTATCCAGATGCAGGTTATCCCACAGACACAGTTTATCCCCCTTCCTGAGGCCCTATGTCTCATCATCATGGACCTCAACAACAATCAGATTGTGGCCACCTTAGATACTGTCTGTGAGAAGTTACAGCTCTGTTACCAAGGACACCATCTCCCTGGCAACCAACTAGTCTATGACACACTTGGTACTCTGATCAGAGAGCGAAAGGTCTTTCATACAGGTTTGTAGAGTATACAGTTACAAATTTTAACCAAACTTGGTAGGTTACCTAAAAAGCCAAAGACTGACTTTATTTTCAAAATTTTTATTCACATTAACACAGGAAGACATCTGTTTTTCTCAGTAACATTTCCAGTTTGTGTACTACCCTCTGCTAATTTCATAATACTACGGCATGAAAGCTGTCTCTTGGTTCTTACATCCGAATAAATGTAATCAAGGTGTGTTTGCTCATGGCTAGGAATTTATACCAAAGTAAAGATTTAGGTTAAAATTGCACATTACTGCATTATTTAACTTCATAACACATCAGTTGCAAAACATGTGCAATGCATCAAAGGGATATTTTAATTCAAACCTTGCATCTTGGCAAAACAACAACAATCTCTTTGAACTACTGGCATTTCTTATGCACTTGGCACTGTATGCATTTCAGCTTGTTTATTACCTTTACAAAGGTATCAAAATCTAATATATTTCTACCTATTAAGACAGGTTGAAGTGCTTAGAAGATTATGGGATTTTAATGCAAAATTTGTGTGATATGGTTTGCTGTATCACCTTAATAATTCCTGTTTTGACATATTGGCTTTTCATCAGATATTTGTTGTTCCTTATTTGTAGCATGGTGGGTGTGGGTACCCTACTTTCTAATTTTTATGGCCCCATTATTTTTTTTCAAGGGGTGACAACTTTTATGACATCCTGTTTGCTTCCCTGGGCAATGAAACCTTCCCAGACAGGGCTGATTCCACTCTTTTCTCCTAGACTTAGAGTTGACCCCAGCAAAACAAAAACGGTAGAGTTGCCTCCCCTGAAAGTGTACCCATGCACATTAATAAATACAAGGGCCTGTCAAATTCAAAGATCTGACAAAACCAACAAAGTGGCATATTGCGCCACACCAAGACTCTGATTAGTCTGGGCATCAGGCAGTTTAATCGGAGTCTTGGCTATTGGCATGGAGGTAGCTTAGACTCCTAGCTACCTTATAATTGTAAGTGCACAACAAAGACTTTGATCAGCCTGGGCAGATGCGCAGATGCCCAGGCTGATCTGAGTCTTCGTTGGGTGCACATGCCACTTTGTTGGTTTGTTTGTGCCATGGCTCAAATACAAGGGCCTTTCAAAGCATGGAAAGTCATCAAAGATCAATTTTATGATTGTTTGCCAATTTTATGGCACTTCCCTATTTGATGGCCAGATTTGTTTAAGTACAATGATAGTTAATGTTTATTTAATTCCCAGTATAAACATTTAAGGTGATTGTTTTTCTTTACCCTCTGGTTGTTTTTAAAAATCTTAATTGTTTAATGATAATGTTTTGATGCCCCTTTATATGTTAGTTTCTGCCCTCAGGGATTTCTGATGTCATCAAACGAAATATTACTTGAAAAAGGACAAAAAAATTTGCACCTGCTCAACAAATGAAGAGATTTGGGTCACATTTAAGGCCAGGTTGAATGAAAATCAAGAAATTCATCAAATTTGTTTCACTAATAAATTGTGATGGTACTTAGTTTAGGAGCAGATCAACATTATATGCACACATGTAGTTACATATTCACACTGGGCAGTTCGGTGATGGTCTAGAAGATTGCCAGTTCGAATTGCTGTTTCCCCAGCTGCTGACCCAGCAATGAATGGGTATACTTTTCGAGTTAGGGAAGGGTAGGGCAGCAAGAGGAAAGGGATGGGCTCCGCCTTTCATATGCTGTGCCCAAGATACAGAGGGTATTTAATCCCTTCTGCCCTTATGGCCACTGGAAACCTTTGCCTGTTTTAACTGGCACACCCACTCTCACAAAAGAGATATAATTAAGGGCATCAGAAGTCACCAGGTACTAATTATAACTGATTTTCTTTGACAGATTCTTATCTGCCTTTGAATTTGAATCAGAATTCTTGTTTTGTAAATCTGGAAATATAGTGTCCTTTCTAAAATGATTCAGATTTAATAACATATGGAAGAAAGCATTTTGAGAAAATGTATATCTTGGTCTGATTATATATGTCTACAAAAGTCTGCAAAACACATTAGTTTGTTGAGGGAATGCTATTGAAATTTTCTTGGGAATTGTAATATGATGGCCTGATTCCAAGATCCAAGTCTGTATCAAGAAGATAACGGAACAAAAAAAAGAAAAAAAGACAAAGAAAGAAGGAAAAACGGAAGAAGAAAAACAGCAATTTCTGACAGAAAACCTCAACAGACTGAAAGTATGGTTTCTGATTCACCTTATCAACCTGATGTATCTGGACACTTCCACTGTCTTAAATAGACTCTTCCAGCTTCATATTTGGGCAAGTCCAATTTTTCCTATCAGGGGTATTTTTTAAAATTATTCGTTGAGTGGCAAACAGTATAGACACAGATCAGACTGCTCCTTTTAAGGAGCAGTCTGATCAGTGTCTGTACTGTTTGCCCATGTTTTCTGTCCAAAACTTAGGGAATTCATGGTATATTCTGGGTTTTAAGGTATATCCTCAGGATTGGTGAAAGATTGCTAATGATCATGGCAGGCTTCCAGTCTTTACCTTTTTTCCAAATTCTTGTTAATCTGACAGATGTCTGTAATGCTTTGTCAGGTACATACTGTCAGTTTCACTAAATTCCTGAGCTACTCAAAATAGATAATAAAGGGAAGCAACTCCCAGTCATGCAAATAGTGTCAGTTATGGCTTTGTCAGTTTCACTCAATTCCTGAGCTACTCAAAAATAGATGGTAAAGGGAAGCAACTCCCAGTCATGCAAATAGTGTCAGTTATGGCTTCGATCTGTTGGGCAGTGTGTTGGGATGAGAGGTTAATGTACTGGCCTTTGAGTCATTGGGACCAGGGTTTAAGTCTTCCTGATAGAGTTATTTTCATGTTTTCATGTTTCTAGGTGTTTTATCTGACATTTTAAAAGGGCTTTAAAATCCCAACCACCTAATATAATTAATTTACTATTATCAGTTTAATTTTGTACTTTTAAAACTCTGTATTGGAGTCTTATGGCCAGTTAATATCTTTTGTAGTCATAGATAGTAGTAAAACATCAGTATCACAAGTTTTAACTGATGCGGCCTGCAAGGCAATGTTTTGCAATAAAGATGATAGTTCATAGCTTTGTTTGTATCCTATCATATTTTAACCTATAGTCTTCTCAACTAACTGAAAAAAAATTTAGAAGATGAAATGTATAGCATTGTTACCTGATGTCCTGTAATCCATATATGCATAAAGGTTAATACAGCAGGGCTCAATATAAAACAGCAACTACTCATAATGCTATTCTGGATAAAATGCTCATAATCATGTCATAACTCTCAATGGAACTTGGTTAAGGAAGCTCTCACATACTTAGAAGGTTCAAGCCTTGGCCAGTGCACAAGTGAGAAAGCCAAGTTCTGCTTATTGAATGTCATGTGGTTTTTCCCCAGGAGCTGGAGTTGTTTTTTTCCCACCTTTGCTAAATGATTAATTGGCTATGTGACATAGTTTTGAAAGCTGTAAAATTTTTAACATATATAAAAAATCTGACACCCACTAATTAAGCCTAAAATATATAAAATATTGTTGAAACAGCTAAAATCCCAAATCTGAGCCATGTTTCTTTGCAGTCACTGTGAGCGAGGTACATTTTTAAGCAAAAAGGGTCACATATAGTAAAGTGCATACTGTTTGTATTAAGTCCATAAAACAGTACAAAATGACATATTAAATTTCTACATTAATGCTAAAGGTCTGGTTTCAGTCATGGACAATAATCATATCAGGTTGCAATTAAAGTATTTCATTTCATAAAAAGCAGGTCTCTGTCATTGCTTTTGACTGATCTTTTTGCTGCCAATTGGAGGTAGGGTAATTGTAGTAATATTTTTAAGGATAAAAGAAAACCAATAAGTCATTGCTCATCAAATTTGTGTCATCAGGTTAAATTTAAGGTAAAAGGACATTCTTTCAGAGGAAGCAACTTTGCTATATATTTTCATTTTTACCTCCCTTCTAAATCTGGGTCACTCATAAAGAAAGCAGATTCCTCACTTTATGCACAAGTCATTTGCAATCACGGCCCCCATGGGGCCTGGGATAGCGGGGGCATAGCGGGGCTTAAGTACAGTGTTTTTACCTAAGAGGTGTCCCGGCAGTGCCGAGGATACGCCGGGCTTTTGATTCCCGCCAAAACAGCGAGAAAAATGATGGAGTGTTTTTAATGAAATTGTCAGAATATTTATTTTTATCCTTATACTCCATTTGTTACTCCATATTCTCGTGGCAATCATATTCTCGCGGTAATGCTAAATAAAAGCCATCAGTCACACATGTCTCCTTATTTTTATATTGTCTTTCAGGCTTCAGGAATACAAAGTATAAAAACACATAAGATTTCAGTTCTGTCTCTTTTTGAAGATTCTGTGACTTCTTAAAGCCAAAGTAGTGAAAAAACACCAAAGGTGATATTACAAGGAACACCCCAGGATGATAAAAGTGGCAATAAAATAGAAAAAATTGTCCGATCAGGTTATTTCTTGCTTTGTTTGATCTAAATATGGTTATACTCAACATTTTAAATAAGGAAATATTTCTGCTTGCATTTAATTTGCTTATGTTGAGGCAAATATCTATATACCGTGAGAATATGGAGTCGGTATTTCTGCCTAACAACTTTGGGGTAGCACCGTTTGCACTTAAAAATATGACACTCACCAGAAGGTAGAAAACACAAAAATGCCTTGAGCGTTAAGATGAAATATTAGAGGGCTCAACTACATATAGTATGTTGAATTGTTGGTCCTCCTTATTTGGTCAGGCTTGCTTGTATCTTAAGTAGCGTGAGAATAGGGAGTGCCAGTATATATGATCCCCTGGGGGTGGAGACCTTTACCAGGGATTTGCATTACAAGAAGACCCCATTTTGGAAGTTTGTTTTCTTATCCAGTGAAGCAAACAAGAAGTCACAAAGGTTGTTCCAAAAAGGGCAGAAAAACATTGTGCGCACTCTGAGCACTCGTACATGTTAAATCAGACTGCCCATTTTACCCTACCTGTAATTCGCTTATATATTGGGACACATAAAAAACCATCAGTTTTTCATTTGGGACAGATGGAAAATTAATGGTTTAAGTTGTCCCAATACTTGAGAACATTAGGGTAACTGTTAGCTCAGGGTAACTGTCCAAATACCTAGGGTACCATACATGATTATAGCCAAAGTTTTGTGACTTAAAAAATGAAGGAAATGAAATGCAGACTCAGTGCCTTTCTATCCTGAAATTATTAAAGTGCTAAAAATGAAAATAGTTGAATTTGCAAACAGCATATATAGCTAGATGGGGCAACTCATCATCTGCTCTGTTTGCGATTCAGTCTTTTAATTGTCAATAGTGCATAGGGTAGAGCTGGGTAACTTTGGACTCGGGTAAATTCGGACATACCATTGCAAACAGTGAAACTCCAGATGAGGCAGCTCATAATGAGCTGTCTCATCAGGATTTTCACTGTTTGCCCAGTTATTTTTGTATTAATTCCAAACAACTAGCTGACATACAAAGGAAACAATGTCACTGTCCGAATTTACCTGCTGTCCGAAGTTACCCGACTCTACCCTATAGCTCGGGCAAACATTAATTTTTTTTAAATTTTTCTGATATAAAATTGGTTGTGTGCTTTTTTGGTGCTTTAAGGAGTAAATTCGAACTCTTTTTAACCAGTCACTGCAATTATCCTAAACCGGAACAAAGTGAACTTGCTGTTTGTTGATCATTTTTTCAAAACGATTGCTGCTGAATGGCACACAGAGTAGATGCTGATCAGACTGTTTGAGCCCTTTTTTCCTGATATTTAGGGTTGTAATGGTAAAATATCTGAATCTGAACAGCAAAATAGCAGTCATTAAGCTATGTCATGCAAGCAAGCACCTGTTGGCATAGTTAATGACAATACTTTAAAGGTAGGTTCCTGTACTTTGGAATGCATCATAATTTTGATGATTTTTTATTCAAGTTGTTGGAAAGCACTTATAAAGAGGAAATGAATAAGTTTCACTAAAAAGTGTAAATAAAAAAATTGTAGAAAAGTCGTTTTGCAAGGGATTTCCTAACTCTGCTTCGCACACCAGTTAGCGCTATTTTTAGTTCGCGCCAAAAATAGATAACATAGCTGACGTCATGTTGCATTGCAATTTGGGATAGTTTTAACCCCTCTGCCATGCCAGGACCTCTGGAAGAGCTCACGGCAAGAGAAAATTAACCGTTGGCAAGTGACATCAGAAACTGCGGACTTGTAGACATATATACATATTTATTTTTAGAACTGGAATTCCAACAAAAGAAAATAAACCAAAGGGAAAGCGACTATTTTCTACAACATCTGACAATTTTCTCAGTAGCAACAGTTTCAGAAAAATAAGAGAATTCAATACTACCCAGAAAAAGACAAAATTATTTTGTGAACATAATTGTTATCGCTAGGCCAGGAACCTACCTTTAACTGGTCAGCAATACATAATAATTATGCACATTCTGGTAAGTGAGTATACTGTTTAAAGCAATTCAACAGCAAGAGGAACTTATAGACTGTCCATTTAGCTAGAAAAGAGCTCAAATCCAGATGTGATTGACTGGTGGCGTGTTTTCTCTTAATGGTCACAGTTCAATCAAATTAAGATTGCAATGAAAAATTTATACATTTGAAGACACTTCATTGTAAACTGACACTACTTGGTTATTTATGATGTGCAAAATTCAATTTAAAACCTTTTAAAAACCAATTTACTCAAACAAATTTTATTTTGAAGCAATGATAAAGGATTTCAAACACTCTGAAATTTGATGCTACAATTTTTTGCTGACAAAGCCTTTACATGTCTTTTATTCATATGTTTATAGGTTTGTCTTTAAAATCTTGAAGAAAGCTTCATATATATCTTGATCACAGTGGCCCCTAAATTTCCAGATGCCCTATATGGATTCCACATTTTTTTCAAGTCAGTATAAGAATCATCTTACCACATATATTTTAGACAAAAACAGTCTGTCCAAATAGTTGGACAAAATCAGAGGAAGTGATTCTACCATTTTATTTTTTGCCTGCCTTAACTCTTTAAGCACCAAAAAGCAGACGACAAAATTTACGTCTGCAAAAATTAAAAAATGCCTTGCCCAAGACATTTCATATTGGGAATTCAAATACTAGAAGGCAAACAGTGTAGATCCACATGAGGCAGCTCATTATGAGCCGCCTCATCAGGATCTACGCTGTTTGCAAATTATGCTATTTTCGGCACTGGTGCTTAAAGAGTTAATTTCTCAGTGGGGTCAGGTTTTAAAGGACCAGGAACAGCCTCTTCCCTTTAAGAGTAGACTCTATTTTGGAAGGGGTTCAGAAAAGCAAACAAGAAATCACAAATGAGCCACAACATGACAAAAGCAACAAAGTGGCAAGACTCTGATCAGCCTTGGCATTTGCCCAGTCTGATAAGAGTCTATGCTGTGTGCTGAAAGGGTAGCTTAAAGTGTCTAAGCTAACTCCTCCGATAGCGAAGACCCTATTCAGTCTGATCAGAGTCATTGCTGTGCACTTAAAGGGTAGCTAAGTGTCTAAGCTACCTTCATGCCAACAGCAAATACTCTAATCAGACTGGGCAGCTGCACAGGCTGATCTGAGTCTGCACTGGGCGCACATGCACTTTGTTGATTTTGTCTAACTCTTGTTATCGCAATCGGTAGGGCACCTTACTCATCAGTCAGAGGTCCTGGGTTCGAAACCCGGTCTGGCCACATACTTTCGTTTCTCCTTCCGCTGATTCAAGAAGGGCAGTTGTCAGTTACTGGCGAAAGTATGTGCACTTAGTACTGGTTAACCGCTTAGAGGTCTAAGCCTGCCCTGGAATAGTGTGGTTAGGTTAACTGACCGTCCCGACATGACCATAGCTGTTTACCGTGGACATTAAGCATCAAATCAATCAATCAAATCTAACTCTTGTTGTGGCTCAAATACTGTCTCCCTGTGTGAAAATGGCGGAAAAACATAATAGCCGCCAAGGATTCTCGGATGTTTTCAGGCCTGTACACCGTAGAAGAACTCTGTCCATGATTCCAGTAGCTTTCTTTTTCTTGCTGGTAATGCTCCAAGTATACAGGCTGTTATCAGTTAGCATGGAAAGTTTGGAATTTGTAATTCTTCCAGTAAATGCTGTTGAATAGAATTGATTCAAACATAAGTCTTGCGAAAGATAAAAACACATTTAATGAAAGATTTAGAACAAATCAATTTCACTTTCTCTCAGACTCACACTGGTCTGGCATTCATCACAGGCAACGAAGGCAACGTAATATAAAACTGGATTTTTTCGCATATCTCTTAGATTAATTTCAAACTATCATTCTTACGGACCCGGCAGTTTGTTATACCTCTTAGTCAGACCAGATTTTTGAAGAAATTCCGTCTAGTATATATGCAGTGCTTGAATAAGTTTCTTTATCGATTCGTTGCATAGACGTTGTGGTCAAAAATTGTTTTCAGGCATTTCTTGAATATGCATATGAATTCAGTAAAACTTTTGATTCCTATTTCAAGAGCAGGGGATCGGATGGTCCGTGAGACTATACTTCTGAAACAAACTTATCCAGATCAGCGGAACAAGCATGATTCATGTACGTTGTCTTCGTTACCTGTGTTGAATGCCAGACCAGTGTGAGACTACCTGTCTACTTCTGTAATCATTTAAAAGCACCTGAACATCTCTTAGTGATTTAAATGCATTTAGAACTCTGAAAATAGAATATTTATAATTTCAGAGACTTCATGGAACATAAAATTAAGAGATAAACCTGAATGTATTCCAGTTCTTCAAGCACCAAATACTTAACAGCAGCATCTTCCATTTTTACTGCTAAGAACTTGTACAGATTTAAAGACAAAATTTACTACAACAAAAAAACACACCTCAATTGGAGGTTCATCTCCAGATTGTGACTTTAGTGTAGATACACAAGAAGTGGACAAATTCACAGTAGCATCGCTGAAAGCTTAAATTTCCATAGCATAACCAGTATTTGCTGCAAAACCTTTAAACTGCTGTTAAATTCCTGTTGAGCACAGAAACCAGATAGTGAAATAAGAAAATTTACACACACACCCCCTACCCCCACCCCACCCACCCCCAAAACACACGCACACACCTCTTTACCAGAACTTTGCCTTTAAATTTACAGCTTGAATATAGAGTGCAGTTTTGAGTTTATGGGTACAGGTTCATTAATTCCACACTGACATTCAGCTGACTCTCAGTGCTGATACTCTCTGACAGAAATCAGTCAAGGTACAAAATGCATTTCCAATATCTATTGATTTTTGAGGCATTTGATGGAGCAAACATTTTTCAAAATTAGATTGCAGTAATAACCGTACATGTTGAGGCACAGAGACGCCTTGATCCCTACCCTACTGTTTATTGTAATTGACCGCTGCCTTCAAAATTTGACAAGTTTGTCCTGTCAATACTAGTGCCTGAATAGCAAACAGTGCAAACCCTAATCAGACTGCTATTTAGGAGCAGTCTGATCTGGACCTGCACTGTTTGCTCAGGCTTATATGGTCAATACCGTAAACCAAGTTCTTAAATCTGTCATTTGCATGAAATGCCACATTGATTTACTGCAACGATAAAAATTCAGTCAATATGAGTGAAAGGGTATCGAGGTTCAGTTCATTTTCAATAAAAACTATTTTTAGGCAGTTAAATCTGGGTAGTTATACCTTGCACCTCATGAATAATTTATCAGATTTCTTCATCGCTGCTGACATCTCTAACAATAACAGTGAATCCCTATCCTGCATTTGTTTTCGAAAGTGACAGTTTACACAAAAGGGGTTAAACATATCTGTTGGAGATGCAAAATGAAAGGAAGTTATCACTGTGAAGTATTTAACAGATTCTATTTGTGAGACCCAACAACTTTCTCCTCTATAGATAAAATTATATTGACAGAAAACTTGCTGTTTGGCATCATACTAAAGGAGGCAGAACAGCTTCCTTCAAAAATAGGAAACATGTATAGGTATTAGGTAGAATACTGAATATCCAGTATCGCGAAATTCAGTAGTCTTCTTCAGGTGTTTGGATACACCATCTGACCTCCCCTCTGGAGAAATAGTAGTGTCCATTGAAGGAGGGGAAGCAACCTTATAAAAATTGTTGCCAAACCTTGCATACAGTATCTACCTCTTTATAATACAGAATATGTAAATCCCCAGCTGCTGTGTTATAAAGCGATTCAGTTGTAATACTTAGACTTCCATATGGAAACAACTTGAAATCTGTCTTAATGGTGTGGAACATTTTTATTATGAAATAAAGTTGCATTTTGCAGGTTTTGGGTACTTTGTTGTTACACCAGACACTTTTCGTTTACATGCTGAAGATCAACTGGCCTCAACATGGAACACTGCATGGACTCATCTTCATCCCATGTATATCCCAGCAGCCTTCAGTCAGCCACAGAAAGCACCAATGAGATCCATTTCCTGTCAGGTTGATGAGGAAGAAAAGCCTGTGATTGGTCAGAATGAGCCGGGTGACTTGACAGAATTTGGGCTGCCAAATAGTAATGCCATACAAGTATGTTAACTTAATTTTCCTTGTTTTACTGGGGGTGGTGGTCAGGCAATGGTGCTGGGTAACTTCCAGTACTGGGGCATCCTACTTGAATTTGGATAATAGCAGGCAAGGGCTTGCAGTAGGTGCAGGTGGGGGTTATTGGGTATTTTTCAGGAGCAGTGTGTGATTTTACAGTGGTTGCTGTTTTCAGTCATTACTGGAAATATGGTACCGTAATGATCCTAAATATTCGGACAGAAGGTCTGAGCAAACATTGTAGACCCAGATCAACCTGCTCCTGGTTGATCAGGGTCTGCAACCTTTGCCATTGTCTAAGTATCATTTGGATGCATTAACGTGTAAAATCCACTTTCAAAGAATATTTGAAAGATACTTGTGCGACTTTCGGGTGTCCAAAATTTTAGGGTCATTACAGTAATACAAGATTGCATGCCAAATTGCATATTTGAGCCGCGACACGAGAAAACCAACAATGTGGTTGTGCGCCCAGCGCAGACTTAGATCAGCCTGGGCATCCGCCCAGTCTGATCAGAGTCTTCGCTGTCCACAGGGTGGTAGCTTAGACCCTTAGCTACCCTTTGGTCACTTAACATAGAGTCTGATCAAACAGAGCAGATGCACAGACTGATCTGAGTGTGAGCTGGGCAGACAACCACATTGTTGGTTTTGCAATGAAATAATCAGGCCAGCAATAAAAATCTTTTCAGGACTTCTTTAGTACTACTAAATAAAAAGATACCAAAATTTTCATTTGTTTTGCATGCAAATAAAAAGATACCAATTTTTTTTGTTTGTTTTGCATGCAAAGGCACTTAATTTCTTAACAAAGCATTTGATTTAATGAGGGTTTGGCATTTTTAAGCCTTTTATTATTCTGGTGCTTAAAACGGTTATTGATATACAGTGCATTTTGAAAGAATTTTATGCTAGCCAGACTGAGATATTTGGTAGCCAGACTCAGCTTTGGGTAAAAGCACAGACTTGAATTCATTATTCTACAAATAAATCAGGCTGATGCTACTTTGTGAAAAAGAGTCCATTAGTACATTGTAGTATTTCTGCTTGGACCCAGTCATTTAACAATTCAGGCATTCAAAATATAGATTTTAATATCACAGTCATTATTTTTGCTTTCTGTCAAAGGTTGACTTGCCCCCTCCCCGTCTTCAGCGTAGTATGAGCTTGAGTATGAGACGACCTCGTGATCCCAACAGGAAAGAGGAGACAAGTGAAAGTGGGCTGAAACGAAGTTCTTCTGTGAAGGGGAGAAGTGAGACCAAAGGGGAGGTAATCTCCGCTGAAAGTGAGAAGACCCAGCAAAAACCAGAGAAAATAAAAGGTGAGATGGGAAATACAGTTCCCGATATCTCAAACACTGATATCTCAAAGTATCTTCTTATATCAAAGAAAATATTTCCTGTTTTTATTTACATTTCAACTCCTGTTATCTCAAACTACTGATATTCTTGGATTAGAAAATTTACTTTGAGATATCATTTGTTTGGGCTGAAGTTAGACTTCGAGATATCAAGAGCTGACTGTATGGTATTTATTCATTTATAAGACGAGGACTGTTTCCCCTCAGAAATCACAAGAATCTAGACCTGTCTAGATATTTAGGGTTGTTTTGGACTTTAAAAAAAACACAGTTTATAGCAGGATTACAGAAATCTGATTTACGTATTTGGGGTCATTCTAGAGTGAAAAATCCCTGTCCTATAGCAGAATACATATGAGCCGTGACACGGCAAAACCAACAAAGTGGCATGTGTGCCCAGCAAAGACTCAGATCAGCCCAAGCATACGCCCAGTCTGAACAGATCAAGTCTTCGCTGTTGGCATGGACAAAGCTTTGACTCTTAGCTACCATTAAAGTGCACAGTGAAGACTCTGATAAGACTATGCGGATGCTCAGGCTGATCTGAGTCATCGCTGGTCGCACATGCCAGTTTGTTGGTTTTGTCTTGGTGCAGCTCATGTCATTATGGCATAAAAGAGAAATACATTACATAATGGTTGAAAGTTATTCTGTGTATACTACCCTAAAATAAGGAGACTATTCAAATATTCAGATTCAGAGATCAAGAAAGAAAACAAATTACTTCCAGATGTTAAATCCAGTCAAAAGTTGATGCCTAAATTTGAGCCTTTATAAACCATGGATGGATATTAAGTGGTTTCAGGCTTCAGAAAGAGACACTATAAAAAGATGTAAATTTATATGTATACTTGGTTTAAGTGTATACTAATGCATTTGATTAATGCACGATAACTCATCTACAGTAGAATTTCAGTGGCTCAAACCCTGATGGCTCGTTAACTCTGCTTGGCTAGAACTCTTTCCTTGGCCCCTAGAGGTCAGTTTATATAGAATTTGACCCTGGATGGCTAGAACTACCCTTGGCTGGAACTAATTTTCATGGTCCCAAGCTTGTCTGAGCCAATGAAGTTCTACTGTATCTATTTTCACATGATCCAAAACACCCTTTTGGGTATTATTTGGATTTGACCATGCAGAGTGTGTTAGTAAGAGAAGTAAGAGTGCAGGATAAAAAGATTTAAAAGCAAGTTGAAATATAGATGATAGGGTTAGTGTTAGTTTAATTTAATCATACATAAATTTAGCTTTGGCTTTTATTGTTTTTCTCTTTTTACAGGTGAGAAATTGTCTCTGTTTTCAAAGTTATTCAGCCGTAACAAGAAGAAAGCCCCAGTTCCAACAGAGCCAGCCAAACCAGCAGTAGAATATGCAACATTTTCAGCACAGTTCCCACCTCCAGAGTGGACCTGGTACCAGCAACAGCTAGAGAAACACATCCGCACTGAGACCTGGGTCCAGCAACAGGTTGTCAAGTCTGGTACCTGGCATCATTTCCAGAATATTCAAAGGGACATGGATGCAGATTGCCATGCAGCATCAGAGCGGGGAACCACACAAGCTGGTTCCTGTCCTATTGATCTGAGACAGGATACCAAAGCTTTAGGTGATGACAATTTCAAAAGAGAAGAGAAAAGACATTCAAGTAGGAGTAAAACAAAACATAGGGAAAAACCTTCAATGGTAATAGCTAACAAACAGAGGGAAAGAGCACTCCTGTCTGATCATTTGAATGGCTATGTTGCAAATCAAGCTAATAGCGTCACCATGGAAAAACCTAGCCAAAGGTTGAAGCTAAGCTCTCTTCCTACACGTATGTCACCACCAGGGGCAATTGATATGCCACATTCTGATAGTGTTCATCCAATGTTTAACTCAACACCACGATGGGTAAACACTTACCAAGATCAGCAAGGTCAAATTGAAAATACTGTTGATCAGTTACAAACTAAAACTACAGATCCATACATGAAAAGGAATTCAGTCAGGAAGTCACACAAATCAAAACGACGATCCCTTCATGAGCATCAGTCAGCTCCAAATCCTACCTACCAAACTGAGGACATACATTGTGAATATCAGGGTAAGATGCCAAAGAAGCATTCAGCAATAGGTGTATCAAAGGACAGTGGTGTAAACTGTATAGGTTTGGGTCCTAAACATACTGAAACTCAAGAACATAGGGCAAGAGGACAAAGGCCTTTTAGCTTCAGGGAAACTGACCTTGATTATGATTTGCATTTAAGACTTTATCAAAGCAGACATGATAAAGAAAAGCCTGATTCTGATCAGGAGAGGCATATATATGCAAATGTGGAAATAAGCCAACCGACTACTAATAGTTCTAAAAGGATAATAGAAAGACCTCCTCATCTTGAGAGGGACAAACCAAGAAGGTCAGCCTCTTACAGACAGTATAGATCAGAAAAGAAAAAACAGAATCAAACCGACATTCAGAGGCTCAAGCTAGATAGTCCTAGTAATGGCTCATATAAAACTGAACTTGATAAACTTTGTGAAGAACATAGTGAAAAAGCCACAGTGGACTCAATTTCTAGTCAAGGAAAACTGTCACAGAATAGTGCTAAAGAAGGGACTTGTAGTAGCGAACAAAGTGTGGGAACTGTTATAGACACTAGAACAGCTAAACACAAACAAATTTATAGTCTTATTGCAGAATGTCATGGAGACAGTGGGTTTAGTTCTCCTAGAGTGTCAGAAATTTCTAGTGATTCAAAAAAGAGTGAAGGAAGTTCTAAAAAGAGTGAAAACAAATCCAAATTTACAGACTGTGACTTTCAAAGAGACGATAGCACTAAAGTTCCTAAAAGTGACTGTAAAAGAAGAAATAGTGATTTAAGTGGAAGGCAAAGTGATTTTAAAAAGAATGACAGCAATTTGATAAGAGAAAGAAAAAGTTTTATGTGCAATAATATAAAAAATGCTAAACCATTAAACAACTCTGTAGGTGAATTAGACATTGTGTCTGATGACTCTGTTTTTGGAAGAATAACCCCTGATGCTTTGTATGAGAATGTGAAGCTTGATCATGCAGAAGTTCTAAACAATATGAAGTATCTACACAAAGAAATGAATGTTTCATCTCAAAATCTGAACACACCTCAGCCTGATGTGACAGCAGATGCTGTGGAAACATTTGACTTTAAGCAGCCTGGTGTTAGTAAGTTCAAGTTGGAAGGAGATTTTCATGTTGTAGGAGTGGTTTAAAAAACTCGGGGGAAAAAATTGAATTGCTATGAAACTACCGTAATGACCCTAAAATTTCGGACACCTGAAAGTCAGACAATTATTGTTGAAAAAATTTTGAAAGTGGATTTTACACACGTTAATGCATCCAGATGATGTTGTAGACCCTGAAATGTTGTAGACCCTGAACAAACTGCTCCTTCAGGAGCAGTTTGATCTGGGTCTACAGTGTTTGCTCAGACCTGTCTGTCCGAATATTTAGGGTCATTACAGTAAGCTAAATATAACAGACTTTTCGAATTTGATGGATTTTAGGTAATTGGTAAGAAGTTTTGCATTTAAAAACTTGTGTAAGGAAATGGTGCTTAGCATATATTAAGATTTATAGTACAATATCACAATTATATGGATTTGAATGAAAGACGTTTTAGGGATGATGGAAAGTAATTCTTTCAAAAGGGTAAATGGTTGCATTGTGAAGTGTCTAACCCTGTATTCTTCATGCAATATAGCTTCTCTGTTGCTTTTAGTTTTTAAGTTATCTGTGTATATGTACAGCATCATGGAAAAACAACTTCAGGCGTATGTGAACCATGCATACTTGAAACAGTCTATATGCATATGCAGTCCATCAGAGTATGCATATTCACATGATGCATATGCACTCCATCAGAGTATGCATAGTCACATGATGCATATGCAGTCCGTCATAGTATGCATACTCACATGATGCATATGCAGTCCATCATAGTATGCATAATCACATGACTGTGGAAATTGCAGATGCCCTAAGCAGATGATGTTTGCAGCCTAGTCTAAGTTTACATATGTTTGAAGACAAATTATTTTCTCAAAGCAGCTAATGTCATAGTTTGCCAATTTTGCAATAAGCTGATCTCATATTATCGGTGTTCCAGATAAGAAGGAGTAACATGGATGTCAGGGATAATTTTTCATATTTATGCATAAAAACATAGGTTGTGACCCTCATTAGAACCGTCTCGCCGAGACAGCTCTAATGAGGGGTCACAACCTATGTTTTACTCAGAAAATTGAAAAAATATCTTGAATTATCCTTAAAACTCCATCTTATCTGGAGCTCTGAATTCATTATGATATTTTGTGCAATGCTGTGATTTTTTTCTGTGTAAGTATGAGCCTGCTACAGACATTATGTGAGCAGTCAGTTTACAGTTTTATGTATTATAATCAAATGTGCTTTTCCTAAGTGGGGAGGGGTTTGGGGTGGGGGACAAGGTGTTTGATGGTAATTATGGCATAGCTTCTGTTGATTCTCCAGAAAAGGATAACCTGTTGGTCCCTCAGTAGAAGGCTTTACCTAGAGGCTGGGAAATCACAACATACACTTTTATGGAGAGAAATACAAAAACATCCCACAATTATCACCCAAAACCTTCGTATTAAAGTTCCGATGTACATTTTGTATCATATTGTTATGCTTATTTAAATAATGTTCATATGTACATAGATTTTGAAATGTCAACACACACAGATTCTGTGGTGTCTAACAATACTTGCGCCATGAAAGGTTTCAAAGTGCATTTTAGATAAACCAAGAAAGGTAGTGTCAAATAAATATTGCTCAACACCTGACATTTCTCAAACAGTTTTACTTGTCAGCTCTCTTATATCACACCTGGTTAACTATGTTTTTAAGGCTGTTACGAAACAAAAAAGAGCTGTTATGGAATGAAAAAGAGTCATAGTTCCAAAACTACTTGGTCATTGTGGCTAAACATTTGTTTAGCCTAAACATTTGTTAAACCATGATGACAAAGTCGTTTGGGAACTAAGATTCTTTTTCGTTTCATAACAGCTCTTTTTCGTTTGGTAACAGCCCTTGTATGTACATACCGTATTCGGCCCTTTTAGGGCACTGTGCACTTCACATTTTCAAAATGGCATTAAATACTTGCAGCAGACTTTCTTCCTAATAAGCGCACATTTAAAATAATTATAATATATAGAAAGAAACAGAATTTAATGTTTAAAGCATCAGAGAAAAGCTGCTTATAGTCATGTAGGATGGAGAAGCTTTGTAAGTGAGAACTGGAAGATTTTATAGTGTTTTCAGCTCTTGTAAACAAGCAATCAGAGTAAAAATATGATTGTGCGCTAATAATAATATGCCTCAGAAATTCCCATGATGTGCACTTATTGGGGCATGTGGGCTAACAAGGTCGATTACAGTAGTTAAACAGGATTATATGTTTATGAAAGTTTCCACCAACTGGGCCCAGGGTGTCTTCAGAATTTAAGACAACACTAAGGCAAACATTTAGGAAGTAAATTAGGAAACCTGACCTTCCTCCTTCAGTGGCAAAGCAGTCTGTCCATATGAAAAGGGCTAGTCTTAATTTTATCAGTGAATATTTATTTTGTGGTAAAATGATATAATAAACACAAAATTGTTCTATCATATTTATAGAACTAATGAACTATTTAGAGAAAACCAACAAAGTGGCATGTGCACCCAGCGAAGACTCAGATCAGTCTGGGCATCCACCAAGTCTGATCAGAGTCTTTGCTGTCGGCATGGATGTAGCTTAGATCCTTGGCTATCCTTTAAGCCCACAGCGAAGACTCTGGTCAGACTGGGCAGCTTCCCAGACTGATCTGAGTCTTCACAGGGTGCACTTGCCACTTTGTTGGTTTTCTCGTATCGCAGCTCAAATGATTTTTCCCCCTGACATTTTTACAAGGGATAACATACTGGTTATTCATCAAATGCTTAATGAACGATCTCCCCCTGGAGTATATGGCTGGTTCTTGTTTTATCCACTAGAAAAATTTGGATGGCTACAGTATACCCCACCCCAGTGTTGTGCAAGCAGCAGTAGACTGCTGGATAAACAGGCTGATCTCAGTCTTCTAAAGTTGTATGTGGCATGTTAAAGATTGTCTTGCTGACTTTTTTGTAGTTTTACATTTTATTTGTTTTTACTCAGATCTTACTTCAATTCTCATAAATCTGGCATTTGATAGTGATTTTTCTTGTCTGAAGTGTTTGTTGTTTATTTCTGGGAAAAAATGTAAAAGATTGGGGGATTATTCTCACATTGTAGTTTGATGACTCCAAGATAACTGTCTGGGCCCAGTTGTTCAGAGCATCGTTAGCCTTACAAAGTCGTTAGTCAAGGATATTTTAAGTCTTGCAGTACTTACAAAATCAATCGCTGTAATAGTTTTTGCAGTGCAAAAGTTCTTCACATTTTTTGGCAAAAATGGCAGTGTTTTTATGTATATTACGATTGAAAATTTAAGGTCTCATTAACAAAAGATGTCGTTAGTTTTGAACAATGGGTCCCAGGTGTTTGTAAACTGAATTCAGAGCTATCTTGTAAGTCTGTAGAATGGCAGAAAAAAAGAAAAAAAGTTTCAGTAATGGATTTTGAATTGTCTGGTCATAGTTTTATCAAAAGAATAATTGAATGTATAACTCACTCCTGGTTAACTATGTTTATACAAGGGCTGTTACGAAACGAAAAAAAGAGTCATAGTAACCAAACGACCTGATGACCAGGTCGTTTGGTAACTATGACTCTTTTTCGTTTCATAACAGCTATTTTTTCGTTTTCGTAACATCCCTGAAAACATAGTTAACCGGTGTGTGTAACTAGGGACTACCCCAGAACATGTGAGGTTATTTTTCCCCGTAGTTTCCTGCCAGTCCATGCATTTTGAATGCAGTCTGCTGCTCTCTGACTTGAGTGTATTAAGTAGGCACCAGTTTTATAAGGGAGACAAGCAAAATGAAACAACTATTTGCTTTCTGATACATGTAGTTTAGTTTAATCTTTCCATGGGAAGTTCCTCTTGAATGACAAGGGAGGCAATTCTCTCAGAGTGGTCTCCCTGGAGAGGTCACTGATGTAATCAGAGACCAGCTGACTGCCAGATTATTCAAATTTTTATTGGGTTTGAAGTCTCCGCTAAATATCTCCTGTAACTATTATCAGTTCCTGTACAGGAACGCCACAAGGCATTTCCAGAACAACCTGATACATTTGTCGAAAGAAAAAAGCAACAATAGAAAACTGAAACAACTTTATACACTAAAATTATGGTATAATTGGAACCAGGGTTTGAGGTTATAAAGCTTGAGAATAATCTCAAACTCAAAATAAAGCACACTGATTGGCTGATATGCTCGGAAGCAGCCAATCAGTGTGCTTTATTTAGAGTTTGAGAATGTACTCAAGTTTTATAACCTCTGGGCCAGACTTGAAATTGGGCATTTTCTAAAACTGTGTGTATGCATGAGTCTCAGATTTACAATTGTTGGAATCAGATTATTCACATGCTAGTAAAATAAAATGTCTCATCATAAAACCCACTGCCAATATTAATTTATTACATTAAAATCATGTTTTACTTATGGAATTGTTGTTTTCATTTTTGAACTGCCTCTTCAGAAGACATAATAATTGAGCCACAACACGAGAAAACCAACAAAGTGGTTGTACACCCAGCGCAGACTCGGATCAGCAGAGTCTTCGCTGTCCGCATGAAGTTAGCTTAGACCCTTAGCTATCTTTAAAGGGCTTTGGAAAGACTCTGATTAGACTGGACAGATGCCCAGGTTGATCTGAGTGCGCTGGGTGCACAACCACATTGTTGGTTTTCTTGTGTAGCGGCTCAGTTATGAAGGTGAATGGCTACACTTTCAGGGGAAACAACTCTGTTTGCTTCTTTTCTCTGTGGCTCAACTCTTAAAGAAAAGAATTTGCTCCCCTGGAGCAGAATCTTTCCTTTAAGAATAGATCCCATTTTGTAAGTGCTTTGTCATCTGAGAAGCCAACAGGAAAGTCATGAAAGTTATTTACCTATGGAAAAACATGTGAGCCGCGACATGAGAAAACCAACAAAGTGGTTGTACGTCCAGCGCAGACTCGGATCAGCCAGGGCACACGCCAAGTCTGATCACAGACTTCGCTGTCCGCATGAAGGTAGCTTAGACCCATAGCTATCTTTTAAGCGCTTCGGAAAGACTCTGATCAGACTGGGCAGCCAACAATGTGGTTGTGCGCCTAGCATAGACTCAGAACAGCCAGGGCATCTGCCCAGTCTGATCAGTCTTCGCTGTCCGCATGAAGGTAGCTTAGATCCTTAGCTATCTTTAAAGCACTTTGGAAAGACTCTGATCAGACTGGGCAGATGCCCAGGTTGATCAGAGTCTGAGCTGGGCGGACATACCACGTTGCTTTTCTCATGTGGGGCTCAATATGAAGGTGAATGGCTACACTTTCAGGGGAACAACTCTTTCTTGCCTCTATTTTCTGTGGGGCTCAATTGTTAAAGAAAAGAATTTGCTCCCCTTGAGCAGAATCTTTCCTTTAAGAGTAGATCCCATTTTGTAAGTGCTTTGTCATCTAGGGAAGCCAACAGGAAAGTCATGACAGTTGTTTACCAATGGAAAAACATGTGAGCCGCGACACGAGAAAACCAACAAAGTGGTTTTGCGCCCAGCGAAGACTCGGGTCTCCTGGGCATCCACCCAGTCTGATCAGAGTCTTCGCTGTCCGCATGGTGGTAGCTTAGACCCTAAGCTACCCTTTTAGCAGCCTTTTTGGCGAATGCCCAGGCTAATCTGAGTCTGCACTGGGTGCACAACCACTTTGTTGGTTTTCTCATGTAGCGCCTCATGCAATGATACCCGTTCATACACCTTAACCCTTTTTTGACCAGTGGACTTGTCAGTCATTATTATTTGGGTGAGTCAGTTTCTAGTTTTAGAGTTTTCTGGTGAATGTTTTCACTTAAAATCAGAGCTCTAGATAAGAGGGAGTATTTGGTGATAATTAGGGATAAGTTTTTATAATTGTGCATAAAAGCATATGTTGTGACCCCTCATCTGAACCGTCTCAACAAGACGGTTCAGATGAGGGGTCACAACATATGGTTTCAAAGAGAAATTAGAAAAAAAAAATTCAATTATCATCAAATAGCCCTCTTATCTAGAGCTCTGTTATAATATTTTGCATATACAGTAGAACTTCAGTGGCTCAAACAGCCTTGGGACCATGAAAATTAGTTGCAGCCAAGGGTTGTTCTAGCCATCCATGGTTCTATATAAAGTGACCTTTAGGAACCAAGGAAAGAGTTCTTGTCAGGCAGGGTAAATGAGCCATCAGGGTTTGAGCCATTGATGTTCTATTGTAAATTCCTGTAAGCGGTGTTGACCCTGATCAGACACTGCGTTGTGATCTGAATCGGGTTTGGTCTGCACTGTTTGCATATGTCCCGGACATCCATCCAGTCTGATCAGAGTCTTTGCTGTCCACATGGAGCTGGCTTTGACCCTTATCTACCCTTTAAGCCCACAGCAAAGACTCTGATCAGAAAAACATGTCTTCCCCCAGCGGAGGGTTCAGTTCAGTTCAATTCTCTTATCGACGTTACCCAAGTGGCTCAACAGTACCTAACCATAGTTGCACACACTTGGCGCCGTGTATCATCACCCAAATAATCCCGTTATTTCCAGGTCAGAGTCTGCTCTGGATCTGCACTGTTTGTTCAGATGGTTGGTCAATATACCGAGTACAGATAGTTAAAGGAAACTTTGAAAAATACAAAAAGCCTTGTAGTAGGAACTTTCTTTATTCCCATGATCCACTCACATAAAATCTGAATTACAATTTTAACAGCTTGTGAAAATATACTTTCATGCTGAAACTAGATTCTACTATATAGTCATAATGGTGATGAATGATGACGATGGCATGAAACTTTCAAAATTCTATTAAGAATGGATATTTCAGCTGCAACACGACAAAACCAAAGAAGTGGCATGTGCACACAGCAAAGACTCAGATCAGCCTGGGCATCTGCCCAGTCCAATCAGTCTTCATTGTGTTCTTAAAGGGTAGCTAAGGATATAAGCTAGCTCCAAGGGGATAGCTAAGACACTGATCAGACTGGGCGGATGCCCAGGCTGATCTGAGTCTTCGCTGCGTGCAGAAATCACTTTGTTGGTTTTGTCATGTCACGGCTCATTTTACTTTTCATCTTTCATTGAATGCTGAAGTAAGTGGATGGAGCTAAAATTTCTGAAGAATTTTAGCACACCCAATAGCTTCATCATCCTATGAATGTCAAACGTAACAAGGGCTTCGCAAGCGGCGCATAATACGCCCGTTTCAATGTCCTAAAGGAGTTACAGAATGAACAAGATTGTTTACAAAAGGATAGACAGGCAGACAAACAGGGGCAACCACTCTATAATTAACTAGAACTGTTAGCGAATCGCGAATCCGACTATATGCCCCCCCCCCCCCCCCCCCCCCCCCTCCCCTTAATTGCTTAAATCAAATGGTGTTATTTTCGTAATTTTCATTGTTACCATGTATACCAAATATGAATGGTTGCTGTGAAATCTGTTACAAAAAATTACATTATTCAAAGTCAGGAGAGAAAGAAAATCGGAAAAATATAGGGAAGAATAAGCAGAAGACTGGTTCTCAATCCCACAATACAAGTTCTCATCAACCTGCATACAAAATTCCCTACTCTAACTTACAGATGCATAGAAATCTTTTGCGAAAAAAATGCATTATTCAAACTAAAGGGGGAGCAACCATTTTTGTACGCGACACGTTCCCCCACCCTAATACATATGCCTACCAAATTTCATGAAGATATCCAAAATGGTTACTGAGTTATGGCGTGTACAAGAATGTTTACGGACGGACAGTGCCACGACATAATACGTCCGTTTTTTCAAAACGGGCGTATAAAAATGTCAATTCTTATACGGTATTTACACTTTATCTGAAGTTATGTATGCTTCATACTATAACTGATAAAATGAAAACTACACAAAAATATTAGTATACAAAATTTTCAAGCCAATACAGCTGCTTCATAGGAGAAGTATGATCCGGGTTGACTCTGTTAGCCCAGTTATATACAGCATCTCAGAGGACAAATGAACTTGTCTTATGGAGGAGTGACGACAATAGTTTTAGTATAAGAGCCTGTGAAATTTGTGACAATGAATATGGCTGTGCCCTAATAAGAGCGAACATGATAAACCTCAGCATAAATATAAACACAAGTGGCATCATGCAAAAAGGTAACTCACAACATGCCAACAGAGAAGCCTTAAATCAGCTTGCAAAGTCCGTTCAGAATCTTCCAAACAAGCTATGTGAATCTAAAAAGAAAAGGATGACGACCTTTACCAGTTTGGGATGATGTGCAGGTTGAGCTAAGTATTAGCACAGGCTGATTTGAATATTTACAGCACTTGCATGGTTTAGCGTCCCTTTCTATGCAATGCCACTCATATGTTAAATAATGACAGAGTACCACTAAATGACAAATATAAGTAAGTTATATAGTGAAAAAAATAAAACATTGGCAGACTGAGCATGCTCTTACACACCTCTGTCATCTGCTTCTTTGAGGAGCGAAGTCAGAACATGCAAAGTTTGACCTTATAATAGCTTTAGCAGCTTCATGCAAAAAATTTTGCTTCAGGTATCAGCCCACAACAAAGCCTGAAACTAGTCTATGAATCAGAGCATTTGGGCTGCGATATGACAAAACCAAAAGTGGCATGTGCATCCAGGGAAAACTCAGATCAGCCTAGGCAGCCGCCCAGTCTGATCAGAGTCTTTGCTGTCTGCATGTAGCTACCTTAGACCCTTAACTACCCTTTAAATGCAAAGCAAAGACTCTTGATCAGACTGGGCGGATGACCCGGCTGATCTGAGTCTGCACTGGGCACACATGCCACTTTGCTGGTTTTCTCATTTTTAGTGTCTGTAGATTGCTAATGGTCCATACATGGCGCGTGAAGAGCAAAAGTTCTGATTAGGCTATGGGAATATGCAGCTTTGTCTGAGCCTTAGCTGTCTGCATGTGCCATAAGCTCTTTTTTGCATGCATCAGCTCACATGATCTTGTAGCATTAAAAGTGCATGTTTGCCTTTTGAATGCTACAAGGTAATGTAGTTGTAACGTACCCTGACAAGACCATGCATGTTGTTGGCTGATCTGGTTATAAGCTGGAGGCATTTTCACAATGACAGGCTTTCTATCAATGGGCTCATATATATGAAATATATTACACTACAGATATGGCAGTTAAACTCTTCTCTCATTCCTAGTCTTTTTATACCATTTAGTCATTTAATGACAAAACAAACACGCCACTCTAAATCTGAAAATAAAAGTTGATGTCTGTCGTGGGGTCTCAGAAAGAATAGGCTTGCTTTACACAAAGATTATGCCTCACACACATTTTTAAGCACTGGAGTTTGTTTTACCTGTTATGTTAATAATCTAAAACCAGTATAGTAAAATCTGTTGTGTATGGTTCCTGACCTGATGATAACTGCTCTGCCCAGCACCTGAGCTAATTGTTGGGCGTCTGCCTTTAACACAGGGCCTCATCGTTCCAGTGACTATGAACAGAACATCTGATCAATTCCTTCAAGCCAGTGGACCAGAGAATCCATACAGTATGCTAGAAAAAGAGGTATAGGTATCAGATATGCCCATTATGGCTTCATATCCTAGAGCTGTGGCCTCATTAATCAAGCATGATCCAATAATAAACAACAACTGCCCCAGTAATTGAAAGAAAAGGGAAGTTAATGCTAGTCAGTTTATAGGTATCATGTGACCAATGACTTGGTACAAAACTAGAAAGCCTTGAGAAACATTTATCTGCTTGAACGTATCATTATTTCTTTACCTATTGTTTGCAATTCATCAATGAGATAATTTCATCTGAATGAATTATAGTCAACTCTTGGTATCTCAAGTACTGGTATCTCAAAGCACCTCTTACATCAAAGAGTATTGTTTAGACACATTTCCTATTTTCATTTATATTTCAACTCCTTTTATCTAAAACTACTGATATCTCAAAGTAAATTTTCTGGGACCAGAAAATTTACTTTGAGATATCAATAGTTTGGGATGAGCTTGGACTTTGAGATATGAAGAGTTGACTGTATGTCTTTTCATCCAGTCAGATAAATAATGTACCAGTATATTGATTTAGCTGCATTTTCATCCTAACAAATCCAGCTTAGCTGAGTGCAATCACACCTTACAGTACTCCAGATAAGTAGGGCTAACAGGAATAATTAAGGAATAATTTTTCCTTATTTTTCCATAAAAACATGATGTGACTCCCAAGGCAGTTCTATTTAGGGGTCACAACATAAGTTTTTACTGAGCGATCTCTGAATTATCCTAAAAACCTTTATCAGAAGCTCTGACCTCACATTAAAGGATTACTATCAGTCTCAAGCATTAACATATTTTAAGTTACAACTGCAAAATCTTAAGATATTTTTAATTTCATTTTATATGGATTTAAATAAATTATACATACACAAATAACTTGGTGTGGCATTTACATCTAGAATAAAATACAGATGTACTTCATTGGCTTGAACACCATGGATTGTTAGAATTCAGCAGAATACTTCTATAATTTTACTTGGAAGTACACCCATGGCTTGAACTATAATGACTTTTAACTCTCCACCTATCTGACTGTCCCGTGAATTTGTTTGAAAGGAAAAATTCTCCAACAGTATCCACTTCCAGCCAAAATAAAGTAAAAAATTCGGTTTTAAGTTGTCATTTATACACTTGCCTTAGCTCTGTTTTTCAAAAAAAAAAGTTTCAGCATCCACAACAATCTACCATACATCACTGCAACTAAATAAAATACTCCATTTCTCTACTTCATTTACAGATAACTTTATATACACAAATATCAATATATAGGACAACTTTGTGACAATTCATTATTAATAAGTCCTAGGACACCACCATACTTAAGTTGTATAGGAAAACCAACTCTGCCAATTTCCTTTTTTTTTCCTCCCTCAACACTAGTTGGCTCTAAAAGGAAGAATTTGCTCTCCTAAGAGCAAATTCTTTCTTTTAAGAGTAGACCCCATTTTTGAAGATCTTCATCAAAGGAAGCAAACAGGAAGTCACAAAAGTTGCTGCTCTCCTAAGAGCAAATTCTTTCTTTTAAGAGTAGACCCCATTTTGAAGATCTTCATCAAAGAAAGCAAGCAGGAAGTCGAAGTCACAAAAACTGTTTCCCTTTGTAATAATACATCTTCAGTGGCATTTTTGGTGATAAATCTGAGATAGTTCTACTGATTTCTCCATATAAGCATATGGCATGCATCAGAACCACCTCAACAATGCTGTTTTCATGACGAGAGATTATGCTTGGATAGAGAATGAGCAGACACTATCCAGTGCTCTAGATAAGAAATGGTTACAGATAGTTCAGGGATAACTGCCTTTGATGCTCCATAAAAACATGTTGTGACCTCTCATTCGAACGGCCTCACTGAGAAGGTTCAAATGAAGGGTCACAACACAGTTTAGCAGATAAACAAGAACAAGAGGGCCATGAGGCCCTGAATCGCTCACCTGAACAATTGACAAAGTGGGTTTTTCTGCAACTGTCAAAATATGAGTCTTGGGTCAAAAGTCAAAGAATGACCATGACCTCTTGTACTCATAAATCTTCATGTACTCATTAAGACAACCATATAAACCATTTTTCAGGCCAAAATCTTCAAAACTTTCCATGAAATCTTATGTTCTGGCATTTTCCCATAAAAAGGTCAAGGGAAACCCAAGGTCATCATTTGAACAGTCTTGGTAGTACTCTAGTACTACATGCTACTTACCAAGTTTCAAGGTCATAGGTGTATTGGTTCTGGAGAAGAAAAATATTAAAGGTTTATAGCATAAATGGGTATGGCGGCCATGTTGGTCATGTGACCTGGACCATTTGAACAATTTTTTGTTCAATCAACCCCTCTGGCTCTATATGAAATGTGTTTACAATTCGCCTTTTGGCTTTAAAGGAAATGTCTGAAAATGTCAAAATATGAGAGACCTGGATCAAAGGTCAAAGAATGACCGACCTCTTGTACTCATAATTCTTTATGACCTCATTAAAACAATGGTACAATCCAACTTGTATTAAGCAAGCACCTAAGGGATTATCAAGATTATTAAGACAGGTGCTTGCTTAATACAGGTACATTTCAATGTATGAGCATGTTTCGGGAACTTACTACATTCTTGCTTAAATACAGGTTGCTTGCTTAATTGAGGTGGCCACTAAGACAGGTTTTACTGTATATACCAATTTTTAGGCCAACATCTTCAAAATTTCCTATGAAATCTTATGTTCTAGCATTTTCCCATATTTGACTTTGCCGTACAATGGTCAAGGTCAACCCAAGGACATCATTCTGTAAAATCTTGATAATACTGGAGTACCCAATGTTACATACCAAGTTTCAAGGCCATCGGTCAGTTATTCTGGAGAAGAATATTTTTATAGGTTTTTACCATATATGGGAATAGTGACCATGTTGATCATGTGACCTGGACCGTTTGAACAAATTTTCATTCCCTCAACCCCTGGAGGCTCTACATGAAATTTAAGGACGATTGGCCCGATGGCTTTTAAGGAGATTGTTTGAAATTGTCAAACTATGATAGTTCTGGGTCAAAGGTCAAAGAAAGACCTTGACCTCTTGTACTCACAAATCTTCATGTCTCTTTAAGATGACTGTATATACAAATTTTTAGGCCTTAATCTTCAAAACTTTCCATGAAAGCTTATGTTCTAGGATTTTCCCATATTTGACCTTGCCGTAAAAAAGGTCAAGGTCAACCCAAGGTCATAATTTGAACAATCTTGATAATACTCGAGTGCTCAATGCTACATACCAAGTTTCAAGGCCATCGGTCAATCGGTTCTGGAGCAGACGATTTTTTCAGGTTTTTACCATATATGGGCATGGCGGCCATGTTGGTCATGTGACCCAACCCCGTATGAATAAATTTTCGTTCCCTCAACCCCTGGAGGCTACATATGAAATTTGGTTCCAATTGGCCCAGTGGCTTTTGAGGAGATTGTTTGAAATTGTCAAAATATGAGAGTTCTGGGTCAAAGGTCAAAGAATGACCTTGACCTTTTGTACTCATAATTCTTCATGTACTCATTAAGATGACTGTAGATATCAATTTTTAGCCCAAAATCTTCAACAGTTTCCAAGATATCTTATGTTCTTGTGTTTTGCCATATAAAAGCACAAGGGAGCAAATTTGACCTTGCCGTAAAAAAGGTCAAGGTCAACCCAAGGTCATAATTTGAACAATCTAGGTAGTACTCGCACACCCAATGCTACATACCAAGTTTCAAGGCCATCGGCCTATTGGTTCTGGAGAAGAAGATTTTTTCAGGTTTTTACCATATATGGGCATGGCGGCCATGTTGGTCATGTGACCCTACCCGTATGAATAAATTTTCGTTCCCTCAACCCCTGGAGGCTACACATGAAATTTGGTTCCAATTGGCCCAGTGGCTTTTGAGGAGATTGTTTGAAATTGTCAAAATATGAGAGTTCTGGGTCAAAGGTCAAAGAATGACCTTGACCTATTGTACTCATAATTCTTCATGTACTCATTAAGATGACTGTAGATATCAATTTTTAGCCCCAAATCTTCAACAGTTTCCAAGATATCTTATGTTCTTGTGTTTTGCCATATAAAAGCACAAGGGAGCAAATTTGACCTTGCCGTAAAAAAGGTCAAGGTCAACCCAAGGTCATAATTTGAACAATCTAGGTAGTACTCGCACACCCAGTGCTACATACCAAGTTTCAAGGCCATCGGCCTATTGGTTCTGGAGAAGAAGATTTTTTCAGGTTTTTACCATATATTGGCATGGCGGCCATGTTGGTCATGTGACCCAACCCGTATGAATAAATTTTCGTTCCCTCAACCCCTGGAGGCTACATATGAAATTTGGTTCCAATTGGCCCTGTGGCTTTTGAGGAGATTGTTTGAAATTGTCAAAATATGAGAGTTCTGGGTCAAAGGTCAAAGAATGACCTTGACCTTTTGTACTCATAATTCTTCATGTACTCATTAAGATGACTGTAGATATCAATTTTTAGCCCAAAATCTTCAACAGTTTCCAAGATATCTTATGTTCTTGTGTTTTGCCATATAAAAGCACAAGGGAGCAAATTTGACCTTGCCGTAAAAAAGGTCAAGGTCAACCCAAGGTCATAATTTGAACAATCTTGATAATACTCGAGTGCTCAATGCTACATACCAAGTTTCAAGGCCATCGGTCAATCGGTTCTGGAGCAGACGATTTTTTCAGGTTTTTACCATATATGGGCATGGCGGCCATGTTGGTCATGTGACCCAACCCGTATGAATAAATTTTCGTTCCCTCAACCCCTGGAGGCTACATATGAAATTTGGTTCCAATTGGCCCAGTGGCTTTTGAGGAGATTGTTTGAAATTGTCAAAATATGAGAGTTTTGGGTCAAAGGTCAAAGAATGACCTTGACCTTTTGTACTCATAATTCTTCATGTACTCATTAAGATGACTGTAGATATCAACTTTTAGCCCAAAATCTTCAACAGTTTCCAAGATATCTTATGTTCTTGTGTTTTGCCATATAAAAGCACAAGGGAGCAAATTTGACCTTGCCGTAAAAAAGGTCAAGGTCAACCCAAGGTCATAATTTGAACAATCTAGGTAGTACTCGCACACCCAATGCTACATACCAAGTTTCAAGGCCATCGGCCTATTGGTTCTGGAGAAGAAGATTTTTTCAGGTTTTTACCATATATGGGCATGGCGGCCATGTTGGTCATGTGACCAGGATCGTTTGAACAACTTTTCGTTCCTAAGTCCTCAGGAGGCTACATATGAAATTTGGTTACAATTGGCCCAGTGGTTTCAGAGGAGAAGTCGTTTGAAATTGTGCACGGACGACGGACGACGACGACGGACGCCGGAGCCTGCCTATCCTATAAGCTCCCCCGGAGCCTTCGGCTCAGGTGAGCTAAAAATTATCTCAGAATTATCCTCAAAACTCCATCTACTATATAAACCAAACTATGTCCTGATTATCTCTACACTTGGTGAAAAGCATAACTTTATAGGCCAAGTTGTACAGATTCAGTCATGGCATTAAATGTAGGTTCTTATGGCATAAGTAATATAATTTAGCACAAAGTCAACTGATCAGAGCTTCAGATAAGGAGGGGTAGAAAGGATAATTCAGAGATAATTTTTCTTATTTCTCAATAAAAACATATGTTGTGACCCCTCATTAGTCCCGTCTCAGCGAGACAGATCTAATGAGGGGTCACAATATGTTTTAATGGAAAAATAAGGAAAATTATCCCAAAGTTATCCCTGTAACCCCTACTTATCTGGAGCTCTGACTGATGACATAATCAAAGTAAGAGTTAAACTTCCTCCTTTTTGCTGCTCTGACATTCTTTCTCTGGTCAGACAAAATGAGTTGCAACACAACAAAACCAACAATGTGGCCTGTGCTCCCAGCGAAGACTCAGATCAGTCTGGGTATCTGCCCAGTTTGATCAGTCTTTACTGTCCATATGGAGTCCTAGGACACCACCATACTTAAGTTGTATAGGAAAACCAACACTGATGCCCAAGCTGATCTGAGTGAACCAACGCTGATGCCCAAGCTGATCTGAGTGTTTGCTGGGTGCACATGCCACTTTGTTGGTTTTGTCATGTCCTGGCTCAAATGTTATTTTCCTGTCATCTTTTAAGTGTTACATGACACTGAAAAGATGGCAGGCAATTAACATATTTAGTACTATGAGTTAACTCTTTAAGTACCAATGACGAAAATAGCAGAATTTGCAAATAGCATAGATCCTGATGAGGCGGCTCATCATGAGCCGCCTCATCTAGTTCTACACTTGTCATGTACAAGGCATTTTTTTAATTTTTGCAGATATAAATTTTGTCATCTGCTTTTTAGTGCTTTAAGAGTTAACATACAAGAGAGGCAGCTTGGAAATATGCAAACACCTCCAGATCAACATTTCTCATTGTGTAATTCATTTCTCAATTCTTTGGAATGTGAGATGCTAGTCAAATATACTGGTCTTGTCCTATGTGCGGCTAACTCTGTATTAACGATACTCATTTTATGCACACTACACTAGACCATTACAGATTAATCCTAAAGCAGGAAACTTAAGCTACAGATAAGATGGGGTCTTTAATCCTGATATTTTTTTTTCTCTTCCACCAGAATCAATTCCCAGGGGTCGTATAAGTCGTTGCTATGCTGTTGCTAAGGCTAAATTTCTATGAAGGAGATTCCCCACAACTATGAAATTTGCTCTGGAGGAACAGTCTTTTTCAGACTGTTCCTCCACAGCAAATTTCATAGTTGTAAGGAATCTCCTTCATAAACATTCAGCCTTAGCAACAGCATAGCAACCACTTAAGTCGTTTTATAAATACGGCCCCTGAGCTACAGATACGATTGGGACAAAAAGATAGTTCAGGACTTTATCACTTATTTTCAAAGTGACCCCTCACCAAAACCAAGTCCCACAGTATATTTAATGATATGCAACAAATATTAATTATCTTGCAGAATTTAAAATCATCCTAAAAACCCATTTTGTGTACATGTCGTGGACATATTGATGATACACGTGGATTTTTGATCGACCTAGAATTTATTTTGACAGAATTACGGCCTTTGAACTTAGTCATTTTGGGCAATAATTTATTTTTTTGCATTGTAGGGTATAGAGTTGGTGTATTCCTCCTACAGTTTTAAATGAGCCACGACACAACAAAACCAACAATGTGGTTGTGCGCCCAGCGCAGACTCAGATCAGCCTGGGCATCCGCCCAGTCTGATCAGAGTCTTCGCTGTCCGCATGGAGGTATCTTAGACCCTTAGCTACCCTTTAAGTGCTTAGCAAAGAGTCTGATCGGACTGGGCGGGTGCCCAGGCTGATCTGAGTCTGCACGGGGCGCACAACCACACTGTTGATTTTGTCATGTAGCGGCTCAAATTCTTATCTGGGACTCTTGTTTCCTGGTTCTTGTCTTTTGGATAGATCATGAGTACTGACAATATATGCTTGTGCATGCAAAGGCTACAAAGGGTGTTCTTCGTCCTTGTTCAAAAAGTTTTTTTCCTACAATTGTGCCTGTTTTTTTTCTACTATAATTCCTAGAATTTGGACAAATGTTTATATGATGTCATCAGACGAATTTAAAGTAACAAAATTATGGCTTCTATGGATTTGTTTTGTCACTTTTGAGTTTGTTTGTTCAGAAATAAATGAAATGATAAATTCAATGTTTGCACTGACCACATAATGTCATAGGTGTGGCTGAACGAAAATTGTAGAAAAAAAACTGGTACCCATTTAGGACAAAACTTTTCAACCTGGGACCATGCAAACACCCAGTAGGTATAGGAGCAGACCTCTATATAATATTGTAGTAAAAGTTCATTTGTAATATAGTTTTACTAACAAAAACGAAAAAAAACATGGTCAACCAAAGTGATCTAAGTACATGATTTAATGGTTTTCAAATTCATACATACTGTACATTAATATGAAATCAGGTAAAATTTAGCAGTAAAGAAATGTAAAAAAAAAAAAACCCATATCATTCAATAGAAATAAATGAAAAATACAACACAACATATCATTCAATAGGTCCTATTTCTTTTCGGAAATATACACAAGATAAATGAGCCGGGACATGAGAAAACCAACAAAGTGGCATGTATGCCCAGCAAAGACTCAGTCTGACCAAAGTCTTTGCTGTCCGCATGGAGCTAGCTTAGAGAGTACATCTTTTCCATTTGAACAGAGAGAGTATATTCCCTGAAGCTGCCACAGCCACTAAATTTCATATTCCTTGACTTTTCCCTGACTTTTGAAATCATTTCCAAAATTCCCTGACTAACCACAAAATTCCCTGACTTTTCCCTGACCTAGAAAAACACTCATTTTCTAGATGTTTTCCCTGACACTGGCAACGCTGTCACAGGCAAGACAGTTATTTTGCTTGTCATAGCAACCTCAAAGGCCCATCAAATGCTTGCACAAAGTAAACACTTTCATCAGAATAATGACGAGTGTGTTGTAACTAATCACTCGGGTTTAATGAGTGATCAGAATGTATGCCTTACTGGAGAAACAAAAGAAATATATATAAAAATTACTGTATTGTGCCTAAATTTTGGGACACCTGAAAATAATTGATTTTCCATTTCGGACAAATGGAAAATTAATTATTTTCAGTTGTCCCAACTTTTAGGCACATTTTTTCTATACCATTAGAATGTCCCCTTTATCTACAACAGTGTAAGAAATATTCACAATACACATACAATTTACAATACTGACAGCTGACAACAGCTGGCTTCAATTTTTGCATAATCCTTACATCTAAGTACCAGCTTTTACCCATGTCAGGCCTACAAATCTCTAGACCCAATAGCACACAACTGTCCACAGAAAATTACTACACCCAGTCACAGTGCACTACCTGTCCACCAGTGTTATAAAACCACTGACCAAGAAGCCGGATTGTCAAGTCTAATATCCTGTTTACATCTAGGCAATGTTAAGACATCAGTCACTCTCTTCTTGTCTGCAATAAAAAATAATAAAATTAACCCATTGCATTCTGGGTATTTTTTATCGTCTGCTGAAATTGTCGTCTGCATCAAAAATCAAGAATATTTTGACAATATTGGTCTAACTAACTTTTGTAGAAATGATGTCTAGGCAGCAAACAGTTTGGATCTCAGATCAGGCCCCACGTTTGTGAGGCCTGATCTGGATCCAAACTGTTTGCCCAGATATAAAGGGGTATCCCGCATGGAATGGGTTAAGATGCATGGATATACTTACATGTTTTTCTGTCACTGTTTCAAAGGGAGATAACATTTTGGATTTTGGATTTCCTTTCTTGGAAAAAGTGTCCCAACTTGGAGGGTCAACTCATAGGGCAATTGCTCTCTTAGAAGCAAATTCAACTACTAAAGGAAAGAATTTGCTCTTAAGGTGAACAAATCTTCAAGAGAGTAAATTCTTTCTCTTACAAGTTGACCCCAACTGAGACAAACAAAAATGGTCGAGCTGCTTCCCACAACTATACCTGTTTCCTTTTTGCCTCCCTTCTCAATCAAGGTCAACTCTTAAATTCTACCCTTTAATGTTGGAAGGACTTCTTCATTCACAGAAGCAAACAGAAAGTCACAAAAATAGTTTTCCTTTGTAAAAATGGCATAAAAGCAGGAAGGTGTGCCCAATTAAAAGCTAAGTATGTGCATCACATAATAGTTATGTTCACACATAATTTGATAACAATGATAACTGATTAAAAACAATTCAGTTCTTTTGAGTTATTCTATTAACACCTCTGTAAAATATGGTTTACTATTCTGTGGCCTTGCCACCATGTGTGGCAAAGGAAGAAATGCATTGTAACATTACCACCTCTACTCATGACTGAGTGAATGATTAGCCATGCAATGCTCAGCGTTTACTCAGAGCAGGGTAATGAGGATTTTTCCTACATCTCAATTAAAACATATGTTTTGACACCTCATTAGAACCGTCTCGGCAAGAACGTTCAATTGAGGGATCACAACATAGGTTTTTATAAAGTAAAATGGAAAATTATCCCTTAATTATCCCTGTTACCCCTTCTTATCTGCAGTGCTGGTTTACTATTAATGAGAAAGTAATGTCTGATATTTGACATTATAGATTTACTATAACAAACATAGAGAATGTTACCTTCTTCTATCATCCTCTCTTGAATCACTTCTACTCCTCCTGTTGAATATAAACATACAGTTACTTAATACAGAATGAAACATAATGTTTAAATTAGTTTGAAATCAACTATTATATTTGTAGGTTATTGAAATTACAGCCAACTCTCAATATCTCAAAGTCGAAATTCATCCCAAACTACTGATATCTCAAAGTAAATTTTCTGGTCCCAGAAAATTTACTCTGAGATATCAGTAGTTTGAGGTAACAGGAGTCGAAATGTAAATAAAAAGGGGTTTACGCCTAAACTATATTCTTTCATCTAAAAGGTTACTTAGAGATATCAGCTTTCGAGATATCGAGAGTTGACTGTATATTGGGAAATATTCAGCACAAGTTCATATGGCGAAGGAGGCACGATATTGCCATATGAATAAGTGCAGAATATTTCACAATATAAATTCAATAACCTTGTCATTATATATCTTTATTATTGATCTGCTACTTTCATCAGTACTCTTTACATAAGAAATCAAAATATAATATTAGTATTTCAACCCACAAATTGCTAAGTTTGAAATAGCAGTATACCGTTTGGTGACTTCATACATCCTACAACCACACCCGAACGAAAGTGGACATGACTTTTTGGCATCAGACGTGGCGTCAGTAAACAAACCCTGACATCAAGAAGAACTGGGCGCCTTTTTCCAGTCTTACTACGTGCAGCTCATTTGAAAATCTCCATTATTATTCAAAGAATTTGTTTTGAAAGAGTGACAGATCAAAGATAAATCATATTTGTCTTTTGCGCAGTTTATACAGCGAAATTGACACTAGTGTCATCATTTTACTCATTTCTGAACTGCTGTCGATGACAAAATGGTTGCCAAACTTTTCTCTTCCCAACACAAAAGTAATTCCGGTGAACGTGCTCCTTAACATGTGAAATATGCACTTGACTCGTGTAATATGCGAAAAATATTGCACGGTTACTGCAGAGTACAGTGAAAGGTGATCTTTTTAGGTATATAATAATTCTAGTTGGCAGACACCAATGTAACAACCTTACACCAATGTGATACTTTTTAGGTATATAATAAATCTAGTTGGCAGACACCAATGTAACAACCTTACACCAATGTAATACTTTTTAGGTATATAATAAATCTAGTTGGCAGACACCAATGTAACAACCTTACACCAATTGAATTGGTGTAAGGTTGTTACATTGGTGTCTGCCAACTAGATTTATTATATACCTAAAAAGATCCCCATTCACTTTACAATGCAGTAATACATCCAAAAGATGAAGATGAAATGGCAAAGAGTGCAGGCCCTGATCAGACTGTTCCTTAAGGAGCAGTCTGATCCGGGTCTGCCCTGTTTGCCTACACCCATCCATACCAATATTTGAGCCGCAACATGAGAAATCCGACAAAGTGGCATGTGTGCCAAGCGAAGACTCAAATCAGCCTGGGCATCTGCCCAGTCTGATCAGAGTCTTTGCTTTGCGCTTAAAGGTAGCTAAGAGTCTCAGCTAGCTCCATGAAGACAGCAAAGACTTTGATCAGACTTGGCAGATGCCAAGGCTGATCTGAGTCTTTGCTCGGCACACATGCCATTTTGTTGGTTTTCTCGTGTCACAGCTCATTTAGATTTTTTACAGTAATCTCTGATTAACAAAGTTACCTTCTGGATTTGGTTTTTTCCTCCACGGCCCTCTCAGGACTTGGGGACTGATCTAGACTTCTCTTCCTGTCAACGAAAAAGGAATTGAAAAAGCTGAAAAAAGACATGCAAGCTCTTTCTCAACCTCAACAATCGCCACAATATTTCATAGTCAAACCATAACTCAAGTTTTGTTACTCACAGTATAAGCTAAACATAGCCAAACTGTTCAAAATTAAATATCATAAAAATTCTAAGAACTGGGCCAGATAGGTCTGAGCAAACAGTGCAGACTCAGATCAGACTGCTCCTGAAAGAAGTCTGTTCAGGCTCTACACTGTTTGCCATTCCATCTGCATCTTTTGGGAGCATTAATACAATGAAAACCAAACTGTTCAATTATAGTAATCATTTTTGGTGTCCCAAATTTCTAGAAGTTTTACATTCAGAAAAATCAGCACAGCATCCCTCTGTTATTATTTTAGATTTTATGAAATCAAAAATGTACAAATATTTTCAACCGTTTTAAGGGGTATTATATTTGTTTCATTTTTCATTTACATCTAACTGTCTCTTTCTAACTACAGTAGAACTTCAATGGCTCGAACCATGATGGCTCATTTACCATGCCTGGCTAGAACTCATACTTGGGTCCCTAGAATTCAGTTTATATAGAAACTAGCCCTGGATGGCTGGAACTACCTCTGGCTGGAATTAATTTTCACGGTCTCAAGCATGTTTGAGCCATTGAAGTTCTACTGTAGTTTCTGTTCACACCATAAATTGTAGCACTACACTTACCTGCTTCTGCCGGCATCATCACTGGTTTCTTTCCTGCAATACAAAGTAAATCATCATAAATCATGCTTCTGAAAATTGACAGATTGGTTATCCAAACACCTACAACTGATCAAATTACTAAGATAGGCATGCAAATCTGCATCTTCACCATTCTCACTTGTCTTAAGACATATGTATGCCCCAATGTTTTTTTCTGCCATTTTTACAAACAGGCCTGTTGCTTTTATGTTATATCCAAATAGCTGACATTTTCTTACTGGGTGATACTCAAAACTATTACCCAGTCCTGTGTGATGAATGCTAAAAACCCCAGTAGACAGTCAAAACTATGTAATTATTTGCATATAGTAGGGGTAATAATGTTGATGACTGATAAGTAAAATACATGCACAAGAAGAAATTAATTTGTCAAATCTGTTGGTAGTAAATTAGTTTGAAGAACTAATATCACCACCAAACTGTAATATACGGCTGGTGGTGGAGCTTCATCATTTTAAAAGTGACACTTTTACTCTGTGAAGAGATGTTCCATTATTGGAAGAAGTTATAGAACAGAACAGAACAGCAGCCTGAACAAACTGTTTAGCATTTACCGTAATGTGCATAAGTATTGGGACATCTAATATAATTAATTTTTCATTTGACCGAAATGGAAAATTCATTATTTCTATGTGTCCCAAAATTTAAGCACATTGCGGTAATGAATATTCTGTTTTATGAAACTGAATGTGTGAAAAATAATCTATGATCGAGTTGAGACCGAGACAAGAAAATCTCAGCCTTGTTTTCCAATAATTTTAAGTCTCGTGCTTGGCAAGCCATGGGCGAGACTAAATAATCTGAAAACTAGCCTGAGATCTCAACACATAGATTCTATTATGCTTCCCAGCCCATTGAAATACTTACGTGGACCTTCTTTGGTCATCTTTATCTCTGTCCTGGTGATCTGATGATCTACTTCTCGATCTTTTTTCTCTGCAACACACACACACAAATGAGCCGCGACATGAGAAAACCAACAAAATGGTTGTGTGCCCAGTGCAGACTCAGATCAGCCTGGGCATCTGCCCAGTCTGACCAGACTCTTCACTAAGTGCTTAAAGGGTAGCTAAGGGTCTAAGCAACCACCAAGCAGACAGCGAAGACTCTGATCAGACTGGGCGGATGCCCAGGTTGATCTGAGTCTGTGCTGGGCGCACAACCACTATGTTGGTTTTCTCATGTAGCGTCTAAAATATAGAGATGTGATATCTATGGGCATCAAGAATTCTCTAGAAGGTGGTCTATCGCCTGTCAGTGCATCGTCACATAACAGAGCTCAACTTCAAAACTTAACGGAAGTTTACGACGCCTATGCCAACAGATAAGCATTACCTATGTCTCACTTCTGCTTATCACAGACAGGAAAAAAACTGTGAACAGTGAAGCCTTTCAACCTTATACTGTTGCCCTGTTTAGCTGTTTGCCATAAGAAAGTTTGCCATCACAACATGGCAAGCTTTAATCATTTTTACCCACATAAGGTAGGAAGGTGGGTTTCAAAGAAGACCAAAATCAGACTGCTACAATTCCACTCATATTTTTGAAGTTCAGTTAAATGAATTTAAGTTTTGATATTTGTAACTAAAGAAAAACTATCTCAGATTTATGTATACTTGCCCTTAAAGTGCAAAAAAAAGCAGACAACAAAATTTGCATCTGCAATATTTCAAAACTGTTTCATCCAAGCTACATCATATATTTAGAACACAAAGAGGGCAAACAGTGTAGATTCAGATGAGGTGGCTCATTATGAGCCACCTCATCTGGAGCTACACTGTTTTCAAATTCAACTATATTAATTTTTGGCCCTTTAAGTCCTAACAAACAAAATAATCTAAACTCCATAAACTTATAATTCAAACTTACCTTTCATCAGTGCCATTTTTGTCCACACTCCTACTGCGGCTTCTGCCCTTTTCTCTGGACGAGTCTTTAGCTTTACGGTCCGACTCAGACTGCCGTCTTGACGTCTGCCTACTATATCTTTCTCTGCTGCCTGACCTATAAATACATACAATCAAAAAAGTCAATATTATCACAATAAATCACAATCAGGGGTAACAACCTAAGTCATAGCGCGAATGCGGGACCTAGTCATTTGTCGGCCATTTTGAAGAAACTCTGAGTTGCCATTTGTAACATATAAGAGACACGATTGTAACACAAGATACTTCGATGAGGTGCCTACATGTACATATAGTCCAGATATAAAGGACATGACTCTTCAAAAGGTAAGAAATTATAAAACTCATGACTACAGTTTCTGATGTGGACATCTGAGATATGTATTAAGCAGAGTCGATACAGGTCACTGTAGTATAGTGTTTTCAGATTTAGCAAGTATTTTATGGTTAATTTCATGGTCATTTATGCAGGTTAAGCCTTGCCCTTGCTGTTATAGCCTAACTCAGCAGGCACGCAACATTGGATTGACGATGAATCAATGCTGATTCATATTGAATCAACATTGATTCAGCATCATTACACTGGATCAACGTTGAATGTCATTGTGTACTCAGTGGGAAATGTTAAACCCCTGTTGAAATGTATATAACGCAATATATACGATATTTTTCAATTATTAAAAGAAATTTGGTATCATTTGATCCTGGGCCTGGGCGTTACGATACCAATGGAAGGATTTTGCACACTGCAAAGACAAAGATCGGCCTGGACATCAGTCCAGTCTGATCGGGGTCTTTGCGGTGCACTTTATATGTAGCAATAAGATTTCTTCCAGCGTACAGCGAAGACCCCGATCAGACTGTGCAGATGTCCAGATTGATCTTAGTCTTCGCTGGGCGCGATTTTTAGCATGCATTGGTTCTTGTAAGTATTGATCCATTTTGCTGTACAGACACTCGGGTTTACATTTCAAGGTTTAGTGACGTTGCGCATGTTATTTGCCGCTCTACGACGCGTCACGTTTTCACTAACGGACGTTACGTTACTTGTTTTTCAAATACGGTCTAGTTTCCGAAGAAGATGAAAGTTAAAACCTTAAAACCTGTGTTTTGTCTTATTTCCTGACTTTATATGGTTAATTCTGGTGATATTAAGTCCAAAATATCTATCAGTACCTCATCCACTACTTATTTGGCTGTTTCAGCGTTAAAACTTTAATTTTTACCTTATTTAGGTCATGACATCCGCTGATAAAACAACTATGACATCAGCCCTATGACGTAGGTTGTCACCCTTGAAGATCATCTCAGGTTTTCTAGTACTTTCGACTTTTTAAAATAGTGTTTTGGGTGCTTTCCATTCTTCTCCAGCATGTTCAACTCATTCTTCTAAATATTTGTTTTCTAGTCAACAGAGCTGATATTTCTGTATATGCTTTTGTTATAATTCTTAACGAATAACAATTAGTCATCTCAGCAATATGACAGCTTTGATTTTTTAAAACTATCTCATGGGAGCCCCATCATTTTACATGGTCATTAGTAGGGCTGGGACAAGAACCCGGGTACCCGAGTTTGGGTCGGGTAGACCAATTATGCGGGTAGAAATTTACTACCCATTACTCGAATGCTTATTTTTATGTAATGATATATATTCTATTTCAACTAAATGCCAAGCAAATAGAGCAAAGTTTAGTGTGATTCTCTTGTATAAATTGCAATCATATACTGCCAATTTGTATAAAAGAGAGTTCTAACTTTTCGTACCCTTCCCACGCACACTTGTGCAAATGACAGATAGTTTACTTATTATTTGATCTAAACATGTATTTTCTAGCCAAAGAAATGCTCAGAATGATATGGTAACCAGTACCCATGGGTAATAGTAACTTGAGTATCCGGATACAAACTCTCTACCCATCCCAGCCCTAGTCATTAGCAGTTTCTGAACCAATCTGATTAGTTTGCTAAGGCATTACTGTTCATACGATTATGGTGAATGGATACACTTTCAGGGGAAGCAACTTTGCCATTTTTGCCTCCTTTCTCAATTATTCCGCTAAGAGAAAATTCATTACTTTAAAAGTAGACCCTTTTTTGTATAAGTTCCCACATTCAGGGAAGCAAACAGTATCTCTCAAAATCTGTTTCCCTATGTAAAAATGGTGGAAAACATGAAAATGTACCCATATACCCTTAAGTCATTTTCATGGTTTCAATACTTACCTTGAAGGAGACCTGCTCTGTTTTGATTTCCGTCTAGAACTTCTGAAACAATTACACAGGGATGAATTGCCAGTCACCATAGACCAAAGCTCTAGATAAGAGGAGTATTTGATGATAATTGAGGGATAATTTTTTCTATTTCTCATTGAAAACATATGTTGTGACCCCTCATCTGAACTGTCTCGTCAAGACGGTTCAGATGAGGGGTCACAACATATGGTTTTATGCAGAATTAACAAAAATTATCCCTAATTATCACCAAATACTCCCTCTTATCTAAGGTTCTGCATAGACACAGACAAATGGAGTGTTTGATTATGTTTAGCTCAGTTTTTCTGTGGTATTAATATTTCTGTCAGCAGTGGAGACAACTCTTGTCTTTTCAACCATGGTGGAGACATAATTTATGCGAAATATTTTTAATGTCCCTGGTGAAATTCAAACCATCATGGAGGCGGCACTTAGCACAGCAATGTAAATTAACTTTAATCTCCCACTGCAACATACATAAACTTTAACCATTAAGCTACCGAGATGTCTCTAATACAAGGTGCTTAACTCTTTTAAAAGCACCAAAAAGCAGACGACAAAATTTACATCTGCAAAAAATTTAAAAAATGCCTTGTCCAAGACATTTCATATTGAGGCTTCAAAGACTAGAGGGCAAACAGTGTAGATCTAGATGAGGCGGCTCATGATGAGCCGCCTCATCAGGATCTACACTGTTTGCAAATTTTGCCAATATCGTCACTGGGGCTTAAAGAGTTAAATAACATTTTATAGGGCTAACTGATGTTGCAGTACTGTGTACAATCCGTATGTATGGGTTTCTGTTCTTCATTAGATAAATCTCTCAGCAATGGAGGCGACTCATGTCTTCTCAACCAGCTGATTCTCAACCAGCTGATACATAATTCATGATATTTTCAATGTCCCTGGAGGGTTCGAACCCCACCTGTAATATTTGAATAAATTTCTGTGATAATTTCTTATTTCCTCATAAAACAAATGTTGTGACCACTCATTGGAACTGCCTCATTTGTTTTTAAAAATATTTTTACATAAGTTTGCAGAAAATACTGTCCACATCTGCAGCTTTGACTCAAAAATTACAGACTTGGTGGTGTAATAGCAGTTACTAATTTCATGCTTAATAAGTTTACAGGGTTCAGCCTAGAGAGCGATTGGGAGAAATAGTCTCCCTAAGCTGGCTGACTTCTCCCTATTTTTGAGTTGAAGGAGAAGTGAAAATGTATGGAACATATAGGGAAATCCAAAGTTTGGACCAAACTTCTCCCTAAAGAGCAGAAAATGTCGCAAAACTTCTCCCTGTCTGAAAGTTCTAGGCTAATCCCCGAGTTTATGCTAGCTTTAATCTCCTGAAATGCTCACAGGGCAAATAAATGAAACCTCAAACATTTATACCTGCAAACATACCTAAAATAGTTCAACTTCCACATTTTGTCTCCTAATCAATTACAGTAACTACAGCCTATGTTGATTTTGTTTTTTCTTATTTATTATTTTCACTAGAGTGAGATATCAAGACTGCAAAGATAAAACACAATAAAACTTCTAACCTTGAACTTTTTTCATAAGATGGTGATCTTTTCCTCTCTCTTGACCTTGACCTCTTTCTATCATGTGACCTTGACCTTGAATCTCTATCTCTATAGTAGCCATCTCTGTCTCTGTCACGTCCTCTGTCTCTTGAGCGCGATCTGCAACACAGCCAATAAGCTTCCCATAAAAATCCTTACAAAGGGGACAGCCTCGTCTGAGTAAACAGTGCAGGCTTTCTTGACAAGCTGTCTGATCAGAATCTGCTCAGTTTTCCATTAAGAGGTGAAAAAGCACACAACCCTATTTTTTGCCATTTTTACACAAGGTAATACCCTAAAGTGCTTAAGTATTGGGTTTTAGGTGTCCCAATATTTAAGCACATTAGGGTATCTTTTGTGATTTCCTGTTTGCTTGCCTGGACTATGAAAACTCTTCCAGAAAGGGACCAACCCTTAAAGGAAAGAACTTGCTCCTGGTAGAACAAATTCTTTCCTTTAAGACTTGATTAAATAAGAGGGCCATGATGGCCCTGGATCGCTCACCTGAGTATCCTGTGAACTTAACCTCAGAGACATCCATACATACGACAGAGTTTCACAAAGATTCAATGGAAAATGAAACCTTTATTGTGTACCTTAGGTTTCTATAAGATTTAACCTGATGACCTTGTTTTTGATCCCACATGAGTCAATTTCAAACCTGGTCTAGATTTCTTGGATATAAACATTCTGACAAAGTTTCATGAATATCGGATCAACACTGTGCCCTCTAGAGCGTAAACAATGTTTTTCTAAGGTTTGACCTAGTGACCTAGTTTTTGACCTGACATGACCAAGTTGCACCCTTGGTCCAGATTTGATGGCGATAAACATTTTGACAAAGTCTCATGAAGATTAGAACAAAACTGTGTCCTCTAGGGCATTCACATGGTTTTTCTAAGAACTGACCTAGTGACCTAGTTTTAGACCTGACAGGGCCCAGTTTCAAATCAGGTCTAGACTTCATAAAAATAAACATTCTGACAAAGTTTCATGTAGATTATATCATAACATAACTGTGCCCTCAAGAGTGTACACAACGTGTTTCTAAGATTTGACCTAGTGACCTAGATTTTGACCCCATAAGAAATCTTGGTCTAGATTTCATAAAGATAAACATTCTGACAAAGTTTCATGAAGATTGGATCATAACTGCGCCCTCCAGAGTGTGCGCAAGGTTTCTCTAAGATTTGACCTAGTGACCTAGTTTTTGACCCCACATGACCCACTTTCAAAGTTGGTCTCTCGATTTCATTAAGATAAACATTCTGACCAAGTTTCATGATAATTGGATTGTAACTGTGCCCTCTGAGTCATTCTAAGATTTATTTCTATTTTAAGCTCTGGCGGCCATTTCGTTCAGCGGAGTGGAACCGTCTTAGCAACTTTTGTTCAAAACCATGAGTCAAACACTTCTGTGAAATTATTTTGAACTCGAGCCATTGGCTTCAGAGGAGATGTCATTTAAAGGTTTTTCTATTTTTAGCTCTGGTGGCCATTTTGTTCAGCAGAGCCAAACCATTTAAGCAAATTTGGTAGAAGGTCTCCTAAGGAACATTTCTGTGAAATTATTTCAAAATCTTCTCAGCAGTTTTGGAGGTGAAGTCGTTTAAAGATTTTTCTAATTTTAGCTCTGGTGGCCAAATTCTTCAGCGGAGCAGAACCCTTTGAGCAATTTTGGAAGGGGGACTCCTAGGGAACATTTCTGTAAAATTATTTCAAAATCTGCCCAGAAGTTTTTGGAGGAGAAGTCGTTAAAGGTTTTTCTATTTTTAGCTCTTGCTGCCATTTTATTCAGCGGAGTGGAACCGTTTAAGCAATTTTGGTAGAGGGTCTAGACCCCTAAGGAACATTTCTGTGAAATTATTTCAAAATATGCCCAGCAGTTTTGGAGGAGATGTCATTTAAAGGTTTTTCTATTTTTAGCTCTGGCGGCCATCACGTTATACGGAGCGGAACCGTTTGAACAATTTTGGTAGAGGGTCTCCTCAGGAACATTTCTGTGAAATTATTTCAAAATCTGCCCAGCAGTTTTGGAGGAGAAGTTGTTTAAAGGTTTTTCCATTTTTAGCTCTGGCGGCCATTTTGTTCAAAGGAGCGAAACAGTTTGAGCAATATTGCTATAGGGCCTCCTAAGGAACATTTCTGTGAAATTATTTTAAAATCTGCCCAGCAGTTTTTGACGAGAAGTCATTTAAAGGTTTTTCTTTTTTTAGCTCTGGTGGCCATATTGTTCAGTGGAGCAGAACCCTTTGAGCAATTTTGGTAGAGAGTCCTCCAAGGAACATTTCTGCGGAATTACGTCAAAATCCATCCAGCAGTTTTGGAGGAGTTGTTTAAAGCAAAAGTTGACGACGGACGGACAACGGACGACGGACAAAGACTGATCACAATACCTCACCTTGAGCACTTCGTGCTCAGGTGAGCTAAAAATGAAGCAAAATGAAAATGGCAGAGTTGTTTCCCCTAAAAATGTGCCCATCACCTTAAGCCAATCATTTTGTCATATTTCCCTTAATACGACATATAGACTTGTCCAAAAATAGTTCACAACAGAAATTTGTATGCGACTTGTAGGCAACAAGCAAGGTGTCCCAATAGAAATGGCCGCTATGGTAGTACGTCAGTACCCTAAATTTGGCAAAAAAGTGCAGTATTCTACAGACATGGATAAAAAACACATAAACATTTTCACTAACTGAAATTACTATATTAATGAAAACTTAAGACTACCAGAAAACTGAATTTGATATGTTTTTCTCCAAGATACTACTAATATTTCACTGTCATTATATGATTTTTCTCTCATAAATTGTTGTTTGCAAGTCATTACTAATGCCTTTACCTTAATGAAACATAAGATTAGGACAGAGGTGCTTGAACAAATAGGGCAGACCCTTTTCAGATTGTGTCTAGAAGCAGTCTGATAGGGATTTTCTGCACCATCTGCAAGTCTGCTATCAATTATCTGTCATTATTTTTTATTTATTTATCTTTTTTTTTTTTTTCAAAATATTAAGAAAATTACAGTCACTGTTTAACCTGTCCTAATATTTAGGAAGGTGCAATCTACAGGGATACATCTACAGATGAGCCGCGACACGAGAAAACCAACAATGTGGTTTTGCGTCCAGTGCAGACTCAGATCAGCCTTGGCATCCACCCAGTCTGATCAGAGTTTTCGCTCTGCGCTTAAACGGTAGCTGAGGGTCTAAGCTACCTTCATGCCGACAGCGAAGACTCTGATCAGGCTGGGCGGATGCCCAGGCTGACCCAGTCTGATCAGAGTTTTCGCTCTGCGCTTAAACGGTAGCTGAGGGTCTAGGCTACCTTCATGCAGACAGCGAAGACTCTGATCAGGCTGGGCGGATGCCCAGGCTGATCTGAGTCTATGCTGGGCGCACAACCACATTGTTGGTTTTCTCGTGTCATGGCTCAGATGAAGCAATTCTACCATTTTCATTTTTGCCTCTCTTCTCAATATGAGTTAACTCTATAAGGAAAAAAAGAATTTGCTCCTCTAGGTCTTTAAAAGTAGACTCCTTTTGGAAGGGTTTCATCGTCCAGAAAAGCAAACAGGGAGTCAAAAATTGTAAAAATGGCAGAAAAAATAGAAAAGTACCCATGCATCCCAGAAGGATGACATCACTGTTTAATATGACCTCAGTAAAATTAGGAAACGCATCATCTTCAACAGCTACTGTGTAACAGCTTAGTGTTGCTCTGGTAATGGTGTAAGCCTTGAATTCCAAAACTGTCTTCATAGCTGTTGCCATCATTAGTATCTTTGTTACACATGCTGGCTTATTTATCTCAGTCACAAATGCTGGCTCATTCGGAATGTCGAAACATCAAAATCGCAAAGAATGAAAGTAATTTTCATTATTATATTTGCATTAAACCATGGATGAATTCAATGATGACTGGAGCTGGGAAATGAACAAACAATTAATGTACCTACATGGCATACATCCATATGAAGATGAAATAAAAAGTTATACAAATAGAAGTTGCTGTTAACGTTTCTTTAACTTTGGTTTTTATCTCACCTGTTTCTTGTAAATATTGCAACACATTTCCACTGAGCATTTCCCCATGCATGTGCAATAATCAGGTCACATATGGTATGACATGCAAGACGGAACCTTACCATACATTCAAAGTGCAGTCTGATCAGCTGTCGTATCAGCAGTCTGAGTACTGACGTACCAGTGGCGATGATAAAGGAAGGTGATCTTAAATTTCTAAATGAAACATCAATGCCATCAAAATGTTTCTGACTAGAGAAATAATCCCGGATTTGATTACAGGCACACCCAAACCCTATATATTTTTGCAAATTCCCTGCTACTATTTAATTGCATGACAGCTAGAGATGTATTTGAGAATAATTTGAGAATATTTTTTTCTCATTTCTCTGTATATATACGGTTCACAAAAAGTAGGGGATATTCAGGTTTGAAAAATTGTAGCATATACAACTAATGTGATATCCATATGAAACGCATAGTATCGATAAGATAAACATCCGTTAAGACACTTTTCATGAAAGTTTGGACGATATTTCCTTTCACGTGATCTGCATACAGTTAGTTTCAGACAGGGGGTCAGGACAAAAATGTGGTAAATTCGAACAAAAATTTATTCAAATTTTTCAACTAGGCTAACTGTTCAATGCACTTTTAAGTTTTGTATGCTAAAAGATTTTTTTCTTCTTCAAAACGGTCATTTTGGGAAGAAAACCAGAAAACAAAAATCGTACAGGTACATCGAGTCACCGAAAAATTCACACGTTTATGGCTTGCACTCTTTATTTTGAGGCAACAGCGCGTAAAAGCAATTTTCAGCTTGTTAAATGAATCAAAACGAGTGTTTTTGTGTAAATTTTGTAATCTGAAAAGGATCTGTTTTTGTAGCAGATTCGTGTGAAAATTGGGTGTCGACCCCCTGTCTAAAACGAATTACACGCAGATCACATGACAGGATATATCATCAAAATTGTAATGCAAAATGTTTAATCGAATATTTTTCTGATTGACACTTGCCGTTTCAGATGGATTTGATATGTTTTCTAATTTACACAATTTTTAATATCTTAATATCCCCTACTTTTTGTGAACCGTATATATATTTATACAAGGCAGTTCTGACAATGGCTCACTGCATATGCCTTTTACAGTTGCAGTAAACTGTTTCAGAATTATCTGTATCATAACATAAATCTCAAGTCTGGCATGTTGGCACAAATTTTGAAGTGTAAACTATTGTAATTACTGGCAATTTTAAATGATACATATACTGAAAATATATAAGGATAATATTTGAGTCCTCTGAGCGTGCCTTTAATTTCAAAAGTTCCAGTTAACCCAAAATGTCTTTCCTCAAAAAGGGAGCTTTGAACAAATGCTGGAATCTTCACTATTAGGTTAATACAACCTAATATGCACAAAAACAGAAAAAAAAAGACGCTGGCCTGAGTCTTCACTGTTCGATCATATCATTAATGACCCTAAATTTTGGGAAAGATTTTGTAAGCATCATCATACTGTTCCTGTACAACCATGCTGATCAGGGGCTGCAATTTTTAATGCCAGTCTGCATGCAATTTTTCGCACACTGCATAACAGTTAAGGTATAATAGATACACTTTCAAGGGCTGCAACTCTGCCATTTTCAGTTTGGCCTCCCTTTTAAATGGGAGTATACTCTTAGAAGAAAGAATTTGCTCCTTTAGGAGCAAATTCTTTCCTTTAAGAGTAGACATCATTTTGTAAGGGCTTTGCCAGCCAAAAAAGCAGCCAGAAAGTAGCAAAAATTGTTCTCCTTAGTAAATATGGTGAAAACAGTGTGTGTACCAATAAAAGTTAAAATCAATTTGTTTAACCCGTTGTATTCTGGGTATTTTTTGTCATCTGCTGAATTGTCGTCTGCATCAAAAATCAAGAATATTTTGATATTGGTCTAACTAACTCTTGTAGAAATGATGTCTAGGCAGCAAACAGTTTGGATCTCAGATCAGGCCCCATGTTTGCGGGAGCCTGATCTGAATCCAAACTGTTTGCCCAGATACCCCTAAAGGGGTATCCCGAATGGAATGGGTTAAATTTTAGGATAATTTCAGTAATAAGTCACTTTGTCCCAATTATTTACAGCAATGACACTACCAACTCATGCAGTCCGATAATGTCTGTCTACATCTACGGAGGAACTACATACTAAACCCTCACATACATGGTGGAATTAGTATCATTACCGACTGTTAGTTGATATGAATGTTAGCATGGCGACATTTCATGGAATGAAATACGAGATAACAAATCAGATACCACAGCTTCATACAAGTTACAATTTGATACCATATTCATCAGGTTTTAAAAGTGCACAATTATTAAAGTGGATTGACATTTTGTATGGTTGTTTGTCTGTATGGTAGGTTTTTTTTGTCTGATTTATATACAGACCTTGGTATTCCCCCAGCTACAGTTTACTCTCGATATCTCAAAGTTGAAGTTTGTCGCAAACTACTGATATCTCAAAGTAAATTTTCTGTTCCCAGAAAATTTACTTTGAGATAACAGTAGTTTGAGATAAGAAGGATTGAAATGTAAACAAAAATAGGAAATTTATTCAAACTATATTCTCTGATGTAAGAGGTACTTTGAGATATCGGTGTTTGAGATATCGAGAGTTGACTGTATTGCAGAAGAATTCATCATATGCTTGATTCTGCCAAATGGCTGCTTTTCATCTTTACTAGAAAACCATACTGAGCAAAGTTTTACGGTTTAACTAAATTTCTAGAGGAAATAGAATATTTATAACATTTATCTGTCGACTTGATGTGTAAACTCTTTTCAAACCTGTAATGTTCACGAAATATAAAAATTCCAAATGCATTGTGCCTAAACTATGATGAATATAGTAGTTTTGTGTTTGTTGCCATGAAATATTATTTTTTCCTCTCTCGAACATCCCTAGTCGTTACAAGAAGGGGCTACAATATATAAACAAATGGAGAAGGGACAAAAATTATCTCAGTTATCTTGAATCCCATCAAAAGCTCATGGCCCGGTTGTTCAAAACTAACGACGTTGTTAGTTAACGAGACGTTAAAATTTCAAATGTTAATATCTCAAATATGCCAATATTTTTTGTTGAAAAACAATATGAGAAGCTTTTCACATTACTTCTCACATTTTTTCAACAAAAAGTATCAATGTATTTGGTTATGAAGTCATAAAACACTTAACGTATTGATCTCTTAAAGAGCCCGTTAGGCTAACAATGCTTTGAACAACTGGACCCTGGTATCTGATTGCTACTGTATAATTTATGTGGTGCATACATGAAACGGCAAAAGGAGGAAATGAACAAGTTCACATATGGGGACAGTGGTGAAACTGGTGTTTTTTTCTCTGACCAGAAGAGAAGGCTAAACTAATCTCGATTTTTTGGGTTGTTTTGGGGAGAAAAAGCCCCTGTCTTTGAACACATGCTGCTGAAACTCCTCACATGAATCTTAGTCCTTTCTGGAGCATCCGCCAATGAAAGATAGTTGCACACGTTGCGATGTCAACCTGCCGTCATGATAAATGAATGGTCTGACTGGCCCTCAGTCAAAAGAAGTCAAGTCATAGTTACATTATGTTTTAAGAAATGGAATTTCACTTTTCAATGCTCATCAACTGATGGCACTAGATTCTACATAAAGTGCTTTGCACTTCATAGAACAGCTCCTCCCACTAGGTTCATTTCATTACCCAGTGAACGAAAAAAAGCATTATTTCCTTTCTTAAATAAATATGGTATCATAGCCACCAATGAGTTGAAAAATTGCTGGTGAATTAGCAAGAAAGCAGACCCTGATAGAAGCAAGAAGTCTGCTCCATATAAGAAGGGGCAACATGGATAATTCAGAGATAATTTTCCTTGTTTTTGCAAGGAAACATAAGTTGTGACCCTTCATTAGAACCGTCTCGCTGAGACGGTTCTAATGAGAGGTCACAACATATGTTTTCATCGAGGAGTAAGAAAGTTATTTAAGAATTATCCTCAAAACCCAATCTTATCTGGAGCTCTGAGGCACTCCTGCCCCAGTATTTTAAGTGAATGAGTACTGACTCTTTCATTTTTGCCTCCCTTTGGGGTCAACTCTTAAAGGAAAGAATTTGTGGAAGCTTCAGGGTAAGGTTTTGTGACTTCATGTTTGCTTCTCAGGATGATGAAGCCCTTCCCAAATGGGGCCAGCAAAGTTGTTCCCCTTGGCAGAAAAATGGCATTAAAACATGATGGTGTATCTATACACCATAAGATCATTATGGTATTTGATAAAATGAATATTTTATCGGATATTTCATATTTATTGGCAAAGGCTTGGCTTCTGCTTTATAATGTAGACAGAAAGTAAATCAATCCATTTTTACTCTGGAAACAGATGTCCAATGGTTGTCTTCATACATCATAATTCAAGGAAATGATTAAATCTCTTTATACAAACCTAATCTGTCATTGCAACTGACAGTAATAATGCATACCAGATTCAATTCCCAGCACTGAAAGTTGCAGTGTAGTGGTTACACTCTTGAGAGGGCTGATACCTGGTTTCTTCTATGTTCATAGTAGCAAGGTGCCAGAATTCAAACTTGTACCGCAAACATTAGTGCATCACATGTATAACTGAAGTGAAATAACTGCTGAACCTTCTAAGTATTTCTGACTGAATTTTCAAAATACCTGATTTACTCTGTTATAAGGCTGGCTTTCTCTTCCAACAACCCTCCCAAATTGATTGTTTTGGGAGAGAAAACCCCTTCTTAGACCTGAATTACATGACAGCTGTACATATATATGGTAATTTTGGAAGGGAGAGCCCCCACCGCCACCCTTTCTAATCCAGATGAACACTGTGCTTAGGCATTTCTATTCCCCAGTATTCAGTTACTACAGTGGGATTTAGCTGTATCACATACAACCAAAAGTAAATATTAGAATGATTATAAAAATCATTCCCATAGCAAACTATATTTAGCCTTCTCTAACCGGACGTTTACTAACAGACAACACAACAGAAATACTATCTAAGGTTCATGCAAACTAACAAAACTATTTTGAAACATTTCTGCTCATTTGTATAGACTTCAAAAAAAATAATTCAGTATTCATTAACTGCTTAAAAACTATCTCCAACTCTGCAGACAGCATGCACCTAATCTTGTGTCACTGTTAAATTTCTTTTTTTTTTCTTTCTTTTTTATTTATGTCTTTGATTTTCAATTAATTTCGCCTTTTTTCCATGTTTCAAATATCCGATCTGTAAAATCTCAAAATTTACTTTCATTACCAAAAACAGCATTCTTAGGACTGTAATGTATCCAAAACACCTATTCTAAATGCTTTAACCCTTAAAGCGCCAAAAATTAAAATTGTTGAATTGGCAAACAGTGTAGATCCAGATGAGGTGGCTCATATTGAGCCACCTCATCTGAATCTACAATGTTCGCCCTCTAGTGTTCGAATTCTCATTATGATATCGCTTGGACAAAACATTTTTTGAAATTCTGCAGACGTAAATTTTTTCGTCTGCTTTTGGTGCATTAAGGGTTAAATGCAAATAAAGTCAATTCTCGCTCTCTCATTATCTGAAAGTCCAATGGACAGGATTTTTTTTTTAAATGACCATAGTTTGAGACTACCGGAGTGAAAACTATAATATTTTTGTAAGTTTTCTCTGAGATATGACATCAATGTGAGTAATCAGATTTGAGATAACAAAAGTCAACTGTGTAAGAATGAACATCTATGTTTCAAAATACTCAACGTGAAGAATAACAAAACATTTCAGCAAGGGAATACCTGCCATTCTTTCAACCAATAAGCAATAATTCTACCACGATAGTCGATAGTCGGAGTAACGAATGTTTAAAAGATGTGAACCAAAATGTTCAGACTTGCAGTCCCGCAGTAAATAATATAGATGAGATTGTTTCCATGGTAACAGGTTGGAGTGTAGTGGGAACCAGTTCTACCCAGGGAGAGTAAGGTAGTGTCGCCAAGCAGGGTTTGTTTCTGCCGTAAATCCCGTGTTTTGATTGGTTGCTGAATGAAGTGTGTTTTACAAAGATATCCACAGGAAGTACAGAGGCATTCTGGGTAGTCTGTCATCTGGACAGACAATATGGTGGCTAGTATGTTTCAAGAGTATCGACTGTTGTCTGTCGGCAGTTCTCACTTAAGCGAGAGTAGCGATCTAGTATTGTATAGAAGGCCCTAGAGGGGGACACATACAGTTAAAGTTAAGAAAGCACACAGAGAAAATCCCTGAAATATCTTGACACATTGCACGAGCTCCATATAAATGAAAAATTGGGGATAAAAGGTGATCCTTTTTTCTTATTTCTCCATAGGAGTATCTTGTAGCTCTTCAAAATCAACATTCCAAAAAAAACCACTGTGTTTCAGTGGAGATAAAAAAAAATGTAACACACTCTTATCACCAATATTTCTTATCCGGAGCTCTTGTCTGCCATCATTATTTGCTATCAAATATTAAAAACAATTAAAAACCTATATTTACCACAAAAAACATTGACATTTATTTATTGATATTATTATTTTCATGTTAAGATATGTAGAAATATGGAAAACATAAGGAAAACAGTTTTAAAGAGGCAGAGAAATTTACAAAGCAAACAAAGACGGATCATAACCAGACTGTGACTTAAGCTGCGAGAAAAAGATAAATGTCCAAAACAACAAGGAAAGGATGGTTATCCTACCTAATGTTCTCTTCACTATCACTAGAATTGGCATCTTTCTTATTATAGAAAAAATTCTGGTTCCAATTTTGTCTATAATTTTTGTAGCCAAATCTAAAATTATTCCTGTGGCAAAGAAAACAAAAAAATGAATTTGTAGTTTTTTTCTTCTTTACAATCATTTGAGGCTTGTCCATTGCATAAAGAAACACAAATAAGACAAATTATCAATCTATAGAAAGGGGTAGTAACTGATGATAATTCTTCAATACATGTATTTCAGCATACAAATACGAAATTTTTTTCCTATGAATGTGCGACTTTTTTACAGTTATCAAACCTCGTAAAGTTTGGAGTTTCAAAGTTTAAGTCATTGTTTCAAACTTTACCCCTTTCCTTAACCAGATATATAGTTTATCTGATAGAATTTTATTGGCTGTCTCCTTTTCACCATTATATTATACAGAAGTAGGGTTTGAACAGGTTGATTTTGTTTGCTTATGTAGCAAAGTAAGTAATTTACATAAACCCGTCTTGAGACTGTCAGCAAAAAATCATCATATGTTCACCATAGGCTGGGCTTTGTATGACATTTATTTAAATGCATGACATTTATTTAAACTCATGTCTCTACTTCACTGCTTATACATGTAGATGTCCATCAGTGGCCAAACAAATGGCTGTTACATCTTTCGGAAATGAGAAATAATGACACTGGCTGTTTATTCACAGGGCTCTTCTGCTGCTTTCCTCTTACAATTTGCCCTAAGTTTTTGTCTGTTTAGTACCCTCTCATCCTCCTATGACTGAGCTTGATGAAATCTTGACTGATCTGACTTACCCGTGGACCTAGGAAAAGTGGCACAAACATAGGAAAAGGTGGCACAAATGTATGCTATAGAAAGTTGCACAAACGTAGGACAATTTTAATAAGGGACAGTCATGCAGACCTGCTGCTTCCAAACATATAGTATCTTGGAATTATCATGTACTTCATTCCCATTATCTGTGGTTTTCTAAAAAGAATGAAGGAAAAGGAATAAATATATACTTTGCCATAAAACAATAAATTCTTAGAAAATAAATCTTAAAATAAGAACAAGAGGGCCATGATGGCCCTGGATCGCTCACCTGAGTATCCTGTGAACTTATAAACCTCGGAGACATCCATATGACCGACAGAGTTTCACAAAGATTAAATGGAAAATGAACCCTTTATTGTGTACCTAAGGTTTTTATAAGATTTAACCTAATGACCTAGATTTTGACCCCACATGACCCAGTTTCAAACCTGGTCTAGATTTCTTGGATATGAACATTCTGACAAAGTTATCAAAACTGTGCCCTCTAGAGTGTACACAATGTTTTTCTACGGTTTAACCTAGTGACCTACTTTGTGACCCAACATGACCAAGTTGCACCCTTGGTCCAGATTTGTTGGAAACAAACATTCTGACGAAGTCTCATGAAGATTAGAACAAAACTGTGTCCGCTAAAGCGTTCACACTGTTTTTCTAAGAACTGACCTAGTGACCTAGTTTTTGACCTGATATGGCCCAGTTTCAAATCTGGTATAGATTTCATGAAAGTAAACATTCTGACAATGTTTCATGTAGATTGGATTGTAACAGTTACTGTGCCCTCTTGAGTGTACACAAGGTTTTTCTAAGATTTGACCTAGTGACCTAGTTTTTGACCCCACAAGACTCCGATTCAAATTTGGCCTAGATTTTATATAAATAAACATTCTGACAAAGTTTCATGAAGATTAGATCATAACTGTGCTCTCTAGAGTGTGCACAAGGTTTTTCTAAGATTTGACCCAGTGACCAGTTTTTGACCCCACATGACCCAGTTTCTAAGATGGTCTAGATTTCATTTAGATAAACATTCTGACAAAGTTTCATGATGATTGAATCATATTAAGTGTGCCCTCTGTGTCATTCTAAGATTTATTTCTATTTTTAGCTTTGGCGGCCATTTTTTTCAGCAGAGTGGAACCGTTTTAGCAATTTTTGTTCAGAGTCATGAGTAAAACATTTCTGTAAAATTTTTTTGAAATCGAGCCATTGGCTTCAGAGACGATGATGTTTAAAGCTTTTTTTTCTATTTTTAGCTCTGTTGCCATATTGTTCAGCGGAGCGGAACCGTTTGAGCAATTTTGGCAGAGGGTCTCCTAAGGAACATTTCTGTGAAATTATTTCAAAATCGGCCAAGCAGTTTTGGAGGAGAAGTCGTTTAAAGGTTTTTCTATTTTTAGCTCTGGCGGCCATATTGTTTAGCGGAGCGGAACCGTTTGAGCAATTTTGGTAGAGGGTCTCCTAAGGAACATTTCTGTGAAATTATTTCAAAATCGGCCCAGCAGTTTTGGAGGAGAAGTCGTTTAAAGGTTTTTCTATTTTTAGCTCTGGCGGCCATATTGTTCAGCGGAGCAAAACCGTTTGAGCAATTTTGGTAGAGGGTCTCCTAAGGAACATTTCTGTGAAATTATTTCAAAATCGGCCCAGCAGTTTTGGAGGAGAAGTCGTTTAAAGGTTTTTTATTTTTAGCTCTGGCGGCCATATTGTTCAGCGGAGCGGAACCGTTTGAGCAATTTTGGTAGAGGGTCTCCTAAGGAACATTTCTGTGCAATTATTTCAAAATTGGCCCGGCAGTTCTGGAGGAGAAGTCGTTTACAGGTTTTTCTATTTTTAGCTCTGGCGGCCATATTGTTTAGCAAAGCGGAACCATTTGAGCAATTTTGGTAGAGAGTCTCCCAAGGAACATTTCTGTGAAATTATTTCAAAATCCGTCCAGCAGTTTTGGAGAAGAAGTCGTTTAAAGCAAAAGTTGACGCCGGACAACGGACGACGGACGACGGACAAAGACCGATCACAATACCTCACCTTGAGCACTTCGTGCTCAGGTGAGCTAAAAAAGGTAATAATAATCAGATCAAGCTAAAGAAAAAAACAGCTGCAATATTATAGAGGAAAGCCTTAATGCATCAGCAACTGGCAAGAATCTAACTTGATCTGACTTCAAGGCAGTACACGCAAAGTCATTATGCATTCAGCCCCATTTCTACATATTGCTGCTAAACGGAAGATCTCTTTTTTCTCTTAAAATCGCCCTTAACATTAAATTTTAGAAGGTTTACTACTTCTGGGAAAAATTTTATCTACATTTCAACCAGGAAGATTAAAACTTATAAAATATCACCTCACTGCATAAGTAGGTTACGTATATACATGACTACTGCAAGGCCACTTGTAAATTCAATATGAAAGAAAAGTTTTGCTAATGATTTAAACATAATACATGTAGTAATTTACTGCTCATGTAATTTTAACAGGTAAATCATCAAAGCAAATCTTAAATTTAAGAGCAACAGAAAATTGTTAAGTCATTCCTACAAATTTACCAGACTTTGGAACTTTTTTTTTCTCAATAAAATGACAATAAAAGGCTTTTGCAACATGATATGTATTGGCATTGAAGTAGTTTATTGACATTGGAGTAGTTTCAAAGAAAATTATATTCAAATTACATGCACTTTACATCGTAAACCATTTTAATAGCAAATAATGATGACAGAGACGAATTTCTTAAATGACAACTCTTTCTTAAGTTGTTATTTTTTCTGAGTAATTGTTTTACCTTTTATATTAATGAACATCGCCAAGAAAAACATGACAAGTGCAGACCTGGCTACACAATAAAATCAGCTTCCATCATCTCCCTTGAGGGCCCCCACTTTTTTCTGCCACTTTTATAAGGGGAAACAACTTTTGTGACTTCATGTTTACCTCTGTGGATGAAGGAGCCCTTGTAAAATGGGGTCTACTTTTAGAGGAAAGAATTTGCTCCTAGAGGGAGCAAATTCTTTCTTTTAAGAGTTGATCCCCTCTGAGAAGAGAGGCAAAAAGGTGAAGTTGCTTTCCTTTAAAGTATACTCATTCAACAATTAAACCTTTACCCTTGTCCTACAAATTTCTGAGCTTGGCCAAGTGAGTTTGCCCTCCTCAGCCTCTTAATTGGCTAGGTCAACACAGTGTGTTTTCTAATCAGACTGATTTTTAGTCATATGTCATGGCCCCTCATTTGAACCACTTCACTAAGAAGGCTCAGTATGATATAAGCCGGGACATGACAAAACCAACAAAGTGGCATGTGTCCCCAGCAAAGACTCAGATCAGCCTTGGCATCTGCCCAGTCTGATCAGACTCTTTGCTGTGCACTTAAAAGGGCAGCTAAGGGACTAAGCTAGCTCTGATCAGACTGAGCAAGTGCCCAGGCTGCTCTGAGTCTTTGCTGGGTGCACATGCCACCTTGTTGGTTTAATAGTGTTGTGGCTGATACATATACTTTTAAAGAGAACCCCATCTCCAGAACCCCTTGTTTTTATTTCAAAAGAAGACAATAGTCTGCCTTTGTTCATGGCTTGGCAATGTTCATATTTTGTACAATTTACTTTATACCACTAGTAGTGCAAATAGGACAAGTTTCAATTGACAAAATAAAACTTCCTTATTAAATAACTGGGGAAAATTGTGGATCAATTAGTCACTTCCTATTTAAGCGCTTATTTGCAGTGTATGCCCTTGTCTTAAGTCTCATTACTGTGTGCCCACCTCTGAATTTCTACAGAACTTCAGATATGCCAAAATCTGGGTGAAAATTTGCATCACGTTATCCAGAGCCGAGTCATAATTTTGCTACCTGTGCCTGCCCAGATCAGCCTGTGTGCGAGTACAAACCAATTAGAGTAGGCACAGTCTTTTTTCCATACCTACAGGGTTCAATTGTACCTCAGGCAAAGCCGGTGATTTACCAAATATTTTCTGACACTAAAGTGCATAAGCTTCCCCGAGATCCCTCAAAAGACATGCTTAGGCACAGAAATACGACACCCAAATTCCATTCCCAGAATTTTGGCTTACCTGCAGCTGCATAATATATCTAGAGCTCCAGATATGGTGAATTTTTTAAGTAATTCTAGGATTAGTCCACATCCCTGTTTGTTATGACCTCATTAGAAGCACCTCAATGAGATGGATTTAAAGTGGGCCTTACTTACATTTTAACCCTACTGCACTCAGAATAGCCAAACCTCTATGGAGTTTTGGCTATTCTGAGTGCAATTGGGTTATTGTAAAATAGACAAAAACTGTTATGGTGCATGGGTACACCTTCATGTTTTCCCACCATTTTTATGAAGGGGGACAACTTTTGTGGCTTCCTGTTTACCTCCTTTGAAAGCAAAGCCCTTTATAAATGGAGTCTATTTTTACAGAGAAGTGTTTCTTTAAAAGCTGACCCCACTAGGGAAACAAAATTGAAAATGGCAGAGTTGCTTCCCATGAAAGTGTATCCATTCACCTTGATTCTATAAAACCCACCATCTCTGAAGCTCTGAAAAATCTATTTTTATCTTTTCTAAGAAACTGTTTGTATTTTATCCTTGACACTGCTGACTTACAAAAATATGCATTTTTCTCCATTCACTAATGAAGCCAAACTACAGTAAACTTGGTGTGATGACAAGTTGTCTCTGAAGAAAGGGCTGTTCCCTATTTACTGACAACGTGTCCCCTACTGTACTGACAGTGTGATTGTAGACAGACAGTTGTGAGTTTTACTACATCTGAAGATGCCTGATACAAATACAAACCTATATCTTGGCCTGTCTTTCATAGCCTCTAGCTGTAAGCGACGACGTTCTTCATACGGCCGAGCATGCTCAACACGCACCTTTCGTCCACAAACATATCTGAAAGAGTAAATTAACTTAGTTTTTCTATATTCCTCAAAAATAACATACCGCTTGTATGTATTTTATTGGCATATTTATGCTGACCGCAAAAATTGCAAAATTTTATACACGGAATGACAGTATACTTTTATGATTTCAAGGAAGATATTTCCAGTTGGGGCTGATTATGTTTTTACTTCAAAATATAGCAATTTCTAATTGTTTTTCTCTGCTACAATTGAATATATGTTATAATTACTAATCTGTCAAATTTCAAGCATGAAAATCAACAGAATGTGATTGAAGACTAAGTGTTTTGTTTAAGCCTCAAAATAGATCATCTGAAATAAATACTAGTCTGAGGGCATCAAGGTTGAACAGATTGTCTGTTATGCAATTCATGCAGTGAAACCGACACTGGAGTCATCATTTTACTTGTTTTTCAATTCCTATCAACGACAAAATGGCTGCCAAAATTTTCTCCTCTCAAAACAAAAGTAGTTCTGGTGAACGTGACTCTTAACTCAGTGCAATATGCACTGACTCCGAGCAGTATGTAGAAAATATTGCACAGTTTCTCCAATGTAAAGTGAATGGGGATCATAACTCAAATTCTACCACAATCATGGACTGCCTCAAGTATTTCTTGTATCTCCAGCTCATGTAGACACAGAGCAGATCACTCCTAGGAGCAAACTAACCAAGATCTGTAGAGACAGCCAGCAGAATAACAAAATACCCTTTAAACACAAATGGACTTGGCCATATTAGAAGACAGAATAGCTCATAACAAACACATTTTCAAGGGTTCAAATATTTAGAGTAAATACACCATTTCTAATCTCTCATATCTATATTAAAGTTATAAGATCAATTTCAAAGTCAATCTAATGTAGTTTTATGTAGGTTAGTTTGGTGCTGCTGATAAAAGCCCTCAAAGTATAAGATCTCTTGATTCTTCGAACACTTGAAGGCATTGTCCTCAGAGTATACTATATAGTTCATTTTTCATAAGATCTTATTTTCCATAAGATCTATACCATATTGACACAAAGTACTAGTACTAAAGTCCCTCAGCAAACAGTGTAGACCAAGATCAGACTGCTCCTAGTGGAGCAGTCTGATCAGGGTCTGCACTGTTTGCCACTACACCGTAGCTCAGTGACTTTTTTCAGAATTTTAGGAGAATTACAGTAAACAGTTAAAGGCAAAGGTATTCCAATATTTGGTGTACAAAATACAGATAACAAAATACAGAATATACCATATCAATCCTAATTAACGCCCCTGCTCTAATACATGCCCTCTGCTTCTTTATCGAAAATAAGGTTATATTATGCCCCAGTTTTGCAAAATATAATGCCCCATGCGTTTGATAGGATCAATACGGTATAGTTTGTCTTCTTAAAGATCTATAATCAGACACAATAGGAAGATATTGATATATTTCCACCTGAGAAATATTTTATTTACACGATCGATGAATATGAGAAAGAAGAAATATTTGAGTCCCCTTGTGACAGCTTGAGCTGATTCTGAATACAATATTCTGCTGTTTAATCATTTAAAACTGTTTTCTGTACTACAGTTACTCTAAATACTGGGACATCCTTACCAGTTACTTTAACATGTTCTTTTTTATATGTTTTTTATGGCCCTTTCAAGAACATTTCACTTATTTTGAGCCAATCATTAGGCAGAGGTGGGTGAAAAACGGGAGCTGCCGAGGAAAACAAACTGACTGTCAGTAAGCAGACTTTGGTTTCTCACATCATCATGTCACATGTTTGCCGCCAAGGCTTAAACACACAGCGGTGAGAGACCTAATGATTAAAAGTCGGCGCTCTTATCCATCAGGCCATAAAGACCTGTTAAACTACACGCAGATATACTAGTGTTTTCAGCAAAAAACAGACTGTCACCCACCACTGCATTTTCCCCTGTATTGTAATCCTAAATCTTCCTATTTTGGGGTGTTGACCTTGAAAATCCAAAATGTGACTAACTCAATCACTCCTCCTAATTATATTATCAGGATTAGTCAAAATCTCTCAGGCCCATATTCACAAACTTAACTCAAACTCCACCTCGACTCAAACTCCAATGAGGTCGGTTGAAGTGACGCTCGAGGGCGCCTCGAGTGAGTGAAGTTCAAGTACAGATTTGGTATTCACGTTCTCCACACCACTTCGACTTCGTGGAGGAGACTCCAGCTACACTCCAGTTAGACTCACACCATGTAAAATACATCATAGACCCAGATCAGACCTTCTAAAACGTATAAACTGTAATGATGTCAAATTTCAGACACGGTTGACCTAATAGACAGTGTAGATTTAGATCGTACTAACTATATAATTTGTAAAATTATAATTAAATATATCGCAGGAACAATGATTTTCCGCTTGACGTCTGAGTGTCCGTCCAGTTTACGTCCCTGTGTTTGCAGAAGCGTCTGTGCTGTAGCGATTAAGCTACCTGCATGTTAAACATCGGCCATGGGTTCGATCCCGTCCTTCTCCAGTATTTTGCTGAAACTTTAATCGAATTCCTATTCTCGTATCACGTATTTATTCTTCTGACTCTACCTCCTGGCAGTACTACGTAGTTTATTATTTGGGTATTCTGCGCAGACTCGGCAGCCCCCTCTCCCACCCCCCATTCCCACGCCCCCACCACCCCTCGCTTTCACACGTTGTGTACGCTTCCTAAATTTTTTTTTCTATTACGGTTTGTATCCAAACTTGGCATATATAGTGACTAGGGGACGATGTTGTTGCTTGTAATGGACAGACTTCGATGATAGATTAAATACTTGTAATGGGCGTTTTCATTATTCATAGTTTCTATATTAATTTACCCCCAATACATGATGTATGCTATGGGGGTATATAGTTTTCGGTTGGTCTGTCTGTCCGTCCGTCCGTTCGTTTGTCCGTCTGTCAGTCTGTCAGTCTTTACACCACAAGTCTTTCGTTCCTTCCATGGACAGTATTTCAGTATAATTAAGCTCTGCCTCCAAGAGAGAGGGAGAAGGAAAGGAAGATAGGACAGACACAAGTAAAAAAAAAACTCATCCCACACCTGCTGCAAGCACAGCTGGCCCATGTCCTATTGTCCAAATTTATAGTATGATCCTCAGACATGAGATACCCCGCAACGTGCAATGCCTACATTGGGTGTCGTTCAAACACGGTTTGTCCGACTGTACATGGTTAATATGACACTCGCTAAAGTTCGTGAATTATCTCTCCGTACAGGCGGACGAATCATGCTCTTGATAACACTTGTAGGACGCGCCGACATTGAAAGTTACCAAGCACCGTCACCCGACACGACCTCGTGTGTGTGTTGGAGGGGGGGGAGGGCTCTCTCTCTCTCTCTTGCTCTCTCTCTCTCATGGAGAAGTCTCAATATAGACTTAATATTTTCTTAACATTATGGCTGTCAGGAGATTCAAATTACATATGACATAAGCCAAAACCCTGTCTGTCTGTGAAACGCAGCACCCTTACTGATAGGTATGAATTTGTCACAAACAAACAAACAAAAAAAAAAAAAAAAAAAAATATCTTGATAGTGTGTTACACAGGTCATCTGGCCTATAACAACATTTTAGGTAGTCGTGCTGCTTCGAATTGTCAGAGCGTAGCCATGAAAACCCTGAAATATTAACAAAACTTAACTCGAGTCGCCGTCGAGGGAGCTTCACCGTTCCTCGACCAAACCTTACTTATTGGAGGTGACTCCAGCTACACTCATGTCTGTGAATACGACTCGACCTCACCTCGAGATAATCTTGGCCTGTTAGGCAATTATGGCTACTTATCCGGTAAGTTCGAGTCGAGGTGGAGTTTGAGTTTAGTTTGTGAATATGGGCCTCAATATTTCAAGAGACAGTTAACTTTGAAAGCCCTTCTGTGAGGCTTCAAAACTGGTCAAGGTCACCAAAATAGTAGCTAATACCCAAGTGGATACAGCTCAGATAGATGCACTCTACGGATAAGTATTTGCATGTAGCTTAGTTACCCTTAAATTTAAAGTGCTTTTACTGATGATAGTAGGCCATATGAAGTATTTAACAGCATAACAGGATGAAAACTACCCCAAATGTCGAAACACCTGAACTGATTACTGTAATTACCGTATTAATCTTAATAAATCCCCCTTGCCTCTTTTCTGAAAATATTAAATGTTCTATTTTAAACTTGCATGTATTCCTGTTTGCTTCTCTGGATAAGACAGCTCTTTGCAATGGGGTCTACTTTTAAAAGAAAGATTTTGCTCCTAGAGGAGCAAATTCTTTCCTTTAACAGTTGACCCCTACTGAGAAGGGAGGGAAAATAGCAGAATTTCTTCCTCTGAAAGTATACCCATGGCTTTTATATTGCTTATCATAGTTATTTTGGCAGTAGCTGATTTACAACACTTTAAAGTTTAGGGTCTAAATAACACCCCATTTGCAAAATGCAATGCCCCCGGGGCATTTAATAGGGTTAATATGGTATCCTAGAATTTCTGTCATGACTCTTTCACAGCAGGCAATGTCTCGCCTGTCTGCATATTGTCACAAAACAGAGCTGCCCAGAAAACTCAACAAAAGTTTATGCCGCTGACGCCAATGCTAACGACCCTGGAAAAGTAATACATGTACCTATGTCTCGCTTCTGCTAGTCACAGGTGAGCTAAAATGGTGAAATGGTAAACTGTGCAAATGCTGAGATGACTTAAGGAACAGTTTGATCTGTGTCAGAATACACTAATATGCTTAGATACTCCTGTAATTATTTATTCCATTACAAGACGGCTGGTTTTTCCTTCCAAAATAACGCCAAAAATCTAGATCCATCCCCTTATAAGAATAGATATATAATTGTGTGACTACTTCGGAAGGGAAACAGCAATCTTATAGCATAATTGTATACAGAGCCCTAATAAGATGGAGTATTGGGTGATAATTAGGGATAATTTTTGTTAATTCTGAATTAAAACATATGTTGAGACCCCTCATCTGAACCATCTTGACGAGACGGTTCAGATGAGGGGTCACAACATACAGTTTCAATGAGAAATAAAAAAAATTATCCCTCAATTATCATCAAATACCCCTCTTATCTAGAGCTCGGTGTATATGTCTGATTTAGATATTTGGGGTCATTCTAGATGGCGGAAACCCCACCTCATGGTCTAATTATTTTGGCAATATTAAGAGTGAGTGAGTGAACTCAGGTTTAAGGTCCCACTAATACATAGATCATACAGAGTTGGGATAAGTCTCTACTGACAGAGCTGAGAAGTGTAGCCCCCGGACTGGTAGTCCAGTGCATTATCTACTACACACATCTATTTTGGGTCACTACCATCTAAAATTTTGCATAAATACTGTGCTCCCGAACTATCAATATACACCATTATACCATACTGAATTTAACCTATATCTTTGGACATAGCTGCCTCAGAAAACTGAGTAGACTTTTATTAGACAGCTTTTTAGGAGCAGCCTGATCAGGGTCTGCACTTCTGCCAACAGGTTTATAATATTGCATCTGATACAATAACATGGACTTGTCCACAAATTCAGATGGCACAGTCCATTGCAGACATGGTTGTAGACTGGTGCAGTACTCCAGATAAGAAGGGGTAACCGTAACAGGGTAATTTAGAGATAATGTTTCCATATTTCTCCATACAAACATATGATGTCACCCATTAAAGAATCGTCTAATAAGGGGTCGAAACATATATTCTAATTAAGAAATAAGAAAATCATCTCAGAATTATCTTCAAAACCCCACCTTATATGGAGCTCTGCAAGTGTCCCAATATTTACAGAAAACACAGAATCTGAGATCTATTCCAACCTCGAGCTATCAAGTCTTTCCCCCCCTTTTATTTAATATTCTATAGAATTTAATATACTGATTACAGACCAAAATATGAATATTAAAAGATATAGTCCTGAAGCATATTTAGTTTAGCTGATAATTCTCTTTGATGCCATTTTTTTTAAAAATACACTGCACAGAAAACCGGTGCTCCAGATAAGAAGTGCTCCAGATAAGAAGGGGTAACAGGGATAATTTAGGGATAATTTTCCTCATGTTTCCATAAAAACATGTTTTGTGACCCAGCAGTAGAACCGTCTCAAAGAGACGGTCGTCTCAAAGAGACGGTCGTCTCAAAGAGACGGTCACAATGACCCCTCTAATGAGGGGTCACAACATAGGTTTTTGTTGAGAAATAAGGAAAATTATCTCTGAATTATCCCTATTATCCCTTCTTACCTGTAGCTCTCAAGAAGGAGTATTGAGGATAACTTAGGGACAATTTTCCATATTTCTCCATAAAGCATATGCTGTGACTCCTCATCAGAACTGTCTCACTAAGACAGTTCTATGAATTATCTCAGAATTATCCTCAAAATCCCATTGTATCTGGAGCTCTGGAAAACTGGCCCATATATGGGTACATCTAAAAAGATCACTGTTATTATCTTAAAATATGAACAAGCTGATTTCACTCAAATTGTGGACAACTTGGACTGTACTATTGATGGTTCTAATTAGGGGTCACAACATGCATTTGTTTTTGTTTAGAAATAAGCAAAATTATCTCTGACTAATCCCCGTTACCCCTTCTTATCTCGAGCTCTGGACCCACAATTTATTTCAGAATTACCGTAAAATTCTATATACTAGGACAGTTAGGTTTGAGCAAATAGTGCAAACCCAGATCAGACTGCTCCTCAAGGAGCAGTCTGATCAGGGTTTTCACCATTTGCCATCCCATTTGCATTTTTTGGGCACATTACTGCACTGTAAAACCAAACTGTTCCAATTTTAGGACAACTATAGTAATTACTTTTAGCGTCCCAATATTTAGAATTTTTACGGTATCTGAAAGTACCCACCCTTATCGATTAACTTACCTGCCATGTAGTTTCCTAACTGCTCTTTCAGCATCATCTGCATACTTAAACACAAGGAAGGCAAAACCTGGTGGATTTCTGGAGAAAAAAAATTGATAAAGAAATTAAATAATAATTTCTGAACAGTTTCTATCCTCACTCATCTTTAACAAATATTATACAGGAATTATGTTACAGGGAGACATGGGCTGGACTTTGCCCTAGGAATGGCAAACCAGAGGACCATTGGTCCTGTAGCTCACCTGAGTCCATTCATCCTTAGCACTCAAGAGTAAGAAACACTGAAGTAAGTTGTACAATTCCGCCTAATTTCAACTTTGACTGAGTTGTTATGCTTGTCCTAGTAAATATTAGCAAGTTTGATGAAGTTACAATAAAAAAAAACATATTTGTAAAACTTTTTGCCTAAATATTGCAGTAACACAGAAATAAATGCTAATTTGCACTTTTCCCAATACAAGTCTATGGAAACTTTAAAATGCCATAGTAATGAAACCATGTGGGCAACAATAATAAAAAACAATATTTACGTAGCGGCTAATGTCATGAACATGTATGCAAAGAATCAGCTTCATCCCCCTATATGGTTTTTGAGGAAAAGATTTTTATATATTTTTTTCAAAAATATTTCCTTAATATTGCCATGGCAACAAATCAAATTCTGCAATTTGGACAAAATTAATAGGAATCATAGAGGACTACTCAAGCAACATTTCTGTAGATAAAAATCCAAAAATAACTGCAGGGAGATAGCAAAAACTGCAGCTTTCCATTTTTCCCATTATATTTCAATGGAAACTATAAGTTGCCATACCAACCTTACCGCTGAAGCAATTGCCATAAAAAAACTGTAATTATATAGAAGCTTGTACAAAGATCTGTTCTGTAAAGTTTGAGCTTTATCGGCCACATAGTTTCTGCAAAAATGATATTTTAATATTTTTTCTATTTTTAACCATTCGGTTGCAATGGCAATCAGCCAAATTGTGCAATTTACATAAATTTCATGTGGTTGATAGAGGACTACTCAAGGAACATTTCTGTAAAAGTTTTGTAAAAATATGTGCAGTCACATAGCAATAAATGCAAATTTTCAATTTTCCCATTATAAGTCAATGCAAATGCAAATGTTGCCATAGCAACCAAACTGCCAGAGCAATTGCCAAGAAAAACAGTAGTTTTATAGAGGGTAGTACCTAGATCCTTTCTGTGAAGTTTGAGCTTTATTGGTAGTATAGTTTCTGAGGAGATGATTTTTGAATATCTTTTCTATTTTTAACCATTCGGTTGCCATGGCAACCAGCCTAATTGTGCAATTTACATAAATTTCATGTGGTTGATAGAGGACTACTCAAGGAACATTTCTGTAAAAGTTTTGTCAAAATATCTGCAGTCACATAGCAATAAATGCAAATTTTCAATTTTCCCATTATAAGTCAATGGCAACTTTAAGTTGCCATAGCAACCAAACTGCTGGAGCAATTGCCAAGAAAAACAGTATTTTTATAGATGGTAGTACCTAGATCCTTTCTGTGAAGTTTGAGCTTTATTGGTTGTATAGTTTTTGAGAAGGTGATTTTTGAATATCTTCCCTATTTTTAACCATTCGGTTGCCATGGCAGGGGTTTTTTTAAGCGCGGGTCCGTTGGCCCGGGCCCGTTGATTTTGGCCTCGGGCCAGTTAAATCCCACTGTAGCAGGTCCGTCAGGCCAGTTGAATTTCGGGGAGTCATTTCGGGACATTCAGTTTGTTTCAAACTTGAAGCGAAAACCATCTGAAAACCAGTCTACTTTCCTTTTGCTACGGATGATTTCATTGGACGATCAGAAATGTTTAATCCAATGAAATTTCTCCTCGCATTGCAAATAGACAATATGGCCGACCGATGAAGTTTGGGGATGAATCGCAGAAGTCACATGTAAAAAAATGGACCACAAAGGACTTCTGCGCTTATTTCAACCCCCGCCATCTAAAAAACAAAAACAGCTGCTTAAGTCCGATGAAGAAAAAAAGGCACCCGAGACAAAAACGAACAGTCTGGCCGCCATCGGTACTTTCAACTTGGGGCTGACTGAATTCAAGTGCCTGAAGTGGCTCGAGTTTGATGATGCCCTAGGAATGAAATGTTCAATTTGCAAAACTAGGGACACAGTTGGCTCTTATGTTACTGGATGCACCAATTATCAGAAAACCTCACTGCTGTATCTTGAGGTATCAGACTTGGCTTAATGGGTTAATTATCTTAAACATTCGGATACTAAACAACTACAGATAAGATTGGATATTTGGTGATAAAGGATCATACATTTTAATGGTGCTTTATTTTATTGAATATAATTAGTCTTGTATATTCCGCATTGGAAAAATAGTTGGGCCAGTTGAAAATTTGGATGGCCAGTAGATTTTCCGGCCAGGTGGCCCTGCAGGCCAATGGCATTTTGGTCCCTAGGAAAACCCCTGCCATGGCAACCAGCCTAATTGTGCAATTTATATAAATTTCATGTGGTTGATAGAGGACTACTCAAGGAACATTTCTGTAAAAGTTTTGTCAAAATATGTGCAGTCACATAGCAATAAATGCAAATTTTCAATTTTCCCATTATAAGTCAATGGCAACTTTAAGTTGCCATAGCAACCAAACTGCTGGAGCAATTGCCAAGAAAAACAGTATTTTTATAGAGGGTAGTACCTAGATCCTTTCTGTGAAGTTTGAGCTTTATTGGTTGTATAGTTTCTGCGGAGATGATTTTTGAATATCTTTTCTATTTTTAACCATTCGGTTGCCATGGCAACCAGCCTAATTGTGCAATTTACATAAATTTCATGTGGTTGTTAGAGGGCTACTCAAGGAACATTTCTGCAAAAGTTTTGTCAAAATATCTGCAGTGACATAGCAATAAATGCAAATTTTCAATTTTTCCCATACAAGTCAATGGCAACTTTAAGTTGCCATAGCAACCAAACTGCTGAAGCGATTTGGATAAAAAACAGTATTATTGGTTCCCCCTGCCTATAGATGCTGTATATGAAATTTGGTAACAATGGGCCTTGTAGTTTCAGAGGAGATGTCGTTTGAAAACATTGACAGACGGACGACGGACGGCGGATGCCTGCCTATACTATAAGCTCACCTGTGAGCCTTCGGCTCAGGTGAGCTAAAAACACACCAAACTTCGCAAAAAGATTCAAGTCTTGTCCAATACCTTCAAAAATCCAACGTAATGTTTCAGAAGCTTGCTTTTCTATATCAACTTCCAGGAGACTGCTTTATAAGTCACAGTAGCCTTACCTTCTAAACTAGGGAGTGCTTTATGCAAGTAATAACTGAGCCTTGACAAGACAAAACCAACATAGCGGCATATGCCCCTAGCAAAGCCTCAGTCTGATCAGAGTCTTTGCTGTGCCCATGAACAAATGGTTCATCATTCTTGCCAGAATATGAAGTAATTGCAGTGATCTACAATTTGACTTGTTTCACAATCATCTGAGTCTAAATAGATATTGTTCATGTGGAGAAACAATATTGAAAATGCATCACATTTTTTCTTCGAATGTGAAAGCTATACAGCAGCAATCATATGTCTGTTTAGAAAAAACAAGAATTCTGTGGAATGTGTCGCACCTGCATTGCATTTCCACAGTAGCAAAGATCATGTTGAGAAGAAAGTGAAAGCAAAAATTGAAAAAAAAAAGAAAACAAAATTGTTTCTGGCATTATTCTCACACAAATTTTGTCAAAATCCGCCAAACGGTCCTTAAGGTACTGCCATTTTCATGTTTGTGCTATTTTTAGTAATGGTGGATGGCAGCCATCTTGGATGGCCAATTTGCCAAAAACCAAAATAGCTATATGCAAGGATCATTCAGACACAAAATTAGTCCAAATCCATTCAGGTGTTCCTGAAATATAGTCATTTTCATGTTTTTGCTATTTTTAGTAACGATAGTGGCGGCCATCTTGAATGGTACATTCCCATAATTGTGAAAACAAGACCTGTCACAGGGCCAGGATAGCTCGCCTGACAGCGCCTTGCCCATCACATAAAAAACTTTAACGTAAAACTTTAACATTTTGCTAACGCTGACGACGCTGACCCCGGGGGTAGTACAATAGCTCTTCCTGAACTTTGTTCAGGCGAGCCAAAAAGGAAGAGAAAACCTCCTTTCAAGTATTATTCTGATTAAATCTGAGCAAAATCCACTCAGTGTTTATTGATTTATCGGCATTCAAGCAAAATTGAGACTCGTAAACCAAAAGTAGGTCACTGTGATCTAATTCCGCTACAGATTTTTTTCATTTTCACAATATTAAAAAAGAAGGTCCTATTGATGTTCCATGCAAAGTTTCAGCCAAATATACCTAGTGGTTCTAGAGAAAATGTTAATTATGTCGTTTTGCTATTTTTAGTAACAGGTGGCCATCTTGAATTCTCGACCATGCTGAATTTCTGTAATCTGAAGCCCTGTAGTCTGATCATGCTCCATTTAAAATTTGAGAACCATGGCTGAAGTGGTTTTGGAGAAATTAACAGTACAAATCCAGGGTTGACGAAAATGTGAACGGACAAAACCGGATGCCAATAACGCACCTTGCTATAGCAGGTGTGACAAAATGGAATTTCATCCTCAAAGTCTTGAATATGTATTTAATGGTAAGCCTTCATTGTCTAATGATAGTAATTTTCTTCTTTTTCAGGCAATCCATCGTTATATCATGGAGTCTAGAAGGTTTTCCTAATCTATCCTTGTTTCATGATAACAGAAAATGCTCCCTTTATATCCAGCTATAGCAGGATATGAAACCAAATGTGTTCGCAGATCACACATAGTACTTTCTGTCTTTGTTTATTTTTATTTTTTATTTAGTTGATTTTCTTAGATATTTTTTCTGTAATCACATGTCTGCTGAGGGGCTTAAAAACCCTGATTGTAAGCGTTTGTTTTACCTTGCAGTGACTGATTACTGCCCAGTTCTGACAGAATGGGCTAAAATTTGTTCTCTTTGTGGTCATTTAAATTTGTCACTATGATCTCTTTGTGGTCATTTAAATTTGTCACTATGATAAAGTTGTTTGTATTTTGCGGTTTTCTCTGTTCCAGCTGTCGGAGCGGGTTGATAGTTGGGTGGCTGTATGAAAGGAAGCATATATATAGGTGGCATTTAGAAGCTCCTAAGCAACATGGTTTACATTGTCGTTATAATTTTGTCATTACAAAATTACCTGCCATGTTGATATGCATACTATTGTTGTAGGGGAAGGGCTGTAACTAATGTTGTGAGAACTTTTGCTATGATATTTAGGCAATAAAATATGTTTTAACTAAACTTTCAGAGGAAGTACCGTAACTCTATTTTTGCCTCCCTTCTCGGTAGGAGTTGAGGGTCAAAGAGCTACCTCATCCAGAGATGGGGGGAGGGGGTATTAGACCGGAGGTGTTTACTAGGATTAATATGGTATGTGTTCACCTGCTGACACCTGCACTAACTAGAATTGTTTTCCTACGAAAAAAAAGATGTCTCCCCCCTTTTTGATGTCAAAAGGATCAGTCATTAAGACGCCAAGGAAAAAACAATATGTTTCCCTACCCTGAGGCAGGGATTCATAATAAGTAAAAAGTATAAATGCAAGAGTTATAGTTGTTATGCTCTGCATGTCATGTAATGTTGACTGATATTCATATTTAGTTTTTGTCAAAAAATATAAATGCAGGAGTTACAGTGCTCTGCACGTCGTCTATCTATATGTTGACTGATATTTGTATGAAGTTTCATGAATATAGCTTAAACGGTTTTCAAGTTATAGACCTTAGACGATTGAGACACGATTTTGTGAATGACAAAGTTCCAAGGGAAATAACTCAAATAGTATAAATGCTGTGCTCTGCAGGTTGCCTAGTGTTGACTGACATTTGTATGAAGTTTCGTGAATATAGCTTGTCCGGTTTTCAAGTAATAAAGCGATTGAGACACGATTTTGTGACTGACAAAGGTCCAAGGGAAATAACTCAGGAAGTATAAATGCAAGAGTTATGGTTCTGGAACTATGCAATTCTTCTAATGTTCATTGATATTTGTATGAAGTTTCGTGAATATAGCTTGAATGGTTTTCAAGTTATACAGCAGACACAACTGAGACACGATTTTGTGACTGACAAAGTTCTAAGGATCGCCTCATGTTGATTGATATTGTATGAACTTTCATGAATATAGCTTGAATGGTTTTAAAGTTATAGACGGACTCGACTGAGACGCAATTTTGAGATGGACAAAGTTCCAAGGGAAATAACTCAAAAAGTATAAACGCCAGAGTGCATTCTGCACGTCGTCTGACGTTGACTGATATTTGTATGAACTTTCATGAATATAGCTTGAATGGTTTTAAAGTTATAGACGGACTCGACTGAGACTCAATTTTGTGATGGACAAAGTTCCAAGGGAAATAACTCAAAAAGTATAAATGCCAGAGTTACCATTCTTGCACTCTGCACATCGCCTCATGTTGATTGATATTTGTATGAAGTTTCGTGAATAAAGCTTGAGCAGTTTTCAAGTTACAGAGCGGACACAGTTGAAACACAATTTTGTGATGGACTAAGTTCCAAGGGAAATAACCCAAAAAGTATAAATGCCAGAGTTACCGTTCTTGCACTCTGCATGTCGTCTCATGTTGATTGATATTTGTATGAAGTTTCGCGAATATAGCTTGAGCGGTTTTCAAGTTATAGAACGGACACGATTGAAACACAATTTTGTGATGGACTAAGTTCCAAGGGAAATAACTCAAAAAGTATAAATGCCAGAGTTACCGTTCTTGCACTCTGCACGTCATCTCATGTTGATTGATATTTATATGAAGTTTCGGGAATATAGCTTGAGCGGTTTTCAAGTTATAGAACGGACACGATTGAAACACAATTTTGTGATGGACAAAGTTCCAAGGGAAATAACTCAAAAAGTATAAATGCCAGAGTTACCATTTGTGCACTCTGCACATTGCCTCATGTTGATTGATATTTGTATGAAGTTTCGTGAATAAAGCTTGAGCAGTTTTCAAGTTACAGAGCGGACACAGTTGAAACACAATTTTGTGATGGACTAAGTTCCAAGGGAAATAACTCAAAAAGTATAAATGCCAGAGTTACCGTTCTTGCACTCTGCACGTCCTCTCATGTTGATTGATATTTATATGAAGTTTCGCGAATATAGCTTGAGCCGTTTTCAAGTTATAGAACGGACACCATTGAAACACAATTTTGTGATGGACTAAGTTCCAAGGGAAATAACTCAAAAAGTATAAATGCCAGAGTTACCATTCTTGCACTCTGCACGTCCTCTCATGTTGATTGATATTTATATGAAGTTTCGCGATTATAGCTTGAGCCGTTTTCAAGTTATAGAACGGACACGATTTGTGACAGACAGACGGACAGACAGACAGACAGACGGACAGACAGACGCCCGGGGAAAAACAATATGTCTCCCGACCCTGAAGGGGGGAGACATAATTATTGAAGTCTTCTAAAACATGATCAGTGTTCACACCATGGCCAGGGCTTCCATTAACTTTCAGACTCCGACTTCCTAGCCCTCAAATTTGGAAGTCCCACAGGAAAATCTAGGAAATCCAACTGTTTTCAGGGCAACTGCTGTAGATGACTTTGGAAGAAATGAGGTACTGTTAGCTTTTCCGCTGCCTGTTAGTCTTCGATATTATAGTTCTACAGTGTACTAACAGTACTACCTTTGCATTTGCATGGTTGATACTAAGCAATCTGAATGACTGCAAGTGTCTACAATATAGACGTGTGCAGTAAAACCGTAGTATACCGTGTTTTTTCTTTGTGGTATACCATACTGTGGTACTCTTTACCGAACCGGTTTTCTGTGGTACTCTTTTTTTAGTAGCATTAAATGATGGCAGTGAGTTTAAATACTTACAGGAATGATTTCCTATCCTGGTTTCATAACAATCACTGCCAATTGTTTCATATTAAAGCTACAGACCTTGGACTACCCTCCATTGAAAGGCAATAGCCACAACACACAATCAAAAACATACATGGGCTTAGACCTTGAAAGAAAAAAGTCCTTGGAACATGTGAGTGCATTATACAGCCATGGACAACATGTTGTAAAGTAAATGTTGGATAATTACGTTTCTTCATTTCTTTTAGTTAGATTTCATATTTCTGTCAGAAAATCTAATTAAGAATCTATGCTAAAAACTGTTTTCACCGATTTTCACTGTTTTAACATCTATATCTGACAAGGCAGCTGATATTGCATGAAATGGAAAAAATACATTGAGCCACAGTTCCCAAATTCAACTCAGTTATTTTCTGTTTGAATGATGTAAAATTATGCCAAAATGCTTGATAAATAAAGTTTGTGTTCTGCACATTCCAACTGCCATTTTTTGCAGTTCTAGTGACAACTAGCCGTCTAACAAATTAAAAAAAAAAAATCAAGGATGTTCGTCAGGCCATGTGTGTCACGGTATACCGTGGTAAACAAGAGCTGTTGCCTGACAGCATAGCTTGCCTGAATAGGTGCTTGCCCATCACACAGTCGCTTTGGAGGTGTGGACTTCTATGCATAAAACTTCAGGCAAGCATGTCCATAATGACAACACATTTATAAACAAAAGCTATCTAAGAAATAAGTCTTAAAATAAAATTAAAATAAAAAAATCCACATGAAATTTCAAAGTCCATGAGCTTGAATTTTCTCCTAAAAGACGATAATGCTGATACCAGTTGTGTGGTGCTTGTCTGTTTGTTCCTTCTCACCACAAATTCAGATGGCACAGTCCATTGCAGACATGGTTGTAGACCGGTGCAGTACTCCAGATAAGAAGGGGTAACCGTAACAGGGTAATTTAGAGATAATGTTTCCATATTTCTCCATACAAACATATGATGTCACCCATTAAAGAATCGTCTAATAAGGGGTCGAAACATATATTCTAATTGAGAAATAAGAAAATTATCTCAGAATTATCTTCAAAACCCCACCTTATATGGAGCTCTGCAAGTGTCCCAATATTTACAGAAAACACAGAATCTGAGATCTATTCCAACCTCGAGCTATCAAGTCTTTTCCCCCCTTTTATTTAATATTCTTTTTATGCCAATCAGTAGAATTTAATATACTGATTACAGACCAAAATAATTCTCACTGTTATCTTGAGAATGTAATTTTGTGTTTGTATATAAATGTGTGTATTTTATATTGCTGTAGAAATTAATTGTAGTTGAATGTTGTCATAGAGGGCCTCAGGGAAGATTAGTATTACCAACTGTGTATTCCTCTTTAAATAAAGACATTATTGTTCTCACCTAAAAACCGTGGTATACCGGGGTATTTTATTTTTGTCCGTACCCAGCTCTAGGGGGCAAATGGGAAAGGACCAAAATGACCTGTTACAATCTGAACAACATGGATAATCTTTTTTAACCTACCTATTGCACTTGTGAAAAACATCTTTAACACCTTTTCTATACCTATACAGGCAGTCAAATACCAAAACACTACTTCCCTGTATATTTAATTGTTCGTTTTGGTATTTCTAGTTTGTTTCGGTATTTTGGTAGGTTTCGGTAAATACAGCTAGGGTGGGGGTGGGGGGTGGGGGTATCGCCACTGAAAACCGTATCGCGATATATTGCAACTTCTTTTAACTTTTACTGTGTTGTTTGCTTCTGTCTTTTATTAAATGATTGTAATAAAAAAGGAAGTGTCTGCTGACAACCGGTTGTCATCAGACTTTTTGGACCAAAACCATCTGCTGACAACCGGTTGTCACCAGACTTTTTGGGCCAAAAACGTCTGCTGACAACCAGCCGTATATTTTCTATTAAATGGTTTGTAATTAGGTTTCCTTTAGCTGAATTTATATTAATATGTTATAAATACGAGGGGCGTTCGAAAAGTAATGCAAATGGCCTCATAACTTTGTTTAGGGAAAAACTGGGTACAAATGCTATGCATATGCTAAAATACTACATTTTGTCTTTACAATGATACCAAACGCTGTACAAAGACACCTTTCCATACTGACTTACAATGTATTTTATTAGGCCCCTGTCATACCACTGGGCTAATTTCATATGTAAAATCTTTTCAGTGTTGGGCATTCAAGTCAAATATCATTGCAAATACAAAATTAAGTTTTGTCAGTTGCTTGTCCATTGTTGCCAACAATATTCATACAAAAGTTAGAAGGGTGGCAACTGTTATCATTTTATTTCTGGCAAAGCATGACGTTATTGAAATATACGTTAACATCATTTTTAAAAGCTTGTAGAGGCTTCGTTTTTGGCATTAATTTGAATTTATTGACAGGTTTTCGTTGATCCATGTAAATGCTCTTGCTGACAAGATTTTGAATGCTAATACACTTGTCTTCATTACGAAATCATTTAATTTTTGGTAGAAATGGGGATTTGCTACTACATAATCCATATTCCCTGGCCAGTATGGAGCCCAGATTAAAAATTAAAAATAATTTCCGCGATATTTACAGGACAATATTGCCTTGGCATTGTCTTTAAGTAGCAAAAATAAAAACAAATCAAAGACTGATAATGTATAAATTACGGCCTACTAAACTAAAATTCTGCAGTGTCTTTAGGGTATACCTCTTTCAAAGAAGATAAAAATGCACCCTTTTTAAGAAAATACGCTGTGTTTGCAGACTTTCCTAGGCATAATATAGCGTTGTGTGTTTTTGCAACCAGACATTCTCTTTTTATATTGGTAACCGAGGAATTATGTCATTTGCATTACTTTTCGAACGCCCCTAGTATAACATAAATTTTCTCATAGTTAAGGCAAATGACTGTTTTTACTGGCATTCTTGCATTTTTTGGCATTGTGTTACATATATATGAGGACTGTTTGTACTTCGATGTATGGAAACAAAATAATGTTGCCTTTAAATTTAGTCCTTATTTGTTTGTGATATATTATCTAACTAACATCGTTGCTCTGTGCATGATAATAATACCTATATGGTATGTCTCCCACTCGAGTCACTTGAGTCAAATATTTACACCATAACATCAAGACCCCAGCATCTTACCCAATCATATCCCTTTCTAGAATTGATCAGCTGTGGTCCATGCTGGAAGAGATTTCTGTTTCATTTGATGTTAGTGAAATCAAGAAATATCTTTAAAAAAAAGATATAAGACGAAGTGAAAGAAGACATATTTGAAACAAACAATATCTTTTTTTTTTATTTATGTTGAAGTAAGAAATTGGCTGCAAGCAAGGTTTCAGAATACGTCCCGCAAAATTATCTGCATTCAATGTTTTAAATACACTATACGCCTTTAATAATTAAAATGTAAAAAAGGACCAAAATCTAATGGGGTATCTACGAGAAATTTTTACTGTGATTGAAAAAATTCCAAGTTCAAAACCCTGTCGTATGAACAATCTTTGCATTAAAGTGGCTTAACTTTCTACCTATTTTCCAAAACGTATTTAGAATCGAGAATTAATAAAAAGAAAGTATGTATATATTCACTGGTAGGCCGACAAAATCAGCAGTCCTGCTGCTTATACTCTGGAAGAGTCCAGACAGGGTAGGTTAAAGCAAGAGATGCTGAATATACGCTCAAAGATGCATAGCAAAAGTATTGAAGACAGATACAATGAAATTCTTTGGTGGTGGGGTACCAGGTTTTAACCTGGTGCTATGACAGCATGTAAATAACACTGCATTAAATCACCATATAAAAGTTTCAGCAGTATTTGTGAATTTGCATTCAAAGCTCTTAAAATGATAATTAAATACTGTTGATTTTTCTATCATTATATTTCAGGGGCATTGTGCATTGATTTTGATTTAATGCTATAAATAACTTGAATAACAGAACTTTGCCTAACTTGCTGTGATTTTATCAAATGGAAATTTTTAATTATAAAAAGTGTTTATTTACATTTCTGTTTTTTTTACTTCGATCAAGATATATTCCCATAATGAGGTATATTTTTTTCAGAATTGTGTTTTTCCCCCAACCTGAAAATTGGTCTGTATATTCAGTTTTCAGCTCGTCTCCACGGGAGCGTTTCGCCGCACGTACTATATGCAGCACAGTGGCTATACGACTTTCAAACTGGCGCATGTGTAGAAGCTTCATAAACAAACATGGCATACTTTCACATCGGAAACTGTGACGGTCTGAGTTTTAAAACATTACATTACAGCTTTACAATGTTAATTCAGCAAAATGGTTGCATGTACAGTTTCATAAATGTTTATTCATACTTCTGTGACATCCATTTAGTGCTGTCAGACCGGTTAGCAAGCTGAATCACACTGAGAATGTAAGTGGGGGTTGGATTGAAAATTTGCACTATAGAAATTAGTCAATGGCAATTAGACGTAACGGAGACCAAACCAAAAATAAAATTGGAGTTACGTCAAGATATCAGACTATAGGAAGCATTGATCTTCTTGATCCGTTTCCTTGTGATTTGCATTATATTACATTTGACCGGTTGAAATCGCATATATTTGCGAGAGACCATTCCTTGGGGATTTCACCCGTATCAATAGATTGTTGGTAATAGGTGAGCAAACATAGGTCCTAATTCAGATTAAACTGGACACTATTACCTACAATCACGGTAATTTTTGTTTACATCTTTTTTGTGGGTTTTCAGACTGAAACCCCAAACAACTTCCTTTTTGGGGGGGCTTGAAAGTAAACAACCCTAGCCAAAATATAAACTTAATTTTTCAAGATTTACCTTGCAACCCAGACATCTGTGATTGTTCCATATGATTTGAATTCTCTTTCTATTTCATATTTTCCAACTCGGCTACCAAGATCGCCTATAAAAACTCTGTATCCATTCCTAAATTTATCGAAAACTGCTTTATCCATGTCCATTCTCGTTTCTCGTTCCTCCAACTTGCTTCTCGCTTCTGCACTGGAAAATGGTTTAATGTTGTAAGCGATATTGGCCCACTTCGAATCGAACTAAAGTTCCTACCATAGTAGTATTTTTGCGGTCCTACTAAAGACAGAAAAGGACTTACCCCACCTATGTTCTATGTTCTATGTTGATAGGAAATTCCTCCACTTCCCGGAGCACCGCCTTGTAGACGTGAATAGTTATAATCTTTAAAAGTCTTTAAAAGTATTGTGCTGCTATCTCTCCCAATTTTTCAAATTTTAGACTATAAAACGCTCATAGGCCTCTTGTGTGTGCATCACTCTTGTCACCAGTATAATTAAAATTAAATTAAAATGTTCCATTAAGATAGTGGGTATATATACATTTATACACAAGTCCCAGCACCAAGTAAAAGGTATTTACAGTCACATAAGATACGTGTAAAAGTCCATGTGCACACATCGCCAGCTGAACAACTTTTCACCATTCTAGAAGGCCTTAACATATTCGTAATGTTCGTATAATGTCATTTCAATATAGCAAGAATAGCGTTTCTTTTGGAATGCAGTATGTAGCAAAGTCCCCGAGAGATGTCCCAGATCTGTATTCTCACACATTCGTTGATTTCTGTCAGCTTACTGTTGTCGAGAAGCAGCTGAACCCTGCCTCTGTCGCCTAGTTGAGTCCACCAGTGACTTCCATGTTGAGAAGAGATCAGCTCCTCTAGCTTAGTGAAAAGGACCGCAGAAAGTTCTCCAATCTATTTTGTGACACTGACATTGTCTACAAGATAGAGAAACTGTCCAGAAACCTATGTTACAAACTACACAATAAAAGACTATCCCTCCTTCGTAAAATAGAAGATGGCTGCCCGGGTGGTAACACCTAATCTGTTGATCCCAAAAGATTTTCCAGTTTAGACTAAATACGCCCTAAAACTACCGACGAATACTTACCCTGGACACAGGGGTGCTCCTATACAGAGGAGGCTTATACAGATCAGAAGAAGGACCGAAAAGAACTTTCGGGCACCGAAAAGGACATTTATTTGCCGTTAAATGTCATATGAAACATATGTTTTAGAAATTTTAATATCATCATGATAGTAATCAGCGCTTGAATAATAAGTTTGTGAACTGTAGTATCTTCATCCTAAAATTTTACAAAAAATTACAGCACCGAAAAGGACTCCACTTCTGGTCAGTGAAGAGACAGCCACGCCATGTACCGAAAAGGACATCGCAAATGCCGAATTTCGGGCACCGAAAAGGGATTTTGCATTTTTCACTTAATGTTCTAGAAAATTATGTTTAGAAATAACATATTTTACCCTATACATATTTCAAACGTTTTTATAGCATAAAATGGCATTTTGAAAAAGTCCTTTTCGTGCCCGAAAGTTCTTTTCGGTCCTTCTCGATAACTTTGCTGCACTCTTTAATTGCCCACCGGGGGATCGGTCGTCAGACTCTATGATGGCCCCGACCTAAAGCTATATATTTTAGTTGGTTGGGACCGGAGCCTTTTTGTCTGTTGCTTGGTCCACCGGGGCTCAACTGATGACCTTCTTTTGCTTCAGATTTCCAGTGGGGTTGTTTGGCAGGACAGGGATCTCCACCTGTCAGACGGCCCGTTGTATCTGTTGAGTCCTCGTCTTTGCTTCTTCATGGTGTTGAAATTTGATTTATGTGTTTACCGTGATGATTCATTGACGAGTTAGAGGGTTATCATGCGAACCGAACAACCAACTAAATGTTTTGTACCACTTCAGAAACTGAGGGTGAGGTTGGGCCTGTAAAATCGATTTAAGCCCCCCAGTAATTCATTACTGACCGTTCCAAGGCGGTAGTTCTGTTGTGGTTCTCTGTTGCTTGTTTTTGGTGTCAGAGTTTCTGTGATGTTTTACCTTATGTATGTTCTTATTACTTTTGGTTCGGTTTGGGTTGCTGAGTGGCCACCATTTGGGAACAAGCTGCTCACTAGGTTGGCCATATGTTCTCTGTATCTTGATTATTTGTAATCTTAGTTGTTTCCAACTATGGTTTGAGGGCTGGATTTGGATTTTGATTGTTTCAGTTCCTGGTCTTTGCATACTTTTTACTTCTCGGTGGCAAAAGTCCTTTTCTGTCTTTAGTAGGACCCGTATTTTTGGACGGGAAGGAATAGAAGCCGGGACCCGGGACCAAAATCCGGTACCAATTTTTGTTGGCATTAAAATTGTACTAAACATGCTAATAACGAGCTGAAAATTAGATCTTATGTAGATTATAGTCTCTTCTGAAAAATGCATATAAAGATTTTATAAAACTTTCGATATTTGTTGAAATTTTAACAAAAATACAGGACCACGTCGAGCTATTTCGACCCGGGACCAGTTTTTGCGGGATTACCGATGTCAAGCAAATCTCATTTTTTTCCCTACAGAAACATTTTAAACTCCATTTTTTTTTACATTTCGTCATCTGTAAACATACCAAAAAAAGATAAAAATTTAAAAAATGTGAAATTTATCTAAAATTATCGCGAAAAATTATCCCCGGGTGGAACCCGGGACCAAAATCGTCGTTTGTTTATTGTGCGATGTGTTCGATGTCAATGAATTTTCAATTTTCTTCTATATTTTCGTTTAAACTCTCATTGTTTTACTTTGTGTCATATCTAAAGATGCCACAAAAGACGTAAATGCAAAAAATCCTAAAATATATCCCTTATTTTAAGAGAAAACCAACCTGGGACCAAATGGTCATTTTCTGCGGTTTAGATATTGTCTTGGTACGTTGCCATAGAATCTGAACATTCCACAAAAGTAGAAATTGATCAGTTTCTAAAATAAATGGAGCCAAATCAAGAAAAACAGAAAGAAAGAAAGAAAGAAAGAAAGCAGTATTTTAATTTAAAGCACTTAAACTTAAAATCATAAACGAGACTGCAAACATGTTTGCACAAGTTTAATATTGGGTTTAACAAGCAGTGCACATAATTGTATATAATTAATTATTAACTAAATAGATTTCAAAAATATGATAGGAGCTCACATTAAAACGAATTTTGGAAAAAAGCTTAGGGCTTGCGATGGAAGACAAAACCATTTAATCTAGCAGTGATTGGCTAACTGATCGGCATATGAGTGCGGCTAACTCTATCCTTAAGATGTAATTTCCCGGTATTAATGGGCTACAGGAGACTGCAGCATCCCTCATTATTCGGATTCGCAGGATAAATGCATGGTGAGTAAACAGTTTCAGAAACAGGCACCGCCATCGGCTCAAATTCATTTTAATGGAACCAACCACTGGGTTTTCACGTGTCAGAGAAATGAAGGTACTGAATTTTTGTATGCAGATAGTTTGAATGCAAAGAATGCTCTTACATCTAAGAGCAATGCTCAAATTCGAATTGCACAGATTTACGGTCGATCTTCATCAAGTTTGTCAGTTCACGCACCTAAATTTAAAGAGTAACTACACTTCAGGAACTGACTGAATCAGATCCCAAACCCTATCCCCAACATCAAAGGGAAAGATTGACAAAGACATCCCAACAAACAATAAATTACAAGTGATAAGCCGAGTCAGCAGCTCTTTCCCAAATAGGTGGCAACTCAGCTATCTTTACCGAACCAAACAATTTAGACCAACAGAAGGATTACAACGAACTAAGCAAATTATACGATAAACATTTAACAACTATTTTTACCTATTTTCTATTTTTATTATAGAAGGATTAAAATGAGAACATAATGAATTAAACAGCACCGAACAAAACACAAATGCAACCGCACCGAAAGTACCGCCTTGGGACGGTCAGTATTAACTACTGCGGGAGGGGGGTTTAAACCGGTCCTACAGGGCCTAAACCTTCACCCTCACCCTCCGCCACGGTGCACACAATTAGTTAGTAGTTCGGTTCGTATGGAGGTCCCCTAACTCATCAGAGAGTCATCACGGCCAACAATTATAATCAAGAAAAGACTGTGATGAAGCAAGGATGAGGACTCGACAGCCAAAACGTGTTGAGACACCTGGAGATCCCTGGGGCGTCAGCAACACCACTGAAACACTGGAGCAAAAGAAGACCACCAGTTGAACCCCGGTGGGCCAAGAAACAGATAAACATCCGGCCCCAACCAACTAATATATAGCTTTATGTAGGGGCTATCATAGAGTCTGAACCTCGACCCACTGGCGTGCAATTAAAGAGGACAGCAAAGTTGTCAACCGTAATTGGGTTAACCACTAAGCATGCAGACCATCGCATTACATCTATGTTATAGCCAATGCGTTTAAATCGCATGATAATTTTCTTAAATTGATCAAGAAATTCTGTTTTCCTTACGATTTAGCGTAATTTACATAAAATTCAGGATCCGATAGGCCTTGTTGCAAAAGTGACCTTAACCCTGTATTATATTTAGAAACCAATTCAAAGTGTCTACGATAAAATTTAGAAAAAGCTTTCCGAAGTTTATGATACCGATACCCCTGCTTTAAAAGCTTGGCAGTCAAACTTTTATTACGAGCATTGAAATCAGCCAAATGACTAGACACCCTAGCGAAGCGAATCCAAAAACGGAAAATTAACAATGTCGAAATCAAAATCATCGCGTTTGTCATAAATTTTAGATGAAACAAATCCGTCTAAAATTGATAAATGTAAATCCAAAAATGGGGTCTCGGTATCAGAAGTATTTGCTTTATTTAACTGCAATTCAGCAGGATAAATTTGACTAACCATTCCTTCAAAATAAGGATTGTCAATATTTAAAAGGTCGTCCAAGTATCTAGAGGTTGAGTTGAATGCTTCAATGACATGAGCTTGAGTATCATCAGAAAGAGACATTATAAAGTCTCTTTCATAGCAAAATAAAAACAAATCTGCTACAAGAGGAGCGCAGTAAGTACCCATCGGAATTCCTACAATTTGTCTGTGTAACTTAGTACCAAATCTGATGAAAATGTTATCTAGAAGATATACCAAAGTTCATCAACAAACGAATTCGTTTGACTGTAGTATTTTCGCCATTGCTCATGCTGTTGAGTTCTGCTTATATCCAAAAAAGTATTTTGGTAAGCAAAACTTTGATGTTTCCTCTGTGAGGATACATTTGACGACCTGCCTTGAAAATGAGCAATTTGAACCATTTCCTAAGGAATCTTCAAGGTTAAGGAATGCCAAGATCGACATTAATAAAAATATAAGTACGTCTGAAATTTCTTTGGTGCACTGTCTGTGGAATGCCAGACTTTTTGAATGATATGGTTGGATACGAGAACAGAAAGTGTCGAAAGTAGTATCATTTGAGATGTGTGGGAGTCAGTAAGGGTCAGAAATGCTCTTGGGCGTAAAAAGTGTATGAAAGAATATTTCTTCAATGTCAAATGAATATAGGTTCTGTTGGGATGACGATACTAAATGTAATATACTATTCAGGCAGCAAATAACCTTTAACCCATATTTCATAATTTTGTCCTGAGCTGGTCCCTGGTTAAATATGTCTATCAGCAGACCTTACCAAGACAAAATGAGACAATTGTTATAGTTTTGGCATCTAAAGAACCTTGCACAAGATAAATAAGGACTACCAAAAAGTTTTTCCTTATCAAAAATTCAGAAATACATGACATCGTCAGCTTTTTAATGACGATTTTGGTCCCGGGCAGGATTATTTATAGCTTTTTGGTTAGATATCTCAATATCATTTATTTTTCATTTCTATTTCTTTGGCATCTCTACGAGTAAATTTACATACGAGTAAATGTTAAATTAATGGGATTTTAAACGTTAATAGAGACAAAAGCTGAAATTTCCTTCACAGCGTCCACGAAACAAATGACGATTTTGGTCCCGGGTCCATTTTTTCGCGAAAATAATAAATTTCGCATTTTTAAACGATTAAATCTTCTTTAGTATGTTAACATATGACGAGATGTTAAATAGTTTGGATTTTAAATGTTTCTGTAGGAAATAATTGAGATTTGCTTGACATCGTCAATACCGCAAAAACTAGTCCCGGGTCAAAATTGCTTGACCTGGTCCTGTAGTTTTTTTAAAATTTAACAAATATTGAAAGTTTTATAAAATCTTTTTGTGCATTTTCCAGAAGAGCCTATAAACTACTTAAGGTGCAATTTCCAGCTCGCTATTGGCATGTTTAGTACAATTTTGAGGCCAACAAAAATTGGTCCGGATTTTGGTCCCGGGTCCCGGGCGTTGGTCCCGGCTTCTATTCCTTCCCATATTTGGGTCACCTGGTCAACTAGGCCCGGTCACTATGCATGATTTTTTCTACATTTGATTTCCGACGAAAATATTACAGAGATGAATGAATAATATGCCAAGCCTGTCGTATGTGACATTAATACTACAATACTCAGCACTTTTCTATACCACTACAAACACGCCACTTCCGTGTTTGCTTCGGTATTGCGAGTTCGTTTCGGTACAAGATACAAGATACAAGAAACTTTATTTTACGTCGGAATACACATAACAAATAACATTAGCTACAATAGCTATTTTCCGACAAACATAATGTATAGCAAGTATCAACAAGAGTAAAAAGGCTGTAAAGGAAGTACATAATTAGTAACATAAAGACATTTAAACAATATATTTAGTGGAAAAGAAAAGAAAGATAAACATAAAAAAGTTAAAAATACAATATTCGCATCATACTAGCTGTCATCACAGGCAAAAATATTTACAGAGATTTAAGATCACAGGTTGAGTTTAATAAAAAATATTCCTGAGTTGCAATACATGTAAAACATTTATAACAGGGATACTAGTTTACCTAAAAACATTGTTAAATAGGTCAGTCTCCTTTACAAGAAACCTTTTGCCGGGTTGGCGAAAGGCGAAAAAAAAATCAAGAGATAAGACTGAACCAGCAGTACCTCTTGTAAGAAAAATACGAAAAAGGCAAAAGATTAATCTGACAGAGATAGACCTTCCATAATTTTTTCTCTGCGGCCTTGACGTAACTTAAACAAGAAAATAATGAAGAAGGAATAAAATAAAATAGAATAAAAGATAAGAACAGAGTTACTACATGAACTTAAATGAAAATAATAAAAGGCATGCTATAAACATGATTAACTTAAAATCTAAATGAACATTATAAAAGACATTGAAAAAGCCAACAGGCTAATCAATAATTTGGATTAACTGCGGCATACAGCACAATTACAGTTAGGACCAGTCCATGTGCGGATCAGCCTCTCGAAGTCCTTGAAAGCATTTACTTTTCTCAGTTCATTCGGGAGGCTGTTCCACACCCAGGCGGCTTCAAAGCGGAAAGATTTCTGTCCGTATGCCACAGTTCTTACCGTAGGTATTTGCAGAGTATTCTCATACCTGAAAGAGTAGGATGACTGCTTTAGACTAACTAGATTTCTGATATATATAGGAGCGATGTTATTAATACATTTAAACGTTTCTAAAGCAATTGTTCTAAGTCTCCCGAGATGCAAAGTGGGTAGATTTGCTCTGTTTAAAAGCTCTTCATAAGGTGTTTCATAACTATTAAAAACAATTTTCAAACCTCTGTATTGTAATTTCTCTAGCTTTTCGGTATTAACCTTGCTGCAAAAGTGCCAGACAATAGGACAATAACTAAAATTGGACCGGATAAAAGATTTAAAAACTAAAAGTCTAGTATCTTCCGAAAGAAATTTACTGATCCTCTGGAGCACATTTAGCTTGTTCATTGAAATTGAGCTGGTAATCCAACTCAACTCCCAAGAGCTTCACCGTCTCCTCACAGGGTATGTTACTGTCGGCGACAGTGAAGCTCCTGAGTTCAGAGAAGGTCTTTTTGCCAGCTGCTATTGCCTGGAACTTTCCAGGATTTGCCTGCATTTGGTTATCATCGAACCAGTTTAATGTTATTTGGGTTTCACTTTCTAATACGCCTTTGAGGACAGCAAGTTCCTTATCTGCATAAGATAACGTGTTGTCATCGGCGTAGTTATACATGGTACATTTCTTGAGGAAGTAAAAGATGTCATTTATAAAGATGTTGAAAATCAAAGGGCCCATAATGGACCCTTGAGGGACTCCTTTAATCATCTGCATCCAGCTACTTATGTGATCCCCTATTTTCACTCGCTGATGGCGGTTAGATAGATAGCTTGCTAACAGGTTGCAAGAGTGTTTGAAGACCCCATACGCCTGCAGTTTTGCAAGTAAAAGGTCATGGGGTATACAATTAAAGGCCTTGCTTAAGTCCATTAGTATGGCACCTACATACAAGTTTTGGTCAAGGGCCTGTTTCCAATCCTCTACCAGACGCAGAAGAGTGGTTTGACAGCCATACGAAGCTCTGAAGGCAGACGGGAAGTTATGGAAAATTGAGTTCAAACGATCAGTCAATTGTTCACTGAGAAGACGTTCATAAATTTTTGAAAGCGTTGGCAGGATACTGACAGGGCGATAATTTTTTTCGGTGAAGGGATCATCCTTTTTAAAGATAGGTGTTACTTGAGCACTTTTTAGCTGGGTTGGGAAGGCTTCTTTAGCCTGCATTTCATTGGCTAAATTTGCAATATGCCTTGATAAAACTGGGGCAGCTGCTTTGACTATTTTTGGTGGTATTGCATCAACACCAGTAGCTTTTTTGGGGTCAAGTCGTTTTATACATTTTTTGACCTGTGCTTCTGTTACAGGTGAAAAATCAAAGTTTGACACATTAACATTGTCCTTGATTTTTTCGATACTGGGGTGTTTCTCATTGACAGGGGTATAATTATCAATCCCAATATTTTGGGCAATATTGACATAGAAAGTGTTCATCCTCTCACAGACCTGCTTCTGGTCTGCAATGAGTGAATCACCATCCTTCAGTATTATGTTACTGTCATTTTTTTCAGTCGATTTCTGTGACAAAAAAGGCTTGATGTTTGGCCAAAAGTCCTTGGACTTTGGCCCCCACCACACCTTTCCTGAAAATAAACAGAAATTGTGAAAATAAACAGAAACAGAAACAGGTATTTCGGGTCACCACCCATTCAAGTTCAATCGGACATTTATGCCGAATGCAACCATTGTTGAATTAAACAGGGAACCAATATATTAGCGCAATGGCTGCCTGCAGCATTTTCGAGGAAGACGAAGTTTGTATACCAACCTCAACAGGGGGATTTAAATACGGTTTGGTGGTAGAAAGCTCTGAATACCTTAGCTCAGATGAAGATGATGACGAGTATGAGGACAGGGTCCAGAAAGGAACTGTTAAAGTTGCCTGGCATCCATCTGGTGATGAGACGGTTGTGGCCGAAAACAAGGTGAATATCCTTGAAGTTGGTATAATCGTGGAAATAAGAACTAAATCACGTGACAGTCACATGTCAAATAATCATACATGTGATGTCTCCCGGATCATCCGGGAGTCTCCCGGAAATGAAGTCCATCTCCCGCGCTCCCGGAAAGCCTTCAGAATCTCCCGGATGCTGAGTTTTCCCTTCATAATTTTTTTCTAATACCCCTTTTCCAAGGCCATGCCCTTTTTCCCTGCCAGCAAGGAGATATCCACATGTGTATTGACCTGTATTCACAGCATCAAATATTGTTTTGACTGTGCAATAAACAAACTGTCATGTCTGTTGACATTAATCCCATTATTCAGGTCACTAATAAACTCACTGACCCATGTAAGAATTACCGACGAAATGTGTTTAAGAAGATATGTCACGTGAAAAGAAGCCGATAGCCCTGTTTCACAACTACACAAAGTAAACATGTGCAATACAGTCGGAGAGTTGTTTTCATGGCTTAGATTCCCTTAGACGCATAGGCAACAAATGCAAAACACTGTTTAGGCTGCACAGAGGTGCAGGCTGATCGGTGTCTTCACTTGTCGCTCACTCCGTAAGGTACTTTTTCTCCCGAATGGCAAATGATATCTGGATTATTATATATGGCCGATAACTTTGATCGTTAATGGTGTAAAAGTTACACATTAAAGTTTTGATATTTCTGTCTTGTGCATGGGTATAGTTTGTGTCAAAAACAGAATTTGAACATTGTTATATGCATTTTTATCAGTTTTTACAGCTCTGAGTACCTTTAAACAAAACTTATTTGTTTATGAAAGAAGATAAGTAGATAAAACTGAAATAGAAATTTCAAGGGAGGCAAATCTGTATGAAATCTCAAGTATACCCTTTTGCAAAAGCTAGATTCTGTGCCAGACAGATACCAAACTAATGATACAAATAACAGTAATATAATAACAGGGATTATTCTGGCCCAAGATTTTTGTGAGATAAAAAATCCCATTAGGTCAAAATTAATGAGAAATTTTCAAATCTGATGAGATTTTTTCTCTCGCCGGGTCAAAGTTAGTGAGAAAATTTCAGTTCCTGTTGATTCTTTTCATTGCATGAAATATAAATCATAATGGTTAATATGAAGAAATTAGGTTTTGTTTTTCTTTATTTCCAACAATTTATTAAGGAAAATAATTTCATTAAAATGATCAAATATCAACTTTCAAACAGTTTATCTCATACCGTATAACCGTAATGATCCCAAGTTTTTTGACAGATACGTCTGGGCAAACAGTGCAGACCCAGACCAGACTACTCCTAGATTAGGGTCTTCACTGTTAGCCATTCCACCTGCATCTTTCGTAGGCATTACTGTATGGTAGGTAGAACCTCAAGTCTTTGTTTGAACTTTAGGTCTACAGCAATTTTTTTTGAGCTGTCAAAAAATTTAGGAAAATTACAGTAATTAACCCTTGTCATGCTGAACCTGGATATGCCCCATCTTTGCAAACAGTGCAGATTGAGATCAGATGGCTTCTGAAGAAGCTATCTGATCTGGATCTTCACTCTTTGTCATTCAGTTTCTGAAATTGTAAGAATAAATTACATCAAGAAATCTGACTGGTTGATAATCAGAAGTGTGATTTGACAGGAGCCTTGCTGTTATTATTTCCCCCCCCCCCCCCCCCCCCCCCCCCCCCCCCGACCCCGGGTTTTCGGCTTGTTTATCCACTTTCTCGGTCGCGGAGTCTTGGAAGGCAGATAATGGGGTCGCCGAGGTCTCTACAGTGGAGTAAAACTATCTCAAAATGCACTCTCGGCTCGTTTGGGCCGATATCAGTTTTCTTTTCTTCGTTTCTGCCTTTGAAGACTCCATTTTGCAATGAACTACAAAAGCGCTTGTAAAATATGAAACACTGATAGCAGATTTTCGCAAGAAGCTTTGCAGTGACATAGACGATGCTGGTTACCCGCAAATGTAATGCAAGTCGTTTGGCGCCAAACATTTCCGGAAACCAAAGCCTACAAAACAAGCCGAATGTACCGAAATGGTCCGCATGTGCGAAAACAGGAAAACACGGTGCGAATTAAAAGAATTTCTCGGTGCGATTTTTTTTCTCAATCAGCAAACTTTTTTGCGATTTCGTGTAAAAAAATGCGAGAATATCGCGAAATCGCGCCAGAAAATGATCCCTGTAATAATAAATGAATAATTATAATAATTAAAGAAAGGAGGTGTTTTTTTGTGTGTGGGGGGGGGGGGGGGCTGGGGGAGTAACTCAAAAGTAAACTAAACAAACTATACTTTAGTTCATGTTCTGTTTTAAAATAAGAAAAAAATACAGTAAAGTATGAGAAACGACGCATCAAAGTTGCCGTCAAAAAGTCTCCCTGATGGAGAACTCAATCTCCCTGAAATGAAATCCAAACCTCCCACATGGTCATCGGGAGTTCATCACATGTATGAATAATTTCTTGATATTTTTCTTTATGACGTAATAAGACCACAACACAAGATGAATAACCTGATATAGTTTCGATGTAAAGCAGTTGTTGTAGTAGATCTCCGCCGTTGACTTGTCGGCAAACCATCGATGTCGACATCACAGGGGTTTGATTTTTAGCTTTAAGTGTGTGGGCCGCTGAAACTGACTTCGAATCTGGAAAGGTTTAGACTGGATGCGCGAGACCCCGTTGTCTCACACAATTCGGTAGGAGTTTTAAACGTTTATAATGCAGCGTATTGATCAGTTCTCCACTGTGCTGTTCAAGTTTAGAAATGTCTGAGTCACTATCAGTGTATACAGAAGGATCCAGGATCAGGCGTGTAAGCACATCTGGAGATGATATATCAAGGAGAAGTCTTTCGCTCACTCCACATACTTGTCTGATGTACTGCATTCTGTCACCATGAAAAGCTGGACACTCCGCAAGAAAGTGTTGGCTGGTTTCCGGGGCAGTTTTGCAAATCTGACATGTAGGATCAACGGTGTGCTGGTTGAATACTGCCTTATTACTGCAAGTAAAGGTGCCAGTAAGCAGACGACATTTCACTTGGGCTCCCCTACTGTCGTAGACACTATCTCTGACTGTCGCCCACACGGGATGTGACTGTCACCCAGGGATAAAGACTAACAGGGGCCCAGTACCCCACAGTCCCTAAATGTTTGGTGGGGCTCCTGAAATTTTTGACAAAATGCTCATGCTCCTAATGTTAAATTTTGAATTTTGTCAGTATGGGTCCCTAAGTCAAAATTGTTAGTCTTTATCCCTGCTCACATACACACGTAAAATGATTAAAATGTATAGTAAATTAGAATTAGGGACATAACGGACCACGGACATAACGGACCACGCCTGGGACAAAACGGACCTGGTTCAGGACAAAACGGACCACGTTTAAGGTCAAAATGGACCATGTTCAGACCTTCCGTTAACCTTGAGAAAGCATGTTTTATTTTAGTTGCAACACTAATAAAGACATTTGCATGCTTAAAAGATAAAATCTTACCATTAAATTAATTAATTAAATTAAATTAGATAGTTGCGACAACCAAAGATAGTTGAGATCATGAACAGTAGTCAAATAATTTTGAACATTTAACATTGTCTTTGGTAATTATATACTCCTTAATCTTTTAATTGGCACCAATAAATGGTCTGGTTTGTCTTCTAGCGTGGTCTGTCTGGTCCTGAAACGTGGTCCATTTTGTCCTGAAACGTGGTCCGTTTTGTCCTAACTGTGGTCCGTTTTGTCTGGTCCGTTTTGTCCATGGTCCATTTTGTCCGAGTACCGTAAATTATTACCTAAATAACTCATTAACTATAAAAGATAGTATTACGTACCTTTCTAAAGTTTGCATAATAACTTTAATATGTTATTTGGAAAATACATACCAGATTTGACAAAAAATGGTTTGAAAATAAAAATTTTCTTATGAAAATGAGGGTAGGTGGAGCTTAAGGGAAATCACAGAACTATGAATTACAACTGAGTTGAAAACACACGAGAGAACTTACATTACTTCACACCCCTTGTCACATGCCTGTAAATAGTAACTGTGCAAAGATGCTCCAGAGGAGCCCAGCACATAATTGATAGAACTAGAGAAAACAGTACATTAGAAACATGTAGTGATCACATATGTCCTTGATAGCAGTGCCTCAATATTTTATTTTTCTGGTGAATGATGCACAACACTTCGCTGAAAGTCATTTTGTGAAAGAGGCATTTTGTTGAAAATTAGAAATTAAAATCACATGTTTTCGAGCCGAAAATAATGTTTTGTTGATATGACATTTGAACACAAAATGTCTCAAAATTGTCGTCTAAAAACAAAGCATACTTATATTAGACTTCTTCTTTTGTATATAGTAAAACTTTTGTCAAAATCATAATAAGAATGATAGTTTTTGATAGTTTTGTATATGATCTATTTTCAGCTTATTTTGACAGATCGTTCCTTAATGCCAGGAGATGTTGTTCGTCGACTGGTCTCTGAGAAGGACAGCCAGCGTGGTTTTATAGAGAATATTGTGGCAAAATGTCATGTCAGAATACTTGGAACTGAACAGTGGATCTACAATGTTGATGTTTCTGATATTATGACTATGCAGGTTTGGTTCTTTCAATCCCAAGATTGTATTGTATATTATATATATGTACATGTATGTATGTTACAATTTAAAAATGAATAAAATATGTTTAAACCAACCATTTACCATGTTTATCATATGAAGTCGCATCTGAGAGTGTAATGTAAAGCCATGCATTAAAAACGATAATCCACTAGTGGATTAAATATGCAAATTGCGTTGTAACATTATGCGTTGATGTCCATAAGAACGTCACATTTCCTAATGGCGAAATTGTGACGTTCTAGTGCAAAAATTGCTAATAAAACGCGATTTCAGTGTCATATGATAAACAGAATCTTGCATTCGTGCTCCTGTATTATTGAATTTATTAAACTCGTTGGGGAAAACCGATAAGATGCTAGGCATAGCCTCGCAGCTTATCTTTTTCCCCAACTCGTTTAATAAATTCAATAATACATGAGCACTCATGTAAGATCCTCTATTACTGTAATAAATCTTAAACCCTCAAGGTGTTTGGATACATTGCCATGTTTTTCTGCCATCTTCACAAAGGGAGACAACTCTGGTGAGTGGTGACCCTGTTCTGGGTCCGAGGTTATAAAACTTGACTATAATCTCAAACTCAAAATAAAGCACACTGACTTGCTGCTTCCGAGCATGTGCTCTGAAGCAGCCAATCAATGTACTTTATTTTGAGTTTGAGAATGTACTCAAGTTTTATAACCTCGGGGCCAGGTGATGAAATCCCTCCAGAAAATGAGTTTACTCCTAAAAAAAGAATTGGCTCCTAGAGGAGCCATTTCTTTTCTTGAAGAGTTGACTCCAGGCAAAACTAAGATATGCATATGACTAATGACATTCATGTTGATGGAATGGGATGTTACATTCACTCACTCACTTTTGATGACACACCAATTTTGCTAGCTAGTTTGGTAATTCACTGCATCATTTTAGCCAGTAAATTTGCCAATAACCTGAGATATAAAGAGCATTTCAGTTAAACTTATTGACATCACTGATTATGCCTTGCTGTGATACTACCCAACTGTCTTGCCAAGACAGTTCTAATTAGGTGTCACAATGTTTGTTTTTATGGAAAAACAAGAAAAAATATTCCTAAATTATCCCTATTACCCCTACATATCTGGAGCACTGATGCAGGGATCTCCCTAGACCATTATGGCATGTCGCTTGCAACATGCCTTCTTCTTCAAATTGCCTTTGCAACATGCCTTAATTTCCAATGAAACTTTATCAAAGTGCTGTTATTTTCATTTTTTAGGCAGTAAAGCTGTTTTAAATGCATTAAGAATAGGGCTTCTACGTTTACAAAATATTGTAAACGTTTACACGAGAGTTGGAAAATGAAACGATTCCGTTTAAACGGCCATTACGGTTGGAAGTTTATTCTTAATATCGGACATTTATGAGACACCCCGTATACCTTTATATGTTTCTACAATGTGTCATCCAATCGTGCACTGTCATTTTTTAGGGGTCAACTCAAAGCTTACCAAGGGTATTTAAAAAAAAAAGGTTTTACTATTGACCAGTTTCCGATGACAGCAATTATTTTGACCGTATTTGATAATTACATGGATTAGATTTATAAAACATCAGACATAATTATCCCGCTGATTGATAATTACTGTCAATGTCACAAGCTGCAATTATCTCACCTTCATGGTAAGCTTATCCTGTGAAACAGAACGGTACTCAGAAGTCCTAATTTTTTAATTGCACAACACATGTAGTTGGCAGAAATTACTTTGCCTTTGATTTGTTCCTTATAAAATTAGCTGCCGATTATGACAAAAAATTATGGATGGACACTCGGCGCCAGGTATGTGCAGCTATGGTGACGTACTGCTCAGCCACTTAAAGAACGTCGTTACGAGAATTGAAACAGAATAGAATGGACATAACAATTCTCTGGCAAAACGTGTACTTGGCATTGGTTTCCTTAGAGTACACATAATTTAGTAAATAAAGATTATAGTAGACGTTTCCAAGTACGCTGTTAGGTACATTAAGATTGACGACTTACGACTGTGTAAGATATTATAACTTGTTGGTGGTCTATCGGGTGTTCAGGTTCGGTTAAACGATATGTGAATTTTGTAAACGTATAGCACATATACACAAACTGTTACAGTTTATTAGTGTAAACATAGAAGCCCTAATTAAGAATCATCAATAAATTTTGACAAAACATTCATATGTTAAGGATTTTAAAAAATTGATCAACAAGTCAAAATCTGATTTTTGTGCTAAAAGCAACATGCCTTCTGAAATTTCTGGGGAGAACACTGCAGTACTGAGACTTGTCCTCTCTTTTAACAGTGTACTATCTTTGGTTTAAAATGACTTAAGATTTTTCAGGTAGATATGTAAGTATTTTTTTTTTTTCTAGAAAAGCAAAACAAAATTGAATTTAAAAAATGTATGTCAAGTACACATCAAAGTTTTCATGTGCAAATGACAGATTAATAAAAAGCTGTGTATTTTTAGCTCACCTGAGCACAAAGTGCTCAAGGTGAGGCATTGTGATCGGCCTTTGTCTGTCGTCAGTGTGTCCATCGTCAACTTTTGCTTTAAAAACTTCTCTTTCAAAACTGCTGGACAGATTTTGAAATAATTTCACAGAAATGTTTGTTGGGGTACTCTCTACCAAAATTGCTCAAACGGTTGCCCTCTGCTGAACATATTGATATGGCCAGCAGAACTAAAAATAGAAAAACCTTTAGACGACTTATCCTTCAAAATTGCTTGACAGATTTCCAAATAATTTTGCAGAAATGTACTTTGGTGACCTTTACCAAAATTACTTAAACTGTTCCGCTCCACTGAACAAGGTGTCCGCCAGAGCTAAACAAAAAACTTAAAAGGACTTCTGCTAACTTGGTGTAAGGATTTTGAATTTCACATAAATGTTTGTTGGGGGACTCCCTATCAAAATTACCCAACGGTTCCAAGCCGCTGAACAATATGGCCGCCAGAGCTTAAAACAGAAAAAACCTTTAAACAACAACTTCTCCTGAATGGGTTAAAGGATTGTGAAATAATTTCACTGGAATGTTCCTTGGGTGACCTTCTACCAAAATTGCTCAAATGAGCCACGACACGACAAAACCAACAATGTGGTTGTGTGCCCAGGGCAGACTCAGATCAGCCTGGGCATCCGCCCAGTCTGATCAGAGTCTTCGCTGTCTGCATGAAGGTAGCTTAGACCCTTAGCTACCCTTTGAGCACCTAACAAAGAGTCTGATCAAACTGGGCAGATGCCCAGGCTGGTCTGAGCCTTCGCTAGGAGCACAACCACTTTGTTGGTTTTCTCGTGTTGCGGCTCAGTTGTTTTCTGCTTCCCTTAATAAGGTGACATCCAGGGGTAAAAATAGAAAAACCTTTTAACAACTTCTCCTTCTAAACTGGTGAAAGGATTTTGAAATAATTTCTCAGAAATGTTCCTTGGGTGACCTTCTACCAAAATTGCTCGAACGTTTCCACTTCGCTTAATAAGATGGCTGCCAGAGCTTAAAATAGAGAAACCTATAAATGACTTCTTCTAAATGTGTGGACAGATTTGGAAATAATTTCAAGAAATGTTCCTTGGGTAACCTCTGCCAAAATTGCTCAGACTGTTCCGCTCTGCTGAAGAAGATGGCTGCCAAGGTTAAAAATAGAAAACCTTTAAATGACAACTCCCCCTCCCCCTTCTGTCATCCTCTACAAATTTTAACTACTACATAAAGATGATTTTTGTGTGACCCATGACCAAGTTTGTTAATCCTATCTTGGTAGGGAAACAGGACAACCAGGGGAATGCCCCTTATATTAACTACCATTTCATTTGTACAATATAGATCAGGTGAGTGATCTAGGATCATCATTGCCCTCTTGTTTACAATTGTGATCAATATTTCTTATTAGGAATGGGACACAGAGTCGGAGGTTACGTTAGATTCCTGGGTGGGACAGTTGTATGAAGTGAGAGAAGATGTCACAGTTAGGTTTCCTGATGGTGCCAGGTGAGTTTAATGTATCTTAAGATAGAAACATTACACTTACCATATGTATTCAGGTATAAACAGATGTATTCACTATCCAGGTATAAACAGGGCTTTCCTCTCCCCAAAAGTAACCCAAATATTTAAACAAGTCTAGTGTAATTTGGCTATTAGATAGCTTTTTCTCTATTCAAACAATCCCAAAAAAATCTAGATCCATCTTATCCCCAAAATCTACTTCTGTTTTATAGCTTCCAAAGTAATCCCAAAAATCTAGATCCATCTTTGAAAATCTAGATCCATCTTATAAGATATAGATTTTTGGGATTGTTTTGGAAGGGAACAAAACCCTGTCTTTAATAAGTATGGTACTAGTGTTATTTTTATTTTTTTTCATGGGGAAACAGTTCTTCAATAATGTTGAAAAGAAATTTTATGAAAACTAAGTTTAATCTTTACATATTCAACCTAATTATTTGGAGAGAATTCTATAGCAAACTGGGTCGGGTTGTTCAAAACCAACAACGTCGTTAGTTAATGTTTCGTTAAAATTTCAAACATTAATATTTCAAATACACCAATATTTTTTGTTGAAAAAATATGAGAATTCTCACATTTTTTCAGCAAAAAATATCAGTGTGTTTGGTTATGAAGTCATAAAACACTTAAGAGTTGACCTCTTAACGAGCTCGTTAGGCTAACGATGCTTTGAACAACTGGGCCCTGATCTGGATCAGCACCGTATGCAAATAGTTTTCTAAAATAATACATCTGTTTATATGATATATATGAGCCACGACATGTGAAAACCAACAAAGTGGTTGTGCACCCTGCTTAGACTCAGAACAGCCTGGGCATTTGCCCAGTTTGACCCGACTCTTTGTTAAGTGCTCAAAGGCTAGCTAAGGATCTCAGTTACCTCCATGCGGACAGCGAAGACTCTGATCAGACTGGGCGGATGCCCAGGCTGATCTGAGTCTGCGCTGGGTGCACAACCACTTTGTTGGTTTTCTCGTGTCCGGCTCATATAAACGAGAACCCATTTATAATGCTACTTGTTATATTTAGGATATAACCCTAACACTTTCATGCTGTGGAGCCAATTTGGACTGAACATCAAAAGAATATACTGGTATGGCAATTAATCATTGATTGCTCCATGAATACAAATTTTGTGGGATCTTATTAGGCTGGCTAAGCAATTCAAATGAGCCGTTAAAACCCAACACAACAAAACCAACAAAGTAGCATGTGCCCTCAGCAAAGACTCAGATCAGCCTGTGCAAAGACTCAGATCAGCCTGTGCATCTGCCCAACCTGATTAGAGTAGTCGCTGTGCACTTAAATGGTAGCTAAGGGTCTTAGCTCCTTGCAGACATTGAAGAGACTCTAATCAGACTGGGCAGATGCCCAGGCTGATCTGAGTCTTCACTGGGCACACATACCACTTTGTTGCTTTTGTCATGTTGCAGCTCAATACATGTACAGTTTTTTATAGAAATAGAAAACTTACCTCTGACAGTCAAAATCATTGAACATTCTAATGCATTTACAAATATAACACAACGTCTGATTGGATAACGTCAAAAATTTGCGACAGTATATTCTTCAATACACCGTCGCAAACCCGACGTCATTAAGTAACGTTGCTTCTCATTGGCTAACGTTTGGTTTTACATTGCTGACGGCGCTTGAAATGGGTGCAAACTAGTACATTATGAAAGGTGAAAATGTGGAAAAGTGCATAAGAATGGGGATAATTGTATTGAAAATGGTCATTTGGGAAGGTAAATCATCGGTTTTATGGTCGCAAATTGCGTTTTACGGCTCTGCTAGCGCGTCGCCGTAAAACGAAATTTCCGACCGTAAAACCGATGATTTACCTCCCCAAATGACAATTTTCAAGACAGTTATCCCCTAATTCTTCTGTTTTCAGATGTGTTTTACCAGATGCTGGGATGTTAAACCTGGAAGATATTAATGATAAAAGATATGATGTGAGTGATAAAAGATGTGATGTGAGTATTTCCTGTTTTCGGTTTGAAATTATACTGTTTTAAGATGAGTGGATAAACTTCCGGGGAACCAACTCTGCCTTCGTTTGTCAGTGGCAGTCATCTCTTGAAAGGATTTGCTCATCTATGACCAAATTCTGTCTGTTAAGAGTAACCCAGCAGGCACACAATGTTGAATCAAGGTTGATTCAAGGTTGTGTGCCCATTGGGAAGCTCCTTTTTGAAGAGTTTACTCATGCATGGAAGCAAACAAGAGGTCACACAAAAGTTGTTCCTTTTTAGCTCGCCTGAACAAAGTTCAGGAAGAGCTATTGCACTACCCCCGGCGTCGGCGTCAGCATTGGCGTCGGCGTCGGTGGCGGCGTCGGAGTTAGCAAAATGTTAAAGTTTTACGTTAAAGTTTTTTATATGATGGGCAAGGCGCTGTCAGGCGAGTTATCCTGTCCCTCTGACAGGTCTTGTTGTAAAAATGGAGAAAAATAGAGAAGTGTACATAGATTTCTGTAATGAGGGATTTACATTTTGTTGGCTGCATTCACTGAAGCTGTGTCAATAAGACGCCTACACATATACAGTTTGATAGTACCGTATTAATCCTATCAAATGCCTCGGGGGCATTGCATTTTGCAAAAGGGTGGGGTGTTATTTAAAGCCTTAATAATTGTAGTAAATCAACCACTGCCAAAATGCCTCTAAAAGCAGTATAAAGGTGATGGGTATAATTTCACAGGAAGCAACTCTACAGTTTTTTGCTCCCTCCTCATTAGGGGTCAACCCTTAATGGAAAGAATTTGCTCCTCCAGGAGCAAATTCTTTCCATTAAGAGTTTACCCATTTCAAAGAGCTACCATATCCAGAGAAGCAAACAGGAATTTATCCAAGTATATTGAACATTATTTTCGGAAAAGAGGCAGGGTGGTGTTTATTAGAGCTTGGGCATTTGTTTGGATTAATAGGGTATTTGTATCAAACTAAAACCATAACTTCCATTCCACAGTAAGGTACATTATATGTATTAATAAGGGGCCAACCATTTGATATTCCTGTGGGGGGGCTGGTGGGGGGGTGGGGGGCTCGTTTTCTTGATGGAGACAGGACATTTTATTTCACTGGCCTCTGGAAACATAATTATTTCTTTCTTTGTTTCACCTTGAGGGAGCTAATTTCTTTTTATTTACAAACTAACTCTAACAGGTTATTTTTTTTTATATTTCAATTTTATGGGCTGAACTATCAGTTCCTTGTTTACTTGACCTTAACATCCTTTTATTTTACCCACATCAGTAATTTTTACACGTCTTTTTTCTCACAAAAAGAACATGGTGCTGTCTTTGCATATCCAAAGACAGGGAATTTTTTTATGCCCCCAACCATTAAAAATGGGGGGCATATAGTATCACTGCTGTCCGTACGTACGTAGCGTAGCGTACGTACTTACGAAATGGTTTCCGTTCAATATCTTTTGAAAACATTGGTGTATTGAATTCATATTTCATACACAGCTATATAATCATAAAATACAGGTCAAGTTCGATGTTGGGTAAAATCCGTCAATTATTGTGGGAGTTATGGCCCTTTTTCGACTTCAATTTGTATGAAAAACTGGTTTCCGTTCGATATCTTTTGAAAACATTGGTGTATTGAATTCATATTTTATACACAGGTATATAATCATAAATTACAGGTCAAGTTCGATGTTTGGCTAAATCCGTCGATTATTGTGGGAGTTATGGCCCTTTTTCGACTTCATTTTGTATGAAAAACTGGTTTCTGTTCGATATCTTTTGAAAGCCTTAGTGTATAGAATTCATATTTTATACACAGGTATTTAATTATAAATTACAGGTCAAGTTCGATTTTTGGCAAAATCCGTCGATTTTTGTGGGAGTTATGGCCCTTTTTCGACTTCATTTTGTATGAAAAACTGGTTTCCGTTCGATATCTTTTGAACGCATTGGTGTATTGAATTCATATTTTATACACAGGTATATACTTATAAAATACATGTCTAGTTCGATGTTGGGCAAAATCTGTCGATTATTGTGGGAGTTATGGCCCTTTTTTGACTTCATTTTGTAGGAAGAAATGGTTTCCTTTCGATATCTGTTGAAAGCATTGGTGTATTGAATTCATATTTTATACACAGGCATATAATCATAAAATACAGGTCAAGTTGGATGTTGGGCAAAATCCGTCAATTATTATCGGAGTTATGGCCCTTTTTTGACTTCATTTTGTATGAAGAAATGGTTTCCGTTCGGTATCTTTTGATAGCATTGATGTATTGATTTCATATTTTATACACAGGTATATAATCATAAAATACAGGTCAAGTTCGATGTTGGGCAAAATCCGTCAAATATTGTGGGAGTTATGGCCCTTTTGCAACTTCATTTCATACAATAATGGTTTCCTTGTGTTAGTTTTTGAAAAGTTACTTGTTTCTGGGCTATTTCTTTTGTGAAGTTTCATTTCATGGCATCCATTTCTGCGATAAGATACAGAATGTCATCACATATGACAGTCATGACCCCCCCCCCCGCCGGGCCGGGTAGCGCAATCGGTAGGGCACCTGACTCGTAAGTCAGAGGTCCTGGGTTCGAATCCCGGTCTGGCCACATACTTTCGTTTCTCCTTCCGCTGATTCAAGAAGGGCAGTTGTCAGTTACTGGCGGAAGTATGTGCACTTAGTACTGGTTAACCGCTTAGGAGGTCTAAGCCTGCCCAGGAATAGTGTGGTTAGGTTAACTGACCGTCCCGACATGACCTTAGTTGTTTACCGTGGACGTTAAGCATCAAATCAACCAACCAAAACCCCCCCCCCCCCCCCCCCCCCTGCACACTTACACTTCTCTTGATCCAAGAAGCACAATACATCTGCCCAAGGAAAACAATAAAACATGCACCACAGAAGATTCCCTTTGTGAACCTAGTTATGCTACAAGTGCCAGTACCTTAAACAAGGAGCCATCTTACTTAGGGCACTAGGCGGGGGCATCCGTGTCATATGGACACATTTCTAGTTATAAATACTACTTGTACCATATATGTCATTTTGAAAACCCTTACCATAGTTTGCATCATGTCACAAATCCAGGGCTGAGCAGTTAAGCTAGTCCAGTCAAATTTCTTGTGGAACAAGTCTAGTCTAGTTTATCCCGTAGCCTTGCAAGGTCATTGGTGCCGGCCAATGACTTTACAATAATCCCTTCCTGCCTTGCTAGTCTTCAGCTCTCCTAGTTGTGCTAGCCAAGTCCATTTTTGTCCATTCTTTAATATTATCTTCCCACCTCTACTTCTATTTGCTTTTTCTTTTTCCTTTCACTGTGCTCTGTAGATTTGTCTTTGCTAAGCCAGAAGACCTTGAGCTGTGGCCAAACCACCTCAGTTTCTCATATTCTCATGCTTCATTGTTCACATTTCTAGGTGCTGAGGTCTTCCAAATCCATGCGCCCATTGCACTCATCCGGAAACTTACATAAACTTATAGCCTGAATGGTAAAAATGTGTCTGAAAACTGGTGTAGTTTATCATTTGCAGTCAGAAGTGATTTGTATTTCAGCATACAGAATTTGAAATGAGAAACTTCTACCCTGGGCAAGAACTCTGTGGTTCCCATGAGGATTATGAAGGAGCAAAGTGGCTACACACCACACAGATGCGTGGACCTGACTCACTCGGAGCTAAACCCCTGTATGCTGTACCAGTGATAGTTGAAAAGGTAGAAGTCAGCATCATCATCACAGCCAGTGAATTTTCATTTGTATAGGAGGACTGAAGCATATATTATAGATCTAAAGCAGAATACAGAACCTGATCCAAATATTAGGACAGGAGTGTTTGAGCAAACAGTATAGACTTAGATCAGACCACTCCTAAGGAATTACTGTTGTACTGGTAGGCTGTCTGTTAAAACTTAGGGCCGAGAGCCATGCAGTCAGGCTAACATAATGAACAACACACGCACAAGCATTATCATGTTTTCAAGGCCTTTGTGAACTGCAACTGCTGAGATCAGTTTGTGCTGGTGCAGATGCACACTTTTCTAGACTATACATATACATGGATCATGTACAATTTAGGGCCAAAAGTGTTTCCACATGGTTAATTTTCCCACGAACTTTATTGTTTTTATCTGTTTGCTGATGATTTTTGGCTCATCTGTCAAATTGTGCTATTTCTTTGGTAATTAGACAGGGGTTTATTTTCCCTTCCAAAACAATCTTAATGATCTAGATCTTTGGGTTTGTTTTGGAAGAGATAAACCATTTTATTGCTACATTACACAAGACTGATTTTCATATTTGAGGTAATTTTGGAAGGAAAAACTCTCGTCTTATAACCTAATAAAGTTATTCTGGTTCTGGTAGAAAGCTAAAGGAATATTACATGCAATATATTTCATTCATTGTAGTTATTCACCATATATATATGAAGCAAGATTTAAATTTTGAATTTATTTTTAGCCTTCTATATCATTAGGAGCAGCTGAAGTGTAGTGGATAACACTCCAGACTACCAATCCAGGGGTCGCAAGATAGATCCCCCGCTTCTCAGGTCTTTCAGATGAGACTTTAAACCGAGGTCTCGTCTCCATATGACCTCGTTGTTGATGGGATGTTAAACCCGAGTTCACTCACACTCTATATCATGACAGCCAGATTGACATCAGCGGAAAGTTGTGATTTCACAATGTGTGCTAAGTTGTAAGAGCTGTTGCTTGCCATTTAACCCATAGAGTGCTAGAAAAATAATTCACCTGGCTCTAAACTGGGGGTAGGGGTATCACAGAAGCCATAACTTGCACACTCTGGTTGATTTGCTTTAAATTTTCAATCAATAACAACGATGTGGGCGCAGCCATTACAGGAAGTTACCAAGGTCACGTCACCTTCCATATTTGGATGTCACATGATACACCCGGGAACTGACATAGACACTTAAAAAAAAAAGAAAATTGTACAAGATATTAGCACCAGTGATATGCTTTGTTTATTACAAAAGTAATTGCTTGTCTGAGGGCCGGTGTTATTGCTGAATATTTATCAAGAGAGAAAGTTTGGAAGCATGAAGTCTAGTTGTCAGAAAATCAGGATCAAGTAAGTAGGGGTAGCCACCTGAAAAGCTGATGTTGAAAATATCATAAATTTTTAGCTCACCAGAGCCGAAGTCTCCGGGGGAGCTTATAGGATAGGCAGTGGTCCGTCCTCGTATGTCGTCATATGTCGTCTGTCGTCCGTCAACACTTTTAAACGACATCTCTTCTGAAGCCACTAGGCCGATTTGGCCCAGATTTCATCTGTGGCATCCTTGGGATGGGGGATTGAAAGTTTGTGTTTCTTATGATCATGGGCCCTTTAGTTTGGTTGCTATGGCAACTTAGAGTTCCCATTGACTTATAATGGGGAAAATTGAAAAATGGCATTTTTTGCCAAGCCATTGCAGATAATGTTGATAAAACTTTTATAGAAATGTTCCTTCAGATGTCTTCTATCAGCTATATGTTTTTTGGCCCACTGCTCCTTTTATTGGTTGCCATGGAAACAGAAATGTAAAAAAAAATGGAAAAAATACTTAAAAATTATCTTCTCTTAAGCCACTGGGCCAGTAAGGCCCAGATTTCATCTGTGGCATCCTTGGGCTGGGGGATTGAAAGTTTCAGTTTTCTATGAAAATCGGCCCTTTAGTTTGGTTGCTATAGCAACTTAGAGTTGCATTGACTTATAATGGGGAAAATTGAAAAATGGCATTTACTGCCAAGCCATTGCATATATTTTGACAAAACTTTTATAGATTGTTCCTTGAGAAGTCTCTTGTTAGCTATGTGTTTTTTTGCCCACTGCTCCTTTTATTGGTTGCCATGGAAACCAAAATGCATAAAAATGGAAAAAAAAATACTTAAAAAAATGATCTTCTCAGAAGCCACTGGGCCGATAAGGCCCAGATTTCCTCTGTAGTATCCTTAGGCAGGATGATTGAAAACTTCTTTCTTTTATAAAATCGGCTCTTTAGTTTGGTTGCTATGGCAAATTAGGGTTGCATTGACTTGCTATGGGGAAAATTAAACAATGGCATTTACTGCAATCAATATATGGAAATAGTTATTTATTTTGTTATCAACTCAACAGACTGTCAGACTAAGACTTTGTAGTTGTATATTTTGAATTAGCCTGTAAGAATTGACAGCATTTTAGCCTATACAAATTTGATAGCAATTTTGAGCCAGAGATCTGGTGAGCTTTGTGGCCTGTGGGCCTCTTGTTTACGTTTTCTCCGAGTTTTAAAGTCAACAAATCAGTTAGGTGGGTAAAACCTTGCTCTAGTAGAAAGTAGATTCCCTCCTGCATAGGACAACGGCATATGATGGGGGGGGGGGGGGGGGGGGGGGTGGTACTTGATGTCTAGTGTGCCTGACAGGCTCTCAAAGTGACCTACCCCTCGAGCGCGACTATAGTCGCGCTTAGCACTCTAAGGGTTAAAGAAATTTTATTTGTGTAAAATGTTTTTATTATATTGTTTATTTAGCTATCCAACCATCATACTGTTTTATGATCACCCTGGGAGATGTGTAAACTATGATGCCTACTGGAAAAATAAATTATGCATTTGGAGTTACTAGTTCTTGGCTTAAAGCTCTACTATTGTTTTGCTTTAGGTTGAGGTATCAGGTGTTGATGTCCGCTGGCTATGTAAAGGCTTCACTAGAGCAGGCAATGAGAAGGATGCTTTAGACAGTCCTCCAAGACATGTGGAAGGGGAAAATCTTAAACGGTAATTTTCACTAGAATATATGAAGTATTTTCCTGAAATGCTTTGTTATTCAAAATGTCATTCAGGGCTCAGTTGTTCAAAGCAATGTTAGCTTAACAATGAAGTCATTAGTCAAGGCTTTGTGAAGTCTTCTAGTACACATAAAGTGTGCTGTTATATTTCAGGTATGTAACACTGCGAATTTTCAATACAGGCACCGGGATTATCACCGGGCTAATGCGCATGCGTGCAGACTAATCGGCGGGCTATATATCCGATATTATGGGACTATTAGTGCATCGCGTTTCATATATCGCTTTTATTTCCATAAAATTGAGAAATTTTTATATCATTTTCAAGAAAAGAAACGTTTCTAAATCGATATTTATAAGAATTAAGTATACTCTTAGAATTAAGTATATTTATTTTATATGCAAAATCTCCGGAACCATCCGGGAATTTACCGGGCCTTGAGAGAGGTTGAAAAGATAACATTCAAAACCATTACGAAAAAATGAAAAACATATACATTTTAAAGCGTGATTTAAATCATAATAATAACACCTGCAAAGCGATAGTTCTTACTACTATTTGGTAATGTAAGATTCAGTGAATAGGGTGCCTAATATTTAGTCCTGTATGAGGCGCCGTTTTACTATAAAATCAGCATTTTTGATATCATATATTCTATTTTTTGATATACACAAATTCGATTTCTTGATATCACAAAATACATTTTTGATATCACAAAATAAACTTCATTTTGTGATATCACAAAAAAAGATTTTGTGATATCACAAATTCTATTTTGTGATATCAAAAATAGACTTTGTGATATCAAAAAAGATGCTTTATTTTATGATATCAATAAATCCATTTTTGATATCACAAATTCTATTTTGTTATATAAAAAAATCCATTATGTGATATCACAAAATCAGGCTCATTATATGATATCATAAAATGTATTTTGTGATATCACAAAATAGAATTTGTAATATCACAAAATCAAGGCGATTTTGTGATATCAAAAAGTAGATTTTGTGATATCAATAAATGTGTAAAAGTTTCTATTTGAGAAATGCCTAAACGATCACATAATCGAAAATGTGATATCAATTAATACATCTGATTTTGTGATATCACAAAATCGATTTTTTGATATCACAAAATCGATTTATTGATATCACAAAATTGATTTTGTGATTTCATGAAATCCCTCTAATTTTGTGATATCATAAAATATTTTGAGATATCACAAAATAGCGTATGTGATATCACAAAATAGGGATTTTATAGTAAAACAGTGCCTCATAGTCCTGCTGGTGGTAGTCTTATTAAGCCTGGTGTTTGTGGTGTAGGCCCATTGAAGAGTGTTTAAAGGTCGGTGAGAGTCTAATTAATCCCGGTGGTAGCAATAGTCTTATCCATTCCGCTTCAAGTAGTATTGTCCCTGTGATGAGCTTGGTGATAGACTTATTAAGCCCGGTGCTAGCGGTATAGCCCCCATGATAAGCTTTTAATGCCTGGTGATAGTCTTTGTGAAGACTTGTGTTAATGATATATCCCCGGTGATAAGCTTCTAATGCCCGGTGATGACCTCATGATGTCCGGTGCTAACAGAATGGCCCCAGTGATAGTGTTATGAAGCCCGGTGCTAGCAGGATAACCATAACCTTGGTGATAAACTTGTTATGCCCGGTAATTGTGTTATAAGGCCTGGTGCTAGCAGTATAACCTCAGTGATAAGCTTCTAATGCCCGGTGATAGTGTTATGAAGCCCGGTGCTAGCAGTATAGCCCCGGTGATAAGCTTCCTATGCCCGGTGATAGTGTTATGAAGCCCGGTGCTAGCTATATAGCCCGGTGATAAGCTTCTAATGCACGGTGATAGTTTTTTAAGCCCGGTGCTAGGAGTATAGCTTCGGTGATAAGCTTGCAGTGTCCGGTGATAGTGTTATGAAGCCTGGTGCTAGCAGTATAGCCCAGGTGATAAGCTTCTATTGCCCGGTGATAGCCTCACAAAGACCGGTGCTAACAGTAATCCTGATGATTAGCTGCTAATGTATAGTGATAGCCTTACAAAGACCGGTGCTAGCAGAATATCCCCATGACATGCTTCTTATGCCTGGTTATAGCCTCAATAAGAGCGGTGCCTAACAGTATAACCTCGGTGATAAGCTGCTAATGTCCAATGATGGCCTTACAAAGACTGGTGCTAACGACATAGCCCCGGTGATAAGCTTGGAATGCCTGGTGATAGCCACATGAAGACCTGTGATAACAGTATAGCCCTGGCGTTAAGCTGCTAACGTCTAGTGATAGCCTTAAAAAGACCGGTGATAATGGAATAGCCCCAGTGATAAGCTTCTAACGCCCGGTGATAGCCTTGCAAAGACCGGTGCCAGCGGTAAAGTCCTATTGATAAGCTTGTAATATCCAGTATTATTATCATGCACTCCTGTGCTAGTTGTTTACCCCTGGTGGTAGTGTTATGAACCCTCCAGTGATAAGCCTGTAACGCCCACTGATAGTCTTATGGAGCTCGGTGCTAAGAATATGGCCCCGGTGATAAGCTTCTAATGCTCGGTGGAAGTGTTATGAAGCCCGGTGCTAACAGTACAACCCCAGTGATAAGCTTGTTATACCCGATGATAGTGTTGTGAAGCCCTGTGCTAACAGTATAACCCCGGTGATAAGCCTGTAATGCCCATTGATAGTCTGATGAAGCCTGGAACTAGAGTATAGCCCCAGTGATAAGCTTCTATTGCCCGGTGATAGCCTCACAAAGACCGGTGCTAACAGTAATCCTGATGATTAGCTGCTAATGTCCAGTGATAGCCTTACAAAGACCGGTGCTAGCAGAATATCCCCATGACATGCTTCTTATGCCTGGTTATAGCCTCAATAAGAGCGGTGCCTAACAGTATAACCTCGGTGATAAGCTGCTAATGTCCAATGATGGCCTTACAAAGACTGGTGCTAACGACATAGCCCCGGTGATAAGCTTGGAATGCCTGGTGATAGCCACATGAAGACCGGTGATAACAGTATAGCCCTGGTGTTAAGCTGCTAATGTCTAGTGATAGCCTTAAAAAGACCGGTGATAATGGAATAGCCCCAGTGATAAGCTTCTAACGCCCGGTGATAGCCTTGCAAAGACCGGTGCCAGCGGTAAAGTCCTATTGATAAGCTTGTAATATCCAGTATTATTATCATGCACTCCTGTGCTAGTTGTTTACCCCTGGTGGTAGTGTTATGAACCCTCCAGTGATAAGCCTGTAACGCCCACTGATAGTCTTATGGAGCTCGGTGCTAAGAATATAGCCCCGGTGATAAGCTTCTAATGCTCGGTGGAAGTGTTATGAAGCCCGGTGCTAACAGTATAACCCCAGTGATAAGCTTGTTATACCCGATGATAGTGTTGTGAAGCCCTGTGCTAACAGTATAACCCCGGTGATAAGCCTGTAATGCCCATTGATAGTCTGATGAAGCCTGGAACTAGAGTATAGCCCCAGTGATAAGCTTCTAATGCCCGGTGATAGTGATGAAGTCCAGTGCTAGCAGAATAGCCCTGGTGATAAGCCTGTAATGTCCATCGATGAAGCCTGGTGCTAGCAGTTTACCCCAGTGATAAGCTTCTAGTGCCCGGTGACAGTGTTATGAAGCCTGGTGCTAGCAGTATAGCCCCGGTGATAAGCTTTCAATGCCCGGTGAGAGTATTAAGAAACCCGGTGCTAGCAGTATAGCCCCGGTGATAAGCTTGTTATGCCCGGTGATAGTATTATGAAGCCCGGTGCTAGCAGTATAGCCCCGGTGATAAGCTTGTAGTGCCCGGTGATAGTGTTATAAAGCATGGTGCTAGCAGTATAGCCCCGGTGATAAGCTTGCTATGCCCGGTGATAGTATTATGAAGCCCGGTGCTAGCAGTATAGCCCCGGTGATAAGCTTGTAGTGCCCGGTGATAGGCTTGTAGTGCCCGGTGATAGGCTTGTAGTGTCTGGTGATAGTCTTGAGCCGCGGTGCTAGTGGTAAAGCCCTCGTAATAGGCTTTCATTGCCCGCTGATAGTCTTATGAGCCCCAGTGCTAGCAGTATAGCCCCATTGATAAGCTTCTTGCCTTACGAAGCCTGGTGCTAGTGGTATAGTCCTGGTGATAAGCTTGTAATGCCCGTTGATAGTGTTATGGGCCCCAGTGCTAGCAGTCTAGTCCCGGTTATATTCTTGTAATACCCGGTGATAGTATTATGGACCCCGGTGCTAGGGGTATAGCCCCGGTGTGAGCTTCTAATGCCTGGTGATAGCCTTACGAAGACATAGCCCAAGTGCTAAGCTTGATATATTCAGTAGTAGTCTTATGAACCCCGTTTCTAGCAGTATAGCCCTGCTGATAAACTTCACCAGTAACTGACAACTGCCCTTCTTGAATCAGCGGAAGGGGAAATGAAAGTAAGTGGCCAGACCGGGTATCGAACCCGGGACCTCTGGCTTATAAGTCAGATGCACTACTAACTGCGCTGCGGGGCCCGGCTATAAAGCCCAGTCCTTGCCATATTTAACTATCTGATAGAATATCAACATGCTGATTCCTCCCCGTTGGAGATTAGTATTTTAATTATTATATATATGAGGTATATAAGATATCTGATATATAATAAGGTATCTTCTTTGTGATATCTACTATACTGGACTAAATCAGATACCCTATTATTCTGATAAAGATATCTAACATACTATATTAGATATCTGATGTTGTAAACTCAATCTAATATTGTACAAGATATATACCTATATAAGATATCTGATAGATTTGGATAAATCAGGTATCTTATTTATCTGTCCATCTAATAAGATATACGGTATCTTATAACAAATATATTCTCTATATCAGGTATGTTAATCGATATATAAAATCATATTTGACAGATAAGATGTCTTACTGATATAAGATATCAACAGTAATATACCAGATATCTTATATATTATATAAGACATTTATTATATGAGATATTACATATCTCAAATATCTAGTTTTCATATTAATTTGCAAAATATATATCATATATTACGTATTTTAAATAGGATAAAAAATATCGAATTTAGGATAACAGATATCTGATTTACTAATAAAACTACCCTGTATCTAAGATATCAAATATCCTATATACAACATTTTCTTTATTATATGAGACAGCTAATTTAATTTTGCATATCAGTAACTTATTTAGCCTATGAGATATTTGAATTGATATTTGAGATATCTTAAATAGCATATAAGATATCTTATTTACTTTTATAACATTTCATTTATTCCAATAAGATATCGTATCTGACATATCAAAAAGCTTATATAAAGTATCATATTTTTTTAATTGAATTTATAATATTCAGCAAAAAATATCTTAATATGTAGATCTGATATCTTGTATGCGGAATTACATAAGGTATCAAAAATATATCTGAAAAAGTATATGTTATATAAGATAGCTGATACTATATACATGCATGAGATATTTTATTTGCATAATGCATATGAATGCCACATGCCATAAATAAAGGCAATTATATAGTTGATATAATATACTAAGATAGTTTTTTCTCAAATTTTTGATATCGGATATCTTACTTATCCGTTCAGATAATCTAATCTTCTATATGATATCTTTCATATCATATCAGATATCGTCTACGGCATAATAGATATCTTATACACCATATTAGACAGCTTACATAGCATATAAGATGTCTTATATACAATATTAGATATCTTATTTACAAAAGACATTGAAAACAGTATTCCAGATAGCTAACATAAGATATCATATATAATATCAATTATTTAGTTTAAAGAATAAATATATAAACGACTTGCACTTTATCGTTAGTAGATATCTTATTTCTGAAAGCAGATAGCTTCTTATGATTTCAAATATCAGAGTAAAGCAAATAATAATGGCAAGGTCTTTTACTATTTATCCTATGAAATAGATATCTGGTATAATATAAAAGATATCTGATATATAATATACAGGGTATCTAATACTGTATATCTGATATCTACATTAAGTGGTACATCTTATATACGATATAAGATATTTTATGTATCATAAAAGATATCTTATTTGTTAAATAAGATATCTTATATAGCATATAAGGTATATGATTTGAAAAATCAGATTTTTTACATGCCATATCAGATATCTAATAAAGAACATAAAATATCTGATATAATATATAAGATATATTAAACACCATTCAAATTAAATATCCTGTTTATTTAAAAAGGTATCTTAATTGGAATTAAGATATCTTTTTACGAAAGAAGGTTTCTAATATGTTTTTTTTTATTAAGAAGTTATCTTATATGTTCAATAAGATCTCTGATATGTAATTATCACATCATTATTATAAGAGATATTTCATGTGACACAATAAATATATGCGATAAAAATCAAATGTGGTGTATAAGATATCTTATTTCTCTAAAGCAGATAGCTTGTATGCTATATATCTTATTTATCATAAAGGATTCATTAAATCTTTGAAAGGATACCTAATAAAGCATACAAGATATCTAATTGTTATAGAGAGCTGATAAATTATTCAAGAAATCTTTTATAAGATATCTGATTTCTCAAAGTAGATATCTTGTATGCTAGATAACATACTTTATTTCATAGATGACATCTATGGCCAGCCATTTTACTATTCATTATGCATAATAGATATCTTATATAGTATTTTAGATATCTAATATGCCAATTAAGATAATTAATATATAATCTGATATAGGATATCTTATATCTTATATAGGATATGAGATATCTTATCTAATTTTTCATATAAGATATCTTATATGGTTATTAGATATATTATATGGTATATTAGATATCTTAACTGGCATATTAGATATCATATGTACTATATAAGATATCTGATATAATATATTAGATATCTTATATGTAAACTTAAATAAGATATCTCATATCCAATATAAGATATCTTGTATCCGATATAAGTTATCTGATATACTAAATAAGATATCCTATATGTTATATAAGATATCATATATGCTAAATCAGATATCTTATATATTTGTTGTATCTAATGGAAAAGTCAAATAAGATATCTTATATAGCTATATAAGATATCTTATATAGTTTATAAGATATCTTATATGGCATATAAGATATCTAATATAACATTTAAGCTATCTTATTTGGTATATAAGATATCTTATTAAATTTTACATATTAGATATCTAATATAATATATCAGATATCTTATATAGTATATTAGATATCTAATATGCCAATTAAGATATCTTATATATCATATAAGATATCTAATATAACACATTACATATCGTATAAGAAAAAATAAATAAAATATCTCATATTCTACATTAGATATATAATATCTTATATCAGATATCTTATATGGGATATAATATATCATATATGTTATATTGGATATCTTATATAATAAATAAGATATCTTATATAATATATCAGATATCTGATATAATAAATGAGATATCTCAGTTCCATAATAAATGGTAAAATGGCTGGCCATACCCTTTGACTATTTTTCTGTCAAACATATATCTATTATACGATATGATATGTTGTAAATTTCTTAAGTTAGATGTTTTATATACTTTTTAAGATTCTAATATGACATATGAGACATCTAATATAGTGTTTAAGATATCAAATATAGTATATAAGATATCATATATTATATAAGATATCTTATTTAATTCAATATATTCTGTATATTAAATGATAAATAAGATATCTTATATATTATATATATTATATGTCATGTCAGATATCTTATTAAATAACCAAGACATATGACATATAAGATATCTCTCTATTCCAAGTAGTTAAGACATCTGAAGTAGATATCTTATATATTAAACTAGATATTTGATATGTTAAATATGATATCTTATGCAGTATAGTAGATATCTTATATACTCTGTTATATCTGATACGTTAAATAAGGAATCTTATATAGGATATATATATCTCAAAAAGTATATACGTTATTTTAAATAATATATAAGATATCTAATTTTATATGGATATCTGATGTACTATTTAAAATAACGTATATACTATTTGAGCTATTCAATACAAATATCCATATAAAATTTGATCTCTTATATACTATTTTAGATATCGTATTAAAGTTATAGGATGTCTATGGCAAGCCATTTTACTATCTATTATAGAACTTAGATAATATCTCATTTATTATATAAGATATCTTATTTGTTATATAAGATATCTTATATATGACAGATATCTTATATAATAAATAAGATATCTTATATAGTATATTAGATATCTATTATGTCAATTAAGATATCTAATATAGGATATAAGATATCTTATATAGGACATCAGATATCTTATATCCTATATAAGTTATCTGATATAGGATATAAGATATCTTATGTAGGATATAAGATATCTTATATAGAATATGAGATATCTTATTTGATTTTTCATATAATTCTTATACGATATATAAGATATCTAAATTGGCATATTAGGTATTTAATATACTATATAAGATATCTGATGTATTTTATTAGATAACCTATATGTAAAATTGAATAAGATATCTCATATCTTATTTAAGATAGCTTATATGTTATATAAGATATCTTATATGCCATATCAGATATCTTATATACTATATCAGATATCTAATATAGGTATACAAGATATCTTATTTGATTTCTTCATAAGACACAACACAATATATAAGATATGTGATATAGCATAGATATCTTATATAACATTTAAGATATCCTATTGAGTATATCAGATATCTTATATCGGATATGATATCTTATATAGGATATGAGATATCTTATTTAATTTTACATATAAGATATCTAATATAATATATCAGATATTTTATATAGTATATTTGATATCTAATATTCAGTTAAGATATCTAATATACCATGTAAGATATCTAAAATACCTTATAAGATATCTTATATGAAAAAACTTATATCCTGTATAAGATAACTTATATCCTATGTCAGATATCTTATATAGGATATAAGATATCTTATATATTATATTAGATATCTAATATGTTATATTAGATATCTTAATTGGCATAATTGATATCTAATATACTATATAAGATATCTACTATGCATAATAAATAGAATGGTTTGCCATCAAAGGGCTTGCCACATATAGCACATGAAATATTTTTCATCAGATATCTTATTTAGCTCGATGGCGGATCCAGAGGGGGTTCGGGGGTTCAAATAACCCCCTTCTCAGCCCAAAATATGTTATTTTAACTACATAAATCGAACCCACTCAGCTAATTTGAACCCCCTTTCCAAAATTCCTGGATCCACGCCATGTAGCATAAATAATAAAACAGTTCGCAATAGTATTTTTATCAAACAAAACCTAAAAAAGTATTCAGTTTTCTGAAATACACACTAACCCCGGAAATTTTTAACCTAAATACATATATTATGCCGAAATTATTCATAAATACGATCTGAAACCCTTAACATTCAGAAACATTAAACGCCAGATACCAATTACCCACAAAATATTGGCTAATTCCGCCATTTAGAGGGTTGCATACGCATGCGCAACGAGTCCGGTGCTAATCCCGGTGCCTGTATTGGAAAAGTGCACTATTACCTACCTCTATATTTTGCTGAAAAAATGAGAGGAGCTTTAATCTTTTCAGCAAAAATGGCTGTTTTTTTGCATATGATACTTTCGAAAATCTAACGTCTTATCATAAACTAACGACGTTGTTAGTTTTGAACAATTTGACCCTGATGTATATGATGTAAATTACTTTTATAATAGATGTTGTAAGCAGGATGTTTCCATGCTAGTTTAATAGCAGAAATACTTTGATTGAAAGTCAACAATTAAAGTGAAATAAGAAAAGCTTTTATAATAGGAAGGACCAACCTGTATCATGAGAATTTATGAAAAATGGCATTATCAAAAATTTACCATCTTAATAGAAAGAACTGAATTGTTTCAGATTTGTTCATAATGATCATATAAAGATGCATCATTGCAGCATGAAGATTATGGACAGTTTTCAACATTGTCATCATCAGATTGGCGACAAAGGTTACTATGTTGTCAAAGAAACTGACACCGTACTACGTAACACATCACCACGACAACACTACACTCCAGATATCATACAGAAAATGAGTAGTGACAATATAACAGTGATTGGAACAAGCAAGGATGGATTTGTTATTGCTAGAAAAGGTTCAGACAAAGAAGAATCGAAAAAGAATGAAGCAAGTAATGGACCTGTTGAAAATGGAACTGAAAATGGTGCAACGAAAGAGAGTCAGGTTGTTGATAATAACGTTGATGAAAATGATGGTGATGATGAATTTGATGGAGATATTGAGGATGATGATAATGATGACAATAATGTGACCCATACCAGTAGTCATGGCAACCCTGTGGTTAGGAATAAGAATAGGAAAAGGTCTTTTCTGAAAAGTTTGAAGTCTTCAAAGAAATTGAGGAGTCGGCAGCCTAAGAAGAAATTGAAACTTCCAGAAAAGATTGTTAACCCTGGAGATAAAGTTCCTGTTGAGATCTGGTACACTTTCTCTACTTGTGGTGTCATGTGGCAGGTAAGAGTTTACCTTAATTATCCCCTCACACCACGAAGTGGTGAGGGGATATAGGTTTTGTCCCGTACGTAAGTACGTACGTAAGTACGTACGTATGTTCACCTTTTGTCATCGCTCTAGCACTTACATTTCTCAACGGATTTTAAAATAACTTCACACAAGTGTAGGGCATGACAATATCTCGAGCAAGTTTGACTTTCAGGGTGCTGCGCCCAAGGTCAAGGTCACTGTGGCTATTTTTAGAAAAACTTTGTCAGCGCTCTAGCGCCTACATTTCTCAATGGATTATGAAATAACTTCCCACAAATGTAGGGCATGACAATATCTCGTGCAAGTTCGACTTTCAGGGTGCTGCGCCCAAGGTCAAGGTCACTGTGGCTATTTTTAGCTCACCTAAGCCGAAGGCTCAGAGGTGAGCTTGTAGGATGGGAGTCGAGCCGTCGTCCGTGCGTGGGTGCGTGCGTGCGTCAACACTTTCAAACATAAATATCTCAGAGACCAGTGGGCCGATCGCAATCAAATTTTATCTGAAGCATCATTTGGGTGGGGGAAAGGCTGCATTAGGTTTTGGTGCCGATCAGCTCAGAACTCTGGTTTCCATGGCAACAGATAGCCCCCATAGGGTTATAATGGGGAAAACGGCGTCGTCACGTTTTCTCGACTGTTTTTGATTAGATCCTTATCATACTTGCAGGTAATGATGACATACACAAGAGCTTGGATGAGTTCGAAATTTGGTCGGATTCGAGCACAGACTACGGAGTTAGCTGCCCTTGAGTGTTTGAAAAAAATCCCATAGGGTTATAATGGGGAAAATGGCGTCATCACGTTTTCTCAACTGTTTTTTGCTTAGATCCTTATCATACTTGCAGGTAATGATGACATACATAAAAGCTTGGATGAGTTCGAAATTTGGCCGGATTTGAGCACAGACTACCGAGTAAGCTGCCCTTGAGCGTTTGAAAAAAATCCCATAGTGTTATAATGGAGAAAACAATGTCATCACATGTTTTTAGAAAAACTTTGTCATCGCTCTATTGCCTACATTTCTCAACGGATTTTAAAATAACTTCACACAAATATAGGGCATGACAATATCTCGAGCAAGTTCGACTTTCAGGATGCTGCCCCCAAGGTCAAGGTCACTGTGGCTATTTTTAGAAAAACTTTGTCAGCGCTCTAGCACCTACATTTCTCAATGGATTTTGAAATGACTTCACACAAATGTAGGGCATGACAATATCTCGAGCAAGTATGACTTTCAGGATGCTGCGCCCAAGGTCAAGGTCACTGTGGCTATTTTTAGAAAACTTTTGTCATCGCTCTAGCACCTACATTTCTCCATGGATTTTAAAATAATTTCACACAAATGTAGGGCATGACAATATCTCGAGCAAGTTCGACTTTCAGGGTGCTGCACCCAAGGTCAAGGTCACTGTAGCTATTTTTAGAAAAACTTTGTCATCACTCTAGTGCCTACATTTCTCAACCGATTTTAAATCAAATTCACACAAATGTAGGGCATGACAATATCTCGAACAAAATTGACCTACAGGGTGCTGCGCCCAAGGTCAAGGTCACTGTGGCTATTTTTAGAAAAACTTTGTCAGCACTCTAGCACCTACATTTCTCAATGGATTTTAAAATAACTTCACACAAATGTAGGGCATGACAATATCTCGAGCAAGTTCGACTTTCAGGGTGCTGCACCTAAGGTCAAGGTCACTGTGGCTAATTTTAGAAAAACTTTGTCATGGCTCTAGCACCTACATTTCTCCATGGATTTTGAAATGACTTCACACAAATGTAGGGCATGACAATATCTCGAGCACGTTTGACTTTCAGGGTGTTGCGCCCAAGGTCAAGGTCACTGTGGCTATTTTTAGAAAATCTTTGTCATCGCTCTAGCACCTACATTTCTCCATGGATTTTAAAATAACTTCACACAAATGTAGGACATCACAATATCTGGAGCAAGTATGACTTTCAGGGTTCTGCGCTCAAGGTCAAGGTCACTGTGGCTATTTTTAGAAAATCTTTGTCATCGCTCTAGCACCTACATTTGTCCATGGATTTTAAAATAACTTCACACAAATGTAGGGCATGACAATATCTCGAGCAAGTTTGACTTTCAGGCTGCTGCACCCAAGGTCAAGGTCACTGTGGCTATTTTTAGAACAAACTTTGTCATCACTCTAGCACCTTCATTTCTCAACCGATTTTAAATCAACTTCACACAAATGTAGGGCATGACAATATCTCGACTAAGTTTGACTTTCAGGGTGCTGCGCCCAAGGTCAAGGTCACTGTGGCTATTTTTAGAAAAAACTTTGTCAGTGCTCTAGCACCTACATTTCTCAATGGATTTTAAAGTAACTTCACACAAATGTAGGGCATGACAATATCTTGAGCAAGTTCAACTTTCAGGGTGCTGTACCCAAGGTCAAGGTCACTGTGGCTAATTTTAGAAAAACTTTGTCATGGCTCTAGCACCTACATTTCTCCATGGATTTTGAAATGACTTCACACAAATGTAGGGTATGACAATATCTCGAGCAAGTTCGACTTTCAGGGTGCTGCGCCGAAGGTCAAGGTCACTGTGGCTTTTTAGCTCACCTGAGCCGAAGGCTCAGAGGTGAGCTTATAGGATGGGAGTCGAGCCGTCGTCCGTCCGTCCGTGGGTGCGTGGGTGGGTGGGTGCGTCAACACTTTCAAACATAAATATCTCAGAGACCAGAGGGCCGATCGCAATCAAATTTTATCTGAAGCATCATTTGGGTGGGGGAAAGGCTGCATTAGGTTTTGGTGCCGATCAGCTCAGAACTCTGGTTTCCATGGCAACAGATAGCCCCCATAGGGTTATAATGGGGAAAACGGCGTCATCACGTTTTCTCAACTGTTTTTGATTAGATCCTTATCATACTTGCAGGTAATGATGACATACACAAGAGCTTGGATGAGTTCGAAATTTGGTCGGATTCGAGCATAGACTACGGAGTTAGCTGCCCTTGAGCGTTTGAAAAAAATCCCATAGGGTTATAATGGGGAAAATGGCGTCATCACGTTTTCTCAACTGTTTTTGCTTAGATCCTTATCATACTTGCAGGTAATGATAACATACATAAGAGCTTAGATGAGTTCGAAATTTGGCCGGATTCGAGCACAGACTACGGAGTTGGCTGCCCTTGAGCGTTTGAAAAAAAATCCCATAGTGTTATAATGGAGAAAACAACGTCATCACATATTTTTAGAAAAACTTTGTCATCGCTCTTTTGCCTACATTTCTCAACAAATTTTAGAATAACTTCACACAAATGTAGTGTGTGACAATATCTCAAGCAAGTTCGACTTTCCGGATGCTGCGCCCAAGGTCAAGGTCACTGAGGCTATTTTTAGAAAATCTTTGTCATCGCTCTAGCACCTACATTTCTCCATGGATTTTAAAATAACTTCACACAAATGTAGGGCATGACAATATTCCGAGCAAGTTTGACTTTCAGGGTGCTGCACCCAAGGTCAAGGTCACTGTGGCTATTTTAAGAAAAACTTAGTCATCGCTCTAGCGCCTACATTTTACAACCGATTTTAAATCCAATTCACACAAATGTAGGGCATGACAATATCTCCAACAAGTTTGACTTTCAGGGTGCTGGCGCCCAAGGTCCAGGTCAGTGTGGCTATTTTTAGAAAAACTTTGTCATCGCTTTAGCGCCTACATTTCTCAATAGATTTTAAAGTAACTTAACACAAATGTAGGGCATGACAATATCTCGAGCAAGTTCGACTTTCATGTTGCTGCACCCAAGGTCAAGGTCACTGTGGCTAATTTTAGAAAAACTTTGTCATGGCTCTAGCACCTACATTTCTCCATGGATTTTGAAATAACTTCACACAAATGTAGGGCATGACAATATCTTGAGCAAGTTTGACTTTCAGGGTGCTGCACCCAAGGTCAAGGTCACTGTGGCTATTTTTAGAAAAACTTTGTCATCCCTCTAGCGCCTACATTTGTCAACAGATTTTAAAATAACTTCACACAAATGTAGGGCATAACAATATCTTGAACAAGTTTGACTTTCAGGGTGCTGCGCCCAAGGTCAATGTCACTGTGGCTATTTTTAGAAAAACTTTGCCAGCGCTCTAGCACCTACATTTCTCAATGGTTTTAAAATAACTTCACACAAATGTAGAGCATGACAATATCTCGAGCAAGTTCGACTTTCAGGGTGCTGTGCCCAAGGTCAAGGTCACTGTGGCTATTTTTAGAAAAACTTTGTCAGCGCTCTAGCACCTACATTTCTCCATGGATTTTAAAATAAATTCACACAAATGTAGGGCATGACAATATCTCGAGCAAGTTCGACTTTCAGGATGCTGCGCCCAAGGTCAAGGTCACTGTGGCTATTTTTAGAAAAACTTTGTCATTGCCCTAGCACCTTCATTTCTCCATGGATTTTGAAATAACTTGACACAAATGTAGGGTATGACAATATCTCAAGTTAGTTCGACTTTCAGGATGCTGTGCCCAAGGTCAAGGTCACTGTGGCTATTTTTAGACAAACTTTGTCATCGCTCTAGCACCTACATTTCTCAACGGATTTTAAAATAAATTCACACAAATGTAGGGCATGACAATATCTCGAGCAAGTTTGACTTTCAGGGTTCTGCAATCAAGGTTTTTGATTAGATCCTTATCATACTTGCAGGTAATGATGACATACATAAGAGCTTGGATGAGTTCGAAATTTGGGTGGATTTGAGCGCAGACTACGGAGTTAGCTGCCCTTGAGCGTTTGAAAAAAATCCAATAGTCTTATAATGGAGATAACAACGTCATCACATTTTCATTTTTCATCGGATCCTCTTCATACTTGCAGGTAATGAGGATATGCATAAAAGCTTGGATTAGTTAGCATTTCGGCTAGATCCCACCACTGACTATGGAGTACCTGCCCTGACCATCCAAAAAATCAGTGTTGCCACTTTTTCTTGGTTTCTACTGATCTGATCTTTTTCAAACTTGCAGGTATTGAGGAAATGCATAATATCTTAAACAAGTTCAAATTTTGGCCAGATCAGGCCAACCACTACGAAGTTAGCTGCCCTTGACAGCTCTGTCTATTGTGCTCTTGATCGGATACTTTTTAAACTTGCATATATTAAATGAGGGCATACATAATGTTTTGGATGAGTTTAATTTTCAGCCTGATTGGACCACTGACTGTGGAGTTAGCTGCCCTTGAGCATCTTAAATATCCCTGTAGGTTTACAATGTCTCTCAGGTGAGCAATTGTTGCCCTTTGGGCTACTTGTTAGAAAAACTTTGTCATCGCTCTAGCGCCTACATTTCTCAACAAATTTTGAAATAACTTCACACAAACGTAGGGCATGACAATATCTCGAGCAAGTTTGACTTTCAGGGTTCTGCGCCCAAGGTCAAGGTCACTGTGGCTATTTTTAAAAAAACTTTGTCAGCGATCTAGCACCTACATTTCTCAATGGATTTTGAAATAACTTCACACAAACGTAGGGCATGACAATATCTCGAGCAAGTTTGACTTTTAGGATGCTGCACCCAAGGTAAAGGTCACTGTGGCTATTTTTAGAAAAACTTTGTCATCGCTCTAGCGCCTTCATTTCTCAACAAATTTTGAAATAACTTCACACAAATGTAGGGCATGACAATATCTTGAGCAAGTTTGACTTTCAGGGTGCTGCGCCCAAGGCCAAGGTCACTATGGCTATTTTTAGAAAAACTTTGTCATCACTCTAGCGCCTACATTTCTCAATGCATTTTGAAGTAACTTCACACAAATGTGGGGCATGACAATATCTCGAGCAAGTTCGACTTTAAGGGTGCTGCGCCCAAGGTCAAGGTCACTGTGGCTATTTTTGGAAAAACTTTGTCATCGCTCTAGCACCTACATTTCTCAACGGATTTTAAAATAATTTCACACAAGTGTAGGGCAAGACAATATCTCGAGCAAGTTTGACTTTCAGGGTTCTGCGCCCAAGGTCTAGGTCACTGTTTCTATTTTTAGAAAAACTTTGTCAGCGCTCTAGCGCCTATATTTCTCAATGGATTTTAAAATAACTTCACACAAATGTAGGGCATGACAATATCTCATGCAAGTTCGACTTTCAGGGTGCTGCGCTTAAAAGGTCAAGGTCACTGTAGCTATTTTTAGAAAAACTTTGTCATCGCTCTAGCGCTTACATTTCTCCATGGATTTTAAAATAACTTCACACAAATGTAGGCTATGACAATATCTCGAGCAAGTAGTCTTGTGTGAGGGGATTTGTTTCGCCTGTGATGCCTTGTTTAAAGAAGTATTGGGACACCTGAAACCATTAATTTTCCATTTGTTCCAAATGGAAAATTAATGGTTTTTAGGTGTCCCAATATTTAAGCACATTAGGTTACATAATTTTTATTTTTAACTCAGTTGATTACAGAAAAGAAGGGTCCTTGAGGCCATGGTCCTAACACTCATCATTCACAATCACAGAGCAATAAGTAAGTTTTGCACATTTATTTTACATCTGCAAGTATGCTGAGCGTTATATAGTTTTTAAGTCTCCAACTTTGAAGAAGTTGAGGGCACATTCATATGGTCATGTCTCTTTGGCAGTCCTTCCATTTTGCTTATAGCAGGTGTGAAAGTCATGAACAGATTGAGATAGGATGTTTATATTGTACGATATATTGACATGGGCATGAAAATTAGGAGGGCCCATACTTCATTGTGGAGAGGGCATATTTGTTTGAGGCTGCCTGTCTGTCCATAGCATAGTTTGGCAGCTGTATGAAACTCAATAACCACCTATGCTAGGATCTTGAAATTCTATATGTGTTTATTATGGAATATACATAAAAAAGGGGATCTTAATTGTTTGTCTGCCAGTCTTTTCAAAGGAATTATGTTCTTTTTCCACTTAATGTAGTCATTTTATATCGGAACAGCCTTGTGAATAAAATATCTAAAGAACAGCTTAAAGGCCAGGTTCCAGACAGCGAAATATCCGTACGGACAGCAATTAAGCCTATATGGTAAAGTGGGATGGGCTTAAAGTTGTCTGCTCTGTTATCAGTTTGATTCTATTGGCTTTCACACTTGTAAACAGAAGCACATGTTTGATACATCGTCTGCTACACTGGATTCTTGTGTAGAACTAGAATGCTAAACTTTCATTGTTACTCTTGAACTCAAGATTGTTTTTTTAAAATTTCTTCAGGAATTAATAAATAAGCGGCATCGTGACAAAACCAACAAAATGACATGTGCACCCAGCAAAGACTCAGATCAGTCTGGGCATTCTTGTTTTTCAATTTTCTAAATAATGTAGGTAATGCCTGCTCAGCCTGGTCTTGAACGTGACCTTGTATCCAGAAGTCCAATGCTGCATCAAGTATGTCACAATTTGTTACTGGTTTACTAAATGTTCTCTGCAAACTGCCTCTTACATTTTGTTTTTTTTCTGAAATTTCTCATTTTTTCTGTTCATCTCCAGGTACTTCGATTTTGAAACTTGGAGGTCTGGCTCGAACTTGTCTCCTTTGACCTTCCATATCTTCAAGATTAATTAATGAAAACTAGTGCAATGTTGATTGTCCTTGAACTTACTGAAAACACATTTTCAATATCTTCCCTAATGGAGTGATACACTTGTACCCCATACAGGGGAGACAGGATAGACAGTTACCGTTTTGCCAGGTAACAATGACAAGTATCTTTTTTTATTTTCAAGGCTGCAGCTGCATGTATGTATATTTTAGTACATGTTGTTTATTTCATCTTTTAATTTTTATCATATTATTTTTAATCGGTTCATTCAAACGTGATAAATTTTGGCAAAACCCTTCACAGAAATGGGTTTGGTTTCTTCCACTGTTATTCCCCGCCACTTAGCATCATATGGAGATAATCTGTACACAAATCTTATCAGAAAAGGTGTTTGTTTTGTTGCTTTACGTGGCATTTACAAATCAATTAGTGCTTATTTATATGCAGAGATTGAGTTACAGACTTACAATAATTTGTGTACTTATATTCTTATCATGGCAAATCAAAATATAAGGATAACATTGAATGTGTCTGAAGAACAACTGGATACCATAAACCACTTATTTAGCCACTATAGTTGGAATTATGATGAGATAAGTCGGACTGACACAGAAAAAAGTGGATCAAATTTCCTGGCAGGTGATACAAACTCTTGTAGAAATGATGTGGCTTGTCAAACCACATCTGAAAGTGAACAAAATTCTGACAGTAATAATGAATTTCAAGACTATAATATTTGTCAGAATTCAGACGAAGAAGAGTGTAGGTTTTGTTTATGTAGGCCATGTATAACAGATGAATCAAATCGGCAATTCTGGTGGGAACAAGAAAATGAGGCTCCTTGTGTAAGAAACTCAGGTCTGAGAAAAGAAAAATACAAACGATTTTGGACTATGATGTACCACCGTAATGCCTGGAAGGACCCACGTTACCTAGCTGAGAAAAATAGGGCACTGAGAGCAGATCCCCGTCTTCGAAAGTATGAATGGCATAGGCGTGATATCATGCCAAAATGTATTCTTTGTTTTGTAAGACAGTGGTTTCCAAATCCAGATGGAGTGCCATATATGGGACATTTATGGGAATAATAGTCTCTTGTTCTTTCTTTTATTTGAATTCTAAGACTGTTTTCAGCATCCCAGAAATACAACTACAGGAAATAAATTGAGTAAATATTGATAGAACTTTATCTCCCGCCATGTGTCAGATATTGGTATTTGTGTATTCTGAAACCGCTCCATGCAGCAGGACTTGAGGTTATGAACTTTGATAAGCCCTCCTACTTGCTGTCAATTATAACTGGTGGTAAATTTGAATTTTCTAGCAGACTACAAAAAAAGATTTTCTGAAATGTACACTTTGGAATATTATTTCATTTTCATTTTGATATGGAATTACTTCTTACATCTTAAAGAAGTTATGTGCCAAGTTTCACAATTTTTTATTGGGTAAGTGTTTTACATTTCTGGATTTTCTGCTCTGATACCTGCATGCAAACAGTATGTGAACTAGGGAACACAACAGCCATTTTCAGATCCCTTGGCTTTTATACTTGGCACCTGGCCTTTAAGCTAGGATTTTATTATTTGTCATACCGTTACAGAGCAAGGGTTAGATGACTGAGGATAATTTGTAAAAAGTTGGCTGTTTACTCAGCCAAAATAAAAAGTACAGTCAACCACAATATCTCTTGAAGTTAAAGTTTGTCTCAAACTACTGATATCTCAAAGTAAATTTTCTGGTCCCAGAAAATTTACTTTGAGATAAGAGTAGTTTGAGGTAACAGGAGTTGAAATGTAAAGAAATCTGTCTACGCTATATTCTTTGATATATGAGGGTACTTTGAAATATAAGTGGTTGAGATATCGAAAGTCAGTGGTATCAGTAAATACTCTCTATATGTAGAACACCATGAAAATTGTTTTTCAGGATGGAGTTGCTGAAGAAAACATTCCTTCCCCAGAGTTATTTCCCATCCACCATCTTGATGAGTTTGAATATTTCCCGGGAGATTTCGTAGTTGATGCTAAAGGTAAAATAGATTTGCTTCATGCAGAAGGGTGCCTAACTCTCGTGAACAACAAAGGCTTCAGTGTACATGTATCTGTGCCATCTGTAGAAGAACTATTGCTTTATGCACACATGAATGGACCTGGAAGACCTTACATATGCAAGATGAAGGGTCTAGTTTGACTTCAAAGATTCCTAGACTAACCTAAGGCACTAAGTATTGCGATACCTAAAGCCATTTATTTTCCATTTGTCCCAAATGGAAAATAAATGGTTTTAGGAGTCCCAATATTTAAGCACATTAGGGTATTCCCAATTTGTGGCATTAAGGTAAATGGGCACACCTCCATATTCTTCCATAATTTGAAACAACTTCTGTGATTTCCTGTTTGCTTATGTACATGAAGCATCATACAAACTAAGGTCTATTCCTGAGGAAGAATTTCTTTTAGGAGAACAAATTCCCTTCTAGGGGAGCAAATTTATCTTCATTGAAGACACCATGAGTAGGTAGGTAAAAACGAAAACGGTACAGTTTCTTCCTTGTAAGTGTACACATTTACTTTTAAGCTATTTTCCTTGTGTGCTACTGCTTGATTCATTTAAGAAATAAATTTCATTTTTCCGATGTTCATGAAGTATGAACACAGTGGGTTATGTTCAAAGTAAATGACGCCCTTAGTGACACCTAAAGGGCGTTCACATTAATTTTGCAAGGGACTCTTTATGCTCATACATCAATGAACTTAGGAAAATGAAATTTATCTCCTATAATTACATTTGATTTTAAAATTGTTTTTGAGCATCATTTTCGATTTTTAAGAGCAACATCTGTAAAATATACGACGACAAGCTGTCACTAACCAACAGGTAAGCTGCTTACATTAAATGGCTTTCGCCATGACGTGACATCCAAAAGAACGTTGAGTGGCAAATGGCGTCTTCCCTTTACATGTGACGTTGCCTACCAACAACGTCACGTGACCGACTGTCGTTCATGGAAGTATGAACACTGTTTCTTTGAAATAGGTTTATCTAAGGAAAATCAAAGAGAATGTAATTATTCAGAGATGATTCACTAGAAGGAGCAGCATAGAAAGTGTAAGTTCTGATCATTCTGTGATTGATTGATTGACTTGATGCTTACGTCCTCGGTAAACAGCTATGGTCATGTCGGGACGGTCAGTAACCCTAACCACACTATTCCTGGGCAGGCTTAGACCTCCTAAGCGGTTAACCAGTACTAAGTGCACATACTTCGGCCAGTAACTGACAACTGCTCTTCTTGAATCAGTGGAAGGAGAAACGAAAGTATGTGGCCAGACCGGGTTTCGAACCCAGGACATCTGACTTATGAGTCAGGTGCCCTACCCATTGTGCTACGCGGCCTGATCATTCTGTGATTGTTTTTGTTAAATCTTCATGGAAATAAATGTTATGAATGAAAGGTATTAGACAAAATATTAGTACTATTTTGTCTAATTCAAGTCTTTTGATAAGAGTATTTGTGTCTGGTTTGTAGGTTCAGTAGGTACAGACTATGGTGTCATTGTGAGTTGTGACCATAAAGAAAGAACCTGTATGGTGAAATGGCTGAAACCTTACTTCCCTGGCAAGTCACAGAGGTATTGTATAAAGTTGTTTGATTTCTTTTGAGAGTTAGTGAATGGATATACAACTCCATATATGAGCCGCAACAGGAGAAAACCAACAATGTGGTTGTGCGCCCAGTGCAGACTCAGATCAGCCTGGGCATCCGCCCAGTCTGATCGGAGTCTTCGCTGTCCGCATGAAGGTAGCTCAGTCGCTTGGCTACCCTTTAAGCGCTTAATAAAGAGTCTGATCAGACCGGTCGGATGCCCAGGCTGATCTGAGTCCGCGCTGGGCGCACGACCACATTGTTGGTTTTGTCGTGTCGCGGCTCATATCTTCTTAATTTTTTACAAAGGAGAACAATTTTTTGTCTTGCCTGCCACTAGCAGAAGCAAGCCAGTTATTACTTTTCTGGTGTCTTTTGTTGAGTTTTCTGGTTTAGTTCTGTTTTATGACAATGTGCTGGCAAGCAAGACACCACTTTCATGGAATTCTGATTAAGACTTCTATTTACTGCCATGGATGGCAAAAATGAAATTGTAGAGTTGCAGCCCTATGAAAGTTTATCCATTCACCTTAATACTATAATTACCCTAAGTATTTGGACAGACTACCAGGACAAACAGTGCAAACCCAGGTCAGTCTACTGCTTTGGCATGGAATGTGTCTGATGTCAAGGGTCTGAGTGCAAGCTTATGCTATTTAGAATTAATTATGTACCCATATAAAATACATTAAACTATATTTCCAAATGTTCTGTTTAGGGCCATTAACTACTGCATTTATGTAGTGATCCTGGGCCTGTGCGTATCAAGCACAAAAAGTCTCGTCATATAATCTAAGTTAAATCTATAAAATAGTACCAGCCTCAAAAGTAAAGTTGCTATGTTCAGGTTCATAATCGTGTTACATTGAAAAGAGCCACACTATGTCAGTGACATAGTGCTTGCCTGCTAAACTGGCGGTCAGTGTTCAAATTCTTCTGTAGAGGCTGAATTCTTTTAAATTTCAAAATATAGGTTGCATATAAATTTTCATCAATATCTTTCCATTAGCTCGATTTGACTGAAATACTGTTGACTGGGCCATGAAACTGCAAGTCGTTCATCCATCCATACATGTTATATTGAGGCTTAACTACATTGGAGATTAAGAAATGTAAGGCAAATGAGCATTAAATGCTCATTTGCCGTACATTCTTTTGTAGTTTTGTCTCTTAATCAGGGCTACAGAAATTTTGAAATCCAAATCGATCTGAACGGCCGATGACGTCATACGAACGTGTGCCACCAACCAAAATAGTGGTCAACGAAAACCAATGAATCCCCCACCCACTAATGATAAAAGCACATGTTTACATGTCAGTAGCACTTATTTAGCCATTATTAGGTAGATAAACATATATACTGCTTGCCTGACACAAAGAAAAATCATCGCTGAAGTAGCCATCACCATGTTCTTATTTATCGTGAAAAATGCGCTGAAAGCGCAGAGACAAAAGTGAAAGTAGACATGGGCCAATATTATTGAGCCAGTAACCAGGCTTTCTTCTATTTGAGTTAATTCCCTTGAAATTTGTATATACTAGCAAGAAAGTACCTGCGACGAATAAAAAAATACATTTTTGCTCTAGCGATGGTGTCGGCTCAAAAGAAAAAACAACTCTAACCAGCCTGCGCATAATCAAGTCAGGTTTAATTAATAATTATTATTGTCTTTTTGCTAGTCAGATTCTTTCCTGATGCTTTCTTTGAAAGTAAACAGTGACTTTACTTTGCAAAGCTTTCTTCCGTGCGTCGGCATGTGTATGCGTATATACGAGGTCGCCGCTGGCCAAATTTGGACACATGCTAATTATCGACAATTTCTAAAAAGGTGATCAGTGTTCACACCTTGGCAAGACAATCGACGCTTTGTTTGATAACTTTTGACAGCAGTGCATGAATATTGGATAATTATGGACAATAAATGGTATGACACTTGGCTTAAATCCAGGTATTTGTGTCATAATGCATCTGCAAATTGTGTTTATCAGACGGATAACAATGTGCCTTATGCCAACTGAATCGGTTTTTCGAACTCAAATTCGGATTTCTGTAGCCCTGCTTTTAATATGGTAACCATGATTTACAGCATTATAGCCAAACTAGTGTTATAAAGAGTTGCAGTATAATGACATACTGTTATATGTTACAGACCAGAGGAAGGGGAAACGGTGGAAGTCAGTGTTTACGACATCAAAGATCACCCTGATTATAAATTCCGACCAGGAAACACTGTCATTAGAGTTGGTGGATTTGAGGTATGCATTTAGACATCTGCTGATGAATGTAAAGCCATCAGAATAGAACTTGCTTTTTCAACAGCAGCTGTTCCTACAGGGAAGATTTTGCTCTGTCTCAGAGCATATTCTCTTATTTAAAAGTGAATGGGTATGCCACCATGTTTCCCCCATTTTTAGCTCACCTGAGCCGAAGGCTCAAAAGGTGAGCTTATAGTATAGGCTTGGTCCGTCGTCCGTCCTCCGTCGTCCGTCCTCCGTCCACACTTTTAAACATTAATATCTGCTAAAGTAGCTGGCCAAACTTGATCAAATTTTATGTGTAGCATTGTTGGGGTAGGGGATTGATTGCATATAGTTTTGGTACAGATTGGTTTAAAACTGTGGTTACCATGGCAACAAAAAGGTCCCATAGGCTTATAATGGAGAAACTGTTGTCCGGGCCCTAGCTTCTTCATTTTTGATCGCAACTTCCTGTAACTTGCAGATATCCAGGACAGCCAAAACATCTCGAACCAGTTCGAATTTGGGCCAGGTTGGACGATTCTTTACAGAGTTACTTGCCCTTGAGTGATAAAATATTTTCCCATAGACTTATAATGGGGAAAATGTTGTCTGGGCCCTAGCTTCATCATTTTTGATCGCAACTTCTTGCAACTTGCAGGTATTCAGGACAGCCAAAACATCTCGGACCAGTTCGAATTTGAGCCAGGTTGAATCATTCTTTTCAGAGTTACTTGCCCTTGAGCGATGAAATAAATAATGGGGAAAATGTTGTCCGGGCTCTAGCTTCTTCAGTTTTGACTGCAACTTCTTGTAACTTGCAGGTATCCAGGACAGTCAAAACATCTCGGACCAGTTCGAATTTGGGCCAGGTTGAATCATTCTTTTCAGAGTTACTTGCCCTTGAGCGATAAAATATTTCCTATAGACTTATAATGGCGAAAATGTTGTCCGGGCCCTAGCTTCTTCATTTTTGATCGCAACTTTGTGTCACTTGCAGATATCCAGGACAGCCAAAACATCTCGGACCAGTTCGAATTTGGGCCAGGTTGGGCGATTCTTTACAGAGTTACTTGCCCTTGAGCGATAAAATATTTTCCCATAGACTTATAATGGGGAAAATGTTGTCCAGGCCCTAGCTTCATCATTTTTGATCGCAACTTCTTGCAACTTGCAGGTAACCAGAACAGCCAAAACATCTCGGACCAGTTCGAATTTGAGCCAGGTTCAATCATTCTTTAAGAGTTACTTGCCCTTGAGCGATAAAATATATAATGGGGAAAATGTTGTCCGGGCCCTAGCTTCTTCATTTTTGACTGCAACTTCTTGTAGCTTGCAGGTATCCAGGACAGTCAAAACATCTGGGACCAGTTCGAATTTGGGCCAGGTTGGATCATTCTTTTCAGAGTTACTTGCCCTTGAGCGATAAAATATTTCCTATAGACTTATAATGGCGAAAATGTTGTCCGGGCCCTAGCTTCAACATTTTTGTTCACAAGTTCTTGTAACTTGCAGGTAATCAGGACAGCTAAAACCTTTTCGAATGTGGGCCAGGTTGGATTATTATCTTCTCGCACTATGAAGTTTTGGACGGGATATAGGATCTGTCCCGTACATACGCATGTATGTATGTACGTATATTCACCGTTTGTCATCACTCTAGCTACCTCATTTATCAGCCGATTTTGATGTAAGGTCACACAAGTATTTGGTATGACATTACCTCAAACGAGCTTGCATTTCAGCATGATGGGGTCAAGGTCAAGGTCACAGTGGCTTTTTTTAGAAAAACTTTGTCATCACTCTAGCGCCTTCATTTGTAGACCGATTTCGATTTAACTTCACACAAGTGATAAGTATGGCAATATCTTGGACAAGTTTGTGTTTCAGCATTCTGAGGTCAAGGTCAAGGTCATAGTGGCTATTTTTAGAAAAATTTTGTCATCGCTCTAGGTCCTTCATTTATGGACCGAATTCAGTTTGATATCACACAAGTGATTGGTATGATAATATCTTGGACAAGTTTGCATTTCAGCGTTCTGAGGTCAAGGTCAAGGTCGCAGTGGCTATTTTTAGAAAAAACTTTGTCATCCTTGTAGCGCCTTCATTTATTGACCGATTTTGGTGAAACTTCACACAAATGTTTAGTATGACAATATCTTGAATAAGTTCGCGGTTTAGCGTCCTTAGGTCAATGTCAAGGTCATGGTGGCTATTTTTAAAAAAACTTGTCATCATTAAAGTGCCTTCATTTATGGAATGATTTCGATTGTACTTCACACAAGTGATAAGTATGACAATATCTCGGACAAGAACACGCTTCAGCATTCTGGGGTCAAGTGAAGGACACAGTGGCTATTTTTAGAAAAACTTAGTTATCGCTCTAGCCCCTTCAGTTTGTGGACTGAATTCAATTTGATATCCCACAAGTGATTAGTATGACAATATCTTTGACAAGTTTGCGTTTCAGCGTTCTTGGGTCAAGGTGAGCTTATAGTATAGGCTTGGTCTGTCGTATGTTCACACTTTTAAGCATCAATATTTGCTAAAGTAACTGGCCAATTTTGATCAAATTTGGCAGCAAAAAGGTCCCATAGACTTATAATGGGGAAAATGTTGTCCGGGCCATAGCACCTTTAGTTTTGACCCCAACTTCTTCAAACTTGCAGGTATCTAGGGCAGCCATAAAATATTGGACCAGTTGGAATTTGGGCCAGGTTGATGATTTTTGTCTTTTTCATTTTCCACCCTGAGGGTCACAGGTATGATACCACCACCTATGTGTTCTATTTGCCCTTAGAGTAACTTACCCTAGAGTACTGAGGCTAAATGGACTCAGGTGAGCTACAGGACCAATGGTCCTCTTGTTGTGTCACCCAAGACTAAGAGAAGCAAAACCATGGTATTGGTTTATGGCAGTGAAGATGGTGGTGGCATAAACTTTTAGTTAGGTTTTCTAGTTTATGCACATCATTCTGTAGAATTTATGTTAAGAAGTGGAACAACTTTTGTGACTTCCTGTTGACTTTTCTGGACAATGTTTCCCTTCTGAAAGTGGTCAACTCTTAGAGGAATGAGTTTGCTCCTATAACAGCAAAAATTCTTCCCTTCAAGAATGGACCCTTTTAGAAGGGAGGCAGAAGTTGAAATAAGCTGCTTCCCCCTGAAAGTGTACCCCCATTATGGTTAGGTCCCTTTCCCTATACCATAGCTTATGCAGAGAAATACGTAAAACATTCGGCTTATCTGGAGTTCTGAATTTATTCCAGGGAACTACAGAAGAACTTGAAGCTGTCGGTCAAGTATACAAGTTAGATGCTGATGGCTCTATACATATATGGTGGCCTAATAATACCATCACCAGATCATACCCACAGGACCTCTTTCTTATCAGTGATGATGTAAGTCACAAAACTTTGTTCCATTTTAGTTCTGACACCTTCCAGAGCAAAGGAGCTGTTATGTGATGACCTTATGTATGTGCATATAAGTGATCAAAAGTTTCACCCATGTTTATGTCAGTTTTTCAGTAACATGAGATAGGCTCATGATGCTTTGCATATCGTACTGATGAAAATTTTCATTGTGTTTTTTGGACATAAGATGGTACTTTAAGATACTAATGTTTGAGATAACAAGAGAAGACTGTATCTGAAAGCTGGTCAACTTGATTGTACAATCTGGGGATGTGTAAAAAAATGCTGGCAGCATGATAAGCACTGCTGACCTTGATGAGACTGTTCCAGCAGGAGCAGTCTGATCTTGGTCTACTCTGTTTGCTGAGATACTTCTGTCCCAGTACAGTTAAGAGCCCTGGTAGCTCTGTGGGTTAAGCGCTGGCCTGATGTAGCTGTCCTTGACTCAATTCCCACTGGAGGTGGAAATCTATTCAGCCATAAATGGAGCTCCATTTATTGCAAACAGCCTTTTATTATAACTCTCCTTCATCCTGGTATGACTGAAATATTGTTGAAAAGGACATGGAATTGCAAGTTATTTATCCATCCCAATACATTTGACTTCCCTTAACTCAAACAGTGATGTATTAAAGGTTTGCTTATTTCAGAGTGTGATGCTTTTGGTTAAATTGTATAAATTATTTGTACAAGTAACTGGGACATCCTTTGGACCTAGATAAATACGAGTTGTAAAAGGTAGTTCTAGTTATGATAGGTAGTTTTCTGTATAAATGAACCTGTACTCCAAACTTATGTGAAATATATCATAAGCTGTCAGAGTTCTGATCACATTGTATTTTTTCTCAAAGAAAGAAAACTAGATTTGGAGATAAAGAGAAAAGACTGTATTTAAGTAGTTAGTATATTTTCAGATGAGTGGAGTGAACAGCTCTGATGATTGGACAGAGGATGAAGATGATGATGACGATAGTGAAGACAGTGATGTTTCCTGGGAAACGGAGGGGGAGGAGTCAGCCGACTCAGAGACAGAAAGTGAAGAGGAAACACAAAAGGACAGCCAGTAAGTTGTTTATCGTAGTTAATATTTGAGGATGAAAGTTTGGGTACATGAGGCATTGCCATAGAAATAGAGACAGTTAAGCCTGATCAGTCTTCACTGTTTACTTTGTGCTTTATTCTAACAGGGAAGACTGTTCAGGTAGATAGATACACTTTCATGGGAAGCAACTATTCCATTTTCTTTCATGCCTCCCATCTCAAACAGTGTCAATATTTGCTCCTTTAGGAGCAAAGCAAAAAGGAAGTCACGGAAGTTACTTCACTTTGTAATATCAAGAGGTACGCATACACCTCAAAAGCTTTAATTATATGATTATATGATTTAATCGCTGTATTTGGGTTTTTGTAAGACTTGATTACTTACAGACATGTCTTAAATGTTAAGAAAGATAAATATTCTGGCTTTGTTACCTCTGTGTGTAAGGTCCAAAAGTGGAACGAGTAAAAAGGTAAAGGTTCCTCATAGCCTAGTGACCATGGGCAATTAGGTTTAGAAGCCCACTGTATCTTGGGCACAGCATATGAAAGGCAGAGCCCATCCCTATCCTTTTGCTGCTTTATCCTTTCCTGATTCGAAAAAGGTACCTATTTACTGCTCGGTCGACAGAGTGAGTTTACCCGTCACTAGTTGACGTAGGCCAGGATTCAACCGCAGGCCCTTCTGCACCATAATCAGAGCTCTAGATAAGAGGGAGTATTTGATGATAATAAGGGATAATTTTTGTTAATTCTGCATTAAAACATATATTGTGACCCCTCATCTGAACCGTCTCGTCGAGACGGTTCAGATGAGTGGTCACAACATATGGTTTCCATGAGAAATAAGAAAAATCATCCTTAATTATCATCAAATACTCCCTCTTATCTAGAGCTCTGCCATAATCAAGTCGGTCTGACCACTTGACCACAGTGCCTCTCTATGATGTTCACTGAATGTATTTTACTGTCCAGGAGTGTTACCATTTACACCAAAATACACCGTTTTCAAATATATTATGCTGTCTCTTCTCTGCTTCAAGTTTTGTCAACATTTGTCATAAATGTTTCATGACAAGTGTCCCACGAAAGGGATTTTGGCAAACAATGCAAACCCAGACCAGGTGCTGCAGAATAAGTTCGCATTGAATACATGAATTTCTTGTGAAAAATGGAAAAAAATGAAATCAGACTCCCCTTATATTGGAAATGGACATGTCCAAACTGTGTGTAGGAGAGTCTATTAGACATTGATAGGTTAAAAAATCAGTAAATACAATAACTACGATAATGAACCTAAAACTACTGGGACAGAAATGATTGATCAAGCAGTGTAGACCCAGGTTAGATTTCTCTGATCTGAGCAGTTTGATCAGGTATGCACTGTCTCTCATTTCAACAGTAATATTTCGACACATTGCAATGGTTGAAATGGTTAAATCCAGCATTTGGTTAAGGTGTCCCAATATTTAGTCTAATTATGGTACCAGATTTATACGACTACGAGATTGTGGCTTTTTCCCCACTCCAAAATAACCCCAGATTTGTAAATCAGTCTTGTGTTATTTTGCTATAAGGTGAGTTTTTTATTTTCCAAAACAATTCCAAAAATCTACATCTGTCTTTTAAGACAGATCTAGATTTTTATACGCCCGTTTTGAAAAAACGGAGGTATTATGTCGTGGCGCTGTCCGTCCGTCCGTCCGTAAACATTCTTGTGCGCGCCATAACTCAGTAACCATTTGGGATATCTTCATGAAATTTTATAGGCATATGTATTAGGTTGGGGGAACGTGTCGCGTACAAGAATGGTTGCTCCCCCTTTCTTAGTTTCGAAGTTATGCCCCTTTGATCATTTTTTCCCTGCAAGTCTTGTGCGAGCCATAAGTAGATAACCGTTTGGAATATCTTTATAAAACTTCATAGCAATGTGTATGAATTCCTGACGATGTGTCGCGTACAAAAATGGCTGCTCTCCCTTTCTTCGTTTTAGAGTTACGACCATTTCATTAGTACTTTGAGCCTATTTTTGTGTTTACTTACCTTGTGCATGCCATAACTTGGTAACCGTTTGGAATATCATGATGAAAGTTTATAGCAATGTGCATGATCACAAGACAATGTGTCATATATAAGAATGGTTGCTCCCTCTTTCTTAATTTTGGAGTAACCTCCATTTGATTAGTATTTTCAGGTGTTTCTCATTCACTCCATATCTCCTGAACCTTTTGAAATATTAGAATGAAGCTTTGTAGGAATGTGTATAATAATGGGGCAATGTATCCTGAACAGGAACCACAACTCTGGCTTACTTACTGAATTATCTGCCCTTGCATAAATTTCCTGTTTACTCTAACTCCTTAACCATTCGAAATAAATGGTATGTATATTATAAAAATCATTTCAAGGGATTATAGTACAACCAAAAAAGGCCTATCTAGTATGTTAGGTTATTTCCCTTGTACCACTTTGTCTGTCTATCCTTTTGTAGGCAATCTTGTTCATTCTGTTTCTGCTTTATGACATTTAAACGGGCGTATTATGCGCCGCTTGCGAAGCCCTTGTTGGGATATGTTTTGGAAGGAAAAGTCCTTGCATTATTACCAAATAAATATGTTAATGCTTTCAGGAGCAAGGCAGTATGGATTTGTGATGATAAGAAAAAAGAGGATTTGGACGAGTCTTTGAGACGACTTCAGGCAGCTATTACTGGACTATTGGATGTATTTCTGAAATTTTCAGGACCTTTCTTTAAGAACTCCAAACAAATTTTCCAGGATATTCTGTCAATTTTCAAGAGATGCAAAGAAATAGAGAAGCTAATGAAATCATCTTTCTTTAATGAACCAGAAATCTCTGACCTAATATCAGAAATTAAGGAGGAGTTACGCAAAGAAAATACAACTAAGCTGGCAAAGCATGTGGCTACAATATATAAATATAGAAATTCATCTCAGTATGATATTGATGCAGAAACTAAAAGTGATGGTAATGAAGGAAAAGTTGAAAGTAACAATAAAGCTTCAGAGTCAAGGACTGTTGACAATATACAGAGCAGTGAATTAGAGGCAGGAGCAAGGAATAATTTACATAATAGTGATTCTGAGTCAGCAGCATCAGACAGTCATCATGGCAGTGCATCAGCATCTGGGAATATGAAAGACCTCCAAAGTAATGAAACAGAGTCATCGGCTACTAGCAATGATGGAGATGGTTTCAAAGAAGATGAATCAACAAGAGAAAAGCTGCATAAGGCCCTAATTGATTATGGTACACATATAGATGATCCTATATTACAAATTATATTTGATACTTCATTACATTTAGCAGTTGCTAATAGTGCTAAGAAAAAACTAGTTTCTAAAGGTGCGTCTAATAAATCAGAAAATATAACTGACTCAGATGTTAACAGTGCCGAAGGTACAAGAACTTTAACTGATGAGAGCGCGTCAGAAACTTCTATTTCTGCTGCAGGCAAATCAGACACAAAAGATACGGGTGATTCTGGTTCTGTTGAGGACATAATAGAGTCAGCAATTATGTCAGTTTGTTCTGGTGATCATGACAGTTCAGAAGTTGCTGCTCTCAAACATAGTGCTAAGAGGAAAGTGGAAGAGATGTGTTGTAATGCCTTGGGAGACTCATTAGGTGCTCAGGCCATGGGGTCTGATATACAGAGTGGCAGTTTAGAGTCACCATCTAGTCCTTGTGTTGATTCTCAGTCAGATTCTGTGATAAAAACTCAGGACATTGCCAAATCAGACACAGAAAAACAGTCAGGTGATCCGGCAGAGAAGTTACAACTTCCAAGCAACCATAGAACTTTGTGTGTACGTGTTTGTAAAGCATTAAATACACGCTTGTATCATATACAGCAAGAGATGAATAGAAAGTGGTTAGTATTTAAATTTGGCTGTGATGAAAATGCTAGTGATATAGAGCTATTTGAGAAAATGCAAGCTAAAATGATTGAATCTCATGAAACACATGGAAGGCCTCTGTCATTATCAGATCTGCCTAAAGTTTCTGGAGAAAAGTCGGAGGCTCAGACTGATAAAGATGATCAGACTTCTGAGATTAAGAATGGTGAAAAATGTGAGAAAAGTGGTGAAAAGTCTAAAGATGTTGAAGTGGACAGCCTAGAAAGTGAAGGTGCAAACAGCAGTGTTGTGGGAAACGAAGATGTACACAATGAACATTCCTCAGGTGCGTTGATTTATCTTTGATATTTGTGTCTTGATTACGGAAGTACCCATCGTATGAGCACTATGTAACACACAGTTTCATTGGCTGGTTCAATGTCACTTTACAGTCAGTAAATTTGATATTGACTGATTTAATAGTTGTCAATACTTTTCATTTTGATGTCATTAGTATTTTCTTGACATGAAATAAACTAGAGTTTCTGCTTTGTACAGTTGGAACACACAAACACCTAGTTAGAATAAATTTTTTGGAGAAATACTGTGATCAGTCTCTGATGGTCAGTTATATGAGCCACGACATGATAAAACCAACAAAGTGGTATGTGCACCCTGTGAAGTCTCAGATCAGCCTGGGCAGCCACCCAGTGGTATCAGAGCTAGCTGTGTGCTTAAAGGGTAGCTAAGGGTCTAAGCTAGCTCCATATGGATATCAAGTTTATGCCACTATGTGTTTTGGCTGTGTCATGGCTCATATTGCAAGACACATTTTCTTATGCCATACCTCAAATAATTAGCTTTTATGTTGTGTGCATAAAATTTCATGGAAAGTCATTTGTTTTATTTTTGCCTCTCTGTAGACCACTTTTTGGATGCGCTATGTTGTCTGGGAAGCAACAGAAGTGGTTCCCATTTGTAGAAAGGGTGGAAAACATGGAACTTTACCCATACATCTTGATACATATAATTTTATTTTCTAGGATTTGAATTATGTAGTTCAGTGCATAGTGGTCATTGGTTCAAGTTCCAGGAACAGAAACCAACCAATCAGAAAGCTTTCAACACAGCTGTGAGGAAAGAGGTAATCAGGGCTCTAGATAAGGCATTTCTGATGATTATTTTGGTATAATTTGTCATTTCTGCATAAAAGAAAATCATACATAGTGGTCTTTACTAGATCTGCCTTGATGAATTGGTTTAAATGTGTTGCCACTTTGATTTTTTATATAAAATTTGAATAGAGGTTAAATTGGTTAATGCACATTGAGTTTAGTCATCAGATATTTTTTCCAGTAGAATTGCATATCCTATTAACAGACAAGACAGAACCCTTCCAAAAGGGGTCTTGTATTAAAGGAAACAAATCACTTAAAGAGAACTATCCATTTAGAAAGGAAGTAAAAATGAAAATGGTAAAGTTGCTTCCTTTGAAAGTGTATCCATTTACCTGAAAAACCAGTGTAATCAGAATATGCCATCTGTTTCACACCCCCTTGTAGGACAAAATGAGCTGCAACAAAGTGGCATGTGCACCCAGCAAAGACACAGATCAGCCTGGGCATCTGCCCAGTCTGAGCAGAGTTCCCTGTCAGCATGGCCGTAGCTTAGACTCTTAGCTAACATTAAAGTGCATGGCAAAGACTCTGATCAGACTGGGCAGATGCCCAGGCTGATCTGAGTCTTTGCTAGGCACACAGGCCACTTGGTTGGTTTTGTCCTGTACGGCTCATATGTATGAAAATGGAAGAGTAATACAAGTAGTATAGGGCCCAGTTGTCATAAGCATCATTAGCACTTACAGAAGCAAAAATAAAAACAGTTGAATTTGCAACAGCACTATAGCTCCAGGTGAGGTGGTTCATCATGAGCCGAACATGCCTCCATGGTCTAGTGGTTAAGAGCGCTGACACTTAAACGTCAAGTCTCTCATCGCTGTGGGTTTAAGCCTCAGTCGGCACACAAGTGAGAAAGCCAAGTTCTGCTTACAAAAGGTTTCATAGTTTTTCCCCAGGAGTCCTGTTTTGGCCCATGTTTGGTTAACTATCGGCTCATCATAAGTGAGATATTCTTGAAATGGCAGTGAAATATTCTTGGAACAGCAATAAAACCAGTATCAAACAAAAAAAATTAATAATCATATGCCGCCTTATCTGGATCTACACTGTTTGCCTTCGAGTCAGACGGTCTTTTAATTCTTGATTCAGTATAGCTTGAACAAAATATTTTTAGCTCACCAGAGCCGAAGGCTCCGGGGGAGCTTATAGGATAGGCAGTTGTCCGTCGTCGTCGGCGTCTGTCGTATGTCGTATGTCGTCTGTCGTATGTCGTCGTCGTCCGTCAACACTTTTAAACAACATCTCCTCTGAAGCCACTGGGCCGATTGGGCCCAAATTTCATCTGTAGCATCCTTGGGCTGGGGGATTGAAAGTTTGTGTTTTTTATGAAAATCTGCCCTTTAGTTTGGTTGCTATGGCAACTTAGAGTTCCCATAGACTTATAATGGGGAAAATTGAAAAATGGCATTTTCTGCCAAGCCATTGCAGAAATGTTGACAGAACTTTTATAGAAATGTTCCTTGAGAAATCTTCTATCAGCTGTATGATATTTTGGCCCACTGCCCTTTTATTGGTTGCCATGGAAACCAAAATGCAATCAAAAAGTAAAAAAAATACTTAAAAACTATCTCCTCTGGAACCACAGGGGCGCTAAGGCCCAGCTGTCATCTGTAGTATCCTCAGGCTGGGGGATTGAAAGTTTGTGTCTTTTATGAACATCTGCCCTTTAGTTTGGTTGCTATGGCAACTTAGAGTTCCCATAGACTTATAATGGGGAAAATTGAAAAATAGCATTTACTGTCAAGCTATTGCAGATATGCTTACAAGACTTTTATAGAAATGTTCCTTGAGAAGTCTTCTGTTAGCGTTGATGTTTTTGGGCCCACTGCTCCTTTTATTGGTTGCCATGGAAACCAAAATGCAAAAATAATGGAAAAAAATAATTACAAAATTATCTCCTCCTGAAGAAGCCACTGGACAGATAAGGCCCAGATTTCATCTGTAGTACCCTTAGGCTAGGGGATTGAAAGTTTGTGTTTTATATGAAAATCTGCCCTTTAGTTTGGTTGCTATGGCAACTTAGAGTTGCATTGACTTATAATGGGGAAAATTGAAAAATCGCATTTACTGCCAAGCCATTGCAGATATGTTGACAAAACTTTTATACAAATGTTTCTTGAGAAGTCTTCTATCAGCTATATGTTTTGGTCCGCTTCCTTTTTTGTCGCACCTGCTTTAGCAAGGTGCAATATAGGCGTCCGGTTTTCCGTCCGTCCATCCGTCAACCCGTCCGTCCGTCCGTCTGTTCACATTTACGTCGACCCTAAATTTTAAGTCCATTCAAATGACTTTTTCTCTGAAACCACTGCACCCTTGGTTCTCAAATTTCACATGCTGCATGAGCAGACTACAGGGCTTCTGAATAACAAAATTCAGCTTGGTCCAGAATCCAAGATGGCCGCTGTTACTAAAAATAGCAAAACAATAAAATCACTTTTTTCTCCAGAACCACTTGGTATATTTGGCTGAAATTTTATATGGAGCATTAATGGGACCTTGGTTTTAAAAATTATCAAAATGATAAAAATCTGTAGCGGAATTAGGTCACAGTGACCTACTTTCTGTTTACGAGTCCGAGTTTGCAAAAACACCAATATCTCAAAAATACCTGAACATATTTAGGTCAAATTTAGTAAGAATGGTCCTTAAATGAAGTTTTTTTAAATTTAAGCGAATTGAGACCATCCAAGATGGCCGCCAGCCACTGTTACTAAAAATAGAACAATATGAAAATGACAATATCTCAAGAGGCCCTGAATGGAATTGGACTAAATGTGTATCAAAATGATCCTTGCATGAAGCTGTTTCATGATTTTTTCAAATTAACCATCCAAGATGGCAACCATCCACCGTTACTAAAAATAGCGAAAAACATGAAACAATAATATCTCGTAAACTACTGAATGGATGTTGACCAAATATGTTTCAAAATGACACTTTTATCAAGTTCTTAAAGTGAAGGTGCAAATCAGGTGCGACATAGCGTTCCGCGGAATTCTTGTTATTATTGGTTGTCATGGAAGCCATAAAGCAAAAGAAGGAAAAAAATCCCTTAAAAAATGATCCCTTCTGAATCCACTAGGCCGATTGGGCTGATTTTATCTTTAGTATCCTTGGGCTGGGGAAGTGAAAATATGTGTTTTTCTTTTATGAGAATCAGCTTCTTCGTTTGGTTGCTATGGCACAATAGGGAAAATTTTACTGCAATCAAAATATGGAAAACAGTTATATATTTTGTTATCAACTCAACAGACTGTCAGACTGAGACTTTGTAGTAGTATATTTTGTATTAGCCTGTACAAATGTGACAGCAGTTTTGAAAGCAATTTTGAGCTAGAGATCTGGTGAGCTTTGTGGCCCGTGGGCCTCTTGTTTTGAAATTTTGCTGACGTAAATTTTGTCGTCTACTTTTTTGGTGCTTTAAGGGAAAATATTTTCTTATTGCAGTTGATGTTATTACAGTCTAGTCTTCCTGAAGGAATCTTAGTGAAGGCATTTGAGGATAGAATGGTAAGTTGATTGAGTAACTCTGCGGAGTACTGAAATTCAGTATACTTTGAATGTTAAATTTCCTTGAACATATTGACAGATATCAAACTTGTGAGCTATAATTAAGTCACATTACTGAATTGGTTGTAGTTTTGTTACATTGACATTATTTTCATGGTCAATATGCCTACATAGCAGGTTTTTGAGAAAATGACACCGAGGAAATACACTGGTGAGGCAGACGTCTGGTTCTCTGAAAAATATTTCTAGTTTAGGTTATCCCAATCTGATTGATTGAATTGTTGCTTTACATCCACGGTAAACAGCTATGGTCATGTCGGGACGGTCAGTTAACCTAACCACACTATTCCTGGGCGGGCTTAGACCTCCTAAGCGGTTAACCAGTGCTATGTGCTCGTATTTCTGCCAATAACTAACAACTGTCCTTGAATCAGCGGAAGGAGAAACGAAAGTGTGTGGCCAGACCTGGTATCGAATCCAGGACCTCTGACATGTCAGATGCACTATGGACTGCGCTATGCGGCCCTGCTCCCAATATGAAGACACCATAAAAAAATAAGTACTGGGACAGATAGGTCTGAGCAAACAGTGCATAGCTATTTCAGACTGCCCCTGGAGCAGTCTGATCAGGGCCTACAATGTTTGGCATTCCATCTGCATGTTTTGGATGTATTACTGCCTTGTAAATTCAAACTTCATTTTCAGGACAGTAACAGTTTCGGGGTTCCTAAGTTTAGAAAGTTTACAGTGATTAGTAACAGTAAATCAGCAGCTTCTCTTTCAGGATTTATTTGCTGTGATGATAGTTGGCCCATCGAAAACTCCCTATGAAGATGGCCTATTTGCTTTTGATGTCCAGTTACCTGCCAACTTTCCCTCATCTCCACCAGTTTTTCACTACCTCTCTTATTGCAATGAACGACTTAATCCGAACCTCTACGAGGATGGTAAAGTCTGTGTAAGCCTTCTGGGAACCTGGTCAGGAAAGGTAAGTGTATTTAAGAAAAGAGCAGCGTCGTGTGACTTCCAACAATGTGGCGATTGGATTGTGACATTTAGCTCATCCTTCTCATTTACGCAGCATATTCAGAGACCGCGTTGTTGGCTCTATGGCTTTGACCACTTCCATAGAATACTGATCTGACAAGCAAAGGCTCTGATCAGACTGCACTGATCAGAGCCTTCGCTTGTCACAGATGCCACATTATTGGAAGTCAAGTTGTGGCTCAAATATACTATTGTGCAAGGTTACCATGGTCAGGGAAGAACATCTGGAAAATGATTTTTCCTGCTGCTGGAAAAGTTAGGGAATTATTTTTTGGTCAGGGGAATTTGAAGAGGACTTGAAAAGTCAGAGATTTGAACATAACTTCAGAAAATATAAGACAGTCTGCTCAATACAGCAAGGATATTCCATGCACTTAAGTACTTATCTTCCTTCCTGATTAAGGGTTATTCTTAAAAAGAAAGGGAACAAGTATATATTTAAGAGTGACCCCAATTTTCAAGTTATACATCTAGCATGAGTATGATTAGCTTTAGAATCTGTATAGGAGTATGGAAATTGAAAAAGTCAGGGGAAAATTAGGGAAAACAGCTGTATTCCAGAACATCACTCCAGCCACACTAAATGAGCTAATCACTGATTATTGCTCAGATTTCAATGGGACTGCTCAGATTTCAATGGGATAATTCTCACCCAGGCTGCATGGAAAATTATCCCATTGAAATCTGAGCAGTCCCAGTGAAATCTGAGCAATAATCAGTGATTAGCTCATTTAGTGTGGCAGGAGTGATGTTCTAGAATACAGCTGTTTTTTACTTCAAAAACTGTGTCACTCGCAGGTGAGTGAGGTCCCAGAATACGACCGAAAGGGTATTTTGAAGTGGAGGATGAATAGCAACCCCGATTTTGGCGTAATGTAAAATTAAAGTGGCCCGTACAGTATAAGATAGTCAGTGTAAGGCAGAATTTGGGGGATTTTGTTGTCAGATTTGCTGATACAGTATGCACTGGACTGCAATATACACGAGCACATGTTTCAATGTTCTCTTATAATTTAGAATCTTCTGTGCTACTGTAGATTATCCCTTTAGGCGTCAAAAAAGCATACAACAAAATTTACGCCTGCAAACTTAAAAGAATATGTTTTGTCCAAGCTAAATTATATTAAGAATTCAAAGACCAGATGCAAACAGTATAGATCCAGATGAGGAAGCTCATTGTGAGCATCTTCATCTGGATCTACGTTGTTTGCAAATTAACTTTTTTTTTTCATTTTTCGTGCTTTAAATTAAATTAATGCCACTGTTTATCATTTCAGGGAAGTGAAATGTGGACAAGTAAGTCAAGCCTGCTTCAAGTTCTGGTCTCTATACAGGGTAAGTGTATTGAAAGGATTTATGTCCTATGACAGTAGTCGGTGGGGAGGGGGGGGGGGGGGGGGGGGGGGAGTGTATTTATGCCCATATTCATGTTTGAGGATAATTCTGAAATAATTTTTCAATGAAAACATACATTGTGACCCCTCATTAGAACCGTCTCTATGTTTTATGAAGAAAAATGGAAAATATTCCTAAATTCAAGCACATGAGGGCAAACAGTGTAGATCCAGATGAGGTGGCTCATAATGAGCCACCTCATCTGGATGTAGGCGTTTGTAAATACAACCATTTCCATTTTTAACACTTTGAGTGTTAATAGTACAGACATATTGATGATGTCAGGGGCGGATCCAGAAATTTTGGAAAGGGGATTCAAATTAGCTGAGGGGGTTCAATTTGTGCAGTTTGGCCATTTTTTCCTAAAATTCCTCATGAAAATGAAATAGTTAAGGCTGAAGAGGGGGTTCGTTTGAACCCCCTCTGGATCTGCCATTGGATGTTGAATTTATTTAGTCCAAAAAGTTGGACATTCTGACATACTTATAGGTTTTAGAAACAGTCAGTTATCCCTGTTTATAACAAATGTAGGGCAGCAAGTTAATGAAGCATATTGTAAAACACTTATATTTGGCGGTCCCTTTATTTTGTTGATATTGGCGGACAAAAAGAAAATCGCCAAATTAAAATGCCGCCAACATCCAGAACAAAGATCCCTCATAAAAGGCAGATCTAGAGTTTTGGGGCAGTTGTTGAGGGAAAAAATTACCCATCCTATAACCAAATAAATATAGTAGTAATGTCCCAATACATTTCTGCAGGTTTAATATTGGTGAGTGAGCCATACTTCAATGAGGCTGGCTATGAGAAACAGCGAGGAACTCAGCATGGTCAGGAGAACAGCAGAATGTACAACGAGATGGCCGTGCTGAAACTTGTCCAGGTTAGCAGAGCTTCCACATAAGGAGAGTGATAATTCTCTTCTTAGTTTTATGAACAGCTATCCCTATTGTGTTTAAATATTGGGACACTTAAAAACCATTAATTTTCCATTTGGAACAAATGGAAAATTATTGGTTTTAGGTGTCTCAATACTTAAGCACATTTGAGTAACTTCATGTTCATACTAAAACTGTTAGAGAAAATTTTTTGGAACATTGTGACACAGAATGATTAAGTCTTTGTCAATGCAAATAATCTTTAAGAAAATTGCAAGCTTTTCAAACATTTCTATTAGCTGTTAGTGAAATATGGATCTGTTTGCTGGGGGAGAGGGTTGTGGGATTTGGGGATTGGGGAGGGGATGAGATACTTTTTGATGCAGTTGTTATAACCTTTCTATCTGTCCACCTATTCACCATTTAACAATTGCATTTTATACTCTTATTAATAATTCCTAAAATTTGAATTTGATTTGCTGGTGGAGTAGCAGTGCCATCAGTGGATCGATCTGCCCTTGTTTCCGTAGCCTCTTCTGTCTCAGTATTTAGAGTGGTCATATGGAATTTTTGATGGACTTCAACACTTATGCAAACAACTTCTCTGAGTATTGAATCCACTTGTGCAAACATGCACTTGCATAACCTGATAACCTGCTTAATTTTTTTTATCATATGACGTAGCTGTTATTCAGTGGATAACGTTGTGTCATAAAAATCATATTACCACACATGTAATAACACTTTCATGTACAGGTAACATTGTTGACAATGTCCATGTCAACAATGCGTTTTCTTATTGAAAAAATGTTCAGTTTGAAAGCATTAAAATCCCATTTTAATGGGTCATATGATAAACATGGTCATTTCATATGACATTTATGAGACTCTCGGAAGGCTCAGTTCATAAATGTCATATGAAACGACCACTCATGTGAGATGCTGTATATCAGTCACAGGTCTACAGTTAAGTAGTTCATTTCTAGTAAAGGGTTATCTTCCTTGTTTGTTTCCAGTCCATGACAAAGATGGCCCTGACCCCACCCAGTATGTTTCTGCAGGAGACCAGAGATCACTTGAACAGGACTGGTGAAAGGTAACTTTTCCTTCATTGTTCAGTCATGCCTGTGAGTCCCTTTAATAAAAGTCTGACAGTTAATGTAGGGGTGCTGAATGCCAAATCGCACTTAAGGTATATGGGTACCTTAACACATTCTTTTGAATGGAGACAACTTTCGTGACTTCCTGTTTGCTTCCCTGAGTGACAAAATTCCTGAAGGAAAGAGTCTGCCCCTAGGGGAGAAACTCTTTCCTCAAAGTGTTGACCCCTTTTGAGATATGAAGCAAAAATGAAAATGCCCAAGTTGCTTCCCCAGAAAGTATATCCATTCAACTTCAGTTGATTTTAGTGTATATATGGATGCAATATCAAAGATCATCATCATGATCTGTCAGTGCTTGTATCCGTTCTTAAGAGGCTACTCTTTGAGGAAAGAAACTGCTTTCAGCAATAGCAAATTCTTTCCTTTAAGAGCAGCTCTGACATTGTACAAATGTGCTTATTGCTCCGCTTTTCAAATTGGTCAGAGTATATTTTACAAAAGAAATTGTTGTTACAAAAACGTGCGCATTTGTTTGTCCATGGCTTTTTCTTTGACTGGTCAATGCAAATTTTGACTGACACAGGTCAGTTAGGAAAGAGATTCACCCTTCAGGGAAGCAAGTGCTATTTTCCAACAGTTATTTTTCTTGAATGGTGTTCAAAATATGCAGATATATCCAGCTTGCCAAATGCATTTATTGGAGTTTCAGGAGGAAAGGGTTTAGAATTTAATTCTTAGACAACTATGCTTTGTTCTTCATGGAAAGAAACTTTGTTACTAGAAAGTACATTGTTGTACTTTTACCTTTTTTAGACTGGAAACCAGTTTTTGGGGTATTATGCATACAGTGCAGAACCAGTTCAGACACTGCAAAAAGTGGTGTCTGATCAGGGTCTACACTGTTTACTTACAGGAATTTCTATGCTAAATGCAATAAAAATGGTGATATCTACCAGAAAGTCTAAAACTAGAAATGGACTCATTTAAATAAGGAATGACAAGTCTACTGGTGTAAAAATAAAGATTAATATTTTCATGGGCTTTTGTTGTGGTGAAAATGACTACTATCATGTACCTTTCAGAATGGTTGAGAGACTAGAGTCATGGATAGAACTTTCCAACAACCAGAGAAGTCTATCCAAGACAGAAAACCAATCACAAGACACTAAGAAGGAAACCAGTCAGGGATCACATGACCAGCTTTGTAACCATGACAGTGTGAATGAGAATGATGTATCGGGTGGTTCTGATGTTGTAATGGTGCCAGATTTTCCATTGTTGCCAGCTTCTAAAGGATTCTGCCTCACTTTGAAAAAGCACCTTGATAACTATAAAAACATTTTGAAGGAACATATATGGAGAAAGGATTTGCCAAATCACTAGTGCTCAACTTTGTGTGATATTGTAACTTATTTGCATCTTAACAAAACCTGTCTTATGGTGAATAGGTTCATTTTCAGGGGAAGCATCTTTTCCATTTTTGCCTCCCTTCTCAGTGGGGGGTCAAATCCAGAAGAATTTGCTCCTTTTAGAGCAATTTGTAAGAGTAGATCCTGTTCTAGAAGGGCTTTATCATTCAGAGAAGCAAACAGGAAGTTACAAAAGTTGTTCTTTGTCCCCTTTGTAAAAATTACAAAAAATGCATACCCATAGACCTTAAGTTTTATGGGTGAAAAAATTCCATGGTTTAGGCACCATGTTTTCAAGAGAGAACTTTAGTAGACTAATAGTTGCTGCCCCAGTTGCCAAATTCCATCTTCAAGATCGGTTCCTCTTACAAGTATAGAATTTACTCTCAAGAGAAATCTTTCCTTTAAAGGGTAGCTGTTAGGAGAAAGGAGGTAAATATTTATGCAACAGTTACTTCCCTTGGAAGTATATTCATACATGCTTTTTTAGAGAATTAAGAAAGATGGACAGGCTTGTGTCTGTAACAGCAATATGAAGGAATGAATTGTGAATTTCTCAGTACAGCCTGCTTACATTGGTACTCAGTCACATTGGTAGTCAGTTTAACAATTTCCCTGCCATCTCTCTGAAAAACAAGAAAATCGGTGAAACCGATGGATGCTCCCCGAAGGCTTGGAATAGGAGAATGGGTATCCTGGTGAAGGTGTGATTTTCTGTGTAAATTAAATACAATTTAAAATGGAAAAAAAATAATTCTCTTAAATACTTTGAGGAGCGGCTGTAGCGTAGTGGATAACACTCCAGAATACCAATCCAGGGGTCGCAAGTTCGATCCCCCGCTTCTCCGGTCTTTTGGATGAGACTTTAAACCGAGGTCCCGTCTCCATATGACCTCGTTGTTCGTGGGACGTTAAACCCGAGTTCACTCACTCACTCACTCACTAAATACTTTGAAAGCAATGCTCTAAATATGAATACAACTGACTGGGATACAGTTATGGTTCTTCTGCTCTGCACTTCTTGTCATTGCCCTCTATTATTAATATGTGAAGTTTCATTCATGTTCTCTTAAATATGTACAGAGATATACTCCAGACATGCTAAATAACTGAAAAAATAGGAAGGGAGCTAACTCTGTAATTACAAAAGATAGGGTTATAGTTCTTAAGCTCTGCACTTCCTTTCATTACCCTCTATGAATGTGTGAAATTTCATTTAGTTTCCTTCAATACTTCCTAAGATATGCTCCATACAAGCAAAATAAAGCATAAAAATAAGAAGGGAGCTAACTCTGTAATTACTTATGACAGGGTTATCATTCTTGTGTTCTGCACTTTCATTTATTGCCCTCTATTAGTGTGTGAAGTTTCGTTAAGTTCTCTTATATACTTTCAGAGATATGCTCTGGACATGCAAAATACTGAAGAAATAGGAAGGGACCTAACTTTGTAAAAACTTAAGACAGGGTTATGGTTCCTGTGCTCTACACTCCCTCTTATTGCCCTCTTTCAATGTATGAAGTTTCATTTAGTTCCCTTCATTACTTTTGGAGATGTGCACCGGACAAGCTTAATATTGAAAAAACTGGAAAGGGAGCTAACTTCGTAAATTCTTGTGATAGACTTACGGTTCTTGTGCACTACACTTCCTCTAATTGTCCTCTATTAATGTGTGAAGTTTCATTTAGTTTCCCTTTATACTTTCAGAGATATGCTCCGGACAAGCAAAATATTGAAAAAAACTGGGAAGGGAGCTAACTTCATAAATACTTTTGATAGGGTTATGGTTCTTGTGCACTGCACTTCCCCTCATTGTCCTCTATCAATGTGTCAAGTTTCATTTAGTTCCCCCTTATACTTTCAGAGATATGCTCCGGACAAGCAAAATATTGAAAAAAAACTGGAAAGGGAGCTAACTTCGTAAAAACTTGTGACAGGGTTATGATTCTTGTGCACTGCACTTTCTCTTATTGTCTTCTATCAATGTGTGAAGTTTCATTTAGTTCCCCCTTATACTTTCAGAGATATGCTCCGGACAAGCAAAATATTGAAACAAGAGGGCCATGGTGGCCCTGAATCGCTCACCTGAGCATTAATCAGTTCACTGGCTCTGGTGAAGATTTATAAGAGTTTTTACCATACATGGGAATGGCGGCCACCTTGGTTATGTGACCAAGATCATTTGAAGAACTTTCAATCCTTTGACCCATGTGCAGGCTCAATATGAAATTTGAGTTTAGTCTGCCCAGTGGTTTCAGAGATGTTTGAAAATGTTTGAGGATGGATGACAGAGGCAGCTAACACAACTAGAGCATGTGAGCAGGGGCTCACGTATACCCCCGGCCAGCGCCACCGCAAAATAAAAACACATTTAATACAAGCAAATGTTAACTAACAGACAGACAGATGGACAATCTATTACAAATCCAGTGAAGGGCCTATAAACAAACACCAAAAGGTTCCATTAAAATAAATGCAAATTATGTTATCAAAAAAATATACAACATATGTTTACATAAACTTCTATGTCTGCAACCTTGACCTAAAGTCAGCAGCAGCATCCCAATGATGTCAACTAATCAGTTTAAAGCTAGATGTAAACCTAATAACATAGCAATCTGAGAAATTTTTTCCATAAATTTTCCCATTTATTGCATTGGAGTGAGAGATGGGAAAAAGAAAAAAAGAAATGAAGGCCAAAATAAATCTTAGCATCTTGATTTTCTTCCCACCAATATATATGGCCATTCTCAAGATGTATACAAAATTTGAAGACTGTGGCTCTCATGAGAACAGAGAAATCTGTGACAAAAAGTTAATTGGAGAGAAAAAAAAATGGACAAACAAAGGGAATGAAAAGCAGGAGGAGGCTGATTCTCTCTTACACAGTACAACTTGTCATACACAACGTTTGAACAAAATTTCAAAATCCTAGCTAAAGTGGTTCCTAAGAAATCTTTGACAGAAATTTTATTGGAGAGAAAGAAAAAATGGACAAACAAAGAGAATGATAAGCAGGAAGAGGCTGATTCTCTCTCACATGATACAACTAGTCATACCCAATGTTTATACAAAATTTCAAAATCCTAGCTGAAGCAGTTCCTGAGAAATCTGTGACAATAATTTAATTGGAGAGAAAGAAAAAATGGACAAACAAAGGGAATGATAAGAGGAAGAGGCTGATTCTCTCTTACATGGTACAACTAGTCACACCCAACATTTGTACCAAATTTCAAAGCCCTAGCTGTAGTAGTTCCTGAGAAATCTGTGACAAAAATTTAATTGGAGAGAAAGAAAAAATGGACAAACAAATGGACTGATAAGCAGGAAGAGGCTGATTCTCTCTTACATGGTACAAATAGTCATACACAATGTTTGTGCCAAATTTCAAAGTCCTAGCTTTAGTGTTCCTGAGAAGTCTGTGACAAAAATTAATTGGAGAGAAAGAAAAAATGGACAAACTAAGGGACTGATAAGCAGGAGAAGGCTGATTCTCTCTTACACAGTACGACTAGTCATACCCAAGGTTTATACAAAATTTGAAAGTCCTGGCTGTAGAGGTTTCTGAGAAATCTGTGACAAAAATTTAATTGGAGAGAAAGAAAAAATGGACAAACAGGGGGACTGATAAGCAGGAGAAGGCTGATTCCCGCGTACACAGTACATCTAGTCATATCCAACGTTTATACCACATTTCAAAGTCCTAGAAATAGCAGTTCCTGAGAAATATGGGACAAAATATTATTTGGAGAGAAAGAGAAAATGGATAAACAAAGGGACTGATAAGCGGAAGAAGGCTGAATCTCTCTTACGCGGTACAACTAGTCATACCCAACGTTTGTATCAAATTTCAAAGTCCTAGCTTTAGTGGTTCCTGAGAAATCTGTGACAGAAATTTAATTGGAGAGAAAGAAAAAATGGACAAACAAAGGAACTGATAAGCAGGAGAAGGCTAGTTCTCTCTTACACGGTACAACTAGTCATACCAAACGTTTGTACCACATTTCAAAGTCCTAGCTATAGCTGTTCCTGAGAAATCTGTGACAAAAAATTAATTGGAGAGAAAGAAAAAATGGATAAACAAAGGGACTGATAAGCAGGAGAAGGCTGATTCTCTCTTACACGGTACAACTAGTCCTACCCAACGTTTGTACCAAATTTCAAAGTCCTAGCTTTAGTGGTTCCTGAGAAATCTGTGACAGAAAAAATGTTAACACACACACACACACACACAAACATATTAACGGAAAGACCAAAAACTATATACCCCCTACATACTTTGTATACCGGGGGTATAAATACTGTAAGGCTCAGGAGGTGAGCTGAAAATGGCAGAGTCGCTTCTAAGAAAAGTTCCCGTTCATGTTGAGTTCCTTTGATGGATTTGAACTAGACTGAATTAGGCAAACACAGATGATTGAATGGTAGCATCATTATCTCACTGTGTTGAAACTAATGTATTCCAAGGAGTTTGTGGCTGGCATCATTGCAATGTTAGTTCTGATTCTTGCAGCTTAACTTAATTTAGATTTGACCTAGTGACCTAGCTTTTGACCCAACATGACCCAGTTTCAAACTTATTCTAGATTTTATGGAGATATACAGTCTGACAAAGTTTCAAGAAGATTGGATCAAACCTGTGCCCTTTAGGGTGTGCACAAAGTTTTTCTAAGATTTGACCTAGTGACCTAGTTTTTGACCTGACATGATCCAGTTTCAAACTTGGCCTGGATATTGTGAGGATAAACATTCTGACAAAGGTTCATAAAGATTAGATCAAAACTGTGCCCTCTAGAGTGTACACAAGGTCATTCTTATATCTGATCTAGTGACGTAGTTTTTGACCCGACATGATCTACTTTCAAACTTGGCCTAAATATTGTGATGATAAACATTCTGACTAAGTTACAAAAAAATTGGATCAAAACTGTGTCCTCTAGAGCGTACACAAGGTTTTTCTAAGATCTGACCTAGTTTTTACCCGACATGACCTAGTTTCAAACTTGGCCTAGATATTGTAAGAATAAACATTCTGACAAAATTTCATTTGGTTTGGATCAAAACTGTGACCTCTAGAGCATACACAAGGTTTTCCTAATATCTGACCTAGTTTTTGACCCGACATGACCCAGTTTTAAACTTGGCCTGGATTTTGTAAGAATAAACATTCTGACAACGTTTCATTGAGATTGGATCAAAACTGTGCCCTCTGGAGCGTATACAAAGTCATTCTTAAATTTGATCTACATGTAGTGACCTAGTTTTTGACCTGACATGACCCAGTTTCAAACTATACCTAGATTTCATAAAGATAAACATTCTGACAGAGTTTCATGAAGATTGGATCAAAACTGTGCCCTCTAGGATGTACACAAAGTTTTTTTTAAGATTTGACCTAGTGACCGACTTTTCGACCCAACGTGACTCAGTTTCATAGGGAGCTTAGATATATGGACAATAAACATTTTGACATATTTTCATGAAGATTGGATCAAAACTATGCCTTCTAGTGTGTACGCAAGGTTTTTCTAAGATTTGACCTAGTGACCTAGTTTTTGAAACGCCATGACCCAGTTTCAAACTTGTCCCACATATTATGAGGATGAACATTCTGACAAAGTTTCATGACTTTTGGATCAAAACCGTGCCTTCTAGAGCCTACACCAGGTTTTTCTAAGATTTGACCTAGTGACATAGTTTTTGACCCGACATGACCCAGTTTCAAACTCAGCCTAGAGCTTATGGAAATAAACATTCTGACAAAGTTTCATAAAGATTGGATCAAAACTGTGTCCTCTAGAGTGTACACAAGGTTTTTCTATGATTTGACCTAGTGACCCAGTTTTTGACCCGACATTACCCAGTTTCAAACTTGTCCTACATATTATGAGGATAAACATACTGACAAAGTTTCATGAATTCTGGATCAAAACCGTGCCTTCTAGAGCCTACACAAGGTTTTTCTAAGATTTGACCTGGTGACATAGTTTTTGACCCGACATGACCCAGTTTCAAACTCGGCCTAGAGCTTATCGAGATAAAATTTTGTGACAAAGTTTCATAAAGATTGGATCAAAACTGTGTGACCCAGTTTTTGACCCGACATGACCCAGTTTCAAAATCGTCCTACATATTATGATGATAAACATTCTGACAAAGTTTCATGAATTTCGGATGAAAACTGTGCCTTCCAGAGCGTACACAAGGTTTTTCTAAGATTTGACCTAGTGACCTAGTTTTTGACCCGACATGACTCAGTTTTGAATTTAGCCTAGAGTTTATGGAGATAAACATACTGACAATGTTTCATAAAGATTGGATCAAAATTGTGTCCTCTAGAGCATACACAAGGTTTTTCTATGATTTGACCTAGTGACCTAGTTTTTGACCCGACATGACTCAGCTTCAAATCTGTTCGAGATATTATAAAAATAAACATTCTGACAAAGTTTCATGAACTTTGGATCAAAACTGTGCCTTCTACAGTGTACACAAGGTTTTTCTAAGATTTGACCTAGTGACCTAGTTTTTGACCCAACATGACCCAGTTTCAAACTTGGCCTACAGTTTATGGAGATAAACATTCTGACAAAGTTTCATAAAGATTGGATCAAAACTATGTCCTCTATAGTGTACACAAGGTTTTGCTATTTGACCTAGTGACCTAGTTTTTATCCGACGTGACCCAGTTTCGAACTTGTCCTAGATATTATAAGGATAAACATTCTGACAAAGTTTCATGGACTTTGGATGAAAACTGTGCCCTCTAGAGCATACACAAGGTTTTTCTAAGATTTGACCTAGTGACCTAGTTTTTGACCCGACATGACCCAGTTTCAAACTTGGCCTAGATTTTATAAAGACTAACATTCTGACAAAATTTCATAAAGATTGGATCAAAACTGTGCCCGCTAGAGTGTACACAAGCAAAAGTTGACGGACGTCCGTCCGGACGTCCTGACACACGTACAACGGACGACGGACATCAGGGTATCCCAAAAGCTCACCCTGAGCACTTAGTGCTCAGGTGAGCTAAAAACTGGAAAGGGAGCTAACTTTGTAAATACTTGTGATAGGGTTATGGTTCTTGTGCACTGCACTTCGCCTTGTTGTCCTCTGTCAATATGTGAAGTTTCATTTAGTTCCCTCTTATACTTTCAGAGATATACTCCGGACAAAAGTGTGACGGACGGACTGACAGACGGACGGACAAATCGGCAACTATATGCTCACCCTTCGGGAAGCATCAAAAAGTGGGAGCCCAAAGGAGTTGTTTCTAATCTATGGTTACATCAGTATGGCAAATGTTACAGGTGCAAATTTTCGACTATTGTCTCTCGTGCCACTGCAGGGTAAATTCACCAAAAATAATGTGTTGGCAGCGAAACTGTTAAGGCATTGAGTGTCATATCAACAAAGTCCAGTGACTGTGAGAGCAAACTTCACATGCTCTGACCATGCATAAACCGTATGGCAAGTTTTGTTATGATGCAGAGAATATAAAAAGATGTATATTTGGTTAACATATTCTATACCTGTCTTTCATTTTCACCATTTGCCAAATGCATTTGTTTTTGTCAGTTTCAGATAAAAAAGGTTTAGATGATTATTTCTGAGACAATTTTGGTTGTTCTGTATAAATAGAATGTACCGTATTTCTTTGATTATAAGACAGGGTTTTTTCCCTTTCAAATCAATCCCAAAGATCTAGATCCATCTCTTAAGATGGATCTCGATCTTTGGGATTGATTTGGAAGAGGAAACCCTATTTTATAGCTGAATTATACAAGATATTAATTTACATATTTGTGGTAATTTTGGAAAGGTAAATCCAACCTTATAACCGAATAAATAAGGTAAATTGAAACCAGCCACTTGAACAGCTTTTAATGAGGGTCATGATATCTGAAAAAAAATATGTTGTGGCCACTCATTGGGCAGTTATAATGAGGGGTCACAACATTGTAATGGTGAGACAAGAAAAATTATTCCAGAATTCTCATCATAACTCTTATCTTATCTGTAGATCTGTGTTATTTGCTTTAAACTGTCTTTCACTTATTTTTGTCACCTTCACATAGATTTAAAATGTCCCAACAGTTCTGCCATAAGCTGGCTATTAAATATAGTGGTTCATTTCTGCTAAGTTTGAATCCGAAGTAAACCTCTGAAGATGAATGTGTACACATAATTTTTTTCAAAGGTTGCCTATTTTTGTGACTTTCGGTTTGTTTCCTGGGCAACAAAACCCTTCCAGACGGGGCCTGCTTATAAAAGAATTTGCTCACAGAGGATCAAATTAATGCCTTGAAGAGTTGACCTCCATTGAAATGGGAAGCAAAACTGAAAATGGCAGAGTTGCTTCTCTTGAAAGTATACCCATTCACCTTAAAGCTGATGAAGTAGTATATCGTGCTATGTTAAAAGCTCAGATCAGTAGGCATTTATGTTATTGGTTTGTTCTCTCTAAAATTGTAATAAGAACGGATATAGTTAGGGAGTGCTTAGTTGAATGGGTAGACTTTCTGCGGTTTTCGTTTTTGCGTCCCTCCTCAGTATGGGTCAACTCTTACAGAATTTCATTTAAGAGTAGACCCCTTTTAGGAAGGGCTTTGGCATCCAGGAAAGCAAACAGGGAGTTACAAAACTGTCTCCCTTTGTGAACATGGCAGAAAAGCATACTCGTGTATCCATACACCTTGAAGTGGCAACATCATATGTTTGATAAGGTGGTTCTGATGAGGGGCCACATTTATACTGGGCGGGGGTGGGTGGGTGGGGGTGGGAGAAAATTAATTTAAATTTTTATCAATATGCTACTGGATCTGGATCTCTGGGCCCAGTTGCTCAAAACTAACATTGTTAGTTAATGAGATGTTAAATTTTCAAAAGTACTGTATGCAAAAACTGCCATTTTTTGACTAAAAATGTAAGGAACTTTGGCAATGCAAAAATTCCTCACTTTTTCAGCAAACTATATGAGCCCTCTTGATTATATGTGTACTTGAAGACTACGGATCACTGACTAACAACTTCTTTAAGCTTACAATGCTTTGAACAACTAGGCCCTGATGGTGTGATTCCATGTTCCACAATGTGATAAGCTCACATGATTACCTGAAATATGTGATTGACCTTTAAATAGATGTTAATGGGTTCTTGTTGGTCTGTTTTGTTCTTGTGTAAATGTTATACAGGAAAACTATCTTGTTTTGGGGATACATGTTGGGACTGCAGGGCTATAGAAAGGAAAAGGTGTTTTCGGGAATGCTGCAAAGACATATATATCAAAGTAACTGCTTGTGTCAAAATGTTTTTTTCGAAAATTTTGAATTGCTAAACAACTTATTGTATGTAATAGTGTTGCATGTTTTTGCAGGTTAAGCAAAAATGATGGTTCAAAGTCTGAAGCTAAGGGGAACAGACTATTATTTTGCCTTTCTAAATTTGCCCGCTTACTGCCTCGTATTTGCCACAAGCTCATTTCACATTTGCAATAAGCATAATTCCATCTTGCTTTAGCAAAGACCATACTATCTTCCACTAAGCTTGCTATCTGGAAGGAGCCCCAGTAGCTCAGTGGGTTAAGTGCTGGCCTACTGATCTAGCAGATTGGGTTCGAGCCCCGCTTGAGACGAGAACCTTTCCTACTGTAAACGGGGTTCCATTGCACACAGCCTTTCATTATCAACCTCCCATTGTCCTGATATGGCTGAAATACTGTTGAAAAGGACGTAAAATCACAAGTCATCCATTCATGCTATCTGAAATTTGCAACTAGCTTACCATCCAGTTATCAAAACTAAGAAAGTTTTACACATTCCGTTAATTGTTTTCTCAGAGCACTGTCTACTCTTAATATGCTGCAGTTTCTTCATTTGCTGGGAAGTGTTTGTGTAGTTGTGTTTCTTGCAAATATTTGCTTTCGATTTCTTGTTACATCTTATTCACACCGGGTAGGGGGCTATCGAAAACGCTCATGCAGTCGACGAACGCGGATCAAAAACCATTAGAAACTGCGTTTTCGATTGCAAATTGTTGCCAATTTGCAATCGAAAACGCTGTTTCTAACGGGTTTTGACCCGCGTTAATAGATTGTTAAGAGCATTTCGATTGCCTCCTACCTGGTGAGTTATTACTGGTGCTTGCGGTATATGGAAATTTCAAATGCAGTCATTATGGTCTTCACAGAATAAAAATATTAGTTAAGATGAATGGGCACACTTACAGGAAAAACCACTCTGCCTTTTTCAAATTTACCTCCCTTTTCAATGGTCGTGAACTCTTAAAGGAAAGAATTTGCTCCTCATGGAAAAAAATTCTTTCCTTTAGGAATAAACTTCTTTTGGAAGAGCAGCACCATCCACGGAAGTAAACTGGTCACAAAAGTTACGTCCCTGGGTAAAAATGGCAGAAAACATTGTGTACCCATACTTATTCACTGTTAATTTAAAACTTGAACTCTAATCGAAACAACTTTGTCAATAAAAACAGAAAAACTAAAAAGAAAACTTGTTATTTATGCAAATCTGTTAGTTAATTGATGGCGTACAGATACTTACTCCTTTTAAAGTTTTGCGACAATTTGAGCCACGACACAACAAAACCAACAAAGTTGCAAGTTTGTTCAGCAAAGGCTCAGGTCAGCATGAACATCCACCCAGTCTTCCTTATCCCCATGGAGCTATCTAAGATTCCTAGCTACCCTTTAAGTGCACAGCAAAGACTGATCAGACTGGGCAGCTGCACAGGCTGATCTGATTCTTCGCTGAGCACACATGCCACTTTGTTTTATTATGTTGCGGCATATTTATACAAGCAAGGCATTTGCTTCCCAGTAAGTGGATCTCTTTTCCAGTGGAAGCTGCTCTGACAGGAAAGAGAGCAGGGGCCATATTCATAAAGCCACTTAAGTTGTTGCTATGCGGTTGCTAAGGCTAAATATCTATAAAGGAGATTCCCTACAACTATGAAATTTGGTCTGGAGGAACAGTCTTTCTAAGACTGTTCCTCCAGAGCAAATTTCATAGTTGTAGGGAATCTCCTTCAAAGAAATTTAGCCTTAGCAACAGCATAGCAACCACTTAAGTCGTTTTATGAATACGGCCCCTGAGGTGGTCTAGTGGTTTACACCCTAGCCTTCCAATCCTGGAAGGAGCGCGGGTAGCTCAGTAGGTTAAGCACTGGCCTGCTGATCTAGTCCCAGGTTCAAGCCCAGCTGTAGGCGGGAATCTTTTCAATCCTAAACGGGTTCCACTGCACACAGCCTTTCATCATCACCCACCCATCATCCGGATATGACTGAAATACTGTTGAAAAGAATGTAAAACTCTAAGTCATCCATCCATCCAATCCAGGGGTGGCAGGTTCTATCCCCCACTTCTCTGGCCTTTTGGATGAGAATTTAAACAAAGTTCTTTGTTTCTACGTCCTATGTGATGGTGGGACATTCAACCAGACTTCACTTATTTCAGGAAAGAATTATGCTCTCAGTGTGGCTGTTACAAGCATAAAGTGTCTTTAGAGCATAGATCCCATTGCAAATCTGCTCATATCTTTTTAAAATTACACGTATTAAATTAGTTATTTAATGGCACATGATGAAGGCTGTATCTTTGGTGGCACAAATCTGTGTTGGTGGAATGCTAAACTGTGTAGACCCTGATCATGGGGAGTAGTCTGATATAGGACTAGCCATTTAGTCAATCACTAGTATCTAAATAGTTAAGATCCATTTGCATATGAACAAGGAGCATTTAAATGTTTCATAAAATGGCTACACAACTTTTTGTGATACTTTAAACAGACACCTGAACAACTTGTGCTATATACAGAAGTACAATAAAAGCATTGCAAATGACTGCGCAGGGTGCCCACTCTTCCTTAGAAATAAAATTCCCTGACTTTTCCCTGACCAAATTCCATTTTTCCCTGACCAAAATGTCATTATTTAATCCTTACTACCTTCCACTTCAGCCCCAAGGTTTGCTCGTGCAGAACCTGTTTTGGGATGCAGAAAAATCAGCAAAGCAGCAGATATATTTCAAAGGTTTGAAAGGCTTTGCAACAATACTTACTGGAATAAACCACTTGTTCCAGAAAAGCAGTTATGGAAAAGCACAATATAGAACTTTCAACAGACACTTTAACCATCAAAAACTCGTTACTTTTCCCTGACCTTGAAGAAAATTCAAATTTCCCTGACTTTTCCCTGACCAGTGGGCACCCTGCTGCATGATATTCCGCCAGATTTATCCAGGGGCAGATAATCCTAGCAGCAATTACTGGTAAATACCATCCTGGGAAATACTCCAAATCTGGCCAAAAAAATGGGAAATACTGGAAAATTAGTAAACAGATATGCAAGAAAGTGAATCTGTAATGCTGCATACGGGAGTAACGGTCCAAGACCCACTACCACTAACACTTGGGAAGACTTTGTCTAGCAGAGCCCTAGATAAGAGGGAGTATTTGGAGATAATTAGGGATAATTTTTGTTAATTCTGGATAAAAACATATGTTGTGACCCCTCATCTGAACCGTCTCTATGAGACGGTTCAGATGAGGGGTCACAACATATGATTTCAATGAGAAATAAAATTATCCCTCAATTATCATCAAATACCCTTCTTATCTAGAGCTCTGGTCTAGCCTCGATTTACACCCATGACACATTTTCAAGGACTCATGTGAAAGGCTGTAAAATGACACAAAAACAAAGTTTGATTTATTCAAAAACAAAGTTTGATTTATTTTTCACCGTATCATTAACAGAATATGCTTCCATATGCTCTATGATCATATCACAGGTTTATTACTGCCTCTCAGTACTTCCTGTCTGATGTACATATCTCTATTATTCAATAAAGCCAGCTGAATGATACACATGTCAAAAAAACAACATTTTAGATATTTCAAAATTTGTAATAGCACATGTACTGTCAAACCTGCTTGTGTGAACATCTCTAGATCAAAGCATCACCTGTCAAGCAGCTACCTTTTCTTGGTCCTTCATCGAAGCTTTAACATACTCGGAATTCAAAGACTAGACAAGACTAATAAGCATAGATCCAGATGAGGCTGTTCATTCTAAGCTGCCTCATCTGGATCTACGCTTGTGCACACTGTTCAAACCATTTTCAGTTTTGGAGCTTTGAGGGGTAATATGATGGTATGTGCCCTCTGGGAATATTCTAAGAAATTTTACAATAGCTAAAATGCAGCATTTCACTTTTTTTCTACATGCCAATACGCAATTCTATTTCTACTTTGAAATGGAATAGATTTGTATATTTTAGATATCTATTAAAGAAAGGTAAAGAAAGAGAGACTTTGTATATCATCTTACAAGTCTATTTCTAGAAACTTCAGGCGGGACTGAAGTTCAAATATGGTGTTTATATGTAATGCAGTCTGATTAGAATCACCGTGATAACTGATCTGGCAAGTCTGCTGAGACATCACATTATCTGACTGCACTACAGATTTTTCCCCTCCAAAACAACTTTAAAACTCTAGATCTGTTTTACAAGACAGGTCTAGATTTTCAGGGCTTTTTTGGAAAGCTAAAATACTACATGTATTTTAAAGCAGATTTGATACATGTTCTGGGTCAATCTGAAGGGGAAAAACACCTCGATCTTACAGCTGACTGAATAATGGTATCTAATAAATTATAATTCTTTTTTCTGAAAACATGTTGTGACCAGTCATCAAAAATGTCTTCATGATATGAGCCGCGACACGACAAAACCAACAATGTGGTTGTGCGCCCAGCGCAGACTCAGATCAGCCTGGGCATCCGCCCAGTCTGATCAGAGCCTTTGCTGTCCGCATGAAGGTAGCTTAGACCCTTAGCTACCCTTTAAGTGCTTAGCGAAGACTCTGATCAGACTGGGTGGATGCCTAGACTGATCTGAGTCTGCGCTGGGCGCACAACCACATTGTTGGTTTTCTCGTGTCGCGGCTCATATTTTCTGAGAAGCCACAACAAAACCGAGCTGTGACATGACAAAACCAACAAAGTGGCATGTGTATCATGCAAAAACTTGGATCAGCCTGGCATCTACCTAGTCTGATCAGAGTCTTTGCTGTCAGCATGGAGGCAGCTGAGATCCTTAGCTACCTAAGCGCACAGGGAATACTCTGATCAGACTAGGTGGCTTCCCTGGCTGATTTATCTTTGCGTGGCGCACATGCCACTTTGTTGGTTTTGCCATGTTGTGGCTAAACTGTTAGACTACCATCAATTACTTCTCCTATCTGACAGTCAATGTAATCATAAAACAATATCACGACTCTGCTGTACCATACACATACACACACAGACAAACACAAGGTATCTAAGCCTGCTGCGGCGGTGGCATCAATCCAGGGGTTAGTCCTTGACCACCATAACCTGACGTGGCTGCATTTGGACCAAGTAATATCTGCAAGAGAAAATTGGTTTCTATCAAATAAACAAGAATTCTATACCTCAAGTATAAACTTCATGTAAAACTATAAACTACATTAACAAAATAAAAGCTAGCATAAGTAAAGTTGGACATTGCTCCTCCTTTAGACTAACATTTCTTGCCTTGTTAAAACAGAAAATACTATTTATCACTTTAACCCATTGCATTCTGGGTATTTTTTGTCATCTGCTGAAATTGTCGTCTGCATCAAAAATCAAGAATATTTTGATAATATTGGTCTGTAGAAACGATGTCTAGGCAGCAAACAGTTTGGATCCAGATAAGGCCCCCACAAATGTGGGGCCTGATCTGGATCCAAACTGTTTGCCCAGACACCCGGATGGAATGGGTTAAGAGCTGTCTGACCTGGGTCAAGATTCTGCTTGACATGCACTTCTGGCATGAAAGTCATTAAATTAAAAATCTAGATTGCCAAAGAAGAACTGGGATTCAACATGATACAGATCTAAACTGGCTTAATAACAAAAGATCTAACATAATAATTTAGCTATCTTAACTACAGCTGGTGTGAAGCACTGTGAGCAGCCCTAGAAAGTTCCCCTTCCCCCATCCCATACTTCACAATAGTGTATTTTATATTTTCGGGCCATTTGAGATCACAGAGCTCATTTAGACAATAGGATTTGGCTGGGGCTGATGCAAGGGTGAGTTGGAGTTGTAATATATTTTATCGCTCATGAACATACTGAGTGAAATCAAGTCTGCTGTTTTTGTTTAAAACAAAGAGGCAGTGAAACTTTTTAACACTGGGGTAACCTGCTGATACTGGCTTATGGTAGGGCAAAGGCCTCAGGTCCTTGCAGTATGTGAGGGATACCGGCTGTTTGAATTTTACTTTTATGGATGAACTTTTCCAAATTCAAGGACAGTCTAGTCCATTTAACCCTTAAAATGCCAAAATATTTGAATTTGCAATAGGGTAGATCCAGATGAGGTGGCTCATAATGAGCCGCCTCATCTGGATCTACCCTGTTTGCCCTCTAGTCTGTGAATTCTCAATTTATATAGCTTAGATGAAGCACTTTTTGAAATTTGTTTATTATGTCGTCTGCTTTTTTTTTTTAGCACTTTAAGGGTTAAAATATACAGGAGTGAAAGGGCTGAGCTACAAACCTGTCTTTGCTGTTGCTCTTGTTCTTCTCTGAATAATTCTCGTTGGTTCTCTATCACTACCGGGAACACCAATATCATAAATGATGACGTGATTAACCATGTCGCACTTCTTCCATAGCTGAAGCAGAACTTGGTGGCTCCCCAGGAGAACTTGCTGACGGCTGAGCAGGAATTTGTCACAACTTCTGGCAACATTTCAGTGAGACCCCATAACCTTTCTGATAATGTTTCCTCTAGATCCTGAAACAGTCAATACATTAATGCCCAATGGAGTCTTTTAATGTACAAGTTTAAACAGGTCCATTTCCAATATAAGGTGTTTGATTTGATTTTGCAGAGATCAAGCTAGAGGGAGACTAGGGAGAAATAGTCTCCTTGCAGGATCAAACTTCTCCCTGTTTTGAGCTGAGGGAGAAGTTTAAATGTATAGATCATATAGGAAAGACTGAAAGGTGGGCAAAAACTTCTCCCTAAAATCAGAAAAACTTCTCCCTCATTTGGACCTCTAGCTTGATCCCTGATTTTGATTACCATATTAATCTCATTAAACATCCTAGGGACATTGCAGTTCATGGATGGGGGTGGGAGGGGGAGGGGGGTGGGTGGGTGGGGGGGAGCGTTATCTAGAACGCAATAAGTAGTAAACTGCCACTGCCAGTATTTTCGTAAACGGGTATACTTTCAGAGGAAGCAACTCTACTATCTCAGTAGGGGTCAACTCTTAAAGGAAAGAATTGCTCCTACAGGAGCAAATTCTTTTTATGAGTAGACCCTGTTTTGAGAAGCTATGCTCATCCATAAGTGCAAACAGAAATACATGCAAGTTATTCTGACATTATATTTGGAAAAGAGGCAGGGGGAGTTTATTGGAGCAGGGACATTTATTAGGATTAATATGGTATACTGTTTTTATTTCCTCAGAAATCCCTGTATGAACTGTTCGACCTTGCATTCTTCTGCATTTGATATGAGTCTATACTGTTTGCAAAGGTCTACAAGTATGTGCACAAAATGAAGGCATGTGTACACCTTCACCCACCCATTTTTCAATTTACCCTATTTTAAGACATATTTTTCAAAACTTATGGTAAAATCGATCTTTTTCCCATAGAACCATAGTTCTCATCAGATGAACAAACTTAACTCATGTATAAGCTCCATTTTATTATATTTACTCATAAAACAGTCATGATAATTGCTCAATTAAAGGAATTACAATCTCCCACAATAAGCAATTTTAACACAGTACTTTAGATAAGATTTTGACCAATTGAATATTTTACCCAAACTGGGTACCTGTATTTCAGTTGTGAATTGGATATTCAAAGTGTAGAAAGGAGGCTGAATTGGGAGGTCACCCCTTGAGTGTGGCCAATTTGAACCCCGGGGGCTTGGCTGGCAGGAGTTATGTAGAAGACCAGTAGAAATTGCTACATACCAAATATGAGCTCTTGGCCTCATGGTTTCAGAGGAGAAGAGTACTGAAGGTTTTTTTAGCCATATATAAAGAAATGACATGACCATAGCTGTTTATCATGGACGTTAAGCCTCAAATCAATCAATCAATCAATCAATCAAAAAAAAACACTTGATAATGCTTCTGACATTTAAAATTTCACTAATGATCTTCTTATCTTTGAGATATTCTAATTTCTTGTTTGAAAATGTGGTTGTTAACAGTTTCAGAGCCTCCCTGTATTATAAGCTCACCTTCTGAGCCTTCTGCTATGAAAAGGTTCTGTTTGACCTCTCTAGACCAACTGGAAAAACAGGCCGACTCAACAAATTTTATTGCCATTTCCAAGCACATTTTCTTTTTATTTAGGTAGTCAAAATTAATAATTATTTTCATTTTGTCAGAATTTTTCCCAAATCCAATCCTTCATTTCAACAAGTAGCCCAAAGGGCAACAATTGCTCACCTGAGAGACATTGTAAACCTATTGGGATATTTAAGATGCTCAAGGGCAGCTAACTCCACAGTCAGTGGTCCAATCAGGCTGAAAATTAAACTCATCCAAAACATTATGTATGCCCTCATTTAATATATGCAAGTTTAAAAAGTATCCAATCAAGAGCACAATAGACAGAGCTGTCAAGGGCAGCTAACTTCATAGTGGTTGGCCTGATCTGGCCAAAATTTAAACTTGTTTAAGATATTATGCATTTCCTCATTACCTGCAAGTTTGAAAAGGATCGGATCAGTAGAAACCAAGAAAAAGTGGCGACATTGATTTTTTGGATGCTCAGGGCAGGTACTCCATAGTCAGTGGTGGGATCTAGCCGAAATGCTAACTTATCCAAGGTTTTATGCATATCCTCATGAAGAGGATCCGATGAAAAATGAAAATGTGATGACGTTGTTTTCTCCACTATAAGACTATGGGATTTTTTTCAAACGCTCAAGGGCAGCTAACTCCGTAATCTGTGCTCGAATCCGGCCAAATTTCGAACTCATCCAAGCTCTTATGTATGTCATCATTACCTGCAAGTATGATACGTATCTAATCAAAAACCTTGATTGAAACTTGCTCGAGATATTGTCATCCCCTACATTTGTGTGAATTTATTTTAAAATCCGTTGAGAAATGTAGGTGCTAGAGCCATGACAAAGTTTTTCTAAAAATAGCCACAGTGACCTTGACCTTGGGCACAGCATCCTGAAAGTCGAACTTGCTTGAGATATTGTCATACCCTGCATTTGTGTAAAGTTATTTCAAAATCCATGGAGAAATGAAGGTGCTAGGGTGATGACAAAGTTTTTCTGAAAATAGCCACAGTGACCTTGACCTTGGGCACAGCACCCTGAAAGTCGAACTTGCACGAAATATTGTCATGCCCTACATTTGTGTGAATTTATTTTAAAATCCATTGAGAAATGTAGGTGCTAGAGTGCTGACAAAGTTTTTTCTAAAAATAGCCACAGTGACCTTGACCTTGGGCGCAGCACCCTGGAAGTCAAAATTGTTTGAGATATTGTCATGCCCTACATTTGTGTGAAGTTGATTTAAAATCCGTTGAGAAATGTAGACGCTAGAGCGATGACCAAGTTTTTACTAAAAATAGCCACAGTGACCTTGACCTTGGGTGCAGCACCCTGAAAGTCAAACTTGCTCGAGATATTGTCATGCCCTACATTTGTGTGAATTTATTTTAAAATCTGCTTAGAAATGTGGGTGCTAGAGCGTTGACAAAGTTTTTCTAAAAACAGCCACAGTGACCTTGACCTTGGGCGCAGCATCCTGAAAGTCGAACTTGCTCGAGCTATTGTCATGCCCCACATTTGTGTGAAGTTATTTTAAAATCTGCTGAGAAATGTAGGCCTTAGAGCGATGACAAAGTTTTTCTAAAAATAGCCACAGTGACCTTGACCTTGGGCGCAGCATCCTGAAAGTCGAACTTGCTCAAGCTATTGTCATGCCCTACATTTGTGTGAAGTTATTTTAAAATCTGCTGAGAAATGTAGGTGCTAGAGCCATGACAAAGTTTTTCTAAAAATAGCCACAGTGACCTTGACCTTGGGCGCAGCATCCTGAAAGTCGAACTTGCTCGAGATATTGTCATGCCCTACATTTCTGTGAATTTATTTTAAAATCTGCTGAGAAATGTAGGTGCTAGAGCGCTGACAAAGTTTTTCTAAAAATAGCCACAGTGACCTTGACCTTGGGCGCAGCATCCTGAAAGTCGAACTTGCTCGAGATATCGTCATGCCCTACATTTTTGTGAAGTTATTTTAAAATCTGTTGAGAAATGTAGGCAATAGAGTGATGACAAAGTTTTTCTAAAAATAGCCATCAGAGGAGATGGCAAATCCCCCAACCGAAGACCTCCATGGGCCTTGGTAAAACGGGTGCACTTCAAAACACATATAAGTAATATATTGTCATTCTTTTATGCTTCTGATTGACATTATCTGTTTAACAGATGCATGATTATCTAACATTCAGACTTAATAGTATGCTTGACTGCTAAAAAGAAGTAACATCTCAAACAGCCGCCATATACATAAATATATAGCATATGATACGTTAAACTTTCAAAATGTGAGAATAACTTCTAAACTAAAAGCCCTACAAACCTTATTTGGAGCTCTCTAGTAAGTGAATTTGGACAAAGAATCCAAATCTGGAGAAAAAAATTTTTTTTTTTTTTTGGTGGGGGTTGGGGGGGGGGGAGTGGAGGGGTCAGAGAGAGAGTTAGGAACACTGATAAAATATCACAGCATGTTCATCAATATTCTAAAAGGTATAAGGTTATTAAAATTGTGGAGCAGGCCAGGGTTATACAGATATGGAGCAGAGACTCAAACAGCAGCTCAAAATACTAAAGGGAAATAACTCATAAAGTTTGAATGCAAGAGTTGTCATTTATGTATGAGACAAATCGTCATGACCTGTTCTTCAGATCTGTGAAGTATCATGAAAATATTTCAAAAGGTATTCAAGCTATGGAGCGGACACCTAAAATCATCAAAGGACAATAACTCAAAAAGTAAGAAAGCAAGAGTTGTCATTCTTGTTCGCGACACATCATCATGACCTGTTCTACATATCTGTGAAGTATCGTGAAAAATTTTCAAAAGGTATTCAAGTTATACAGCGGACACGAAATCATACCTAAAACCATCAAGGGGAAATAACTCAAAATGTAAGAAAGTAAGAGTTGTCATTCTTGTTTGCCACATATCATCATGACCTGTTCTACATATCTGTGAAGTATCATGAATATATATCAAAAGGTATATGAGTTATAGAGCAGACACGAAACCACACCTAAAACAATCAAGGGGAAATAACTCAAAAAGTAAAAAAGCAAGAGTTGTCACTCTTGTTCGCGACACATCGTCATGGCCTGTTCTACATATCTGTGAAGTATTATGAAAATATTCTAAAAGGTATTCAAGTTATAGAGCGGACACGAATCTGCCAAAAAATCACACCTAAAACCATCAAGGGGAAATAACTCAAAAAGGAAGAAAGCAAGAGTTGTCATTCTTGTTCGCGACACATCGTCATGACCTGTTCTACATATCTGTGAAGTATCCTGAAAATATTCCAAAGGGTATTCAAGTTACAGGGCGGACACGAATCTGCCAAAAAACTCACCAAAGGGGAAATAACTCAAAAAGTACAATAGCAAGAGTTACCATTCTTGTACGCGACACATCGTCATGACCTGTTCTACATAACTGTGAAGTATCATGAAAATATTCCAAAGGGTATTCAAGATATAGAGCGGACAAGAAAATGTTTACGGACGGACGGACGGACGGACAGACGGACGGACGCCAGGCTCATCGCTATATCCCCCGAACCTTTCGGTCGGGGGATAAGAAAGGTTCGGGGGATAAAAATATGTGATGACGTTGTTTTCTCCATTATAACACTATGGGATTTTTTTTCAAACGCTCAAGGGCAGCTAACTCCGTAGTCTGTGCTCGAATCCGGCCAAATTTCGAACTCATCCAAGCTCTTATGTATGTCATCATTACCTGCAAGTATGATAAGGATCTAAGCAAAAACAGTTGAGAAAATAGCCATCAGAGGAGATGGCAAATCCCCCGACCGAAGACCCCCATGGGCCTTGGTAACAAGTCGCCCAAGGGCAACGATCGCTCACCTGTCAGTATATGCTCAATTTATATAAAATTGGTAGTACTACAGTCCCAGTTGCTAGATACCAAGTTTCAAGGCAATTGGCCCAGTGGTTCTGGAGAAGAAGATTTTTCAAGGTTTTTGCCATTATATGGGCATGGTGGCCATCTTGGTCATATGAGTGGACCGAATATATAAACTTTGTTTCCCGCTTTGCCTGAAGGCTGCATTTGAAATTAAATTGAAATCTGCCCAGTAGTTTCAGAGGAGAAGTCCTTTAAAAATGTTGACACATTACAGACAAACGACCTTTAGCCAAGATAACTAGATCCATATATGGGCATGGCGGCCATCTTGGTCATGTGACCCAGACCCCGGGTATAAACTTTCGTTCCCCCATCCCACTGAGACTCCATATGAAATTTGGCTTCAATCGGCCCAGTGGTTTCAGAGGAGAAGATGTTTGAAAATCTTGACAACGGATGGTCCCACGGAATGACCTTGACCTTTAGTGACACAATATCTTCATCTGGTCATTTAGTCGACCATGTATACCAACTATTGTACCTAATACTTAAATAGTTTCTGAGAAATCCACTGTTTAAGCGTTTTCCCATATAAAAGCCTAACATACCAAAGTTGACCATCCCGTAAATTAGGTCAAGGTCAACGCAAGATCATGATTTGTATAAAATATGATGGGCCTGCATGCCCGATGCTACATACCAAGTTTCAAGGTCATAGGCCTTTTGGTTCTGGAGAAGAAGATTTTTGAAGGGTTTTTACCAAATATGGGCATGGCGGCCATCTTGGTCATGTGACCTGGACCAAATATATAAACTTTCGTTCCCCCATCCCACTGAGACTCCATATGAAATATGGCTTCAATCGGCCTAGTGGTTTCAGAGGAGAAGATGTTTGAAAATCTTGACGACGGATGGTCCGACGGAATGACCTTGACCTTTAGTGACATAATATCTTCATCTGGTCATTTAGTCGACCATATATACCAAGTATTGTACCTTAGACTTAAATAGTTTCTGAGAAATCCACTGTTTAAGCGTTTTCCAATATAAAAGCCTAACGTACCAAAGTTGACCATGCCGTAAATTAGGTCAAGGTCAACGCAAGGTCATGATTTGTATAAAATATGATGGGCCTGCATGCCCGATGCTACACACCAAGTTTCAAGGTCATAGGCCTTTTGGTTCTGGAGAAGAAGATTTTTGAAGGGTTTTTACCAAATATGGGCATGGCGGCCATCTTGGTCATGTGACCTGGACCAAATATATAAACTTTCGTTCCCCCATCCCACTGAGACTCCATATGAAATTTGGCTTCAATCGGCCCAGTGGTTTCAGAGGAGAAGATGTTTGAAAATCTTGACGACGGATGGTCCGACGGAATGACCTTGACCTTTAGTGACATAATATCTTCATCTGGTCATTTAGTCAACCATGTATACCAAGTATTGTACCTTAGACTTAAATAGTTTCTGAGAAATCCACCGTTTAAGCGTTTTCCCATATAAAAGCCTAACGTACCAAAGTTGACCATGTCATAAATTAGGTCAAGGTCATCACAAGGTCATAATTTATATAAATTATGATGGGCCCGCATGCCCGATGCTACATACCAAGTTTCAAGGTCATAGGCCTTTTGGTTCTGGAGAAGAAGATTTTTGAAGGGTTTTTACCATATATGGGCGTGGCGGCCATCTTGGTCATGTGACCTGGACCAAATATATAAACTTTCGTTCCCCCATCCTGTTAAGGCTCCACATGAAATTTGGCTTCAATCCACCCAGTGGTTTCTGAGAAGAAGATGTTTAAAAGTGTGGACGACGCCGACGACGCAGACGCCGACGACGCCGACGACGGACGACGGACCAAGTCTATACTATAAGCTCACCTTCACAGGTGAGCTAAAAAGGGTGCACTTCAAAACACATATTAGTAATATATTGTCGTTCTTTTATGCTCCTGATTGACATTAACTGTTAACAGATGCATGATTATCTAACACGCACACTAAAACAGTATGCTTGACTGCTAAAAAGAGGTTATATCTCAAACAGCCACCATATACACAAATGTATAGCATACGATACATTCAACTTTCAAAATGTGTGAATAGCTTCTAAAGTACAAGCCCTACAAATCTAATTTTGAGCTCTCTAGTAAGTGAATTTGGACAAAGAATCCAAATCTGGAAAAAAATTTTTTTTTTTTTTTTTTTTTGGGGGGGGGGGGGGGGGGGGGTGCGGGAGGGGTCACGGGAATGTGGAGGGGTAAGAAAGAGTTAGGAACACTGATAAGATATCACAGCATGATCATCCATATTCTAAAAGGTACACGGTTATTCAAATTCTGGAGCTGGCCAGGGTTATACAGTTATGGAGCAGAGACTCAAACAGCAGCTCAAACTACCAAAGGGAAATAATTCACTGAGTCTAAAAGCAAGAGTTATCATTCATGTATGAGACAAATTGTCATGACCTGTTCTGCATATCTGTGAAGTATCATGACAATATTTCAAAAGGTATTCAAGCTATGGAGCGGACACCTAAAATCATCAAAGGGAAATAACTCCAAAAGTAAGAAAGCAAGAGTTGTCATTCTTATTCGCTACACATCATCATGACCTGTTCTACATATCTGTGAAGTATCATGAAAATATTCCAAAAGGTATTCAAGTTATAGAGCTGACACGAAATCAGACCTAAAACAATCAAGGGGCTATAACTCATAAAGTAAGAAAGCAGGAGTTGTCATTCTTGTTCGCGACACATCGTCATGACCTGTTCTACATATCTGTGAAGTATCATGAAAATATTCCAAAAGGTATTCAAGTTATAGAGCGGACACCAAATCATAACTAAAATGATCAAGGGGAAATAACTCAAAAAGTAAGAAAGCAAGAGTTGTCATTCTTTTTCGCGACACACCGTCATGACCTGTTCTACATATCTGTGAAGTATCATGAGAATATTCAAAAGGGTATTCTAGTTATAGAGCGGACACGAATCTGCCAAAAAATCACACCTAAAACTATCAAGGGGAAATAACTCAAAAAGTAAGAAAGCAAGAGTTGTCATTCTTGTTCGCGACACATCGTCATGACCTGTTCTACATTTCTGTGAAGTATCATGAAAATATTCCAAAGGGTATTCAAGTTACAGAGCGGACACGAATCTGCCAAAAAATCACCAAAGGGGAGATAATTCAAAAAGTACAATAGCAAGAGTTACCATTCTTATACGCGACACATCATCATGACCTGTTCTACATAACTGTGAAGTATCATGAAAATATTCCAAAGGGTATTCAAGATATAGAGCGGACAAGAAAGTGTTTACGGACGGACGGACGGACGGACGGACGGACGGACGGACGCCAGGCTCATCGCTATATCCCCCGAACCTTTCGGTCGGGGGATAAAACGTGATGACGCCATTTTCCCCATTATAACCCAATGGGATTTTTTTAAAACGCTCAAGGGCAGCTAACTCCGTAGTCTGTGCTCGAATCCGGCCAAATTTCGAACTCATCCAAGCTCTTGTGTATGTCATCATTACCTGCAAGTACGATAAGGATCTAATCAAAAACAGTCGAGAAAACGTGATGACGCCGTTTTCCCCATTATAACCCTATGGGGGCTATCTGTTGCCATGGAAACCAGAGTTCTGAGCTGATCGGCACCAAAACCTAATGCAGTCTTTTCCCCACCCCAATGATGCTTCAGATAAAATTTGATTGCGATCGGCCAAATGGTTTCTGATATATTCATGTTTGAAAGTGTTGACGCACCCACGCACGGATGCACGCACGGACGGACGACGGCTCGACTCCCATCCTATAAGCTCACCTCTGAGCCTTCGGCTCAGGTGAGCTAAAAAGCCACAGTGACCTTGACCTTGGGCGCAGCACCCTGAAAGTCGAACTTGCTCGAGATATTGTCATACCCTACATTTGTGTGAAGCTATTTCAAAATACATGGCTAAATGTAGGTGCTAGAGCCATGACAAAGTTTTTCTAAAAATAGCCACAGTGACCTTGACCTTGGGCGCAGCACCCTGAAAGTCGAACTTGCTCGAGATATTGTCATGCCCTACATTTGTGTGAAGTTATTTCAAAATCCATTGAGAAATGTAGGCGCTAGAGCGATGACAAAGATTTTCTAAATATAGCCAAAGTGACCTTGACCTTGGGCACAGCACCCTGAAAGTCAAACTTGCTTGAGATATTGTCATGCCCTACATTTGTGTGAAGTTATTTTAAAATCCATTAAGAAATGTAGGTGCTAGAGCGCTGACAAAGTTTTTCTAAAATTAGCCACAGTGACCTTGACCTTGGGCGCAGCATCCTGAAAGTCGAACTTGCCTGAGATATTGTCACGCCCTACATTTGTGTGAAGTTATTTTAAAATCCGTTGAGAAATGTAGGCAATAGAGGGATGACAAAGTTTTTCTAAAAATATGTGATGTCGTTGTTTTCTCCATTATAACACTATGGGATTTTTTTCAAACGCTCAAGGGCAGCCAAATCGTAGTCTGTGCTCGAATCCGGCCAAATTTCGAACTCATCCAAGTTCTTGTGTATGTCATCATTACCTGCAAGTATGATAAGGATCTAAGCAAAAACAGTTGAGAAAACGTGATGACGCGGTTTTCCCCATTATAACCCTATGGGATTTTTTTCAAACGCTCAAGGGCAGCTAACTCCGTAGTCTGTGCTCGAATCCGACCAAATTTCGAACTCATCCAAGTTCTTGTGTATGTCATCATTACCTGCAAGTATGATAAGGATCTAATCAAAAACAGTCGAGAAAACGTGATGACGCCGTTTTCCCCATTATAACCCTATGAGGGCTATCTGTTGCCATGGAAACCAGAGTTCTGAGCTGATCGGCACCAAAACCTAATGCAGCCTTTCCCCCACCCAAATGATGCTTCAGATACAATTTGATTGCGATCGGCCCACTGGTCTCTGAGATATTTATGTTTGAAAGTGTTTACGCACGCACGCACCCACCCACGCACGCACGGACGGACGACGGCTCGACTCCCATCCTATAAGCTCACCTCTGAGCCTTCGGCTCAGGTGAGCTAATAAATCGACTGGTGTGTTACGAAATGAATCGCATCGCAGGTGTTTCAAGTCTAAATTCTTTTTAATCTTAGGTCTGTCTGACGTGTCTGATGTCAGTCAGTAATACACAGTATTTAAGGTAAATGTGGTAATAAAACACTTACAGAAAATGTGGCTTGTTTTCCACTCGGACGATTCATGAGATCAATTTTGTTTACGTCTTTCTCTTTTTTAATACAGTGAGTTCCCATAAGCCGAATTTTGGCTTTAGCTACTTGTGAGTGAAACATTTTGTTTTAGGAATGTCTTTTTTTTTGCGCATTCTAACATTCATTTAGACTCAGCTTTTGTTCCCGAGTTGTTCAATATAGTTTTTGTGGGCGTAGGACATTATTTGACAAAGTTCTCTTTTTTTTTCCCATTTTAAGAATTAAGAATATACCAGTATTCGGCATATTTATTATAGTCAGTTACTGTACTTGAGCTAAAGTCTTTGCCATGTCTCAAGCCAATCAATTTTTTCATGCTATTTTGTGAATCGTCCAAAGCCAAAGAATTATATAAATACTCTCAATTACAAGGTGAATTCAGGAGTGGCTAAAAACGTGTTTATGACAGAATCAATGAGTGCCTAGCTTTAGCAATCAGACTAAAAGGGATGTGTAATATTATTTATTTAGAATATGTTCGGCTAAATAGTTCTGAATTCTTTAAAATTGTAATTGTGACTTCCTGCTTGCCAAAACATATTCATTTTTAAGGTGTATCGATACAGTATGTGTTTAAGGTGAATCGATATGATCTGCATATTACTGACCATGGCATTACTGTTGTATAGAGTTTTGTAATTCAAGGAAATGGTTTGTAATACTTATTCATGGGTGTTGTGGTAATGTTGGTCTATTTGACGTCGAGCGACATCAATTGCATTCACATTACGGCATCAGTACATTTTACAGGAGGTTGATTAGTTTCTTGTGCATGTGGCTTACAGAATTGGATTATGATTTGATTTGTTGCTTAACGTCCACGGTAAAAAGCTTAGGCCACACTATTCCTGGGCAGGCTTAGACCTCCTAAGCGGTTAACCAGTACTAAGTGCACATACTTTCGCCAGTAACTGACAACTGCCCTTCTTGAATCAGCGAAAGTATGTGGCCAGACCAGGTATTGAACCCAGGACCTCTGGCTTATGAGTCAGGTGCCCTACTGATTGCGCTACCCGGCCTGGCTTATAGAACTGGAGTGATATGTAATGAAACTAATTTACAGACTCAACGTCAATTGATTGATTGATTGACTGATTTGTTGCTTTACTTCCACGGTAAACAGCTATGGTCATGTCGGGACGGTCAGTTAACCTAACCACACTATTCCTGGGCAGGCTTAGACCTCCTAAGCAGTTAACCAGTACTAAGTGCTCATACTTTCGCCAGTAACTTACAACTGCCCTTCTTGAATCAGCGGAAGGAGAAACGAAAGTATGTGGCCAGACCAAACGAAATGACCACCAAACGTATGAGTGATTTCTGATAAGCTATTTATAGGATCTATTGTATGGCATGCCGTCATACGCTTAGTTTGAAGAAGTTGAATTAACAGGCCTGCAATGTAAAAAGTCATTTGTTTTGATCATTCCTGTTTTATGTGGGTTATGTCATGGTTATACCTGTTGACGTCAGTATAATTCTCAACAATGTTTTGACATCAGATCCTTCGCCACATATGCATGGTCGGGTCCGCGTTTCTTCAATGGTAGAGTTTATAAGCATGATTCTAGCTTTTCATTGTGTGCGCGAGTGTCTAGTGACACAGCTTGCGTGAGCCCTTTAAGCTCAGTATTTACCGAGGTTGTCGTATGGTGTTTCCAAGACAAGCTCAGGTCTTACGTATTGTTATTATGTTATTATAATGTACTGAGTGTAAGTTTGTTAATTTTCGGCACTTCAAGTCAGACAGTCAAATGTTGAGACTGTGAGCCACTCCTCACCTGGAGAAACACCGTTCCTGGTTCTTCTTCACCTGGAAGTACATATCTCCAGGTTCATTCTGACCCGGTGCTTGATCAATCATAACACGTCCAATAGTAGAAGCCTTGCAGAGGTGGGCTATATCAGGGACAGTGTGGGGTCGATACTTTGTCGTCCTCAATCACCGCGGCATAGATTTGTGTCCGTGATTTTCAGACAAGTCATGTGAAACACATGGTTCGGTGTTTATACCGATTACCTGTTCAACAGAGACCGGTCCCTGATGGTGTACGGGGAGTGACCATTCTGTAAATACACATCAGTGTGAAATATTTATTGTTCAAAATCAGCTGTCTATAGTAGGAACTAAGGTGGATGGATGGATGATGCCATTTACATCCGTTTAACAGTATTTCTAGTGTTTCCACTAGCCTGAAAAAAGGGCAGGGTGCTCAGAAAAAGGACATGTTTGAGCGCAGGACACACTCCAGAAAGGGCACTTTTCTGAAGCTATCATTTTCAAAGACAATTTAACTATGGGTATTCACTTTTCTAACAAGATATTAACTTTTCTAACAAGATAAACACCTTGTTTTTGGAGGGAGATATAAATAATTGCACAATAAAAAGCCTCTCTTACGCACAGAAAGCTGCATATTGCAAAAATATGACTTTAATATGAATGAAATTAGCTTCCACAAAAAGAGGGCAGAAAGGTATGGCCAAACAGCACAAGGGTAATGGCCAGCTGCTGAATGAGACTACCAAAGCCAAGTACCTCGGAGTCACCATTGACAGCACACTGTCCTCGAACAGCCATGATGAGGGCCAACCAGACAACTTCATTTCTCCATAGAAATCTCTCAGCTTGCCCTTAGGACATCAAACCAACTAGTTAGAAGTCACTCTTTCAACTACAACTAGAGTATGCGGCCACAGTATGGGACCCATACACAAAGACCAATGCTACCAAGCTGGAGCCAGTACAGACACGAGCAGCTAGATTTTGCCACAACGATTACTGCCCAACAAGCAGTGTAACATCAATGTTGCAGGATCTAGGCTGAAAAGAACTTCAGTCATGGTGTGAGCAGAGCAAAGTAATTATGATGTACAGGAATGGATCATTAACTATCTCATCGACATCCCAGCCGAGAAATACATGATCCATTCTGGCACATCAACGCGAGGTCATGGTACCCTACTGCTCTGTGAATGCGTACAAGGGCTCCTTCTTCCCCTCAACCATTCGCCTCTGGAACTCTTTACCAGTCTCAGCAGTTACAGGGCCATCAATAGATGCCTTCAAGGTCTTCATCGGCGCTGATGGTCTCCAATTTTAACCACTAAATGATGTTTTTATCCAGTTTTTATCCTGTACATATAACCTTCCTTCACGAATGTACAGTTTTCACACAGTGCGACTATGCTCAATATTGGGCTCAGCACTTTTTTGGAAGAAGAGAAGCAGAAAAGGCAGACGGGTGCAGCACCCTTCTAAACCTCTGTTGAGGAATCACTACTTAATTTTTCAGTCATATCAGGATGATGGCTGGGTGATAATGAACAGCTGCTTGCAATGGAATTCCATTCATGATTGAAAAGATTTCTGCCAGCGGGTCTTGAACCCAGAACTTTCTTTCTTTCTATCTTTACTGTCCTCGGTCAATTTTGACCATGATGACAGGTTTTCTGGTGTGGCGCATAAGTTGTTACAAAAAAAAAAAATAAAAAAAAATAAAATAAAAAAATGAATTTGTGACAGATTAAAACTATTTACAAGAAGTCCTCAGGGACAGGCATTCCATGCCTTACCCCTGCTCTACCCTAGGATATTAAATTTTGGCCTTAAACCCATCAACTGTCTCCGAAGAGACAGCTTCGGTTGTAAGGCCATTCCAAGTTGCAATTGTCCTGGGGAAAAAGGAATTCTTAAAACCGTCCATGTAAGCATTTGGACGGTGGTACTGAAATGGGTGGGACCTAGTTCTCCTGCTCCCTTCACCGACCTCAGATAGGTACTTATTCTTATCTACAATGGCAAGATTATTGTGAATTTTGTAGAATAGAGACAGAGAAGCCTGCTGTCGTCTTTCCTGCAGGTCTGGCCATTGGAGTTCTTCTAACATTTCTCCCACATGGCTTTGATTGCGCCAGCGCCTACAGGTCCAACGGGCAGCAGTCCTCTGTACTTTTTCTATTCTGTTAATATCTACTTGGTGATGGGGCATCCAAACTGGCGCTGCATATTCTAATTTGGGCCGGACCAGAGTTTTATATGCAGCAGCCTTGATTTCCTTCGATGCAAAAGTCAAGTTTCTACGAAGGAAACCCAAAGTCTTAGTAGCCTTACTGGTAACTTCATTGATGTGCTGACCCCACTCAAGGTCATCCGTAATTTCAACTCCTAAATATCTGGCTGACGATACATTCTCTAGGACTTGGTTATGCAATGTATAACCATGGATTATTTGCTTTTGAGGGGGGTGCCTAGTCACCCTCATAGAGTGACATTTGGCAACATTAAATTTCATGAGCCATGCCTCTTCCCAAAGTGTCAATTTATCCAAATCATCTTGGAGTATCTGTTGGTCTTCGGACCGTCTAATGTCAAAAAAGAAATACGTGATGCCTATTGGAGGTATGTTTCTGATATCTTCAATCCCTCAGATACAGACACTAATATAGAAGACTGTATCCAAAATGATCAGCTGAAAAAGTTTTGGTCCTTTATGAAAAACTTAAGAAAGGATTCCACGGGTGTGGCCTGTTTAAGGGAAAATGGCATGTTGAAAACTGCTAATAAGGACAAAGCAGACATAATTAACAGACAGTTTGAGTCTGTATACACCCGGGAACAAGTAGGTGACCCCCCATCGAAAGGACCAACCCCCTACCCAGATATTGGAGATTTATACATTGACCCTAATGGGGTCAAAAAACTATTAGACCGTCTTAACCCCCATAATTCTTCAGGTCCAGACGACCTAAGTGCACGTGTGTTAAAAGAATGCAGTGCTGAAATTGCCCCGGTCCTTGCCTGCATTTTCAACCAGTCCTTGGCCCAGTCTAGAGTACCAGATGACTGGCTGCAAGCTAATGTGGCTCCCATTTACAAAAAGGGAGAAAAGTATGACCCTGCCAATTATAGGCCGGTCTCTTTGACTTGTATTTGTTGTAAGTCTCTGGAGCACATTCTCGTGAGCAAAATCATGCAACATCTATCGGATCATAAGATTTTAGTTGAGTCTCAGCATGGCTTCAGAAGTGGTAGGTCATGCGAGACTTAACTGGTCCAGTTCATTCATTATTTGCAGGCAAACCTAGACAGAGCCAATAATAAAGGTCACAAACAGATGGACCTCATAATTATGGACTTTGCCAAGGCTTTTGATAAGGTCCCCCATAGACCATTGATTTATAGCGAGCATCGTGAGCGGGCCCAAAGGGCCCGCTAGCCCGAAGGGCGAGCTCTTATGGTAGGACATTAGTCAAAAGAAAATGTAGATGATGTTGCATAAGTTGCTTCAGAAAACCATCGTTCGATTTCTCGACCGGAATTTACCTCCATATGAGGGCTGCCATTATGAATAAACAGGAAGTTTGTTGCTAGTCTCCGTAGACACAAAGATAAACACATTCTTATTCACAAAACCTGATATGTGTATGTAAATAATTTTAACGTTCGACCGGAAAAAAATAAGCCGTGATGCAATCGTAACACTTCGGTCAATTTCATAGGCGAGGATGTCCGATTGCTGCGACGTTGACGGGTTACCGTAAAAAATCCTGCATCGACATAGAACAGAATAGAATATACGGCCCTTCATAAGGGCTACCGCGATGCTCCCCAATAGGCAGTGCCTATTTTTATATTAAACTGGAGTATTATGGTATCCGAAATGATAAACTCCGGAGGATCTCTGCCTGGCTATCTGGAAGGACACAAAAAGTTGTTCTGGATGGTGTCTGTTCAGAACAGCTAGATCAGCAGGCCAGCGCTTAAGCCCATTGACAAAACACGGACCAGGCACGGATTCACGGACCAATAGAAAATTAATATGGAATTTGGTCCGTGGCAAGTTAGTTAACCTTAAATTAGTCCGTAAATTGGTCAGCTATCTCAATGAACAAATTATGAGGCTGAAAGGTGGGGTGGGTGTAGTCCATGATCCGTAAATTGGTACGTTGATATCTATGGGGACGTTTCGACGCAACGTTATTCACGGAGGTAAGCTGAGAAAGAGTCCGTGCCATAAGTCAGTATCTGGTCCGTAATGAACTCCATATGAGAAATGGTCCGTGAATGAAGTTTGTGTATGGTCCGTAAAGTTGACGGGTTAGCGGTCCGTGACGTTGGTCCGTAAATGTCCTCGAAGTTGACAGGTTATCTGTCCATGACTTTGGTCTGTAAAGGTGGTCTGTGAAAAACTCTTACATATATATGAAAAGTCAGAGAAAAAGACAACAATGCATTAGTTTAATTCGTTTAAAACCTGCAGTCCAAACATTTTATTACTTTCGAAGATCGAATTTGCCTTTGAGTTTGGGTAATATTCTGACAACCGGGATGAAACCAATTTTACAGACTGGACATGTTAACATAAAACCGTGTTCCGGCATCCGACCGTGAAGTATACTGACCATATTTGTAGTCCGCCGTCATTAGGATGGGTGTTGATCAGCTGAACAAATCTTCCAGATACTGGCTGGAACTCGGGTTTTGCTGCGTAAAGCACAGATTGCATACCCTGCTCGTGGGGAAACTGCTGCCTTAATACAGCCTGGCTTGCATCCGTGATAGTGTCATTCAGCCACCCAGTGTCAAAACTTCCATCTATTCGTCTTTTATCCTCCTGTGATAGGTTAAGGCTAACTCCGTCAACACTGAGCAACCAAATAGCTTCACTGATCAGTTGTTCAGATCCTTGATCGGTACATCAACTATCCCCGTGCATCAACTATCCTCGGTCTCCCCTACGTTGGTATCTATGGCGACGTCTCGACGTAACGTTCGGCGTATAACGCTATTGTTCTCAAAACGTTTTTGGACCGTAAATGTTTCAATCTGGACAACATTTTAAGTTACATTATTTCTTATCGAAGTCCGTAACTGGTCTGTCCGTCCGTAAGTAATATGGTCCGTTGGTCCGTGTTTTGTCTATGAGTCCGTGTTTTGTTAATCAGTCCATGAATATTGGTCCGCTGGTCCGTGTTTTGTCTACGAGTCCGTGTTTTGTCAATTAGTCCGTAACCAGTCCGTGAGTCCGTGACGGTCCGTGTTTTGTCAACCACCAGCGCTTAACCTACTGAAGTAACAGGGTTCCTAGAAAAGTGAAACACCTTGAAAACAATACTGATCACTGGACAGATATGAACTCGGATGAAGAATGTTCCTAAGCTCCTCGCACGTGACACGGACGTGTAATGTGCAATGTTTTCTAGCCTAGGTATGTGATCTGACAGTGTCACCTTCAAAACGTGTCGCGGAAACTAATGACAACTTAAAAGGTTTCATTTTCCGGGCACTGTCAGATTGAAAAACTTACGTCATCATCTTCATCTTCTATTTCTAATGGTGATTTCAGCTCTGTCTCGCCAGAAAATGCCATGTTAAAACCTTAACAAATATTATTCAGGAAAAAATAAAACATGCAGTGCGTTGGCTACTCTTTAGAACTGGAGGAACAAGGAGCGATCCCCATGAAACCATCCGCACCGACAGGTGATCGGGTATGAAACCCACCACCCGCATCCGTACTCAAAACCCACCATCGGAAATTTTAGTGGCGACCTTTGAGGGGTAACTGGACGGTACTCGGACAAAACGGACCAAGGACAAAACGGACCAGACAAAACGGACCACGGTTAGGACAAAACGGACCACGTTTCAGGACAAAACGGACCACGTTTCAGGACCAGACGGATCACGCTAGAAGACAAACCAGACCATTGATTGGTGCCAATTAAAAGATTAAGGAGTAAATAATTACCAAAGACAATGTTAAATGGTCACAATTATTTGACTACCGTTCATGATCTGAACTATCTTTGGTTGTTGCACTTATCTGATTAAGTTAATGGTAAGATATTTATCTTATAAGCATGCAAATGTCTTTATTAGTGTTGCAACTAAAATAAAACATGCTTTCTCAAGGTTAACGGAAGGTCTGAACGTGGTCCGCTTTGACCTTAAACGTGGTCCGTTTTGTCCTGAACGTGGTCCGTTTCGTCCTGAACGTGGTCCGTTTTGTCCCAAGCGTGGTCCGTTATGTCCGTGGTCCGTTTTGTCCGTGGTCCGTTATGTCCCTGATTCAACTGGACATCTCGGCCCATAGCAAACTCGGCCCATTGCCAACTCGGCCCATAACAAAGTCGGCCCACACAAACTCGGCCCATAACAAACTCGGCCCATACATATACAGTATTGAGCCTTGCTTTAATGGTGTTTCTATCCAATTTGTTTCATCGGTTTAATTTTGAAACATGATGCTCATTAAAGATAGATAGATAGACTCGAATCTGCATTCTCTGAGTCCCAGAGATTACCCAAAACGATATGGTGTAACAAAGTCGGCTCATGACATGTATGCAAACTCGTCCTATACCAAACTTGGTGTTGGAGTTACATATCACTAAAATGTGTGCATAAATATATATAGGGACTCTTGGAGGCTGACACTTTTAATAGAAAACAAATTTCAAAGTTGAAGTTGTAAGTGTTGGTGTCTGTGTGTGTGCGTTGGGGGGGGGGGGGAGGGGGCGGTGGGGGAGGGAGCAAGTCCAGTCAAATTTCCAAATCCGTCATCCGTATGAGAAAGGTATTGGCATATGCATGATTTCAGGTGTAAGAGAACAAAATTTGATAATCGTCTCAGAAACAAAATGTTTGGCTTGAAGTTCAAGAACAATTTTTTGTTCCCATAAAATTGTTTCCTACACATGTCTTTGGTATTAGACCTTGGAGAAATGATAACAGAAAATCTGTTTGCATATCTGTAATCATTACATAAATGAAAACATATGAATCTTGTTTTAATTTTATCGTCTATCAAGATATTATAGTTATTGTTTAACAACTAATTATAACTAGCAAGTATATTGAACATAATCCCCTGCGTGATTATTTATACATTGTTCACATGTGCCGAGTTTGTTATGGATCGACTTTCTTACTTGCTATACGTAGACTAGTATCTTGTTCAACATAGTAATTATTATACACGTCATTTATCTTGTTATTCTCTGACATGCCTTTTCAAATGAAGAATTTCTTTGTGAAAGCTGCGAAACGATACCGTTCTATACTCATGGGCCGAGTTTGCGATGGGCCGAGTTTGTAATAGGCCGAGATTGTTATGGGCCGAGTTTGTTATGGGCCGAGTTGTCCCGGAATCCCTTTGAGGTACAAACATAAGTTTAATCCTAGATTTTTGTGGTTATATATATGGGGGTTGGTATGAACTAGCTATGGTATAAAAGTCTTTTCCGACAGATTTAGTTTTAAGACAAAAAAAAAGGAAATTGTTGCAGTTCCGGGGGTATGAAACCCACCACTCGCCACAGGGAGATTTTTATTGGTTATTTCCATTAATAACTTTATTAACTGAGATGAGTTTCCTTAATTGTTACTATTTCGACTTTTTAACCAAAACCTCGCCAATTTCGTTTGACGATATTCTTTAAGATTTTAATTATGAAATTAATAATATATAGAGAAAATAAACGACTTCTTGTGAAACTAATTTTCGTTCTAAAAATAGATATCCATTACGGCATTTAGCTATACAGAGAAACCGCAACGTGCTGAAATAAAGGGGACAAACAATAATTGCAGACGGAGTCTGATGGGTTATAGTGGCGAAACACTGACACCTTTCATTTATTATTATTACTTGTTCAGTACTTAGAGAACTCTCATGAAGTCAAGCTATAACCTTTTACAACAGCAAAGTTTCTCTCAGCACGGTACAAAACCCTGACGAAGAGCATACGTCTCATGGTCTCTCTCTCTCTCTCTCTCTCTCTCTCTCTCTCTCTCTCTCTCACACACACACACACACACACACACAGACATTTAGAGTCTGTTAAATAATGATACCTAGATACAGTTCAAGAATTGATAGATACTACAAATTGTACACATGGAACACAACACGTAATACACATAATCATAAATTTCATACCTGGACCTGACTGTGTTATGGTCAAAGATGTCTGAGGCATAATGAGAGCATAGAAGCATAGAAAATGCTGGTCGAGTAATGGAAGGCGCGCGCGCGCGCGTGTGTGTGTGTGTGTGTGGAAAGGGATGGTACTGCCATACGGTTTTGCAAACCAGATCACATTATGAGGAAAGAGGGAGCTGAACGCTTTGCTGGCCGTCTACGTACGTGTCAGCATTTGGTGGTTTCATGCCTTACTATGCTTCTTATGGTGCCAGAGGAGGACTCCAGCTCCTGAAGATTTCTTCATTGTTTGCTTTCATGGCTTCCTAAGTTTGGAACTCTCCAAATGCCAACAACCATTATACATGTTGTGCACCTCGCTCTCAGACACAATGTCAAGTGCTGGGTTTCATAAACCTTGACAGGAATAATGTTGCTTTCTCATAATATATACCAGAAAAAAATCTTTAACCGGTTTTTGCATACATAAAGCTTATATCTACAATAATAAATAATGATAATAAAATTTTATGTATACTTAGATAGGCCACACTAAAATTTCTGGTGGTGGTTTTCAGGGGCGGATCCAGGAATTTTGGATAGGGGGTTCAAAATACCTGAAAGGGGGGTTCGATTTATGCAGTTTGACCAATTTTTCCTGAAATTCCCCATGAAAACAATATAATTTGGGCTGATAAGGGGGTTCGTTTGAACCCCCCGAACCCCCTCTGGATCCGCTACTGGTTTTTAAGTACGGGTGCTGGTGGTGTGTTTCATACCATGCCGAGCTGGATGTGTCTGTTGGCTTGACCTCATGAAAGTTCTAAGTATTGAACAATCAAAAAGGTATTCTTCAGCCAATAAAATTTCCTTAATGAATAAACACTGTTTGGGGTTCACCACAATAACCCCTTAGACTCCTTTCAATTACTGTTTGTTGTCCCCTATATTTCAGTACGTTGCGGTTTCTTGGTGTAGCTAAATGCCGTAATGAATATCTATTTTTAGAACAAAACTTATTTTCGCAAAAAGTCATTTATTTCTCTGTATATTTTAAATTTCTTAAGGTTTTCAAACAGAATTGGCGAGGCTTTGGTTAAAGAGTCGAAACAGTAACAATCAATGTAAATTATCTCAGTTAATTAAGCAATAAATGGAAATGACTGATAAAAATTTCCCTGTGGCGAGTGGTGGGTTTCATACCCCCGAAATTGCAACAATTCTCTTTTTTGTCTTAAAACTAAATCTGTCGGAAAAGACTTTTATACCATAAATTGTTCACACAAACCCCCATATATATAACCACAAAAATCTAGAATTGAACTTTTGTTTATACCTCAAAGGTCGCCACTAAAATTTCCGGTGGTGGGTTTTGAGCACGGGTGCGGGTGCGGGTGGTGGGTTTCATACCCGATCCCGACAGGTCAAGTTAAAAGGCGCCCGAAAGCTCAGGCGGTAGCGAGTTTTACAGATAAACCGTAGACTGGCTACATACCTCTGCTGCGTAGGTTCGAACCCGGCGCTGGCAAGTATGAATGGTTGGCTGTTTCCTTCGGGGTTGCGGTGGTTTCACAGGGTATTTCCCAGCCCCTATACAGCTGAGAACCGGGACTTTAGTTGGATACACATACAAGAAAATAAGATAAATATGAAACAAACCATGATCTTATTTCACGTCACATACGCCATTCCAACGGATACCGGGACTGAAAAGAGCGGATACCGGGACTTTGAAGCAATATAGCTACCAACTTGATAAACTTTATAAAAAAAAAATAGACTATAACATTGCCTATTCAAAAAAAATTATCTTTTGAAATTCTGATCCGTTGTTTATAATATAAGGTAATTTAGGAACACTACATGGATACCGGGACAAAAAATCCCGATACCGGGACTTTGAGTCATAATTACGGCAAAACAGCTCAGCCAAATTTGTTAAATTTATTATAATGTTAAGATCCAAACATTATCTTTTATCTGATATTTAAATTGCTAAATTCGATGCAGTAAGTAATTTAAGATTTTATTTGAAGTTAAACACGCATACCGCCATGGATACCGGGAGTCCGGGACGGGAAAATTCGGATACCGGGCATTTAGTTGGATACACATACAAGAAAATAAGATAAATATGAAACAAATTATAATTTATACTATAGACTAGAGTATTGCCTTTAAACTGACACCAAATTTATGAAATTCTGTTCAGTAGTTTTGATTCTGTGCCTCGTCAAACCTATGCACCCCCTGTGAATACCGGGGCATGGATACCAGGAATACCAGAGATTTTCATGCGCCTTATCTGGCATCAACTATTGATCCATAACACTCGGGTTTGCTCGGGTGGTTTAACCGAAAGTGTCCAAGTGTCTTTGCTCTAGGTAATCTGTGTAACCCGCAACCGCGTTAAGATTCGACGCACGCACAGAAGGTTGGTTGGATGGCTGTAGCAATGCTTTTTATTTTTCTGAGGTTTATCAAAGTGTAAGCTACATTGGTCAGCGTACACAGTGAATTCTTTGCACGCGACCCAATGTAGTTTACACTTCGATAAACATCAGAAAAATTAAATTCAATGCTTATATATTTACATTCGTTTCAATCTAAACCTTGATGAAAAATTTTATATAAGCGCTAAAATTGAATTGATTGATTGATTGATTGATTGATTGATTGATATTTATTCGGTAAAACAGCATACAACAATAATACAACAATTACATAAAAATGATTGAGATTTAAACGTTTAAAAGATATATGAATAGATTTATAAAAAAAAAATGCACTTTGTAAAATGATTTTTTAGAAAATAATATATATGTGTATATCTGTAAAATAGGAAAATACGTATTTACTGATTTTTATAATTTAAAGTACTTTAAAATATCACAATTCAGGATTTTATATTAGGCCTATCACAGCTCTGTTGATAATCACAGTTATTTTTCAAGGAAATGACTAGAGTTACATACGATAAATTGATTTCAATAAAAATTTTAATTTTGGTGACTTCAAACAGATTGTAAATAACTTTCACCACACACACTCGCGGACCATGGGAAAAATCCAGTGAGTCGTCATGGACAATACTGACTCATCGATGGATCTGGCACCGGAGTGTTACCGTCAATGAGGCTTCTCCACGAGCCACCCCATCTCTCGAGGAACAGTGCTCACAGGGCAGATGGTGGACCACGGTCCATGTGAATGGTGAAAATCAAAAACTGAATTGAAATGCCAACTAGGGTGAATTTGGAGGCCAAAAACGAAGGGAAAATATGTACGAGCCCTAAATAAAATAGAGCTTGAAATTAAGTACCAAAATAGTATGTATGTTGAAGAAACCTAGGATAACCAATGAAAGCCCGAAGGCTTATTTCCAATGGGGTCCTAATTGGTTAGATTCAAGATAAGCATTAAAGCATTTTCACGCAGTTTTTCTGCTAAAAGTGGAACAGCGTCAATGACGCCATGACGTCACCGACGTCTAATCAGGTTGTAGAGAGACATGGTTTATTTCGATATCTATCTATCTAATCTATCTATCTATCTATCTAATCTATCTATCTAACTATCCATCTATCTATCTATCTATCTATCTATCTATCTATCTATCTATCTTAACGCCCGAGGGGGACGTCAGGCGGATTCCGGCAAACCAAGGGCTGAAGGGCTTAGCTGAAACAAAAGTATATGAAATTGTGTGAGATGGGTTTCTAAGGTGCGACAAGGAGTGCTAGTATAATTAAAAGGTAAAAAAAGAAATTCGTGTTTAGGGAGAGAAATGGATCACATGGCAAACAGCACCGCAGAACCGCGCCAACATGTGAAGGACCGGTATGTGGGCTAGGAGGGCATTCCAATGGATGATAGTCCTAGGGAAAATGTGAACCCGTTGTAGTCTTTAAAAGTTGGGGTTTGCCGATATGAAAGTCATTTTAAGACATTCGACGTCGCGTGGAATTATTGTAATTATTGGAATGTCTAACTGCTCTTTGAGACAGTATTTCAGTCTCTATCGAGCCGTCTCCTAGAGGAGGAGGCGGGGTTCGGGGTGGGGGCGGTGAGAGATATGAGAGAGGAGAGAAAATTGTCCAAACATCTAGATCTGCATCTACATCTGCCAATTAAGTGCATGGTAAATAGTCGGCATAGTCGCACTGTGAACTGCATGCTTAATGATTAACCCAATTAAGGTTAACAGCTTTGCTTACCTCTTCGATTTGCTCGATGGTGGGTCGGGACTTAGACTTTATGAACCTAACTTAATAGTAACACAGACGGTTGGCGTCTGACACCCATTCCGGGACGTCTTGGGTCGGACCGACCAACCGTGGTCTACTGGTTGCTCTAGAATTTCCAAAAAAAAAAAAAATTGTAGACGCCCCCAGGGGCGTAGCTAGTAAAATTACATGATACCCAATAATGTTTCTTACTCCTTGACGATAAGTCTAGTTCTGCCCCCAAGACAGCTCATATTTAAGTAAGTAAGTAAGTAAGTAAGTAAATAAGTAAATAAGCTTTATTTAAAAAGGGTTACTCATTTGGCTTTCGCCAATCTTCCACGAGGCCCTCTAAAAGTTCATGCATACAAACTTTACAATTCAGCATCATAATAATAAATATGTGAAAAATTACAATAATATGAAAATTTCAACACACACACACACACACACACACACACACACACACACATACGTACCAGCAGGCACATAACGTCGAAATGACATCGTATAGGCAGTTAATATTTGAATATTACCCACTTTACAAAATATCAGCATGGAAATACGCAGGTGTGAGTTGAAATTTTGTTAAATTGACAAAATTTCAATACGCACCTGCGTATTTGAGTATAGGTAGAGCTTTGAGCTCTTGGCCCCAATGACGAAAAATTCACGGCCTTTACGTCCACTCTACCATCCCCTGGTGGGTATATTGAGTTTAACGGTCGTGCGCGGTAGTGTTTCAGCCTCTTTCGAGCCGTCTCTTAGAGAGAGGAAGAAAACGGCGAAACAGTAGTCTAAGACTTGACATAACTCCGATTTTAGTTTTTGATTGGTCTCCGGGTATTTCAGAAAAAGATAAAATGAAAAGAAAAAGAAAAAGAAAAAAAACAATACTGATAGCGTTGCTGCAGGTGAAACAGGATAGACGGGAGTAGATAATCCAAACAACCACACATACAAACACAGCAGGCCATTGCCCAACATTAGCCCACTGTCATTAGGACGCTCCAATATAGACAGTTTTACGGCATTCACGTGTAGACAGTTTTACGACATTCACGATATCTTCGCTGCTCCTAACCAACCAACAAAGTTCGACGCGAGACCGTCTAGAGTTTAGTCGTCTCCATGCACTGGCATAACCTGTATTTCCACCACTCTTGTTGATAGCATGAGGCTGTATGGTATTCAATCGCCGGATCCAGAAAATCTCTTGGAAATCTGTACTGGTCATCCCAGAAATGAACAAAAGTCTCGTTCTTCAGATATGACTGACAAGCGTCGTGATTTGTTGACAAGGCAAGCAGAGAAAAGGTCCTGAGTTATCTCCTCTTATGAGAATGGCAGTTTATGAAAACGAAATGTCAACCATCCAAGTCTGTTATTTTAAGAAAGATGGCATCTTCGTGGAAGATGGCGACCACATATCACCCAAACCAATGACAAACTAGAAATGTTTTTTCAGAGAAAAACTTGTGTCCCCCCACCAGCCCATTTCCCATCTCCTCTAATGAATAAAAAGCCTGTACAAGTAAAATATCTAGGCAAGTTTGGAGAAAATCCATCCACTGGTTCAAAAGATATCCTACATAGGTGACTATGACCTTGAAAATGAGGTCAAGCTCACCAAAATCTAATCATCTCTTAAACTTGTCCCAATGATGTATCCTTGCAAGTTTAATGAAATTCCATCTATAGGTTCAGGAGATATAGTGGGTACAAGAAATTGTCATCCAAGTCGCCAGTGACCTGGAAAATGAGGTCAATGTCACCAAAATCTAATCAGCTCTTAAACTTGTCCCAATGATGTATCCATGCAAGTTTGGTGAAATTCCATGCATTGGTTCAGGAGATATAGTGGGTAAAAGAAAATGTCATCTAAGTCCTCCAGTGACCTTGAAAATGAGGTCAAGATCACCAAAATCTAATCAGCTCTTAAACTTGTCCCAATGATATATCCATGCAAGTTTGGTAAAATTCCATCCATTGGTTCAGGAGATATCGTGGGTACAAGAAATTGTCATCAAAGTCCTCCAGTGACCTTGAAAATGAGGTAAATGTCACCAACATATAATCAGCTCTTAAATCTGTCCCAATAATGTATCCACACAAGTTTGGTGAAATTCCATTCATTGGTTCAGGAGATGTAGTGGGTACAAGAAATTGTCATCTAAGTCCTCCAGTGACCTTGAAAATGCGGTCAAGGTCACCAAAATATAATCAGCTATTAAACTTGTCCCAATAATGTATCCATGCAAGTTTGGTGAAATTCCATCCATTGGTTCAAGAGATATCGCCCACGCAAGAAACAGTCATGCCGACGCTGACGCCAACGCCCGGGATCCGCATCGAAAACAATATGCCCCCCCCCCTCACCTTTGGTGGGGGACATAATGGTGAGTAGCTCCCCCTATCGACAAAGTCTTGATAGTTGAATCAGGTTCTAGCATAGCAGACTAAGAGACATAAACTTCGTATGCAGGTGCCGAAAATATCCAACTCAATTGAACGTCCAACCGACAACTAGGTCATACGGAGACGGGGCCTCGGTTTAAAGTCTCATCTGAAAGACCAGAGCAGCGGGGGGTCCATGGGCAACATTTTTCCTCAGCCCCGTATAATATCGCGTGAGCTTGAAATAGCATTAAATTATATAGGACATTGGAACTTTTTCTCTTTAATTGTCTTCCTTGAATAAAAAATGAAAAATGTTGTGTTATGTCCATATAATGCACCTTTTTGGCTGCACTTTGATATTTTTTAAAACTTTTAAGTCTATATTTAATGCGGTCAGTTTTGCTCTGATTTACAAGACTTTCATTTTCTAATAGTATATAGGGAAACTAGAGAAAATAAGCAAAAAGTTACTCAATTTTCTTCATTTTTCTTAAAACGCAAGTCTAAAATAAAAAAAATGCTGTGTTAATCTAGTATTCTACACTATCTTACAAATCTTTGATATATTTTGTAGGAAAATCAAAGAAATATTCGTGTGGTCATTTTTTACAAACTTAATACTACCCTACATCCAAAAACTGAATTTTCAGTACCGTGCGTGGCTTATGTCAAGGTGAGGAAAATTGTTGGGGACGGATCTTGCGACCCCTGGATTGGTAGTCCAGCGCGTTATCCACTACACTACAGCCGCTCCTATATTCCAACTCAAAAATGGAAAGCTAACTATAGGAAAACTATAGGAAAATTGAAGTCATCCCACTTGTCATACAGCCTAGTAACTCGCTTTCCATTGTCAGTATAGAGATAGACATCTAAGTATATGAGGCAGATCAAATTCATGGATAGACGAAGTCATTAAACTGCTATATCTTTGAATTATTCAGAAACAGAACATCATCCAGAACGTTTTAACCTGCTTTTAAGAGCCTCTGTATGAAAATTTAAAGAGTAATTACACTTCAGAAACTGACTGAATCAGATCCCAAACCCTATCCCCAACATCAAAGGGAAAGATTGACAAAGACATCCCAACAAACAATAAATTACAAGTGATAAGCCGAGCCAGCAGCTCTTTCCCAAATAGGTGGCAACTCAGCTATCTTTATTGAACTAAAATAAACGTATTCATACCTAATTTAGTGCGACAGACGCGCGTTTCTGTATTTAACTTCTTCAGTGTCGCTAAATCCCAAAAGTTTGATAGAAAAGATATGATGGCAGGTCTCGGCAGGCAACGAGCATCCCTATCCGAGCCACACTTACTGTCTAAATGATTTAGACCAACAGAAGGGTTTCATTACCCAAAAGGAATAAGTCGGCAATTAAGGGGTCGCTGTTAGTGTCCATTGGAATGTGAACGGTCTGTTGAAAAACTTATCCGCTGATTTCCACGTAACTATTATCATTAAGAAATTCAAACGTTTTAATGACATCGAAGGTTTTGATGTTGTATACGTTAGAATTTTTTTAGGATCCACGTCGAGATCTGATTTACGCCACTTATGGCATATGAGAAGTCACAATATTTCTGAAGCCCATCCTTAACTGCCGTAAGTATTCTTGTACGAATTTACTAGTGTAAATATGGGATCCAAATACAGTTTTGGAAGGTCAAGCTCTTCTTCTGCTGTGGAAATTCTAAAAAAAGCAGAACCGTCTCGTGGTTTCTAAGAACTTCCTCCTTTTAATAGTCAACGAAGTGCACGCAGGTATATGTGGGGCTGTTCAAACCAAGCTCGTCTCTTGACCAGCTGATGTAGTGCATTTTGCAAATACAATATGGAATCTTAAGTTCAGCTCATGAAACCCGATTGGCGGGTCATTTAGGGGTTAAAAAATCTACAAAGAGATCATAAACCATTTCTTTTGGCAAAAGATTAACACTTAAGAAATATTGCGAGCTATGCTACACATGTCAAAAGGCTGGAAAACCAGATCAAAGATTCTGAAGCACCCGCTTCAGCTCATTCCTGCTTTCCACGAACCTTTCAGTTGGTCCTCTCCTCTGGACTAAAAGAAGGAACCAGCACCTTCTTACTGTCTTATGCACTCGCTTTCCAAGAAACTGTACCACTACCAGATTTTTTATTCAGTTTTATTCTATCCCATAACATTGCAAAGTCGTTGGGGCATCACAGATAACTTTGCAACAATCCCTTTCCACCTGCTTCTTTTTTCAGCTGTCCTAGTTGTGCTGGCCAAGTCGATCCCTGTCCACTCTTTAATATTGTCTTCAAACCGCTTGTCTACATATTTTTCCTTTCACTATGCTCGATAAGACCGTCTTTGCAAGGCCAGAAGACCTTGAGATGTGGACAGTCCACCTGTATTTCCATTTCTACCACATGGTCAGGAATTCCTCATATTTTTCAATGGGTGATTGGATCTCTTTTTGAATATACTCATTACTTACGTGGTCCTTGTTGTACGAGATATTCAGTGTTTGGTAGCATCTCATCTCAAAGGCCTTCATCCTTTTCTCTAAGCTCCATAATTCACAGCTATACAGAAAGATGGATATGACAAGGGACACTTAATCCAAGAAATATGTTGTTATCTCTACAAATCAGACTCAGCTTTGTTAGAGCTGCAGTGGCTTCTTCAGTCCTTAATAAAACCTCCGGCTTTGAGGCATTATCTGAGACACAATTTCTCCAAGGTACCTGAAGCTTGTTTTACTTCAAAAGTTTTCCTTTTACCTTGACCTTCTGCTGGATGATAAGATGTATGTAAAAATGGGAGCTTTGATTAAAATGTTCACCTTTCTAGGTCTATATATATCTATTCAGTTTGATGAAGGGTAAAACTTCGTCTGGTTAGAAAATACAAATCAAGCGCATATCTATCTGAATCTCAGGGCCTACTTAAATGGTTAACACCAAACTTTAAAGATAATGCCATGTTGCTTTGATAATGAGAAAAAATGGTTTTGAGTGTGTTTCACTTATTTGATTTGTATTTAAATTACTTGGTTGGTAATACCACGTCAACCCTTAGACCTTTTTATTAGTACACAAATGGTTTAAGGAGAGATGCTAAAGGAATCTCATTCTTGAAGAAGAGGAATGGTGAGGGCTTAGCAGAGTCCTAGGTGGATCAGGCGGAAGAATTTGTCAGTTCGCAAGTGCATTCACAGTGAATCCAGCAAGGTTCCCCTGCTTGAGAAATTGGTCCCACAATTGAGGAATATTAAAAACCTCCAAAGATGGAGTTACAAGAAAAATGTTAAAGGCTGGAACCCATCCAAAGCTTTAGTTCCTGATCAAATTTATCTTAAAGTCCCCAAAGAGTTCGCAGTAGAACTTGGTCCCGTTTTCACACATCTGTTTCAACAGTCCTTAGACACGGGTGATGTTCCGAAGGAGTGGTCTTAGGCAAACATTTTTTCGTCTTTACATGACTCTTTGCTACGGGAAAGAGGGTGATTGTGTCAATATTAAAACTAACAGTCGATATTTTTAAATACACAGTTTACTCTTCAAGAGGCCATTTTATTGCTCATAACTTAATTTCTGTATATTTTGAGATATAAAGTAACAGCCTTTGTCTACCAATAGATTTGCGGGGCCGAGAATTGGGAGTCGGATGCAGCAGCAACTAAATTAAATTCTATCTCTCCTTTATCTTACTCTGTTTAATAACATATTGCTTTACTATCTTGTGCATTCGGCTGTGGAGGGCTTCTGTCATCGCCGGTCATGTTGGGTCAGTGCGGTCTTTTGTCTTGGGTGCGGTCCTTTTCCGGTCCACGACAGTCCGATGATTGTTAAATGTAGGTAAAGTAGCAGGTCTAAAGAGTTACAGCTGCTTTACCTACAAATAACTCCTTCCCAGCAGCAAGAATATGTGAACTCATCAGTCTTCACCATGGCCAGGACCGACACTTTTATAGGTGAAGTGACGCTGTCAATATGAGCTGAAATAATTGATACTGTTAGCCACAAGAATGCCGAAAAATCCAAAAGGGTAAAAAGTTATGAGAAATTAAATAGTCTTGTTTTGGCACTAATTAGTAGAAAATATGCAAAAATTTCTATGAGGTCGTTTGAGTAATTAGTTCGTATTACCAAAACCCAAAAACGTTTCAAAATATTTTTTCTGCCGAAATTGAATAAGTATGATAAGATTCAACATCTAATGAACAGAATTCAAACATTTTGCAACTGATATTCACTGCAATTAAATTATAAAAAAAAAGGCAGAGGCTAAGCCTTATTTGCGTACTTTAAAAGTCATTAATTAGTTAAGGTTACACATTTTCGATGATGTTCTCTGTAGTAGATCTACTCTGTTTCTCATATATTTCTTCATAAAGAATATTTCTGGAATACGCGAAATCAGTCCAGGGCATCCCAGCATTCGCGGCTCCAAAATGACTTTAGTCATATAAATTCATGCCATTTGGCTTGAAAAATTCTCTGGCAACATTTCATATAAATTCATGCCATTCCAGTCAAGGGCATTCCAGCATTCGCGACTCCAAAATGACTTTAGTCATATAAATTCATGCCATTTGGCATGAAAAATTCTCAGGCAACATTTCAGATGCTCATTAATTCTGAAGTGGCTGGCCCAGAATGATGTTAGCATACATCATTGATGTCATCTACAGAAATGCTTGGGAGACCATTTGCACCAAATTAAAGAATTATTTAGTTGCATGTTAATTTCAAAGTTAATAGTGAGTCTTATGAAAAGTGAGTTTGGTTGTACCAAAGTTTTTTTTATTTATGTCATATTGTAAGCCAAGTGAAAGCCATCGATGCAAAAAAATATCACAGTGATCATAGACTGTCAAGCTCTAAAACGTAAGAAAGACTTGATGTCTGGGTATGGCAGTATGTTACAAAAACGTTTGTAATGGTTGATCTGTAATAGAACCTTTGCAAACCTGCTCAGTAAATGATCACATTATTTCTCCAATGAGCAATGTCAGAGGCCTTTTGAGAAAACTGAAATATATACTGCAGTATTGTTCTATTCGATAAGCTCCATATTGTCAGGCCCAGTTCAAAATTGCAGCTGATGCATGTGGCAATTGAGCTGTTGCTGTTTCGGTCTTCTGAAAGAAGTTTAAAATCGGAGAAAATATTTGACAAAGAGAACTAAGGTCTTGAATTTATGCTAGTATTTCAAACGGGTTTTCTCAACTCATTTTTTTCCTTATTGTGGTATATGCTGAATATAATCCACTTATCTTCATATAAAATCTGAAAATCAAAGACTCCTGAGATGGAGCTTGTTACTCCAGTAGTTAAACAGATACTGTGGAGTTTTTCTATTCGCTAAGTTCCATATTGTCAAGCCTACTTCAAAATTGCAGCTGATGCATGTGACACTTGAGCTGGTGCTGTTTCCGTCTTCTCAAAGATTGTTAATACCAGAGAAAAAACATTTGACAGTAGGGAACTCAGGTCTCGAATAAATACTAGTATTTCAAACTTCTGAGGTTCATCTTGACTCCATGTTTTTCCTTATTGTGGTATGTACTGATCATGATCGACTAACCCAGTGTAAAAACTGAAGAAAAAATCAATGACTTCTGAGATGAAGCTTTTTTCTCCAGTAGTTTAATTAAGAGTCAAGCACATCTGTGGAAAATATGATTTTATCGCAGATGCTTTATACAGGGCAATATCTTCATGTTGGAAAATATAGTACTATCTCATCTCAGATGCCTTATCCAGGGCAAATATCATGCTGATGATTAATCTTAACTGAAGATCCGTTGCTGTCTAACTAATTTTTTTTTTGTGAATGCGTTATTTTTGATAGTTAAGTTGCTTCCCTTACAAGAAGTGGATAAATTGATACCAATCATTTCTTTACTAAACAATTATTATAAAAACTTCTGTTTTAGAATTAGAATTTTATAATTTTATATTAATGATATTGATTTTTTTACTATATTTTGGGAAACTTGGAAGTTCTCCTACCTTCTAAAGATTTCACAATAGAATTTCAAGACAGCTGTAAAATAGAACAATATTTAAGTTTGGTTCAGACTAGCTTCATGACCACCTACATGTGCAAAAGCTGTTCATTTTGCTATCCACTCATATTATTGTTGCAAACATGAAGCAACTTGCTTCATGATTTGTTTTAATTATGCAACTCTTAAATTGTCATTACTGTTGGTATGCCATATGAAGATCTGGAAATGTTTGAAAATAGTACACAACCATATTTTTTTCCGGATAGTTTCCAGACTTTGTTATAAATGCGACGAATTAATTGACCCTTTTCATGAAAAAAAAACTACAGCAAGTTATCAGGGTTCACATATATACCTGGCAGTACCACCCCTGAACTTGAACAAAACTTATGGTATGAAGCAATGGCAGAATCAGTACTGAACCCAACAGATCATCATCAAGGCAAACAATTTCAAAATATTAGAAAATGAAACAAACTTAAAATAAAAACTGAAAACCAACGTTATGTGAATTTCCAAGAATGTGACCATGACTAGCAACAACATCCAGAATAGGTCAACAAATCTATACAAAGCTACGAAGAATCCTAGTCACATATAAGGTTTCACAAACGAATTTCAGACATATGAGCATAGAACAAAAACTTAATGCAAATCAATCTACCATTGTCTAAGTCTATGACCTTGACCTTAGGGGATCAGCAGCATCCAGATGATGTCAATTAATCTGTCACTGCGGGAATGAAGTTTGTTAATATTAAAAGGTTCCATTAAAACATTAAGAAACATGTGCAAAAGAATACAATTTTAAGACAATATCACAAATGTTATAAACAAATTTGTAAGTCTATGACCTTGACCTTGTATCACTAACAGCATCCAGATGATGCCAGTTATTCTGTATCAACACATATCAAACAGCTTCAATGGGACATTTGAAACATAAGATAACACGAAGTTAACATAAAACTTATAAACAAATGTTACACAAATTTCTAAATCTATAACCTTCACTTTAGGTCAGCAGCAACATCCAGATGGTCTTTTGTTTCCCAATTAACAGAAGAAAAAATAGTTACATATCGAATGGTTTCAATGAGGTATTTTGGAAATATACATACCGAAAGCAAAACTTTCTGGGTAACTGTTTGGAATTCCTACTGCATATAGGCAGCTATCCTCAGAAAAGAATTTTCTAATGACAGTATCGATGAAAGATTTTTATAACACATGCATGAAAGTTCCAAGGAAGATTTTTATCATGTGAATGTTTTTGTCATGACTAAAAATCATGACCATCTCATCACAGCTTGTTGCATATTGAAGAGTTGCAAAATAAAAACTAAACTCTACAGTGAGTGAGTGAGTGAACTCAGGTTTACTGTCCCACCAACAAGAAGGTCTTACTGAGACTGGACCTCAGTTTAAAGACCCATCCGAAAGACCTGAGAAGTGGCAGATCGATATTGCGATCCCTGGACTGGTAGTCCAGCGTGTTATCCACTACACTACCCCCACTCCTCTAAACACTACAACTTAGCAAAATTGTTTATCAGCAAAGAGAGTCTTTCTCAAATGTCAGTAAAGCTGCAATAAGATTTTCAGATGTACTTCCAAGTTTTCCCCCTATTGTATAGCTCGCATGTATGAAAGTACAGAGAGCTATTGTTGTCACTTAGACGTCGGCGTTGGCATCGCACTTAAAGTTTTTTTATGTGATGGGCAAGGCACTGCAGGCGAGCTATCCTGTACGGGGCAGGTCTTGTTTACAAAAAGGAACAGCTTTTTGAATTCCTGTTTGAGTCCCTAAGACATTATCTGATTCTGAGAAAAAAACATGAGTCTTTCATGCTGTTGTGGAAGACATTGACTGCTTTCTTGGTGACCATGCCATGATACAGTAGGTCTATGGGCATGAAGTAACCTATGACTCCACCAGCTGCGTACATTAGCTTTGCACTGCAATCTAGGAGATTTGATGAATTTCAAAGTTGAACAGACACATAATCAGGGGGAGCTATTCTGCCATTTTCAGTTTAGCTGCCCTTCCAAATTGAAGTCACTTAACTCTTAAATGGAGGAGTTTGATCCCCTTGAAGCTAATACTTTTCCTCTTTTGGAAGGGCTATGTCCCCATAGAAGCACACAGTAGTAAGTTACAAATTAAAGATGTTTCCCTATGGCAACAAAATGTAGAGAAGTACCTATATTCCTAAAATCCTTTTATAATACAGTGTGACTATTATTAAAGTATCAGTTTCGTTTCTTTTTATATTTCTTGTGAATGGGTGGATCTGAAACCAAGTAGATTTGAAAAGAGTATGTGATTCAGGTCCAGAGGTTATAAAACTTGAGTACATAAAGCACACTGATTGGCTGCTTCCGAGCACATGCTCAGAAGCAGCCAATCAGTGTGCTTTATTTTGAGTTTGAGATTATTCTCAAGCTTTATAACCTCAAACCCAGGTCACAGAGAAGCTGATTGTTTGTCTCACCTGGTGAGACTTTGTTGGCATGGACAAACCTGGAAGATGAAGCTGCATGAACAAAGTCTTTGCTAGCTTTATTGCTCATGGAAATAATAGAAACAACACGACACTTTTTCCCCTCTTCGAAATATATTTATACAAAGAGTACCAAACAAACTCACATGCAGGCAGTGTTAATATCTAAAAAGCTATGACACACATTTAACATGCTGCAAGTCACAAACACATAAAGGCCTTTCTTCCTTGGTACTGACAATGGATTTCCTGATACTACACTATTTTTGCCAGTAGTCCAGTAAATACTGAAAGTTAGTAATACCAGCAAACAGTCATGCTACATATACTGTATTTCTTCTGTTATACGACAGGCGTTTTTCTGTTCTAAAAAAAAATCTTATCAGAGCTGTAGATAAGAGGGAGTATTTGGTGATAATTAGGGATAATTTTTTTTTAATTCTGCATAAAAACATATGTTGTGACCTCTCATCTGAACCGTCTCGACGAGACGGTTCAGATGAGGGGTCACAACATATGGTTTCGATGAGAAATAAGAAAAATTATCCTTAATTATCATCAGATACTCCCTCTTATCTACAGCTCTGTCTTATAAGATGGATCTTGATTTTCAGCATTGTTTTGCAAGGGAAAAACACATCTTACAGCAGAATTTCTGAACACTGGCTTAGATATTTGGAGTCTTTCCAGAGAGGGGAAAACCCAGAATTATAGCCAAATAAATAGGGTAAGAGCAAGAGGCAGGCCTCATTGAAGCATTCATCCTTGAAACGTATCTTCGCTCTCAACTGGCATATTTGGGTCACCTCACGTCCACTCAGATTAAACTATGAAGGAATGGACTTAATGCTCATAAGTTTGTCTTAGTGGTTAAGTCTCAAGATAATGCTATTCACATAAATAACTTTGTCTTGCTTACCACAGGCATAATGTTATTAATGTTATATTATTATAAATGCATGTTAGTTTCTTAAATAGTAAAATGAGATTGATAAGGCTTAGAAAATTTGATTGGTCAAGCTTTTGAGACTACCTGAGTAGCTGAAACCTAAACTTTAAGAGAAACCTCAGTAATTTCTTATAATTCAAACCTGGGATATTACTTTGTCAAAGCAGGGGATGTCATATAAACCTTGCAGACCCTGATCTGATGGCACCTAGGGCAGTTTGGACCCACTTGTTCAAAACCAATATAATCATTCATTTATGAGACATTATAATTTCTAATCTGTTGTATGCATAAACACTGCTGTTTCTTGCCAAAAGTATGTGAGGAGCTTTTGCAATGCTTATTAGCAAAATATATTAGCATAACTGACTTTATGAGTACTATAAAACAACCAATTTCCTTCAGCTATAGGCACTATGAAAACCGGGCTCTTATCAAGGTCTAGACTGTCTGCAGACTCAGACAAGACTGTTCCTAGGATTTGATCAGGGTTTACAATATCTGCTCAAACCAGCTGTCTGAATATTTTGGGTTAATATATTATTTGAGCCACAACACGACAAAACCAACAAAGTGGCATGTGTGCCCATCAAAGACTCATATCACCATCTGCCCAGTTGCTGTCAGCATGGAGATAGCTTAGACCCTTAGCTACCCTTTGCGGATACCCAAGCTGATCTGAGTCTTTAGTAGGCCCACATGCCACTTCGTTGGTTCTGTCATGTTGCAGCTAATTTTTTTTACAGCCAAAACTGTGTTAAAAGGTAGTAGGAGATGCTATTATAGGTCTGATTATATCATATGTCTGATTCCATTTTATGGGCCATCACCAGCATGGATCATTCGAACAATAATTCTTTCTAAGTGTACACACATTCCACCATTTCAAACATTTTTATAAAAATATGGCACTATATATTGCTCCTGATTAATAACAAATATGACATGTACAGACATGTGTAAAATGGTATGTAAATTTACATGAAAATATAAAGGCACATTCAAAGGTGAAAAATAAATGTTAAGGACTCTTTTATACACACACATATTCATAATAAGATCTGTTAATAGTGTAAAATACAAAAAAGATTAAAAAAATATCCATGCTACTACATTAGGTGTATGGCAACAGTCATGGTTTGACCACTATTTGAGAGAAGATTCTATGGTACTCCAGGTAAGAAGGGGTAACAAGGATAATTTAAAGATAATTTTTCCATATTTTGCCTTCAGAACATACCTTGTATCCCCTCATTAGAACCGTCTCTATGAGACAGTTCTAATGAGGGGTCACAACATATGTTTTCGTTGAGATATGAGATTTTTATCTCAGAGCTATCCTCAGAAACCCTCCCTATCTGCAGCTCTGGTGTCACTTACCAAGCAGGGAAGGAAATACTTTCTATTACAGTTGTCTCCCTCAGTGTAAATGATGCCCAAACCATGGCAGTATGGAAATACATCTTTTAGATGATATGAATACAAAAGGCATCCATCTTTTTTTGTGCACAACTTTTTTCATAGAGGATCTTACACGAGTGCTCATGTATTATTGAATTTATTAAACTTGTTGGGGTAAAAGATAAGATGCTAGGCTATGCCGAGCATCTTATCAGTTTTCCCCAACGAGTTTAATAAATTCAATAATACTGGAGCACGAATGCAAGATTCTATTTATCATATGACACTAAAACTGCATTTTATTAGCAAATTTTGCATTAAAACGTCATGATTTCGCCATTAGAAAACACGATGTTTCATGGACGCCAACGTACAACGTTACGACGTAATTTGCATATCCACTAGTGGATTATCTAGTGGATTATCATTTTTAATGCATGGCTTTATTACACTCTCAGATGTGACGTCATATGATAAAGCTCATTTAAGGATTACAAAAGCAAGAGAGTCATGAAACTCTTAATTGCTCACCTGAGTTCAAAGGACATTTGAACAATATTTTGTCTCCTGATCCTGAATGCATTGTGTGAAATTTGGTTCCGACTGGCCTAGTTACTGTGGAGGAGGAGACATTTGGAACAGTTGGAATATGCGAGACCTTGGTCAAGGGTCAAAGAATGACCTTAACCTCTTGGTACTCAAAAATCTCCATGTACTCATTTAGCTGACTGTATACCAACTATTTACCAGCTTTTATTCCAAAAGTCAATCTAAAGGCAGCTGAAAACAGGACAAGGTGGAAAGGGCTTTTTTCCGAAGTCATCTGTGGTGCCCCAAGGCCCTTTTAAGGTTATGGGATAGAATAGAATAGACAATCTAAGGTCAGCACAAATTTGATTGTACTCAAGTACCCAATGCTACATAGCAAGTTTCTGGAGAAGATATTTTGAGGTTTACCATACATGTATATGGGCGTGCTGACCATGTTGGTCATGTGACCAGGTCCACTTGTTCCCCTGATCCCCATAGGCTTCACATGAATTCATTTGAATTAGCTCAGCAGTTTCAGAGAAGTTTATTGAAAAGGTTGACAGACTGACAGTGATGGACCCAAGCCTATACTATAAGCTCCCTCTCAGCCTTTGGCTCAGGTGAGCTAAAAAAAAAAAACGAAAAAAAAACAACATCATTATCATTAATTAATAGACAAACATGATCATTCTATCTATTATTCTAAAGCTTTATATGGGACTATTTAATATCACTATGACCATTTTGTCTTCGACAATATTAAATATGACAATTGCACTATTACTGTGTTCTGAAATTTTATTTGATAACTTGTTCTAAAAGTGATCAGTCTATCTACATGTATTTCTTAAATGTCTCATGCTTGCCATACATATTCACTGCCCCCTGGATAGCCACCTTGCCGGGTCTCACTATGGTCACGACTGCGATGTTTGTGTTTTGTTGATTCGCTGTACAGGGCATAAGGGTCATTGCCAGCATAGTATTCCGCTTCTGGCAAGCTGGTAAAGACAGCTGGCATGGCTCCCGTTGCACTACCTTGAGGTGTGTAATACCCTGCCCCATTGCGATTGTCGTAGATAGGGTTACGGAAGTACTCCTCTTCATAGGAATGATGGGAGTGACGAGAGGATTTCTTATGTCTCTTCTTTTCTGCACCCCTGAAAATGCAAGGAAAACACAGTTAAGATCTTAGACTCATAAAGGCAAGTACATGACTTACATTGTGTGAAAAGTATGGCAAGCCATTTTACTATTTATTATGCATAGTAGATATCTTATATAGTATATTAGATATCTAATATGCCAATTAACATCTATATCTAATATGCCAATTAAGATATCTAATATAACATATAAGATATCTTATAACCTATATAAGATATCTTATACTGGATATGAAATATCTTATTTAATTTTTCATATAAGATATCTTATATGATATGTTATATTAGATATCTTAATTGGCATATTAGATATCTAATATACTATATTACATATCTGATATATAATATTATATATCTTATATGTAAAATGAAGTAAGATATCTCATATCCTATATAAGATATCTTATATCCAATATAAGATATCTGATTAACTAAATAAGATATCATATATCCCATATCAGATATCTTATATATTGTGTTGTTTCTTATGGAAAAGTCAAATAAGATATCTATATTAGATATCATATATAGTATATAAGATATCTTATATGGCGTATTAGATATCTCATATAGTATATAAGATATCTTATATGGGATATAAGATATCTTATTTAATTTACATATAAGGTATCTTATATAATATATCAGATATCTGATATAGTATATTAGATATCTAATATGCCAATTAAGATATCTAATATAACATATAAGATATCTAATGTAACAAATAAGATATCTCTATGAAAAATTAAATAAGATATTGCATATCCAATATTAGCTATCTTATATCCTATATAAGATATCTTATGTCCTATATCAGATATCTTATACAGGATATAAGATATCTTATATGTTATATTAGATATCTTAATTGGCATATTAGATATCCTTATTGGCATATTAGATATCATATATACTATATAAGATATCTTATTTTTTATATAAGATATCTTATATAATAAATAAGATATTTTATATAATATATTAGATATCTGTTATAAAAAATGAGATATCTACATTCCATAATAAATAGTAAAATGGTTTGCCATAGAAAAGACAGCTTAAGCTATGTGCCTTCTGTCAATCTGAAACTCCCCTGCATTGCTAAGCAAACAGTCCAGTTTTCACTTTTAGAGTCACCAAGGTTCATAGGTGGTACAGTCAAACCTGTCTTAAGAAGTCACCTGTCTTTAAAAGCCATCTTTTGGAGTCCGAGAACAATATACAATGCAAATGAACCAAGTCCTGTATTAAGGAGGCACTTGTCTTAAGCAGCCAATTTTGGTTTGTCCCCTTGGGTGACCCCTTATGACAGGTTTGACTGTACATGCCAGATCAGACAGAAGAGTTGTGCAGGCTGATCTGAATCTTTCCTGTTTGCACATGTTGTAAGGTACCTTTCTGCTCAAAACCAATTACATGTTTCACAGGGTTGACATTCATCCTGCACTTCAAGATTCCCTGACTTTTCCCTGATTTTTACCCTGACATTTTATAGTTTTTTGTACCCTTTTTACTGATTGAAAGTTAATTTTCAATTCTAATTCTATCATATCAAAATGGGGGACTACATTTAAAGGAAAGAATTAGCTCTCTGGAAGAATTCTCCTCTTTAAGAGTAGCCCCCAATTAGAAGGGAGATATGCCTATTCTGTCTCTCTAGAAAGTACCACATCTTTTCCCTGTTAACAGAATAAGTATATTTCTGAATACTGCTGTAGCCAATAATTTTTAAGTTCCCTGACATATCCCTGACTTTTCAAATTTCCCTGACCAACCACAAAAATCCCTGAATGTTCCCAGACCTGGAAAATAATTCATTTTCCAGATGACTGGCAAACCTGAATTGTATAGGCACATCACAGATATCATCAAACATTGTCAATTATCAACAAACACTGTAATATACAGTTGCCAAATTGGTTCATGTCTCTAAAATTTGGATCTAGCATTTGCACAGTCATGTCTGTTATATTGTTTTGAGTCATTAAGGTGTGTGCATTTCACATGCAACAAGAGCTGTCGCCTGACAGCATAGCTCGCCTGAATAGGTGCTTGCCCATCACACAGTCGCTATGGTGGTGTGGACTGCTATGTATAAAACTTCAGGCAAGCATGTCCATAATGACAACACATTTATAAACAAAAGCTATCTCAGAAATGTCTTAAAAAAAAAAAACATCCACATGAAATTTCTAAGTCCATGAGCTTGAGGTCAAAGAACTAAGGGGTAGGGGGGAGGAGGGCAGGGCTAGGATGTATCAAAGCCTTTAACCGTTATCTAACATCAGTCCAAGTATTAGTATCAACTGAGTCCATTGTGGCACTGTGAAATTATGTCTTCATTAATATAAAACTAATCAAAATCTTTAAGACAAAACTCAAAGTCCATGACCTTGACATCAAGGTCATCCAGTCGGGTAAGTATATAGTGTTTTGTAAAAACTCAAAAGAGTGTCTAATATCAGTTCAAGTATAAACTAAATCTCTGCCAAGCATTATGAATCAGTATGCTATTAGAAAACTTTAATAAAGACCAAATTTCCTAAGTCCCTGACCTTGACATCAAGGTCACCGAGCAGGGCTGGGGTAGTACTCTGTAAAACTTTGAACTAATATCTAACTACAGTGCAAATATAAAAAGAATTCCTCTATGGGTTCAGGAGATATGTGTCATTAAAAAACTTTAACCAAAACATCCAATCAATAAAAAGTCAATTTTCTAAGTCCCTGACCTTGACATCAAAGTCACTGAGGGGGGTGGGGGTAGTACCTTGGAAAACTTCGGACCAATATCTAACTACAGTGCAAGTATCAAAGGAATCCATCCATGGGTTAAGGAGATACTGGGCTTTAGAAAACTTTAACCAAAACATCCAGTCCCAAAAAACTCCCTATTTTCTAAGTCCATGACCTTGACACCAAGGTCAAGGAGTGGGGTGGGGGTGGTACCATGTTAAACTTTGGACCAATATCTAACTACAATGCAAGTATCAAAAGAATCCATCCATGGGTTAGGGAGATATAGGTCTTTAAAAAACTTTAACCAAAACATCCAATCCGGACGCCGACGCCGACGCCGACGCCGACGCGGACGCGGACGCGGACGCCGTGGTGACAACAATAGCTCTTCCTGAACTTTCGTTCAGGCGAGCTAAAAAGTGTTTCTATTGAAAGTCTCTTGCAATATAATGTTGCCATTGTGTGTGTTGGAGAACAGAATTTAATCACAACAAATCAACACCTCAAATGCATATTGCTTCACACAAGTTTGCACAGTACTTACTGTGTTCACACTTAACACTAGACATTTAATGGCCAATTTGCATGTTCCTGAACAGTGTCATCAGTTGTGCTTATGTAAACTTTAATATGTGTATTTCAAATTTACTTGAGGAATTGATTCTTGCTAACAGTGATTGGCTGCCCAATATATCATTGGTAGGAGGTAAGTTATGAAGTGGACATATCATGAGCATGAAACGCAAGTGATATATTCACTTCATGACTGACCAACAACCAGTGATATATTGGGCAACAAATCATGTGTTAGCATGAATCTGTTTTGATTCTAACATGCAAAAAACAGCGAAAATGCAAGGCTTTCCTTCAGATTTTTCCAGTTTTCTGTCATGATTACATGAAGAATTCCCCCCCCCCCCCCCAACAACAACTTGGACTGTAATAGAGGCGTTTACATGTATTTTGTAAGTTTTTTATGTGACAAACAAAACATATATCCTCAATGAAAATTGACGTCATCAAAGAATCAAAATGACGTCCGAATGACGCTACACTAGCCTCACACTAGTCCGCCCAGTGATTTGTCAGCAATATATCACTAGTTTTTACCATTGGCTTATATAGGTGATCAGTGTTAGAATTTTCAATGCTAGTATATAGAATTAAGATAAGAGTTTTAAACAATGACAACTGCAGTATTGTAAGGACAGGTACTTAACAAAAATTATCATTTCTCCAGCACATCAAATATGAAAAAATCATTGAAGTCAGATGACCAATAATCCTCCTGAACACGACCAAAGTTTTGTTCCCATAAATATAAATACAAAGAACATTATATGGACTACATAGCAGAGATAAGCTATGCTAGTCTGCTAAAGCTACTTACGCAAATTTCCATCTGTATATTCCAACCACTATGAGTATCAGAACCAACAGCCCTGCTATTCCACCAACTGTGCCTCCAATTATTGCATCATTATTTGATTTAGGTGCTGCAAAAATAAAAAAGACAACTGCAACTGAGGTCAATATATTTGACTATAATAATTAATTAGAGATCATTTTTGATAAATCTTCATAAAACATATGAGCCGCCACACGAGAAAACCAACAAAGTGGCATGTGCGCCCTGCCAAGGTTCAGATCAGCAGGCTGAGCGGAGTCTTCCCTTTCGGCTAAAAGGGTAGCCAAGGATCTAAGCTTGCTAAAATGCGGACAGCAAAGACTCTGATCAGACTGGGCAGATGCCCAGGCTGAACTGAGTCTTCACTGGGCGCACATGCCTCTTTGTTGGTTTTGTCGTGTCGCGGCTCACATGATGTAATCCCTCTGAACTGCCTTGTGTTGTTCAGATATTGGGTTACAACTTATGTTTTGAAAAAGAAAATGAACTGACTTACAGATGGACTAGTATTTTAGCAAATATATTATCAAGAACACTGTTTTTTTTCTGAAGAAAATATTAGTAGCTTTCGCAATGTTTTGCAGAAAAAGAAATGATAGTAGCTTCTGCAGGCACATTTTGCAGCAAACAGTTTCAGTGTATGCATCACAGTTGATGATAAAAATTTTAATATAAGGTTCCATAATGTCGTCACTGGCTTCAAGCGACTAGGTCAAGAGTGTTTAATGTAAATGGGAACACTTTCAGGGAAAGCAACTCAGCATATTCATATTTGTCTCCATTCTCAATAAGGGTAAACTCTTTAAGGAAAAGATTCTTTCCTTGAAGAGTTGACTCCATTTTGCCCAAGAAAGCAAACAGGAAATCACAAAAGTAGTCCCCCCCCATCCCTACCCTATCTGTAGGAGCACACTCTTTCATTTAACCCTATTGCACTCAGAACAGCCAAAACTTGGCTGTTCTGAGTGCAATAGGGTTAAGGGATGATCCCAGTTTCAAAGAGCTTCAAGTGCTTCATTGTCCAAGGAAGCAAACAGGAAGTCACAAAAATTACCCCCTTTAGCAAAATTGGTGGGAAAACATGGAGGTTCCTTTAGCATTTACTTACTCTGTTTGGTTTCACAGCGGGCTCCACTGAAGTCGGCATTACATATACACTCTGCTGTTCTTCTCCCAGTGTCACGACAGTCTCCACGATCATTGCAGTAATCAGGGTTTTCATCACAGAATGCTGAAAGATCGAAGATATTAGACAACGGTGCTATAAAATGCACTTTAAGAGCTTTAAGCACTCCTCACGAAATTCTGACAAAATGATATGCAAATCCGTGTTATAGTGATACTTCTTTATTATAAGTTTCGAAATTTTGTTCACTTGTTACTTAGTGATGGCTCAATTTGTTGATTTCAAGTCAATTCAAGGGCAATAACTAATGCATTACTGAAGCCATTCCAACAAAACTTAACCCTTAAAGCGCCAAAAATTAAAATTGTTGAATTGGCAAACAGTGTATATCCAGATAAGGTGGCTCATCATGAGCCACCTCATTTGAATCTACACTGTTTGCCATCTAGTGTTCGAATTCTCAATATGATATCGCTTGGACAAAACATTTTTTGAAATTCTGCAGACGTAAATTTTGTCGTCTGCTTTTTGGCGCATTAAGGGTTACTGCCTTATGGTGAAATCTGTTTTAAGTTTCCTGAAATTCCGTCAAATGATTTCTTAGTTATGGCTGCAGATGGATGCAATTTGCTGATTTTGAATCAATTCAAGAGCAATAACTTATACCCCACTGAAGCCATTCCAACTAAACTTGACTTTCATCACCACATTATGGTGATCTGTATATATTTTAAGTTTCCAGAAATTCCGTCTGGCACTGGACAACAGACATTTATCATAAACTAGAAATGTTTTTCAGAGAAAAACTGATGTCCCCCCACCAGCCCATTTCCCATCCCCTCTAATGAATAAAAAGCCTGTACAAACTAGAACAGTCGGACAAGCCGACTATACCCCCGCTTAACAGCTTTAGTAAAATGGTTTTGTTTTCATTACATGGAACATAGAGAGCCAGAACTCACTGTCAATATGTATAGCCAATATAAAATGTTCTACTAAAATTTCTATGAAATACAGAATAAATATTTCACATGGACAGAAAAAACAAGCTCCTGTCAACTCATACACCAAATATGAACCATCTACCTTCAACAGTTGCTGAGAAATCTTCTACGAAAAATTATAGTACAGTTAATCCATTGACAGAATGCATGGAGAGAAAAAAAAGAGAACAAATACAGGGAAGTATACAGGGAAGAACAAACTGGAGAAAGCCGGTTTGCTATCCCACAATACAACTTGTCCTTGTCAGTCTGTATACCAAATATGAACTTTTTATCATACATGGTTGAGAAGATATCTTTGACCAAAAAAAATTGGAGTGAAAGAAAAAGGAACAAATACAGGGAAAAACAAGCAGGAGAAGGCTTGTTCTCAATCCCATGATACAACTTGTCATTGTCAATCTGTATACCAAATATGAACTTTCTAGCTTGCATGATTGTGGAGAAATCTTTGATAAAAACTTTCATTATTCAAAGTATGGAAAGAAAGAAAATTGGACAAATACAGGGAAGAACAAGAGAAGAAGGCTGGTTTGCTATCCCACGATACAACATATCATCATCAACCTGTATATGAAATCTTACCATTCTAGCTTGCATGATTGTGGAGAAATCTTTGACAAAAAATTTCATTATTCCAAGTATGGAAAGAAAGAAAATCAGACAAATAAAGGGAAGAATAAGCCGGAGAAGGCTGGTTTGCAATCCCACGATACAACACATCATTACCAACATGTATACCAAATATCATCATTCTAGCTTGCATGGTTGTGGAGAAATCTTTGACGAAAAATTTCATTATTCAAAGTATGGAAAGAAAGAAAATTGGACAAATAAAGGGAAGAATAAGCCGGAGAAGGCTGGTTTGCAATCCCACAATACAACACATCTTCACCAACATGTATACCAAATATGAGCATTCTAGCTTGCATGGTTGTGGAGAAATCTTTGACGAAAAATTTCATTATTCAAAGTATGGAAAGAAAGAAAATTGGACAAATAAAGGGAAGAATAAGCCGGAGAAGGCTGGTTTGCAATCCCACAATACAACACATCATCACCAACATGTATACCAAATATGATCATTCTAGCTTGCATGGTTGTGGAGAAATCTTTGACGAAAAATTTCATTATTCAAAGTATGGAAAGAAAGAAAATTGGACAAATAAAGGGAAGAATAAGCTGGAGAAGGCTGGTTTGCAATCCCACGATACAACACATCATTACCAACATGTATACCAAATATCTTCATTCTAGCTTGCATGGTTGTGGAGAAATCTTTGACGAAAAATTTCATTATTCAAAGTATGGAAAGAAAGAAAATTGGACAAATAAAGGGACGAATAAGCCGGAGAAGGCTGGTTTGCAATCCCACATTACAACACATCATTACCAACATGTATACTAAATATCATCATTCTAGCTTGCATGGTTGTGGAGAAATCTTTGACGAAAAATTTCATTATTCAAAGTATGGAAAGAAAGAAAATTGGACAAATAAAGGGAAGAATAAGCCGGAGAAGGCTGGTTTGCAATCCCACATTACAACACATCATTACCAACTTGTATACCAAATATCATCATTCTAGCTTGCATGGTTGTGGAGAAATCTTTGACGAAAAATTTCATTATTCAAAGTATGGAAAGAAAGAAAATTGGACAAATAAAGGGAAGAATAAGCCGGAGAAGGCTGGTTTGCAATCCCACAATACAACACATCATCACCAACATGTATACCAAATATGATCATTCTAGCTTGCATGGTTGTGGAGAAATCTTTGACGAAAAATTTCATTATTCAAAGTATGGAAAGAAAGAAAATTGGACAAATAAAGGGAAGAATAAGCTGGAGAAGGCTGGTTTGCAATCCCACGATACAACACATCATTACCAACATGTATACCAAATATCATCATTCAAAGTATGGAAAGAAAGAAAATTGGACAAATAAAGGGAAGAATAAGCCGGAGAAGGCTGGTTTGCAATCCCACAATACAACACATCATCACCAACATGTATACCAAATATGATCATTCTAGCTTGCATGGTTGTGGAGAAATCTTTGACGAAAAATTTCATTATTCAAAGTATGGAAAGAAAGAAAATTGGACAAATAAAGGGAAGAATAAGCTGGAGAAGGCTGGTTTGCAATCCCACGATACAACACATCATTACCAACATGTATACCAAATATCATCATTCTAGCTTGCATGGTTGTGGAGAAATCTTTGACGAAAAATTAAAAGGGGACGGACGGAAGGACGGACGGAGGGACGGACGGACGGACGGAGGGACGGAAGGACGGACGGACAGATGTAAACCAGTATACCCCCCACTTTTTCAAAGCGGGGGTATAATAAAATATCTATGCAAGTTTGGACAAAATCCATCTGCTGGTTCTAAAGACATCCTATATAGAAGACTATGTCCTTCAAAAATGGGTCAAGGTCACCAACTACTAAAAATGTCTTAAACCTGTCACAATGATACATTCATGCAAGTCTGATGAATATCCATCCACTGGTTCAAGATATCTCATTTTTAAGAGAGAACTAGAACTGTCGGAGAATCCGACTATACCCCCGCTCAACAGCTTTAGTAAAATGGTGTTACTTTCATTACCTGGAGCATAGAGAGAAACAACTCATTATTAATATGTATATCCAATATCAAATATTCTATTTTTGGAATAAGAAATTTCACATGGACAGAATAAACAAGTCATTGTCAACTCATTTACCAATATGAAGATTCTACCTTGAGCAGTTGCTAAGAAATTACAGTACTGAATGCATGTAAAAAATAAATGGACAGAAAGAAAAGTGAACAAATACAGGAAAGAACAAACCAGAGACTTGTCATTGTCAATCTGTACACCAAATATGAACTTTCTGTCATTGTCATCAACCTGTATACCAAAAATGACCACTTTTATTTTGCATTGTTGTGAAAAAATATTTGATGAAAAATTTGATTATTCAAAGTATGGAAAGAAAGACTAGACCTGTCGGAGAATCCGACTATACCCCCGCTTAACTGCTTTAATCAAATGGTATTATTTTCCTTACATTAGGCACACAGAGAGAAAACTCATTGTCAACATTTAAATCAAATATCAATATTCCTTTCTATGTAATACTGAATAAAATGCTTTCACATAAACAGAAAGAAAAACTAAAAAATACATGTAAGACACAAGTCTTTATCAATCCATATACAAGTATGAACATTCAAACTTGAAGCATTGCTGTGAAATCTGTTATAAAAAATTGCATTATTCAAAGAATGGAGAGAAAGAAAATTGGAAAAATATAGGAAAGAATAAGCAGGAGAAGGCTAGTTCTCAATCCCACAATATCAACCTGCATAGAAAATATCGCAACTCTAACTTGCAATGCCTGCGTAAAAATCTTTGACAAAAAATTTCATTATTCAAAGTATGGAGACACAGAAAATTGGAAACATACAGGGAAGAATATACCAGATACGGCTGTTTGCAATCCCACAATACAATAAGTCGTTATCAATCTGTATACCAAATATGAACATTCTAACTTGGAGGGATGCTGTGAAATCTGTTACGAAAATTGCATTTTTCAAAGTAAAGAAAGAAAAAAAATCAGACAAATACAGGGAAAAACTAGAACTGTCGGACAAGCCGACTATACCCCCGCTTAACAGCTTTAGTAAAATGGTGTTATTTTCATTACATGGAACATAGAGAGAACTCACTGTCAATATGTATAGCCAATATCAAATGTTCTACTAATATTTCTATGAAATACAGAATCAATATTTCACATGGTCAGAAAAAACAAGCCCCTGTCAACTCATACACCAAATATGAACCATCTACCTTCAACAGTTGCTGAGAAATCTTGTACGAAAAATTACAGCACTGAATGCATGGACAGAATGCATGGAGAAAAAAACAACAAAAAAAACAGGGAAGAACAAACTGGAGAAAGCCGGTTTGCAATCCCACAATACAACTTGTCCTTGTCAGTCTGTATACCAAATATGAACTTTCTATCATTATTGGTTGAGAAGATATCTTTGACCAAAAAATTGGAGTGAAAGAAAAAGGAACAAATACAGGGAAAAACAAGCAGGAGAAGGCTTGTCCTCAATCCCAAGATACAACTTGTCATTGTCAATCTGTATACCAAATATGAACTTTCTATCTTAAATGGTTGTGGAGATATCTTCGACAAAAAAGTGTTACGGAATTACAGAAGGACGGACGGACGAACAGATGTTCACCAGTATACCCCCCACTTTTTCAAAATATCATCACCAACATGTATACCAAATATGACCATTCTAGCTTGCATGATTGTGGAGAAATCTTTGACAAAACATTTCATTATTCAAAGTATGGAAAGAAAGAAAATTGGACAAACACAGGGAAGAATAAGCCGGAGAAGGCTGGTTTGCAATCCCACGATACAACACATCATTACCAACATGTATACCAAATATGATCATTCTAGCTTGCACGGTTATGGAGAAATCTTTGACGAAAAATTTCATTATTCAAAGTATGGAAAGAAAGAAAATCGGACAAATAAAGGGAAGAATAAGCCGGAGAAGGCTGGTTTGCAATCCCACGATACAACACATCATTACCAACATGTATACCAAATATGATCATTCTAGCTTGCATGGTTGTGTAGAAATCGTTGACGAAAAATTTCATTATTCAAAGTATGGAAAGAAAGAAAATCGGACAAATAAAGGGAAGAATAAGCCGGAGAAGGCTGGTTTGCAATCCCACGATACAACACATCATTACCAACATGTATACCAAGTATGATCATTCTAGCTCACATGGTTGTGGAGAAATCTTTGACGAAAAATTAAAAGGGGACGGACGGAAGGACGGACGGAGGGACGGACAGACGGAGGGACTGACGGACAGATGTAAACCAGTATACCCCCCACTTTTTCAAAGTGGGGGTATAATAAGCAGAACACGGCTGGTTCTCAATCCCACGATACAATAAGTTGTCATTAACCTGCATACCAAATATGACAACTGTAGCTTGCATGGTTGTGGAGAAATCTTTGACGAAAAATTACATTATTCAAAGTATGGAAAGAAAGAAAATCACACAAATAAAGGGAAGAATAAGAAGGAGAAGGCTGGTTCTCAATCCCACGATACAACATGTTGTCATCAACCTGCATACCAAATATGACTACTCTAGACTGCATGGTTGTGGAGAAATCTTTGACAAAAAATTACATTATTAAAAGTATGGAAAGAAAGAAAATCGGACAAATAAAGGGAAGAATAAGAAGTAGAAGGCTAGTTCTCAATCCCACGATACAACATGTCATCATCATCCTGCATACCAAATATGACTACTCTAGCTTGCATGGTTGTTGAGAAATCTTTGACAAAAAATTACATTATTCAATATATGGAAAGAAAGAAAATTGGAAAAATAAAGGGAAGAATAAGATGTAGAAGGCTGGTTCTCACTCCCACAATAAAACATGTCGTCATCAACCTGCATACCAAATATGACTACTCTAGATTGCATGGCTGTGAAGAAATCTTTGACAAAAAATTACATGCTTCAAAGTATGGAAAGAAAGAAAATCGGACAAATAAAAGGAAGAATAAGAAGGAGAAGGCTGATTCTCAATCCTACGATACAACATGTCGTCACCAACCTGCATACCGAATATGACTACTCTAGCTTGCATGGTTGTTGAGGAATCTTTGACGAAAAATTACATTATTCAAAATATGGAAAGAAAGAAAATTGGAAAAATAACGGGAAGAATAAGCAGTAGAAGGCTGGTTCTAAATCCCACGATACAACATGTCCTCATCAACCTGCATACCAAATATGACTACTGTAGCTTGCATGGTTGTGGAGAAATCTATGACGAAAAATTACATTATTCAAAGTATGGAAAGAAAGAAAATCGGACAAATAAAGGGAAGAATAAAGAGGAGAAGGCTGGTTCTCAATCCCACGATACAACATGTTATCACCAACCTGCATACCAAATATGACTACTCTAACTTGCAGGGTTGTGGAGAAATCTTTGACGAAAAATTTTATCAAAAAGGGTTACGGAATTACGGAAATCGGAAGGACGGACGGACAGCCGGACGGACAGATGTAAACCAATATACCCCCACTTTTTCAAAGCGGGGGTATAAAAATCGGACAAATAAAGGGAAGAATAAGAGGAGAAGGCTGGTTTGCAATCCCACGATACAGCACATCATCATCAACCTGTATACCAAATATGACCACTTTATCTTGCATGGTTGTGGAGAAATCTTTGACGAAAAATTTCATCATTCTAAGTATGGAAAGAAAGAAAATCAGACAAATAAAGGGAAGAATAAGCATGAGAAGGCTGGTTTGCAATCCCACGATACAACACATCATCACCAACATGTAAACCAAATATGACCATTCTGTCTTGCATGGTTGTGGAGAAATCTTTGACAAAAAGTTTCATTACTCAAAGCATGGAAAGAAAGAAAAAGAAAGAAAATCGGACAAATAAAGGGAAGAATAAGCATGAGAAGGCTGGTTTGCAATCCCACGATACAACACATCATCACCGACATGTTTACCAAATATGACCATTCTGTCTTGCATGGTTGTGGAGAAATCTTTGACAAAAATTTCATTATTCAAAGTATGGAAAGAAAGAAAATCAGACAAATAAAGAGAAGAATAAGCATGAGAAGGCTGGTTTGCAATCCCACGATACAACACATCATCACCAACATGTAAACCAAATATGACCATTCTGTCTTGCATGGTTGTGGAGAAATCTTTGACAAAAAGTTTCATTATTCAAAGCATGGAAAGAAAGAAAAAGAAAGAAAATCGGACAAATAAAGGGAAGAATAAGCATGAGAAGGCTGGTTTGCAATCCCACGATACAACACATCATCACCAACATGTTTACCAAATATGACCATTCTGTCTTGCATGGTTGTGGAGAAATCTTTGACAAAAATTTCATTATTCAAAGTATGGAAAGAAAGAAAATCAGACAAATAAAGAGAAGAATAAGCAGGAGAAGGCTTGTTTGCAATCCCACGATACAACACATCATCATCAATCTGTATACCAAATATGACCACTTTATCTTGCATGGTTGTGGAGAAATCTTTGACGAAAAATTTGATTATTCAAAGTATGGAAAGAAATAAAATCGGACAAATAAAGGGAAGAACAAGCAAGAGAAGGCTGGTTTGCAATCCCACGATACAACACATCATCACCAACATGTATACCAAATATGACCATTTTATCTTGCATGGTTGTGGAGAAATCTTTGACTAAAAATTTCATTATTCAAAGTATGGAAAGAAAGAAAACTGGACAAATAAAGAGAAGAATAAGCATGAGAAGGCTGGTTTGCAATCCCACGATACAACACATCATCACCAACATGTATACCAAATATGACCATTCTAGTTTGCATGGTTGTGGAGAAATCTTCGACGAAAAATTTCATTAAAAGGGGACGGATGGAAGGACGGACGGAGGGATGGATGGAAGGACGGACGGACGGAGGGACTGAAGGACGGACGGACGTACAGATGTAAACCAGTATATCCCCCACTTTTTCAAAGCGGGGGTATAAAAATACGCATTTGTAAGAAAGCTTTTGACCTTGAAAATGGGGTCAAGGTCATCAAAACACACTACACTCTTGAGACTGTCCCATAGGTATATCTATGAAAGTAAAGTGGAAATCAAGCCAAAGCTTAAAGAGATACATCAATTTTAGTGAAATTTTCACATATCTAAATCCTCCTGTGACCTTGAAAATGAGGTCAAGGTCACCAAAATTTTGTTCAGCTCTTAAACTTGTCCAAATCATGTATTCATGAAAGTTTGGCAAAATTCCATCTATTGGTTCAGGAGATATTGTGGGTACTAGAAATTGCCATGTTAGTCCTCCAGTGACCTTGAAATTAAGGTCAAGGTCACCAAAATCTAAAGAGCTCATAAACTTGTCCCAATCATGTATCCAGGAAAGTTTGGTGAAATTCCATCCATTGGTTCAGGAGATATAGTGGGTACAAAAATTGTCATCTAAGTCCTCCTGTGACCTTGAAAATGAGGTCAAGGTCACCAAAATCTGATCAGCTCTTACATTTGTCCCAATGATATATCCATGGAAGTTTGGTGAAATTCCATCCATTGGTTCAAGAGATGTCGCACATACAAGAAACTGGGTACAAGAAATTGTCATCTAAGTCATTCTGTGACCTTGAAAATAAGGTCAAGGTCACCAAAATCTAATCAGCTCTTACACTTGTCCCAATGATGTATCCATGCAAGTTTGGTGAAATTCCATTGATTGCTTCAAGAGATATGACGCATACAAGAAATTGTCATCTAAGTCCTCCTGTGACCTTGAAAATGAGGAACCAAAATCTTATCAGCTCATTAGCTTGTCCCAATAATATATCCATGCAAGTTTGGTGAAATTCCATCCATTGGTTCAAGAGATATCGCGCATACAAGAATCTGTCACGCCGACGCCGACGCAGACGGGATCCGCACTGAAAACAATATGTCCCCCCTCACCTTTGGTGGGGGGACATAAATACAGACTGACAAGATGACTTGTGGTTTCACGGCCCTTTGACAGTATTTCAGTCATATGGAGGTAATGGAAAGGTGATATGAAAGACTGTGAATCCCATTTAGTGAAAAATTCCAGTGGAATTCAAAACCAAAGGTATCTGTTTAATACAGCAAAATCTCATTATAATGCTACTCAGCATAACGCTATCTGGATGTAACACTATCATGTCCTAGTTTCCCCTAACACTAAAGCAAATGAGCATTCTCATTTGCCTTATATTCCTTTGTACTTTAGTCTCATTATAATGCTCCGAACTTCAATGCCAGCATTTTTTTGCACCTCGAAAATAGCTTTATAAAGAGACTGAACTATGTTCAACTAACCAGAAATTCTGAATTACTTCCCTTTGTTTTCAAAAATACTTACATTTACAGGCACTGAGAGTCTTTGCTGCTGTGATGTCGTTAAATGTATTTTCAGGACAGGGCTTACACTCAGTCTGAGCTTCCTCATCCTGGTATTCATCTGTTCTGCAGTTTAAGCAGGTTGCACTTGCCGCATTCCAGTACTGCCCTGTTGCACAAGGTGCTGTAATACAAGAGAAACATCAGGGCCTAGTTTTTCAAAACTAACAACGTCATTAGTTAATGAGACATTATGCAAAAAACAGCCATTTTTTTGCCAAAAAATGAGAGGAGCTTTTGTAGCTTCTCTCATTTTCTCAGTAGAAATTATTAGCTTGCTTGGTTTCTGCAATCAAATGGAGTACTATAGATGACAGCAACTGCAGAAACACAGATCTCTGAATCTGAATAGTGTACATGTACTTGTGATACTGTGTTTACAGTGTATGCCTACACTTCTTTTTCTTTCTGCCATTTTATCAGAGAGAGACAACTTTTGCGACTTTCTGTTTGATTTCCTGACTATCAGGGCTCTCACACCCCTTTTTGGGAATGGGGCCGGGGCCTTAAGAATTGGGAAAAATAGCGTTGTATTGTCTAAAATTGGGAAAATTTTCATTGTTTTATGCATGAAGTTTTCATTGTCAGACCAACACAATTTTAATACATATGGTATTGTTATATTTTCAGAGGAATCCAGTCAGTATAAGCAGACATAGATCTAGCAGATAGTGAATCATAATAAACTTGAATCATAATAAACTTTATCAAATAATTGGGATATTAGATAATAACAAAACTATTTTTGTGTTTTGAGTTTTTCTTTCTTTCCTTTGAACTGGCAACTTCCCTATCTTGCCACTCCCAAACTGGAGACAAGACTGGGACCTAGCAAAAAAATGTTTCAATATAACAACAGTATAACACTCTAGGTTTGAAGCATCTGTGAACTTAAGCATAATGTGAAGTTGAGAGAAAGTGGACTGTCACAATGCAGAACATGACAAAACTTTCAGTCCTGCAAGTACAAAACACCCATGGTATGTCACTATCACTATACTAACTCTTGGATGTCCCGGTAATCCTGTTTATGATTTTGGATATGGCCGAAAATGTCTGTAAAAATCGATTCAGGCACGAAACTCAAATACAGCAGAATCATCCACAATAGGTGAAAACTCCGATCAAATTTTAGCATTGGAAGGCTTTAAATTAAAGAATAAGTCAAAATATTGTTCACCACCACAATATTGGCCCTTGAAGCAAAGAAAATTTTAAAATATTGCAGCGAAAATCGCTAGGCTATTCGCCCTCTAATGAAAGGGAAGTAACTCTAAGAGTACGATAAAACCCGGTACCACTTTCCAGTAACAAAACATGACGATCGTGATTGAAAATGTAATCGCTTCCCGATTTTTAAAGTTATAAATTATGGTTACATTATTAGTTTTAGGTGGTTTTTAATACATTTTGCATTGATGCAACTGCAGTATTCTTGGACCAAACAGGCTTAGTCAGATTGGGAAATTTTCGTCTGGAATTGGGAAAAAAACATACTTTTTGGCATTGGGAATGGGGCCGAATTTCGGCCCCAAATTTCGGTGATCGAGAGCCCTGACTATGTAGCCCTTCTAACACGGGATCAATTTTAAAGTAAAGAATTTGCTCCTTGAGGAGAAAATTCTTTCCTTTGAGAAAAGACCCCTACTGAAAGGGAGAGAAAAAATAAATGTGGCTTAGTTGCTTCCACTAAGAGTGTACCAATTCTTCTTCTATACATATTCGGATACCTTAGCCATTAATAATTTCTGTGACTGACAGATCAATCCTAGAATTAAGACAAATTGATTTGTTCCTATTAGAAGCAGTCTGATCTTGACTGTTGTTGTTCTGTTGCTTTACGTCCATGGTACACAGCTATGCTCATGTCCAGATGGTCAGTTATGCACTTATCAATATTTTCCGCCGGAGGGGGGAGGGCGGGGATTCGACACGAAAAATATCCCGATACACGGGAATTGGACAACCGCTGCTTTTTCTTATGCGGGATTTTCGACATGCGTGATTGCCCTATTGTCGGGGAATTAGACTTACATGTACCTAAAAATAAAAATGGACCTGGAGCTACAAACCTACGGGTTGTTTCATTGTTAGCTGTTTAAAACTACTTAAAATCGGTATTTTGTCAGATGTGTACAAAACTCAAAAGCCTTTAAAATTAGGAGCCGAAAATTACTTTAGATGGGCACGCATTTCAACTGCCATTTTGCTATGTTTTTGTACACGTCCGAGATTTTTTATGGTAAAGAAGTCCTCTCTTCTTCGAATTGCAGAGGTAGGTACATAATGTCAAATTTTCCGTACAACCATGTGTGCATCTGTTTTATTTACCAGCAATCTGCAAGTGCGCATTTTGCGGGAATCTGCGCGAGCGTTGTTGCGCGCGCGAAAGGAGACAGACGGAGAACTATTTGTGACCATGGTTGTCTTGATTATATTCAGAGAGAGAGAGAGAGAGAGAGAGAGAGGGTTTTCTATCTATTATCAGACTATTCATTTATAAGAATCATCATTTCCTACAATGTACAAGAAGTTTTTAGACTTCCAGTATATTCTTTATCTTTTTGTAGCCTTTTCGTTTAGATTTCATGAGCTTGGAGTATTATATCGTTTGAAAATTAATTTCCCTTTCGAAACAGAGAAAGTTCTCTGTTTAAATAAATATTATTCTGTTTTCAGCCAAAAAAAAAATGTTGTCTGTTTGATGTTTGACAGGAAAAAAATGGCACATGTGCCCCATACAGGCGGATTTTAGACAGTAGATCATAGCCACACCAGGGGATATTAGACAACGGTTTGGACTCCCAGACAAGGGAATTAGATGGACATTTTTCAAAATTGTCTAATTCCCCTGGGTAATTCCGCCACCCTCCCTCCGGGGGAAAACATTGATAGGTGCATTACCCTTACCACTCTATTCCTAGGCAGTCTTAGTCCTCCTAAGTGGTTAACCAGTACTAAATGCACATACTTTCACCAGTAATTGACAACTGCCCTTCTTGAATCAGAGAAAGGAGAAACAAAAGTGGCTTGACCAGGTTTCGAACACAGGACGTCTAGCTCTTGAGTCAGAAATGCTTACGACTGTGCTATGCGGTCTGGCATCTTAGTATACACTTTTTGATCACACAGGCTCTCTGAACATCAACAGTAAATACTGCATGGCAGACAAGAATAGGAATAGCACAAAACACTCTCTTCACCATATTCGTTTGTTACAAATTTTGAAATTTTATACACTCATGATAGCTTAGATACTGAGACACCCAAAAATAATTTGCAACAATCAATTAACCCATTCCATTCAGGACACCCCTTTAGGGGTATCTGGGCAAACAGTTTGGATCCAGATCAGGCACCACAAACGTGGGGCCTGTTCTGAGATCCAAACTGTTTGCTGCCTAGACATCATTTCTACAAGAGTTGGTTAGACAAATATTGTCAAAATATTCTTGATTTTTGATGCAGACGACAATTTCAGCAGACGACAAAAAATACCCAGAATGCAATGGGTTAAGGTGTCCCAATATTTATGGCCAATGGGTTTACCGCCACATTTTTCTGCCATTTGTACAAAGTGGGGCAACTTCTGTAGCTTCCTGTTTGCTTCCCTTCAAAATTATGGGGTCTACCCTTCAAGGAAAGAATTTGTTTCAAGAGGAGCAAGTTATTTCCTTAAGACTTAATCCCCACTGAGAAAGGAGGCAAAAATTAAATGGCAGAATTTTTCTTTTGAAAGTGTGCCCTATACTTTAACCCATTAATGCCTAGTGGACTCTTCTATCTGTATATATTGGACAAGTCCATTTGTCATTTAAGGGGTGTCAGGTTTAGTTTATTTTTCGATTTTTTGTTTTATTTTAAGGAAAATTACCCATTTGTTGTACGCAAAAAGTGTAGACCCTGATCAGACGCGGCATCTGATCTGGGTCTGCACTGTTTGCCCATATCCCATTTTTGGGGCCGTAGGCATTAATGGGTTAAGCACAGCAGAATACTTATTTAAAAAAAATCTGCTATGTACCACAGGAATTAGACTAGCTACTAGTCTGATAATGAATTTTTATCCCAAAGTGAAAATAGTAAGTTTTCATCCATTCTATGGCCAGTCTATAAATAATGATTCTGCTCCCTTTCTTATTGGTATATTAAAGAAGTTGAGCCAGAGAGTATAGACTAGCTACAAATACTGAACTTAGATATTAATTATGAAAATGAAGTGATAAGGTGAAAATTCTTCTTCGCCTAGTGGCTAGGCTACATAGGAATATTTGTTTTCTTCTAAAACCAACTATAGTGATGACCCTAAAATTTCTGACACCTGAAAGTTGTACAATTATTGTTTGAAAATTCTTAGAAAGTGAATTTTACACATATTAATGCATCCAAATGATGCTTAGTAAATGAGAAACATTGTAGACCCTGATCAAACTGCTCCTTCAGGAGCAGTTTGATCTGGATCTACAATGTTTGCTCAGACCTGTCTGTCCGAATATTTAGAGTCATTATGGTAACTCACAAAGGTTTGCTAGTCTTAGAAAAGCAAATCTTTTACAAACACCCTTTTTCAGGCTGCATTACTTGACAGTGTTAGAATGACCTTACCACATCCATCACCATCTATATAATATCCAGCTTCACAGACAGGAGTCACCGTCGCGGGTTCTAGCACACTGCCATACTCAATGCTACCAGCCTACAAAACAGAGAAAAATCAGCCTCATCTAAAGTTGTTGTGACTAGAGTACATTGGACTAAACAAAAGGACCATGAGGTCCTGTATCGCTCCCCTGAGAACACAGCAGATAAAGGACTACCCAAGGAACATTTTAGTAAAAGATTTGTGACTATATCTGCAATGCTAATGCAGTTAGAGCCAATTTTCAATTTCCCCCTGGGACAGTTGAGGTGCCATAGTAACCAAAGTGCTGGAATAAATGGCACTAAATACACAGGTATTTCAGGTTAATGCTGCAGTTACCCATACCTGGGGCCGTATTTATAAAACGACTTAAGTCGTTGCTATGCTGTTGCTAAGGCTAATTTTCTATGAAGGAGATTCCCTACAACTATGAAATTTGCTCTGGAGGAACAGTCTTTTAGACTGTTTTAGACTGTTCCTCCAGAGCAAATTTCGTAGTTGTAGGGACTCTCTTTCTTAGAAATTTGGCCCTAGCAACACCATAGCAACCACTTAAAAAGTCAGGAATTTACTCATGTCTTAGTAACTCCCATATTCCATATTTAAAGGTAAATTCGAAATTCAGAAAACCCTATGTATTTAATACGAACTAAGTCCTATAACCACTGGTTCTAGAGATATCCTGGGAAAAAGGGAAAATTTATATACCAAGTACCAAGTCCCCCCTGAGAGCAAGGTCAACTAAACCTACACAGCTCATTGACATGTCAGAGTGGTATAGCCATGCAAGTTGGAGGAAAATCCATTGACTGCTTCAGGCGATAGTGTGCAGTCCATAAAAAGAAACAGTAATATACAAGGTCCTCATGTGACCTAGAAAACTGGGTCAAGATCACAAAAACCTAATCAGTCCTAATCTTTCTTCGTATACTGCTACACCCTCTCTCGAGGATTATGGGCAGGTGTACGATGTACACTCCAGTTTTGCAGGATGAACCTCCTTGTAGCCATGTAACTACAGAAGGGATCTTTAACCTGCACAGGGGATGTCTCTCCCTGCACAGGGGGCCTCCAGTTAACGTCCAAATCTGAAGGACGGCACATTTTTTTTAATGTCATCGCTGCAAATGACATTAAGGAAGTGTGTTCGGACACCGAAATTCACTGTTACCCGGGTTCGAACTCATACTGAGCTACCACACTTCATACTGAGCTACCACGCTTCATACTGAGCTACCACACTTCATACTGAGCTACCACACTTCATACTGAGCTACCACGCTTCATACTGAGCTACCACGCTTCATACTGAGCTACCACGCTTCATACTGAGCTACCACGCTTCATACTGAGCTACCACGCTTCATACTGAGCTACCACACTTCATACTGAGCTACCACGCTTCATACTGAGCTACCACACTTCATACTGAGCTACCACACTTCATACTGAGCTACCACACTTCATACTGAGCTACCACACTTCATACTGAGCTACCACACTTCATACTGAGCTACCACACTTCATACTGAGCTACCACACTTCATACTGAGCTACCACACTTCATACTGAGCTACCACACTTCATACTGAGCTACCACACTTCATACTGAGCTACCACGCTTCATACTGAGCTACCACACTTCATACTGAGCTACCACGCTTCATACTGAGCTACCACGCTTCATCCTTTTCCTATTGATGCTTCCATGCTGGTTTGATAAGTAAGAAGTCAATATTTTAAGTGCAGGAAAGCTGTTTTATTCATGACCTCATGTGACCTTGAAAATGATGTCAAGATCATCAAAACCTAATGGGTTTTATCTTGATGTCAAGACCATGATAGTTTTTAAAATCAAACAACTGGTTCAGGAGACAATGAGCAGACATGCAATTTTAAAACATACTAAGAATTCCTCTGAGCTTGAAAATAGAATGAGACAGTCAGCAGACATGCAATTTTAAAACATACTAAGACTTCCTGTGACCTTGAAAATAGAATGAAGGCCTCCAAAGCTAGATCGATTCCCTGACTCCTCCTGCTGATGACTTAATGTTAGTTTGTGGTTCAGGGGAGAGAAGGAGACCAGCTGTTCTAAACACACAAATACCTCCTGTGACATTCAAGGTACATTGTCATCAAAACCTAATCAGCCTCTGCACCTTCTCTCAATACTGTTTTCACAAAAGTTGGATTGAAATCAAGGAGTTCCTTCGAGAGAAATGGTGCAGACAAGTTTTTTTTTATTTTTGCAATCCTCCTGTGACCCCGAACATGGGGTGAAGATCATCAAAATCAACTCGACTCTTTTCTCTTTCATAATAATGTATCTGCAAGTTTTGTCAAAATGCACCATTCCTTTCAGAAGATATGTTGCAGACAGATACTCAATGTTGACAATGACAGGATCCACACGATAAATAATAATTGAGCCACAACATGAGAAAACCAACAAAGTGGTTGTGTGCCCAGCACCACCTCAGATCAGCCTGGGCATCTGTCTAGTCTGATTACAGTCTTCGCTGTCTGCATGGAGGTAGCTGAGACCCTAAGCTACCCTTTAAGCACTTAGCAAAGAGTCTGATCAGACTGGGCGAATGCCCAGACTGATCTGAGTCTGTGCTAGACACACAACCCCTTTGTTGGTTTTGTCGTGTCACGACTCAATTATGTTCCCTCATTCACACACATTTGGCGGAGAGACATAAATTATCATTTACTTTGTGCTTATAGGTATGCTTTTTTTTGTCATGCATTTGAAATTCAAATGAAATGTTAGTTTGTATTGTAGTAATTGGTGAAGTTTTGAAAGATTCTATAATATAAATTTGCAGTAATTTTATTTATGCCACTGAGCATAAATCAAAGTGCATATTGTACATGTTGTATAATATGCAAACAGAAATCTGCCTTTTGATATTTAAATCAAAGTCTCAATTACATGAAAACTAGACAATCACTAAAGGTGATGAATGCCCCCGCCATATGCCTCACTAGATGAGTTATGTGTTAAAACATATTTGTGTGAAGTTACATCAAAATCTGTCAACAATAAATACAGGTGCTGGAGGGATGACTGAGTTTTTCTTAAAAATAGCAACTGTGATCTTGACCTTGGACCTGGGGTGCTGAAGCGGCAATTTATTCAAGATATTGTAATACTCAACATTTATGTGAAGTTACATCAAAATCGATCTATAAATGAAATCGCTGGAGCAATGCTCTAGTTTTTCTGAAAATAGCAACTGTGACCTTGACCTTCATCCTACCAAACTGAAACGCAAAGTTGTTCGAGGTACTGTCATCCCCAATAAAGCTGTGATGTAATACCAAAATCGGTTAATAAATGAGGCCGCTAGAGCGACGATAAAAGGTGAGATTGTATTTAAGCTATGGAAATATGGTCAAAATATGTATGTAATTCAAGGGGACATAATTCTGCAATAAAGACCTGACTGAAAGTTCTGTTTCCTTTATGCACATGTTCAATGCATGTCTGAACTGTGTTGCAAGTTTTAAATCCCTACATCAAATACTATTGGGGGAGTTGCAGAGACAAGAACAGTACTACAAAGTGTGAAATATGGTCAAAATATGCATGTCATTCAAGGGGATGTAATTCTGCCATAATGACCTGGATCAAAGTTCTGTTTCCTTTATGCGCATGTTTAATGCATGTCTGAACTGTGTTACAAGTTTCAAATCCCTACATCAAATACATTTGGAGGAGTTGCAGAGACAAGAACAGTACTACAAAGTGTGAAATATGGTCAAAATATGCATGTCATTCAAGGGGATGTAATTCTGTCATAATGACCTGGATCAAAGTTCTGTTTCCTTTATGCACATGTTCAATGCATGTCTGAACTGTGTTGCAAGTTTCAACTCCCTACATTAAATACTGTAGGAGGAGTTGCGGAGACAAGAACAGTACTCAAATGTGAAATATGATTATAATATGTATATTATTCAAGGGGACATAATTCTGCAATCAAGATATTAATCAAAGTTCTGTTTCCTTTATGCACATGTTCAATGCATGTCTGAACTGTGTTGCAAGTTTCAACTCCCTATATCAAATACTGTAGGAGGAGTTGCGGAGACAAGAACAGTACTCAAATGTGAAATATGGTCATAATATGTATATTATTCAAAGGGACATAATTCTGCAATAAAGACCTGAATCAAAGTTATGTTTCCTTTATGCACATGTTCAATGCATGTCTGAACTGTGTTGCAAGTTTCAACTCCCTGCATCGAATACTGTAGGAGGAGTTGCGGAGACAAGAACAGTACTACAAAGTGTGACGTACGGACGTACGTATGCACGGATGGACAAGGGCAAAACTATATGCCCCTCCCCACTTCGTGGCGGGGGCATAAAAATTAACAATCAGTTTTTAGCTCGCCTGTACAAATGTACAGGATGTACATTGCACTACCCCTGGTGTCAGCGTCAGTGGCGGTGTTGGCGTTAGCAAAATGTTAAAGTTTTACGTTAATAGTTTTTTAGGTGATGGGCAAGGCACTGTCAGGCAAGCTATCCTGTCCCACTGACAGGTCTTGTTAAATGTATAATAATGAAATCTTACCGATGGGGTAAAATCTGCTGGGTTTGATTCCAGGATTTCTGCCACAACATTTGCTGTATCCAACACATTATTGTTATCATCTGTATCTTCCACTGTATTACTACAAAGTAAGAAAAACAAACACAGAGTATTGCTAGTTTTACAAGAATTCTGCAAAATGCTATGCTATACCTACCACTTGCTTCCACAAGTAAAAAGGAAAAGGCTCAACCAGGCACTTGACAAAAGTTTATGCCATCAATATGGAAAAGTAATACCTTATATATGGTAATTTTTGCTGTGTTCCATTTTTCGTGGTATTTCCCAGTCACATAGAAACCGTGAATATTAACATTGCGAATAATTTGATGTTTCTTACAAAGTATCTTCTGTAGAAAGAGTGTTCATATATTTTGTTTGTGTTTGCTTCGGTAGTTGCTGGTACTTTTTACTTGAGCCAGTTCTTTCATTAACCTGTGGTGGCCCTGCCACAGGCTAATGAAAGAACTGACTCAAGTGAAAAAGAAATAGTTTTGCTTTTCGAGCATGTTGCTAACTGCGAAAATTAAAACTCGCGAAAATATTTATGTTCTTGACCCTTAACCACGAAAATTTGAATCCGCAAAAATTACCGTGTATACGAACAGTCGCTTTCCCTGAAACTGTGCCCACTCACCTTAAACAATTTCTTTTCTAGTGTACCATCTTTACATAGGTATCTGTATTGTACAACTGAGACGCCACACTAGAAAACCAACAAAGTGGAATGTGCACCCAGTGAAGACTCGCACTGCCCATTCGCTATGCACTTGAAGGGTAGCTAAGGGTCTGAACTGGGTCTGAGCTAGCTCCATGCTGACAGCAAAGACTGATCGGGCCTATGCCCAGGCTGATCTTAGTCTTTGCTGGGCTCACATGCCACTTTGTTGGTTCCATGGTGTTGTGGCTCAAATAGTTCATGCAATTATAACATTCAGAAACTAGAGCAAGTGACATGGGACTCCACAAATATCCTCAGCCAGTGCCACCATCCAAATAAGACAAATATGAGCAATCATAAGGTTTAATGCAAAACTCTGAGAACAGAATGGATGGATGAACAAATGACAGGAATCACGAATGTCATATACCCCAAGCATACTTCATATTCAAGATGTTTAATTATAATCATTTTAACCCTTAATGCGCCAAAAAGCAGACGACAAAATTTATGTCTGCAGAATTTCAAAAAATGTTTCGTTCAAGCGATATCATATTGAGAATTTGAAAACTAGAGGGCAAACAGTTAAGATTCAAATGAGGTGGCTCATTATGAGTCACCTCATCTGGATCTACACTGTTTGCCAATTCAACAATTTTAATTTTTGGCGCTTTAAGAGTTTAATTGTTTTAAATATGAATAAAACTCACGTCACATTCAGCATGGTAACATTGACTTCAACATTATGTGTTAATTCTCTCTTTCTTCTTGGAAGGCACCTATTGCTTGGTATTGTACATAAAATGTTGTTACACAACTCATCTATACCACAGAGCCCTGTATATCTGCCTCTTTGGTTTTTCATACCAGTGCGCATGGTTCCTTGTATGCTAGCACTGATTATCAATAACGAGTTTACTGAACAATCTGTGCTGACAGCGAATATGAGTTTGATCTCTAGTGTAACAGGAAATCGTACAAGAGGTGGTCCTAGATCTGAAAAAGATAGAACGTAAGTGAGCCGTGACACGAGAAAACCAACCAAGTGGTTGTGCGCCCAGTGCATACTCAGATCAGCCTAGACATCCATCAAATTTGATCAGACTCTTCCTTAAGTGCTCAAAGGGTAGCTTAGAGCCTAAACTACATCCGTGCCGACACCGAAGACTCTGATCAGACTGGGCAGATGCCCAGGCTGATCTGAGTCTGCACTGGCCGCACAGCCACACTGTTGGTTTTGTCACGTTGGGGGTCATATTTTTCTCCCACCTTTGCATAAATAAGACAGGCCCTCAGCTCATATAAGAAAGTTCTTTCTTTCACACCAGATAAGGATATCCCCATGCTTCACCTGTACCTACAAATCTTATTTCACCCATGTTATCTCACCCAGGACCAGTTAAAAATCACCAGCTGCCAATGCATTGATTGTATAGGAGCTCACATACCTGTGTCGACAAGTTATGTGAGCTTTTTTTTTATGACGTCAGGAAGCAGCAAAAAAGACGTCAGTTTATGCTTGCCAGTCTTTGGCGTATAGAGCCTAATGGCGGTCATTGAAAGCAGCGCCTTCTTTCAAACAAGAGGGCCATGAGGCCCTGAACCGCTCACCTGAGCAATTGGCAAAGTGGCTTTTTCTAAATGTCTGAAATTGCAATAAAATTTCCTTTTAAAAGGAAGGCTTGCCCAGCTAAGCCAGTGAAATTTTCATGAGTTGTTATTGAAGTGAACCCAATTGTTGGTGCACTTTCTGTTGCTATCTTTTAATAAGCAAAGCATTAAATTTCTTAACTTTTTGAATGGTGGCATTATCCATAGGTGTGAGGTAAAAACAAGTGTAGAATTTATTTGAAAAACAAACTGAGGAAATATTTAAACACACACACACACACACAGAGAGAGAGAGAGAGAAAGAGAGAGAGAGAGAGAGAGAGAGTTTTCCAACGTTTTGGTCATTAGGCATATTTTAGGAAAGACTGTTTAAAACCCATGTCTATGGAATTTTGGCATATCTGAATTATATTATAAATTTATATTTACTGAAGTTTAATTTTGGTTTTAGTGGCATCAGTGGCAATTTTGACACTCTGAGAAGAAAATGCATGCTGCTATTGTTCGAGACAATAACTTGCTTTACACCATTTGGGAGCAACAAAGCATGGAACCCAATGCGTTCATACTTCCATGAACTTCCGAGAAATGAAATTTATCTTTTATATTTATGCTATGTTTTCACATCAATTTTGTTACTTATTCGTGAAGTTCTGACTAATTTAACGCCGAGGAAAGGACGAAAAATAGCTATAAACCAACATGTTTTATAATGATGTACAACAGCCGCCACTATGACATGACGTATATCAAACGTTACATCGGCCAATCATCTATTTGAATTATCCGTGATGTCGCTTACGCTTGTTTGAATGAGTGTTGTACATGGATGTATGAACATCGTCAGCCCAGTATAGGCTCATCTAAGGAAAACGTCGACGAGTGTAAATATTTCTCTGTACATTTGTATAGGTGAAGTAAACCAGAGGGCCAATGGCCCTATATCGCTCACCTGAGCACTGAGGTTACAGCAACAAAACACCATGCACAACAGCAATAAAAAACACCATTTATGTAGAGGATAATATCACAAACATTTATGACAAAAAAAAAATTATCCCCCCTTAATGGCTTCTCAGAAGAAGCTCTTTGGCAAAATAAAAAAAAAAATAAAAAGTGAAAATTTGGCCTTTCAGCTGCAATGGCAACCAATCAAAATCAGGTATTTGGGAAAAATTCATATGGTTGGTAGAGGACTACTCCAGGAACATTTCTGTAAAGCTTTTGTCAAAATATCTGCAGTAACACAGAAATAAATAGCAAATGTCCACTTTCCCCATTATAAGTCTATGGAAACTTTAAGTTGCCATAGCAACGAATTCACATGGGCAATGATAATATAAAACATACTTTAGGTAAAGGCTAATGTTATTAATATGTATGCGAAGTATCAGCTTCATCCCCCTCATGGCTTCATTTTTCCCATAATAAGTCAATTGAAACTATAAGTTGCCATAGCAACCAAAGTTCTTATGGAATTGGAAGAAAAAGAATAAAATTTATGTAGAGGCTACTGTCATCAACATGTTTGCACAATATCAGATTCATCCCCCATATGGCTTCTGAGCAGAAGATTTTTTTTTTTTTCCGAAAATTTACTCTATATTTTGCCATGGCAACCAATCAAATTCAGCGATTTGGAGAAAATTCATATGAATCGTAGAGGACTACTCAAAAAACATTTCTGTAAAAAAAAATCTAAATATCTGCAGTTAGACGGCAAAAATTGCCAATTTCCATTTTCCCCATTATAAGTCAATGGGAACTCTTAGTTGCCATAGCAACCAAACTGCTGGAGCAATTGCCATGAAAAACAGTACTTTTATAGAAGCCAGAACTAAGATCCTTTCTGTGAAATTTGGGCTTTATTGGTTGCATAGTTTCTAAGGAATGATTTTTGAATATTTTTTCTATTTTTAATCATTCGGTTGCAATGGCAACCAGCCGAATTTCGCAATTGACATAAATTTCATGCAGTTGATGGAGGACTACTCAAGGAACATTTCTGTAAAAATTTTGTCAAAATATCTGCACAGACATAGCAATAAATGCAAATTTTCAATTTTGCCATTATAAGTCAATGGCAACTTTAAGTTCCCATAGCAACCAAACTGCTAGAGCAATTGCCAAGAAAAACAGTACTTTTATAGAAGCCAGTACTAAGATCCTTTCTGTGAAGTTTGGGCTTTATTGGTTGCATAGTTTCTGAGAAGATGATTTTTGAATATTTTTTATATTTTTAATCATTCGGTTGCCATGGCAACCAGCCAAATTGTGCAATTGACATAAATTTCATGTGGTTGATAGAGGACTACTTAAGGAACATTTCTGCTAAAGTTTTGTCAAAATATCTGCAGTGACATAGCAATAAATGCAAATTTTCAATTTTTCCCATACAAGTCAATGGAAACTTTAAGTTGCCATAGCAACCAAAGTTCGGAAGCGATTTGGATAAAAAACAGTATTATTGGTTCCCCCTGCCTATAGATGCTATATATGAAATTTGGTTACAATGGGCCTTGTAGTTTCAGAGGAGATGTCGTTTGAAAATGTTGACGGACGGACGACGGACGACGTACGACGGACGACGGATGCCTGCCTATACTATAAGCTCACCTCTGAGCCTTCGGCTCAGGTGAGCTAAAAATAGCCATCAGAGGAGATGGCAAATCCCCCGACCGATGGCCCCCCCTTTGCCTTAGTAAACAGGGTACAATTCAAAATGCATATAAATAGTATATTGTCATTCTTTTATGCTCCTTATTGACATTATGTGCTTAACAGATGCATGATTATCTAACACTCAGACCAAAACAGTATGCCAAGTTGCTAAAAAGAGGTAAAATCTCAAATAGCAATCATGTAGACAATGTATTGCATATGTACATTCAACATTTCAAAATGTGTGAATAACTTCTAAAGTACAAGCCCTACAAATCTAATTTTGAGCTCTCTAGTAAGTGAAATTGGACAAATCTGTTGAAAAAAAAAAAATTGGGGGGGGGGGGGGGGGGGGGGACTTGGAAAAGTATGAAAGCAAGAGTTGTCATTCTTGTATGAGACAAACTGTCATGATCTGATCTCAATACCTGTGAAGTATCATAAAAATATTTCAAAGGGTATTCAAGCTATGGAGCGGACACTAAATCACACCTAAAACCATCAAGGGGAAATAACTCAAAAAGTTAGAAAGCAAGAGTTGTCATTCTTGTTTGCGACACATCAGCATGACCTGTTCTACATAACTATGAAGTATCATGAAAACATTCCAAAGGGTATTCAAGTTATGGAGCGGACACGAAATCACACCTAAAACCATCAAGGGGAAATAACTCAAAAAGTAAGAAAGCAAGAGTTGTCACTCTTATTCGCGACACGTCGTCATGACCTGTTTCTACATATCCGTGAAGTATCATGAAAATATTTCAAAAGGTATTCAAGTTATGAAGCGGACACGAATTCACACCTAAAACCATCAAGGGGAAATAACTCAAGAAGTAAGAAAGCAAGAGTTGTAGTTCTTGTTCGCAACACATTGCCATGATCTGTTCTACATATCTGTGAAGTTTCATGAAAATATTTCAAAAGGTATTCAAGTTATGGAGCGGACATGAATCACACCTAAAATCATCAAGGGGAAATAACTCAAAAAATAAGAAAGCAAGAGTTGTCATTCTTGTTCGCAACACATCGTCATGACCTGCTCTTCATATCTGTGAAGTATCATGAAAATATTCCGAAGGGTATTCAAGTTACAGAGCGGATACGAAACTGCCAAAAATTCACAAAAGGGGAGATAACTCAAAAATTACAAAAGCAAGGGTTGCCATTCTTGCACGCGCCACATCGCCATGACCTGTTCTACATAACTGTGAAGTATCATGAAATTATTCCAAACGGTATTCAAGATATGGAGTGGACAAGAAAATGTTTACGGACGGACAGACGGACAGACGCCAGGCTCATCGCTATATCCCCCGAACCTTTCGGTTGGGGGATAACGCTATATCCCCCGAACCTTTCGGTCGGGGGATAATAAAAAGCAATATAAGAGAGTGTTATAAAAGCAAGAAAAATGTCCACACAACCCCACCCGCACCTACTGCAATCACAGTAGGCCCTTGCCCAACTATACCCAGTTATACCCAGCATCATCGCATCATCCAACCAACCACTCCATTGTCATAAAGCTGTCAATGATTTCCTAACAGTCGGCCTCAACGAGATTCAAATTTTAACGGTTCTGAATTGTCCCCTTTTTCTGTACCTGTATCATTGTAAGAGGTTTCCAGTTCAGGCTATTCATGAACATGTTGATGGCGAATAGGAAATTTATCAGAAGCTAAAAATGTGTACATTATATTGCTTATGCCTGTTGCAATGCGTATGCGTTAATATTACTCACCTACACTACCAGCTTTTACATACATAACACGGTCAGTTGTACAAAAAAGCTACACACATGGATAGATGGGATACTTTTTTCAGTACATATGACAAGTGGTAACGGGAAAAATCGTTAAAAGCGCATGTTTCTAAATTAAAACAATGAATTTGAACTTCGCTATTTTAATGCCCCCATGACGATAGTCAGGGGGGCATTAAGATTTGCCCCTGTCTGTCTGTCTGTCCGTCTGTTCATCACGCTTTATAGTTTCGAGTTTGTGTAATCAACTCCTCCCAGAGTTTTCAATGGATCTTTTTTCAAACTTTGCATACATGTTGTGGACATATTGAAAATGTGCATGTGGATTTTTGATGGAGCTAAAATTAATTTTGACAGAATTACGGCCTTTTGAACTTAGTCATTTTAGGCAAATTTTTGTATTGTACTGTATAGAGTTTGTGTAATCAACTCCTCCCACAGTTTTCAATGGATCTTTTTCAAACTTTGCATACATGTTTGGGACATATTGAAGATGTGCATGTGGGATTTTGTTGGCCCTAGAATTAACTTTGACAGAATTACGGCCTTTTGAACTTAGTCATTTTAGGCAAATTTTTGCATTGTAGGGTATAGAGTTTGTGTAATCAACTTCTCTCACAGTTTTCAGTGTATCTTTTTCAAACCTTGCATACATGCTGTGAATGTATTGAAGATGTGCATGTGGGTTTTTGTTGGACCTAAAATAAATTTTGACAGAATTAGGGCCTTTTGAACTTAGTAATTATAGGCAAATTTTTGCATTGAAGGGTATAGAGTTTGTGTAATCAACTCCTCTCACAGTTTTCAATGGATCTTTTTCAAACCTTGCATACATGCTGTGAATGTATTGAAGATGTGCATGTGGGTTTTTGTTGGACCTAGAATTAATTTTGACAGAATTATGGCCTTTTGAACTTAGTCATTCTAGGGTATTTTTTGCATTGTAGTGTATGGAGTTTGTGTTATCAACTTGCTCCACAGTTTTCAATGGATCTTTTTCAAACCTTGTCTACATGTTGTGAACATATTTGAAGATATGCATGAGGCATTTTGATAGATCTAGAATTAATTTTCACAGAATCACAGCCTTTTAACTTAGTCATTTTGGGCAATTTTTTACAGGGTAGGGTATGTTTTCAATTGATTCTTTGTAGGTGCTTTATGGATATACACGTCATGTGACAGGCGCTGCACGGGGGCATCATTAGTGTCTTACAGACACAATTTTCTAGTTTTTACAGATACACAGATCAGCCCATTCCGGCATAAGCACAGTCTGATCAGTCTATCCTCAGCATGAAAGATGACTGCATCATGAAGAATATATATGCCGTAAAAGACTGATCAGACCCCAAGAATGCACCGGCTCTGGACAGTGTGCCGGCTGCTTTGACTTGTCAGATTATGCAATGCCCTAAGGCATATTTTTCGCGACGCTGCTGCGTGGTTTTGGAAAAAGCTAATGCTTGTAAACTAAGCTAAATATACACTGTTGCTTACACAGATTTTGATATATTTTTAAGGATGCAAAGCCAAATATTTTGCATTAAATTAAGAATTTCATTTTTATGCAATCAGTTTATAAAAAGCAAAAGATATGTGGCCAAGTTCTAGGCACTTGTGAAAGAAAAACATGCTTTTTAACGGAAATATCAAAACAAAGTACATGCACTATCAAAAATAGATTTTCCGTCTGTTATTTTTAGCAGATGAGGTAAATCGGATATGGATAAAAATAGACTCTCTGCTTGCGACCGTCATCGCAAGCCAAAAATATGAGTCTTGGGTCAAAAGTCAAAGAATGACCATGACTTCTTGTACTCATAAATCTTCATGTACTCATTAAGGCAACCATATATACCATTTTTTATGCAATAATCTTCAAAACTTTCCATGAAATCTTACCTAGCATTTTCCCATATTTGACCATGCTGCAAAAAAGGTCAAGGTAAACCCAAGGTTATCATTTGACATTTGACATGCTACTTACCAAGTAATCAGGTAATAGATGGATGGATGACTTGCGATTTTACGTCCTTTTCAACAGTATTTCAGTCATATCAGGACGATGGGCTTGTGATAATGAAAGGCTGTGTGCAATGGAACCCCGTTTACGATGGAAAGAACTCCGCCTCCAGCGGGGCTTGAACCCGCGACCGCTAGATCAGTAGGCCAGCGCTTAACCCACTGAGCTACCGGGGCTCCTACTTACCAAGTTTCAAGGCCATATGTGTATTGGTTCTGGAGTAAAAAATATGAAATGGTTTATACCATAAATGGGTATGGCAGCCATGTTGGTTATGTTACCCGGACCATCTGAACAAATTTTTGTTTAATCAACCCCTGGAGGCTCCATATGAAATGAGTTTACAATTGGCCCTTTGGCTTTTGAGTAAATAATTGAAAATGTCAACATATGAGAGATCTGGATCAAAGGTCAAAGAATAACCTTGACCTCTTGTACTCATAATTCTTCATGACCTCATTAAGACGACTGTATATACCTATTTTTAGGCCAAAATCTTCAATACTTCCCATGAAATCTTATGTTCTAGCATTTTCACATATTTGACCTTGCCATAAAAAAGATCAAGGTAAACCCAAGGTCATCATTTGAACAATCTTGATAGTACTGGAGTACCCAATGCTACATACCAAGTTTCAAGGCCATTGGTCAATTGGTTCTGGGGAAGAAGATTTTTAAATGTTTTTACCATATATGGGTATGGCGGCCATGTTGATCATGTGACCGAGACCATTTGAAGAAATTTTTGTTCCCTCAACCTCTGAAGGCTCTGTATGAAATTTGGTTACAATTGGCTCTGTGGCTTTTAAAAAGAAGTTTGAAGTTGTCAAACTATGAGAATTCAGGGTCAAAGGTCTAAGAATGACCTTGACCTCTTGTACTCATGAATCTTCATGTACTCATTAAGATGACTGTATTTACCAATTTTTAGGCCTAAATCTTCAAAGCTTTCCGTGAAATCTTATATTTCAGGCTTTTCCCATATTTGACCTTGCTGTAAAATGGTCAAGGTCAACCCAAGGTCATCATTTTGAACAATCTTGATAGGACTGGAGTACCCAATGCTACATACCAAGTTTCAAGGCCTTCGGTCAATTGGTTCTAGAGAAGAAGATTTTTAAAGGTTTTTTACCATATATGGGCGTGGCAGTCATGTTGGTCGTGTGACCTGGACCATTTGAACAAATTTTCCTTCCCTCATCTCCTGGAGGCTCTACATGAAATTTGGTTACAACTGGCCCCGTGGTTTTTGAGGAGATTGTTTGAAATTGTCAAAATATGAGTTCTGGGTCCAAGGTCAAAGAATGACCTTGACCTGACCTTGACCTCTTGAACTCAGAAATCTTTATGTACACATTAAGATGACTGTATTTACCAATTTTAAAGCCTAAATCTTCAAAACTTTCCATGAAATCGTATGTTCTAGCATTTTCCCATATTTGATCTTGCCTTAACTAGAAAATTGTGTCTGTAAGACACTAATGATGCCCCCGTGCAGTGCCTGTCACATGATGTGTATATCCATAAAGCACCTACAAAGAATCCATTGAAAACATATTCTACCATGTAAAAATTGCCCTAAATGACTAAGTTAAAAAGGCTGTGATTCTGTCAAAATTAATTCTAGACCTATCAAAATGCCTCATGCATATCTTCAAATATGTCCACAGTATTTAGACAAGGTTTGAAAAAGATCCATTGAAAACTGTGGAGCAAGTTGATAACACAAACTCCATACACTACAATGCAAAATTTCCCTAGAATGACTAAGTTCAAAAGGCCGTAATTCTGTCAAAATTAATTCTAGGTCCAACAAAAACCCACATGCACATCTTCAATACATTCACAGCATGTATGCAAGGTTTGAAAAAGATCCACTGAAAACTGTGAGAGGAGTTGATTACACAAACTCTATAGATACCCTCCAATGCAAAAATTTGCCTAAAATGACTAAGTTCAAAAGGCTGTAATTCTGTCAAAATTAATTCTAGCTCCATCAAAAACCCACATGCACATCTTCAATATGTCCCCAACTTGTATGCAAAGTTTGAAAAAGATCCATTGAAAACTGTGAGAGGAGTTGATTACACAAACTCTATACCCTACAATGCAAAAATTTGCCTAAAATGACTAAGTTCAAAAGGCCGTAATTCTGTCAAAGTTAATTCTAGGTCCAACAAAAATCCACATGCATATCTTCAATATGTCCCCAACATGTATGCAAAGTTTGAAAAAGATCCATTGAAAGCTGTGGGAGAAGTTGATTACCCAAACTCTATACCCAACAATGCAAAAATTTGCCTAAAATGACTAACTTCAAAAGGCCGTAGTTCTGTCAAAATTGTTTCTGGGTCCAACAAAAATTCACATGCACATCTTCAATATGTCCCCAACAGCTATGGAAAGTTTGAAAAAGATCCATTGAAAACTGTGGGAGGAGTTGATTACACAACCTCTATACTATAAAGCGTGACAAACAGACAGACAGACAGACAGGGGCAAATCTTAATGCCCCTTGACTATCGTCACCGGGGCATAAAAAAGGCTGTGATTCTGTCAAAATTAATTCTAGATCTATCAAAATGCCTAATGCATATCTTCAAATATGTCCACAATATGTAGACAAGGTTTGAAAAAGATCCATTGAAAACTGTGGAGCAAGTTGATAACACAAACTCCATACTCTAACTATGCAAATATTTCCTTAGAATGACTAAGTTCAAAAGGCCGTAATTCTGTCAAAATTAATTCTAGGTCCAACAAAAACCCACATGCACATCTTCAATACACTCACAGCATGTACGCAAGGTTTGAAAAGATCCATTGAAAACTGTGAGAGGAGTTGATTACACAAACTCTATACCCTACAATGCAAAAATTTGCCTAAAATGACTAAGTTCAAAAGGCCGTAATTCTGTCAAAATTTATTCTAGGTCCAACAAAAACCCACATGCCCATCTTCAATACATTCACAGCACGTATGCAAGGTTTGAAAAAGATCCATAGAAAACTGTGAGAGGAGTTGATTACACAAACTCTATACCCTACAATGCAAAAATTTGCCTAAAATGACTAAGTTCGAAAGGCTGTAATTCTGTCAAAATTATTTCTAGGTCCAACAAAAACCCACATGCACATCTTCAATAAGTCCCAAATATGTATGCAAAGTTTAAAAAAGATCCATTGAAAACTGTGGGAGGAGTTGATTACACAAACTCTATACCCTACAATACAAAAATTTGCCTAAAATGACTAAGTTCAAAAGGCTGTAATTCTGTCAAAATTAATTCTAGCTCCATCAAAAATCCGCATACACATCTTCAATATGTCCACAACATGTATGCAAAGTTTGAAAAAGATCCATTGAAAACTGTGGGAGGAGTTGGTTACACAAACTCTATACTATAAAGCGTGACGAACAGACAGACGGTCGGACGGACAGACAGACAGGGGCAAATCTTAATGCCCCCTGACTATCGTCACGGGGGCATAAAAAAGGTCAAGGTCAACCCAAGGTTATAATTTGAACAATGAGAAAGTAGTGACTGGTGACTCATAATTTGAACAATCTTGATAGTACTTGAGTACCCAATGCTACATACCAAGTTTCAAGGCCATCGGTCAACTGGTTCTGGAAAGAAGATTTTTAAATGTTTTTACCATATATGGGTGTGGCGGCCATGTTGGTCATGTGACCTGAACCGTATGAACAAATTTTCCTTCCCTCAACCCCTGGAGGCCACATATGATAATTGGTTTCAATTGGCCCAGTGGCTTTCGAGGAGACTGTTTGAAAATGTCAAGATATCAGAGTTCTGGGTCAAAGGTCAAAGAATGACCTTGACCTCTCGTACTCATAAATCTTCATGTACTCATTGAGATGACTGTAGATACCAATTTTTAGCCCAAAATCTTCAACAGTTTCCAAGATATCTTACGTTCTAGCATTTTGCCATATAAAAGCACAAGGAAGCAAATTTGACCTTGCCGTAAAAAAAGTCAAGGTCAACCCAAGGTCATAATTTGAACAATCTTGGTAGTACTCACATACCCGATGCTACATACCAAGTTTCAAGGCCATCGGCCTATTGGTTCTGGAGAAGAAGAATTTTTTTAGGTTTTTACCATATATGGGCATGGCGGCCATGTTGGTCATGTGACCAGGACCGTTTGAACACTTTTTCGTTCCCCCTTCCTCTGGAGGCCACATATGAAATTTGGTTACAAATGGCCAAGTGGTTTCAGAGGAGAAGTCGTTTGAAAATGTGGACGGACGACGGACGTACGACGTACGACGGACGGAGCCTTCCCATCCTATAAGCTCCCCCGGAGCCTCTGGCTCAGGAGAGCTAAAAAATCAAATTGAAACCTCTCAAGCACTAGAATTACTTATTTTAACAATTTCTAAAGTTAAAACAAAACATGGTGTGCAAGAAAAAGTATCTATCATGGGTTTGAGCTGCTGATAGAAAAAGAGTTGTCAGAAGACAACAAAGTGCGCCTTACAGGAGCTTGACTCTCACAGCAATGGTGGCATTTAAAGGCTCTTGTCCAAATGTATATGAGTGTCAAGTTTAATGATTGCCATCCATATAGGGACTGAGAAATATGATGGAGTCAGTGATACAAACCCATAACAAAACAAGAGGCCCACGGGCCACAAAGCTCACCAGATCTCTAGCTCAAAATTGCTATCATATTCGTATAGGCTCAAAATTGCTGTCACATTTGTACAGGCTAATACAAAATACACAACTACAAAGTCTCAGTCTGACAGTCTGTTGAGTTGATAACAAAATATATAACTATTTTCCATATATCGATTGCAGTAAATGTCATTTTTTAATTTTCCCCATTACAAGTCATTGCAACTCTAAGTTGTCATAGCAACCAAACTAAAGAGCTGATTTTATAAAATAAACAAAGGACTAGGTATGATTTGGGCCATATTTGGCCCCCTCATTTATGAATTTTCAAAATTGCACTTCTTAAACTTCTTTTCATGTCATCTATGAGTTTAAACCTTTAACCATCAGTTCTGATTAAAATAATCCATATTCTAATGATACTTTACTTCTTCTGAGCCTCTAAATGTACCTATCCTCAGCCGATTTTGGCAGTTTCGACCATTTTCTGCTTGCATTTGGGCCAAAAACTACCTGAGCGCAGGCAAGTGCACAGCTGATTTTTTGCGTAATGATGCATTTTAACAGCGCCAACAATGTGTGAAAAATTCAGCTGTGCACTTGCCTGCGCTGACACCTAATTTTAAACTTTTCTATATGAAATAACGTCATTGACAACTGTTGTCTTGCAAGGACGCGCGTGCAGCCGGAACTCTTTTGACAGTGAAGGTAGACAATCTACGGATCGCCAAGATATATTACTAAATAAAACAACCAAAACAGACCGCTTTACCTTTTTTTGGTAAGCAATACCAGGACATATGATGCAAAACATAGTTTTTCGCTTCTTCATTCATGACGACGCTCGACCTACTGTCAGAAACAACTCCAGATTCGGAAGGATACATGCAACTGCAATGTTGCAGTCGGGACAGCGCATAAAAGACGGGACCGAAAGACGGTACTTGTACTACCGCTGAGCCACTTGGGGAACGTCGTTAGAAAAATTGAAATAGTAAAAGTAGTAGTACGATATTTGAATTCATATATCAATTAATTGTTATTGGTGTTGGTGATGGTAGATGTATGTGCGTGCGTGTGTGTGTGTGTGAAGTGTAGCTGGGATTGGGGGATGGGGGTCATAAAATTTTTTTTCACCTATCTGGAGACGTGGGGTGGGGATTGGAAAGAGTAGGTAAATTTTAGTGAGACTTGCGGGGGGGGGGGGGGGGGGGACTTGCGGGGGGGGGGGGGGGGGGGGGGGGGGGCGGGGGGGGGGGGGGGGGGGATCAGAAAAATTTTGGTAAACCATATGAAAGTGTAGCCGGACCCCCCCCCCCTCCCCCACGCACACCTGATAAAAAGGACTCGTCCCTTAAATTGCATGTTAGAGTTGCTCCCATTTCATAAATTAAATCAAGTAACATCAAAACTGAGAAAAGAAGGGATTACGCCTGTTTTTCAGGGTAGATCCTAACTATCCAGAACAAGTCTGGGACATGTCTAACAAAAGAATGATAGACTCTCAGTCGATGGATAGAACATTGCTCTGAGCTATAGGCCTACAATCATGAGTGTTATGGCGACAATGCATTTCTGGACTGCACTCAGCGTCAAAAAGAAGATTTAAGGAGAAGAACTATATGAGCATTTTGCTTCGGTTCGTATCCTTATATAAATTTATCACAATATATGTTGAACATATTTTTTTTTTCGAAAAAAATATGTTTAAACCAAAAAGATCTAAAACTGATCCTTTGTGAGGAAAGTCCGCCGTAGTTGATAATAGAACCATAGTAACAGCTAAGCTATGGAAAAGTATGAGCAATGCATAATTTAATCAAAAGAGTCATTGCCCTTTATTTCCAATATCTACGGCTGTTTATATAATATGACAAAGATTGTGAATTAACCATTTACCGGTATTACGGTATGAATAACTGGTGTCTTAGTTACCCCACCCACTCTCATACATGAAATACACGACTAAATCATTCTGCTGATTAGCTTCAATTAAGAGTTTATATTACATATATGTTTGGCATACTACTAACTTAAAAATCGTGCAAAAATAATGAACCACACGATTAAAACAAGTATAACACATGTTTGAAAGATATCTTATTTCTTGTTTCGCTTCATCTATTTCTTTGAAAATCGTTGCCATGGAAACGGGTAGGGTAAAATAATTATTTTTTATTGTGTTTATATAACAACGTTTATAAAAGGAAGCTCATAAAAATATGGCCGATGTTTGCAAAACTAAGTCAGCAGTTATAAAAAGATATGTGTTCATTACCATTAACTACTATGCAGTTTCAATGTAAAGCATAAGTTATCCCCCTTTTTCTTTCTTAGAAATATTTTTTCCTTCGAATGCAAAATATGTTTATTTTCGTTATATCCTTGTTGTTGTATAACCATTTCCTACTATTTTCAACTGATCAACTCTCAAGAATAATGGAAATTTAAATTTTATCCATACCCCCCATATTTTTTTGAATATTTTTTCAGTCTTCCGTTTTCTTTTAGACTAATATGTACTATTCAGTGAAAAGTGACTGCTGCACATGAATTGATCTTGAAATGAAAGGTATATCTAAATTCCATTGAAAGACAAAATACTGCAATTGTGGCACGCCCCTAAAACGTTAATTTTCGATCGAAAAAACTGTTTGATATAGCGTTCCTGTAATCCGACAATTTCAGTGATCTATCAAGAGTTATCGCCCTTCATGCACGTGATAAAATGCAGACCAGTAACTGTGAAAGAGATTTAGTATTAATATTACATACAGTATGTGATCTAATACTTATCATTTACATTTAAATTCCTTTCCTTGTTATATAAGGCAAAATGTATCCCTACCCCCTAAACTTTGCTAAAAAGCAGGGCAGAAATGCATGAACAAACGAATGGCTGTAACTTTCCTTGTACATGCCGTAACATCTCCATTTTCTAGATTTATATTGTTGACAAGGTGACTAATGACAAAAACAATATTTGAATAAATTTTGAGAGGGGGCCAAATATGGCCCAAATCATACCTAGTCCTTTTCAATCCCCCAGCCTAAGGATACTACAGATGAAACCAGGGCCTTATCGGCCCAATGGCTTCTGAGGAGATACTTTTTTTTAAGTATTTTTTTTTGCATTTTGGTTTCCATGGCAACCAATAAAAGGAGCAGTGGGCAAAAAAAAAACATAGCTAATAAGAGAATTCTCAAGGAACACTCTGTAAAAGTCTTGTCAACATATCTGCAATGGCTCGGCAGTAAATGCCATTTTTCAGTTTTCCCCATTATAAGTCAGTGCAAGTCTAAGTTGCCATAGCAACCAAACTAAAGGGCCAATTTCATAAAAACACAAACTTTCAATCCCCCAGCCGTAGGATGCCAAAGATGTAATCTGGGCCTTATAGGCCCAGTGGCTTTAGAGGAGATAATCTTTTAAGTATTTTTTTTTTTTTTTTTTTACATTTCAGTTTTTTTTTTTTTTTTTACATTTCAGTTTCCATGGCAACCAATAAAAGGAGCAGTGGGCCAAAAAACATAGCTGATAGAAGACATCTTAAGGGACATTTCTATAAAAGCTTTATCAACATATCTGTAATGGCTTGGCAGAAAACGCCATTTTTCAATTTTCCCCATTATAAATCAATGGGAACTCTAAGTTGCCATAGCAACCAAACTAAAGGACAGATTTTCATAAAAAAAAAACTTTCAATCCCCCAGCCCAAGGAGGCCACAGATGAAATCTGGGCCTTATAGGCCCAGTGGCTTCAGAGGAGATAATCTTTTAAGTATTTTTTTCCATTTTTTTACATTTCAGTTTCCATGGCAACCAATAAAAGGAGCAGTGGGCAAAAAAAATGTAGCTGATAGAAGACATCTTAAGGAACATTTCTATAAAAGCTTTATCAACATATCTGTAATTGCTTGGCAGAAAACGCCATTTTTCAATTTTCCCCATTATAAATCAATGGGAACTTTAAGTTGCCATAGCAACCAAACTAAAGGGCCAATGATTATAAAAAACAAAAACTTTCAATTCCAAGCCCAAAGATGCCACACATGAAATCTGGGCCTTTTAGGCCCAGTGGCTTCAGAGGAGATAATTTTTTAAGGTTTTTTTTCCATTTTTTTGCATTTCGGTTTCCATGGCAACCAATAGAAGGAGCAGTGGGCCAAAAAACATATAGCTGATAGAAGACATCTCAAGAAACATTTCTATAAAAGTTTTAGTAACATATCTGCAATGGCTTGGCAGAAAACGCCATTTTTCAATTTTCCCCATTATAAATCAATGGGAACTCTAAGTTGCCATAGCAACCAAACTAAAGGGCCAATGATCATAGAAAACAAAAACTTTCAATTCCAAACCCAAAGATGCCACAGATGAAATCTGGGCCTTACAGGCCCAGTGGCTTCAGAGGAGATAATTTTTTAAGTATTTTTTTTTTCCATTTTTTTGCATTTCGGTTTCCATGGCAACCAATAGAAGGAGAGGCGGGCCAAAAAAAATATAGCTGATAGAAGACATCTCAAGAAACATTTTTATAAAAGTTTTATTAACATATCTGCAATGGCTTGGCAGAAAATGCCATTTTTCAATTTTCCCCATTATAAGTCAATGGAACTCTAAGTTGCCATAGCAACCAAACTCAAAGGCCAATTTTCATAAAAAAACACAAACTTTCAATCCCCCAGCCCAAGGATGCCATAGATGAAATTTGGGCCCAATCGGCTTAGTGGTTACAGAGGAGATGTTGTTTAAAAGTGTTGACGGATGACAGACGACGACAGACCACTGCCTATCCTATAAGCTCCCCCGGAGCCATTTGGCTCTGGTGAGCTAAACAAGAGGGCCATGAGGCCCTGAGGCGCTCACCTGAGTAAAAGGTCAAAGGTAAAATGAGGATCATCAACTGAACAAACCTGATAGATTGAAACTGTCAAATATGTCCACAACATGCATGCAAAGTTAGAAAAAGATCCACTGAAAACTGTAGAAGTTGATTACACAAACTCTATACCACAAAGTGTGACAAAAGGATGGACAGATGGTCAGACGGCAGACAGGGGCAAATCTTAATGCCCCCTGACTATCGTCATGGGGGCATAAAAAAAATCTGTCCATAAATGAAGGCACTTGAGCGATGACAAAATTTTTCTAAAAATAGCCGCTGTGACCTTGAACTTGACCCCAGAATGCTGAAACGCAAACTTGTCCAAGATATTGCTATACTTATCACTTGTGTGAGGTTAAATCAAAAATGGTCAATAAATGAAAGCACTAGAGCTATGAAAAAGTTTTTCTATTAATAGCCACTGTGACCTTGACATTGATCTTAGGACACTGAAATGCGAGCTTGTTCTAGATACTGTCATACTAAACATATGTGTGAAGTTTTAATCCAAATCGGTCCATAAATGAAAGAGCTAGAGGGATGACAGAGTTTTTCTAAAAACAGCCACTGTGACCTTGACCTCAGACTGCTGAAACGCAAACTTGTCCAAGATATTGTAATACCAATCACTTGTGTGAAATTAAATCAAATTTGGTCTTTAAATGAAGATGCTACAGCGATGACAAAGTTTTTCTTAAAATAGCCACTGTGTCCTTCACCTTGACCCCAGAACGCTAAAACGTGTTCTTGTCCAGGATATTATCATACTTATAACTTTTGTGAAGTACAATCGAAATCATTCAATAAATGAAGGCACAAAAATGATGACAGAGTTTTTCTAAAAATAGCCACTGTGACCTTGACATTGACCTTAGGATGCTGAAACGCAAACTTATTCAAGATATTGTCATACTAAACATTTTTGTGAAGTTTTAATCAAAATCGGCCCATAAATGAAGGCGCTAGAGCGATGACAAAGTTTTCTTAAAATAGCCACTGTGACCTTGACCTTGACCTCAGAACGCTAAAATGCGAACTTGTCCAAGATATTGTAATACCAATCACTTGTGTGAAATTAAATCGAATTTGGTCCATAAATCAAGGCGCTAATGCAATGACAATGTTTTTTCTGAAAATAGCCACTGTGACCTTGACCTTGACCCCAGAACGCTGAAATGCGAACTTGTCTAAGATATTGCCATACTTATCACTTGTGTGAAGTTAAATCGAAATTGATCTACAAATGAAGGAGCTAGAGTGATAACAAAGTTTTTCTAAAAATAGCCACTGTGACTCCATCATGCTGAAATGCAAACTCGTTCGAGTTAATGTCATACCCAATATTTGTGTAAACTTATATCAAAATTATATGATAAATGAGGTAGCTAGAGCCATGACTAAAGGTGAACATACATGCATACATACAAAGGTACATACGGGACAGACCCTATATCCCCTCCACAACTTCGTTGTGCGAGGGGATAATAATCCAACCTGGCCCACATTCGAAAAGGTCCGAGATGTTTTGACCATCCTGAATACCTGCAAGTTTCAAGGAGCTGCGATCAAAAATGAAGGAGCCATGGCCCAGACAATATTTTCCCCATTATAAGTCTAAGGGAAAATATTTTATCTTTCAAGGGCAAGTAACTCTAAAAGGAATGATCCAACCTAGCCCAAATTCGAACTGGTCCGATTTGTTTTGACTGTCCTGGATACCTGCAAGTTTGAAGAAGTTGCAATCAAAAATGAAGAAGCTAGGACCCGGACAACATTTTCTCCATGGTAAGTCTATGGGAAAATATTTTATCGCTCAAGGGCAAGTAACTCTGAAAAAAATGATCCAACCTGGCCCAAATTCGAAATGGTCCGAGATGTTTTGACTGTCCTGGATACCTGCAAGTTTGAAGAAGTTGCGATCAAAAATGAAGAAGCTAGGGCCCGGACAACATTTTCTCCACTGTAAGTCTATGGGAAAATATTTTATCGCTCAAGGGAAAGTAACTCTGAAAAAAATGATCCAACCTGGCCCAAATTCGAACTGGTCCGAGATGTTCTGACTGTCCTGGATACCTGCAAGTTTGAAGAAGTTGCAATAAAAAATGAAGACGCTAGGGCCCGGACAACATTTTCCCCATTATAAGTCTATGGGACATTTCTGTTGCCATGGTAACCACAGTTTTAAACCAATCAGTCTCAAAACTATATCCAATCAATCCCCCACCCCAACCATGCTACACATAAAATTTGATCAAGATTGGCCTCCTACTTTAGCAGATATTAATGTTTAAAAGTGTGGACGTACGACGCAGGGACGGACGACTGACCAAGCCTATACTATAAGCTCACCTTGTGAGCCTTCGGCTCAGGTGAGCTAAAAATGGATGGTTGATGTTAAAATGTTCATGTCCATATATAAGTGTGTGCCAAATATAATGGCTCTAACCCATATAGGGACTGAGAGATATCACAAAGTCAGTGAGGCGTATCATAAAGTCATACAAAGAGAATGCTGCTGAAATGATCTTGTCCATGTGTAAGTTTGTGAAAAGTATTATAACTATAACCCATATAGGGACTGAGAAATATCATAAAGTCAGAGAAGCGTAAAAGTGTAGGTCACTGTCCAAATGCCCTTGTCCAGATGCATGTAATGACCAAATATCATGGCTCTAACCCTTATAACTACTCCGAAACTGACTTGAACACAAATGCTTGGCATACATTGACCTAAATTTTTTCAAAGTCAGTAGACCATAACCAGTAGGTCAAGGTCATATTTGCATACATTCAGGAGATCATGTGCTGATGTAAGTGTGTACCAAGATTTATTACTCTAGCCCTTATACTTTGTGAGAAAAAGACCTAAATGCAAATGGTTAACATAGGTTAAGCTACATTAACCTGATTTCCTTCAAGGTAAGTAGATCATGACCTGTAGGTCAAGGTCATACATGGTGTATACATTCAGGGGATCACCATAAACCGAGCCACTCTAACCACTCAACCCCTCTCATATTATTATATTCCAAATATCAAAGGGTTCATGCCAGTCATTGTTGAGATTTGAAAGTTTGAAAAAACTTTGTTGTAAAAGTTTAAAGTGTGACACCAAAGCCAATGCCACACCGACATCAGGGTGACAACAATAGCTCCCAGAACGAAAGTACAGGAGAGCTGCAAATAAGAAAGAAAGAGTTGTCATTCTTGTTCATCCTCAAGACCTGTTCTACATAACTGTGACGTATCATGAAAATATTTCACAGATTAAGAGCAGAAACGAATCTGCAAAAAACAACACCAAAGGAGAGATAACTCAAAAAGTAATGGCAGCAAGAGTTATCATTCTTATATGTTTACAGTATACACAGTATACAGCAAAGGGTCAAATCAGAATTCACATTTCAGTCTGATCAGATTCCTTGCTGTTTACACACCATGAATGGACAGTGAAGAATCAACAAACACGAAAAGAAGGCCCTAGCTAGACTTCAGAGTCACTGACTGGTCTGAGATTTCACTGTTGGAAGATGCATAGAGCAGACTGTTTCTGAGTGATACAGCTCAGTTTTAAGGTGTAGGGTACAACCCCCATGATGTGTCACCAAGTTTGCAAAAAGGAACAACTTCTGTAACTTCCTGCTTACTTCCCTGGACAAAGTAGCCTCTAAAATGGGTTCTGCGCTTAAAAGAAAGAACTTGCTCCTCTAGGAGCAAGTTCTTTTATTAAGGAGTTGACCCCAATTAAGAAAGAAGACAAAAATAATTATTTAAGAAAAGGCATAGTTGCTTCCCCTGAAAGTGTACCAATTCACCTTGAGAATAAACCTCATCTTCTGACATGGCAGACAGATTTATCCGACTTCCAATATGGAAAAGTCCAATACAAGAAGAATTCTGCAGAATGCAATACATTGTATCTCGTCTGTCTGCGAATTGTCACAAAATAGTGCTTAACCCTTTCGCTGCCAAATATATAGTGAAAAGTTCCCCTCAGCGCCAAATATTTTTTTCATATTTTGCTATCGCAGGGTTCAGCTATTAAATCTTACATTTCTCATGAATTAAAGATGGTATGAAGCTCAAACTTTGAGCACAACCAGTTTAATTGTTTTCCAACAGTTTGCAATAATATTAATCCTAATTTCTTGAATTTTACGGCCTATTTAACAAATAATAAGTGATCAGGAGCACATATATATGTATTCTAGAGGCTAAACCGTATTTTTCTAAAGAATACAACTTTGACAAATAGCAATTTTATTACAAATTCTATTGAAACATTGTATTTAATGCTCTCCATGTCTTAGAACCTGATTTCTCATTAGGAGGCATTGTTCTTGGGTCATGTCTATATTCTAGCACCCGTTATAATAGAAAGTCACAAAATGCGTGCTTCAAATAGCATTTCAAGTACCTCCTATTACAGTTTTCCAACATATTTGAACCTCAACACATATTTTGTATGATGCTAAGATACTATGGCAATGTGTATAAAATTGTCAATGTACTCATTTCATTCCAACACTTTCATACAAAGGTGCTACTTTACCCCACCCCCCAGAAAGCAGTGCCAAGTACAGAAATTCAGATGTGGGCCAAAATGTCATGATATCTCAGCATATATTACGCTAGAGTCAACAAAACTTTGTAAACAATAGTTTATTTACTCACATTATCCATACCCTTCAGTGCCATTTAACCATATATCTTCAACATCTGCTCCCTTAGGCAACCAACATTTAGCTTCAGACGCCATTTTGAATGGCAAAAACACAACTTTTTCCCTTTTTTGAAAACACGTTTTCACTATCTATCTACTTTCGTTTTTGTTCATTGTTTGGTCTGTTTACACACCGCATATGACCTTTGGATTGATTTCCAGTGTATTGTGAATTTCACCACATCGTGGAGCTTACTTATGGTTGGTTAAAACAAGTACTAGCTTTGTCGACGCAAGTCGCCTATGGCAGTCGGCCAGGTAGTCGACTCCAGTCACCTACGGCATGTAAGGGTTAACCAGAAAACTTGACACAAAGTTTATACTGCCATCAACAACTATGACAACAACAACAACATGTAATACCTATGTCTTGCTTTTGCTAGTCCCAGGCAAGATAACAAGACCTGTCCGCATACAGGCTAGCTCGCCAGCAGAGCCTTGCCCATCACATAAACAAGAAATGTTACAGTAAGTAACAAATGCCCCCGAAGGCCCCTAGAACTAGCCTTTGACCCATGGATGTGACCTTAACCATACAGGCATGCAACCTGAGTTTTGCACACCACATAGGTTCTCAATTCGTTTTACTTTTCTGTGACATTCAACTGCAATTCATAAGTTTAAGAGTACACCTGGACATAAACCACTACTCAATCTGTGTGGTCATCCCTGACATCGAGTGTAGGAATATAACCTTGCACCTTACATAACTTATCAATAAAGATTTGCTTCTGTGGTTTCGCCTGTGTCATAGAGAGAGGAGCTGACCTTTGAAGTTTAATCCAAACTTGTTTTACTCTGGCATACCTTCTCATTACCCATTATCTGTCTGCTAAGTTAAATGAAACTTGCTTTGGTACTTTCTTGAGTAAATTGCCAAGACCTATTTTGACCTCTGACCCCAGATTGTGACCTTGACCTTGAATTTTGGAACTGTGTGTGACATACCTTCTCATTACGGTTTACCTTTCACAGAAGTTTGATGAAATTCCCTTCAGTAGGCTTTGAGAAATTGCAGAGACAGGATTTGACCTCTGACCCAATTGTGACCTTGACCTTGGATCTCGGAACCTAATTCTTGTGCGCAACACACCTTCTTGTTATGCTTTATCTATCTGTGAAGTTTCAATAAATTTGCTTCAGTAGTTTATAAGTCATCGCTGAGACACAATTCTGAGTCACGGTTTGATCTCTGACCCAATTGTGACCTTGACCTTTGGTGTAGGGACCTAAGTCTTGTGCGCGACACACCTTCTTGTTATGCTTTATCTATCTGTGAAGTTTCATTAAATTTGCTTCTGTAGTTTATAAGTTATCGCTGAGACACGATTCTGAGTCAAGGTTTGACCTCTGACCCAATTGCGACCTTGACCTTGGGCGTAGGGACCTAAGTCTTGTGTGTGACACACCTTCTCATTATGCTTTATCTTTCTGTGAAGTTTCATCAAATTTGCTTCAGCAGTTATTAAGTTATTGCTGAGACACGATTTGAAACGGACGGACGGACTGACGGACAGACGGACGGACGGACAGACAGGGCGATTTTAATATGCCGCCCGAAGTTCCTTCGGGGGCATAAAAACTAGAAAATTGTGTCTGTAAGACACTAATGATGCCCCCGTGCAGCGCCTGTCACAGGACATGTATACATCCCTAAAGCACCTTTCAAGCACAAATGCTATTTACAAAGAATCCATTGAAAACATTTCACAAACTTTATACCCTATAGTGCAAAATGCAGCCCAAAATGACTAAGTTTAAAAGGCCATAATTCCTTCAGAATTATACTATGCAAAATATATTTAGCAAATTTTTATACTTTGCATTTTTTCTCACTACTGAAGTGCAACATTGAGCGAAATTAAATTGCATTGAAGGGAACCGTATTTGGGGCTTAAGATACCTTGGGATTACAAAAGGCATCTTTAAAAACGATAGTGGGGAAAAGCGATAAGCACAGAAGGGGTCATTAGCCGAAATTCGCACCCATTGAAAAGCAACATAAACATGGCAAGCATGTGATTTTTGTACGGTCTTTCTTATCATTTTCATGCCCAGTTTTCTTGTCAAAGCTATTGAATGTGTTAAAGATACGGTTAAGCTTAACAACGGACGAATCTTAGCATGTGCAGTTGACGTTAAAACGTTAAAATTCGGTCCATTGTGCAATGATTCACGGGTGCTTCAGTTCAATGCAGTCTCAAAACCCGAGAAAACCAATAGGCTTAAATTAAAGGTCACACCATGATTAATTCAACTGTGAAGTTTCTTCATTGAAATATAACGTAACTGTGAGAAAATGATGACGTTAGCCTGAGACTTTTGACTTATGTTCAGTAACCGGGAAGAATTTTCTTCCTGAATTGTTTATGTTATCATATTGGTGGATACCAAACAATCATACACTCGAAAGGGATTCAAGAAATACCGATTAGAAACAACTTTTTAAGACGATAACGTAAAAACAAGGGAAAACGTCAAATTTTCGAACTGTGTAAACCTCATACTCGTAGCATACTCAAATGTTTTAAAGCGGTTTTCTTTATTTTAACAGCAGACCAGCTGCCTGGTTATGGTTTTATCTTTTGCACATGATCAAATATGTCCTTCAGATACAATGGTCACAAAAAATGACGTCACGGTAGTTCAAACGCTACAACTGAACAATCTTGAATCTTTTACCTGCCAGACCATCTCGAATGATCGGCCTTTGTATCTTTATTCAGTAAAGTGACAATAAAATCCTAATATGGTGGATCTGACACATATAAAAAATTTGCTATATTTATTGTGCATAGTATATTTTTTTCCTATCATAACCAACATGCACATCTTCACTGTGTCCACAACAAGTCTCCAATGTCTGAAAAACAGCCAATGACAAGCAAATTCGGTGAATTTATATCCCCGCTGAAGTGGCCCTGATTCGTTTACTATGGTTTATTTTAAGTTTCATATAATTTCGTTCTCTGGGCTGATCATGTGGACTGTAAATCAATCAAGGACTATTACTCTGGCTTAAGTGAGGCATAAGCTGAAGCTGTTCTTAAACACTTGCCTCAGCATCACTGCACTATGATGATACATTTTTAATTCAGTTTCAAGAAATTATGTTCAGTCAAGTATCTAAGTTATGGCTAATACATGTATGTGGAGTTTAAATCAATTAAATCATGCACTACTAATGCAATTATGATCAAACTTAATGTGCATTGCTCTGTCAAGACAATACATAATTATTTGAAGTTTCATGAAATTCCATTCATTGGTTACTTAATTATGACTCAATTTGTTGATTTCAAACCAAGTCAAGGGCAATAACTCATTGCTAACTGAAGAAATTTTGACAAAACTTAAGATGCACCAATGTGTTATGGTGATGGGTATTTAGTAAAAGTTTCATTGAATTCTATTCATTGATTACTTAGTTATGGCTAATTGTGTCAATTTTAAATTCATTAAAGGGCAATAACTCAAGAATTTCAGATGCCATTCTGATGAAACTTTATGTGCATAACCGTCTTATGGTGATACATATCAAGTTTTAGTTTCATGAAGTTTTGATAATTGGTTACTTAGTTATGGCTCATTTTATTGTTTTAAGTCAATTAAAGGGCAATAACTCATGCATCCCTGAAGCCAGTCAGACTGGAAATGTGACATGCATCAGCAGAATATAGTGATACATATTCATTTGAAGTTTCATGAAATTCTGTCCAGTGGTTACTTAGTTATGGCTGATTTTATTGATTTTAAAACAATTCAAGGGCAATAACTCAAGCATTACTGAAGCCAGTCTGATGAAACATGACGTGCATCAGCAAGTTATAGTGATATATATTTATTTTAAGTTTCATGAAATTCCATCAAGTGGTTACTTAGTTATGGCTCCGGACGGACAGCCGGACGGACGGATGGACGGAAGGAAGGACGGACAGACGGATGGACAGACATGGAGAAACCTATATCCCTCCGCCTTCGGCGGGGGATAAAAATTGTGGTAGGAGTTGATTACACAAAGTACTTACCCTACAATGCAAACATATGCCTAAAATGACTAAGTTCAAAAAGCTATAATTCAATCAAAATCAATTCTAGCTCCAACAAAAACCCACATGCACATCTCCAATATGTCCATAACATGTATGCAAGGTTTGGAAAAGATCGATTGAAAATTGAGGGAGGAGTTGATTACACAAACTCCTCACCCTACAAATGTACAAATTTGCCTAAAATGACTAAGTTCAAAAGGCCGTAATTCTGTCAAAATCAATTCTAGTTCCAACAAAAACCCACAAGCACATCTTCAATATGTCCACAATGTTAAAGTCAACTAGAACTAATTTACACTGAGAGTAACATGTTTATTGTACACAATGGTAAGCATGAATATAAGAAACGTAACGTCGTAACCATGGTGTCAGTAACGTCACAGTAAGCAAAGGTAGACAATATAGTAATATAGTATAGCACGAGTAACATCCCTTGGGTAAAGTACTTTCTTTCTTTTTTTCTTTCGATGTTGATTGCTGTTGAAAAGTAACATATTTAAAATTTTGGAAACATTGCTGTCAGATGGCATATGGTATAAATCGTATATATGAGAAATATGGTCACATGAGAAAATGTAAATTACGAATTACTCGAAAAGTATCGGTCTCATATTCTTGCATCAGTTTAAATCCTTTGGCCAAACAATATTTCTCATTAATTGTCTCTGAATTCAAGTTAGAAATAATGTGAGTGGTAACATTCTACCAGTTATATCTGTCACGTCATTTAACAGTTTTATAGAAAGGCTGCAGTAGCTTGTCCCATGCTTTCATTGGCAACTATTATGATACTACTCCAGCAATAACTGACCCGTAAAGTTTAAATTATCATATCTAAAATATTCATATTGCTTACACCCTCAGCGCAATATTTGTCTTCTTCCCTTCCCTTGATTTTAAATCCAGGTTCGCTGTCTCATTAAGTTCCTCTGTTTAGTTTTGCAAGATCTTTTTAAGATTGTATTTTACTCTGTAATCTGCAGCTTTTTCACTCAGTTCACTGTAAATATTCATCCTTTCTTGTATTCCAGTTATGTTTCTTCAAAGTATAGGCTCTTGATATATTGTTTGTCCACTTTTCAGATTCGACACTGTATATACTTGGCCCTAAATGATTTGAATCCTCCATGCTGACAATCTCTTTATATACTGAATCTTATTATACTCTACGCTGCTGACTTTTATGTACACTTACACCGCTACACAGACACTATCCCCCACACCGAGGATTTTATATATACTAACACTGATATACCCTAAGACTGTGTATCCCCACACGCTGAGGATTTTTACACTCTTTATCCCCCACACCGAGGATTTTATATACGCTGAAACTGTTTATCCCCCACACTGAGGATTTTTACGCCTTAACCATCTGTCTCATAATACTCCAAATATAGTCTCTTCAGTTTGATTTTTGGCAATTCCGCTATTTTCCCCTTGAATATTTTTTTTTTCTTTTTTTTTCTTTTTACTTTGAAGTGTCACAATGCATTTTCGCAGCCATGTCTCTAGATGTCCCCTATGTGCTGTGAAATTTATTCATATTTTATTCTAATGTCTTTTGTAGATGTCATTAACTGGATTTGTTTTTACCTTAAATGTCTTATTTAGAAATTCACTTTGTAGAAATCACACCAATATTTTGTTTCCTGATATTCTTCTTCCAAAACTGTGGCATTGTTTCTGTAATAATTTGTTGAAATATTCCTTGCTATCCTTTTTTGTTTCCCCTCCAAAGCTGTTTGTTAGTTCCTTCCTTCATTATCTCCCAACACTGCCACCTTCTGTCACCCTAGATATTCTTATTCGCTCTGCTACCACTTGTTAAAGTCAACTAGAACTAATTTACACTGAGAGTAACATGTTTATTGTACACAATGGTAAGCATGAATATAAGAAATGTAACGTCGTAACCATGGCGTCAGTAATGTCACAGTAAGCAAAGGTAGACAATATAGTAATATAGTATAGCACGAGTAACATCCCTTGGGTAAAGTTTAACACACAACATGTATGCAAGGTTTGAAAAAGTTCCATTGAAAACTGTGGGAGGAGTTGATTACACAAACTGCATACCTACAATGCAAAAATTTGCCTAAAATGACTAAGTTCAAAAGGCTGTAATTCTGTCAAAATTAATTCTAGCTCCAACAAAAACCCACATGCACATCTTCATTATGTCCACAACATGTATGCAAGGTTTAAAAAAGATCCATTGAAAACTGTGGGAGGAGTTGATTACACAAACTGCATACCCTACAATGCAAAAATTTGCCTAAAATGACTAAGTTCAAAAGGCCGTAATTCTGTCAAAGTTAATTCTAGCTCCAACAAAAACCCACATGCACATCTTCATTATGTCCACAACATGTATGCAAGGTTTAAAAAAGATCCATTGAAAACTGTGGGAGGAGTTGATTACACAAACTGCATACCCTACAATGCAAAAATTTGCCTAAAATGACTAAGTTCAAAATGCCGTAATTCTGTCAAAGTTAATTCTAGCTCCAACAAAAACCCACATGCACATCTTCATTATGTCCACAACATGTATGTGAAGTTTGAAAAAGATCCACTGAAAACTGTGGGAGGAGTTGATTACACAAACTCTATACCGTAAAGTGTGACGAACGGACGGACGGCAGACAGACAGGAGCAAATCTTAATGCCCCCTGACTATCGTCACGGGGGCATAAAAATTTGACGTAAAACTTTAAAGTGTGACGCCAGAGGAGTTTCGTACAGGGGAGCTAAAAATGAACAATTTGTCTACAACTCTATTGTTTGGCAACCATTTTATGGAAGACAATTGCATCAAAATGTTTCCCTGATGGGAGAATTCCTTTAATATTGGAGGCTATTCTTTATGGGATGCCATTTTACTTTTTATTCCCGAATTCTGAATATCCTAAATTCATTTAAGGATATCCATAATTCATTTAAAATAATTGAAATAATTTAGTATATCCATAATTATTTTAGGATATATTCATTTTAGAATACCCATATTATCTTTTTTTTGATATCCTTAATTCAATTTTGGATATCCTTAAATACATTTTTGGTTATCCTAAAATACATATTCTAATATACAAAAATCATGCTGAATTTAGGATATCCATAATTCAATGTTAGGATATCCTAAAATCCATTTTTGGATATCCAATATTCAATTGATTTTAGGATATCCTAAAATCCATTTTTGGATGTAAAGATGGACTGACAGACAGACATATGTTTGACGGATGGACTGACACACGGACAGCCAGCGGGAAAACGTAATACCCCACCACTAACATGTGGTGGGGTATAAAAAGGCAGAAACACACTGAGGTGTGCCTTTTCACCTAAGAGTAGCCCCCAATGAGAAGGGAGGTAAAAATTTCATGTAAGAAAGATCTCCCTTGAAGGTGCAACCATGTTAACCTTGAATATGGTAGTATCTAATCATATCACTAACCTGGCACTGTGCATGTTGATTGTCCCGGAGCAGCAGTAGTGAATCCAGTTGGACACCATTTACACTTGTTTGGATTAACAGGGGAAAGGTTATTGTATTTTCTCACAGGGCATGGCACACATGTTGTTGTATCTGGGAAGACCAGTTCTTGTCCAGCAGGACACTGAGCTGCAATGACACAAAACACATTTGAGCCATGACACGAAAAAAACAACAAAGAGGCATGTTTACCCAGCAAAGACTCAGATCAGCCTGGGCATCCGTCCAATCTGATCAGAGTCTTCACTGTTTGTATTAAGGTTGCTTAGGCCCTTAGCTACCTTTTAAACACACAGCAAAGTCTCTGATCACACTGGGTAACTGCCCAGGCTGATCTGAGTCTTGCTGGGCCCACATGCCACTCTGTTGGTTTTGTCGGGTCACAGCTCATTTTTACATACTCTATTCATTCAGTCCTCCTCCAAAACAACACAAAATTTAAATCCATCTTATGAGATGGACCTAGATTGTTGTGCTGATTGTTTTGGACGTGGAAAAACAATATTACAACAGAATAACAAGAGACAAATGAGCCTCGACACGAGAAAACCAACAAAGTGATTGTGTGGCCAGCGCAGACTCAGATCAGCCTGGGCATCCGTGTAGGCTGATCAGACTCTTCGCTAAGCACTTAAAGGATAGCTAAATTTCTAATGTACCTCCATGCCGACAGCGAAGACTCTGATCAGACTGGGCGGATGCCCAGGCTGATCTGAGCCTGCGCTGGGCGCACAACCACTTTGTTGGTTTTGTTGTGTAGCAGCTCAAATGTCATTAGGACCACCTGTTCTTTTCAAGGAATGGTACTTTAAAGGTCTGGGGTTGGTTTGAAAAACCTTTGTTTTAACACCAAATAAATATAGAAACTAGCAATAAGTGTCTGTAAGCAACACAACCTACCTAATACGATTGAGTATTGGGACACCTAAAACCTTTAATTTTCCATTTGTCCTATATGGAAAATTAATGATTTTGTACCAAACGGAAAATTGATGATTTCAGGTGTCCCAATATTTAAGCATATTTTGGTATACCTGTCAGTGATGGAAAAAGCTCTAGGAAAGAACAGTTTAACTAGGGAGAAGACCCCTACAAGTCTTCAGTTTTTGTTCTTATCTCAAGCTTGTATTCTATACTACCGTATTAATCCTATTGAAGGCCCAGAGGGCATTGCATTTTACGAAAAGGGGGCATTATTTAGAGCCTAAATTTAAGTTATTCAGCCACTTCAAAAATACCTCTTATAAACAATATTAACGGTGATAGGGTATACTTTCAGAGGAAGTAACTATTACTTTTGCCTCCCTTCTCAGTAGGGGTGGGGGTCTACTCTTAAAGGAAAGAATCTGCTCCTAGAAGAGCAAATTCTTCCCTTTAAGAGTAGACCCCTTTCAAAGAGCTACCTCATCCAGAGAAGTAAATTGAATTCATAAAATTATTTTCGGAAAAAAAAGCAGAAGCCGTTTATTAGAGTGGGGCGTTTATTAGGAATAATACAGTATATATGTATGTATGTTACATTTCAAAAAGAAATCTGCAGAATGTGGTTTCTAACCTGTCTGGGCAGTGTCACTAAACAGAGCTAAACACAAACACTCAAGGCAAGGTTTACGCCAATGACCACACTGGAAAAATTATACCTATGTCTCGCTTCTGCTAGTCTCTGGCCAGACAAAAATGAATAGAATATATGAGCCGCGACACGACAAAACCAACAATGTGGTTGTGCGCCCAGCCCAGACTCAGATCAGCCTGGGCATCCGCCCAGTCTGATCAGAGTCTTCACTGTCCGCATGGAGGTAGCTTAGACCCTTAGCTACCCTTAAGGCGCTTAGCGAAGACTGTGATCAGACTGGGCAAATGCCCAGGCTGATCTGAGTCTGCGCTGGGCGCACGACCACATTGTTGGTTTTCTCGCGTCGTGGCTCATATTTAAACAAAAAGCTAAAATAAGGATATTCCTGGGATTACTGATGATTATTTCACCATAAAACATATATTACAGCCCATCAGTAGATCTACCTAATATACCCTAATGTGCCTAAGTATAGGGACACCTAAAACCATTTTTTCCATTTGTTCCAAATGGAAAATTAATGGTGTTTAAGTGTCCCAATATTTAGGCATATTAGGGTAACAAAATGATGGACCAAAGTAAATTACCAAAAAGAATCAACAGATTATGCTCCATTATTCTCCATATGTAGAGGGCAAAATACGGTATTAATCCTATTAAATCAGCGGAAGGGGAAATGAAAGTATGTGGCCAGACAGGGTCTCGAACCTGGAACCTCTGGCTCATGAGTCAGATGCTCTACCGACTGTGCTACACCGCCCGGCGGGTCTCTAGGGGTCAGTTTATATAGAATTAACCCTGGATGGCTAGAACTATGAGGGGCATTTGGAAAGTTTTGCAAATGGCCTCATAACTTTAGTTAGAGGCATGCTGGGTACAAATGCTGTGCATGTGCTGAAAGCACTACACTTTGTCTTTACAATAATACCAAACACGATACAAAGACACTTTTCCTTATTGGCTTACAATGCATTTTATAAGGCCCCAGTCATACCACTGGGCTAATTCGTATATAAGATCTGTTCAGTGATAGGTATTCAAGTCAAATATCTCTGTAAATACAAATTTAATCTGGGTCAACGCTTGTCGATCGTTGCCTACAATATCCATATAAAAGTTAGAAGGGTGGCAACTGCTTTCGATTTATTCCTTACAAAGCAATGTGCAGTTCTTATGACGTTATTGAAATCCACCTCAGTGTCATTTTGTAAGATTGTAGAGGCTTCATTTTTGCATTAATTTGAATTTGTTGACAGGTTTTTGTTGACCCATGTAAAAACTCTTGCTGACAAGATTTTGAATGCTTGTTTTCATTAAAAAAATCATCATTACTTAAAGACATTTGCTAGGAAGTCGCCATTTTTATGTTATCGTCAAAAATGAAAGTTATGCCAGGGTCAATATTTTACTATAGTCAAATCTCAGTAGTTCAAACGCCGATTTTTCGAAACTACCGGATTTTTCAAAATCGAAACACGGTCCCGATCGTAAGGCCATTAATTCTATGCAAAAACACTTCTGCAAATTCGAATTTCGATTATTCGAAAAATCGGGTTTTTCGAAAGGAAAATTAGGTCCCGATTGAGTAAAGTCACTATAAAAATCCCTCTATTATTCGAAATCAAAATTCATGCTCCAATTTCATGTCGGAAAATAACACCTAATGTCATCGATGAGATAAATATTTACAGCCTCAGGTCATCACTGCCACCTGTACCGGTAATTATCGCTTCACGACCACTAACGTTTTGATTGCTTAAGTCATTAATTTCTGTTGAGCAAAAGGTGTCTGTCTAATTGCATAATCTTGTTTGAAGTTTGTTAATTTAAAGGCTAAATGTGATGGCTTTTGTAACCAGCAATGGCTCGGACTAGCATGCGCATCCGAACTTTCGTTCAGTTTGCGCACGGATCATACAGTTTGCACACAGCACTAAACAGAGTCCCTAGCTACACTGAGCAGACTGACAGGCTGGTTTGACTATTCATTGTTCCCAAATACAAAGTGACTGACAAACATTTTCCCTGACACGGCTCAGATGATCGGTTTGAGTCATTTTATCTGAAAACAAAAGTAGCCCAGTTCTCGGAAACATAAACAGAAAGTGAAATTACAGTTAAGTCCGAGATAGAAACAAGCTAGCCTGTTTGCGTTCAGTGATCAATGCTTTGATCTTCGCCGGCGCTGCATTGTCATTAACAGTTGATTTGCAGAGCTGGGAAAATGTTCGGCAGCTGTGCTGCGTTTAGACAATACACATGTATATGTGCCAAACACGAGGGGTGGTCTCGCGATATCAAATGATCGCGGATGTTTTGGATGTTCCCAGTATGTAATGTTAATTATTCTACATTCTGATTTTGTTTTGATTGATTTGTAAATCCATGAACGTCAGTAAGCATAGAGAAATAAAATATCGGACTGTCTGAAAATTACCGTAATTACGAATTCCGGAAATGTACCGAAATGAACGGGAAAGGCTGAATTCGAAAATTCGAACTACGGATAATTTGTCACGGACTCTTAAAAAATCTCACGCCCGGGCCGAGGATCGAACCCGGGACCTTTCGATCTAAAGTCTAGCACTCTACCACGTCGCTATAAAAGCCGGCTTTACTGAAGCCAGTCTGATGAAACTTCATGTGCATGACCATGTTATGTCGATATATATTTAGTTTAAGTTTCATGAAGTTTCGATAATTGGTTACATAGTTATGGCTCATTTTATTGATTATAAGTCAATTCAAGGGCAATAACCCATGCATTACTGAAGCCAGTCTGATGAAACTTCACGTGCATAACCACGTTATGGTGATATATATTTAGTTTAAGTTTCATGAAGTTTCGATAATTGGTTACATAGTTATGGCTCATTTTATTGATTTTAAGTCAATTCAAGGGCAATAACTCATGCATTACTGAAGCCAGTCTGATGAAACTTCATGTGCATCAGCGGTTTATGGTGATACATATTCACTGTAAGTTTCATGTAGTTTCGATCACTGGTTACATAGTTATGGCTCATTTTATTGATTTTGAGTCAATTCAGGGGCAATAACTCATGCATTACTGAAGCCAGTCTGATGAAACTTCATGTGCATCAGGGGTTTATGGTGATACATATTCATTCTAAGTTTCATGAAATTCCATCCAGTGGTTACATAGTTATGGCTCCGGACGGACAGACGGAGTCAATTCAGGGGCAATAACTCATGCATTACTGAAGCCAGTCTGATGAAACTTCACGTGCATCAGCGGTTTATGGTGATACATATTCATTCTAAGTTTCATGAAATTCCATCCAGTGGTTACATAGTTATGGCTCCGGACGGAAAGACGGACGGAAGGATGGACGGACGGACATGGAGAAACCTATATCCCTCTGCCTTCGGCGGGGGATAATAAGCTCGATGACCTCTGCTTTTCCTTTAATTTTCTGTTTGCTGAATAGTTCTGCTTTCAAAACTTAATTGCAGTGTAGCATTTTTCTGTAACGTCCAAGATATTGCAGGAAGGTAATTATTTTTTAGGATTTTTCGGATCGTAATTAAACTTGATTTTAAAGCATCTTGTACCAGTTTGGTAATTAAGCCTTTGATGGACAGGAGTATCTTTTACTATATCATACTGACTTGACTGAGTTATTAAAGTAATATAAAATCTATTTTGGAACTGATATTTACCTCTTGAGTTGTTTAGGGATATTTTCGAAAGAACAGTCTAGGGGTGTGTCTTTTCAGTGCAGATTTCTTAAGATTTTGCACGATGATGTATATTTAATATTTCATCATTGGTGAGCCTATATATGAAATAGAGCATACACAGAGTCTTAGACAGTGTAGGAAGTATTTCCTAGCAAATGTCCTTAAGTAGAAAGGGAGAATTTGCTACTACATAAAATACAGATAATTCATATTCACAGGACAGTATGGAGCCTAGATTGAATATAATGAATGTGATATTTATAAGACAACATTGCCTGGGCATTGTCTTTAAGTGGCAAAGATAAACAAGACCTGTCCGTGTGCAGGATAGCTTGCCTGCAGTGCCTTGCCCATCACATAAAAAAACTTTAACGTAAAACTTAAAAGTGTGACGCAGACGCCGTTGTCCAAGTGACAACAATAGCTCTCTGTACTTTCGTACAGGCGAGCTAAAAAATCAAAGACTGCTCATATATAAATTGCTGCCTACAAAAATAATATTCTGCAGTGCCTTTAGGGTGTGTCCTTTTAAAAAAAATAATTACACCGTGAAATGTGTCCTTTTAAAAACAATACACCGTGTTTACAGACTTGTCTAGGCATATCATAGCTTTATGTATTTCTGCTATCAGAAGTTCTGTCTTTATGGTGGTTACCAGGAAATTAAGTCACTTGCAAAACTTTCTGAATGCCCCTCATACCTTTGGCTGGAACTAATTTTCATGGATCTATGCCTGGTCGAGCCATTGAAGTTCTTCTGTATCGTGATCCCTCAGTTCCTGTGTGGTGACCCCTCAATGAGGCAGTTCAGATGAGAGGTCACAACATATGTTTCCAATGAGGAATAAGACACGACACCCAATTTTACCATCAAATAGTCCTTCTCATGGAAAACTCGGAGGTAATCTAATGTGACTTACTATGGCACTGAGACTCCAACACACTCCCCTCGTTGACAGTTATACGATTGGCGCCACAGGATATGCACTCGGTCTTAGACCTCTCAGGCTGGTACTCGCCTTTAGCACACTTTGGGCATGTAACTGCACCAAGTACAACTTTCACATAGGTACCAGGATCGCAATCAGCTGAAATCATGAATAACATAGCTAAATAAATGTGACACTGCCTGCGATTTTGAGCCTTGTGGAGGTGCGACATTGACGTCACGAAACGTGAAATGAAAGTGACGTCATAAAATTTGCACGTAAAGTTAAATGTACTTCCGCGCACAGACTGATAAATTTCAAAGAGTCACCTGAAAAGAGTGAGTCAACATTTCTATCGGCATGTTTAATTTTCTTCATCTACACTCTTTAAAGAATGTTCGCATTATAGATCTTTGAAAAGCAATGTCACGAACCAGAGTTATAAGAGTTTATCCAGCTAGTATGTAAATTGTATCCAATCAGTAAAATGAAAACAAAAAATCGGGTGGGTGTGAATTTTGTTGGCTTCTGCAGTAAACCTTAGCGCTATTTCTTTGTGCTTCTCAAAATTTATTCTGGAAGCACTAATAAATAAGAAAATATTGAAAACAAAATTTCCGATTTTCGCTCCATAAGGCTCAAAATGCCAGACACTGTCACAAATAGCGTAAAAATTCTAAATATTGGGACTCAGAAAATAATTACCATCATTGTCCTAAAATTGGAACACCTTGGTTTTACAGTGCGGTGTGTGTCCAAAACATGCAAACGGGATGGCAAATAGTGTAAGCCCTGTTCAGACTGCTCCTTGAGGAGCAGTCTGATCTGGGTTTGCACTATTTGGTCAGACCTAACTGTCCCAACATACAGAGTTTTTACGGTACCTACAAATCTGCCAGTTTCTTGTCATACAGTACAGAAAGCTTGCTATACATTACCTAACTCACATTTTCCAATTCCAATACACAGTTCCGAGACACACCCAGAATGTCACTCAAAATCACGTGATAGCGTATACTTGGCCAATGCAAGGACAACTTAGCACGTGACATAGTCTCACAAACAAATCGCACGTGGTCAATATTGTACATAAGTCCGTGATTTTACCTTACAGTTAATGGAGGGATGTATACCTGTTTAAAGAAAAACAAACTACACCACTTTCAATAAACTTATCCTGCTTTGCAAGAACAGAATGCATCGGAAATGCATGATGCGCCAACTTCCATGTGTAGGTCATGAGGAGGCTGATTCTTCGCCATAGATCGCCAACATATAGCAGACACTTGCATTTGTCATTTGTTTACCGCCATCTTTGTGCAAAGCTTGTGAGACATAGTAACAGTAACTAAGTAGGCGGCGCTTAGCAGCTATTCTCGGAACTGTGTATACACCATCCTTCAGTCAATTCCGTGACAAAAACCTGCTTAGCTTAACAAGACTGAAAATCTTGTAAAGCAATTCATTGCAAAACAGTGTAATTCCCATCTCTCCTTTATCTTGTTTTCATTAGGAAGACTAAAATGTATCAACACTTTAAGGACCAGAGATGAAAACAGCTGAATTTGCAAACAGAGGCGGCCCATTATGAGAAACCTCATCTAGATCTACACTGTTTGCCCTCTAATCTTTGCATTCTTGAAATGGTATAGCTTTGACAAAACATTTTTCCAAATTTTACAGATGTAAATTTTGTGGTCTGCTTTTTGGCGATTAAAGGGTCCCAGCAGACACATGACGTCAAAATGTTGTGGTACTGACGTAGATGCAATGTCATCACGTCCAATGGACATCAGTGCAAGCCATTACAACATCTCATGCCAGCTGGGGTTTAGCGTATTTGTAAACTGCTTTGTCATAATTCAGCTGCTACATGTCAAAATCAACAAAGTCGCATGTGCGCCAAGAAAAGACTCAGATCAGCCTGGGTGGCACCCAGTCTGATCAGGGTCTATGCTTTGTGCTTAAAGGGTAGCTAAGGGTCTAAGCTAGCCCCATATGGACAGCGAAGACTCTGATCAGACTGGGCGGATGCCCAGGTTGATCTGAGACTTCGCTGGGCGCACATGCCACTTTGTTGCTTTTGTCGTGCAGTGCCTCATATAATCATACTCATTTTAACTACATGTAGGGAACAAAATCTGATGGGACTAGATACCCTAAGATCGGTCAGAGGCTTGTTTATACCATAGTTTCTACTTTCATAGACTTCAACAGGTACCGGCTGTGTCTTTTCCTTACCGACTTTACCAACAGGTGCTGGCTGGTATTTTCAAGAAATCTGACATACATTAGCATCTATTCCAACTATATTAACTTTTACAGAAAAACAAATGAAAAATGTATGTCTGACAGCAACCATAATCAGAATTCTGCAGTGGAATTTCCAACTGCAATGAGGAAGACTTACTTTTTATCTTGTTCTCTGAAGGTTTCCCAGTGACTAAGTCAGATTAAAACAAATTCTGCTGTTTCGACTCATTAGACATTTTTTAGTCACGAAATAGACCATCCTTTCCACAGATTACTACCCGAGTGACTGCTTCAGTGGGGGTGTTTGGGTTGAGCCATGGTGCTGGGTAACTTTCAGTGCCGGGGCATCCTACTTATTTGGGTAATGATAGAGCAAGGGCCTACTGTGCTTGCAGTAGGTGTGGGTGGGATTGTTTGCCTATTTATACTCTTGCCCATCATACTTCTTTTCTTTCTCCCTCTCTCTGGGAGATGGCTTTATATAGACTGAAATACTGTCCCAAAGGATCATTAAACCGAAAATAACCAACAAACCTAATCTTGCTTCAGACTAATCATTTCTTAATGTGTATCATAGGTATAGGAATTGGACATATGAGCTGCGACATCACAAAACCAACAAAGTGGCATGTGTGCCCAGGGAAGACTCAGATCAGCCTGGGCATCCCCCAAGTCTAATCAGTCATGGCTGTGTGCTAAAAGGGTAGCTAAGAGTCTAAGCTACCTCCATGCGGACAGCGAAGACTCTGATCAGCCTGGGCATCCGTTGATGCCCAGGCTGATCTGAGCCTTTGCTGGGCGGACATGCCACTTAGTTGGTTTAGTTGTGTTGCGGCTCATATCGACCTACTGATCTACTGTTGTAATATGTATAAACACGATACTGTGCAGTTTCAATACAGCATGCTACAGTTTGTTTGAAGGAAATGCAAAGTCTGTTTTATTGGATGTTGGCTGGGTGCAATCCATATTTCCCTTTATCAACATCCAAAAGGAAAGAGAACTGTTTAATAACTGAGCCTTTAATCAGACTATTATTAAATGGTATGCTGATCAATGGCTTTGCTGTGAAAGGTGGATGAAAACCCTTGTCACAAATAATTTGACTCTAACCTATATACAGACAGCCTCCCAATAACTGTTGCTTCAAACAGAAAGCAATCTATAACATCCATACAAGACTGATCATACAGATGGATTTTCCTCTATGTTCACATGTTACTGAAATTGCTAATAAGTGCCACTGGAAAAAGCCAATCACCTACCAAACTGACAGACCTATTGGCATTTGTCAATGTCGGTAGTGCTGGGTCACTCTGTCCTTCAAACCGTACGAGGAAAATCACAGTATCAGACTATCTCTCTGAACATTTATCCTAGGTATACAGCAAATTCATGAAACTTGGACATAAAGCAAAATAACCATGCCATGAAATATAGGTCTACCACATATGGTTCACTGCTTTCTACGTCAGAAAAGCCTACCTTGATTACACTGTGATGAATCAGTCGACCCTGTTCCAACAGTTGTAAACTTTGGTAGACACTCTGTGCAGGGCTTGAAATTACCCACAGTATCCTTGTAGTATCTTTGAAGACAAGGTTCACAGTCTCCGTTTATGAACTCGTAGCCTTTCTGACATTCCTCTGTAATACAATAACAGAAACTACATATCAGAAAAGCAATTTGACCCTTAGAGCGCCCAAAAAACAGACTACAAAACCTACGTCTGCAAAATTTCAAAATCCGTTCAAATACGCTATATCATATGGAGAATTCAAAGATTAAAGGACAAAAAGTGTAGACCCAGATGAGGCTGCTCACTAAGAGCCACCTCATCTGGATGTATGCTGTTTGAAAATTAACTATTTTTGTTCTTGCCCCCCCCCCCCCCCCCCCCCCCCCCCCCTTCGCCTGGTTAGATTAAAATATATGTTGTGACATTCATTCGGCGAGGCATTCTAAAGAGGTATCACAACATATATTTCAGGCAAAAAAGGCGTACAAAGTTCTCATCAAATTGATCCCTAATTATGTCATATACCGTTCAGCTGTAATTTTCTCGGGTTCATATTTTTGCCGTTAAGGTCAAAAACATAAACATTTTCGTGATTTTTAATTTTTCGCAGTTAGCAACATGCGCGAAAATCAAACTACTTCTTTTTCACTTGAGCCAGTCCGTTCATTAACCTGGGGCAGGGCCGCCACTGGCTGATGAAAGAACTGGCTCAAGTGAAAAGTACCAGCAATTACCGAAGCAAATAGAAGATACTTTGTAAGAAACAGGAAATCATTTCACAATTTTAATATTCGCGGTTTCTAAGTGACCGTGAAATACCGCGAAAAATGGAACACTGCAAAATTTGTCTTGTATATGGTATTTTCAACCCCCCTTCAACTCACCACCCTCCCAAATACATCTGGGCACCTCCCAGCCCCACCAGTTTCCACCGGAATGTGGTGGTCTGGATCCAGGCCTACCATCTGAGAAAAGTTGCTCTATAGGTTTCTTAGTTCTCAAACAAGAATTCTGCAAAACACTTTGTTGCACCTGCCACACACATTGACATACAAATTACTAAGTCAACATTGGATGAAATACATTGTAAATCGCTTGACATTAACTGGAGATTTATTTCACTATTATTCATGCCTATATTTGCACATAAATTCAAAAATACTGCCAGTACTTGAAAAATACAAGGCACAAATGGAAACTATCATTTGGCACTAACGTGTTTGTCAATACAAGAAATTGCCATTAATTCCAAAACTAAGACATAAAGAAATAAGGAACATGCAAATATAAACTGACTTATAGGAAGTCAGTGCCACAAAATGACACATCAGTGTTGAAGTTCATTTCTTAAGTTGTTTCCTTTCCAAACAAGTCCAAAAATCTAAATCCATCTTATAAGATGGATCTAGATTTTTGGGATTGTTTTAGAATGGAAAAATAACATCCCATAGCTGAATTTCATAAAGCTGATTTAGATTTGGGGTCATTCTAGGGATGGGAAAAAAGCAACAGTGTTTTATAGCTGAATAAATATGCTAGAAGGACTGACAACGGTCTAAACCTTATGGTCAACACAAAACACGAAATAGTCATCAGACCAGGAAATATAGGCAAAGGTCTGTAAAGTGGAGCTACTGCCTTAGAGAACATTTATGGAGGTTAGCTTTGCAAGGTTGGATGATTATCAGTCTTAAGAAAGATTGAACTTAAATGACAAGACTGATGCAAAACTGACAGCCATCAGACTATGAAATAATAATCAAGGTCATAAATTGGAACCAAAGTGTTGGGAATCCAGGGTAGATACATATGCCAATTTTCAAGATTAACAGCCATGCAGGTACTCAGAAATGTACTTAATTTAATGCTTGGATTGATGTAAATGTAGATGGTCCAATGAATGGATGGACAAACGCTATATCCCATATGCTTGCTGCACAAGTTCTGACAAAAAACAACAAAAACATATGTTGCAGCTGCTCTAATGATCTTCTACAGTGTTTATTTTTTTCTGGAAAAAATGACTACTTACCAACACAGTCTGCAACACTAGTAGATGCAGTTTGCATAGTTACTTTACCCATAGGGCAATTATTACAGAAGGTCTGTCCAACTATATGTTGATACTTGTTTAATGGACATTCTGTACAATTTGTTGTCTGAGGAGGTACTCTGTAATATCCAATTGCACACACCACTACAAAGAAAGTGATAAAACATAGCAAACATAGCTCTCTATTAAAGGTATAAACAGAGGATCTTACATCAGTGGTCATTTCATATGAATGGCGAGTTTCATAAATTTCATATAAAATGACCATGAGTGTAAGATTCTGTTTATCATATGACCCTTCAAAACGGGGGTTTAGTCGCCTTCAGAATTAACATTATTTCAGTAAGAAAACGCACTGCTGACACGGACGTTGTCAAAAACGTTACATGTACGCACTAAAGTGTTATTACATGTGTGGTCATATGATTTTTATGACACGACATTATCCACTGCATAACAGCCAGGTCATATGATAAAGTCATTACTTTACAGAAGTCTTTCTTATGCTACATTCCACCAATAGAATGGCATAGCATTGTAAGTGATAAGCATGATACTAATATTGAACTACAAAGCTCATTTGCCTTATTTTTGTACTTTGATAACATAGGAAGCCTTGACATGTTCACTTACATGCCAAATTAAAGTTCACAAACAATAAAGTAAATTCCAGTTCACTTTAATGCATTTTCAAAGTTCATTTCTATAACTATTTATTGTGGGTGTCGTTCTATGAATTCAACAAATTTTTTATACCATGTTGAAGTCATGTAATTAAGGTCAATAAATATACCTGTTTCTTTGAAATATAATTTATTAGTGCACAGGTTAACCATTCAGCTCTAAAAATATCAGAAAATTTTGAAAATACCTTTTTTAACTTTCTGTTAAGGCTCCACATGAAATTTGAATTGACAGGTCTGGGGAGCTAACTTCAAGATCAATAATAAATTTCTCAAGATTTCATACCAATATTACAGTCATCCTCATTAGTTGAGCCTTGTCCTGCTGTTGTTTGCCCCGTGGGACACATTGTACAGCCATCGTTTCCAGCCTCGGACTTGTAATACCCCGTGGCACATTCCACACATACACTACCAACCCTGTATTTACCTGGCTCACAATGTACTGAAACACAGTCAAAAAGTTTTGTACTGAAACTGTAGTGCCTATAAAACCATAACTTAACCCTTAATGTGCCAAAAAGCAGACAACAAAATTTATGTCTGCAGAAATTAAAAAAAATGTTTTGTCAAAGCTGTATCATATGAGCCCCGACACGAGAAAACCAACAAAGTGGTTGTGTGCCCAGCCCAGACTCAGATTAACCTGGGCATCCGCCCAGTCTGATCAGAGTCTTTGCTTTGCCCTTAAAAGGTAGCCAAGGGTCTAAGCTACCTCCATGCGGACAGCGAAGACTCTGATCAGACTGAGTCTGCGCTGGGCACACAACCACACTGTTGGTTTTGTCATGTCACAGCTCATATTAAGAATTCAAAGACTATAGGGCAAACAGTGTGGATCCAGATGAGGTAGCTCATGATCAGCCACCTCATCTGGATCTACACTGTTTGCAAATTCAACAATTTTCATTTTTGGCGCCTTAAGGGTTAAGGGTGCATGGGTATAACTCCAAGGTACTTCACCATTTTCATAAAGGAGGAAAACTTTTGTGACTTTCTGTTTCCTTCCCTGTTTTACAAAGCCCTTCAGAAAGGGGGTCTACCTTTAAAGGAAAGAATTTGCTCCTAGGGGAGCAAATTCTTTCCTTAAAAAGTTGACCCCCATAGAGAGGGGAGGCAAAAATGAAAATGGCATGAGTTGCTTCTCCTCAAAGTGTACCCATACACACTAATACAATGTAAAAAAGTCTTTTTTAGTATAGCCTTTAAGTTTGATTTAATGAAATCAGTTGGACAATCTAAACGATTTGCGTGTCCTGCAAGCGTATTGAGTCACCTAAAGAAAACGAACTAGAACTACATACTGAAAATTAAGTTAGATTTGAAAGTTTCATTGAAGTCAGATCCAAATAAAAGGCCAGAGGCCAAGCAACACCTGCCGCTTGCAATGTTACACAAACTGCAGTCCTTTATTCAGTTTCAGAGTAACAGATTTATCAGGTGACTGAAAATTTCAGGTCCTTACAGAATCACTTTAATATCAAGAATGACACACAGACAGATGAGGGTCATTTCTATAGTTCCCCTTTGCCTCCTCGGGTGACAACAAGGGCTTCGCAAGTGGCGCATAATACGCCCATTTTAATGTCATAAAGGAGTTACAGAATGAACAAGATTGTTTACAAAAGAACAGATAGGTAGACAAACAGGGGCAACCACTCTATAATTAATGAAGGCAACATTATTTTAATATCTAACACATCAAATACTATTAGTATACCAACAAGAGGGCCAACAGGCCCTGAATCGCTCACCTGAGCAAAAAGGTTAAAGGTCTAACTAGGGTCATCATTTGAACAAACCTCATAGTTTGCAGCCATTTCTAAATGGTTCTGAAGAAGAAGATTTTTTTAATATTTTTCTATGTATTGCTATGGTTCAAACCCTGGACCCCCTGGGGCAGGGCCATTTTGGACACTGGGGCCATTATTTGAATAATCTTGGTAAAGACCACTAGGCAAATTGAATGCTAAAAGCTAAATTTCAAGCCTCTGAGCCAAGTGGTTCTGAAGAAGAAGATTTCTGAATATTTTTTCTATGTATTGCTAAGGACCCCCTGGGGCGGGGCCATTTTTGACTCTGGCACCATCATTTGAACAAACTTGGTAAGGGACAACTAGGCAATGCATCATACAAAATTTCAAGCATCTGCACTAAGGGGTTCTGGAGAAGAAGGTTTTTAAGTACATTTTAATTTCGAACCCAAGACTCCCAGCCCCACGGCCATTTTGGATCCCATGGGCCACCATTTATACAAACTTTGTAGGAGTCACCAGGCAATGCATCATACCAAATTTCAAGCATCTGAGCCAAGTGGTTCTGAAGAAGAAGATTTTTTAATAGTTTCCTATGTATTTCTATGGCTCAAACTCAGGACTCCCTGCCAAGGGGCCATTTTGGACCCTGGGGCCACCATTTGAACACACTTGATAAAAGACACCAAGGCAAAACTACATATCAAATTTCAAGCATCTGAGCCAAGTGGTTCTGAAGAAGAAGATTTTTAAATATTTTTCTAAATATTTCTATGGTTCAAACCTAGGACTCCCTGTCGCAGGGCCATTTTGGAACCTAGGGCCACCATTTGAACAAACTTGTGAAAGGACGACTAGGCAATGCTACATACCAAATTTCAAGCATCTGAGCCTTGTGGTTCTGAAGTAGAAGATTTTTTAATATTTTTCTATGTATTTCTATGGTTCAAACCTGGGACTCCCTGCCCCGGGGCCATTTTGGACCCTGGGGCCACCATTTGAACAAACTTGGTAGAGGACCACTAGGCAATGTTACATACCAAATTTCAAGCATCCGAGCAAAGCAGTTCTGGAGAAGTAGATTTTTAAGTATTTTTTAGTTTCAAACCCAAGACCCCTACCCCAGGGCCATTCTGGACCCTGGGGCCACCATTTGAACAAACTTGGTAGAGGACCACTAGGCAATGCTACATACCAAATTTCAAGCATCTGAGCCAAACAGTTCTGGAGTAGAAGATTTTTAAGTATTTATTTGCTTCGAACCCAAGACCCCCTGCCCCAGGGCCATTTTGGACCCTGGGGCCACCATTTGGACAAACTTGGTAGAGGACCACTAGGCAATGCTACATACCAAATTTCAAGCATCTGAGCCAAGCAGTTCTGGAGAAGAAGATTTTTAAGTACTTTTTAGTTTCGAACCCAAGACCCCCTGCCCCAGGGCCATTTTGGACCCTGTGGCCACCATTTGAACAAACTTGGTAGAGGACCACTAGGCAATGGTTCATACCAAATATCAAAGCCCTAGGCCTAGTGGTTTCAGAAAAGATGTCATTTAAAGCAAATTGTTGACGACGCACGACGGACGACGCACGACGCACGATGCATGACACAAGATGCACGACGGACGACGGACACTGGGTGATCACAATAGCTCACCCTGAGCCTATGGCTCAGGTGAGCTAAAAAGCCTAACGTACAAAAGTTGACCATGCCGTAAATTAGGTCAAGGTCAATGCAAGGTCATCATTTGTATAAACTATGATGGGCCCGCATGCCCAATGCTACATACCAAGTTTCAAGGTCATAGGCCTTTTGGTTCTTAAAAAGAAGATTTTTGAAAGGTTTTTACCATATATGGGCATGGCAGCCATCTTGGTCATGTGACCCAGACCCCGGGTAAAAACTTTCGTTCCCCCATCCCACTGAGACTCCATATGAAATTCGGCTTTAATCGGCCCAGTGGTTTCAGAGGAGAAGATGTTTGAAAATCTTGACTACGGATGGTCCGACGGAATGACCTTGACCTTTAGTGACATAATATCTTCATCTGGTCATTTAGTCGACCATGTATACCAAGTATTATACCTTAGATTTAAATAGTTTCTGAGAAATCCACTGTTTAAGCCTTTTCCCATATAAAAGCCTAACGTACCAAAGTTGACCATGCCGTAAATTAGGTCAAGGTCAACGCAAGGTCATGATTTGTACAAACTATGATGGGCCCGCATGCCCGATACTACATACCAAGTATCAAGGTCATAGGCCTTTTGGTTCTGGAGAAGAAGATTTTTGAAGGGTTTTTACCATATATGGGCGTGGCAGCCATCTTGGTCATGTGACCCAGACCCCGGGTATAAACTTTCGTTCCCCCATCCCACTGAGACTCTATATGAAATTTGGCTTTAATCGACCCAGTGGTTTCAGAGGAGAAGATGTTTGAAAATCTTGACGACGGATGGTCTGACGGAATGACCTTGACCTTGAGTGACATAATATCTTCATCTGGTCATTTAGTCGACCATGTATACCAAGTATTGTACCTTAGACTTAAATAGTTTCTGAGAAATCCACTGTTTAAGCGTTTTCCCATATAAAAGCCTAACGTACCAAAGTTGACCATGCCGTAAATTAGGTCAAGGTCAACGCAAGGTCATGATTCGTACAAACTATGATGGGCCCGCATGCCCAATACTACATACCAAGTATCAAGGTCATAGGCCTTTTGGTTCTGGAGAAGAAGATTTTTGAAGGGTTTTTACCATATATGGGCGTGGCGGCCATCTTGGTCATGTGACCCAGACCCTGGGTACAAACTTTCATTCCCCCATCCCACTGAGACTCCATATGAAATTTGGCTTTAATCGGCCCAGTGGTTTCAGAGGAGAAGATGTTTGAAAATCTTGACGACGGATGGTCTGACGGAATGACCTTGACCTTTAGTGACATAATATCTTCATCTGGTCATTTAGTCGACCATGTATACCAAGTATTGTACCTTAGACTTAAATAGTTTCTGAGAAATCCACTGTTTAAGCGTTTTCCCATATAAAAGCCTAATGTACCAAAGTTGACATGCCGTAAATTAGGTCAAGGTCAACGCAAGGTCATGATTTGTACAAACTATGATGGGCCCGCATGCCCGATGCTACATACCAAGTATCAAGGTCATAGGCCTTTTGGTTCTGGAGAAGAAGATTTTTGAAGGGTTTTTACCATATATGGGCGTGGCGGCAATATTGGTCATGTGACCCAGATACCCGGAACAAACTTTCGTTCCCCCAACCTAGGTAGGCTCCATATGAAATATGGTTTTGATCGGCCCAGTGGTTTCAGAGAAGAAGATGTTTGAAAATGTTGACGGACGACGGACGGACGGACGGACGGACGACGGATGCCTGGCTATACTATAAGCTCACCTATGAGCCTAAAGGCTCAGGTGAGCTAAAAATCAGCTTCCAAGGAGAAGTGGGTCAGAAATTGAGTAATGCCAAAATCAAACAAGGGAGATAATTCATAAACTAAATATACTAGATATACCATTCTTGGTTCTAATACATTCCCTTGATAATAAACACATCATCATTAAGTTGTGTTAAAATACTTTAAAAGGTTAAGATGTTACAGAGTAAACAGAAATTTATGCAAGGGCAGATAATTCAGAAAGTAAGCCCGAGTTGCGGTTCTTGCTCAGGATATATTGCTCCATTATTATAAACATTTCTACAAAGTTTCATTCTAATATTTCAAAAGGTTAAGGAGATATGGAGTGAATGAGAAATGCCTAAAAAATTTTATCAAAGGGAAGTTACTCCAAAATTAAGAAAAGGAGAGCGACCATTCTTATATGCGACATGCATATTGCTGTAAAGTTTCATCATGATATTCCAAATGGTTACCAAGTTAAGGTATGCACAAGATAAGCATACACAAAAATAGCCTGAAAGAATTAATCAAAGAGCTGTAACTCTAAAATGAAGAAAGGGAGAGCAACCATTGTTGTACTCAAGGCTTCTTTGGGACTTCATTTACAATGCTATGAAGTTTCATGAAGATATCCCAAACGGGTATCTAGTTATGACCCGCACAAGACTTGCAGGGAATAAATAATCAAAGGGGCATAACTTGGTAACTAAGGAAGGGGGAGCAACCATTCTTCCCCCTACCTAATACATATGCCTACAAAATTTCATGAAGATATCCCCAATGGTTACTGAGTTATGGCGCGCACAAGAATGTTTACGGACAGATGGATGGTCAGCGCCACGACATAATACCTCCGTTTTTTTCAAAACGGGCGTATAAAATGGGCAAAATCAAGTGAGATTTTATCTATATATATGAGACTCTGTACATGGCAACAATGGCTGCTCATTTCTGTTAGCAAAACCAGAGCTCTAGATAAGAGGGAGTATTTGGTGATAATTATGGATAAGTTTTGCTAATTCTGCATAAAAACATATGTTGTGACCCCTCATCTGAACCGTCTCGACAAGATGGTTCAGATGAGGGGTCACAACATATGGTTTCAATGAGAAATAAAAAAAAATTATCCCTCAATTATCATCAAATACCCCTCTTATCTAGAGCTCTAAAAACTTGATTATGGAGTGACAATGAACACTTACATATCTCACAGCTGGTTTGCTTAGTCTCATTTGTAGTCTTCCCTGGAGGGCAGGTCTCACAAGCAGTATTGCCGGCCTCAGCTTTAAACTTCCCCACCTCACATGGAACACAATCTGTCCCCTGGGCTAGTGTCTTGTACTCTTTGCCAGCGGAACAGAATCCTGAAATACACATCACATGAGTCTGAAATTTGATTTAATACAACTATCATGTCTGAAAGTCCATGTTCATCTCAAACTACCGATACCTCAAACTAAATTTTCTGATTCCAGAAAATTTACTTTGAGATACCAGTAGTTTGAGATAACAGGAGTGTAAAAATGGTAAATGTGTCCAAACTATACTAGAACCAACTTCTAACCGACCACTTATTTATAGCCCGTTTTCTGCTAAATAAAAAGGACAATCGAACACGTTTCCATTTTTAATTAAGTTGTAGTATTGGTAAAGTAAATCAAGTAACTCTGAAATAAAAATCTTATCCGTGTACCATTGAATAAGTGAAAGATAATGGTACCCCTGTTTCCGAAAATCGCAACATTTCAGCAGACTTTCACGATTCGGACAGAACCACATTTCGGAATCTTGTCAGCATATGCTTATGATTTGTGCGAATATTTAGAAAATGTTTAAATGAACTTGAGAATTCATAATAAGGCATTATTTCAATACAGAATTCAAAATTTTAGTCACAATTAAAAAACCTTCTCCACCACAGTCATAATCCTTGCGAAGTTCGAAATGGGAGTACATGTGCATCCTTTGCTGCCAGGTAAACGATATTAAAGGTATTGAGCTCAAACATTTCACAACGTTTACATGACACATTTGGAGTACTGAATATAAGAAAATTATGTCCGGATACCATCTTCAAACGACAGTGTTCAAGACAAAGCAAGTGGTCGGTTAGAAGTTGTTCTTAGTATATATTCTTTGATGTAAGAGGGTACTTTGAGATATCAGTGTTTGTGATAACAAGAGTCAACTGTACTAACTGCTAAATAGTTGTTGGAATATTGTAAGAAATTTCTGTACAATTATCGGTAAAACACTGTGATCAATGATTGATCAATGACCCAGTATGGCTTCACAATCAAATTTCTTCCAGTAGCCAATACCATCAACATAAATTGTTGGAAAATGGTAAATGGAAATATATGCTTAACTAATCTTGTATGTTTTATGTTATCAAATAATTCTTTTTTTTTAATTATTATATATCTGAAGCTTTAGATAAAACTTTGTAGCATAAAGCCTTAGCATTTAAATTACTTACAAGTCAAATTTGCATCCAGATTTCTTACAACCTCAGTAAAAAAATAGCAACCTATTGTATTTCTACAAAGCTTGCATTTCCCTATGTTCAAGCTGTGCTCCAGTGCCAATTTGGTGAAATCCAAAGTGTTTCATCACTAAGTAGTGCTTTACTTTTGCACATAAATGGCAGGATACAGACCACAATTATGAGTGGAACCTGTGGAAATTAAGAATATAGCAACCCATTATGAGTGTCCATGTAGGATAGGGGAATCTCACCCGAGGGGGCACAATTTCAACCAGGGATGAGGCTTGCCAAGTCACTGGTTGAAATTCCAATGCCTAGGGTGAGACTTACCTATCCTATATGGACTGGCTCTTGATGGATTATTTTTCTCCCAAATTCATCTAAATTTAAACCTAAAGTCAGATTAGGCTTTAAAACAGGAAAATTTTAACTTTTTATAACCAGTGATCTGAAGTAAATTTTGAGCTGCCCAGTGCATTTATCAGGTCTTAAAACGGAGTGGTAAAAACAGACTGAAAACACAATATGTTGACTATTTTATCTTTAAGAGGGCAAAAAAAAATGCAACTTAGCCGTTCACTTCACGCGCGTCAAGTTTGCTAGCGACAGTTCATAGCTGGTTTTAGTGACCTCGTTAAAATTTAATGATGTCACAAACCTATAGTCTTGCTATCAAACGTCGTCCTAGATGCTAAGTGCGTGTCCACTTTGTTCATTTAAAATTAAAACATGTCATAAATTGAAAAAGTCTGGTTGCTAATATAAGAAAGATGTTGCTAATGAAAGACAGCAGTTTCTTATGTGAGCTGAGGCCCTATCTTATATATGCAAAGGTGGGAGAAAACCTATTTAATCATCAGCTCATAGGGTAAAAATGCTCTATGCCTGACAAACTTGATTATTTGGCAAACCCTCCCCAAATATAAAGATTACAGAGCTTCAGATGACAGAGGGTATTGATGATAATTCAAAGACAGTTTTTCATATTTCTCAACAAAAAAACTAGAAATGTTTTTGCAGAGAAAAACTGATGTCCCCCCACCAGCCCATTTTCCATCCCCTATAATGAAGTCCTCCTATGATCTTGAAGATGAGGTCAAGGTCACCAGAATCTGATCAGCTCTTAAGCCCCAGTGATGTATTCATGCAAGTTTGGTGAAATTCCATCTATTGGTTCATGAGATATTATGGGTACAAGAAATTGCCATCTAAGTCCTCCAATGACCTTGAAAATGAGGTCAAGGTCATCAAAATCTAATTAGCTCTTAAGCTAGTCCCAGTGATGTATCCAAGCAAGTTTGGTGAAATTCCATCCATTGGCTCATGAGATATTGTGGTAATAGGAAATTGTCATCTCAGTCCTCCAGTGACCTTGAAAATGAGGTCAAGGTCATCAAAATACAATCAGTTTTTAAACATGTCCCAATGATGTATCCATGAAAGTTTGGTGAAATTCCATCCATTGGTTCAGGAGATATAGTGGGTACAAGAAATTGTCATCTAAGTCCTTCAGTGACCTTGAAAATGAGGTCAAGGTCATCAAAATCTAAATAGCTCTTAAACTTGCCCCAATGATGTATCCATGCAAGTTTGATGAAATTCTATACATTTGTCCAGGAGATATAGTGGGTACAAGAAATTCTCATCTAAGTCCTCCAGTGACCTTGAAAATAAGGTCAAGGTCACTAAAATCTAATGAGCTCTTAAACTTGTCCCAATAATGTATCCATGCAAGTTTGGTGAAATTTCATCCATTGGTTTAGGAAATAACATGGGTACATGAAATTGTCATCTAAGTCCTCCAGTGACCTTGAAAATGAGGTCAAGGTCACCAAAATCTAATCAGCTCTTAAACTTGTCCCAATGATGTATCCATGCAAGTTTGGTGAAATTCCATCCATTGGTTCAAGAGATATCGCGCACGCAAGAAACTGTCACGCCGACGCTGACGCCAACGCCCTGGAACCGCACTGAAAACAATATGTCCCCCCTCACCTTTGGTGGGGGGACATAAATATGTTAAGGCCCTTCATTAGAACTGTCTAAGCAAGACAGTTCTAATGAGGGATCACAACATACGTTTTTATGGAGAAATATGTTAAATTATCCCTAAATTATCCCAGTTACCCCTTTTTATCTGGAGACCTGAAAGAAATTGCAGACAGATAAGAAGTCCTATTCTGCCCAAATCTCACTATGTCCCAGGTGCAGAACATATCAATATTGTGTATATAGTGTAATACCTGTATGTTTCAAAAAGGTTTGTTAACAAGAGCAGTCACCTGACAGCATAGTTATGTAATTTGGTTGAAAATGGTTATTATCAGGCTTTAGCAATATCTTTGTTTGAAATTGAGGACAAAAGACGTTTGACATGAAAGCCTTCCAGCCCATAAGCTTCAAACAAGTCTTTGGTTCTGGAGAGCTACAAACAATAAATGAGCCACGACACGACAAAACCAACAATGTGGTTGTGCGCCCAGCGCAGACTCAGATCAGCCTGGGCATCCGCCCAGTCTGAACAGAGTCTTCGCTGTCCGAATGGAGCTAGCTTTATCCTTTAGCTACCATCTAAGCGCAAAGCGATGACTCTGGCCTGACTTGGCAGATGTCCAGGGTGATCTGAGTCTGCGCTGGGCGCACAACCACATTGTTGGTTTTGTCGTGTCTCGGCTCAAATGACTTACGGACATTACACTGAGTTCTATCATCATTTGATGTAAAGTCTAGTGGACAATCCTTGCAGGGTTCATAGCTGGCGGCTGACTTGTACTTTCCCATGGGACATGGCTCGCAAGTCTGTGATGTGGTTGTCTGCTCACCAGGACCACAGAAAGCTAAGAATAAAAACACAACAAATACCATATTACCATAAATAAATAATGTCACAAGAAAAGAAACCTTACATAAATATGCATATAGTAAATACTCAAATTATTGAGCCGCGACACGAGAAAACCAACAAAGTGGTTGTGCGCCAAGTGCAGACTCAGATCAGCCTGGGCACCTGCCCAGTCTGATCAGAGACTGCGCTAAGTGCTTAAAGGGTAGCTAAGTGTCTTAGCTACCCCCCATGCCGACAGCAAAGGCTCTGATCAGACTAGGCGTATGCCCAGACTGATCTGAGTCTGCGCTGGGCACACAACCACTTTGTTGGTTTTCTTGTGTCACCGCTCAAATCAACCTTCACATCAGCCCAAATTGAGTTGTCTTTACTTTTCGTTTCTTATTTCCTCAATATTCATAAAGTATATATGAGCTGCCAACAAAGTAGCAACATGTGTGCCACCCGAAGAGTCAGATCAGCCTGAGTAGCCACCCTGTCTGATCAGAGTCTTTGCCCTGCGCTTAAAAAGCAGCTAAGAATCTGAGGCAGCTCCATGTGGAAAGTCAAGAATCTAATCAGAATGGGTGGATGCCCAGGCTGATCCGAGTTCCCTGGGCACACATGTCACTCTGCTGGTTTTGCCATGTCGTGGCTCATATGTGACAAGCGAAGATCTGAGTGAAATGTGCAGATGTGCAGGCTGAGCTGTCTTTTCTATTGGCTTCTGCCATAAAGTAACTCTTCATGTTATGCAGTATTAAATATTTAGACAACTTACAGCACTTGTTATTTCATCCACCTCATCCCTCAGGAAATTCATGGGGAGAAAAACAGAGTTTTGAGCAAATTTATCCTGAAAACACTCAACATGTACCTGCTGCAAACTTCCACCTGGTAACAGGGATATGATAATACTAGAGCAAGTGAGCAGAGGCTCACATATACCCACGACCAATGCCACCGCCTAATGAAACAACCGCTTTAAGAAACCACTGCCTAACCGAAACAAATCTTATACATGGTCTTAGTCACCTATCAAATGGTTCAATTGAAATATATTACATATATCAGCAAAGTGTTACAACACAAAACTTTAATGTAAACATATAAGTCTGCTTCCATGACCTTGGTCAGCAGCAGCATCCAGATGATGTTAACTTATCTGAACAAATATAGAAGTAAACCTAGTCATATATCAAAAGCTTTCATCACAAGATGTTGGAAATATAAGCATAGAATATAAACTCAACACAAAAGTTTAACGCAAATATAAAAGTCTGAGATCTTGACCTTCGGTAAGCAGCTACGAACCTAATAGTAAACCTAGTCAAATATCAAAAGTTTCCATAAAAGGATATGGAAAATATAAAAAGAATATAAACTTAACACAAAACTTTAATGCAAACATTTAAGTCTATGACCTTGACCTTAGGTCGGTAGCAGCATCCAGATAATGTCAACTATTCTGCATGAACACAGAAGTAAACCTAGTCATATATCAAAAGGATTCATCAAAGGATGTTGGGAATTTAATGCAAGTTTAGAAACTTAACACAAAACTTTAAGGCAAATATACAAATCTGTGACCTTGACCTTTGGTAAGCAGCAGCATCCAGATGATGTCAACTACTCTTTATGAACCTAAAAGTAAACCTAGTCAAATATCAAAAGGTTCCATCAAAGGATATTGGAGATACAAAGATGAATGTAAACTTAACACAAAACTTTAACGCAAATGTTTAAGTCTGTGACCTTGACCGTAGGTCAGCAGCAGCATCCAGATGATGTCAACTATTCTGCATGAACCCAAAACTGTACCAAGTCATATACCAAAAGATTCCATCAAAGGATATTGGAAGTATAAGCAAAGAAAAAAACTTTACGCAAAACTTTAACACAAATGTTAACGGACCGACGAATGAGCGGACGGACCAACAGATAGAAAGATGAAAACTATATACCCCTGGACATACTTCGTATGTTGGGGGTATAATAATGTGATATCATGTCACTTCAGAACTGCACTTGCAGGAACGGTATCTGGGGATGCCTTAAGAAGTCATCTCTGAAGATTACTAGTTACCTACTGATGATGGCAATGATAAAAGTCAAATGGTTAAATGGCACCACTGACTATGTCATAATGTAAGCGTGACATCAGCAAGTTGGAACAAAACTGTGTTTACTTTTCATATGTTTGACACTCTTCCAATCTTCTAATGTTTGGGGAAAATCTTCTAATGATGCATCATAAATAGAAAACACTGTAAGCATCTATTGATATCAAATTTATCAGGCTTGACCAGAAACCCGTCAGGCTGGCTCGGCAAGCTTCGCCGTTCCAACGCTGTTTCTGGTCTCACCTGAAAAGCTTGATATCAAAAGGCACTAACACGGTATTCTCCATGAACAGTACAGACTGCTCCTTCAGTCTGATTCTGATCTACATGGGTTGCAGGGGATTTTTCAAGGACATTGCCAGGAAACTAAACTTATGCACACCAAAGGTGGGAGAGCATGAGAGGAGATTTAAGAAAATTTGAGGAGATTCATGAAAATTTTGCATTTCAAAATACCTGTAGAAGCATTCAGACCCTATGTTTTTTCATTTCCAGACTTTCTGTATCATGCATGTGTATTGTATGTAATGGGCGCTAAGCCTATGATTTTCCTCCATCTTGCTGTCTGAATCTTTAGAACATTTACAATATTCTAAACCTCAGCAAGCACATATGAGCCACGACCTGATAAAACCAAGAAAGTGGCATGTGCCCCAAGCAAAGACTCGGATCAGCCTGGGCATCCATCCAGACTGAACAGAGTCTTTGCTGTGTGCTTAAAAGGCAGCTTAGGGTCTAAGCTAGCTCCATGCTGACAGCAAAGACTCTGATCAGACTGGGCAAATGCCCAGGCTGATCAGGGTCTTTGCTTGGCCATATGCCACTTTGTTGATTTTGTGGTGTGGCTCATATTATTCTGCAAAAGTTGTCTTTCTTGTAATAATGGCCAACAAACAATTTGCAGTTATACACACATAATGCACTCTTCAACATTACTCTTAATTACCTTGACATTCATCAATGCTGGTTGCTCCCTCTCTCGATGTGTTCAAATTTGCTCCACATTGGTCACAACCTTTCTTTGTCCATTCTGCTTGGAAGAAGCCATAGGCGCACAACACACACTGTGTTTCATCATCATATTTACCAGGCGGACAGTTCCCTAGAAATTACAAGAGGGCCATGAGGCTCTGAATTGCTCACCTGAGTAAAAAGGTAAAAGGTCAAATAAGGATCATCGTTTAAACAAACCTGATACAGAAGAACTTATGTATGAATGGCTTGAACCCTGATGGCTTGTCAACCGTCCCTGACTAGAACTCTTTGCTGAGTCCCTAGAGTTCACTTTCTATAGAAACAAACCCTGAATGGCTAGAACTACCCTTGGCTGGAACTAATTTTCACGGTCCCAAGCCTGTTCGTGTCAATGAAGTTCTACTGTAGTTCGAAACTGTGAAAATATGAGAGATTCTGACAAAGTTTCATGAAGATTGGATCAAAACCGTGCCCTCTAAAATGCCAACTAATACTGGCATTTTCATATTCATAAGCAGAGAAAATTGTGTTGGCATTTTCATATTCATATGCAGAGAAACTTTCATACTCAGCTAAACTGAAAAAGAAAACAACTGTATAAAAACTCATCAGTAACTTGCTATTTATTAGCATGTAAAATTTCATGTTGAGCTGAGTTGAGCATGAAAAAAGTTTTATAACCCTGAGGCCTGATCTGGGTCTAAACTATGGGCCCAGGCACATGTCCCAACAATTTGAATCAATCAGGGCCTGGTTGTTCAAAACTAACTATGTCATTAGTTAACGTTTCGTCAAGATTTCTAACCTTAATATCTCAAATATGCCAATATTCTTCGTTGAAAAATGTCAGAAGCTTTTCCATTGCAAAAGCTTCTCACATTTTTTCATTGCGAAAGCTTCTCACATTTTTCATTAAAAAATATCAGTGTATTTGATTATAAAGTCGTAAAACACTTAACGAGTTAACCTCTCAACAAGCTCGTTAGGCTAACATGCTTTGAAGGAGGGGCCTGGTACTCGTGTGTATTACAACTACTGATTGACACCTCTTCCTCGTTAATAAATCCCTCTGTAGTTATAACAATATTGAAATCTGTCTATGGCTATATCAGGCTTGTAATTTCCTTGCAAAAAAACCCACTTTTTTTCATTTTTGGCACTTTAAAGTGTCAAGGTTACAGACCCATAATGACCAATACATTCACATTGATTGATACCATCAAACATTGTCACTCATTGACAACAAGAATTCCATGAAATGCTGTGTCTTGCCTGTCTGGCATTGTCACAAAACAGAGCTAATAGATGCGAAAACTTGACAAAAGTTTACTCTGATGCAGCCAGAAAATTAAAACGTATGTCTTGCTTCAGCTAGTCCAAGGCCAGACTAAAATTGTATTCTGCCATTTTCAACATTATTTAACACCGCAAGTATATATACCTATTGGCCTTTACTGGCCTAAAATCTTCAGGTGAATGGGTGAGTGAGTGAACTCGGGTTTAACGTCTCACCACCAACAAGGTCATATGGAGACGGGACCTTGGTTTAAAGTCTCATCCGAAAGACCGGAGAAGCGGGGGATCAAACTTGCGACCCCTGGATTGGTAGTCCGGAGTGTTATCCACTACGCTACAGCCGCTCCTCAGGTGAATGGACACATCTTCAGGGGATGCAACTCTGTCATTTTCATTTTTGCATCCCTTCTCAAAGGGGGTCAAATCTTAAAAGAAAGAATTTACTTCTTTGGAAGCAAATTCTTTCCTTTAAGAGTAGTCCCATTTTTGAAAGAGTTTCATCGAGAGAAGGAAACAGGAAGTCTCAAAAGTTATTCCCTTTTGTAAAAATGTTGGAAAAACACGAAGATGTATCTATACACCTTAAGTACAGAATTATGGCCTTAGATTTTTAGAAGCAGAATGGTCTGAGTCTATAATATGCTCAGGAACTCCTGTCCCTACAGTTTCGATCATTCTGGTACTCACGTATATCACAACTATCAACCGACATCTCCCCTTCTTGCTCATTTATGAAGCCCTCTGTACAGTCGTAGCAAGATTCAAATCTGTCTGAGACTGTATTGGGCTTGTACTTTCCAATAGGACATTTGACACATTGATCAATATCTTCTCTGTACTCGTAGCCTCCTGGGCATACAGCTGAAAATGAGTCAAATATTTTAAACACCAGAAGTAGTATTTCAATTCTCATATCGACGTTGCCCCTGCACCTCAGCGGAACGAATCCATAGCAGCAGTAACGGGGCGCTGAGCGTCTGTCCATTTTTTTTTTAAACACCAAAAACCTGGGGCCGTATTTCCTTTGAAGGAAATTCCCTACAACTATGAAAATTTGCTCTGGAGGAACAGTCTGAAAAAGACTGTTCCTCCAGAGGAAATTTCATAGTTGTAGGAAATCTCCTTCATAGAAATTAAGCCTTAGCAACGGCATAGCAACGACTTAAGTGCTTTTATAAATACAGCTTCTGGTACTGACTTAATTTTGGTGCTCTAGGCCTTACAAACAAAAGTGGCAAAATAATAGTCTGCCAATATTAACTTCTCAATGTATTTATATCTAAAATTCTGAAAGCACCAAAATTAATTTGTGCAAATAAGCCATTTCCATAAAGTTTCCATAAAGCTTTAAACAAAATTTGGTAGCACAGATGTTAATATTCTAACCATTGATGTGTGTTCACCCTGAACATAAGGTCCAGGTCACCAAAATCTAACCAAATCATTGGCACCTCATATTTATATAATCTCTCATGTTTGGTCGAAGTCTGGGTACAGGTTCAAGAGATACAGTGCAGACATTTTTACAGGAAAATTGATAGTGCAAGTCCTCCTGTGACCTTTAGAATTGGGCAAAGGTCAGCCAAACAAAATCAAATTTTTGACTTCTCTAAATAATATACTTATGCAAGTTTGAAAGAAAATCTTCACACAGCTTTCAACAATATTGTGCATACAAGAAAGTGTCACATTTACAGTGCATAATTTCCCTCCTCCACCTCAACACCACTCCTGGTGTGAACGCATTTTCAATAAGTAAAGGTGCTTAAAGCATGAGCAAACACTTTATTCTGACTGAACTCTGAATCCTGGCCCCAAGGTTGTAAAACTTTTTTTGTGCTCAACTCAGCTGAGCATGGAATTTGCTCTGCTGATAAATATGAAAATGCCAACTAATGTTGGCATTTTCATATTCATAAGAAGAGAAAATTTCATACTCAGCTAATTTGAGCACGAAAATAACTGTACTTATCAGTAACTTGCATTTTATTAGCAAGTAGAATTTCATGCTCAGCTGAGTTGAGCATGGAAAAAGTTTTATAACCTTGGGGCCTGATAAATCAACAAAGCAAACAACAAAGTCAGAGTGTGCTGATTGATCTGAGTTGTCTCTGTTCCAACATGCTAAAAGACCAATTTTCTCATGTCAAAACTAACCCTTAAAGCGCCCCCAAAAAAGCAGACAACAAAATTTATGACTGCAAAATTTCAAAAAAATGTTTTTATCCAAGCTATATCATATTGAGAATTCAAAGACTAGAGAGCAAACAATGTAGATCATGAGCCACCTCATCTGGATCTACGCTCGTTTGTAAATTCAACTATTTTCATTTTTGGTGCTTAAAGGGCTAATATCACAAAATTACTCACGTTCACACATATCTTCTGAGTCTGCTCCAAGGTCCCTTGTTCCTGTTTCCACTCCAGATTGTCTTGCTGGACACGGAGTACAAGTGACCCCAGCAGCTGGATGTAAATCAGGCTGGTATGTGTTAGTTTCACAGAGGGTACAAACCCTGTCTTTAACATAGTCTCCCTTGGCACACAGAGCTGTAACAGTATGGCAATAGTGCAAATTTACGCCATAAGAACATACATACAGTTTCTATTCAGAAAAACAGTCTAAGGCCCGATTTCACATCGCATTTAGATCTCATTTTAACAAGTCCCTGGTTTATTTTATTGTAAGGCACAATGTAAAAATTTGGTGTTCCGAATGCTAATCCGAGTACTAAGTTCGACGTGAAATCGGGCCTAAATCTTATGCTGTATGGATGAAGCACCTTTTTTTCCCAACATTTTTGCAATCATTATGGGAAACAGCTTTTGTGACTTCCTGATTGCTTTCCTGGAAAGAGAGCCCTTCAAAAAGGTGTTTACTCTGAAAGGGAAGAATCTGCTCTTAGCAAAACTAAAATTGGCAAAGTTGCTACCCCTGAAAGTGTATTTATTTACCTTAATACATGCCCAGCTCAGTCGGTGCACACACACTGTCCAAACAACAAATCTCACTTGCAGATTTTAAAAGTGAGCTGGGACTGAACATCTGCCTTAATTTCACCCAGTTTCCACCTCACGCACAGTCCCAACAGGTTTTTTTTCAATACAAAAGAAGTCTAATTTTTCTCTTCCAGAAATTCCCATATTTAGTGCAACACTCTAATCAAGATGCAATATCTAATTTGGGTCTATTTAGAGGCCATAAAAAAGTTTCTCTATATAATCATATTATTGCTGATTATCTATCTTCTGGCACTTTGGGCATGAGTCAGTTTGAAAACAGAGTTCCTCTGAAGCTAGTGTTAGGGGGCATGGGCAGTTTTGCAACATTATATTACTACATATAAACAGACCCATTAAACCCAGTCTGTTATTTTGTTTCTTCGACCTGTTCCTTGCTTCAAGTGCTTCCAGAAGATCTTCCATCTGAATTTGAGCCACGACACAAGAAAACCAACAATGTGGTTGTGCGACCAGCGCAGACTCAGATCAGCCTGGGCATCCGCCCAGTCTGATCAGAGTCCTCGCTGGCTGCCTGGAGGTAGCTTAGACCCTTAGCTACCCTTCGAGCTCTTAACAAAGAGTCTGATCAAACTGGGCAGACACCCAGGCTGATCTGAGTCTGCGCTGGGCGCACAACCACATTGTTGGTTTTGTCGTGTCGTGGCTCATTTATTCTGTACTGTTTGCAAATGTCAGTTGTATGGGATGTTAGGCATTAAAGAATTAAGAGAGATGATCACAAGAGGAGTTTATGTTATACTGTACTTACGAATATCACAGTCTGTTTCATCTGTCTTTTTCTTGCCATCAGTTGTAAAATTTGTTGGACAGTCACGGCATGTACCAAATCTGTCATTTCCTGGTTTATATGTTCCAACGTCACAATCCACACACATCATTTCTGTCATGTCAAACTGTTGCCCTCCAAGACATATTGCTGCAAAATGAGATCAGTCAAAGCTTGAGTACTGCGAAAATTCTAAAACGTGGGGTCCAGGTTATAAAACTTGAGAATAATCTCAAACTCAAAATAAAGCACACTGATTGGCTGGTTCCGAGCATGTGCTCTGAAGCAGCCAATCAGTGTGCTTTATTATTTTGAGTTTGAGATTATTCTCAAGTTTTATAACCTCAAACCCTTGGAAATGGGTGAGAGGCTACAAAAAAATCTTGACTTTGGCTAGACCCATAAACAAGAATTCTGCAGAATGCTATGTCGCACCCGCTATGTGCTTTCAAATAACGAACTCAATGAAAGCACCAGTTTCATACATATTTGGTCGAAATCCATCTAGTAGTTCATGAGATATTGTCCGTTTCATACTTTTCCTGTTTTTAGTAACGGCCAATGACAGGTGTTTTGGATGATCAACTTGCAAAAAATTCAAATAGCTTCATTCGAGAGCCGTTCTTACACACAGTTGGTCCGAATTCATTCAGAGGTTCTTGAGCATTGTCATTTTCATGTTTTTGCTACTTTTAGTAACAGCAGCCGATGGCAATCTTAGACTGCCCAGTCAGATAAATTTGAAAGAACTCCATTAGTGGATCATTCTGATTCAATTTGACTGATATCTGTTCAGCATTTCTTGAGATATTGGCATTTTAGCAAAACTGGACTCATAAATAGAAAGTAGGTCAATGTGACCTAACTCTGCTACAGATCTTGTTGATGTTGAAAATTTTGAAAACCAAGGTCCCACTAATGCTTCAAGCAAAATTTCAGCCAAATATACCAATTGGTTCTGGAGAAAAACATGATTTTATTGATTTTGCTACTTTTAGTAACTGTGGCCATCTTGGATTCTTGACCTGGCTGAATTTTACCAGTCTGAAGCCCTTCAGTCTGATCATGCTGCATGTAAAATTTGAGAACCATGGATGCACTGGTTTCTGAGACATAGTCATTTGAATGGACTTAAATGCTAGGGTCGACGTAAATTATGCTAGGGTCGACCTAAGGTCTCAGTGACCTAATTCCGCCACAGATTTTTTTCATTTTGATAATTCTGAATACCAAGGTCCCATTAATGCTTTACACAAAATTTCAGTGAAATATACCCATGGGTTCTGGAGAAAAAAGTGGATTTTATTGTTTTTGCTATTTTTAGTAACTGTGGCCATCTTGGATTCTCGACCCGGCTGAATTTTACCATTATGAAGCCCTGCAGTCTGATCATGCTGCATGTGAAAATTGGGAACCATGGTTTCAGAAAATAAGCCATTTGAATAGACTTAAATGCTAGGGTTGACGTAAATTATGCTAGGGTCGAAGTAAGGTCCATGCGACCTAATTCCGCTACAGATTTTTTTCATTTTGATGATTCTGAATACCAAGGTTCCACTTATGCTTCATACAACATTTCAGCCAAATACACCAAGCGGTTCTGGAGAAAAAGTCGATTTTGTTGGTTTTGCTATTTTTAGTAATGGCGGCCATCTTGGATTCTCGACCCAGCTGAATTTTACAATTCTGAAGCCCTGCATTCTGATTATGCTGCATGTGAAATTTTAGAACCATGGATGCAGTGGTTTCAGAGAATAAGTCTTTTGAATGGACTTTAAATGCTAGGATCGACGTAAATTGTGAACAAACGGACGGTCTGATGGACAGACGGACAGAAAACCGGATGCCTATATTGCACCTTGCTAAAGCAGGTGTGACAAAAACTGTGATTATCAGTCTACAGTATTAACCTTTAGGCAAACATGACTGGACTCTGGTCTTTAGTCATCTGATACAAAGCACACTTTAAGATATTTTACAGCACTATTCTATCGCTGTATTGCAAATCAGTGGTTTGACTCAACAACCAATATGAAACCATATAAAAAGGAGAAAATAACTATTATACAGTGCTCTAGATAAGACTGATTGATTGATTGATTTGCTGCTTTACGTCAATGGTACACAGCTATGGTTATGTCGGGACAGTATGTTAACCTAACCACAGTATTCCTGGGCAGGCTTAGACCTCCTAAGTGGTTAACCAGTACTAAGTGCACATACTTTCACCAGAAACTGACAACTGCCCTTCTTGAATCAGCGGAAGGAGGAAAAATAGCAATCAGAGGAGATGGCAAATCCCCCGACCGAAGACCCCCATGGGCCTTGGTAAAAAGGGTGCACTTCACAACACATATAAGTAATATATTTTCATTCTTTTATGCTTCTGATTGACAATATCTGTTTAACAGATGCATGATTATCTAACGCTCAGACTAAAATAGTATGCCTGACTGCTAAAAAGAAGTAATATCTCAAAGAGCCGCCATACACATAAATATATAGCATATGATACATTAAACTTTCAAAATGTGTGAATAACTTCTAAACTACAAGCCCTACAAACCTAATTTTGAGCTCTCTAGTAAGTGAATTTGGACAAAGAATCCAAACCTGGAGAATTATTTTTTTTTTTTTTGGTGGGGTGGGGTGGGGTGAGGGGGGGGATATGGAGGGCTCAGAGAGAGTTAGGAACACTGATAAGATATCATAGCATGTTCATCAATATTCTAAAAGGTATAAGGCTATTAAAATTGTGGAGCAGGCCAGGGCTATACAGATATGGAGCAGAGACTCAAACAGCAGCTCAAAATACCAAAGGGAAATAACTCACAAAGTATGAATGCAAGAGTTGTCATTCATGTATGAGACAACTCGTCATGCCCTGTTCTTCATATCTGTGAAGTATCGTGATAATATATTTTAAAAGGTATTCAAGCTATGGAGCGGACACCTAAAATCATCAAAGGGAAATAACTCAAAAAGTAAGAAAGCAAGAGTTGTCATTCTTTTTCGCGACACATCGTCATGACCTGTTCTACATATTTGTGAATTATCATGAAACTAGACAATCACTAAAGGTGATGAATGCCCCCGCCATATGCCTCACTAGAAAAGTAATGTGTTAAAACATATTTGTGTGAAGTTACATCAAAATCTGTCAATAAATAAAGGTGCTAGAGGGATGACTGAGTTTTTCTTAAAAATAGCAAATGTGACATTGACCTTGGAACTACAACCCTGAAAGGTTAACTTGTCCAAGATATTGTCATACTTAATATATGTGTGAAGTTCTATCAAAATCAGTTAATAAACTAGACAATCACTAAAGGTGATGAATGCCCCCGCCATATGCCTCACTAGAAAAGTAATGTGTTAAAACATATTTGTGTGAAGTTACATCAAAATCTGTCAATAAATAAAGGTGCTAGAGGGATGACTGACTTTTTCTTAAAAATAGCAACTGTGACCTTGACCTTGGAACTACAACCCTGAAAGGTTAACTTGTCCAAGATATTGTCATACTTAATATATGTGAGAAGTTCTATCAAAATCAGTTAATAAATAAAGGTGCTAGAACCATGACAAAGATTTACATGTACCTATAATAGCATCTGTGACCTTGACCTTGGACCTACAATGATGAAACGTAAATTTGTCCCAGATATTGTCAAGCTAAATATTTGTGTCAAGTTATGCCAAAATCATTCCAGAGGGATGACAGAATATTTTCTAAAATAGCAAATATGACCTTGACCTTTACCCTGAAATTCTGGATCACGAACTTGTCCAAGATATTGTCACACTAAACATTTGAGTGAAGTTACATCAAAATTGTCAATGAATAGAGGTGTAGAGGAATGATAAAGTTTTTTTCTAAAAATAGCAACTGTGACCTTGACCTTGGACCTGCGGTGCTGAAACAGTAATTTATTCAAGATATTGTTATACTTAACATTTATGTGAAGTTACATCAAAATCGATCTATAAATGAAAGCCCTGGAGCAATGCCCTAGTTTTTCTGAAAATAGCAACTGTGACCTTGACCTTCATCCTACAAACCTGAAACGCAAAGTTTTTCAAGGTACTGTCATATCCAATAAAGCTGTGATGTAATACCAAAATCTGTTAATAAATGAGGCCGCTAGAGCGTCGATAAAAGGTGAGATTGTATTTAAGCTATGGAAATATGGTCAAAATATGTATGTTATTCAAGGGGACATAATTCTGCAATAAAGACCTGACTGAAAGTTCTGTTTCCTTTATGCACATGTTCAATGCATGTCTGAACTGTGTTGCAAGTTTCAAATCCCTACATCAAATACTATTGGAGGAGTTGCAGAGACAAGAACAGTACTACAAAGTGTGAAATATGGTCAAAATATGCATGTGATTGAAGGGGATGTAATTCTGCCATGACCTGGATCAAAGTTTTGTTTCCTATATGCACATGTTCAATGCATGTCTGAACTTTGTTACAAGTTTCAAATCCCTACATCAAATACGATTGGAGGAGTTGCAGAGACAAGAACAGTACTACAAATGTGAACAAGAGTTGTCAGAAGACAACGAAGCGCGCCTAATGGGTGCCTGACTCTCGAGGTTACAAAGTATCTCGACTCAAAACATCGTTAACATAGTTAACCAGGGGTGAATGTGGTAGCTAGGGCACAAATGAAGTTTGCATCAGAAGCTAGACTAAGTCAGTTGTTCCCTTTGGCATACAGGGCCGACTTGCATGCCACTATCTGGACACTTTGCGGACATTGAGGGTCGGGTCCTCGTGCACCAGACGGAGAGAGTCCAACTCAGTCTAACTTATAATGCCTCATGGTGACAAAGGGTGGTTCCTAGTATGGGTTTTCACACCACCTTTACCCAGTACTAAGTCGGTCTGATGACACCTCCTTACCCTTTGCAGACTTCTCATGTTTCCTTGGGTCCCATCCCATAACCTCACCCCTAGCCTGAACCAGTTGTCAAAGCCTGGTCTCGGGTAAGTATCATACTGCATTTAAACTTTGTAGCATAAAAGGTATCGAAGTTATGAGCTCAAAGAGAAATGCATAGTTATATTGCATACTTATTACATAGTGCTAAAGGTATAAGGCAAAAATCACTCAACCATGAACAAAGGTCAAGGACACAAAAGTCTGCATGGATGCTTTGCTGCTGCTGCTGCAACCCAATGCTCCAGGGAAGATCCTGACCAAATACGAAAATGAGTTTGGAGGTATGAGCCTTAAACTTTAACATCAAGATCATCCTAGATTTTGACCTCTTGCCCCACCCTGGACAAGGATTCTTACTCATACTTGTGGATATGATGGTGGGTGGATGAAAGGGGAGGGGTAGGTGGGTGTCAAAGTGATCTATATATGTATAGTATGAGGTCATTCGCAATGTCAGACTGATCCACTATGCCAGGTATAATGTTAATTCATCAAATAGTGCTAGAGATAGAAGGCAAAATCAGTAGACCATGAATAAAAGTCAAGGACACAGGAGTCAGCATGGAAGCTTTGCAGCTGCTGCAATTATAGGGAAATGCTGTTTGACCATGTATCAAGTCTCTTGTGTCAAAGGTATCATGAAAACTAAAAAAAATCCTTAAAAACAGTGCCAAACAGCAAAGTCAGTCAACCGTGACATATAGGTCAAGGACACTCAATTGTGTGATGCTGCTGCTGCAGTCATATGGATGTATATATGTACCAAGTATGATGACTGTAGCTACTGTAGTTTGTAAGATACAGAGCTAAACATCGAGTTAAACGCAAAAGTTAACATTGGGTTAACCTGTCACGGACGCCGACGAGGACGCTGACTTGGACGCTAACGCTAACGCTAACGGATACTCGGACTACGACGCCAGGGGTATCGCATAAGCTCTCCTTTGCTTCGCAAAGGCGCGCTAAATATGGTCAAAATATTTATGTTATTCAAGGGGACATAATTCTGCAATAAAGACGTAAATCAAAGTTCTGTTTCCTTTATGCACATGTTCAATGCATGTCTGAACTGTGTTGCAAGTTTCAACTCCCTACATTAAATACTGTAGGAGGAGTTGCGGAGACAAGAACAGTACTCAAATGTGAAATGTGGTTATAATATGTATATTATTCAAGGGGACATAATTCTGCAACCAAGACCTTAATCAAAGTTCTGTTTCCTTTATGCACATGTTCAATGCATGTCTGAACTGTGTTGCAAGTTTCAACTCCCTATATCAAATACTGTAGGAGGAGTTGCGGAGACAAGAACAGTACTCAGATGTGAAATATGGTCAAAATATGTTTATTATTCAAGGGGACATAATTCTGCAATAAAGATCTTAATCAAAGTTATGTTTCCTTTATGCACATGTTCAATGCATGTCTGAACTGTGTTCCAAGTTTCAACTCCCTGCATCGAATACTGTAGGAGGAGTTGCGGAGACAAGAACAGTACTACAAAGTGTGACGGACGGACGTATGTACGGACGGACGTACGTACGTATGCACTGACGGACAAGGGCAAAACTATATGCCCCTCCCCACTTCGTGGCGGGGGCATAAAAAAGGCACTAGAACCATGACAAAGATTTACATGTACCTATAATAGCATCTGTGACCTTGACCTTGGACCTACAATGATGAATCGTAAATTTGTCCCAGATATTGTCAAGCTAAATATTTGTGTCAAGTTATGCCAAAATCATTCCAGAGGGATGACAGCATATTTTCTAAAATAGCAAATATGACCTTGACCTTTACCCTGAAATTCTGGATCACGAACTTGTCCAAGATATTGTCACACTAAACATTTGAGTGAAGTTACATCAAAATTGTCAATGAATAGAGGAGTAGAGGAATGATAAAGTTTTTTTCTAAAAATAGCAACTGTGACCTTGACCTTGGACCTGCGGTGCTGAAACAGTAATTTATTCAAGATATTGTTATACTTAACATTTATGTGAAGTTACATCAAAAATCGATCTATAAATGAAAGCGCTGGAGCAATGCCCTAGTTTTTCTGAAAATAGCAACTGTGACCTTGACCTTCATCCTACAAACCTGAAACGCAAAGTTGTTCAAGGTACTGTCATATCCAATAAAGCTGTGATGTAATACCAAAATCTGTTAATAAATGAGGCCGCTAGAGCTACGATAAAAGATGAGATTGTATTTAAGCTATGGAAATATGGTCAAAATATGTATGTTATTCAAGGGGACATAATTCTGCAATAAGACCTGACTGAAAGTTCTGTTCCCTTTATGCACATGTTCAATGCATGTCTGAACTGTGTTGCAAGTTTCAAATCCCTACATCAAATACTATTGGAGGAGTTGCAGAGACAAGAACAGTACTACAAAGTGTGAAAAATATGGTCAAAATATGTATGTCATTCAAGGGGATGTAATTCTGCCATAATGACCTGGATCAAAGTTTTGTTTCCTTTATGCACATGTTCAATGCATGTCTGAACTGTGTTACAAGTTTCAAATCCCTACATCAAATATAATTGGAGGAGTTGCAGAGACAAGAACAGTACTACAAATGTGAAATATGGTCAAAATATTTATGTTATTCAAGGGGACATAATTCTGCAATAAAGACCTAAATCAAAGTTCTGTTTCCTTTATGCACATGTTCAATGCATGTCTGAACTGTGTTGCAAGTTTCAACTCCCTACATTAAATACTGTAGGAGGAGTTGCGGAGACAAGAACAGTACTCAAATGTGAAATATGGTTATAATATGTATATTATTCAAGGGGACATAATTCTGCAACCAAGACCTTAATCAAAGTTTTGTTTCCTTTATGCACATGTTCAATGCATGTCTGAACTGTGTTGCAAGTTTCAACTCCATATATCAAATACTGTAGGAGGAGTTGCGGAGACAAGAACAGTCCTCAGATGTGAAATATGGTCAAAATATGTTTATTATTCAAGGGGACATAATTCTGCAATAAAGATCTTAATCAAAGTTATGTTTCCTTTACGCACATGTTCAATGCATGTCTGAACTGTGTTCCAAGTTTCAACTCCCTGCATCGAATACTGTAGGAGGAGTTGCGGAGACAAGAACAGTACTACAAAGTGTGACGGACGTACGTATATACGTACGTACGTACGTATGCACGGACAGACAAGGGCAAAACTATATGCCCCTCCCCACTTCGTGGCGGGGGCATAAAAATTTCAAAAGGTATTCAAGTTATAGAACGGACACGAAATCATACCTAAAACCATCAAGGGAAAATAACTCAAAAAGTAAGAAAGCAAGAGTTGTCATTCTTGTTTGTGACACATCATCATGACCTGTTCAACATATCTGTGAAATATCATGAAAATATTTCAAAAGGTATATGAGTTACAGAGCGGACACGAAACCACACCTAAACTGACTAAGGGGAAATAACTAAAAAAGTAAGACAGCAAGAGTTGTCATTTTTGTTCGCGACACATCGTCATCACCTGTTCTACATATCTGTGAAGTATCATGAAAATATTCTAAAAGGTATTCAAGTTATAGAGTGGACACGAAATCACACCTAAAACCATCAAGGGGAAATAACTCAAAAAGTAAGAAAGCAAGTGTTTCGCGACACATTGTCATGGCCTGTTCTACATATCTGTGAAGTATCATGAAAATATTCTAAAAGGTATTCAAGTTATAGAGCGGAAACGAATCTGCCAAAAAATCACACCTAAAACCATCCAGGGGTAATAACTCAAAACGTAAGAAAGCAAGAGTTGTCATTCTTGTTCGTGACACATCGTCATGACCTGTTCTACATATCTGTGAAGTGTCATGAAAATATTTGAAAGGGTATTGAAGTTACAGAGCGGACATGAATCTGCCAAAAACTCACCAAAGGGGAAATAATTCAAAAAGTACAATAGCAAGAGTTACCATTCTTCTATGCGACACATTGTCATGACCTGTTCTAGATAACTTTGAAGTATCATGAAAATATTCCAAAGGGTATTCAAGATATAGCGCGGACAAGAAAATGTTTACGGACGGACGGACGCCAGGCTCATCGCTATATCACCCGAACCTTTCGGTAAGGGGATAACAAAAGTTTGTGGCATGACCTGGTACTCTAGATAAGAAGGGGTAACAGGGATAATATAGGGATGTTTCTCTAGTTTTCCATAAAAACATATAGACAGTTCTAATGAGGGTCACAATATATGTTTTCATGGAAAAAAAAAAATGTCTCAGAATTTTCTAAAACCCAACCTTATGTGGATCTCTTGCTATACTTACGTTTACAGTCATCGGAAGACTCTGTTGCATTCCCTTCTGTGCCCTGTGATGTCCCCTGTATGGCTGGGCAATGAGTACATGTGACTGAGGAATCTGGCATTATCACAGGCTGGTAGTAATCTACAGCACATTCCGTACATATCTGGTCCACGAGGTAGTACCCTCTGGAGCAGATTTCTGAGAAAACATAATCACCATATTAATCTTAACATTTACCACAACATTTTCAAGATAATAATATGTTGCCAATTATGACCTGAGATGGTTATCTGAGCTCTTCTAGGTACACTGGAGCGCCGTTATAACGCGGACCGATATATCGCGGAAATCAGTATAACGCGGTGGTCCTGTGGCTCCCAATTTTTTTTCTACAGATCGCGGATTTTTCGGCGGTTTCCGTCGGTGTTCACGACATTGGAATAGAAAATAACCATTAAAAGTTAATTGGGTTGTTTACATAATTTTAATCAACGGAGTGTCAAAAGTTATCACAGACAATCAAAGCGTCGGTTGTCTTGCCAAGGTGTGAAAGACTTCGATAATTAGCGCATATCACGTGTCACCAATTAGCGAAGGTCATCGCATATACACAATACACAAGCCGACGCTCAGGAAAAAGGCTGTGCGTAGCAGTCACTGATTACTTCCAAAGAAAACATTATAAAAGAATTTTATAAATGGAAAAAAAACAAACAAAAAAACTTAAACCCGATTTGGTTATCTGTAGGCTGCTTAGAAATTTTTTAAGCGACGTCAGTACTCGCGCAAATAAGTATATTATATTCGTCCGAAGGTACCTTTTTGCAAGTGTATATACAAGGGAATTAACTCGAACAAGTCTACTTTCGCTCAATCGGACATCCTCGTCGATATAGGTTTAATTCAGGATACGGAATTGGCCAATGTGTTCCGATTGTACTTTCGCTTTGTAAATGGTTTTCAACCGTTTTGCAGCGCATTTTTCACAATAAATAAGAACATAGGGACTGAAAGCTTACTTCAGCGATGACTTTCGTTGTGTCAGGTAAGCAGTAAACATGTCCATCTATCTCGTAAGGGCTAAATAAGCGCTACGAACATGTAAACATGGGGTTTTTCATTAGTGGGTGGGGTATTTCTGTGACGATCGTTATTACGCGTGATCACTTTTAACGCGGTTCTATTTTATGTCTCCCGACACCCGCGTTATAACGGCGCTCCAGTGTATGATCCCCTCAGGCAGCCAGGGCCTGGTTGTTCAAAGCATCGTTAGCTTAAAAAACTCTTTAGTCTAAGATTTGTTAAATCTTTTAGAGAACATAAAATCAAGTGTGCTAATATATTTTGCTGAAATTTTTTTTCAGCAAAAAGTGACAATGTTTTTGTATATAATAAGTTTGAAATTTTAACATCTCATTAACTAATGATAGAGGTCTTTAGTTTTGAACAATCGGCCCAGGTATCTGAGTGGGATACTAAGTCTTCAAGAACCACTTCTGATACAATCCAAGCTCTATTGTGCATCATTCTCAGCAGGTCTCAAGTCAGGTAACTGGGCAGGCTGCACCTGATAGTGTTCTCAAGTTAGGGCTTACAGACAAAGGTTTTAGAATTGGGCATATTAATATTCAGGGAATCAGTAATAAAATAGACCAATAATTTAAGATAATTTTTACAGTCTGAACAAAGTCTTATTCACATTCTAGGTGGGAGTGAAACAAAGCTTAGTCATGTATACCCAGATATGGCATTTGAAATTAACGGCTATCAAAATCCATTCTGGCATGATAGGCCAGAAAATGCAAGGGTTGAACTATTAGTGTATATTAAAGATGGTGTCTCTTGTTGTCAATGACATGATTTACAGCATGAAAAGATAGAGTGTATTTGGCACAGGGTATAATCGATTCCGCCAATTTTCGGTTCCTGCAGAGACTGTCCGTCATATTTGGCTTCCGCCGAGACTGTCCGCGAACTCTTGCTTCCTGCAGAGACTACTGTCCTCAAAGAATGGCTTCCTGCCGAGACTGTCCGCGTGACTCTGCTTCCTGCCGAGAGCCTCGACAGGAAGCAGAAACACGCGGACAGTCTCTGCAGGAAGCCATTTACCACGTACAGAAGTCTCAGCAGGAAGCAAGAGATCGCGGACAGTCTCGGCAGAAGCCAAATATGATGTACAGTCTCTGCAGGAAGCAAAAATTAGCGGAATCGATTATACCCTGTGTTTGGGCAGAGATAAAATCAACCAACAGTAAGTCCTTTTTGGTACGTCATATTTCCAGACTTCAGAGAATTGTGAGTGAGTGAACTCGGGCTTAATGTCCCACCAACAACTAGGTCAAACAGAGATGGGACCTGGGTTTAAAGTCTCATCTGAAAGACCCGAGAAGCAGGGGAGGGGGGGGGGGTCAAACTTAGGACCCCTGGATTGGTAGTTCAGCATGTTATCCACTACACTTTAGAGTTCTGTGTATATTAATATTATTTTCAGTATAATTACCCATTGTCTTATGCAAATAGTGTAGACACCAGACCAGACACCGCACTTTGTGGCATCTGATCTGGGTCTGCACTGTTTGCCTATGTCTTATTTTTGGACAACCAGGCAATTCTAATGTAAGGCATGAAGGCAGAAACATGAAGTGCCACACAACTGGTATATATCTTATCACGGATGGATTATACAATTAAACTCACTATTGGATGGGAAATTAAAACTCTGACAATACAAACAAATAGCTAATATATCTGGTTAATCCTGTCCTAGATGACAATCCTAATGCCAGTTAATGTGGTACATGTTTGTGTGTTCCTTCTCACTGTTATCTTGAGAATGTCTTTTTGTGTTTGTATTTGTATATTGTTGTAGAATTTAGTTGTAGTTGCATGTTGTCATAGAGGGCCTCAGGGAAGATTGGTATTACCAACAGTGTATTCCTCTTTAAATAAAGACATTATTATTATATTATATTATTATTATTACACTACCGCTGCTAGTTCAGAGAAATAATGTAGATTATGAACTAAGGGTCACCTACCATATTCACACAGGTCCTCTGAGTCTGCGGCAATGTTGTCAGTTGTTTTGTCGACACACTGTATACAGGCCTCAAACTTGGTATTACCCACATTGTCTTTGTAGTACCCCCTCTTACAAGGTAGACAGGCATCAGGCTCATTTTCATTCACCTCGTATCCAGCAGCACAGTAGACTGAAAGAAATTATCAAGCCATATAAAAAAGCTTGCCAATGAATGCTACTTTCAAAGGAAACAAACTAATATCTGGAGACCAAATTCTCTTCTTAACGGGCAGCACCTTATCAAAAACACATGCATGCACATGCATTAACACGACAAAACCAGCAAAGTGGCACATGGGCCAAGCAAAGACTAAGATCAGCTGGGCATATGCCCAGTCTGATGAGAAAGTTCACTTCTGGCATAGAGGTAGCTTTAACCCTTAGCTACCCTTTAAGTGCACAGTGAAGACTCTGATCAGACTGGACGGATGCCCAGGCTGATCTGACTTTTCAATGGTGACATATGCCACTTTGTTGGTTTTGTCGTGTCGCAGTTCATATATTGCCTACATCACTAAACTGAACCTTTAAAGCATCAATAAGCAGACGACATAATTTACTTCTGCAAAATTTCTGAAAAAGTTTGACCCAAGTTATATTATACAGAGAATTCATAGACAAGTGGGCAAATTGTGTAGATCCAGATGAGGTGGCTCTTTATATGCCGCCTCATCTGGATCAACACTGTTTGCAAATTCAACTATTTTGCATTTCTGAAACTTTAAGAATTAACTGAAGACAAGGGAATTAAAACTGCCTGAATGCAAACAGCAGTAGACCCTACCAGCAGACATGCATCCCATCAGACAAGCTCATGCACTTTACAAGGTTCAAAACAAGTCTAACTGTTTAGACCAGACTGATACACAGGCTGTTCTGTATCTTCATTATCTATTAAGCACTACTGATTACATTTCCATGATTTTGCAACAATTACAAGGGAGACAACACTAACAGAATAGTACTGACCTCACTGGTAGCTTAATTTGAGCTGCTCCTTAGATGTATGAGTACCCATCCATGTTTTTCTTCCTTTATTTATAAAGGGATGCAACTTTTGTGACCTCCTGTTTACTTTAGATGATTTAGCCATTCAAAAATGGGGCCACTGATAAAGGAAAGAATTTACTCCAACAGAAGTAAATTCATTCCTGTATGAGTTAACCCCCATTGAGAAGGAAGACAGCAAGACCTGTCCTCGGTACAGGAAAGCTCGCCTGACAGTGCCTTGCCCATCACATAAAAAAAACTTTAACGTAAAACTTTAACAATTTGTCCCCCTGCCACCGACACCAGGGGAAGTGCATTCATAAAGGCAAGCTAAAAATGAGTGACAGTTGCTACCCTTGAAAAAGTGCCAATTTACCTTAAAGAAATAAATTTGCACCGAGTCACCCTCTGTTAGAAGGAAGATGACTGCATCCATATCAGATTGTCTCCGTTGGACATACATGTATTCAGAAAATTTTAGAATCCTATTAATGGTACCAATAAACTTACATGTACAAAGATCTGAGCTATCAGCCCTAGGATTTCTGGTAGTTTTATTGCCTTCACAGGCCATACAGTCCAGCATGGCTTCCTTCTCTTGAAATTGGCCATGTGGGCAATCAATGCAAGCTTCTCTTGTTGTATTCCAGAATGTTCCTGCCTCACAAATATCTGTAGAAATTAAAGAACAATTATAAATACTGTATAAATCCTACTCAACGCCCAGGGGGCATTGCATTTCATGAAAGGGGGCATTATTTTGAGCCTAAATAAAGTCACAGAGCACTAGATAAGAGGGGTATCTGATGATAATGGAGGGATATTTTTTTTTTATTTCTCATTGAAACCATAGGTTGTGACCCCTCATCTGACAAGACGGTTCTGATAAGGGGTCACAACATCTTTTTTATGCCGAATTGACCAAAATTATCCCTAATTATCACCAAATACTCCCGCTTATCTAGGGCTCTGAAAATATCTGTAGAAATTAAAGAACAATTATGCATTTTATGAAAGGGGGAATTATTTTGAGCCTAAATAAAATCACAGAGCACTAGATAAGAGGGGTATCTGATGATAATTGAGGGATAATTTTTTTTTTATTTCTCACTGAAACCGTATGTTGTGACCCCTCATCTGAACCCTCTTGACGAGACGGTTCAGATAAGGGGTCACAACATCTTTTTTAAGTCGAATTGACCAAAATTATCCCTAATTATCACCAAATACTCCCTCTTATCTAGGGCTCTGAAAGAGCAGTAAATCAGCAACTTCCAAAATACTTCTAATAAACCATATCCAGGTGAATGGATATACTTTACCATGAAGCAATTCTACAACATTTATATTTTCCTTTTTTTGCCTCACTTCTTAGAAGGGGTTAGTTCTTTAAAAAAAGAATTTGCTCCTCAGGAGCAAATTCTTTCCTTGAAGAGTGAACCCGTTTGGAGGAGCTACGTCCACCAGAGAAGCAAACAGGAATCCATGTTGCTTCCCTTCGTACTGACAGAAAACATGGAAGTTGGCAAGTCAATAAACCACGAGTTTTAAGAAAAAGGCAGGGGGTATTTATTAAAGCAGTGTCATTTATTAGGATTTATATGGTAAATATATATCCACACTCAAAACAAGCAATAATTCAAGGATAAATGTGGGATAATTTCTGTGCAATTTCCATAATGTATGTTATTACACAACTACTGCAAGTCAACTAGCTAATGCAACATACAGTCTTACAGCTGATCTGAAATGTTGATATAAGAACCTATCACATCAAATAATCCGCTGAAATACCGATTTCTCTTTGAGTAGAGTATAAGTACCATGCAGTATTTGTATTTCTGCATTTGAGTTCATCTGGGCAAAACCAGCTACGCTGAAATAGCATCCAGTTTGTCTGCTGGAAGTTTTGTCTGCTGGAAGTTTTCTATATATGCAAAGAGCCAGGAATAATTACTACAGATTGTATGCCACTAGTTGTAACATCAATGAAGCTAAAAACTAAGGTAATATGAAAACTTCTGTAAAATAAAGATACACGAGTGATACTGAACCTGATCTAATGAACTAAGCTGTTTTCATTATTTTTTGTATGTCTGATCCCAGAGAAGGTCATTCAGCCAATAAAATTTATGTAACATGCTCTTCTGTTGTAAATGTGTTGTATAACCGCCTATGTTAAGGGGAAAAAACGTATTTCGTTTGAGCCTAAAAAAATTGAATTTGAATATTCCCAATCTTGAGAAAAAGTCCATTAGAATGGGGATAAATATACAGTACTGAAAGTTATGTTCGTGAATTAGGGCTGCACTGAAACATCATGGAATATGAATTTTGGGACCACAAAAAATGATAATTTACCTCCCCAAATGCCAACTGTGTTTTACAGTGACAAGTCAAAAATTTGCGACCATAAAACCAATGATTTATCTCCCAAAATGACAATTTTGAGTAGTTATCCCCCAATTCTAGTACAGCAGGCCTATAGAAGCAATGGAAAACTAGACAATCACTAAAGCTGATGAATGCCCCCGCCATATGCCTCACTAGAAAAGTAATGTGTTAAAACATATTTGTGTGAAGTTACATCAAAATCTGTCAATAAATAAAGGTGCTAGAGGGATGACTGAGTTTTTCTTAAAAATAGCAACTGACACCTTGACCTTGGAACTACAACCCTGAAAGGTTAACTTGTCCAAGATATTGTCATACTTAATATATGTGTGAAGTTCTATCAAAATCAGTTAATAAATAAAGGCGCTAGAACCATGACAAAGATTTACATGTACCTATAATAGCATCTGTGACCTTGACCTTGGACCTACAATGATGAAACGTAAATTTGTCCCAGATAATGTCAAGCTAAATATTTGTGTCAAGTTATGCCAAAATCATTCCAGAGGGATGACAGCATATTTTCTAAAATAGCAAATATGACCTTGACCTGTACCCTGAAATTCTGGATCACGAACTTGTCCAAGATATTGTCACACTAAACATTTGAGTGAAGTTACATCAAAATTGTCAATGAATAGAGGAGTAGAGGAATGATAAAGTTTTTTTTCTAAAAATAGCAACTGTGACCTTGACCTTGGACCTGCGGTGCTGAAACAGTAATTCATTCAAGATATTGTTATACTTAACATTTATGTGAAGTTACATCAAAATCGATCTATAAATGAAAGCGCTGGAGCAATGCCCTAGTTTTTCTGAAAATAGCAACTGTGACCTTGACCTTCATCCTACAAACCTGAAACGCAAAGTTGTTCAAGGTACTGTCATACCCAATAAAGCTGTGATGTAATACCAAAATCTGTTAATAAATGAGGCCGCTAGAGCGACGATAAAAGGTGAGATTGTATTTAAGCTATGGAAATATGGTCAAAAAATGTATGTTATTCAAGGGGACATAATTCTGCAATAAAGACCTGACTGAAAGTTCTGTTTCCTTTATGCACATGTTCAATGCATGTCTGAACTGTGTTGCAAGTTTCAAATCCCTACATCAAATACTATTGGAGGAGTTGCAGAGACAAGAACAGTACTACAAAGTGTGAAATATGGTCAAAATGTGCATGTCATTCAAGGGGATGTATTTCTGCCATAATGACCTGGATCAAAGTTTTGTTTCCTTTATGCACATGTTCAATGCATGTCTGAACTGTGTTACAAGTTTCAAATCCCTACATCAAATACAATTGGAGCAGTTGCAGAGACAAGAACAGTACTACAAATGTGAAATATGGTCAAATTATTTATGTTATTCAAGGGGACATAATTCTGCAATAAAGACCTTAATCAAAGTTCTGTTTCCTTTATGCACATGCTCAATGCATGTCTGAACTGTGTTGCAAGTTTCAACTCCCTACATTAAATACTGTAGGAGGAGTTGCAGAGACAAGAACAGTACTCAAATGTGAAATATGGTTATAATATGTATATTATTCAAGGGGACATAATTCTGCAACCAAGACCTTAATCAAAGTTCTGTTTCCTTTATGCACATGTTCAATGCATGTCTGAACTGTGTTGCAAGTTTCAACTCCCTATATCAAATACTGTAGGAGGAGTTGCGGAGACAAGAACAGTACTCAGATGTGAAATATGGTCAAAATATGTTTATTATTCAAGGGGACATAATTCTGCAATAAAGATCTTAATCAAAGTTATGTTTCCTTTATGCACATGTTCAATGCATGTCTGAACTGTGTTCCAAGTTTCAACTCCCTGCATCGAATACTGTAGGAGGAGTTGCGGAGACAAGAACAGTACTACAAAGTGTGACGGACGTATGCACGGACGTACGTACGTACGTGTGCACGGACGGACAAGGGCAAAACTATATGCCCCTCCCCACTTCATGGCGGGGGCATAAAAATCATGTTTTATTTTACAATTCATTGTTTCAGAGCAGGTGAGTCTATATGCTAAGGCATTGACAGTTGCTGTTGATTTTTGTAATGTTTTGGTGACATTTCTTGATGTTAGATGGTGTTGCGTTTCTTTTTCATTTACATGTATAAACTCGAATAGAAAATGTATATTTTTCAGCAACCAATGAAGAAAATTGGTGGGATCATACATGCACACACAAAAAGGTGGAGAGAATTTGAAGAAAAAGAATACTCTTCCAGCACTTTTGAGCATTAAAATCAAAACAATTCAAGTCTAGCAAAGAATTGTAGAGTTATAATTCACAGCCTGTTGGTCTTTTTTAAGCAGGTATATCACTCAGGCTCTGCAATTGTGATATGATCAACAACTGACCTCCAAACAGTGAATTATTACTCAAAAATTGATTGCTACATCTGATCTATTTCTTAAATTCAATGCAATACAAAATGTATGAATCCTTCTTGTTACTAATTACCCATTTCGCACATGTCCCTGCTTTTAGCGATAACCCCTGGGATAGTTGTACGAAAAGCATCACATGGCTGACAGTCATCCTCTATCAAGTCTCTCCAAAATCCCCGCTGGCACATCACACAATAACCAGTGTCATTACGGCCAAAACCAGCTTGACAATCCTCTGTGGAATTAAAATGAGCCACATCATGTGATTTCCAACAATGTGGCATTGGTGACAAGCCAAGGCTCTGATCAGACTGCACTTAAGTGCAGTCTGATCAAAGCTTTCGCTTGTCACATCAGCCATCTATGGAAGTGAACTAAGCCATTGAACCAACAGTGAGGTCTCTGATAACCCTGTATAAATAAGGAGGATGATTTGAATATCACATGACAAAACTGCCACATTATTGGAAGTTACATGATGTGGCTCAAATGTACTGTATTTATTTTGCTATAAAATGGGGTTTTCTCCACTCTAAAATGACCCCAAGTATCAAAATCAGTCCATGAATTTCTGCTATAAAATGAGTTATTAGCTTCCAAAACAACTCCGAAAATCTAGTCATCTTATTGGACAGGTCTAGATTTTTGGATTATTTTGTAAGGAAACCCCAAAAATCTACAGCCATCTTTCAAGACGGATGTAAACTCAGCAGTAAAAGAAATTTGATGGTTGAACCCCTTTTCAGTTGAAAAGATAACCACTCTAAAAGGACTTAGCAATGTAGGCGAATGCTTAATCCAGTGAGCCTACGGTACTCCTGTATAACCTTTGCATTGGTAGCTAAAGTGTTGTTACTAACAGCAATGTACTGTAATCTTCACAATGGTATTCTATGTAATGCAACCTTAAAACCGACAGCAAAATAATATGACCTTTACACTAATAGTTAATGTAGCCTTTTACATTGATAGCTATAGCATGGTAACATTTATATAGGTAGCTAACATAGTGTAACCTTTACACTGTTAGCTTATGAGCTGTAACCTTTAAACTGACTGCCAGGTAGCTAATGTGTTGTCAGTTAATGTAACTTTTGCAAAAGTAGTCAACTCACTACTATCTTTACTTCATTACGCCAATTTATTGTATGCTAAATTTGTGATCATCCTTGTTAAAAAATTCTCTCCTTAATTACTAGCTTGTAGCCGTTACACTGATAACTAAAGTACTGTAACTATTACAATTACCGCTCAAGTTTTGCAACCCTTACACCGACAGCTAATGCACTGTAACATTTACACTGGTAGCTGGTGTATTCTAAACTTTATTAAAAGTAACAGCTAATGTATAGAAATCCTCACACTGACTGCTTATGTACTGTTACCCTTACACTAATAGCTAATGTATTGTAACCTTGGTAATGGTAGCTAACTCCATGCCACCTTTATGCAAGTAGCCAATGTACTGCAATTGTTACACTGGTTGAGAGTGTACTGTAACCTCTACACTGAGAGTAAATCCGCTGTAACGTTAACATTGGTAGCTAATGTTGGTTGGTTGATTTGATGTTTAACGTCCACGGTAAACAGCTAAGGTCATGTCGGGACGGTCAGTTAACCTAACCACACTATTCCTGGGCAGGCATAGACCTCCTAAGCGGTTAACCAGTACTAAGTGCACATACTTTCGCCAGTAACTGACAACTGCCCTTCTTGAATCAGTGGAAGGAGAAACGAAAGTATGTGGCCAGACCGGGTTTCGAACCCAGGACCTCTGACTTATGAGTCAGGTGCCCTACCGATTGCGCTACGCGGCCCGGCGGTAGCTAATGTATTGTAAACTTTACACTGAGAGATAATCCGCTGTAATATTTACATTGGTAGCTAATATATTGTAAACTTTACACTGGTAGCAAACATACTCCTACCTTTGCACCCTCAGCTAATCTGAATGTTCTGTAACAACTTCACTAGCTAAATTGAATGTTCTGCGACAATTTCACTATAGCTAAAGTAATGTAACATTTAAACTGGTAGCTACAACAATTTCAATATAGCTATTTAAAGTAATGTAACATTTACACTGGTAGCTAATATACTGTTAACATTACACTCTTAGCTAAACTGAATGTATTGTAACCACTTCACTAGCAGCTAATGTCTTGTCACCTTTACAATAGTAGCTAACACACTGCTACCTTTACAGTTAACCTTTAACATGGCAGCTAATGACTGATGTCACTATACTGGGCCTGTTGTTCAAAACTAACAACATCGTTAGTTAACGAGACATTAACATTTCAAAAGCATTATACACCAAAACACTGACATTTTTGCCCAAAACAAGTACATTTTTGCCCCAAAAAATGTAGATTTTTGCCAAAAAAATGTACATATTTGCCAAAAAATACTAGAGCAAGTGAGCAGGGGCTCACATATACCCCCGACCAGTGCCACCGCCTAAGCATGCATGAAAGCATACACTTTACCACAAAACTACAATGCAAATATTATACATGTATAAAATTCAAAAGTCTGTGACCTTGACCTTATGTCAACAGCAGCATCCATATGTGTAAACTAGTATGAAATGAACCTAGTCATGTATCATTAGGCATCTTCAAGTATATTAGAACTATAACCCAAAACTATACAGCAAATGGCTAAGTCCTAATTATTGACCCCAGGCCTCACCCATGAGCCTGAACCTTCTGTTTAGGAAGTCCAGATCAAAAGTAAAAATATGGAAGAAATCTTCAATGCAGTTACAGAGACATAAGCAATCAAAGAGGTTTAACGCAAAACTTTGACATAATGAAAATGCCTAAGTCCTAATTACTGCCCCTTGGCCCCACCCTGGGGCCTGGCCCAGGAGCTAAAATAATTATATCAAAGGCAATGCTATAGAGATATCATAAACCAAATATGAAAAGAATCTAGCGAGTAGTTACAGAGATATGAGCAATCAAAAAAGGTTTAACGCAAAACTTTGACGGAAAGTTGACAAACGGATGACCGACCGAATGAACGGACGGAGGGACGGAATGACAAAAACTATATACCCCTGACATACTTCGTATGTCGGGGGTATAATTAGTACATCTGATTTTATGTGTACTAGAAGACTTAACAAATCCGTGAATAATGAATAAATGACTTTGTTAAGCTAATGATGCTGTAAACATCTGCACGGTCCAGTTGTTCGAAACTAATGACGTCATTAGTTAACGAGACGTTAAAATTACAAACACTAATATCTCAAATATGCCAATATATTTTGTTGAAAAATGTGAGAAGCTTTTGCAATGCTTCTCACATTTTTCAACAGAAATATCAGTGTATTGGTAATAAAGTCGTAAAACATTTAACAAATTGATCTCTTAATGAGCTCATTAGACTAACGATGCTTTGAGCAACTGGGCCCTGGGCCCTAGTAGCTAATACATGTATAGTGTTACCTTTACAGTCCGACGCAAATTCTGATGCTTCTCTTTGTGTCTTATAGCCTACATCACAAGGATGACAGAATGATTGCCCCTCTTTATCTTGGTAGTAGTGTCTAGGACAGTTCTGGCAGGAACCTACTGTCTTATCATAAAAACGACCAGCATCACAATAATCTAGAAAGAGAATACTCTCAATTTATTATAAGGAATTTACTTGTATTGATCATGATACATTTGATAAATACCATATATGCAATATTTTTGCAGTCTTCCAATTTTTGTGTTATTTGACAGTCACTATGAAACTGCAAAAGTTTAAAATTGCCAAATATTTTCCAATTTCTGACAAAGTTTGTTCTATATAAGCAACCTCCATATTTGCTTTTGTGTCTGTTTGCATCAGTTATCCTGGCTCTTTTTGTTTGAACTCATGTGAGCTGCGACACAAGAAAACCAACAATGTGGTTGTGCACCCAGTGCAGACTCAGATCAGCCTGTGCATCCGCCCAGTCTGATCAGAGGCTTCACTGTCCGCATGGGGGTAGCTTGGACCCTTAGGTACCTTTCAAGGGCTTAGCAAAAAGTCTGATCAGCCTGGATGGATGCCCAGGCTGGTCTGAGTGTGTGCTGGGTGCACAACCACATTGTTGATTTTCTTGTGTCGCGGCTCTTATGGGTAATTGGTTCTGATCTCACACAGGTCACTGAGTCATCAACATCGACACAGCTACCATAGAAATTCAGAGTACTGAGATAGACAGTGCAGACCCTGAGCAGTCTGCTCAAACAGAAGTCTGATCAGGATCTACACTGTTTGTCATTCCATCTGCATCTTTTGGACATATTACTGTGTTGTTAAATCAAACTATTCCGTTTGTAGGCAATTACTGTCATTATTTTTTGTGTCCAAATCTTTTGAATCTTTGTGGGTAGGTAAGCGGACTTACATCAACTGAGCCGCAACAAGAGAAAACCAACAAAGTGGTTGTGCGCCTAGTGCAGTCTCAGATCAGCCTGTGCATTCTCCCAGTCTGATCAGACTCTGTGCTAAGCACTTACAGGGTAGCTGAGGGTCTAACCTACCTCCATGCAGATGGTGAAGACTCTGATCAGACTGGGCAGATGCCCAGGCTGATCTCAGTCTTTGCTAGGTGCACATCCACTTTGTTGGTTTTGTTGTGTCGCAGCTCAATTGGTTTTGTTTATTTGAAGCACTATAGCTGACTTACCAACACACATGCTGGACGTGGTTGTTCCTACATTAACTGTTGTCATCTCATCACCACAAGGCTCACATTCGACATCGTTTTCATCTTTATATGTACCCATGGGGCAAGGATCACATTGCTTCAGTGTACTGTTGTGGATAAAACCCTTGCCACACGGCACTGAAAGAAAAGATCATGCAAGAGATTTAAATTATTTTCCAGAACGGCATTAACTCTTAAACTGTGCAAACTGAAAATAGCTGAATTTGCAAACAGTGTTGATATAGATGAGAAGGCTCATAGTTTGGATCCACACTGTATGCTCACTAAGCTTCCCAGCAGGCACCTAACGTCAAAATGACGTCATACTGACATCGATGCAACATAATGACGTCAGTACGACGTCATTTTGACGTCCTGTGCCTGCTGGGTTTTAAGTCTAAATATGATATAGTTTGGATGAGTCATTTTTAAACTATTGCACAGATCAATTTTGCTGTTCTGCTTTTTTGGCAGTGTAAGGGTTAAATGATAAAATAACAGAAGAAAGGACATATGTATTGAAAACAATTAGGCAGTCTGAAGGAGAGCTATATCTGCCGCCGCAGAGTTTTGCATACAGTCTCACTGAGGTGAACATTTGACAAGTTTATTGAAAATCCTTCCATGGGTAAAGCAGATATGGAGCAGACACTAAATTAAAGGCTTAAACTCATGACTTTCAACTGTGACCTTAACCTTAAGCCAGCATGTTGTCATAGGGTTCTGCATTTAGTCTTACTGAGCCGAACATATGACCAAAATTTTATGAAAAACCTTCCAGGGGTTAAGGTGAGGTGGGAGTAATTCAGCGTCGCGGCAGTTTCCGTCACTACGCTACGTAATGACGTAGAACGTTCCATTTGATAAAAACAAGATGGCGTCAAGGTTAGCCGCTTCTGTGATCACTTCATGGTCTGCTCACAAAATGCAAGGAGGCTGAGCGCTGGGCGAAATTTAAAGGAAGTAGAAAGTGCCGTAGAGGAGAAACTGAAAAAGATAGTTAGTTTTCCGTGCGGAAGACAACTTGTGGGATATTTGACAGTTTCTTAACAGTTTATGACAGTTTATGAGACGGAGTTCGCAGCTTTTGAGTTAGAAAGTGCCGTAGAGAAGAAACTGAAAAAATATAGCTGTTCTCTGACAGTTCCTCATTAGTTTGTTAGATGGAGTTCGCAGCTGTTGAGTTGCAATAACAAAGCCTTGTGAAATTGAATCGAGAATCGTACAATAAATAGTCAGATCACTGTCTACACTTCCACCATGTACTTAGCAGTTAACATGGTAGCAGCCATAGACAGTGGTTATCATACCACCCACACTTTAAATACTAATCAGCAAAAGCTATGACCTTGACCTTGGGCACAGCACCCTGAAAGTCAAATTTCAGTTATATCAAAAACTCTTAGACTGTCCCTAGCATTTGAACACCGCCAGGCAGCCTTATCAACGTCGACGCAATGTCGTCAGAATCTTTTATTGACGTTGATACGATATTCAACATCTGTTCTGTCAATAAGCTAAAAACAAGTAGCCCAAAGGGCAACAATTGCTCACCTGAGAGACATTGTAAACCTATAGGGATATTTAAGATGCTCAAGGGCAGCTAACTCCACAGTCAGTGGTCCAATCAGGCTGAAAATTAAACTCATCCAAAACATTATGTATGCCCTCATTTAATATATGCACGTTTAAAAAGTATCCGATCAAGAGCACAATAGACACAGCTGTCAAGGGCAGCTAACTTCGTAGTGGTTGGCCTGATCTGGCCAAAATTTGAACTTGTTTAAGATATTATGATTTCCTCATTACCTGCAAGTTTGAAAAGGATCGGATCAGTAGAAACCAAGAAAAAGTGGCAACACTGATTTTTTGGATGCTCAGCGCAGGTACTCCATAGTCAGTGGTGGGATCTAGCCGAAATGCTAACTAATCCAAGCTTTTATGCATATCCTCATTACCTGCAAGTATGAAGAGGATCCGATGAAAAATGAAAATGTGATGACGTTGTTTTCTCCATTATAAGACTATGGGATCTTTTTCAAACGCTCAAGGGCAGCTATCTCCGTAGTCTGTGCTCAAATCCACCCAAATTTCGAACTCATCCAAGCTCTTTTGTATGTCATCATTACCTGCAAGTATGATAAGGATCTAATCAAAAACCTTGATTGCAGAACCCTGAAAGTCAAACTTGCTCGAGATAATGTCATGCCCTACATTTGTGTGAATTTATTTTAAAATCCATTGAAAAATGTAGGTGCTAAAGCGATGACAAAGTTTTTCTAAAAATAGCCACAGTGACCTTGACCTTGGGCACAGCATCCTGAAAGTCAAACTTGCTTGAGATATTGTCATACCCTACATTTGTGTCAAGTTATTTCAAAATCCATGGAGAAATGAAGGTGCTAGGGCAATGACAAAGTTTTTCTAAAAATAGCCACAGTGACCTTGACCTTGGGTGCAGCACCCTGAAAGTCTAACTTGCTCGAGATTTTGTCATGCCCTACATTTGTGTGAATTTATTTTAAAATCCATTGAGAAATGTAGGGGTTAGAGCGCTGACAAAGTTTTTCTAAAAATAGCCACAGTGACCTTGACCTTGGACGCAGCACCCTGGAAGTCAAACTCGTTTGAGACATTGTCATGCCCTACATTTGTGAGAAGTTGATTTAAAATCCGTTGAGAAATGTAGGGGCTAGAGCGATGACCAAGTTTTTCTAAAAATAGCCACAGTGACCTTGACCTTGGGTGCAGCACTCTGAAAGTCAAACTTGCTGGAGATATTGTCATGCCCTACATTTGTGTGAAGTTATTTTAAAATCTGCTGAGAAATGTAGGTGCTAGAGCGCTGACAAAGTGTTTCTAAAAATAGCCACAGTGACCTTGACCTTTGGCGCAGCATCCTGAAAGTCGAACTTGCTCGAGATATTGTCATTCCCTACATTCGTGTGAAGTTATTTTAAAATCTGCTGAGAAATGTAGGTGCTAGAGTGCTGACAAAGTTTTTCTAAAAATAGCCACAGTGACCTTGACCTTGGGCGCAGCATCCTGAAAGTCGAACTTGCTCGAGATATTGTCATGCCCTACATTTGTGTGAAGTTATTTCAAAATCCGTTGAGAAATGTAGGCAATAGAGCGATGACAAAGTTTTTCTCAAAATATGTGATGACGTTGTTTTCTCTATTATAACACTATGGGATTTTTTTCAAACGCTCAAGGGCAGCTAACTCCGTAGTCTGTGCTCGAATCCGGCCAAATTTCGAACTCATCCAAGCTCTTATGTATGTCATCATTACCTGCAAGTATGATAAGGATCTAATCAAAAACAGGCGAGAAAACCTGATGACGCCATTTTCCCCATTATAACCCTATGGGATTTTTTTCAAACGCTCAAGGGCAGCTAACTCCGTAGTCTGTGCTCGAATCCGGCCAAAATTTCAAACTCATCCAAGCTCTTGTGTATGTCATCATTACCTGCAAGTATGATAAGGATCTAATCAAAAACAGTCGAGAAAACGTGATGAAGCCATTTTCCCCATTATAACCCTATGGGGGCTATCTGTTGCCATGGAAACCAGAGTTCTGAGCTGATCAGCACCAAAACCTAATGCAGCCTTTCCCCCACCCAAATAATGCTTCAGATAAAATTTGATTGCGATCGGCCCACTGGTCTCTGAGATATTTATGTTTGAAAGTGTTGACGCACACACGCACGCACGGACCCACGGACGGACGACGGCTTGACTCCCATCCTATAAGCTCACCTCTGAGCCTTCGGCTCAGGTGAGCTAAAAATAGCCACAGTGACCTTGACCTTGGGCACAGCACCCTGAAAGTCAAACTTGCTCGAGATATTGTCATGCCCTACATTTGTGTGAAGTTATTTCAAAATCCGTTGAGAAATGTAGGCCTTTCAGCGATGACAAAGTTTTTCTAAAAATAGCCACAGTGACCTTGACCTTGGGCGCAGCACCCTGAAAGTCGGACTTGCTCGAGATATTGTCATGCCCTACATTTGTGTGAAGTTATTTCAAAATCCATTGAGAAATGTAGGTGCTAGAGCGATGACAAAGATTTTCTAAAAATAGCCACAGTGACCTTGACCTTGGGCACAGCACCCTGAAAGTCAAACTTGCTCGAGATATTGTCATGCCCTACATTTGTGTGAAGTTATTTTAAAATCCATTGAGAAATGTAGGTGCTAGAGTGCTGACAAAGTTTTTCTAAAATTAGCCACAGTGACCTTGACCTTGGGCGCAGCATCCTGAAAGTTGAACTTGCTCGAGATATTGTCACGCCCTACATTTGTGTGAAGTTATTTTAAAATCCGTTGAGAAATGTAGGCAATAGAGCGATGACAAAGTTTTTCTCAAAATATGTGATGACGTTGTTTTCTCCATTATAACACTATGGGATTTTTTTTCAAACGCTCAAGGGCAGCTAACTCCGTAGTCTGTGCTCGAATCCGGCCAAATTTCGAACTCATCCAAGCTCTTATGTATGTCATCATTACCTGCAAGTATGATAAGGATCTAAGCAAAAACAGTTGAGAAAAGGTGATGACGCCATTTTCCCCATTATAACCCTATGGGATTTTTTTCAAACGCTCAAGGGCAGCTAACTCCGTAGTCTGTGCTCGAATCCGACCAAATTTCAAACTCATCCAAGCTCTTGTGTATGTCATCATTACCTGCAAGTATGATAAGGATCTAATCAAAAACAGTCGAGAAAACGTGATGACGCCGTTTTCCCTAATTATAACCCTAGTGGGGCTATCTGTTGCCATGGAAACCAGAGTTCTGAGCTGATCGGCACCAAAACCTAATGCAGCCTTTCCCCCACCCAAATGATGCTTCAGATAAAATTTGATTGCGATCGGCCCACTGGTCTCTGAGATATTTGAGATGTTTGAAAGTGTTGACGCACCCACCCAAGCACCCACGCATGGACGGACGACGGCTCGACTCCCATCCTATAAGCTCACCTCTGAGCCTTCGGCTCAGGTGAGCTAACAATGTGGCGTTTCTTTTTCCTTGCCTTTCTTTCACTTTTCTGTTTTTCATTTCTTATTTCTGTTTCAAATGTATATCAAAGTATCTCCTGGACGCTAAAATGAATCAAAGCTGCCTACCATTTTTACGGAGAGAGAGAGAGAGAGAAAGAGAGAGAGAGAAAGAGAGAGAGAGATAGAGAGAGAGAGAGAGAAAGAGAGAGAGTCGACGAAGTCCAGTCGTTGAACCGCTAGGTTACCATGCAGAATATATTAGGCCCTTTCTTGGGTTGGGTCAGGAACTGGAATACTTGACTCGCTTACACTGTGCAAAAGCCAAGTGGACAAGGGAATTGTTCAAATGTCATAACACGTGGAAGCCCGCCCCAACTTGGGTGCCCGTCAACTGTCTCGGGTGCCTGTCAGCTGTATGGGAGGGCATAATGGCAATGCTATCGATTTTTTTTTAATTAAAAATACTTAGTTAAGACGGATTATGCAGAGATTTAGAGAAACGTATTACATCTGCCTACATCCTGCACTTTCCAGACAATGACAATCATGAGTGATGAAAGTTCCAGACAAATTTTGCCGGTAGCCTACAAAAAGCGATAGTTGATATGTGGCACGAAAAGTTTAGTAACGTAAACATCACCAGGCGCAACGTCAACATTTCAGTCTAAAGAGACGGCAGGCCGGGCATTTAATGCACTTTAACTCAAAAGTTAAGTCGGCGACCTACTATTTTTTATTGCTTTGATGTGAACTTCTATCATTGGGTGATACTGTGTTAGTTTTTGAAGAAAAAAATGTGTTTTGTTTTCTCAGAATGAAGGTTTTTATCCAAGAGGTACGACCAAAAAAGTGCATTTTCCATAGAACGCCATTATAACGTTGGGTCGTAAAAGTGGAAATATTGACGTTTTCGAGGTCAGATATCTTCAAAATGACATCGGCGACCCCCCTTTTTTATTACATTTTCTGAAAGAGGGACTGAAAATGTACAATATAAGGAAGTATGAATAAAATCATGTGTTTTGTCAATTACTCCAACCTCATCTTAAGGAGATATCGAGCGAACAGGAAATCAAAGGTTCAGACTTGTGACCTTCAATTGTGACCTTGACCTTTAGTTGGCATGGTTAAGTTATAGATTCTGCACAACATCTCACCGAGGCAAACATTTGACCGAAGTTTAATGAAAATCCTTCCATAGGTAAAGGAGATATGGAGTGGACATGAAAATTAAAAGCTCAAACTTGTGACCTTCAATTGTGACCTTCACTCTGAGTCTGCATGTTTGTGTTATAGCTTTTGCACATCATCTCACTGAGGCAAACATAAGTTTTATGAAAATCCTTCCAGGGGTAAAGGAGATATGGAGTGGACACAAAATTCAAGGCTCAATCCCATGACCTTCAATCGTGACCTTGAACTTACGTCTGCATGGTTGAGTCATAGCTCTGCACACTGTCTCATTGAGGTGTAAATTTGACCAAAGTTTAATGAAAATCCTTCAAGGAATAAATGAAATATGCAGTGGACAAGAAATTCTTGCAAGACCAATATAGATGTGTGGGATTGTTTTAAAGTGATTAAGTTAAAAAGGCCATCATTCTGTCAAAATTTATTTTAGGTCTCTCAAAGTCCCATATGAATATCTTCAATATATCCACAACATGTGTACAGAGTTTGAAAACTGCTGAAAGAGTTGTTAGCTCATTGTCGAAATAAATTATGTCTTGCAGTGTGATGAAAGGACAGATGAAGATCCAATGGACAGACAGACAGGAGCAAATTTTTATGCACATTTGTCACAGGCTGCATAAAAAATGTTTCAATAAATACTGAATTTCTCAAAATGGAAACAAAAGCTAGTACAGATACATGTACACAGATGATGATGGGAAAGGCTGAAATTTTTAACTTTTTTGATTCTTATACTCACCACACATACTACTGATAAGATTATAGCCAGCTGTTGTACAATCACTAGTCATTGTCACCACTACCGAGGAAGGAACCAGCTGGGCTGAGGCAAAACGCTGCAATTATAGGAATATTTTGATGATCTATAACATTAAAACAAAGATGCCATACATTGTAATATGTTGTTCTTCGGTTATAAGACAGAGTTTCCCTTTCCAGAACAACCTCAAGACCTAGATCCATGTTTTAAGATGGATCTAAATCTTTGGGATGGTTTTGGAAGCAAACATCTTTCAGCTGTCCCAGGACAATAAAGCTTTGTCCTACTCATACATCTATCAGCTGTCCCAGGACGACAATAAAGCATTGTCCTACTCATACATCTATCAGCTGTTCATGGTTAATAAAGCTTTGACTTACAAATACACCTATCGGCTGTTCCGAGACAATAAAAGCATTGTCTTACTGATACCACTATCAGCTGTCCCAGGACCAAAAAAAAACCTTTGTCCTACACAAACATCTGTCAGCTGTTCAGTGACAATAAACTTTGAATTATTTATAAATATATCAGCTGTTTCAAGAAAACAAAAGCTTTGATCAACTCTATTTTATGCACATGCTAAAAAAGCTCATAGGCTTTAGATCTAATACAATAAAACTTTATCTTATTCAGAGCTCTAGATAAGAGGGAGTATTTGGTGATAATTAGGGATAATTTTTCTTAATTCTGCATAAAAACATGTTGTGACCCCTCATCTGAACCGTCTCGATGAGACGGTTCAGATGAGGGGTCACAACATATGGTTTCAATGAGAAATAAGAAAAATTATCCTTCAATTATCATCAAATACCCCACCCCCCTTATCTACAGCCTTGTTATTGATACATCTATCAGCTATTCCAGGACAATAAAGCTTTGTCAACCAGTTACATCTGTCAGTTGGTTTAGGACAATAAAGCTCTGTCTTACCAATACATCTATCTGCTGTTTGAGGACACAATAAAGCTTAGCTCTACAGATACAAATACAGTAGAACTTCAATGGCTCGAACTCAGATAGCTCATTAACCCTGCCTGACTAGAACTCTTTCCTTGGTCCCTATAGGTCACTATATATAGAAATTAACCCTGGGTGGCTGGAACTACCCTTGGCTAGAACTAATCTTCAAGGTCCCAAGCCTGTTCACGCCAATGAAGTTCTACTGTATCAGGTGTTCCAGGACAAAAAGCGTTTACCTAGATACATCTATTAGCTGAACATGCTATTGAAACGAATGTAGGACATTTCGGCCATGGACGTTTCGGCCACGGACATTTCGTCCTAGGTCAGTTCGGCCATGGACATTTCATCCACGGACATTTCGGCCATGGACGTTTCGGCCAAATCTGAAATAAATGGGGACATGAAAAAATGCTACTGTAAACCTTTAAAATGACATATATGTTTGTTCTGCACACCTGACACCGAAATATGTGACTGGGCTCAAAATAGCTCCAACCATCTCTCTTAAAGCCAAAATATGGGTGCACCACAGATTCATCAGCCATATAATTGCTTATAAAGATATGATAGGCATCACATTAATGATAAAGGCCACACTGGCGCGTGGATGAGGATGGCAAATGTGCCAGATTATGCTCAAAATGACTTTAAAAGTGTTTAAGGGATATAAACCTATCGAAACTCTTAAGTAAATATCATATAAAGCCCTAGTTAAAGTAGTTGAAATAGTTGTTCACCGTGTTTTTCACCTATAGATGCTCACAATGACCATAAGGATGTTGAAGAACCATAAAACTTCAAGACAACAACAACATATCATTCGCATTTATTAAGACTTAGCTTTAAGTTACTGATATGACTCCTTAATTTAATTATAAAAAGTTGTTTTTGAGAAAGGCCGAAATGTCCACCCTTGACAATTTCTGTGGCCGAAATGTCCGTGGCCGAACTGTCCTAGGCCGAAACGTCCTAGGCCGAAATGTCCGTGGCCGAAATGTCCGAGCACCTATTGAAACACAGCAAGTTTGATCTTACCGATACATCTATTAGCTCTTCAAGGACAATAATGCTTTTCAGTGCATCATCCAGCCTCATGTCCCCATCAGCATTTCCATTATCAAGAGCATAAAGTCTTTCACTGAAATAATGAAAAAGATGGCATTTACAGAGTCCTAGATAAAAGGGAGTATTTGGTGATAATTAGGGATAATTTTTGTTAATTCTAGATAAAAACATATGTTGTGACCCAATCACAGGGGTCACAACATATGGTTACAATGAGAAATAAAGAAAATTATCCCTTTATTATCATCAAATACCCCTTTTATCTAGGGCTCTGATTTACATGAATTCTGAAAAACACTACCCTGATGTGCTTGAATATTGGGACATCTGAAAACCACTGATTTTCTATTTGGGACAAATGCTGAATTAATGTTTTCAGGTGTCCAAATACTTAAGCAAATGTGCCTAAATATTGAGACACCTAAAAAACATTGATTTTCCATTTGGGACAAATGGAAAACAAGCAAATTCAGTGAATTTATATCCCCCGCCGAAGTGGTCCTGATTTGTTTATGGTTTATTTTAAGTTACATAAAATTTCATTCACTGATTACTTAGTTACGGCTGAACTTGTGGACTGTAAATAAAATCAAGGGCAATAACCCTGGGATAAGTGAGATATAAGCTGAAGCTGTTACACTTGTCTCAGCATCACTGCACAATGATGATACATTTTTTATTCAGTTTCAAGAAATTTTGTTCACCGATACTTAAGTTATGGCTAATTTGTGGATTTTAAATCCATTCAGGGGCATTAAATCATGCATTAATGCAGCAATTATGACAAAACTTAATGTGCACTGCTGTGTCATGACAGTACCTAATTATGTTAAGTTTCATGAAATTCCATTTATTGGTTACTTAGTTATGACTCAATTTGTTTATTTTAAACCAATTCAAGGGCAATAACTCATTGCTTACTCAAGCAATTCCGACAAAACATAAGATGCACCAATGTTATATGGTGATACATATTTAGTATAAGTTTCATAGAATTCTATTCATTGATTACTTAGTTACGGCTAAATTTGTCAACCATAAATTGATTCAAGGGCAATAACTCATGCACTACTGATGCCCTTCTGAGGAAATTTTATGTGCATAACCACATTATGGTGATACATATTCACTTTAAGTTTCATGAAGTTTTGATAATTGGTTACTTAGTTATGACTCATTCCATTAATTTTAAATCCATTAAAGGACAATAACTCATGCACTACTGAAGCCCTTCTAAAGAAACTTTATGTGCATAACCGTGTTATGGTGATACATATTTAGTTTAAGTTTCATAAAGTTTTGATATTTGGTTACTTAGTTATGGCTCATTTTATTAATTTTAAGTCCATTAAAGGGCAATAACTCATGCATTACTGAAGCCAGTCTGATGAAACTTCACGTGCATCAGCGCGTTATAACGATATAAATTTATTTTAAGTTTCATGAAATTCTGTCCAGTGGTTACGTAGTTATGGCTCCGGACGGACGGACGGACAGACAGAAGGACGGACGGACGGACATGGAGAAAACTATATCCCTCCGCCTTCGGCGGGGGAAAATCACTGGTTTTAGGTGTCCAATACTAAAGTACCTTAGGGTATGTCTAAATATAGGCCACTGTATCAGTGCATTGCCATAAAACGGAGCCAAATCAGAAAACTTGACAAAAATTTATGCCGTCTCAAAAAAGCAATTCCTATTGATCACTTCCACCTGGTCACAGGTGAGACTATAAAGTGACAGAGAGGAAAGGAGTATTACCCAGGTCCGAGATACAGTTCTTATTTCTATACTCACAGCTCCAGACCAGACAGAACTGAGCTATTTTTTTTTTCTTATTTCTGAGAAAAAACATATGTGCCGCCATTCAGTGAGATGGTTCTAATAAGAGATCATTTCATGTTTTTTTATGGAAAATTATCGAAAATTATCCCAAAATATCCCTGTAATCCCTTCGTATCTGGAACACTATACACCTTTACTATAAGAATTGTCAGAAGACAATAAAGCAAGACTATGGGAGCTTGACTTTAATACGGGCAAGTTTAATATGAGCCGCGACACGGGAAAACCAACCAAGTGGTTGTGCACCCAGCGCAGACTCAGATCAGCCTGGGCATCTGCCCAGTCTGGTCATTCTCTTTGCTTAGCACTTATGAGTCAGGTTCCCTACCAATCAAATCGAAGCAGGGTTTCAAACCGTTATGACAGCTTTTCCATCAGTTGTTCTTATTCACCGGAAAGAGAGACTTTAAAAGCTATCTTTTTTCATGTACTTTGACATTTTTTTTTCTCAAAATCGATTTTAGTGAATACTAGAAAAATAATATAAACAAAAGGAATAAATATTATCTTTTTAATGTTTACTGAAGTATAAACTGCATTGGGTCACTAACAAACTTTGCTCATGACCCAATGTAGTTTATACTTCAGAAAACAGTAAAAAATTACATTAACTACTTAAATAATTATGGTCCTCTGTTAAGGGAAATGTCCATGGGCAGGGAAGTGAGACTGATCTCCCTTTCTACATATCTTTCGCTCTTGAGCTTTATTGTCTATGCCCATGGGTGTAGACTGTCCAGTCATTGTCTCCGACATGGAAGTACAGCCACTAGTAACCCACAATGCAGCTTGACCTTTATGCTGCAATTTGAAGGAGACCTGATGTGAGCTTATGATGCAACCTTATTGTCCTCATACTTTACAGAGCTTCAATGACTAAAAATGCTGTTCCCATTTATGTCATAAGCGCTGTTCCAATAAATGTCATTAGCAGCTGTATGAAATACTGCAGAACTGCATATGGTACCACAAGGTAGCACAACAATGCAAGGTACAGATGAATGACTGACTTGTGGTGTTACATCCTTTTCAAAAGTATTTCAACCATGGAAAGCTGATGAAATTGCTTTTTAGATACAAGCAAAAAATTTAATTTTAGAGTTTTGTGGTTGTAATGTTTTATTTCATAAGCATCAATTATCAATGGCTGCTGAGCACAGACCAAGCTTTTTGTGAAGGCTATAGTTGAACCACGACACGTGAAAACCAACAGAGTGGTTGTGCGCCCAGCGCAGACTCAGATCTACCTGGGCATTGGCCCAGTCTGATCAGAGTCTCCGCTGTCCGCATAGAGGTAGCTTAGACCCTGAGCTACCCTTTAAGCGCTTAATAAAGAGTCTGATCGGATGGGCGGGTGCCCAGACTTATCTGAGTCTGCATGGGCACACAACCACATGGTTGGTTTTCTGGTGTCGTGGCTCACTTGGATATACTTACTCATTGAAGTCAAGAGAAAATCCCAGGTCCAGTCTCTTAATCATAGCAGGCTCTGAACTACAAACAGCCTTGGTAAACTTAAGGTTTGTGCATGCTGCTCCATCGCATATGTTGTTCCAGCGACTGTTTAACTCTACAAACTTCTCCTTAACTGCAGCCTTAATATCATCGATATCAATCAAAGTGCAGTCTATGGAGAACTCATACTGCATCACTATACTGACAACAAATTTCTGGTCTGATACAACTGAAATAAATATAGATAACATTTCCATTAAAGTTCCTTATGTAAATTATAGAATTCTGTTGAATACTGTATTTCTTCCTCATTTTTTTTTTAAAAAGTTCTTCAAACCTGTTTTAAGCAAGCACCAAGGAAAGATCAAAACTGTTTGCTTCAGGGAAGTGCTTGGTTAATACAGGTCAGTGTCCACTTAAAATATAACTTGGAGACACGAGATTTTACCTTGTAAGGTTTTTGCTCTATGCAGGTGGCCCTTGGCTGAATAATCAATTTTCATAAATGCATAATTCTAGGTATAAAACCATAAAATATTGTAAGCCTCAAATGCATACTGTTACACAGTCATATGAGTCACATTTTATGATTTCAGACAATGGCACTGGTGACAAGGAAAGGCTCTGATCAGACTGCACTTGAGTGCAGTCTGATTAGAGCCTTCACTTATCACATCAGCCATGTAAGGAATTGGCCCAAACCATACAGCCAACAGCAAGACTTCTATAGACCCGGTGTAAGCAGTAAGGATGATCTGAATATCACATGAAAAAACTGACACACTGTTGAAGTCACATGATGTGTCTCATATGTTTACCTCATGAGCTCATGAGGCAAAAGTTACTCTGAACAGTCAGCAAGTTTACAGTCAGCAAGTTTGGTGGGTAATAAAGGACTGATTTAACTCATAAAACCCCAAAAAGCAGAGGACAATATTTATGTCTGCAAAATTTAAAAAGACTGTTTCAGACAAGCTAAATCATTATTGAGAATTCAAAGACCAGATAACAGAGGTATATAACAGAGTACAGTGAGATTACTTCGGTCAACTGGGACCTAGAAACAACCAACCAACCGACTAGATGGGAAACAGTGTAGCTCTAGATTTTGAGCCACCTCATCAGGATCTAAGCTATTTGCAAATTCAACTGTTTTCTTTTCTGGTGCTTAAAGTGTCAATAATCATGCAATTCATTATCACCCTGTTTTTGTTAGAAGTACTTTGGTAAACAGCCCGGACCTAGACCACAACTAGCTGGTGGGGCTCTCTGTCTCTGGACAACTGGCGGGGCTTAGGGCCCAAAGAAAGAGGTCATTATCAGGGTTCCAGATCAAAAAGCGTTGATGATGGAAAATCAAGATAATATCATCCATATCTTTCATATATGTTATGGCAGCGCACTGGAATCACATCGGCGAGCTGTCACAACATATATCTAAATCTATCCTTCATCTCAAATTATCATCAGGTGCTCCTTATTACCTACATTCCTATATTATACATGTATTGTATTGGACACAGAGACCCAGGTGGCAGGGCTTAAGCCCCAAAGCCCACCCTCTGGATCCATGGCTGGTAGATGGATGATTCATGAACAAGCTCCTAACAACAACAACTCCCCAACTTTTACATGGGAAAAATGGTAGATACTTTACCAGCACATGTTGGCAGAACAAAATTCATATGTGGTTTATTCCAGTAATAGGTCCCAAGAGCACCACATGGCCTGTATTTAGGTGTTGCAGCGGAGACATAATGTGAAGCACCAGCAGTACACTGAAGACCACAGACTCCGTCTCCATCACAATCTGTTATTGTAACATCGGAATCATCCACAGGAGCGGGACAAACATCGTAATCTGAAACAGTGGAAATACAACGGGGCCTGTTCAAAACTAACAATAGTTAATGAGCTGTTTAATTTTTAAATGTATTATATGTAAAAACAATACCATTTTTTTGGCCGAAAAAATGTGAGGAGCTTTTGCCATGCAAAAGCTTCTCGTTTTTTTCAGCAAAAATATTACTGAAATTGATTTTGTGAGTACCTTAAGACTTTTAACAACATCTTGACTTATGACTTGGTTAAGCTAAAAGCAAGAAAAACTAGATAAAGTGAGCAGGGGCTCACGTATACCCCCAACCAGTGCCATTGCCAAACAAAGTCCTAATTACTGAACCCTGACCCCACCCAGGAGCAGACCCCAATGCCTCTCAAGGCATTCAATATCGAAGGAAATGCTATTGAAAAGAATCTGATATATAGCTTCAGAGATATGAGCAAAACGAAAAGTGTATAGCAAAAATAAGACCTAATTTAAGTTCAAATAATTGATCCCTGGCCCTACCCAGAGGCCTGACCCAAATGCTAAAGCATGAGATATCATTAACCAAATATGAAAAGAAAAGGACATGCTGTTACTACACAAATATGAGCAATCCAAAAGGTTTAAGGCAAAACAATGATGTAAACTAAGTCCTTATTATTGACCCCTGGCCCTACCCAGAGGCCTGACCGTGCATCTGAGATATTTCACATCAAAGGCAAAGCTGTAGAGATGTTAGGAACCAAATATGAAAAGAGTCTGATAAACACTTACAGAGACATGAGCAAAGCAAAGGTTTAACAAAAAAACTTTGACGTACCTGAAGTCCTAATTATTGGCCCCTGGCCCTACTCAGGGACATGACCCCAATGCTTAAGCATTTCATATCAAAAGTATTGTTACAGAGATATCACTATCCAAATGTGAAAAGAATCTAACATGTGGTTTCAGAAATCTGGCAACCCAAAAGGTTTAACATAAAACTTTGACGTAAACTAAGTCCTAATTACTGACCCCTGGTCCCACCCAGGGGCCTGACCCAGAAGTTAAGGTATTTCACATCAAAGGCAATGCTATAGAGATATCATTAACCAAATATGAAAATATTCTGACCAGCCGTTACAGAGATAAAAGGTTTAAAGCAAATCTTTGATGTAAAAGTTAACTAACGGACGGACGAACAGACGAATGAACGGACAAACGAACAGACAGTGTGACAAAAACTATAAATAGTCATGTTTCCCATGACATGCCCAAAAAAATTAGGGTTGTAGGTCAGAGAAACTTTTTTTTTCTTTATTTTTTTTTTCATTTTATACCACCAGGTCACAGCTACCTCCTCTTGTACTTAAACAATAATACTCATAAAGAATTTGTCAGGGATCCTCCAGGTGCTACCACTGGACATCAACTGAGAAAAAAAAATATTTCTCCAAAATTGCAAATGATTTGTTATCATTGCACTGAAAGCAAACATAACATAACTGAGCTGCGATTGACTGATTGATTTATTGCTTAACGTCCACGGTAAACAACTATGGTCATGTCGGGACGGTCAGTTAACCTAACCACACTATTCCTGGGCAGGCTGAGACCTCCTAAGCGGTTGTCCAGTACTAAGTGCCCATACTTTCGCCAGTAACTGACAACTGCCCTTCTTGAATCAGCGGAAGGAGAAACAAAAGTATGTGGCCAGACCGGGTTTCGAACCCAGGACCTCTGACTTATGAGTCAGGTGCCCTACTGGTTGCGCTATGCGGCCCGGCAACTGAGCTGCAACATGCAACAAAGTGGTTGTGTACCCAGTGCAGACTCAGATCAGACTGGGCATCCCCCCATTCTGATCAGAGTCTTCGCTGTCCGCATGGAGCTAGCTTAGACCCTTAGCTACCTTTTAAGCGCACAGCGAAGACCCTGATCAGACTGGGCGGATCACAGGCTGATCTGAGTCTGCACTGGGCGCACAACCACTTTGTTGGTTTTCTCGTGTCTCGGCTCAATTAACGTTTGAACTACAGTATTTCTTCGGTTACAACAAATAGGGTTTACCTTTCCCCAAAAAATCTAAAAGATCCAGATCTGTCTTACAAAATGGATCTTTGGGACTGTTTTGGAAGCCAAGACCCCATTTTATGGCTGACTTACACACAACTGATTTACATATTTTATGGTAATTTTGGATGAGTAAACTTCACTTTGGAAAAATTAGCACATTCATGATTTATAGCAATATTAAGGTGTTGTGATTGTACAGTTGAGTTATACAGTTAACTCTAGATATCTCAAACACTGATATCTCAAAGTATCCTTTTACATCAAAGAATATTGTTTGGGCAAATTTCCAATTTTTATTCAAGTTTCAACTCGGGATATCTCAAACTACTTATACCTCAAAGTAAATTTTCTGGGACCAGAAAATTTACTTTAAGATATCAGTAGTTTGGGATAAATTTTGACTTTGAGAATCAAGAATTGACTATTATATTGTAAAAACAGCAACACACACAGACACAAGACTCTATACAAGCATAAAACTTGTGATTTGTTACTTACATTTGATGTAAACAGGGAATCTGCATTCAGCATATCTATTGTTGGCTTCAATGATCACCACAGCACTGTAATAGCCCCAGGTTAAATCTGTCAACAGAAAGTCAGGTGAGTTTCATGACACTTCTGAGATATGCTCTTTTTTATTCTTATTTCGACAAAAAAAGAAAAAAATTACGTTGCATGGACATAGGTACGTCAAGTACCCGCTAGACAGGGTAAGATCAAGCAAGACTATTTTGTTTATACATTGCGATTAGAACTTGTCCACTTGTTATCCTGTTTATTGATGTAGTATTGTATAAGTATGCATGCTCATGGGCCATATGGCTTATTGCATGAAATAAATATCTATCTATCTATATATTGTGGCACCTCATTTTCATATCTGACTACATGAATTTTACTTGACAGTGAACTATAGTGCAACTACTCTGACATCACCTCCAAATATCAGCTACTGCAATGACCCTAAAATTTCCGACACCCAAAAGTTGGACAATTATTGTTCCGAAATTCTTAGAAAGTAGATTTTACATACATTAATGCATTCAAATGATGCTTGGTGAATAGCAAACGTTGTAGAATCTGATCAATCTGCTCCTTGAGGAGCAGTTTGATCTGGGTCTACAATGTTTGCTCAGACCTGTCTGTCTGATTATTTAGGGTCATTACAGTACTGATGCCTTCATAATGATGTCATAACATCAATGACAGTTTCAAGGAATTTTGTGCATACTAGCCAACTAATGTAAGTGCTATAGAGAGTTCCAGATAAGGTGAGGTTTTGAGAATAATTCTAAGAAATTTGTTCATATTTCCGAAAAACATATTTTGTGATCCCTCATTAGAACCATCTCCCTGAGACAGTTCTAATGAAGTGTACAATATATGTTTCTATTCTGCAATATGTAAAATTTTCACTAAATTACCCTTGTTACCCCTTCTTATCTGGGGCACTGGTGCTACAGCAAGGAAATTTGCATATATAGTCAAAAAAAAATAAAAAAATCCTCATTTGGTTAGTCAGTTTCTAGTTCTAAGGGTTTCTAGTGGGTATTTCCATGTTTGTTGTATATTGCATAATATTTACATTCATGGTGTATTTACCGAAAAGCCCTACAGTAAACCATTGGAACGTAATGTAGTTTACATTCCAATAATTACATTGAGACACGCGACGTCAATCACGTCAAAATAAACAATGGCTCTCTATAACCTGATTGGAAGGCAGCAATGTCATGACATCATACATGCTGTTCTGCTGTTAGCACAAAAAACTACGTGTACATGTTTTAATGCTTCAATTTTAGCGCTTAAATAAGATTTTTCATGAAAGATTTGATTGAAACGAATGTAAATATAAGCAATGAAATTAATTTTTCTGATGTTTATTGTGTAAACTACATTGGGTCACTAGCAAAATTTACATGAACCCCCTTCGGGATTCATCCACTTTGCTCGTGACCCAATGTAGTTTACACTTCGAGAAACCTCAGAAAAATGAAATTCATTCCTAAAGAAATTCCTGTAAGCAAACAGTGTTCACCCTGATCAGACACTGTGTTCTGTGGTATCTGAACATCTGCACTGTTTGCATATTATGTTCCCAAAACAGGCTAACTGTCTTAAAAGGATTACTGTCTTTATGGGACTTTTACTCCTAAGCTTATGATTTAGTTGGCATTCTCTTGTTCTAAATTGGGAAGAGTCGGGTGACTTCGTACAGAGGGTAAATTCGGGCAGTGACATTGTTTCCTTTGTATGTCAGTTGTTTGGAACTAAAACAAAAATAACTGGCCAAACAGTGAAAATCCTGATGAGATGGCTCATTATGAGCCATCTCATCTGGATTTTCACTGTTTGCAATGGTATGTCCGAACTCCCCCCCACCCCCGTCCGAAGTTACCCGAATCTACCCTACTCACATACCTTCAGGAATAGTGTGCAAAGGTTCAGCTCCGTTTGTATATATTGCATTGATCCTATCAGTCAGGAGTGTCAGGCTGCTACGTCTAATGATTCTTTCAGCAGATACTTTCTCATATGGCATTGAATCACAGTTTAACACAGGTACAGACCTGTCAGCTGTGGAAAAAAAAAACTACAGTTAATGCTCAACATTGATATGCCAAAAAGCTAAGCATGAAAACTGGGCTTTGTCTTGTTTTACCACTAAAGATGTGCGGGTACACCTCCATGTTTGTGTGCAATTTTTACAAGGTCATCATTTGAACAATCTTGGTAGTACTCATGTACCTGATGCTACATACCAAGTTTCAAGGCCATTGGTCTAATAGCTCTGGAAAAGAAGATTTTTTTGAAGGCTTTTACCATATATTCCCTAACTTTTCAAGTCCTTTCCAAATTTCCCTGACCAGTCACTAAGTTCCCTGACTTTTCCTTGACCTGACAGAAAAGTCGTTTTCCAGATGTTTTCCCTGACCTTGACAACCTTGCAAAGCCTAAGTTTTAGTTTTTCAAACAAGTTTCAGCCATAAAGTTCTGGCTTATATAAAATGAGATAGTCAGGCATATGCTCTGTTTCTTTGAACTACATGTACCAAACATCATTTGGGCCAGGACATGAGAAAACAAACAAAGTAGTCGTGCACCCAGCGCAGACTCAGATCAGCCTGGGCATCCACATAGTCCAATCAGACTTTTTGCTTAGCGCTTAAATGGCAGCTAAGGGTCTAAGCTATCTCCATGCGGACAGTGAAGACTGATCAGACTGGGCAGATGCCCAGGCTGGTCTGCGCTGGACGCACAACCACTTTGTTTGATTTCTAGTGTTGCGGCTCATTTATAACAACTGCATTTAACCGGGGCCTAATTTCTCTCTTCTTCGATTCGGTTTTTAACAGACTAGACTCTATAGTATTAGCGAAATACAGGAATATAATAAATGGCATGCAGAAAAAATCATGACTAGACTTTTCAGTCTCAAGTGATGTACAGATATAACCTCAGAGTAAGGTATTTATCTTCCCTTGTGTGTCTTTAAAATCTCTTTTAGCGATTTTCTTTTTTTCACAATATCAGTAGACACATTTTTATGTTTAAACTGAACATACCACTGTATAAATCTTCAGGAAGTTCTTGGGTCAAGAGCCTTGCAGACTTAGTGAGTAGATAATTCCACCATCCCTGAGTAATAATGCCAGGCGGTGAGTACAACTCAGAAGCATAAGCCTGAGCAAATTCACTATTAGAGAGTGCTGTTTCCCAGACAGTGACTCGTTTGAACTCAGCAACCATGTCAACATCACCTAGCACTATCTGGCCACTGAAATATTAAATAAAATTAATAAGAGACTGGAAATAACCCTTTTTTGACCAGTAGACTTATCCATTCTTGCCTTTTGGATATGCCTATTTCTAGTTTTAGGGGTTTCTGGTGAATGTATTCACTTTTATTGTATTTTTCATAGAAATTTCTGTCAGCAAACAGTGTTGACCCCAATCTGACGCCACATTCTGAGGTGTGTGATTAGGGTCAACACTGTTTACATATGTCAGCAAAACAGGTTTCCAGTCTAAACAAGACCTGTCACAGGGACAGGATAGCTTGCCTGACAGCGCCTTGCCCATCACATAAAATCTTAAACGTAAAACTTTGACATTTTGCTAACGCCCCCGCTGCCGTCGATGCCAGGGGTAGCTCTTCCTGAACTTTGTGCATGTGAGCTAAAAAGGGCCTAAATAAAATGATAGGTCTCTTGTTAATTCATTCTACACACATCATTGTCTTACAGCTATGTGACATGTGGCAGTGACATTACAAAAACCATCATGATATTATGATTGCATCATAATCTTTAAAGTACCAAACAGCAGATGACACAAAATTTATATTTACAATAATTTCAAAAAATGTTTTTTTTCTGATCCATAATATTGAGAATTCAAAGATTAAACATCAAATAGCGAAGAGCAGTTAACTGCAAGGGTATACCAAACATATAACTGATAGTGTAATAGGAAGTAAAATAACAAATGCACCCAAAGGTCCCTATGATCCCATCTTTATTCTGATTGTGAGCTTGACCTTTGGCATGGGAATCTTAATCTTGTGTGTGATACTCCTTCTCATTACCCCTTGCTTTTCAGTGAAGTTCAATCAAATTCACAATATTTTGTAACAATATCTGGCATCTGATCCATGATTGTGACCTTACATGTGAGTATTTTAACCCTAATCTTGGTTGAGACATACTTTCTTATAAAGCTTTACCTTTCTGTGAAGTTTGATTGAAATTGCTTACAAATTTTCTGAGTAATCTTGGGACACAGTTTAATATTTGACAAAATTAATTTCTGCAATTTTTTTTGGGAAATTAGACTCAACTTATCTCTCACCCTTGACTGTGACCTTTGAAATTTGATCAAATTCATGTCAATAGTTTTGAGCAATCAGACACAATTTGAGCTCTTTCACCCGATTGTGACTATCACCTTGGGTGTCAGCTTCCACACAATTTCTCATTACATTTACTTTTCTGTGAAGTGAAATCAAATTAGTATCAGAAGTTTCTGAGAAGAACAATTGTTGAGAATTGTGAAAACATGATTTGACCTTTGCCCCCCAACTATGACCTTAACCTTGTACTTCAAAGTCTAAGTTTGTATGTGTTACACATTCTTATTACCATTCATCTATCTGTGAGGTATGATGAAATTCATTTCGGTAGCTTCTAAATAATTGCAAAGACACATTTTGCTCTGGATGGACAGAATCCGATAGTGTAATCTAAATCCTTTGGCTCTGAAAGACTTGCAACATGCATCAGGGATTTCAGTCTTGTCTTCTTCAGCTATAAAATTGGGTTTTCTCTCACCTAACAATACCAAAGATCTAGATCCATCTTTTAAGATTTTTGAGATTGATTTGGAGGGGAGAAAACCTCATCTTATAACCAAAGACTTACTTTGAAAATCCTTTTCACTTTTATTGAAAGGAAAAGATAGCTAAAATTTTCTGACCTTAGTTGACAGCTAGCAGCCATAAATAAATATTCTAGAAACACAAGGTAAATAATTCCACTTTTCCCCAAGTGCCCACTCAGATCTTACTTGAGATTGTCAAAATCCAGTGTAGTAACTCCAGGTAGCATTTGTGGGTCTGAAACCTCCACAGCATTGATGGTGTACGACACCTGTCTGTCAGCAGTCAATGATACACCAATATGATACCACTCAGCTCTCTCCAGGGGTGGGTCAAAGTTAAGAGTAACACTGTCACCGCTGTACGTCAGCATTACATTCTCACTAGTGATTGATAAGTCAAGCTTGGGGGCTGCATCCCTCAATGGAAATAGCATTTCACTCCTGTAATAAGATGTAGAATATCATAAAAATTCTAAAAACTGGGACAAAAAAAATAAGAGTAGCTGTCCTAAAATAGTCCTAAAGATCAAGGCCCCGTTGTTCAAAACTAACGACGTCGTTAGTTAACGTTTCATTAAAATTTCAAACATTAATATTTCAAATACACCAATATTTTTTTGGTTGAAAAAAATGTGAGAAGCTTTTGCAGTGCAAAAGCTTCTCACTTTTTTTCAATAAAAATATCAGTGTGTTTGGTAATGAAGTCATAAAACACTTAACAGGTTGACCTCTTAACGAGCTCGTTAGGCTAACGATGCTTTGAACAATTGGGCCCCGTCATTTTGATTTTACAAAGGAATGATGCATCAAAAAGATGCAGATGGCATCCAAAAGATGCAGATGGAGTGGCAAACAGTGTAAACCCTGCATTGGTTTACAATGTTTGCTCAGACCTACCTGTCCCAATACTTAGAATTTTTACAGTAGACAGTAAATGTGTAGCTACAGACCAACTCACTCAGGCAGGCAGCAAGGTATTACAAACAGTTCATGTTTCATCCCTCCATTCGACTTTAAGTAATTTCCTATGGTCTGTCCAAGTCTGCAGAGGGTTGCCACGTATCAGCCACTTTATTATTCCACAACATTTCCTTCATTTTGAGTTTTCAATACCCTTTTTACTGAGTCAAAAGTTAATAAATTATACCCTTTACTTCAACAGTGCTAACTGAATAGTTAGGGAGCAAATTCTTTCCTGAACGAGCAGCTCCCAATAAGGAGGAATATGTGCCTGGACTATCTCTCTAGACCGTACATTCAGAACAAGTATATTTCTGAAGACTTTATAGCCATTTATTTTCGAATTCCTTGACTTTTCAAGTCCCTTCCCATTTCCATGACCAGTTTAGCTGAGTATGAAGAAGTCAGAGAGACTTATCTTGGTGTCGACGACTGGTAAAATGAAATTTTCTCTGCTTATGAATATGAAAATGCCAACATTAGTTGGCATTTTCATATTTATCAGCAGAGAAAATTTTGTGCTCAGCTGAGTTGAGCATGAAAAAAAGTTTCATAACCTTGGATGGCTGCCCAACTTACCCAACAAGTCTCAATAAATCATACGTATAACCCTCTAGTGGATTATGTATACGAAACCATAGCATGACTGATAATGTCTCGCCTGACATCCTAAATGGTGACCTTAATTTTGGAAGATCTTCTGAGAGGGAAGCAGGAGTGCCTCCGCCATGTGAATCCCTTTTTCTCCTTCTCATGTTTTCAGCTGCAGCAGCATCTGCCACCAGAATGATGTACCCAGCTCCAGAAGTATCAGAACCTTGGTCAGAAATAAATACTTCTGTTATTTAAGAAATCATTTCTCCTTACCCGTGAATTATCGCAGATTAACACGTTGTTGGAGGGCAGATCACGAAATATTAATTCACGATGGCTGCACGCCAGAGTGAATTAATATTCATATCTGCCCGACAACACGTGCTAATCTGCAATAATTTACTGGAAAGGAAAAATTATTTCGATTAAAACATTATATACTATCAAATTGCATGGATATTGCTACATTTTCTAATGGACTCTTTTGAGGCGGAAGTCACCAGAAGTTAAATGTTTACGTTCAACATCATCATGGTGCGAAATGTGCATGACGAGCATGAACAACTTGATTTATCACAAATTTTCACATGGTGCCACTTCCTATAGGCTCTATGGGGAAAACGTCAACGTCATGTTAGAACAAGCAATGGCAATTACTGCTACCATATTTATTTGCCTACAAGACAGTATTTTTCCACCACTAAAATGACCCCAAATATCTTAATCAGTCTTTGAGATAGAGCTTTTTCCTTCGATAACAACAATCCATATATCCTTATAAGATGGAGCTAGATTTTTGGGATTGTTTTAGAAGTGGACGAGTTTTTCTCTTCAAAAACAATCCCAATAATCTAGATCCATCTTATAAGATGGATCCATCTTATAAGATGGATCTAGATTTTTTGGATTGTTTTAGAATGGGATGAGTTGTTACCTTCGAAAACAATCCCAATAATCTAGATCCATCTTCTAAGATGGATCCAGATTTTTTGGATTGTTTTAGAAGGGAATGAGTTTTTTCCCATAGAAAACAATCCCAATAATCCAGATCCATCTTCTAAGATGGATCTAGATTTTTTGGATTGTTTTAGAAATACAGAAAGTCAAGCAGTGCATGTACAATCATTACCAATATTCTGACTAGACTGTGTCTGTCATAGAATAGTGCTTTATGCAGCTTAGATTTTCGACATGTGGTGGCTAGCTAGGTAAATAAATCAGGGAGTTGCTTTCATGATGCCTTTAATCTTTGCAATCCCTAGATACAAAGTGACCATCATACTTCATACACATTTTTTGTTGCTTAAAATGTATTTGAGATGCGACACGACAAAACCAACATAGTGGTTGTGCGCCCAGTGCAGACTCAGATCAGCCTGGGCTTCCGCCCAGTCTGATCAGAGTCTTCGCTGTCCGCATTGAGGTAGCTGTGACCCTTAGCTACCCTTTAAGCTCTTAGCGAAGAGACTGATCAGACTTGGCGGATGCCCAGGCTGATCTGAGTCTGTGCTGGGTGCGCAACCACAATGTTGGTTTTCTCATGTCGCGGCTCATTTTATAAATTTTTCATGGCAAACAGAACACTCAAACTAGGAAAGAGACACAATTTTGCAAAAAAATTTTTACACACTATCTTTACATGTGGAAGCCTAGAACAAAATTGCCAGTAAGATCTACACAGCAGAAAGCCACACCATGTGATTTCCAACAATGTGGCATTGGTGACAAGCAAAGGTTCTGATCAGACTGCACATAAGTGCAGTCTGAACAAAGCCTTTGCTTGTCACTTCAGCCATCTATGGATGTGACCCAAGCCATAGAGCCAACAGTGAAGTCTCTGATTACCATGTACAAATAAGACGGATGATCTGAATATCACATGACAAGACTGCCACATTGCTGGAAGTCACATGACAAGTCTCATTTGTATTAAAGTTGACTCCCTTGTGAAAATGGTAGACAAACCATGGACTTGTTGTACCCATACATCTTAAGACTTAAAGAGCCATAAAAGTTAGCTTACAGCCTAGCTCCATATGAGGCAGCTCATTATGAGCCGCCTCATCTGAATCTACACTGTATGCCCTCTAGCCTTTGAATTGCCAATATGATATACAGTAGAACTTCATTGGCTCGAACAGGCTTGGGACCATGAAAGTTAGTTCCAGCCAAGGGTAGTTCTAGCCATCCAGGGTTAATTTCCATATAAAGGGATCTCTAGGGACAAAGAAAATAGTTCTAGCCAGGCAGGGTGAACAAACCATCAGGATTTGAGCCATTGAAGTTCTACTGTAGCTTGGAGCAACATTTTTTTTAATTCTGCTGACGTAATTTTGTCGCCTGCTTTATGGGCGCTTTGAGAGTTAAGCCAGTTTTGTGACTATATAGCTTGATGATTAATTCTTACGACATGTGCCGCCCAGGACCTCTCTTCCCATTGGACACTGGCAGTAGTACTCCGCCTCACTGTGTCTGCAGGTGGCCTCACTTGGACATGGGTCATCGTCATCAGAACAGGGATTAGCAGCGATTTCACACGTTGTACCACTATATCCTTCAGTAAAACATAAAATGAGAAAATGAAAAATCAGTATTTCCCGCCAAAAAAATGCGGAGACATACGTCTCCATGGACTAAGATTCAAGTGATTTGTGAATAGCTCTGGGACACTTGATTTCAAACAGTGATCAAGGGACAAAAGTCTCCATGGACTAAGATTCAAGTGATTTGTGGATAGCTCTGGGACACTTGATTTCAAACAGTGATCAAGGGACATACATCTCCATGGACTAAGATTCTGGTGATTTGTGGGTAGCTCTGGGACACTTGATTTCAAACCATGATCAAATCAGAGTAGTAAGGCGAAGAAAAAACCCTGCGGATTTCATTGCATGTTTAAAGAGCCATTGCTATGGATAAGAGAAACATCTGATGACGATTCTGAAAAAAAAAGAGCCCTGACACGACAAAACCAACAAAGTGGTTGTGCGCCCAGTGCAGACACAGATCAGCCTGTGCAGCCACCAAGTATGATCAGAGTTTGTACTGTTGGCATGGAGGTAGCTTAGACCTTTAGCCACCTTTAAGCGCACAGCAAAGACTTTGATCAGACTGGGCGGATCAGACTGATCAAACTTTGTTGGATTTGTCATGTCGTGGCTCAAATATCAATAAAGAATATACCAGTTTTCCGGCCCTCATTAGGAATGAAACTGCTCTAATCACCCCTGGTTAACTATATTTATACAACGGCTGTTACAAAACTAGAATTGTTTTTCTACGAAAAAACAGAATGTCTCCCCCCTTTTTGATGTCAAAAGGATCAGTCATTAAGACGCCAAGGGAAAAACAATATGTTTCCCTGCCCTGAAGCAGGGATTCATAATAAGTAAAAAGTATAAATGCAAGAGTTATAGTTGTTATGCTCTGCATGTCATGTAATGTTGACTGATATTCATATTTAGTTTTTGATGGGAATAATTTTATTTACAGTTTATACACAAGAATTTGTTAATTCTCAATTTCATGTGCAGTTTTATTTAAAATTGCTTGGGGTGGAATCAATTTCTGAGTATCTTTTGTATATGTATGCTAAGTTTTACATACACCCTGATCAGTCTGTTTCAGTTGTTGTTATTTCAGTCAGTTGTGTATTCAGCTTCAAATATCAGTCTTATGTAACATTTATATAACTGTCTGGAGTGCAGGTGTCCATTTGATTCTACAGTTGTTTTGTTTTCACACTAATCTTATCAGTGGTCATCCTATTGGGTGAGGGTGTGGTTATGCTTGGCTGAGTGACCAATCAAATAATTTTGGTTACTGAGTCTGGAGAGTAGTTCACTGTTCAGTTGTGACTTGATAATTGTTGGGTGCACATGTTTTTTCTTAGCTATTATTATTGGAATCCATGAGTCTTTACTCTTACTGCATCCTGTAGGGAACTAGTTCTCAGTCATGAATGTTTCAGCAGATGTCTGATTTTTCTTTGCCAGATCATTATATTCACTATGGTGATTTGTCAAAGAATTTGTTTTTGGTCTCCCCATCACACTAGTGATGTGGAGACCGAGAAGCGTTCTTTTTTCTATTGCAGAGCGTGATCACGTGTCTGAGAGGAATATGTAAAATTATGGAATAAATGCTTTAGACTTTGATTAGCTCAGAAGGTGAAATAAATCAGTGTCTGAGGAAGACATATATTGTTTACTGTCATGTGATGCCATCATAGAAGTTGATAAATCTTTCACAATTGGAAGACTTTCAATCCTTAACTCAAATTATACTGACATATAGTGTATACAGAGGTTGTTTAACATGTGTACTTTCTTCAATCTGGAATAACATATCACATAATTTGAATGAATAATCTGGAATAACATATCACATTAATTTGAATGAATTGTGTTCAAGCTTTAATTTACATTAGGAATACTTTCAAGATCAAACTTGTTTCAAAGCCACCGACAAATCCTACTGACATATATTATTTTCAGAGGTTTTGACATGCTTCGATCTGGAATAATGTATCATATAAACTTGAATAAAATAGTGTCCAAGTTTATATTCATCCTTTGGAGTGTATACTGCTTCTTCAGCAGTTGTGTAAGCTGCATGTATCGTTTGTGCCTGCAGTGTATTCAAACTCAGTTTAGCTCATTAGCTTGTGCTACACTTACAATGCAATATAACTGTGGATGTTTAATACATATATGTTAGTGAACATCTTGTCCTGATAGCCTGCCAACGACCAATAGTGGACAATCTAGGAATCTTTGAGATGGAGTGCATTTATAAAACTGAATGACAGGTATTACATACAACTTCAGATACTTTCAGGAAATACTTTGTGTTTTAACAAGTATTCAAACACCCATTCTGATGTTCAGAGCATATTCAGATGGAACCTGACAATTCAGCATGTACATTTAACTCAAGAAATAAGGTGCAGGAAGGAATTAGACTGCTATAAATGTGTTTAACATGACAATCATACAAGTGGAAACTTCCAAAGTTGCATAATTCTGTCACAAACAAAACTAAAACTGATTGTGGGGTACAATCAATCATAAATCAGCCTAGACTCTACTGCTTAGGAAAGAAACTTGTCATTGACATTGTTTTGTTTTAACCTGTGATAAGAACAGTGACATTATCAAATAAATAAGTCTAGGTGTGTATACTACCATTTCAGATAGGGAAACTCCAGAGGCTTATCCCTGTTATCAAAGTTTACTTTCCTGAATTTACTTCTGTGACTCCTTGTATGGGGTCCACTGTCATCCTCTTAGACATTCACTTTTTGACCTGATTTGTGTCGGCCTCTTCAAGCGCACACCACAATTTATGAGGCGTAGGACTATAAATGCAAATGTTTTTCCAAGAGCTGAAGATGCTATGGAAACTTGCTTTTTTCAGTTGTAAGGTCTATAGCCTTCAGTGACTATAAGCAGCTTTTCTCTGATACTGAACTTTTAAATTTTTCCTTCAATGTCTATTAAAATGTGCACTTACAGAAAGAAGTTTACTACTTATGGTTGTCACCATTTTGAATGGTACATATTAGAAAGCTGTGTTCTGCGCTAACTGTCAATAACTTGTATCTATTAGTACAGTCAACCCTCTTTATAACCACCTTTACAACAGCAAATACTTATAATGTCATTTTGTTATGCTTGGAATGGCTATTGTGCAGAGCTGGTATTCTCTATAACAGTAATTCAGTTAATATCAAGATGTTTGGGAACAAATGCCTTCATGGTAAAGAGGGTACACTGTACAGAATCATATGTCTGCATTATATAGTAAAGCTAGAATTTACTGTTGTCTTTACGGTAAGAAAATTCATCATATGGTCAGCTGTTTTTGTGTCAGGTGACTGAATCATTTTATTCTGTGGTCCATTAATTCGTGCGAAGTGTTCAGAACTATTACTTGTTATGAGTAGAGTTGTAATATTGTTGTGTGTATGAATACTGTTTGGCACAATATACAGATGAGGTATTTTTTGGATGAGGTCGACGTCCTGTCCTGAGGTATGCTTTAGCATGGCTTCGACTCACGTTCCAGAGTATTTTTTCCTAAAAGGTTTTTTCTCTGGTTTTCGTGACCGGCTAGTATACTTGAAGGGGCGTAAAATACCCAAGCGAGTAGCGGAGCATTCTTTCAGTTTCCTACGAAAGAAAAATGTTAGTTGTGCCAGGCAACAATTCATTCACAACATACATGTAATTCTGCTATATTAAAGTTGTTTTAATTTCCCTGTACATGATTTTTCTTGCTCTGTTCAGTGTGCATGCCAGCAAAATAAAAATTAACTGATTTATGATGACAAAAGTATAGTTCAGGCCATAGTTTTATGTTGCATAATTACAGGCACTTGAACAGTCTTGTTGGAGATAGGGTTTGGGATCTGATTCAGTCAGTTCCTAAAGTGTAGTTACTCTTTAAATTTATTAATATTGAACAATAGGTATATGCTCTTGTGCCTTATGGTCATGACGAGGCCACCTGTTGCGTAGTGACCACACAAGTGACCACTGCCCGGGTGGCTTGGGGGTATAAGTACAACTCAAGTCACTGGTCTATTTTCTAAGTCATTTTATCTAAACTCTTTAACCACAGGAGCCATTCTACACCATGCACACTCGTATACAAATGTATCAACTGATCAAGAAGACTACTACTGCATATTCTCCCCGCAACCACACTCTCTCCCCCTTTTATACAGACTTCCGAACCTCTATTTTTAACAATATACATTATGTCACTTACTAATAATAATGATTCCATCTACCAGACTTCGCCTTATAAGGAGACTTTCGGTGACCAAGAACTAATTTTAGGATGCAAAACTCAGTCAATTCTATGACGTATATTGACCTGACCGAAAAACTGTTATCTAATTTATGGCTGAAATAGTGTCAAAACCGTCTGGCAAAGGGTAATAAATTGTCTGGATTCTAAGTAAACAAAGTAATAAAAACTGATACCTGTCTAACCCACCCATGATTATGAACTCAGAATAGCAGAACAAGATAACCTTATCAGAAGCTACTACGTCATTGCCCTACATCTCAAGAGTACATTTTAATATAATTAAGACAATTATTCTACACTGATTTTACTTGCGGATTTTAGAGGCAACTAGCCATTACGCAACACCCGCCCTTTTCTACGGGATATTTTTTTAAATTAATTATTGAATAAAATATCAAGGATTATGAAACTACTGGTAGGTGACATATATTATAGCTTTACAATAAACTTTACATGTCAATCTAACTAACGGTAACATACAAAATATCATGAAGAAACAACTTATACATCTTTAAAAATGATTGTAAACAGAACAATGTTAAACTTTGACAATACATATTTAACAGTATTCCTCACTTACCTCCCCTCCTGTGGTTTTCCATGCACAAGTTAAATTTCCATGCACACCGCTAAATGAGTCTTTGACTACAAACAGACTAATGTCACTACGTAAATCCTTATTATGTTATATGTATTGTACAATCCTTTCAGTGTCACGTCTCACTGTCACAGTTTAAAAAAAAAACTTCAGTCCAACGAAAACCCGTCAATGTCCTCCACTCGGGAACTCTCTGCCCCAGCTGGCAGAAACAAGATCTCCGGCTCGCCCTCGTCGTCCTCACTCAGGGGCGGCGCCCCAGCCGCCTCCCATTCATCGCCGTCCCAGTCTCCCGCTTCCCAGGTAGAAGTGTCCAGCGAACTGGACACTTCATCCTCCTGATAATCGTACAAGACAGTATCATCACTGTCCGTACTACTGATTGTTATCACGGATGAAGCATCATCTTCCCAGCTTGGCTCTGACTCCTGCCTCGCTATCTCATACGGCGGCCCATGGGCATGTCCTTGCCCATGGGTGAGCTGACAAGCCTGTGCCGACCATGTGATCTTTGCCATAACCATGGCCCCGTCCAATCCGGTTAACCCGGCTTTCTCTACTTCCTCCCCGGACATATTGTCCCGTAAATCCTGTACAGTCACTAGTCGCCAACACCCTGGCTCGAAACTGCTTTGATAATCTATTGAAGCTGCCATATTTTCACGTTACTAAATAATACTAATCCGAATAATGTTAAAATAATGTTTGATTTCAATTTCCGAGAGAACTGCATTTATAGTAAATTGTATAATGAACAAAGTTTGAATTTGGCTCCTGTATCAGATTTTTGACAGTTATTATTTTCTCTGTCTGGCACCTTTGATTAGGCAAGATTTTATACCCTAATTATAATCGCTTAACTGTCGATTGTTTCTAAAATTTCTCGATTGTGTGCTGATTACGAAATATAGTCTTCTATCTCCTGCTAATTAATTGAAACATCTGGCTCCGTTTGCTTTCTTTTGGAAACACCTCATTTTAATTGTATTTTCTATGAAATTTGTAACTTCTTAAAGAAAAGAAGGTAAGCTTGTAAAACAAAGTTAAGCTAGAGACAACCGACTGTCTGTCCGTCTGTTCGTAACAATGAGGGCTGACCAACAAGTTTTAATGCTCCACCACTGGTTCACACATGTATTTCCCATGTACACGTTGTCCGCACATATCGTTATATACTAGTGTACATGTCACTTATAACATAATATGTCCTAAGATTAAAATGGTTTATTTATAACACATATATATTGCATAACTTCACTGTTTGTAAAATATACTTTGTCCACTATGTACAAGATTGTAGTGTCCATCATTTTGTAAATTATTACTGTGATGGCACGTTACCCACCCTAGGTAAACTCGGATAAAGATGTTTTAGAACCGAGTCCATAGTAACCTCGTTTGTCGGTGGGGCAGACTGTCCACTGCCCTGAAGAATAGTCACTCCATCCGTTTCTTTAGAGTAGGACACCGAAGGTTGGTCACGTGGTTTGTCTTTGTCTACCTTAATTCTGTCAACACAGAATATGGCTAGCCGTTCGCAACAACCAGGGGCTTCATGGGGTAGTGTTTTCTTATTTCTCCGATATCTTAAGTACAAAAATATCAATCCCCCTGCTATGATACAAATGCCGCTGTTAATTATTATGTATGCCCATAATGGCCAGGAGTTGTCCTGAATTTGCACCCTATGCATGCCCCGCAATTTTAATATTAAATCGTCCATGGGTATTTGCTTGATCGTGCTTAAATTCGTGGGTATTTCAATTTTCGTGAAGTTCGGAAGAGCTTCTTTCAAAGGGTTCCAAATGCGAAATTTAGTCTCGTTTTTGAGTTCGATTAGATTATTAAAGGGGTCCATGATGGAAACATGCTCCTCAAATTGGTAGTAGGGTGGTAAATTTAAGAAATTACTAGATCCTGAACACCCAGGTCTTAGTCTTATAACATCTATGGGCGGATTCAGAGTTTTAGTTTGCTGTGTCAGAGCAGATTTCCTGCCTTCATTTTCGGTACATACGATAGAAAAGGTAAGAGGTTCTGTTAGGCTCACCACCCACTGACCCACGGACAGGTATTTTGCTTGTGGCAACACGCTATTAGGGGTCACTACCCTATGACAATACGCATCTATGTACGCATTGTTCTTGAAGAATAAGGCTAAAATGCACAAGCGATGTAAATTGACAGGGAGTACCGCGTTTCTAGGTGTACAGTATCTCATGACGGCATTGCTGCAAGCCTGTACTTCATCAGCAGTCAACAGAGCATATCTGTTTCGTTCTTTGTTCATCAAAAGTCCAGCATATTGAACATCGTATGTAGCTACCATCTCTGGTAAACTTTGTGTAGTTGAGGATGAATTGACCCAGGGGAGTGGTAAAACATGTATTTTATAAACTTCATACTCCCCATTTTGGTCAAGCAAAGGAATACTTATAACAACAAGTATTTTATCATCATGTAAAACCGTTTTGCAGATCAATGTGCGATAAAAGTACCAAATGTCTGTCTCCGGATCCTCAGGAAGTTTAAGTGAAAAGGGCAATTTCGTTTTTACTGTTAGCAAGAGCTGTTTCAAGTTTTTAGGAGTTATCAAACTTGGACTTAAATGATTAAGAGATAACATATTAAGCTCTAGTCGTAAATTTTCTAAATAAAAGTTAGCTCGTAAAATGGCATCTTTGATGCCACTGATGATAAGATCCATTTGCGCATATACATTTATAAATGTCTCTACCTTTTCCAAACGTTTTTGAATAGCTTGTGTCAGGGCCGTTAGTTGCTGATCGAAGAGGTTGACACATTTTACTAGATCAAGTATGGCCATGCGATTTTCCGCTATTTGTGTCCTGGAGACGTTAAGTATTGACATTTGTTCCTCAAGCATATGTACTATGTCTTGTTGATTTCTTGACAGTTCAGTGAGGGCTCGTCTTACGTCCTCAAGGTCACTTTCTGAAATAGTGCCGAACATGAACGACATTATTTTTCCGACCACAGGTAAGATACTCCTGCGATCCCTTGACCCCAGCGATTCATAATCAGAATAACTTTGTAATATGCCTTCAAGAACTTTATCTAGGGAATCAATTTCTGCACGTAAATTTGTAAGTGTATTAGAAAAGCTCTGTTGCTTTGGACCACTGTAGTGGTCAATCATTGTTTCTGTTATTTTTGACATTTCATCTATGTCTGCAGCAACCCGTGCAAGGAAGTACTTAAAGGGCTGTAAATCTTGTACAAATGTTATTAGCCATCTAGCACGTGTAGATGTGATGTCATTTACTTTTTGGAATACAACATTTTCATGTACGATTACCCCCACGGCATAGCCAATTAATGACAGGAGAATAAGGAGACGCATCTTCTGTGCTACCACTGTCTGTCTCCTGCAACGAAACAGACACCTTAGATTAGGTCTCAGCCTCTGTTTACTGAGTATCTATTACTATTCTTTATATACATAAAATTATTAAACCGAAGCCATTTACTTTCAGAACATTCCAGCAATAGCGCTGAGCAGGGTTCTAACTTTGGCATTCCGACCCTTCTCAGATCGTTTTCTCTTTTTTGTACCAGTCTGACCTACCATTTCAGGTTCGACTTTACCCTTTTTAACTTCTTCAATTAACATTGAATCTGAAAGTTCATAATCCACTGTAGCCTCTGAATCTGCATCGCTTGCAGTTAACATATCGTCTGATGCATATGCGGTTTCGTCGTTTTCACGCAGTTCTCGCTCTCGAACGCGCTTTGCTAGTTCCATTTTAGGAATATTATCCTCAGCATCGGAATCTTCTCGTTCCTGGCGAGCAAGATCAACAAGTTTTTGTTGCGGATTCTCAGCAGATTCCGATTCTGAGGTATCTGTTTCTGACGAATCATCGTCTGACATTGGCGGCACCACATATGCAGCCTTACGACGTGGTTGACCTGTATCGGTTTTTGGCATATGCCAAGTGTCAACCTTTGCTAATTTGATATCATCAGCGTGAGCGTCAACTGTTTTACCGTCCAGCTGATTCTTTAACAGATATGTCACGGGCGATTTTTGCTCAATTATCCTATAAAATGGTCGCCAGCGTCCTTCTATCTTTGTACGAACGTGCTTTTTGTGAAATACCGGATCACCTACGTTATATGTCACATCTTTGCGTTTCCTATTTGCATACTTAGCTTGCTTACGCTGCTGTTTTCTGAGGCGTCCATGAACAAGCATAAATGCTTTATGTTGCTCTTGGAGTGCAATCTGATAGAGATCCTCACCATGATATTTTAGCCGGGGCTTCAGCAAGTTATCGATAGGTAAGACGACGTCACGTCCATATAACAAGTAATATGGTGTATATTCTGTCGCCTCACTAACATTGAACCGTATGGCAGCCAATACTTGGTTCAAATGGAGGTCCCATGTATCTTGTCCGTCCTGAAGCCGTTTAGCCAAAATATCATGCAATGTTCTGTGAAATCTTTCCATTTTTGAATTGCTGTTAGGATGGTAAAACGAAGTAGTGACATGGTGGATGTTCATAGCTTGAAGGGTTTCCCTTACGACCCTATTAACGTTCTCAGAACCATTATCAGTCACTATTTCTAAAGGACAACCAAAGCGAGGATATATCTCTTCTATAATTAAATGTGCTACTGTTTCTGCTGTTTTATCAGCCACTGCAAAAGCTTCTGGCCATCCGCTGTACCAATCAACAAAGGCAATAATGTATTTATTACCAGACAATGTTTTTGGATAGGGCCCCGACAAATCCAGACTTAGTTTGGCAAAAGCATATGGTGGTATGTCTGCATTTTGCAACAATGGTTTTGTATTTTGACCTGTCCTAGTTTGACAACTAACGCATTTTGAAACATATTCGTACAATTCTTGAAATAAATTTGGCCAAAAGTATTTCTGTCTTATTGCGTCATATGTCTTTTGCACGCCCATATGACCGTTGTCATCATGGTATTGTTTTACTACCATTAGTCTTAAATGTTCAGGAATAAAAAGACGTAGCGTTGGATTATCATTTGGATCTGAAAGATAGTAAAGTATGCCATTTTCGACAAGATACCGTTGCTTAATAGTTTTAGATGGTTCCCCTTGCCCTAAGACTGTTCTGAGTTCCGTAATGTTCTTATCCTTGTTTTGTTCTAAGGCCATATCTAAACCCTTGATATCACATTCTGGGATATCTAAATTTTCCTTCACTGGCAAGCTGCACCCAGCGAAATCCTTAGGATTAATCTCGTTAGAATTGATTGCACCGACTTCAAAAGCATTGTCATTTATGTCGAGTTCAAAGTGCTCTACCTCATGCTCTTCCCCTTTAATCTCAGGTTTACGTGACAGTAAGTCAGCACAGGTATTTTCAGTACCAGCAATGTATTCAATCGAGCAATTGTACCCTGCCATTCCTAAAGCCCAAAGTTGTATTTTCTTATTTTGCATTGGAGACTCAAGTAAATATTTTAAGGGTTTATGATCCGTTTTGATGACAAATTTCGCGTTGTGAAGATAGTAATCCAGTTTCTGCAAAGAATAATGAATTGCAAAAGCTTCCTTTTCAATAGTTGACCATTTACATTGAGTCTTGCTCAATTTATGGGAAAGATAATAGATAGGTTTTTCATTTTTGACATTTGGCAAAAAGATATCTTCCTCATCACACTGCTGGGTCAAGCACGCCCCTATGCAGGAATTACTTGCGTCTGTATACAGGGTGTATGGTTTGTTAGGATCTGGGTAGGCTAATAAGGGCACCACTGTAAGACTTTGCTTCAAATATTCAAAACTATTCTGGCAATTTCCTGACCACTTGAACCTAGCATACTTCCGAGTTAGGTCGATAATGGGCTCAGCTATCTCTGAAAAATTTGGTATGAATCGGCGGTAATATGAACACATTCCAATGAAAGACCGAACTTCTCTGACACAAGTTGGAGCTGGGAGCGACCTGATAGCCTCTACTTTCCGAGGATCGGGGCTTATTCCTTGGTCATAAATAATGAACCCTAGATACTGGGTCTCTAATTGTAGAAATGAACACTTTTTCAGTTTTAATTTCAGCCCATGTTGACGTAACCTATCAAAAACGGTCTCTAAATGAAACATGTGTTGCTCCAAAGTTTCACTGTATATCAAAATGTCATCGAGGTAGGCTGTGGCAAAATGACTTAATCCCTGAAGAACAATTGTCATAAGCTCCTGAAAAACTGCCGGAGCAGAGCAAAGACCAAACGGCATAACATTAAACTCAAACAAACCGCGATGACAAGCAAAAGCAGTTTTCTCTTTGTCTGTTTCCTCCATCAGTACTTGCCAATACCCAGATTTCAAATCTAAGGAGGTAAAGTATTTGGCTTTGCCTAGAAGGGCCAAAATATCATCAATTAACGGAAGAGGATATGAATTTGATTTTGTTATTTGATTCAGTTTTCTAAAATCTACACAAAATCGTTTTGACCCATCCTTTTTGTCAACAATAACTACGGGGAAACTCCATGGGGATTTTGACCTTCGAATAATGTTTGCCTCAAGCATTTCGTCTACTGCCTTATCGATCACCTCTCTATTATGTATGGGTGTCCGGTAGGGCCTTAGTTTAATGGGAGGATGGTCAGCTGTATCAAGTTTCATTTTCACCCCGTCAGTATGCCCGAGTTCAGAGTCCTTTACTGCAAACAAGTCATGGTGACTTTTAAGGAAATTGATTACGGTTTCTTTGTGCTTTTCAGGGACGTCGACTTCAGCTGTCCAATCACCTTTAGCTTTTTGATCAGGGTGTTTCTGAACACTGTCTAAACTGTTTACTTCGGTGGGATCAGTTGCTTCAACTTTTGCGATGACACATCCTTTTAACAGCCTCATTGTTCGATTCGTGTTATTAACAACCATAATCGGTAGAGTGCGATCTTTATTTAATCTGCCCACCGAGTTTGAAACCATTAACCCGGGCTCACTGCTTATGAACTTTGTTTCCGTAGCGGTGATCGAATATATCTGCCGGACTTGAAATTCAGAGCTATCCTTAATTTTGCCTACACAAACAGTAGCAGTTTGAGGTTTTAAAACAGTTGTTGACCTTAAACGCACAAGGGATGCTATATGAATGTCTTCCTCAAGAGGCACTGTGGAACTGCCAATTCGTAGAAATCCTAAGTCGAAGTATAACCTTACACCATTTTGCACAAGCCAGTCCCTACCCAATATAAAATTTCTATTTATAGAAGGCGAAACGTAGAACGAATGTTTAACTTCGGTTTCCCCGATTTTGAATGTGAGGGTAACATACCCATCAATTTTTAAACATCCACCACTGACTGACTGCAACCTCGCGGTTTTCTTAACTAAGGCGGGCTTTTCTTTTAATGATCGATAAACGCGCCTATGCATCAATGATACTTCGGCTCCAGAGTCTACTAAGGTTCCAAATTTATTTTTTCCTAACTGTATTAAACATGAATTTGGACTCCCTGTTAAGGCTATATCAAACTTTGGAATGTCTTTACAAAATTTCCTTCTCCTTCCGTGGGCTTCGTCACGAAAGGAGGGCCCTAGTTTTCCGACTTTGCCTGGCCTCCTCTAGGCCCGGAATTTCTCTCATCCCGGCCCAGATCAGCCTGCCTTTTCCTACATTCCCGTTTGAAGTGCCCTTTTTTAGAGCAGTACCAACAGAGCATCTCCTTTTTCCTGTCATCATTTATAGGCTGATTTGCATTAACAACAGCACTTACATTGGCTCTCGCCCTACATTCCTTACTTTTGTGACCTACTTTGTGACATTTGAAACATCGCATTGCAGGTCTATAATGATCGACCTCCATTCGATCATCATCAGGAATATGTTGATGATGAGTGCGCAAATTGAAACGCCTACGCAAGTTCTGCTCATTAGTGGCGGCCGTAACAGCAGCCTCTAATGTATTCGGGTTTTCCCTTAACACTTTTAATTTCAGTTGGTCCTCAGCCAACCCATCGACAAATATGTCTATCAGCTGTCTTTGGACCGGCGGACCCTGCTGGTTATCAAAGGCATCTTCCGCTAGTGTTAATAGCCGTTCGGCATAGACCTGTACGGTCTCACCGTGTTTTTGACGTACTTCCTCAACAGCATAAAGGCATGTTGGGCATCAGTAACCTCGGAGAACCTACGCCCTAACTCATCCTTTAATTGAACCCATGTTATCCCGGGGTTTCCCTCGGAATAACGTTTGATAAAATCACTAACTGGACCCCGACTTGACTGGTAAGCCACCCTTTTTGTCCTTACATCGTCCAGGTTCATCAAAGCTGCATATTTTTCTATGGACTTTACCCATTCTTTAAACTTTTTGGCTTCCCCCTCAAATGGAAAAACTATTTGATTTACTCCTTGAGCCCCTAAAGCGGTGGAAACATTTCCCATTTCCACAGCCAGGTTTTGAAAAACCTGCCCCACAACGTCCTGGTCAGCCATTTCTATGTTTTAGAAATAAAGTAGACTTAACCCTTTACTCCATAGCTAAGTAGGCTTATCTGCTATGCTGTACTAATACAGATAAGGTTAATTTACCTATCAATACCCAATAGATGAGAAACAATAGGTATTACAGGATCTCCATACAGGTAACTGGCAAAATTTGATTGTTTTGATACCACTGTTGTTCACACCTTAATAAGAGTAATTTCCACCGATTTTACAATTTTTGACTGCCTGATGAATTTTAGAGAATTGAATTACCTTTCTACTGGTATAATTATTGTTTTGCTAGGATAAATAGTTTTTATGTTACTTTTAGTTAAAGCAAGAAGTACTAATAATTTCGGCTCAATTCAACATGTTCAATGATTTTTGCATAAAGGGAAGACCCTGATCAGACTGCGCAGGCTAATCGGGGAAATTGCAGTCGTAAGGTCCCCTTTCACTGAGATTTTTATTTGGGTATAATATATCATCTGCTGGTTTTACCACAAACACGCACAAAGTAAAAAAAATATATATGAAAGACTGATGTAAACAGTATCCGTCGTAAGAGAAAACCAACCTGAAAATTTTGTGAAATGCCCGATCCGTTCTTGATGGTTGTCGTCATCAAAAACATCTGCTCACAGAACTCACGGAGTCACGGAACATCGATATCAGAATCTACATCAATATCAGACCCAACCTCGGAAAAACCCTCAAAACTTTCATACAATTCAGCCATTTTGTATACTTTGAACTCTAGTCTAGATGCTTCAACTTTAAACTTTGAACTGAGCGCGTGACTTATGGTCCACGTGGTTTATGAAATTAGCGCTTACGATTGGATATTAATTTGTACTTGATTGCATCTTACCCTAAATTTAACTTTTTTACCCATAATGCACATGTTTTGTGGGTGTTTCCCGAGAAATCCTCCCATCATTCTAATTTTAACCATAGATCACGCGCGTGATCAATGGAATATACACCAACGATTGGACGCTATTTATACCGAAACTTTAAATAGTAACCATGTGCTTTTTTTACGTAATGCGGAAGGAAAATGGTTGGAGATTGTATTTATTCAATTCCGAGATTCCTGGTATGTTTATAAATATAATTTATTTGACATTGAAATACGAGGCGTCGAGAAGCGCTTCCATTGAGATAACGTATAAGCGTCGTATAGCGCTTCTATGTGGGAATAGGTAAAGGCGTCCTGCGGCGCTTCCATGTGGGAATAGGTAAAGGCCTCGAGAAGCGCTTCTGTGGAGTAAAGGGTTAACTTACCAGACCACAATGTCCTGGAGCACGAACTCAATATTCCAGAGGAAGAAACTAAATGTTCAGAATAAAGTGAAGTCCATCCTGGTCACGGCACCAAAATAAGTCCAGTGGTGTTGCGTAGTGACCACACAAGTGACCACTGCCCGGGTGGCTTGGGGGTATAAGTACAACTCAAGTCACTGGTCTATTTTCTAAGTCATTTTATCTAAACTCTTTAACCACAGGAGCCATTCTACACCATGCACACTCGTATACAAATGTATCAACTGATCAAGAAGACTACTACTGCATATTCTCCCCGCAACCACACTCTCTCCCCCTTTTATACAGACTTCCGAACCTCTATTTTTAACAATATACATTATGTCACTTACTAATAATAATGATTCCATCTACCAGACTTCGCCTTATAAGGAGACTTTCGGTGACCAAGAACTAATTTTAGGATGCAAAACTCAGTCAATTCTATGACGTATATTGACCTGACCGAAAAACTGTTATCTAATTTATGGCTGAAATAGTGTCAAAACCGTCTGGCAAAGGGTAATAAATTGTCTGGATTCTAAGTAAACAAAGTAATAAAAACTGATACCTGTCTAACCCACCCATGATTATGAACTCAGAATAGCAGAACAAGATAACCTTATCAGAAGCTACTACGTCATTGCCCTACATCTCAAGAGTACATTTTAATATAATTAAGACAATTATTCTACACTGATTTTACTTGCGGATTTTAGAGGCAACTAGCCATTACGCAACACACCATACCTTCACCATATTATATGGGGGAGAATGTTGTTGCCTAACTTGCCTTTAACATTCATTAATTCATTTACCAATTTACTGCTGGGTTGACATTATTTGCAACATTTTCTTTTGGTTGGGAGTCAACCTATGACAGTCTGTTACACTGCCTAGGGCTCTAACCACTCAACTGCAGTCCGGGTGGCAATCTTGCAGTGGTTATCTAGAGAATTCTGCAAATCTAGGTGTTAGGATGTTTGTAAAATTTGTAAGCAAAATATTAATTATGTGCAGCCGGTATCAATAACAGAAGCAAACTGACTAACTGACCTAAATAGCTTATAATCTATTGCAGCTGCAATTACTCAAGAATATTACAACTGTTGCATCATGTAGGTCACCTGAAATAATTAGGATTCTGACCAAACAGATACAATTCCAAGACATATATACATGCTTAAAATTCATGATAGACAGTTGCAGCTTGTTGATCTATTTACTTTTATCTTCAATATAAGTTCCAACAATTTGATTTTAGTGTCTGGAGATGTGTCAGAATTGTGAACAGTGAGAATTTCATCACCCTGCTTCCAGAGAACGGTCTGATCTGTGTTTTGCTCATTGTGTGGTTATGATACTTTGGTCTTTTAGTATGTAACATTCTCAGATATGTATTAATTCTGCTTAAACGGTATGTACACTGGTGCGGTCTGATTCAGGTCTTACTTATTCACATGCATATACAACAATATCTATTAAGGGGAAGTCATTGATCTATTTGTGTGATTGCAGCAGACCTTTTATAGACTGGTATTATAAGTGCACCTGACCAGCATCTGGTGGATATTTTCCTCAGCAGTCTAGAGTTATAAGTATGTATTAAACTCTGCAGTGGTTTTCAAATTTAATAGATATATCTACTACAGCCTGTCAGTTACTGTGCAATTACCGTATTCACTCCTTAAAGCAACCATGCCCTGTGCCCACCCAACTCTCTCAGAACTCAGTAGAATAAGCACATATGTGCCTACCTCTACTACAGTCTGAAAGTCATCAATCATCTGGATTTGCCCCTAGAACGTAGTCTGTCAAGGTATCTGTAAGCTTCTGGCCATTTCACAAGTTACTCAGCACTTTGCTACCATGTCTCATTGAAGAGCATTTCCTGAGGTATATGTCTGTGTGTATGGGTACCAGCTATTCTATTATTATTACTTTGTCAATAAATGCGGACACATTTTCAACAGAATTCAGTCTAAGCCTGGTTCTAAGTGCCCTTTGCACTTAAAGGGACAAATACAGTACATGTTATTTCAGAGTGGACAACTATTAGCAAGCGACTGAGGTTGTCTCATACTAAACAATTGAGATGTCACAATTTTGCATTACATTGGGTAAGAGTTCACACCCGTCTCTGCTCGATCATCAGAATAAAGTGGTCATTCTAAATAAGAACCGGGACATCAGCTGCTGTGCTTGGTTAAAACTCTAGGGCATTGGAATGCATCATGCTTAGAGTTAGAGTATAAGGGTATTCAGACATACTATGTAGGAGTGCAGAGAAACTCTGTCATCCTCAAACCAAATAGGTGTTAACATGTCAGTCATGGTCTTATAAGAGCATCTGGATGCCTTTATTGCATTAGTTGGATTACAGTTCAACTAAAAAATAAACAAATAAAAATAAAAAATAAAAAAAAAAAAAATTAATAAAAGATAAAAAATTGGCTCTAATATTTTGGGGGCCTCATTTGCCTACCACCAAATTCGTTTGGCCTTCTTTTCCCCAAATTATCACTTGTCAAGCTGGTATGTAATAGTTTGACAGTACCATTTCAGGCTAACCTGATTTATGGAATTTACCCAAAGCATCATCAGCATTCAGGTCTCATACTGTTCTGTCTGCACAACAATTCATGCATGACCGAGTCTGCAAAATCATGATGATCCTACATTTGCAACCGTTTTGTCTCAAGCCCGATTTAAGCCACAATCAGCATCATTCACGCCTAGTGCTCTGGCTTTTGGGATGACCCTACCTAGCACCGGTTTTTCATGCCCGTTCCAGCCATGAGACAGCACCGTTTCACGCCTAGCTCTCAGGCTCAGGTATGACCCCTTCTTTCATGCACCGTTTTCACGCCTGCTCTGGTCATGAGACAGCACAGTTTCACGCCTCTCTCTCAGGCCTCTGGGTTGAATCCTATCAGTCTGCACCGTTTTCACGCCTCTTTCAAGACACTGAGACAGCACCGTTTCACGCCTAGCTCCCAGGTCTTTGGTCATGAGACAGCACCGTTTCACACCTCTCTCTCAGGCCATCAAGGATCACCCAGCTTTCATTCATTCATTCATTTTCATTCATTGCAAGAGATAGCACCGCTTCACGCCTATATCTCGAGCCTCAGGGGTCAAACCTGTCACGCATCCTGGCACAATTTTCCAAGGCTTTGAGACTGCACTCTTCATGCCTGTGTCTCAAGCCTAATGGTAGGGTAGTCATTCCATTATATGCACAGACTGTCATAAAGAGAATAGTTTTCAGCTGTCCGACTATATTGGTTGATTCCCAGGTTAGCCACAGCATTGCAATGATAATTAGAAGTGAGCTGCCCCCAAGACAGAGCCAAAGATTTGTTTGTTTATTGCTTTATATATTAATGTTATTAGTTTGTTTACTTTTGAGAATTGAAATATGTGTTTATTTGTCACATTAAAATATATCTCAATGTACTTGTTGTTTGTGTATAAAATGGGAATAATTTTATTTACAGTTTATACACAAGAATTTGTTAATTCTCAATTTCATGTGCAGTTTTATTTAAAATTGCTTGGGGTGGAATCAATTTCTGAGTATCTTTTGTATATGTATGCTAAGTTTTACATACACCCTGATCAGTCTGTTTCAGTTGTTGTTATTTCAGTCAGTTGTGTATTCAGCTTCAAATATCAGTCTTATGTAACATTTATATAACTGTCTGGAGTGCAGGTGTCCATTTGATTCTACAGTTGTTTTGTTTTCACACTAATCTTATCAGTGGTCATCCTATTGGGTGAGGGTGTGGTTATGCTTGGCTGAGTGACCAATCAAATAATTTTGGTTACTGAGTCTGGAGAGTAGTTCCCTGTTCAGTTGTGACTTGATAATGGTTGGGTGCACATGTTTTTTCTTAGCTATCCCTGCCAGCCATCCCCAGCACCACCATATTCTTCTTGTATTTTTCTTCTGTAATAAATTATTCATATTGAGACTTTTCTGTAATATTGTATAATTATGCTATAAAACTTAAGTATATTTAATGCTAGTACTTATAAATGTAAGTTGTTCAATCTTTGGGTTAGTTACTTCTATTATCAGTAAGTTGTTTCAGCCTTCTTTTCCCCAAATTATCACTTGTCAAGCTGGTATGTAATAGTTTGACAGTACCATTTCAGGCTAACCTGATTTATGGAATTTACCCAAAGCATCATCAGCATTCAGGTCTCATACTGTTCTGTCTGCACAACAATTCATGCATGACCGAGTCTGCAAAATCATGATGATCCTACATTTGCAACCATTTTGTCTCAAGCCCGATTTAAGCCACGAGCAGCATCATTCACGCCTAGTGCTCTGGCTTTTGGGATGACCCTACCTAGCACCGGTTTTTCATGCCTGTTCCAGCCATGAGACAGCACCGTTTCACGCCTAGCTCTCAGGCTCAGGTATGACCCCTTCTTTCATGCACCGTTTTCACGCCTGCTCTGGTCATGAGACAGCACAGTTTCACGCCTCTCTCTCAGGCCTCTGGGTTGAATCCTATCAGTCTGCACTGTTTTCACGCCTCTTTCAAGACACTGAGACAGCACCGTTTCACGCCTAGCTCCCAGGTCTTTGGTCATGAGACAGCACCGTTTCACGCCTCTCTCTCAGGCCATCAAGGATCACCCAGCTTTCATTCATTCATTCATTCATTGCAAGACCGCTTCACGCCTATATCTCGAGCCTCAGGGGTCAAACCTGTCACGCATCCTGGCACAATTTTCCAAGGCTTTGAGACTGCACTCTTCATGCCTGTGTCTCAAGCCTAATGGTAGGATAGTCATTCCATTATATGCACAGACTGTCATAAAGAGAATAGTTTTCAGCTGTCCGACTATATTGGTTGATTCCCAGGTTAGCCACAGCATTGCAATGATAATTAGAAGTGAGCTGCCCCCAAGACAGAGCCAAAGATTTGTTTGTTTATTGCTTTATATATTAATGTTATTAGTTTGTTTACTTTTGAGAATTGAAATATGTGTTTATTTGTCACATTAAAATATATCTCAATGTACTTGTTGTTTGTGTATAAATCAAAAAATATAAATGCAAGAGTTACAGTGCTCTGCACGTCATCTATTTATATGTTGACTGATATTTGTATGAAGTTTCATGAATATAGCTTAATCGGTTTTCAAGTTATAGAGCTTAGACGATTGAGACACGATTTTGTGAATGACAAAGTTCCAAGGGAAATAACTCAAATAGTATAAATGCTGTGCTCTGCAGGTTGTCTAGTGTTGACTGACATTTGTATGAAGTTTCGTGAATATAGCTTGTCCGGTTTTCAAGTAATAAAGCGATTGAGACACGATTTTGTGACTGACAAAGGTCCAAGGGAAATAACTCAAGAGGTATAAATGCAAGAGTTATGGATCTTGCACTATGCAATTCTTCTAATGTTGATTGATATTTGTATGAAGTTTCGTGAATATAGCTTGAATGGTTTTCAAGTTATAGAGCAGACACGACTGAGACACGATTTTGCGACTGACAAAGTTCTAAGGTAAATAACTCAAATAGTATAAATGCTAAAGTTATGGTTCTTGCATTCTGCATGTCGTCTGATGTTGACTGATATTTGTATGAACTTTCATGAATATAGCTTGAATGGTTTTAAAGTTATAGACGGACTCGACTGAGACGCATTTTGTGATGGACAAAGTTCCAAGGGAAATAACTCAAAAAGTATAAACGCCAGAGTGCATTCTGCACGTCGTCTGATGTTGATTGATATTTGTATGAACTTTCATGAATATAGCTTGAATGGTTTTAAAGTTATAGACGGACTCGACTGAGACGCAATTTTGTGATGGACAAAGTTCCAAGGGAAATAACTCAAAAAGAATAAATGCCAGAGTTACCATTTGTACACTCTGCACATCGCCTCATGTTGATTGATAATTGTATGAAGTTTCCTGAATAAAGCTTGAGCAGTTTTCAAGTTATAGAGCGGACACAATTGAAACACAATTTTGTGATAGACTAAGTTCCAAGGGAAATAACTCAAAAAGTATAAATGCCAGAGTTACCATTCTTGCACTCTGCATGTCGTCTCATGTTGATTGATATTTATATGAAGTTTCGCGAATATAGCTTGAGCGGTTTTCAAGTTATAGAACGGACACGATTGAAATACAATTTTGTGATGGACTAAGTTCCAAGGGAAATAACTAAAAAAGTATAAATGCCAGAGTTACCATTCTTGCACTCTGCACGTCGACTCATGTTGATTGATATTTATATGAAGTTTCGCGAATATAGCTTGAGCGGTTTTCAAGTTATAGAACGGACACGATTGAAACACAATTTTGTGATGGACTTAGTTCCAAGGGAAATAACTCAAAAAGTATAAATGCCAGAGTTACCATTCTTGCACTCTGCACGTTGTCTCATGTTGATTGATATTTATATGAAGTTTCGCGAATATAGCTTGAGCGGTTTTCAAGTTATAGAACGGACACGATTTGTGACAGACAGACGGACAGACAGACAGACGGACAGACAGACAGACGGACGGACAGACAGACGCCCGGGGAAAAACAATATGTCTCCCGACCCTTAAGGGGGGAGACATAATGAGAAAAAGCTGTTACGCACCCAAAAACAGTCATAATTACCAAATGATGACCAGGTTGTTTAGTAAGTATGACTCATTTTTGTTTCGTAACAGCTCTTTTTTCGTTTTGTAACATCCTTGAAAACATTGATCAGGTGTGTAATGAGGCAGTTTACATTCTAAGACAACTTATTTATTTATTTATTTATTATCTATTTATTAGAAATTTCTTGACAACATATATATATGAGACAAAGGACTGGACGTAGGCTAGGCCTATACTTGTTCTCTCCTAGAAGACAACTTATACCTATATTTTCACAGTAACACTGAAAGCCTACAGGAACACAAGTGGAACATGTGCCTCTATTTAGGCTGGAAATACCAGCACATCAATGTTTACATTCTGGGACTACTTATACCTATAGTAGAGCCTCAACACGACAAAACCAACGAAGTGGCATGTTCACCCAGGGAAGACTCAGATCTGAGTCACAGTAACACAGACAGCCTACAAGAACACAAGTGGTACATAGGCCTGTATTATGGCAGGAGTTACTAGCTCACCAATGTTTTCACTGTCAGACACTTTATACCTACATGTCTGTTTCACAGTACACTTTTCCGAGCCACACGCACGTCACAAAAAAGCCAGGAATTTTGGATAGGGGGTTCAAATGAGTTGAGGGGTGTTTGATTTGTGCAGTTTGACCAATTTGTTCTAAAATTCCTTGTGAAAATGAAACAAGAGGGCCATGAGGCCCTGAATCGCTCACCTGAACAATTGGCAAGGTGGCTTTTACTTATCATGTCTGAAATTGTCAAAATATGAGTTTTGGGTCAAAAGTCAAAGAATGACCATGACCACTTGTACTCATAAATCTTCATGTACTCATTAAGACAACCATATATACCATTTTTAGGCCAAAATCTTTAAAACTTTCCACGAAATCTTATGTTCTAGCATTTCCCATATTTGACCATGCCGCAAAAAAGGTCAAGGTAAACCCAAGGTCATCATTTTGAACAGTCTTAGTGGTACTCTAGTACTCCATGCTATTTACCAAGTTCCAAGGCCATAGGTGTATTGGTTCTGGAGAAGAAAAATATTAAAGATTTATACCATAAGTGGTAATGGCGGCCAAGTTGGTCATGTGACCTGGACCGTTTGAACAAATTTTCAATCAACCCCTGGAGGCTCTATATGAAATGTGTTCACAATTGGCCCTTTGGCTTTTGAGGAAATGGTTGAAAATGTCAAAATATAAGCGATCTGGATCAAAGGTAAAAAAAATGACCTTGACCTCTTGTACTCATAAATCTTCATGAACTCATTAAGACAACTGTATATACCAATGTTTTAGGCCAAAATCTTCAAAACTTTCAATGAAATCTTATGTTCTACCATTTTCCCATATTTGACCTTGATGTAAAAGGTCAAGGTCAACACAAGGTCATAATTTGAACAATCTTGATAGTACTCAAGCACCCAATGCTACATACAAAGTCTCAAGGCCATCCGTCAATTGGTTCTAGAGAAGAAGATTTTTAAAGGTATTTACCATATATGGGCATGGTGGCCATGTTGGTCATGTTCCAGGACCGTTAGAATTTTTTTTCATTCCCTCAACCCCTTGAGGCTCTATATGAAATTTGGTTTCAATTGGCCTAGTTGTTTTAGAGCAGATTGTTTGAAATTGTCAAAATTTGAGATTTCTGGGTCAAAGGTCAAAGAATGACCTTGACCTCTTGTACTCACAAATCTTCATATACTCATTCAGATGATTGTATATACCAATTTTTAGGCCAAAATCTTCAAAACTTACCATGAAATCTCATGTTTTAGCATTTTCCGATATTTGACCTTGCAGTAAAAAAGGTCAAGGTCAACCCAGGGTCATAATTTGTATAATCTTGGTAGTACTTGTGTACCCGATGTTACATTCCAAGTTTCAAGGCCATCGGCTTATTGATTCTGGAGAAGAAGATTTTTTTCAGGTTTTTACCATATATGGGCATGGCGGCCATCTTGGTCATGTGACCAGGACCGTTTGAACAATTTTTCCTTCCTAAGGTCCCGAAAGGCTCTATATGAAATTTGGTTACAATCGGCCCAGCGGTTTCAGAGGAGAAGTTTGAAATTGTCAAAATATGAGAGTTCTGGGTCAAAGGATGACCTTGACCTCTTGTACTCATAAATCTTCATGTAGTCATTAAGATGACTGTATGTACCAATTTTTAGGCCAAAATCTTCAACAGTTTCCAAGATTTCTTATGTTGCAGCATTTTGCCATATAAAAGCATAAGGAAGCAAATTTGACCTAACCATAAAAAAGGTCAAGGTCACCCCAAGGTCACAATTTGAACAATCTTGGTAGTACTCGTGTATCAGATGCTACATACCAAGTTTCAAGGCCATCGGCCTATTGGTTCTGGAGAAGAAGATTTTTTCAGGTTTTTACCATATATGGGCATGGCGGCCATCTTGGTCATGTGACCAGGACCGTTTGAACAACTTTTCGTTCCTAAGGTCCCAGGAGGCTCTATATGAAATTTGGTTACAATCGGCCCAGCGGTTTCAGAGGAGAAGTCGTTTGAAATTGTGGACGGACGACGGACGACGTACGACGGAGCCTTACCATCCTATAAGCTCCCCCGGAGCCGCTGGCTCAGGTGAGCTAAAAATTTAGGCTGAAGAGGGTTTGTTTGATACCCCCAAACCTCCTCTGGTTCTGCCATTGAAAAAGTCACCTGACTGAACAATGCAATGACAACTAAGCATATGACATAGTCCCACAAACAAAACTGCATTGAATGTCCATCAATAAGTCTGTGATTTTACCGTACACTTAATGAAGAGATGCATACTTTTTAACACAGCATGGCTTCATAAAGGTGCATTACACTGAAGCCTTAAAGAACAAGAGTGGTATATGTTCCTCTACTTAGTCAGAAGATACCATCCCACCAATGTTTACATTCTGAGACAATTCATTACATTCTAACACAGTGTGCCTGCAGAAGCAATGGAAAGTTTCCGTGTTTTATTCTGCAACAATTCACTGTTTCGGAGCGCATGGAGCGCATGAGTTTAATTGCTGACATCACTGGCAATTACTAACATATTCTGTGATGTTTTGAGATATGAGACGGTGTAAAGTCTCTTTTTCTTTCTAAAATTTCCATAAAATCCTACATTTATCTTAGATACAGTTAAGACTAGAAACATGGTAACTAATAGGGCCCCGCCTTTATGAAACTGTTGACAACATTTAAGTCCAGGGCTCTCGATCACCGAAATTTGGGGCCGAAATTCGGCCCCATTCCCAATGCCAAAAAGTATGTTTTTTTCCCAATTCCAGATGAAAAATTCCCAATCTGACTTAGCCTGTTTGGTCCAAGAATACTGCAGTTGCATCAATGCAAAATGTATTAAAAACCACCTAAAACTAAAAATGTTAACAAAATTTATAACTTAAAAAATCGGGAAGCGATTACATTTTCAATCACGATCGTCATCTTTCGTTACTGGAAAGTGGTACCGGGTTTTATCATGTACTGTTAGAGTTACTTCCCTTCTATTAGAGGGCGAATAGCCTAGCGATTTTCGCTGCAATATGTTAATATTTTCTTTGCTCCAAGGGCCAATATTGTTGTGGTGAACAATATTTCGACTTATTCTTTAATTTAAAGCCTTCCAATGCTAGAATTTGATAGGAGTTTTCACCTATGGTGGATGATTTTGCTGTTTTTGCGTTTTGTACCTGAATCGATTTTCACAGACATTTTCGGCCATATCCAAAATTATAAACAGGATTACCGGGACTCCAAGAGTTAGTATAGTGATAGTGACATACCGTGGATGTTTTGTACTTGCAGGACTGAAAGTTTTGTCATGTTCTGCATTGTGACAGTCCACTTTCTCTCAACTTCACATTATGCTTAGTTCACAGATGCTGTAAACCTAGAGTGTTATACTGTTGTCATATTGAAACACTTTTTTTCTAGGTCCCAGTACTGTCTCCAGTTTGAGAGTGGCAAGATAGGGAAGTTGCCAGTTCAAAGGAAAGAAATAAAAACTCAACACACACAAATAGTTTTGTTATTATCTAATATCCCAACTATTTGATAAAGTTTATTATGATTCACTATCTGCTAGATCTATGTCAGCTTATTGACTGGATTCCTCTTAAAATATAATACCATATATAAATTGTGTTGGTTTGACAATGAAAACTTCACACATAAAACAATGAAAATTTTCCCAATTTTAGACAAAACAACGCTATTTTTCCCAATTCTAAAGGCCCCGGCCCCATTCCCAAAAAGGGGTGTGAGAGCCCTGATTAGTCATATGTGCCCAACCAGAAATAACAATACCAGCTTTCTGTTATGTTGTTCCTTCCTTCATATTCAATATGTTGTTTGAAATTAAGCCTCTGGTAGTGTCATCAAGATATGGGCAAAATACCAAATCACGATTGATTAAAACATGGGCAACAACTCTATGAAGTACTTAAAATAACAAAGGGTTATATCTCTGTTAAAAATGAAGTTGTAGTTATGGTTCTTTTTCTCTACACATTGTCAGATGATGTTTACATTTGTACAAAGTTTTGTGAAAATATCTTCAACAATTTTAAAGTTAGAGGTTGAACATGTTTTCCAGACTGTCAACTAGAAAGGGGAATAATTCCGTAAAAAATGTAGCTGAAGTTTCAGTTCTTATTCTCTGCTCATTGTCTGATGATGTTTTATATTATGTACAAGTTCTATGAAAATATCTTTGATGCTTTAAAAGCTATACAGCGGACACGCTGTCTATATTAAAAAAAATTACAAAGGGGCATAATTCAGTAACAAGTGTAGGCAGAGTTACGACTCTTGTTCTCTGCACATCGTCTGATGATGATTTACAGTTGTACCAAGTCATGTGAAAATATCTCAAACGGTTCCAGAGTTAAAAAGCGGACATGATTTCTGCCCTCAAAATTTCAAAGGGACATAGTTCAGTAAAAAACATAGGCAGAGTTATGGTTCTTGTTCTCTGCATATCGTCTGATGATGCTTTACATTTGTACCAAGTCTCGTGAAAATATCTTTAACGGGTTCAGAGTTATGAAGCAGACACAATTTCTGTACTAAAAATTACAAAGGGGCATAATTCAGTAATTATTGTAGACAGAGTTATGGTTCTTGTTCTCTGCACATCGTCTGGTGATGCTTTACATTTGTACCAAGTCTCGTGAAAATATCTCTAACTGTTTCAGAGTTATGAAGCAGAAATGATTTCTGTACTCAAAATTACAAAGGGGCATAATTCAGTAATTATTGTAGACAGAGTTATGATTCTTTTTCTCTGCACATCGTCTGGTGATGCTTTACATTTGTACCAAGTCTTGTGAAAATATCTCTAACGGTTTCAGAGTTATGAAGTGGACATGATTTCTGTACTCAAAATTACAAAGAAGCATAATTCAGTAATTATTGTAGACAGAGTTATGGTTCTTGTTCTCTGCACATTGTCTGGTGATGCTTTACATTTGTACCAAGTCTCGTGAAAATATCTCTAACGGTTTCAGAGTTATGAAGCGGACATGATTTCTGTACTCAAAATTACAAAGGGGCATAATTCAGTAAAGAATGTAGGCAGAGTTATGGTTCTTGTTCTCTGCACATCGTCCGATGATGCTTTACATTTGTACCAAGTCTCGTGAAAATATCTCTAACGGTTTTAGAGTTATGAAGCGGACATGATTTCTGTACTCAAATTTACAAAGGGGCATAATTCAGTAATTATTGTAGACAGAGTTATGGTTCTTGTTCTCTGCACATCGTCTGGTGATGCTTTACATTTGTACCAAGTCTCGTGAAAATATCTCAAACGGTTTCAGAGTTATGAAGCGGACATGATTTCTGTACTCAAAATTACAAAGGGGCATAATTCAGTAAAAAATGTAGGCAGAGTTATGGTTCTTGTTCTCTGCACATCGTCCGATGATGCTTTACATTTGTACCAAGTCTCGTGAAAATATCTCTAACGGTTTCAGAGTTATGAAGCAGACATGATTTCTGTACTAAAAAATTACAAAGGGGCATAATTCAGTAAAAAATGTAGGCAGAGTTATGGTTCTTGTTCTCTGCACATCGTCTGATGATGCTTTACATTTGTACCAAGTCTCGTGAAATTATCTCTAACAGTTTCAGAGTTATTGAGCGGACACGAAATGATGACGGACGGACGGACAGACAGACAGACGGACGGACAAGGTGATTACTATAGGGCCTCTGCAGACTTCGTCTGGCGGGGCCCTAATAAATATTGGTGGGAGCATGAATGTGCGAGCAGGAAGGTTGGGAGAATTTGAATGAAAAGAATACTTTTCAGCGTTTTTAAGTGTTAGAATCAAAATAGTTCAGCTCTGGCACTGAACTGTTGAGTAATAATTCATTGTTTGTCTGTCAGTTTTATGTAGATATATAACTCACGCTCCAGACTTGTGATACAATCTATTTTACAACTGACCTCTAAACAGTGAATTATTACTCATCAATTCACTGCTAGAGCTGATCTGTTTCTTAAATGTAACCTATTTCCCAGTTACACTAAAAGCCTACAGGAACATGAGTGAAACATGTGCACACCAATGGGCACACCAATACAACTTATACCAACATACCTGATTCACAATCACACTTAAAGCCTCTAGGAACAAGAGCAGTACAAATGCCTTCATGCTGACAAGGGCTACCAGCACACCAGTCTTTTGCTAATTCACAAGCCACTCCAGCATAGTCTGAAAAATATCGGTCACATTAACTCTAGATATTAAGTCTGGTAGGTAACCTATCACATTAACTCTAGACATTAAGTCTAGTTAGTAACCGGACACATTAACTCTTCACATTAAGTCTGGTAAGTAACCGGTCACATTAATTCTAGACAATAAGTGTGGTAAGTACCCAGTCACATACACTGTAATAATTAAGTCCTTTGCTAGTTCACAAGCCTCTCCAGCACAGTCTAAAAAATATTGGTCACATTAACTCTAGAAATTAAGTCTTTTAAGTAACCAGTCACATTTACTCTATAGATTAAGTCTGTTAAGTAACCAGTCACATTTACTCTATAGATTAAGTCTGGTACGTAAACAGTCACATTTACTCTATAGATTAAGTCTGGTAAGTAACCAGTCACATTAACTCTACACATCAAGCCTGGTAAGTAACCCAGATAAGCCAAAACTTGCGGGATGAAAAGTGACCTTAAAAACAATCAAGATTAGCAAACCCTTATCCAACACTGTTTTCATGCAAGTTTGGCTAAAATCCAGCAATCCATTCTAGAAAAATTGTGCAGCCAAGCTTTTTCTTCATTTTTTTCTCAGGCCTGCTGTGATAATGAAAACAGGGTCAAGTCCTCAAAACCTGATTGAAACTTATACCTCCCACATGATGTACCTCTGTAAGTTTGTTTAAAATTCATCATTCCATTTAGGTGCTATGGTACAGATAAGAGTGACATGTTCCGCACCAAAAATACCGGGTAATGCTGGGTTATGGGTGTGAGTGTGTGTGTGTGTGTGGGGGGGGGGGGGGGGGGGGGGGGGGGGGGGGGGGGGGGGATGGGATGGTGTGGTAGGGGGTGGTGGGTTGCAATAATAAAATATATTCTATTCTAACACAGTGTGCCTATAGAAGCAATGGAAAGTTTCCGTGTTTTATTCTGCAACAATTCACTGTTTCGGAGCGCGTGAGTCTAATTGCTGATGTCCCTGGCATTACTGACATAATTTCGTGATGTTTTGAGACGTCAGACAATGTAACATCTCTTTTGCTTACTAAAATCACCATAAAAGCGCACATTTACCTTAGATACAGTTATGTATATTTGCGGGAGCATGAACCCGCTGGCAGGAAGGTTGGGAGAGTTTGAATAAAAAGAATACTTTTTCAGCGTTTCTGAGCATTAGAATCGAAATAGTTCAGCACTAGCCAGGTTTTTTTTTAAGCGCGGGTCCGTTGGCCCGGGCCCGTTGATTTTGGCCTCGGGCCAGTTAAATCCCACTGTAGCAGGTCCGTCAGGCCAGTTGAATTTCGGGGAGTCATTTCGGGACATTCAGTTTGTTTCAAACTTGAAGCGAAAACCATCTGAAAACCAGTCTACTTTCGTTTTGCTATGGATGATTTCATTGGACGATCAGAAATGTTTAATCCAATGAAATTTCTCCTCGCATTGCAAATAGACAATATGGCCGACCGATGAAGTTTGGGGATGAATCGCAGAAGTCACATGTAAAAAAATGGACCCAAAAGGACTTCTGCGCTTATTTCAACCCCCGCCATCTAAAAAACAAAAACAGCTGCTTAAGTCCGATGAAGAAAAAAACCCACCCGAGACAAATACGAACAGTCTGGCCGCCATCGGTACTTTCAACCTGGGTGGCTGACTGAATTCAAGTGCCTGAAGTGGCTCGAGTTTGAAAATGCCCTAGGAATGAAATGTTCAAATTGTAAAACTAGGGACACAGTTGGCTCTTATGTTACTGGATGCACCAATTACAAGAAAACCTCACTGCTATATCATGAGGTATCAGACTTGGCTTAATGAGTTAATTATCTTAAACATTCGGATACTAAACAACTACAGATAAGATTGGATATTTGGTGATATAGGATCATACATTTTAATGGTGCTTTATTTTATTGAATATAATAGTCCTGTATATTCCGCATTGGAAAAATAGTCGGGCCAGTTGAAAATTTGGATGGCCATTTTCCGGCCAGGTGGCCCTGCAGGCCAATGGCATTTTGGTCCCTAGGAAAACCCCTGCTAGCATTGAATTGTTGAGTAATAATTCACTGTTTGTCGGCCAGTTGTAAGTAGATATATCACTCGCACTCTGCGCTCGTGATATGATCTATTTTACAAATGACCTCCAAACAGTGAATTATTGCTCAACAATTCATTGCTAGAGCTGATCTGTTTCTTAAACACAGTGCGCCTATAGAAGCAATGGAAAGTTTCCTTTTGTTTTATTCTGCAATAATTCACTGTTTCGGATCGTGTGAGTCTAATTGCTGACGTCACTGGCATTACGGACATAATTTTGTGACGCTTTGAGATGTTAGACAATGTAACGTCTCTTTTTCTTTCTAAAATTGCCATAAAAATGTACATTTATCTTAGATACAGTTAAGAATACTGGCTGGAGCATGAACAGGCTGGCATGACAGTTGGGAGACTTTGAATGAAAGAATAATTTTTCTAAGTTTTTGAGAGTTATAATTGAAATAGTTCAGCTCTAGTATCGAATTGTTGAGTGATAATTCACTGTTTGTTGGTCAGTTGTAAGTAGATATATCACTTCCGCTCTGCGCTCGAGATACGATCTACTTTACAAATAACCTCCAAACAGTGAATTATTACTCAACAATTCACTGCTACAGCAGATCTATTTCTTAAATAAAATACAGACCTGCATTGCAGCTTGAATGTTTTGACAAACTGCCCGACAGTAACAATAGTAACATAAGCACTACGGAGTATGGGTCTCAGTCATTTTTTCAAAAGGAAACAACTTTTGTGATTTTCTATCTGCTTCCCTGAGAGACACAGTTTTTCTTTTAAGACCTGACCGCCATGGAGAAGGGAGGTAAAAATGAAACTGGCAGAGTTGCTGCCCCTAAAAATGTACCCATTAACCTCAAGTACAGTAACTGGTAAAAGTATCCCAAGAGTAATGGTAATCACAGTACCATATTTATTTGGCTATAAAAAGTTTTTTTTTTGTTTTTTTTTTTCTCCAGAATGACCCCTAATATCCAAAGCAGTCTTATGAAACTCTGTTAATTATGACCTGGTCCCGAGGTTATAAAACTTGAGTACATTCTCAAACTCAAAATAAGGCACACTGATTGGCTGCTTCCGAGCACATGCTCGGAAGCAGCCAATCCAAAATAAAGCATACTGATTGGCTGCTCCGAGCTCATGCTCGGAAGCAGCCAATCAGTGTGCTTTATTTTGAGTTTGAGATCATTCTCTAGTTTTAAAACCTCCTTGAGTACATTCTCAAACTCAAAATAAAGCACACTGATTGGCTGCTTCCGAGCACATGCTCGGAAGCAGCCAATCAGTGTGCTTTATTTTGAGTTTGAGATCATTCTCAAGTTTTATAACCTCGGGACCAGTTCTTCCTGGAGCAATGAAAATGCACACAGGGTATTGTTTTTTTTTTTTTCATTTTGTCTTTTTCTGAAATACCCAGAGCTACGTAAAGTTATTATACTAGGTTCTTCCCTGCCAAAACAATCCAAATAATCTAGATCCATCTTATAAGATGGATCTAGATTTTTGTGATAGTTTTGGAAGGGAAAAAATCCTGTCTTAAAAAATGAGGTAGGAATACGGTACAAAAGATTTACCTGAAGGGCACTGTTTTTCAAAATGTAATCCACCAGGGTAATCTCCCAGATTTGTAGGCAGGGCTATGTTGTACATCTTACAGACTCTCGTGTTACCAATTGTAAAGTATGAAAGGCTTTCACAGTCCTCTTCATCAAGACAGCTTTGTTTACAAGACTGTAAATCTACAAATGTTTGGCTTATTTCTCCCTCATTCCCTCCTTCTTTGTCTGTGTGAACAGTAGTGAAACATCTGTCCATGTCAGGGACTACAAACAAATAGTAATTAACACTTAACATCTCCATAGTCCTATCTGCGGTAAAAATAGCCATCAGATGGCAAATCCCCAGACCAAAGGCCCCTTGTGCTTTGGTAAACAGGATTCACTTCAAAACACATATAAGTAATATATTGTCATTCTTTTATGCTTCTGATTGACATTATCTGTTTAACAGATGCATGATTATCTAACACTCAGACCAAAACAGTACGCCAGACGGCTAAAAAGAGGTAAAATCTCAAACAGCCACCATGTACACAATGTTTTGCAAATGATACACCCAACATTTCAAAATGTGTGAATATTAACATCTAAAGTATGTATGTAAGCCCTACAAATCTCTCTAGTAAGTGAATTTGGACAAAGAATCAAAATCTGGAAAAAAAAAATGAAGGGGGGGGGGGGGGGGGGGGGGGGGGTTATGGAGGGCTGACAGAGACTTAGGAACATGGTAAGATATCATGGTATGATCATCATTGATTTGATTTGATTTGATTTATAGCTTAACGTTTACGGTAAACAACTATGGTCATGTCGGGACGGTCAGTTAACCCAACCACACTATTCCTGGGCAGGCTTAGACCTCCAAAGCGGTTAACCAGTACTAAGTGCACATACTTATTACATAAATTATACTTAATACTAGGACACCTTTTTATAAATAACTGTATTTATTCCTAAGCTGTATGGCTACACTACCATGTTTTCTGCCATTTTAACAAAGACAATTTTTGTGACATCCAGTTTGCTTCCTTAGATGACCAAACCCTTCCAAAAAATAGTCTACCCTTCAAGGAAAGAATTTTCTCTCAGAGGAGCAATCTCTTTCCTTTATAAGTTGTCTCTAATTGAGACTGGAGGCAAAAGTGAAAATAGCAGAGTTGCCTCCCTTGAAAGTTTATTAATCTTACATTGTAAGATAAGGATTGTACTATCTGGAAATGCTTAAAAAATTGCTGGCATAATGGGAAACACTGTATATGTATATCCTGATCAGGCTAAAACTGAAGTTAAAATCTGATTAGGTTCTTCACTGTTTGCTCCAGACTTTCTGTCCATATATGAGCCGCAACACAAAAAAACAACAAAGTGGTTGTGCGCCCCGCGCAGACTCAGAGCAGCCTGGGCAGTCTGCACTGGGCACACAACCACTTTGTTGGGTTTTTTGTGTTGCTGTATTAAGGTAAAAAGGTACACCACCATATTTTCCTGCCATTTTTCGAAAGAGAAAGGAGTTTTTTTGACTTCCTGTTTGGCTCCCTGGATGATGCAGCCCTTCCAAAACAAGGTCTACTCTTAAAGGAAAGAATTTGCTCCTAGAGGAGCAAATTCTTTCCATTAAGAGTTGACCCCCATTTAGAAGGGAAGCAAAAATGAAAACTGCAGAGTTGCTTCTCCTGAATGTGTCTCTGTTCACCTTAAAGGTCATAGGCAGATGGCTGATTTGCGATTTTACGTCCTTTTAATAGTATTTCAGTCATATCAGGGTTGTGGGAGGGTGGTGATAAAAGGCTGTGTGCAATGCAACCTCATTTATGATTGGTAATATTTCTGCCTTCAGCAATATTACATCCTTTTAACAGTATTTCAGTCATATCGGAACTATGGTAGGGTCATAATGAAAGGCTGTGTGCAATGGAACTCCGTTTATGGTTGCTAAGTTTTCTGCCTTTAGCGTGTCTCAAACTCAGGACCTCTATATCAGCAGGCCAGCGCTTACTCTACTGAGCTGACTGGGGCTCCTTAAATGTCATTACATAGAGGATCTTACATGAGTGCTCATGTATTATTGAATTTATTAAACGAGTTGGGGAAAACGATAAGATGCGAAGCTCTGCCGAGCATCTTATCGTTTTCCCCAACGAGTTTAATAAATTCAATAATACATGAGCACGAATGCAAGATTCTATTTATCATATGACACTGAAATCGCATTTTATTAGCAAATTTTGCACTAAAACGTCATGATTTCGCCATTAGAAAACGCGATGTTTTTATGGACATCAACACATAACGTTACGACGTAATTTGCATATTTAATCCACTAGTGGATTATCGTTTTTATTGCATGGCTTTATTACACTCTCAGATGCGACGTCATATGATAAAGTAAGATAAAACATGGTAAATTTATTGGAAGGAGTTCTTATATGGAACTGCAGCTCCTCTCCAGTGGTGTACTGGTAGGAAAATGGACATCGGGTCAGCTGTCTCAATTACATAATCCACCTCTTTTGGGTCAACTCTTTAACTCCTATGGGAGCAAATTCTTTCTTTCAACAGTAGAACCCATTTTGGAAGGGTTTAATCAGCCAGGGGACAAACAGGGTATCACAAAAACTGCCCCCTTTGGGAAGCAAATTCTTTTAGTTGACCCCAACTGGGAAGGTAGCAAAAATAAACTTGGCTGAGTTGCTGACCCTGAAAGTACCCATTTACCATAAGGTAGTACTTACCTATAGGGCACTGACACTCTGCTGTTCCGCCTACATCTTGACATTTCCCACCATTGATGCAGACAGATGCATGTTTTACTGTCTCACAGACACTTCGTCTATCATCACAAAACTCGCCCTGAGTTCCTCCACCACACCTAGGAAATATCAAATACAAATTATGATATTTAATAATTAAGATATATATGAGCCACGACACGAGAAAACCAACAAAGTGGTTGTGCGTTCAGCACATACTCAGATCAGCCTGGGCATCCGCCCAGTCTGATCAGAGTCTTCGCTGTCCGCATGGAGGTAGCTTAGACCCTTATCTACCCTTTGAGCACTTAACGAAGGGTCTGATCAAGCTTGGCGGATGCCTAGGCTGATCTGAGTCTGCAAACTGCGTACAACCACATTGTTGGTTTTGTTGTGTCGCGGCTCATGTATATATTTTTTTTTTTTCAATGTTCATCATGAGATGAAGCTAGTGGGTGGCCCTACAATTTCATGAAGTGCAAAGCACTAGTAGAATTTTAGTCCTTAACCCTTTCGCTGCCAAATATATAGTGAAAAGTTCCCCTCAGCGCATAATATTTTTTTCATATTTTGCTATCGCAGGGTTCAGCTATTAAATCTTACATTTCTCATGAATTAAAGATAGTATGAAGCTCAAACTTTGAGCACAACCAGTTTAATTGTTTTCCAACAGTTTGCAATAATACTATTCCTAATTTCTTGAATTTTACGGCCTATTTAACAAATAATAAGTGATCAGGAGCACATATATGTATTCTAGAGGCTAAACCGTATTTTTCTAAAGAATACAACTTTGACAAATAGCAATTTTATTACAAATTCTATTGGAACATTGTATTTAATGCTCTCCATGTCTTAGAACCTGATTTCTCAATAGGAGGCATTGTTCTTGGGTCATGTCTATATTCTAGCACCCGTTATATTAGAAAGTCACAAAATGCGTGCTTCAAATAGCATTTCAAGTACCTCCTATTACAGTTTTCCAACATATTTGAACCTCAACACATATTTTGTATGATGCTAAGATACTATGGCAATGTGTATAAAATTGTCAATGTACTCATTTCATTCCAACACTTTCATACAAAGGTGCTACTTTACCCCACCCCCCAGAAAGCAGCGCCAAGTACAGAAATTCAGATGTGGGCCAAAATGTCATGATATCTCAGCATATATTACGCTAGAGTCAACAAAACTTTGTAAACAATAGTTTATTTACTCACATTATCCATACCCTTCAGTGCCATTTACCCATATATCTTCAACATCTGCTCCCTTAGGCAACCAACATTTAGCTTCAGACGCCATTTTGAATGGCAAAAACACAACTTTTTCCCTTTTTTGAAAACACGTTTTCACTATCTATCTACTTTCGTTTTTGTTCATTGTTTGGTCTGTTTACACACCGCATATGACCTTTGGATTGATTTCCAGTGTATTGTGAATTTCACCACATCGTGAAGCTTACTTATGGTTGGTTAAAAACAAGTACTAGCTTTGTCGACGCAAGTCGCCTATGGCAGTCGGCCAGGTAGTCGACTCCAGTCGCCTACGGCAGCGAAAGGGTTAAAGTGCCGAAAACACAACTGAATTTGCAAAACGGCATAGGTCCAGATGAGGTGGCTCATACTGAGCCACCTCATCTACATCTATACTGTTTGTCCTCTAGTCTTTGAGTTCTCAATATGATATCAGGCGTGGATGGAACATTTTTTTGAAATTTTGCAGATGCCAAGTTTGTTGGTTGCTTTTTGAGCACTTTAAGTTAGTGACGACCAATAGTTTCATCATTTGAACATTGAAATATTGAATTTTAACTCCTTATTATTTACACATTATTTGAAGATATTGCTGTGCATTTACTCACAAGAGCTGTCGCCGGACAGCATAGCTCGCCTGAATGGGTGCTTGCCCATCACACAGTTGCTATGGTGGTGTGGACTACTAAGCATAAAACTTCAGACAAGCATGTCCATAATGACAACACGTTTATAAACAAAAGCCATCTCAGAAATAAGTCTTAAAATAAAATTTAAAAAAAAAAAAATCCACATGAAATGTCAAAGTCAATGAGCTTGAGGTCAAAGAACTAAGGGGTGGAGGTGGGGGCTGCAGGGGCTAGGATGTATGAAAACCTTGAACCATTATCTAACATCAGTCCAAGTATAAGTATCAACTGAGTCCATCGTGGCACTGTGAAATTATGTCTTCATAAATATAAAACTATACCAAATCTTTAAGACAAAATTCAAAGTTGATGACCTTGACTTCAAGGTCATGCAGTGGGGTAAGTATATGGTGTTTTGTAAAAACTCAAAACAGTGTCTTACATCAGTTCAACATACATGTGATGAACTCCCGATGACCATGTGGGAGATTTGGATTTCATTTCAAGGAGATTGAGTTCTCCATCAGGGAGACTTTTTGACGGCAACTTTGATGCGTCGTTTCACGTACGTTACTTTACTTTTTTTTATTTTAAAACAGAACATGAACTATAGTATAGTTTGTTAAGTTTACTTTTGAGTTACTCCCCTCAGCCCCTCCCCCCCCCCCACCACCCCCACCCCCAACAAAAAAAACTCCTTTCTTTAATTATTATAATTATTCATTTAAAATTATATTACTGTTATTTGTATCATTAGTTTGGTATCTGTCTGGCACAGAATCTAGCTTTTGCAAAAGGGTATACTTAAGATTTCATACAGATTTGCCTCCCTTGAAATTTCTATTTCAGTGTATCTATTTATCTTCTTTCATAAACAAATAAGCTGTAAAAACTGATAAAAATGTATATAACAATGTTCAAATTCTGTTTTTGAAACAAACTATACCCATGCACAAGACAGAAATATCAAAACTTTCATGCGTAACTTTTACACCATTAATGATCAAAGTTGTCGGTCATATATAATAATCCAGATATAGTTTGCACTTGGGGGAAAATACCTTACGGAGTGAGCAACAAGTGAAGACACCGATCAGCCTGCACCTCTGTGCAGTCTAAACAGAGTTTAGCATCTGTTGTCTATGCGTCTAAGGGAATCTAAGCAGTGAAAACAAATCTCCGACTGTATTGCACATGTTTATTTTGTGTAGTTATGAAACAGGGCTATCGGCTTCTTTTCACGTGACATATCTTCTTAACACGTCGGTAATTCTTTGACACATAGCTCCATGTGTTTTCACGGGTCAGTGAGTTTATTAGTGACCTGAATAATGGGATTAATGTCAACAGACATGATGTGTTTGTTTATTGCAAACAATATTTGATGCTGTGAATACAGGTCAATACACATGTGGATATCTCCTTACTGGCAGGGATGGCGTTGGAAAAGGGGTATCAGAAAAAAATTATGAAGGGAAAACTCAGCATCCGGGAGATTCTGAAGGCTTTCCGGGAGCGTGGGAGATGGACTTCATTTCCGGGAGACTCCCGGATGATCCGGGAGACATCACATGTATGGTTCAAGAGTAAATTAAATCTCTGCCAAGCATTATGAATCAGTATGCAATTAGAAAACTTTAATAAAGACCAAATTTCCTAAGTCCCTGACCTTAACATCAAAGTCATTGAGCGGGGGTCGGGGAAGTACTATGTAAAACTTTGAACTAATATCTAACTACAGTGCAAATATAAAAAGAATTCATCAGTGAATTCAGGAGATATGTGTCTTTAAAAAACTTTAACCAAAACATCCAATCAATAAAAAGACAATTTTCTAAGTTCATGACCTTGACATCAAGGTCACTGAGGGGGGTGGGGGTAGTACCTTGGAAAACTTTGGACCAATATCTAACTACAGTGCAAGTATCAAAGAAATCCAGCCATGGGTTAGGGAGATATTGGGCTTTATAAAACTTTAACCAAAACATCCAGTTAAAAAAAACTCCCAATTTTCTAAGTCCATGACCTTGAAATCAAGGTCACGGAGTGGGGTGGGGGTGGTACCCTGTTAAACTTTGGACCAATATCTAACTACAGAGTAAGTATCAAAAGAATCCATCCATGGGTTAAGGAGATACAGGTCTTTAAAAAACTTTAACCAAAACATCCAATCCGGACGCCGACGCCGACACCGACGCGGACGCGGACGCAGACGCCGTGGTGACAACAATAGCTCTTCCTGAACTTTCGTTCAGGCGAGCTAATAATATTGCCTCATAACAAGTGGCCATCATTTGTGTATGAAGTTAGTTGGTTTCCCCTCCCCAAAATATTGATCTATGGGTGTTGGTAGCATGAGAAACTTCTTGTCAACAGGGGAAATTACTATAAATATTTACTGTCCTACCAGCTAACCCTTGAAGTGCCAGAAATGAAAAAACGTATTAATCCTATTAAACACCACAGGGGCGTTGCATTTTACGAAAGGGGGTCCTTATTTAGAACCTAAACTGTAGTAAATCAGCCACTGCCAAATACCTAGATACCGGTAATAAACAGTATTAAGGTGAATGGGTATACTTGCAGAGGAAGCAACTCTATTATTTTGCCTCCCTTTACAGTTCGGATCTACTCTTATTCGAAAGAATTTGCTCCTCTTGGAGCAAATTCTTTCCTTTAAGAAAAGACCACATATCAAAGAGGTACCTCATCCAGAGAAGCAAAGAGGAATCATGCAAGTTAATATGACCTTATTTTAGGAAATGAGACAGGTGGCTTTTATTAGAGCAGGGGCCTTTATTAGGATTAATATGATAGTTGAATTTGCGAACAGTACATAGCCAGATTAATGAGATTATGTGGCTCACAATGAGTCACTTCATCAGAAGACCGCTAATTTCATCATTGAACACTAGAACATTTAACTCTTATCTTTACACTTTATTTTGTAGATCATTTTTTAATTTTCAGTGTTAAAAAAATATGCTGCCAAGAAGAGCTTAAACCTGCAGCTGGAGTATAAAAGCCACAAGATGGCGCTGTATGCTAATTTCATGCAATTTCAAACATGCTTTACAACAGAGAGACATGTTTGAAGATTTCTCAATAATTACCAAATGAACACACTTCAAAATTGGTTTGCAATTAGGCACTGATATTTGAATTTAATCTGCTGCAAAATTTTGCTAAAATACTGTTATAAATGCTTTCCTGAAAAATTATTTTTTCTCAACTGTCAGATTTTGAATTTCCCGGGAGGAGCTTATTATTCATGAGATGTCATGACACCTGGTTGTAAACAAATACATGTGCTTCAGCATCATAACACAGCTGGCAAAGGTTATTGCCCTGGCAGTGTTGCAAGGTCAGCAGATCATTCATTGATAATCCCAAGAGAAATATACTGATTTTATTCTTGATAAAATCTTGCAATTAATTAGAACCATTTAATTTACCATTTATTTTTTACCCCATTTGAAAATAATTGCATACATGCATTTAAAATATTTAACAGCAAGAGAAGCATGGTGGCTCAGTGGTTAGTGCACTTGACTCTAAAGCCAGAGGTCATGGGTTCCATCCCTGCCCGGGGCGAAGTCTTCCTACCGTAATCAACCCAATTATCGCACTGTGCGCTTAACTTTTTCAAAATTACAACGAAAAGGTGTGGTTAAAAATGTATCTTATAACCGCACACTCTAAACAATTAAATATAGGGTGACTGGAAAGAGGCAACATGGAGTAGGACAGGAAAATACTGTCTGTATATACGTTTCAAGGGACAGAAAATGATATGGAAGCCTCGAGTTCGCTGGTGGAATAGAAATGCTATTAAGTTGTTGGGTTTTGTGAGAGTTTCAAAAGGAAAATCAGTGTGCGCTTGTGCATTTTTTTCAGAAATGGCCTTGGTGTGCGGTTATTGGGGCATGTGCGGTAAGTGGGTCGATTACGGTATGTCCGAATGTGTTTTTCTAGCATCATTTGCAGGGATGATGTTAACAAGTGTGCCGTCCTTCGGATCATGATGTTAACTGGAGGCCTCCTGTGCAAGGAGAGTCATCCCCTGTGCAGGTTAAAGATCCCTACTATAGCTACATGGCTATATGTAGGCTTTCATCCTGCAACACCAGAGTGTACGCAAGTACACCGTCTGTGTTCCCCTCAGGGGTTAAGTCGTAACGAAAGATAGATAGATAGATAGCATTTGAACAGAAAGTGTACCTCTAGCCAATCAATTTGAACATACATAACATGAATAATTTGCCATTATCAGTGTATGAAGCCAGTCAGTCCAAAAAGAAAAACCCATCTTATAGCTGAATTACACCACTGATTTACATATTTGGGGTTATCCTGGAAGGGGAAACCCCTGTCTTATAGCCAAAGAAACGCTATATGCTGGTAAACATGGAATATCATTGGATGAAGTTCCCCTGAAAGTTTTATTGTTGCTGTCCAACCCTGATTGCCACCGCATTTCTGTTAACTTGATATTCAAATTTTTAGATTTACAGCCCTTCAACACATCAAGCATCAAGGACCCCAACATGACTTTACAGATAAGGTGGGGATTTTTGGATAATTAAGAAAAATTATTTCTAAACAAAATATGAGCCACATCATATGATTTCAAACAGTGTGGCATTTGTGACAGGCAAAGGCTCTGATCAGACTGCACTTAAGTGCAGTCTGATCAAAGCCTTCACTTGTCACATCAACCATCTATGGAATCAGCCCGAACTATGCTATAAGGAAACCTAACCTGCAGATACTGTCCTCTTTCAGATTGAAGCACTCGCCATCGTTCCTGCATGGATTTGGAGAGCAGAGATCATTCCAATTTTCACAGTTTGTACCGGTCCAACCATCTGGACATGTACATTCATAGGAGCCTACCAAGTCTGTACATGTTCCATCATGTAGACATGGATATGCCAAACATTCATCAATTGCAGTCTGAAAAAAAAAAAAAAAATTAGCATATGCATACCTTGTAAACATGCCATTCCATTCCCACCTGGGCCCAGATGTTCAAAGCTTCCTTAGCCTAATGAGCTTGTTGAGAGGTTAACTCATTAAGTGTCTTATAGCTTTGTAACCAAATACACCGATGTTTTTTTTTTGCAATGCAAAAGCTTCTCACACTTTTTTCAACCAAAAATATTGGCATAATTCAGATTTTAGCTTCATAGCAAACTGTGTTTCCAGATGGAACAGTTCCAAGGAGCAGTCAGATCTGGGTCTGCAATGTTTGCTGTTTAGCCAATAGTTAATATAAAATCTTTTGATAGGAAAAACTTGAGAGTCCCTACATGAAGTGGAAGAGTCCATTGTAAAGTTCAGTAGGGTAAGAAATACTGTGTCCTAGTACCTAGTATAGATGGATGGGTGACTTGCAAATTACGTCCTTTTAAACAGTATTTCAATCATATCAGGACAATGTGACGGTGATAATGAAAGGCTGTGTGCAATGGAAGTCCATTAACAGTTGAAAAGGTGTTGGACTTGAGCGGTAATAGAACCTGGGACCGCTAGGTCAGCAGGCCAGCCCTTAATGGTGTCCTAGTATCGAAGTGTATGGAAACTCCTCAGTGGAACACTTTGCCAAAGAAAAGAATTTGTTCCCTAGAGAGCAAACTCTTTCTTTTAAGGCAAATGGGTATACTTTCAGGAGAAGCAACTCTACCCTTTTTATTTTTGTCTCCCTTCTCAATGTGGTCAAATAGGAGCAAGTTTTTTTCTTTGACAGGAGACCCCTTTTTGGGAAGGTTTTGTCCGCCAGAGAAGCAAATGGGACATCACAAAAGTTGTATCCCTTCGAAGAAATGGCATAAAAATATACGAGCCGCGACGCCACAAAACCAACAATGTGGTTGTGCGCCCTGTGCAGACTCAGATCAGCCTGTACATCCGCCCAATTTGACCAGACTATTCGTTTAGTACTCAAAGGGTAGCTAAGGGTCTCAACTACCTCCATGCGGACAGCGAAGACTCTGATCAGACTGGGCGGATGCCCAGGCTGATCTGAGTCTGCGCTGGGCGCACAACCACATTGTTGGTTTTGTCGTGTCGCGGCTCATACCAATATAAGCTAAGAGTTGCTCTCCATTGAGAAAGAAGGTAATTATTTCCCATGTGACAGTGATCTCCATAAGAGATGCCATACACCCTAAAGGTCGTCATGGTACATACCTCGCAGTCTGATCCCGTATATCCTGAATCACAAACACAAGTGTAACCATTTATGCCATCTTCACATCTTCCATTAGGTGCGCAATAACCGACACATTCGTCTATGTTGGTTTCACAACGATCTCCTGGAAATTGTACAATATAACATGGAAATTGTACAATATAACATGGAAATTGTACAATATAACATGGAAATTGTACAATATAACGTGAGCAGGGCTCAGTCTTCAAGATACATGTAAGGTAAGGTAACAGGGATAATTTGGGATAACTTCCCATATTTCTTCATAAATAGTGACCTTTCATTTAATAGAACCTTCTCACTGAGAGCATTCTATTGATGGATCGCAACATTTTTCTTGAGAAATAGAAGATCTTACAGGTGTGGTCATTTTATATGAAATTATTGAAATGAGACTTTGGCGAGTTTCATACATATGGAATGACCACTCATGTAAGATACTGTTTATCGTATGACCTTTAAAATGGAGTTTATTGCCATTATTTTGATAAGAAATGGATGGATGCCAAGGTCATGGCTATATCCCCAGAACCTTTCTGTCGGGAGTAAAATATGCACACAAATCAAAAGCCACCTGTTTTACTTTGCTCCAAATTATAGCATAGTTTAAATATTACAATATACTGTGGGAATTATGGTTTCAATTTTCATTACCATATAATATTTATATGAAGATATTGCAATAAACCAATATACAGACAGATTGTAAAAGCCCTAGGCTCCACCCCTTCAGAGGTCACTATTTTTCCAAATGAAATCAGAAAATAAACCTTGAGGCTCCAAAAAAGCAGTAGACAAAATTTACGTCTTCAGAATTTCAACAAATGTTTCATTCAAGCTATATCCCTCATATTGAGAATTCAAAAATCAGAAGGCAAACAGTGTAGACCAAGATGAGGTGGCTCATCATGAGCCGCCTCATCTGGATCTAAGCTGTTTGCAGATTCAAATATTTTCATTTTTGGCACTCTGAGTATTAAGATATCAAACACTTTACCTGTAAACCCAGGATGACATTCACACTCGACACCTTGATGCCTATCCATACACTCTCCGTCTACACAAGAGTTAGCGGTGCAGTCATCAATACTGTGTTGACACAGTGACCCAGTAAAACCAGCCTCACAATCACAATTTCCGAGGTTGTTACATGTCCCATTGACACAATTGACTTCAGCACATCTGTCTGCCATAGTGGCTGTGCATCTAAAGTCGTCGAGCCCTACAAAGAAAGAAAACCTTACAGGGCTGGAAAATTCTTTCAATTTTCACTCAAATCACCTGAACAGAGCCTCATACATGTATGGTGATTTCAGTAATTTGCATAGACAGCAGATTAAATTTTTACCAGTCTTCCAGCAAAAGGCACTCGTCATGGTGACTAAACGAGTGCCTGCAAACCCGTTTGAGGTAAAGTATAAATCCCCTCCCAGTGAGGCAAACTTAATCTGTTTTTGACCAGTGCAATTGTCCAACCTTATCATTTGCATGAGTCCATTTATAGTTTCAGGGTTTTTGGTGAATGCCAGAAATAAGCTTTATCAATCCTTGGAACAAGCATTTTTTTTGGCACAACAGAATTCATTCTTCCATGCTGTCATGTTTTATGAACTTTGACAATGACATTATACACGGAAAAATCTAAAAACAAGAAATGTTACAGTGTGTAACAAATGCCCCCGAAGGCCCCTTAAACTGACCTTTGAGTCCTGGTTGTGACCGTGACCTTGAGTGTGGAGCCTGAGTCTTGCACATGACATACAGAAGTTTGATTCAGGAGTTTTAAAGTAATTGAGGATAAATGAGTTAACCTTTGACCTCTGGCTATGACCTTGACCTTGGATGTGGAAATGTATGTCTTGTGAATGGCAAATCTTCTCAGTAGGCTTTATCTTTCTGTAATGTTTGCTATGGTACTTTTCTGAGTTATTGCAGAGACATGATTTGACCTCTGACCCAAGATTGTGACCTTGACCTTGGATTTGGTAGCATAAATATTGTGTATAACACATCTTCTCATTATGGTTTACCTTTCTGTGAAGTTTGATGAAAGTCACTTCAGCAGGTTTCAAGTTATTGCAGAGGCAAGATTTGACCTTTGACCCCTGATTGTGACCTTGACCTTGAACGCGGTAACCTATATCTTATGTGTGACACACCTTCTACATCTTCTCATTATGCTTCATCTTTCTGTGAAGTTTCATTCAATTTGCTTCAGTAGTTTATAAGTTATCGCTATAACACGATTTTGAGACACAATTTGACCTCTGGCCCAACTGTGACCTTGACCTTGGGTGTAGGAACCTAAGTCTTGTGCCCGACACCCCTTATCATTATGCTTTATCTATCTGTGAAGTTTGATCAAATTTGCTTCATTAGTTTTAAAGTTATCGCTGAGACACGATTTTTAGACACAATTTGACCTTTGACCCAATCGTGGCCTTGACCTTGGGCGTAGGGACCTAAGTTTTGTGCGCGACACATCTTCACAATGTGCTTTATCTATCAGTGAAGTTTCATCAAATTTGCTTCAGTAGTTTTAAAGTTATAGCTGAGACACGGTTTGTAACGGACGGACAGACAGACGGAAAGACGGACGGACTGACGGACGGAGGGCATAAAAAGTCAAAACTATCAAACTTTCAAACTATCTTAAGACACTACCAACAATTACTATCGATGGTTGAAAACACTATCACAACAGCACTATCACTGAGGTCGCTATCACAATGCATCGATATACTGATGACTCATTTACACCCATACAAATGACCAAAAAAATAAATTATTGTGTGCTTGTTTTAGCTGTTTCTTTGACTATCAGTGTAATCTAAACACCAAAATTAGAGGTGTGTTTAACAACATAAATGGGAAATGCTCATAGGCACCAAATGTACTGATACTACAAAGCATCTCAGGTTACCACATCTGACATCAACAGGGCTTCAATGGTATTCAAAGCCTCAAACATTAGTTGTAAAGACACCGGCGAATCAAGTACTGTAAAACACTTAATATTTGTGGTGTTAAAATTTTGCGGATCAATGAAAATGCCATATTGGTGCATGTTAATTTTGGCAGTCAATATCATGGCTCAAGATAATAATGAAAATTTTATGGAATTTATGACAGTTTTTCTCACTTTTTCATCAACCACATCATGGCGATTCTAATGGGCTGCCACAATGTACAGTTAAATGGAATGGTATAAAAGATCTCAAACAAGAGCATGTGAGCAGAGGCTCACGTATACCCCCGGCCAGCGCCATTGCCTAATAAAAACACACTAAAGCAAATGTTAAATAACAGACATATGAATGGACAATCTATTACAAATCCAGTGGAAGGCCTTTAGACAAATACACAATGGTTCCATTAAAACATGCAAATTATGTTATCAAAAGAAAATACAAATTTAACACAAAATTTCAACACAAATTTACTTAAAGTTCTATGTCAGTGACCTTGACCTAAAGTCAGCAGCAGCATCCAGATGATGTCAACTAGTCAATTTAAACCTATACCTAAACCTAGTCACATAGCAAATTGAGAAATCTTTAACATAAATTTTACCATTTATTCCATTGGAGATAGAGATGGAAAAAAGGAAAAAATGAAGGCCAAAAGAAATCTTAGCATTTTGATTTTCTTTCCTACAATAAACTTGGCCATTCTCAAGATGTAAACAAAAAACTGAAGACTGTGGCTCTCTTAGGAACATAGAAAACTGTGACAAAAAATAAGCTAGAGAGAAAGAAAAATGGACAAACAAAGGGAATGATAAGCAGGAGGCCGATACTCTATTACACCATACAACTAGTCATACCCTACATTTGCACCAAATTTCAAAAGCCTAGCTGTAGTGGTTCCTGAGAAATCTTGGGACAGAAAAAGTTTAATTTTAAAGGAGAGAAAGAAGAAATGGACAAACAAAGGTAATGATAAGGAGGAGGAGGCTGATGTTTTCTTACACAATACAACTAGTCATACTCAATGTTTGTAATAAATTTCAAAAACCTAGGTGTAGTTGTTCCTGAGAAATCTATGATAGAAATTTAATTGGAGAGCAAGAAAAAATGGACAAACAAAGGGAATGATAAGCAGAAGAAAGCTAATTGTCCCTTAAGCTGTACATCTAGTTATACCCAACATTTGTACCAACCTTATAAATCCTAGCTGTTTGGTTTCTGAGAAATCTGTGACAGAAATTTAATTGGAGAGAAAGAAAAAATGGACAAACAAAGGGAATGATAAGCAGAAGGAGGCCAATATTCTCTCATACTGTACATCTAGTAATACTCAACATTGGTACAAAATTTCAAAATCCTAGCTGTTGTGGTTCCTGAGAAATCTGTGACAAATTTAATTGGAGAGAAAGAAAAAATGGACAAACAAAGGGAATGATAAGCAGAAGAAGGCTGATTGTCTCTTACAAAGTACAACTAGTCATACCTAACATTTGTACCAAATTTCAAAATCCTAGCTATTGTGGTTCCTGAGAAATCTGTGACAAAAATTTCATTGGAGAGAAAGAAAAAATAGACAAACAAAGGGAATGATAAGCAGGAGAAGGCCTATTATTTCTTATACAGTACAACTAGTCATACCCAACGTTTGTACCAAATTTCAAAATCCTAGCTATTGTGGTTCCTGAGTAATCTGTGACAGAAATTTAATTGGAGAGAAAGAAAAAATGGACAAACAAAGGGAATGATAAGCAGGAGAAGGCTGACTGTCTCTTACACGGTACAACTAGTCATACCCAACGTATGTACCAAACTTCAAAATCCTAGCTATTGTGGTTCCTGAGAAATCTGTGACAAAAATTAAATTGGAGAGAAAGAAAAAAATGGACAAAGGGAATGATAAGCAGGAGAAAACTGATTGTCCCTTACACGGTACAACTGGTCATACCCAACGTTTCTAGCAAATTTCAAAATCCTAGCTATTGTGGTTCCTGAGAAATCTGTGACAGAAATTTAATTGGAGAGAAAGAAAAAATGGACAAACAAAGGGAATGATACGCAGGAGAAGGCCTATTATCTCTCACACAGTACAACTAGTCATACCCAACGTTTGTACCAAATTTCAAAATCCTAGCTATTGTGGTTCCTGAGAAATCTGTGACAGAAATTTAATTGGAGAGAAAGAAAAAATGGACAAACAAAGGGAATGATAAGCAGGAGAAGGCTGATTGTCTCTTACACGGTACAACTAGTCATACCCAACGTTTGTACCAAATTTCAAAATCCTAGCTATTGTGGTTCCTGAGAAATCTGTGACAGAAATTTAGTTGGAGAGAAAGAAAAAATGGACAAACAAAGGGAATGATAAGCAGGAGAAGGCTGATTGTGTAGGAGAAAGCTGATTGTCTCTTACAAGCTACAACTAGTCATACCCAACGTTTGTACCAAATTTCAAAATCCTAGCTATTGTGGTACTGAGAAATCTGTGACAGAAATTTCATTGGAGAGAAAGAAAAAATGGACAAACAAAGGGAATGATACGCAGGAGAAGGCTGATTGTCTCTTACAAAGTACAACTAGTCATACCCAACGTTTGTACCAAATTTCAAAATCCTAGCTATTGTGGTTCCTGAGAAATCTGTGACAGAAAAAATGTTAACATACACACACACACACAAACATATTTACGGAAAAACCAAAAACTATATACCCCCTATATACTTCGTATACCGGGGGTATAATAATAATCAGGTACTCCTTTATATCTAAACCTTTGTTATGCTGTTTGTAAATCAAATATTAGCAGATTTATAATTTAACACTATTTGCGTTTGCCGCCAATATCCCCAAAAATTCAGTAACCACCAAATATCAGTGTTTTACAGTATATTGCATCAGGATCACAGATTTGCAAGGTTCACAAAATATTTGGATGATAAACTATAAAACCTTTGTGATTTCCTGTTTGCTTCCCTAGGTAATAAATCCCTTCCAAAAGGGGTCCCTTCTTTATAGAAAGAATTTGTCCATACAGGAACAATTTGTTTTCCTTAGAGAGCTTATCCCAATGAGAAGGAAGGCCAAAATAAAAATGGCAGAGTTGCTTCCCCTGAACAGGTACCCAATTACCCAAAATGCTACCTTATTTGGGTGGGCTTTGGGGCTTGAGTCCCGCCACCTGGTACTGGTTAGATTAAAAATATGTTGTGACATCTCATTAGAATCGCCTCGGCGAGGCGATTCTGATGTAATATCACAACATATATTTCAAGGCAAAAAAGACATTCGCAAAATTTCTCGTAAAATTGATCCCCAATGATGTCATATATTTTCAAGCCCATCCCCCCCCCCCCTCCCCCCACCACACACACACACAAATACATCTTGGCATCGGCACCTACCAGCCCCACCATTTATCCAGAGCCCCGCCAGTACGTGGTGGTCTGGATCCGGGCCTGTCTAGAATGATCACAAATATCTAAATCATATGAAATTCTGCTATAAGAAGTTTTATTTCCCTTCCAAAATAATCCCAAACATCTAGATCCATCTTATAAGACATCTAGATCCATCTTCCGTTCCAAAGTAATCCCAAACATTTAGATCCATCTTAGTTTTGGAAGGGAAAAATCCTCCTACCAAAATAATCCCAAACATCAAAATCCCTCTTATAAGACAGATCCAGATTTTTTGGATTATTTGGGAAGGAAAAAAACCTCCTACCAAAATAATACCAAACATTTAGTTCCGTCTTGCAAGACACATCCAGATTTTGGGATTGTTTGGGAAGGGAAAAACCTCCTACCAAAATATTTCCAAACATCTAGATCCATCTTATAAGATAGATCTAGATTTTTGGGATTGTTTAGGAAGGTAACAACCTGTATCTTATAACCGAAGAACTACTGTAAACTGACTTACCAGAGTCCTCATAGTAAGGTGCTTCACATTCACATTTGCTGGTACGATCATCTAAGCTGTTGTAGCAAGGGTTACCAAGACAATTTGTAAATGAGCAGTAATTTGGAGTGACCTCACAATTGCCACCCCCAAAACTTGTTGGGCAGGAACATGCATAACCATCTATTCTGTCCGTACAATTTCCTCCATATAAACAGGCGTTAGGATGTAGGGCACAATCATCTGAAAGACAAAGCTCTAAATAAGCGTTAAAGTGACTAGTTGCACTTCCACTCTTTTAGTTTCCATCATTTGTTTTTTAAAAAAGGGAAATAATCTTTGTTATTTGCTTCCCTGGATGACAGAACCTTACAGGAAGTCTACTCCTACTAGTAATCTTTTCTTTAAGGGTTGACCCCAACTGAGAAGGAAGCAAAAACTAAATAGCAGAGTTGCTTTCACAGAAATTGTGTTCATTTACATTAATTCTTTGCCTTTTTTCTCTAATTTTGTGATGAAAACATTTGAGCCATGACACAAGAAAACCAACAAAGTGGTTGTGCACCCAGCGCAGACTCAGATCAGCCTGGGCATCTGCCCAGTCTGATCAGAATCTTCGCTAAGCACTTAAAGGGTAGCGTAGGGTCTAAGCTACCTCCATGCGGACAGCGAAGACTCTGATCAGACTGGGCAGATGCCCCTTTGCTAAACACTAAAAGGGTAATGTAGGGTCAAAGCTACCTCCATGCGGACAGCGAAGACTCTGATCAGACTGGGCGGATGCCCAGGCTGATCTGAATCTGGGCTGGGCACACAACCACATTGTTGGTTTTCTCGTGTTGTGGCTCATTTAGATGACACTGCTAGTAAAATACAGGACAAGAGCAATCAGGAAAGACACATATCAGCCTGCACATCTGTGTACTAGTAGCCTGATTAGACTTCTGGGATAAAGACTAACAGGGGCCCAGTAGCCCACAGTCCCTAAATCATGGGTTGGGCCCCTGAAATTTTGGAGAAAATGCCCATACCCCTAATGTTAAATTTTCAATTGTGGCAATGTGGGCCCCTAAGCAAAAATTGTTAGTTTTTATCCCTATTAGTGTCTTCCCTTTTTAAATACAGAAGCTGTGACTCCCTGGAAATGCAAAACAAATTAAAAAGAAATAATTAAGATGCAAAGGGCCTATAACAATTGTAGATCACGGCCAACCCACTGCCTTATTAGTTTCTTCAGGAATAAGGCTGCTTTGAATATTTTCCGTACACACATGACATAAAAATCAGTTTTCGTGCCAAGATGCCAATTAATCAGCTGAGTGAAACTATGCACCTAACAGTAAAATGTAAGGTAAATGCATAGGCCTCTGTGTTTTTCTATCATTTTTACAATGGGAAAAAATGCTGTTTGTTTCCCTAAACAATGAAATCCTTCCAAAAGGATCTACTCTTAAAATATTGAATTTGCTCCCCGGAGCAAATTCTATCCTTTATGAGTTGACCCCACTGTTTGTTGCTTTATGGTTTGTTGCATATTGCCATGGCTTGCTGCATATTGTCTTAACCTGTCTACATAGCTTTGATGTATCATCAGAAGACTCAAATCAGCATCAAAGTAATGACATGATGTGTATAAATCCATCAAGGGAAAACGTGAAAAATACCACAACCCAGACCTGCCATCATTAAATGTGACATGTCAACAGACATATTCTACTTAACCTTGAAAACTCATGGAAGTATTCCATCTAGTATTTACGATATGGAATGGTCCTTAAATTGCAATTAAAGCCATTATGAAAAAGTAATTCACAATAATTATGATTGCGAGATCTGCCATCTGTATATGAGCCGCGACGCGACAAAAACAACAATGTGGCTGTGTGGCCAATGCAGACTCAGATCAGCCTGGGCATCCGCCCAGTCTGATCAGAATCTTCGCTGTCCGCATGGAGGTAGCTTAGACCTTTAGCTACCATTTGAGCACTTAACAGAGAATCTGGTCAAACTGGGCAGATGCCCAGGCTGATCTGAGTCTGCGCTGGGCACACAACCACTTTGTAGGTTTTCTCGTGTCATGGCTCATATTATGATACATTGTCATCCATCCACCTAAGTGCATAGTACCATGAAAATATTCCAAAAGGTAGATCTAATAGAGATATGGAGTGGACTTGTGGCAATGAAAATGCAGATCAAACCTCCAAGGGGAAATAACACATAAATTATAAAAGCATGAGTTGTCTAAAATTGTCATAGTAACCAAGCTTATCATAAGTTTGTGTTTGGTTCCTATGGTTACTAGGACACTGACAAGGTTCTGACATTCCCTGTGTGTGTTTGTTTCCTTAGAAAACTTACCAATATTAGTCTCACAGTTAACTCCAGTGTAGCCCATGACACACGTGCACTCATAGCGTATGTTACCAAAGTTTGCACATGATCCTCCATTCTTACAAGGAAAGCTATCACATGGCTGCTGAGTCTGTTGACAACTAGAAGAATACAAAAGAATGAGCTGTGACACTAGAAAACCAACAAAGTGGTTGTGTGACCAGCGAAGTCTCAGACCAGCCTGGATATCTGCCCTGTCTGATCAGAGTCTTTGCTGTCAGCATGGAGGTAGCTTTGACCCTTAGCTACCCTTTAAGTGCACAGCAAAGACTGAGTAGTTTTTGAGTATATGCTGAATTTTGATCTCTGTCTTTTTCTTCAAGCACATAGACCTAAATTCTTGCATGACACACTTTCTCATTAAGCTGTATCTTTCTGTGAAGTTTGATCAAATTTGCTATTAAAAGAAGTTTTTGAGTAATTTTGACACACAATTTAAAGCTTGTCCATTTTGTCCTAATTGTGATCTTGACCTTGGGCATAAGAATCTAAATCTTGCTTCCTACAAACCTCCTTATTACTGTATCCTCAATCTTCCTATGAAACTTGAAAGAAACTGACTGCAGTAGTTTTTGAGTCATTGCAGAAACATTATCTGACCTTTGAGTCTAAGTTCGAATAATATTTCTGAAATAACTGCATTGACCCCTGATTGTGACATTGACCTTGGGCATGAAAAACCTAAAACTTAAATCTCTCACAGCTTCTCATTCTCCTTTACCAGGCCCTGATCCAGACCACCACCACATACTATTGGGGCTCTGGATAACTGGTAGGTCTGGCAGGTGCTGAGATTTATGTGTGTGTGATGTGTGAGGCGGTAGGGCGTGGGTGGGTGGGGGGTGGGGGTGGGGGGGGGGGGGCTTGAAGAAGATATAGGACAAAATTATGGAGGAGAATTAGGGATCAATTTGATGAGACTTTTGAATTTTTGATAATGTCCTTTTTTGCCTGAAAAAAAATATATATGTCACAACATATATTTTAATTTAACCATATGGATAAGTTATCTAAAACTGTCATCAGATACTGTCTATTATCTGGAGGCCTACATATTATACCTAAGACAGAGGCCTAGATGGTGGGGCTGAAGCCCACAAGCCCATCCCTGGATCCGGGCCTGTTTACTTTCCTGTAAAATTTGGTCAAACTGGCTTCAGTAGTCTTTGAGAAATTGCAGACAGGAGTTTAACTTTGAACCCTGGGTGTGGAAATCTAAAGCATGGGCATGACACTACTTCTGATATTCATTTACTTTCCTGTGGAATTTGTTCGAACTGGCTTGAGGAATTTTTGAGTAATTGCACAGAAACAAATTTACTCTGACCATGCACTTTGACCTTGAACCTAGAAACTTAAATATGACAGGCTTCCTCTTTATCCTTTATCTTTCAGTGAAATTTAATCAAAATCCTTTCTGACAACAGTTTATGAGTAATTGCTGGAACATGATTTGTAACTGACTGACAGATGGATAAACAGATGTTCTAACATTCAGTATGACCGAAGTCTAGTTCAAGCGATACAAGAGGTGGTGGTCAGATGATGGTGCTGGTTATAAATTCCAGTGCTGGGGCATCCTTCTTATTTGGATAAAAGTAAGGGAAGGGCCTACTTCGCTTGCAGTAGGTTCAGGTGGGGGTGTTTGGAAATTTTTTCTCTCATCTTACATTTCTCTGTTTTTTCTCCCTCTCTCTGGGAGGCGGCCCATTATGGACTGAAATACTGTCTCCAAAGGGCCGTTAAACCCAAAACAACCAATCAACCATCAAGCGATACACTGTGAGCAGCTGACCTTTATGAGCAATAAAATATATTTAGAGTAGATGTTTTAACAAATGCATCCTCATGTGTTTTGTATAATAAGGCTGCATTTTTAGCCATATAAAAAATAAATATCAAGAGCTCAACTTAATGGAATAAATCTTATTAACTGCACTGGACTTGTCCATAATTAATAGCAACCTATCAACCCATTTGTTGACATGGACCAATGGATAAATGGACATGGCTTTAATACCTAAACTAGAAATGTTTTTCAGAGAAAAACTGATGTCCCCCCACCAGCCCATTTTCCATCCCCTATAATGAAGTCCTCCTGTGACCTTGAAAATAAGGTCAAGGTCACCAGAATCTGATCAGCTCTTAAGCTAGTCCCAGTGATGTATTCATGCAAGTTTGGTGAAATTCCATCTATCGGTTCATGAGATACTATGTGTACAAGAAATTGCCATCAAAGTCCTCCAATGACTTTGAAAATGATGTCAGGGTTGCCAAAATCTAAATCAGCTCTTAAGCTAGTCCCAGTGATGTATCCAAGCATGTTTGGTGAAATTCCATCCATTGGCTCATGAGATATTGTGGTAATAGGAAATTGTCATCTCAGTCCTCCAGTGACCTTGAAAATGAGGTCAAGGTCATCAAAATCTAATCAGCTATTAAACATGTCCCAATGATGTATCCATGCAAGTTTAGTGAAATTCCATCCATTGGTTCAGGAGATATAGTGGGTACAAGAAATTCACATCTTAGTCCTTCAGTGACTTTGAAAATGAGGTCAAGGTCATCGAAATCTAATTAGCTCTTAAGCTAGTCCCAGTGATGTATCCAAGCAAGTTTGGTCAAATTCCATCCATTGGCTCAGGAGATATTGTGGTAATAGGAAATTGTCATCTCAGTCCTCCTGACACCTTGAAAATGAGGTCAAGGTCATCAAAATCTAATCGGCTTTTAAACATGTCCCAATGATGTATCCATGCAAGTTTAGTGAAATTCCATCCATTGGTTCAGAAGATATAGTGGGTACAAGAAATTCTCATCTTAGTCCTTCAGTGGCCTTGAAAATGAGGTCAAGGTCATCAAAATCTCATTAGCTCTTAAACTTGCCCCAATGATGTATCCATGCAAGATTGATGAAATTCTATCCATTGGTTCAGGAGATATAGTGGGTACAATAAATTCTCATCTAAGTCCTCAAGTGACCTTGAAAATAAGGTCAAGGTCACTAAAATCTAATGAGCTCTTAAACTTGTCCCAATAATGTATCCATGCAAGTTTGGTGGAATTCCATCCATTGGTTTAGGAGATAACATGGGTACATGAAATTTTCATGTCAGTCCTCCAGTGACCTTGAAAATGAGGTCAAGGTCACCAAAATCTAATCAGCTCTTAAACTTGTCCCTATGACGTATCCATGAAAGTTTGGTGAAATTCCATCCATTGGTTCAAGAGATATCACCCACGCAAAGTGGGTACATGAAATTGTCATCTAAGTCCTCCAGTGACCTTGAAAATGAGGTCAAGGTCACCAAAATCTAATCAGCTCTTAAACTTGTCCCAATGATGTATCCATGCAAGTTTGGTGAAATTCCATCCATTGGTTCAAGAGATATCGAGCATGCAAGAAACTGTCACGCCGACGCCCGGGAACCGCACTGAAAACAATATGTCCCCCCTCACCTTTGGTGGGGGGACATAATATGCCTCCCTTCAGGGACATAAATACAAAGAATTATAAGCTTTGTGTAAATATAATTGGACAATAAAATGAGCCATGACATGACACGCCAAAACCAACAGTGGCATGTGCTCCCAGAGAAGACTCAGCTCAGCCTAGGCATCCACCCAGTCTAATTAGTCTTCACCATCCACATGAAGGTAGCTTAGACCATTAGCTACCCTTTGTGTGCACAGCAAAGACTAGGCTGATCTTAGTCTGCACTGGGCGCACAACCATTTTGTTGGTTTTCTCTTGTTGTGACTAATTTGAGTCACGACACGAGAAAACCAACAAAATGGTTGTGCACCCAGTGCAGACTAAGAGCTTTGCAATACTCTTCCATTTGAGATTGGTCTCAAGTCTTTCTCTCCAAATATCTACAGAAAAACAGTTGACTCTGGTTATTCTCAAACACTGATATCTTCAAAGTACCCCTATTACATAAAAGTAAATTGTATGAAAAGCTTACACATGTTTTTTATATTTTGTTTCATTTGAACTCCTGTTATCTCAAACTACCGAAATCTCAAAGTAAGCTTGTGGTCCTTTACACTTTAAGATAGCCAGAGTCAACAGTTCAATGATACAATTTACTGTACATAAAGTGTATGGTAACACCTCCATTTTCTTCCATAATTTTTTCGAAGAGGAACAACTTTCATGACTTTCTGTTTGCTTCCCTGCATGACTAAAACCTTCTGTTCCACAATGGGTCTACTCTTAAAGGAAAGAACTTGCTTCTTGGGGAGCAAAGGAGCAAATTCTTTCTTTTAAGAGTTGGCCCCCACTGAGAAGGGAGGCAAAAATGAAATGGCATAGTTGCTCCCCATGAAAGTGTATCCATTAATTGTAAAAAATAGACTTACTACTGTCCCTGGTATCCTCCAACTGTTGGGCAAAGACATTCATACCCAAGAACTTTGTCCTTACACATTGCTGCATCAGAACACAAGTTGTTGGCACATGCGTTGACTAAATCAATCTCACATTCTGATCCACCATAAACTGAAATGTGAAACAGCAAAGGCTAACTACATGTATGCTGTTTACATTATTTTGGATATACTACTACTATAATAATCATGGTCCCTCAATGAGCCACAACATGACAAAAGGAGCCCCGGTAGCTGAATGGGTCAAGCGCTGGCCTACTGATCTAGCGGACAGGGTCGGAGTCCCGCTTGAGGCGAGAACTTTTCCTACCGTAAACCGGGTTCCATTGCACACAGCCTTTTATTATCATCCTGACATCGTCCTGATATGACAGAAATACTGTTGAAAAGGACGTAAAATTGCAAGTCATCCATCCATCCATCAACATGACAAAACCAAGAAAGTGGCATGTGTGCCGAGCAAAGACTCAGATCAGCCTGGGCATCCGCCCAGTCTGATCAAAGTCTTTGATGTCCACGGAGCTAGCTTAGACCCTTAGATATCCTTTAAGTTTAAGTGCACAGCAAAGACTCTGATCAGAATGGGCGGATGCCCAGAATGACCAGAGTTTTGGCTGGGCACACATGCCATTTTTGGTTTTGTCAGGTCACAGCCTATATTAGTATTTCTTCTAATACACAACCCAGGGGCATTGCAATCACGATTTTCTGAACTTTTAGGTAACATACTGATGATGACGAAGGAGCCTTTCTATTCTCAGTGGAGCTAAAGTTACATAATTTTCATTCCTCAATATGAAGGGGTGTTTCTACAACTCTGCTGATAACCAAAATGTAGTTGTGTTATTGTTTAATGTCCACAGTAAACAGCTATTATCATGTCGGGACGGTCAGTTAACCAAATCACACTATTCCTGGGCAGGCTTAGACCTCCTAAGCAGTTAACCAGTACTAAGTGCACTTCCTTTCACCAGTAACTGATAACTGCCTTTCTTGAATCAGCGGAAGGGGAAATGAAAGTAAGTGGCCGGATCAGGTTTCAAACCCATGACCTCTAGCTTATAAGTCAGGCACCCTACAGACTTGTAAGCCAGAGGTCCTGAGTTCAATACCCGGTCCGGCCACTTACTTTCATTTCTCCTTCTGCTGATTCAAGAAGGGCAGTTGTCAGTTAATGGTGAAAGGAATTACCAAAATAGTTCTTCATACTTGCAAAATCTTATGGTTTGCAAGAAATAGATTTCTGTTCTCTAAAATATGGTGTTTTTACAGTACAGTCAGCTCTCAATATCTCAAACCCTGAAGATCTCAACGTATCATCTTATGTCAAAGTTTGGGAACATTTCCTTGTTTTGTTTACATTTCAACTGTTACCTCAAACTACTGATATCTCAAGATAAATTTTCTTGGACTAGAAAGTTTACTTTGAAATATCAGTAGTCTGGAATGAACTTTGACTCTGAGATATCGAGGGCTGACTATTATATACATTGTTCCTTGACACCACCTTACCGGCTGGACAGTCTTTTATGTAGTATGTTCTTTCAGTTGCATCCTCGAGCTCTGTTTCAACTAATGTAACACTATACAGTGCACAAATTGCTTGCCCAAGCACGTAGTATGTCAAACTTTTACAGTCTTCCCTCTGGATACACTGAGTCTGACAATGCACTAAAGACTGTCCAAAATAAGTATCTAGTATGTTATCATTTCCAGCATCTTTGTTTTCGAAACTCCGTGTGAAACACAAGGCTATGTTCAGCTCTGAAAGGAAAAAGGTGCATGCAGTACTTAACCCTTAAAGCACCAAATAGCAGACGATGAAATTTACACCTGCGAAATTTCAAACAATGTTTTGTCTAACCTATATTATGTTGACAATTCAAAGACGAAAGAGAAACTAGAGCAAGTGAGCAGGGGTTCACCTATACCCTGACCAGCGCCACCGCCTAATGAAACCACCACCTTATGAAACTACTGCCTAATGAAACCATTCGTATACAAGGTTTGAACCCAGAAGTAAACTTAGTCACCTATCAAATGGTTCCATCAAAGTATATTACAAATATCAGCAAAGAGTACCAACTTAATTGTTGCCCGTGATGACTCTCTGATGAGTTAGGGGACCTCCATACGAACCAAACTATTAACTAACTGTGTGCACCGCGGTGGAGGGTGAGGGTGAAGGTTTGGGCCCAGTAAAACCAGTTTAAACCCCCCAGTAGTTATTACTGACCGTCCCAAGGAGGTACTTTTGTTGCAGTTGCATTTGTTTTATGTTCAGTGCTGCATAATTTATTGTGTTATCATTTTTACCCTTCTATAATAAAAATATTAAAACCATGGGACCAATGGTCCTGTAGCTCACCTGACACTTGGTCCTGGTATATATTTTAATGCTTTTATACATGTATATAGCACCAGGGCAGGGGCAGATAACCCCGCTCCCTTGAGGATTAATGTTGAGTCCCAATTCTATATACCAAGCCACAAGGTCACTGGGCCTTTGTTTCTGGATAAAGATTTCTGAAGGGTTTTTATCATATATGGGTGTGGCGGCCACCATGTTCATGTGACCATGACCATCTGAACAAACTTTGATTCCTTTGACCCAGTATTAAAGCTCTATATGATATACAGTAATCATTTGTATAAACTATGATGGGCCTTAGTGCCCAATGCTACATACCGGTACCAAGTTTCAAGGTTATAGGCCTTTCGGTTCTCAAGAAAAAGACGTTTGAAGAGTTTTTACCATATATGGGCATGGTGGCCATCTTGGTCAAGTGACCAAGACCATCTGAACAAACTATGGTTCCTTTAAGCCGGTGAAGCTCCATATGAAATATGGCTTCAATTGACCCTAGTGGCCTCTGAGAAGATGTTTGAAAATGTTGATGGGTGACACAATCTCAATGACCATGTACAAAAGACAAAGAAAGACCTTGACCTTTAACAACAAAATATCTTCATCTGGTCATTTAGTCAACCATATATACCAAATATTGCACCTTAGACTTAAATAGTTTCTGAAAAATCCACTGTTTAAGCATTTTCCCATATAAAAGCCTACATAATGTACCAAAGTTGACAGTGTCATAAATTAGGTCAAGGTCAACGCATGATCATTTGTATAAACTATGATGGGCTTGAGTGCCCAAAGCTACATACCAAGTTTCAAGGTCATACACCTTTTGGTTCTGGAGAAGAAGATTTTGAAGGATTTTTACCATATACGGGCATGGCGGCCATCTTGGTCAATACCCCGAGAACAAACTTTTATTCCCTGATCACACTTAGACTCCATATGAAGTTTTGCTTCAATCAGACCAGTGATTTCAGAGGAGAAGATGTTTTGAAAATCTTGATAATGGACAGACCGACAAAATGACCTTGACCTTTAGTGACAAAAAGTTTTCCCATATAAAGGCCTAACATACCAAAGTTGACCATGTCGTAAATTAGATCAAGGTCAATGCAAGGTCATCATTTGTATAAACTATGATGGGCCCGCATGCCCGATGCTACATACCAAGTTTCAAGGTCATAAGCCTTTTGGTTCTAGAGAAGAAGATTTTTGAAGGGTTTTTACCATATATGGGCATGGCGGACATCTTGGTCATGTGACCCAGACCCCGGGTATAAACTTTCGTTCCCCTATCCCACTGAGACACCATATGAAATTTGGCTTCAATCTCCCCAGTGGTTTCAGAGGAGAAGATGTTTGAAAATCTTTGTGACGGTCAGACCGACAAAATGACCTTGACCTTCAGTAACATAATATCTTCATCTGGTCATTTAGTTGACCATATACACCACATATTGTACCTTAGACTTAAATAGTTCCTGAGAAATCCACTATATAAGCGTTTTCCCATATAAAAGCCTAAAATACCAAAGTTGACCATGCCGTAAATTAGGTCAAGGTCAATGCAAGGTCATCATTTGTATAAACTATGATGGGCCCGCATGCCCAAAGCTACATACCAAGTTTCAAGGTCAAAGGCCTTTTGGTTCTGGAGAAGAAGATTTTTGAAGGGTTGTTACCATATATGGGCATGGTGGCCATCTTGGTCATGTCACCCAGACCCCGGGTACAAACTTTCGTTCCCCCATCCCACTGAGACTCCAAATAAAATTTGGCTTCAATCTCCCCAGTGCTTTCAGAAGAGAAGATGTTTGAAAATCTTGACGACGGATGGTCTGACAGAATGACCTTGACCTTTAAAGACATGATATCTTCATCTGGTCATTTGTTTGACCATGTATACAACATATTGTACCTTAGACTTAAATAGTTTCTGAGAAATCCACTGTTTAAGCGTTTTTCCATATAAAGCCTAACATACCAAAGTTGACCATGCCGTAAATGAGGTCAAGGTCAATGCAAGGTCATGATTTGTACAAACTATGATGGGCCCGCATGCCCAATACTACATACCACGTATCAAGGTCATAGGCCTTTTGGTTCTGGAGAAGAAGATTTTTGAAGGGTTTTTACCATATATGGGCGTGGTGGCCATCTTGGTCATGTGACCCAGACCCCGGGTATAAACTGTCGTTCCCCCATCCCAGTAAGACTCCATATGAAATTTGGCTTCAATCTGACCAGTGGTTTCAGAGGAGAAGATGTTTGAAAATCTTGACAACAGATGGTCCGACGGAATGACCTTGACCTTTAGTGACATAATATCTTCATCTGGTCATTTAGTTGACCATGTTTACCAAGTATTGTACCTTAGACTTAAACAGTTTCTGAGAAATCCACTGTTTAAGCGTTTTCCCATATAAAAGCCTAACATACCAAAGTTGACCATGCCATAAATTAGGCCAAGGTCAATGCAAGGTCATCATTTGTATAAACTATAATGGGCCCACATGCCCAATGCTACATACCAAGTTTCAAGGTCATAGGCCTTTTGGTTCTTGTAGAGAAGATTTTTGAAGGGTTGTTACCATATAAGGGCATGGCAGCCATTTTGGTCATGTGACCCAGACCCCGGGTATAAACTTTCTTTCCCCCATCCCACTGACACTCCATATGAAATTTAGCTTCAATCGGCCCAGTGGTTTCAGAGGAGAAGATGTTTGAAAATCTTAACGACGGATGGTCCGACGGAATGACCTTGACCTTTAGTGACATAATATCTTCATCTGGTCATTTAGTCGACCATGTATACCAAAGTTGACAATGCCGTAAATTAGGTCAAGGTCAACGCAAGGTCATGATTTGTACAAACTATGATGGGCCGGCATGCCCGATACTACATACAAAGTATCAAGGTCATAGGCCTTTTGGTTCTGGAGAAGAAGATTTTTGAGTGAGTGAGTGAACTCGGGTTTAACGTCCCACCAACAACGAGGTCTTATGGAGAAGGGACCTCGGTTTAAAGTCTCATCCGAAAGACCAGAGAAGCGGGGGATCGAACCTGCGACCCCTGGATTGGAAGTCTGGAGTGAAGATTTTTGAAGGGTTTTTACCATATATGGGCCTGGCGGCCATCTTGGTCATGTGACCCAGACCCCGGGTACAAACTTTCATTCCCCCACCCCACTGAGACTCCATATGAAATTTGACTTTAATCAGCCCAGTGGTTTCAGAGGAGAAGATGTTTGAAAATCTTGACGACGGATGGTCCGACGGAATGACCTTGACCTTTAGTGACATAATATCTTTATCTGGACATTTAGTCGACCATGTATACCAAGTATTGTACCTTAGACTTAAATAGTTTCTGAGAAATCCACTATATAAGCGTTTTCCCATATAAAAGCCTAACGTTCCAAAGTTGACCATGCTGTAAATTAGGTCAAGGTCAACGCAAGGTCATGATTTGTACAAACTATGATGGGCCCGCATGCCCAATACTACATACCAAGTATCAAGGTCATAGGCCTTTTGGTTCTGGAGAAGAAGATTTTTGAAGGGTTTTTACCATATATGGGCGTGGCGGCCAGCTTGGTCATGTGACCCAGATACCCCGAACAAACTTTCGTTCCCCCAACCTATGGAGGCTCCATATGAAATTTGGCTTTGATCGGCCCAGCGGTTTCGAAGGAGAAGATGTTTCAATATGTTGAAGGACGACGGACGGACGACGGATGCCTGGCTATACTATAAGCTCACCTATGAGTCTAAAGGCTCAGGTGAGCTAAAAATTGAAAATAGGTAAAAATAGTTATTAAATGTTTTTTGTATTATTGGCTTAGTCTGTTGTAACCCTTCTGTTGGTCTAAATTATTTAGTTTAGTAAAGATAGCTGAGTTGCCACCTATTTGGGAAAGAGCTGCTGACTCGGCTTATCACTTGTAATTTATTGTTTGTTGGGATGTCTTTGTCAATCTTTCCCTTCTATGTTGGGGATAGGGTTTGGGATCTGATTCAGTCAGTTCCTTAAGTGTAGTTACTCTTTAAATTAACACAAAACTTTAATGTAAACATATAAGTCTAAGCCCATGACCTTGGTCAGCAGCAGCATCCAGATGATGTCAACATAGAAGTAAACTTAATCATATATCAAAAAGGTATCATTAAAGGATGTTGGAAATATAAACAAAGAATATAAACTTAAAACAAAACTTTAATGCAATCATATATCAAAAAGGTTTCATCAAAGGATAATGGAAATATAAACAAAGAATATAAACTTAAAACAAAACTTTAATGCAAATATACAAGTCTGTGACCTTGACCTTTGGTAAGCAGCTATGAACCTAAAAGTAAACCTAATCAATTATCAAAAGGCTCCATCAAAGGATATTGGAAACATAAACAAGAGGACCAATGGTCCTGTAGCTCACCTGACACTTGGTCCTGGTATATATTTTAGTGCTTTTATACATGCATATAGCAGGGGCAAATAACCCCCCTCCCTTGGGGATTAATGTTGAGTCCCAATTCTATATACCAAGCCACAAGGTCACTGGGCCTTTGTTTCTGGACAAAGATTTCTGAAGGGTTTTTATCATAAATGGGTGTGGCGGCCACCATGTTCATACGACCATGACCATCTGAACAAACTTTGATTCCTTTGACCCAGTATTAAAGCTCCATAATATATGAAACATAGTAATCATTTGTATAAACTATGATGGGCCTGAGTGCTCAATGCTTCATACTGGTACCAAGTTTCAAGGTTATAGGCTTTTCGGTTCTTGAGAAAAAGACGTTTGAAGAGTTTTTACCATATATGGGCATGGTGGCCATCTTGGTCAAGTGACCAAGACCATCTGAACAAACTATGGTTCCTTTAAGCCGGTGAAGCTCCATATGAAATATGGCTTCAATTGACCCTAGTGGCCTCTGAGAAGATGTTTGAAAATGTTGACGGGTGACAGAATCTCAATGACCTTGTACAAAAGTCAAAGAATGACCTTGACCTTTAACAACAAAATATCTTCATCTGGTCATTTAGTCAACCATATATACCAAATATTGCACCTTAGACTTAAATAGTTTCTGAAAAATCCACTGTTTAAGCATTTTCCCATATAAAAGCCTACATAATGTACCAAAGTTGACAGTGTCATAAATTAGGTCAAGGTCAACGCACGATCATTTGAACAAACTATGATGGGCTTGAGTGCCCAAAGCTACATACCAAGTTTCATGGTCAGACACCTTTTGGTTCTGGAGAAGAAGATTTTGAAGGGTTTTTACCATATACGGGCATGGCGGCCATCTTGGTCAAGACCCTGAGAACAAACTTTTATTCCCTGATCACACTTAGACTCTATATGAAATTTCGCTTCAATCAGACCAGTGGTTTCAGAGGAGTAGATGGTTTGAAAATCTTGATGATGGACAGAGCGACGGAATGACCTTGACCTTTCAGTGACATAATATCTTCATCTGGTCATTTAGTTGACCATATATACCATGTATTGTACCTAACACTTAAATAGTTTCTGAGAAATCAGTGGCGGATCCAGAGGGGGTTCGGGGGGTTCAAACGAACCCCCTTCTCAGCCCAATTTATCTTATTTTCATGCGAAATTTCAGGATAAAATGGCCAAGCTGCATAAATCGAACCCCCCTTTCAGCTAATTTGAACCCCCTATCCAAAATTCCTGGATCCGCCCCTGGAAATTCACTGTATAAGCGTTTTCCCATATAAAAGCCTAACATACCAAAGTTGACCATGTCGTAAATTAATTCAAGGTCAACACATGGTCATTATTTGTATAAACTATGATGGGCCAGCATTCCCAATGCTACATACCAAGTTTCAAGGTCAAAGGCCTTTTGGTTCTAGAGAAGAATATTTTCGAAGGGTTTTTACCATATAAGGGCATGGTGGCCATCTTGGTCATGTGACCCAGACCCCAGGTATAAACTTTCGTTCCCCCATCCCACTGAGACTCCATATGAAATTTGGCTTCAATCGGCCCAGTGGTTTCAGAGAAGATGTTTGAAAATCTTGACGACGGATGGTCCGACGGAATGACCTTGACCTTTAGTGACATAATATCTTCATCTGGTCATTTAGTCGACCATGTATACCAAGTATTGTACCTTAGACTTAAATAGTTTCTGAGAAATCCACTGTTTAAGCGTTTTCCCATATAAAAGCCTAACGTACCAAATTTGACCATGCCGTAAATTAGGTCAAGGTCAATGCAAGGTCATGATTAGTATAAAATATGATGGGTCCGCAAGCCCTATGCTACACACCAAGTTTCAAGGTCATAGGCCTTTTGGTTCTGGAGAAGAAGTTTCTTGAAGGGTTTTTACCATATATGGGCATGGCGGCCATCTTGGTCATGTGACCCAGACTCCGGGTATAAAATTTCGTTCCTCTATCTCACTGAGACTCCATATCAAATTTGGCTTCAATCGGCCCAGTGGTTTCAGAGAAGATGTTTGAAAATCTTGACGACGGATGGTCAGACTGAATGACCTTGACCTTTAGTGACATAATATCTTCATCTGGGCCGTATTTATAAAACTACTTAACGACTTAAGTCGTTGCTATGCTGTTGCTAAGGCTAAATTTCTATGAAGGAGATTCCCTACAACTATGAAATTTGCTCTGGAGGAACAGTCTTTTTCAGACTTTTCCTCCAGAGCAAATTTCATAGTTGTAGGGAATCTCCAAGATAGAAATTAAGCCTTAGCAACAGCATAGCAATGACTTAAGTGGTTTTGTTAATACGGCCCCTGGTCATTTAGTCGATCATGTATACCAAGTATTGTACCTGAGACTTAAATAGTTTCTGAGAAATCCACCGTTTAAGCGTTTTCCCATATAAAAGCCTAACGTACCAAAGTTGACCATCCTGTAAATTAGGTCAAGGTCAACGCAAGGTCATGATTTGTACAAACTATGATGGGCCCGCATGCCCAATGGTCCATACAAAGTTTCATAGTCATAGGCCTTTTGGTTCTGGAGAAGAAGATTTTTGAAGGGTTTTTACCATATATGGGCATGGCGGCCATCTTGGTCATGTGAACCAGACCCCGGGTATAAACTTTCGTTCCCCCATCCCACTGAGACTCCATATGAAATTTGCTTCAATCGGCCCAGTGGTATCAGAGGAGAAGATGTTTGAAAAGCTTGACGACGGATGGTCCGACAGAATCACCTTGACCTTAAGTGACATAATATCTTCATCTGGTCATTTAGTCGACCATGTATACCAAGTATTGTACCTTAGACTTAAATAGTTTCTGAGAAATCCACTGTTTAAGCGTTTTCCAATATAAATACCTAACACACCAAATTTGACCATGCCGTAAATTAGGTCAAGAACAACGCAGGGTCATGATTTGTATAAACTATGATAGGCCGGCATGCCCAATGCTACATACCAAGTTTCAAGGTCATAGGCCTTTTGGTTCTGGAGAAGAAGATTTTTGAAGGGTTTTTACCATATATGGGCATGGAGGCCATCTTGGTCTTGTGACCTGGGCCAAATATATAAACTTTCCTTCCCCCATCCTGTTAAGGCTCCATATGAAATTTGGCTTCAATCCACCCAGTGGTTTCTGAGAAGAAGATGTTTAAAAGTGTGAACGCCGACGACGACGGACCAAGGCTATACTATAAGCTCACCTTGACAGGTGAGCTAATAAAAGCATCGCAAATGACTGCGTGATACCCCTCAACTGCAAACCTGTTTCACACACCGATTTTTCCAGATTTATGCATGTATATAGCCGGGGGCAGGGAAAAATAACTCCCATGGGGTAAATTTGAGCATAACAGGGGGCTTTCATCACTCTGATCATTTGCTGAAAGTTTCAGAAAAATTGCTTCAAACTCTGATTATATATGGAATTTTTCATGATTTTATACATGTATATAGTCCCAGGGCAGAAGCAGATAACCCCCGATGATAAAATTTCGGTGCTCATAAAAAAGCTTTAGGTACTTCGATCATGTTTGTGAAGTTTCATCATGATACTAAAAGTAGTAAAGGAACTAGAGGCCAGAAACCATTTTCTGTACATTGACAAGTGCCGTAACTCTGTCAGAAATTGACGAAATTTGCCCATTAACAATCCCAAGCGAGATATTCTTGGTAAAAATGCACATGCAAAATTTGAAGGAAATCCATTAATAAATACTTAAGTTATCGAACGGAAACGAAGTGTGGACAGACAGACGGACGGACGTACATACTATGGACGGACGGACACACGGACAGCCAACGTGAAAACATAATACCCCGCCTAACGTATAATACCCCGCCACTAACATGTGGCAGGGTATAAAAAACGAATACAAGAGGACCAATGGTCCAGTAGCTCACCTGACACTTGGTCCTGATATATATTTTAATGCTTTTATACATGTATATAGCACCAGGGCAGGGGCAGATAACCCTCCTCCCTTGGGGATTAATGTTGAGTCACATTTCTATATACCAAGCCACAAGGTCACTGGGCCTTTGTTTCTGGACAAAGATTTCTGAAGGGTTTTTATCATAAATGGGTGTGGCGGCCACCATAGTCATACGACCATGACCATCTGAACAAACTTTGATTCCTTTGACCCAGTATTAAAGCTCCATAATATATGAAACACAGTAATCATTTGTATAAACTATGATGGGCCTGAGTGCCCAATGCTACATACCGGTACCAAGTTTCAAGGTTATAGGCCTTTCGGTTCTCGAGAAAAAAACGTTTGAAGAGTTTTTACCATATATGGGCATGGTGGCCATCTTGGTCAAGTGACCAAGATCATCTGAACAAACTCTGGTTCCTTTAAGCCGGTGAAGCTCCATATGAAATATGGCTTCAATTGACCCTAGTGGCCACTGAGAAGATGTTTGAAAATGTTGACGGGTGACAGAATCTCAATGACCTTGTACAAAAGTCAAAGAATGACCTTGACCTTTAACAACAAAATATCTTCATCTGGTCATTTAGTCAACCATATATACCAAATATTGCACCTTAGACTTAAATAGTTTCTGAAAAATCCACTGTTTAAGCATTTTCCCATATAAAAGCCTACAATAATGTACCAAAGTTGACAGTGTCATAAATTAGGTCAAGGTCAACGCACGATCATTTGTATAAACTATGATGGGCTTGAGTGCCAAAAGCTACATACCAAGTTTCAAGGTCATACACCTTTTGGTTCTGGAGAAGAAGATTTTGAAGGGTTTTTACCATATACGGCATGGCAGCCATCTTGGTCAAGACCCTGAGAACAAACTTTTATTCCCTGATCACACTTAGACTCCATATGAAATTTCACTTCAATCAGACGAGTGGGGTCAGAGGAGTAGATGTTTTGAAAATCTTGATGATGGACAGACCGACAAAATGACCTTGACCTTTCAGTGACATAATATCTTCATCTGGTCATTTAGTTGATCATATATACCATGTATTGTACCTAAGACTTCAATAGTTTCTGAGAAATCCACTGTTTAAGCGTTTTCCCATATAAAAGCCTAACATACCAAAGTTGACCATGTCGTCAATTAATTCAAGGTCAACACATGGTCATCATTTGTATAAACTATGATGGGCCAGCATGCCCGATGCTACATACCAAGTTTCAAGGTCATAGGCCTTTTGGTTCTAGAGAAGAAGATTTTAGAAGGGTTTTTACCATATATGGGCATGGTGGCCATCTTGGTCATGTGACCCAGACCCCGGGTATAAACTTTCGTTCCCCAATCCCACTGAGACTCCATATGAAATTTCACTTCAATCAGACGAGTGGTTTCAGAGGAGAAGATGTTTGAAAATCTTGACGACGGATGGTCCGATGGAATGACCTTGACCTTTAGTGACATAATATCTTCATCTGGTCATTTAGTCGACCATGTTTACCAAGTATTGTACCTTAGACTTAAATAGTTTCTGAGAAATCCACTGTTTAACCGTTTTCCCATATAAAAGCCTAACGTACCAAATTTGACCATGCTGTAAATTAGGTCAAGGTCAACGCAAGGTCATGATTAGTATAAAATATGATGGGTCCGCAAGCCCTATGCTACACACCAAGTTTCCAGGTCATAGGCCTTTTGGTTCTGGAGAAGAAGTTTTTTGAAGGGTTTTTACCATATATGGGCATGGCGGCCATCTTGGTCATGTGACCCAGACTCCGGGTATAAAATTTCGTTCCTCTATCCCACTGAGACTCCATATGAAATTTGGCTTCAATCGGCCCAGTGGTTTCAGAGGAGAAGATGTTTGAAAATCTTGACGACGGATGGTCAGACGGAATGACCTTGACCTTTAGTGACATAATATCTTCATCTGGGCCGTATTTATAAAACTACTTAACGACTTAGGTCATTGCTATGCTGTTGCTGAGGTTAAATTTCATGAAGGAGATTCCCTACAACTATGAAATTTGCTCTGGAGGAACAGTCTTTTTCAGACTTTTCCTCCAGAGCAAATTTCATAGTTGTAGGGAATCTCCAAGATAGAAATTAAGCCTTAGCAACAGCATAGCAACGACTTAAGTGGTTTTGTTAATACGGCCCCTGGTCATTTAGTCGACCATGTATACCAAGTATTGTACCTGAGACTTAAATAGTTTCTGAGAAATCCACTGTTTAAGCGTTTTCCCATATGAAAGCCTAATGTACCAAAGCTGACCATCCTGTAAATTAGGTCAAGGTCAACGCAAGGTCATGATTTGTATAAACTATGATGGGCCCGCATGCCCAATGCTCCATACAAAGTTTCATAGTCATAGGCCTTTTGGTTCTGGAGAAGAAGATTTTTGAAGGGTTTTTACCATATATGGGCATGGCGGCCATCTTGGTCATGTGACCCAGACCCCGGGTATAAACTTTCGTTCCCCCATCCGACTGCGACTCCATATGAAATTTGGCTTCAATCGGCCCAGTGGTTTCAGAGGAGAAGACGTTTGAAAAGCTTGACGACGGATGGTCCGACGGAATGACCTTGACCTTTAGTGACATAATAGCTTCATCTGGTCATTTCATATATTGCCCAATACCCCCGCAGTTTTTCACCGGGTATCCATTTCGTTTCAGTGAAACAATGAAACAATTAAAATATATAGTAGGTGATAGATACCATAGAGAACTTACGTAGAGAAACACACTGAAATGGAGGTTTAAAAAGTTTAAGTTCTCAGTAATGCAAATTCTTGTCTTGTTTCAAAACAACTTTTTCCTTTCGTTTCAGTATGTAACACTATTTTCCTATATAATTCATAGTACTCGCTCCTGTCTTGTTTCGAAACAGTTTTGAAACGGTCTGAAACAAGAACAAAAAATTGCTATCCCATCTTTGTTTCGAAACAACTGTTACAATGAATTGTATAGGAAAATAGTGTTACATACTGAAACGAAAGGAAAAAGTTTAAGTTCTCACTGCTATCTTGTTTCGAAACAGTTTTGAAACGGTGTGAAACAAGAACAAAAAATTGCTATCCCATCTTTGTTTTGAAACAACTGTTACGATGAATTATATAGGAAAATAGTGTTACATACTGAAACGAAAGGAAAAAGTTTAAGTTTTCACTGCTGTCTTGTTTCGAAACAGTTTTGAAACGGAATGAAACAAAATTAAAAAAATTGCTATCCCATCTTTGTTTTGCAACAACTGTTACAATTAAATATATAGTCGAATAAGTGTTACATACTGAAACGAAAGAAAAAAGTTTAAGTTCTCACTGCTGTCATGTTTCGAAACAGTTTTGAAACAGTGTGAAACAAGAACAAAAAATTGCTATCCCATCTTTGTTTTGAAACAACTGTTACAATGGTTTATATAGGAAAAAAGTGTTACATACTGAAACGAAAAGAAAAAGTTTAAGTTCTCACTGCTGTCTTGTTTCGAAACAGTTTTGAAACAAGACAGCAGTGAGAACTTAAACTTTTTTCTTTCTTTTCAGTATGTATCACTAATTTGACTATATATTTAATTGTAACAGTTGTTTCAAAACAAAGATGGGATATCAGTTTTTTTAATTTTGTTTCATACCGTTTCGAAACTGTTTCGAAACAAGACAGCAGTGAGAACTTAAACTTTTTCTTTCGTTTCAGTATGTAACACTTATTTGCCTATATATTTAATTGTAACAGTTGTTTCAAAACAAAGATGGGATATCAGTTTTTTTAATTTTGTTTCATACCGTTTCAAAACTGTTTCGAAACAAGACAGCAGTGAGAACTTAAACTTTTTTCTGACGTTTCAGTATGTAACACTTATTTGACTATATATTTATTGTAACAGTTGTTACGAAACAAAGATGGAATAGCAATTTTTGTTCTTGTTTCAAACTGTTTCAAAACTGTTTCGAAACAAGACAGCAGTGAGAACTTAAACTTTTTTTTTCGTTTCAGAATGTAACACAAATTTGCCTATATAATCCATTGTAACAGTTGTTTCAAAACAAAGATGGGATAGCAATTTTTTTAATTTTGTTTCATACCATTTCGAAACTGTTTCGAAACAAGACAGCAGTGAGAACTTAAACTTTTTTTGTTTCGTTTCAGTATGTAACACTAATTTGCCTATATATTTAATTGTAACAGTTGTTTCAAAACAAAGATGGGATAGCAATTTTTTAAATTTTGTTTCATACTGTTTCCAAACTGTTCGAAACAAGACAGCAGTGAGAACTTAAACTTTTTTCTTTCGTTTCAGTATGTAACACTAATTTGCCTATATATTTAATTGTAACAGTTGTTTCAAAACAAAGATGGGATAGTAATTTTTTTAATTTTGTTTCATACCGTTTCGAAACTGTTTCGAAACAAAAGAGCAGTGAGAACTTAATTTTTTTTTTTTCGTTTCAGTAAGTAACACTAATTTGCCTATATATTTAATTGTAACAGTTGTTTCAAAACAAAGATGGGATAGCAATTTTTTTAATTTTGTTTCATACCGTTTCGAAACTGTTTCGAAACAAGACAGCAGTGAGAACTTAAACTTTTTCTTTCGTTTCAGTATGAAACACTAATTTGGCTATATATTTAATTGTAACAGTTGTTTCAAAACAAAGATGGGATAGCCACTTTTTTAATTTTGTTTCATACCCTTGAAACTGTTTCGAAACAAAAGAGCAGTGAGAACTTAAACTTTTTTCTTTTGTTTCAGTATGTAACACTAATTTGGCTATATATTAAATTATAACAGTCGTTTCAAAACAAAGATGGGATAGCAATTTTTTTAATTTTGTTTCATACCGTTTCAAAACTGTTTCAAAACAAGACAGCAGTGAGAACTTAAACTTTTTTCTTTCGTTTCAGTATGTAACACTAATTTGCCTATATATTTAATTGTATAAGTTGTTTCAAAACAAAGATGGGATAGCAATTTTTTTAATTTTGTTTCATACCGTTTCGAAACTGTTTAGAAACAAGACAGCAGTGAGAACTTAAACTTTTTCTGTTTCATACCGTTTCGAAACTGTTTCGAAACAAGACAGCAGTGAGAACTTCAACTGTTTTCTTTCGTTTCAGTATGTAACACTAATTTGCCTATATATTTAATTGTAACAGTTGTTTCAAAACAAAGATGGGATAGCATTTTTTTTAATTTTGTTTCATATCGTTTCAAAACTGTTTCGAAACAAGACAGCAGTGAGAACTTAAACTTTTTTCTTTCGTTTCAGTATGTAACACTCATTTGCCTATATATTTAATTGTAACAGTTGTTTCAAAACAAAGATGGGATATCAATTTTTTTAATTTTGTTTCATACCGTTTCGAAACTGTTTCAAAACAAAAGAGCAGTGTGAACTTAAACTTTTTTCTTTCGTTTCAGTATGTAACACTAATTTGCCTATATATTTAATTGTAACAGTTGTTTCAAAACAAATATGGTATAGCAATTTTTTTAATTTTGTTTCATACCCTTGAAACTGTTTCGAAACAAGACAGCAGTGAGAACTTAAACTTTTTCTTTCGTTTAAGTATGTAACACTAATTTGCCTATATATTTAATTGTAACAGTTGTTTCAAAACAAAGATGGGATAGCAATTTTTTGTTCTTGTTTCATACCGTTTCGAAACTGTTTCGAAACAAGACAGCAGTGAGAACTTAAACTTTTTTCTTTCGTTTCAGTATGTAATACTGATTTGCATATGTAATCCATTGTAACTGTAGCTGTAGGTTCTCTATAGTATCTATCACCTGCTATGTATTTTAATTGTTTCATTGTTTCACTGAAACGAAATAGATACCCGGTGAAAAACTGCGGGGTTTTTGGGAAGTATCTAGGTCATTTAGTCGACCATGTATACCAAGTATTGTACCTTAGACTTAAATAGTTTCTGAGAAATCACGCACCAAAGTTGACCATGCCGTAAATTAGGTCAAGAACAACGCAAGGTCATGATTTGTATAAACTATGATGGGCCGGCATGCCCAATGCTACATACCAAGTTTCAAGGTCATAGGCCTTTTGGTTCTGGAGAAGAAGATTTTTGAAGGGTTTTTACCATATATGGGCATGGAGGCCATCTTGGTCTTGTGACCTGGGCCAAATATATAAACTTTCCTTCCCCCATCCTGTTAAGGCTCCATATGAAATTTGGCTTCAATCCACCCAGTGGTTTCTGAGAAGAAGATGTTTAAAAGTGTGAACGCCGACGACGACGGACCAAGGCTATACTATAAGCTCACCTTGACAGGTGAGCTAATAAAAGCATCGCAAATGACTGCGTGATACCCCTCAACTGCAAACCTGTTTCACACACCGATTTTTCCAGATTTATGCATGTATATAGCCGGGGGCAGGGAAAAATAACTCCCATGGGGTAAATTTGAGCATAACAGGGGGCTTTCATCACTCTGATCATTTGCTGAAAGTTTCAGAAAAATTGCTTCAAACTCTGATTATATATGGAATTTTTCATGATTTTATACATGTATATAGTCCCAGGGTAGGGGCAGATAACCCCCGATGATAAAATTTCGGTGCTCATAATAAAGTTTTAGGTACTTCGATCATGTTTGTGAAGTTTCATCATGATACTCAAAGTAGTAAAGGAACTAGAGGCCAGAAACCATTTTCTGTACATTAACAAGTGCCGTAACTCTGTCAGAAATTGACGAAATTTGCCCATTAACATTCCCAAGCGAGATATTCTTGGTAAAAATGCATATGCAAAATTTGAAGGAAATCCATTAATAAATACTTAAGTTATCGAATGGAAACGAAGTGTGGACGGACAGACGGATGGACGTACATACTATGGATGGACGGACACACGGACAGCCAACATGAAAACATAATACCCTGCCACACGTATAATACCCCGCCACTAACATATGGCAGGGTATAAAAAAAGAATACAAGAGGACCAATGGTCCTGTAGCTCACCTGACACTTGGTCCTGATATATATTTTAATGCTTTTATACATGTATATAGCACCAGGGCAGGGGCAGATAACCATCCTCCCTTGGGGATTAATGTTGAGTCACATTTCTATATACCAAGCCACAAGGTCACTGGGCCTTTGTTTCTGGACAAAGATTTCTGAAGGGTTTTTACAGTGTTCATTCCAGAAATTTCAAAACTGGGGCCCAAGGGCCCCTATCAGGTAAACAAGTAGCCCAAAGGGCAACAATTGCTCACCTGAGAGACATTGTAAACCTATAGGGATATTTAAGATGCTCAAGGGCAGCTAACTCCACAGTCAGTGGTCCAATCAGGCTGAAAATTAAACTCATCCAAAACATTATGTATGCCCTCATTTAATATATGCAAGTTTAAAAAGTATCCGATCAAGAGCACAATAGACAGAGCTGTCAAGGGCAGCTAACTTCGTAGCGGTTGGCCTGATCTGGCGAAAATTTGAACTTGTTTAAGATATTATGCATTTCCTCATTACCTGCAAGTTTGAAAAGGATCGGATAAGTAGAAACCAAGAAAAAGTGGCGACATTGATTTTTTGGATGCTCAGGGCAGGTACTCCATAGTCAGTGGTGGTTGGTTGGTTGATTTAATGCTTAACGTCCACGGTAACAAGGTCATGTCGGGACGGTCAGTTAACCTAACCACACTATTCCTGGGCAGGCTTAGACATCCTAAGCGGTTAACCAGTACTAAGTGCACATACTTTCGCTAGTAACTGACAACTGCCCTTCTTGAATCAGCGGAAGGAGAAACGAAAGTATGTGGCCAGACCGGGATTCGAACCCAGGACCTCTGACTTACGAGTCAGGTGCCCTACCGATTGCGCTACCCGGCAAGGCTTAGTCAGTGGTGGGATCTAGCTGAAGTGCTAACTAATCCAAGCTTTTATGCATATCCTCATTACCTGCAAGTATGAAGAGGATCCCATGAAAAATGAAAATGTGATGATGTTGTTTTTCTCCATTATAAGACAATGGGATTTTTTTCAAACGCTCAAGGGCAGCTAACTCCGTAGTCTGTGCTCGAATCCGGCCAAATATCGAACTCATCCAAGCTCTTATGTATGTCATCATTACCTGCAAGTATGATAAGGATCTAATCAAAAACCTTGATTGCAGCACCCTGAAAGTCAAACTTGCTCGAGATATTGTCATGCCCTACATTTGTGTGAATTTATTTCAAAATCCGTCGAGAAATGTAGGTGCTAGAGCAATGACAAAGTTTTTCTAAAAATAGCCACAGTGACCTTGACCTTGGGCACAGCATCCTGAAAGTCGAACTTGCTCGAGATATTGTCATACCCTACATTTGTGTCAAGTTATTTCAAACTCCATGGAGAAATGAAGGTGCTAGGGCGATGACAAAGTTTTTCTAAAAATAGCCACAGTGACCTTGACCTTGGGCACAGCACCCTGAAAGTCGAACTTGCTTGAGATATTGTCATGCCCTACATTTGTGTGAATTTATTTTAAAATCCATTGAAAAATGTAGGTGCTAGAGCGCTGACAAAGTTTTTCTAAAAATAGCCACAGTGACCTTGACCTTGGGCGCAGCACCCTGGAAGTCAAACTTGTTCGAGATATTGTCATGCCCTACATTTGTGTGAAGTTGATTTAAAATCCGTTGAGAAATGTAGGCGCTAGAACGATGACCAAGTTTTTCTAAAAATAGCCACAGTGACCTTGACCTTGGGTGCAGCACCCTGAAAGTCAAACTTGCTCGAGATATTGTCATGCCCTACATTTGTGTGAATTTATTTTAAAATCTGCTGAGAAATGTAGGTGCTAGAGCGCTGACAAAGTTTTTCTAAAAATAGCCACAGTGACCTTGACCTTGGGCGCAGCATCCTAGAAGTCGAACTTGCTCGAGATATTAGCATGCCCTACATTTGTGTGAAGTTATTTTAAAATCCATTGAGAAATGTAGGTGCTAGAGCGCTGACAAAGTTTTTCTAAAAATAGCCACAGTGACCTTGACCTTGGGCGCAGCATCCTGAAAGTCGAACTTGCTCGAGATATTGTCATGCCCTACATTTGTGTGAAGTTATTTCAAAATCCGTTGAGAAATGTAGGCAATAGAGCGATGACAAAGTTTTTCTAAAAATATGTGATGACATTGTTTTCTCCATTATAACACTATGGGATTTTTTTCAAACGCTCAAGGGCAGCTAACACCGTAGTCTGTGCTCGAATCCGGCCAAATTTCGAACTCATCCAAGCTCTTATGTATGTCATCATTACCTGCAAGTATGATAAGGATCTAAGCAAAAACAGTTGAGAAAACGTGATGACGCCATTTTCCCCATTATAACACTATGGGATTTTTTTCAAACGCTCAAGGGCAGCTAACTCCGTAGTCTGTGCTCGAATCCGACCAAATTTCGAACTCATCCAAGCTCTTGTGTATGTCATCATTACCTGCAAGTATGATAAGGATCTAATCAAAAACAGTCGAGAAAACGTGATGACGCCGTTTTCCCCATTATAACCCTATGGGGGCTATCTGTTGCCATGGAAACCAGAGTTCTGAGCTGATTGGCACCAAAACGTAATGCAGCCTTTCCCCCACTCAAATGATGCTTCAGATAAAATTTGATTGCGATCGGCCCACTGGTCTCTGAGATATTTATGTTTGAAAGTGTTGACGCACCCACCCACGCACCCACTAACCCACGCACGGACGGACGACGGCTCGACTCCCATCCTATAAGCTCACCTCTGAGCCTTCGGCTCAGGTGAGCTAAAAGGGGGGACATTACAAAAAATTGTGGGCCCAAAATTTATGACTCATCTCAGTGTTTTGCCTCCTGCTTTTGTTGATAATAATGTCTCTCAGTTACAGGAATCACTATGAAAAGTCTCTGAGCCACGCAGACTGGAAAGATCGTTTGTCATGTTTGTTTTTTATTTTTTCAGAGTCCCCGCCCCCCTGCGATTGACCACTTTCCGAGGCATTGGCCCCAGACTGATAATTGATTTCAATAGGAGATGTGCTATTATTGTTGTTTTCATCGGTAGAAATCCTCTGACGCTTCGGAAAAAAACTCAGAATTGTTCTATCTGTTTTTTGTATAACGCCGGCAATGACTTGCTTGTCCGACATTTTGAGAGAGAACACTAATTTCTAAGAAGAAATCTGATTGGTTTAGGCACCGCATTTGACCAATGAAAACGGCTGTTTTATATCACTGTTTGATTTACATTTGGTGCACTTGTTTATGACAACGGGCTTACGCCATTCAAAATCTGAGCGCACGCCGTTCAAAATTCGAACGGCGACAACTATGCGCCCAGCAGACCCGGGTATGGAATTTTCTTTGCGCCCACACTACCAAATGTGCACCAATGGCGCAAGGGCGCGGCCTAGAATGAACACTGGTTTTTATCATAAATGGGTGTGGCGGCCACCATGTTCATACGACCATGACCATCTGAACAAACTTTGATTCCTTTGACCCAGTATTAAAGCTCCATAATATATGAAACACAGTAATCATTTGTATAAACTATGATGGGCCTGAGTGCCCAATGCTACATACCGGTACCAAGTTTCAAGGTTATAGGCCTTTCGGTTCTCGAGAAAAAGACGTTTGAAGAGTTTTTACCATATATGGGCATGGTGGCCATCTTGGTCAAGTGACCAAGATCATCTGAACAAACTCTGGTTCCTTTAAGCCGGTGAAGCTCCATATGAAATATGGCTTCAATTGACCCTAGTGGCCACTGAGAAGATGTTTGAAAATGTTGACGGGTGACAGAATCTCAATGACCTTGTACAAAAGTCAAAGAATGACCTTGACCTTTAATGACACAATATCTTCATCTGGTCATTTAGTCAACCATATATACCAAATATTGCACCTTAGACTTAAATAGTTTCTGAAAAATCCACTGTTTAAGCATTTTCCCATATAAAAGCCTACATAATGTACCAAAGTTGACAGTGTCATAAATTAGGTCAAGGTCAACGCACGATCATTTGTATAAACTATGATGGGCTTGAGTGCCAAAAGCTACATACCAAGTTTCAAGGTCTTACACCTTTTGGTTCTGGAGAAGAAGATTTTGAAGGGTTTTTACCATATACGGGCATGGCGGCCAGCTTGGTCAAGACCCCGAGAACAAACTTTTATTCCCCGATCACACTTAGACTCCATATGAAATTTCACTTCAATCAGACCAGTGGTTTCAGAGGAGTAGATGTTTTGAAAATCTTGATGATGGACAGACCGACAAAATGACCTTGACCTTTCAGTGACATAATATCTTCATCTGGTCATTTAGTTGATCATATATACCATGTATTGTACCTAAGACTTAAATAGTTTCTGAGAAATCCACTGTATAAGCGTTTTCCCATATAAAAGCCTAAAATACCAAAGTTGACCATGTCGTCAATTAATTCAAGGTCAACACATGGTCATCATTTGTATAAACTAAGATGGGCCAGCATGCCCAATGCTACATACCAAGTTTCAAGGTCATAGGCCTTTTGGTTCTAGAGAAGAAGATTTTCGAAGGGTTTTTACCATATATGGGCATGGTGGCCATCTTGGTCATGTGACCAAGACCCCGGGTATAAACTTTCGTTCCCCAATCACACTGAGACTCCATATGAAATTTGGCTTCAATCAGCCCAGTGGTTTCAGAGGAGAAGATGGTTGAAAATCTTGACGACGGATGGTCCGACGGAATGACCTTGACCTTTAGTGACATAATATCTTCATCTGGTCATTTAGTCGACCATGTATACCAAGTATTGTACCTAATACTTAAATAGTTTCTGAGAAATCCACTGTTTAAGCGTTTTCCCATATAAAAGCCTAACGTACCAAAGTTGACCATCCCGTAAATTAGGTCAAGGTCAACGCAAGATCATGATTTGTATAAAATATGATGGACTCGCATGCCCAATGCTACATACCAAGTTTCAAGGTCATAGGCCTTTTGGTTCTGGAGAAGAAGATTTTTGAAGGGTTTTTACCATATATGGACGTGGCGGCCATCTTGGTCATGTGAGCTGGACCAAATATATTAACTTTCATTCCCCCATCCCACTGAGACTCCATATGAAATTTGGCTTCAATCGGCCTAGTGGTTTCAGAGGAGAAGATGTCTGAAAATCTTGACGACGGATGGTCCGACGGAATGACCTTGACCTTTAGTGACATAATATCTTCATCTGGTCATTTAGTCAACCATGTATACCAAGTATTGTACCTTAGACTTAAATAGTTTCTGAGAAATCCACCGTTTAAGCGTTTTCCCATAAAAGCCTAACATACCAAAGTTGACCATGTCATAAATTAGGTCAAGGTCATCACAAGGTCATGATTTATATAAATTATGATGGGCCCACATTCCCGATGCTACATACCAAGTTTCAAGGTCCAATGATGTCAAGTATTCTGCATTAACATTTAAGTAAACCTAGTCATATATCAAAAGGTTTCATCGAAGGATGTTGGAAATATAAGCAAAGAATATAATAACGCAAAACTTTAACGCAAATACACAAGTCTGTGACCTTGACCTTTGTTAAGCAGCAGTATCCAGATAATGTAAACTACTATGTATGAACCTAAAAGTAACCCTAGTCAAATATCAAAAGGTTCCATATATAAACCAGAGGACCAATGGTCCTGTAGCTCACCTGACACTTGGTCCTGATATATATTTTAATGCTTTTATACATGTATATAACACCAGGGCAGGGGCAGATAACCACACTCCCTTGAGGATTAATGTTGAGTCCCAATTCTATATACCAAGCCACAAGGTCACTGGGCCTTTGTTTCTGGACAAAGATTTCTGAAGGGTTATTATCATATATGGGTGTGGCAGCTATCCTGTTCATGTGACCATGACCATCTGAACAAACTTTGATTCCTTTGACCCAGTAGTAAAGCTCCATATGAAATATAGTAATCATTTGTATAAACTATGATGAGCCTGAGTGCCCAATGCTACATACCGGTACCAAGTTTCAAGGTTATAGGCTTTTCGGTTCTTGAGAAAAAGACGTTTGAAGAGTTTTTACCATATATGGGCATGGTGGCCATCTTGGTCAAGTGACTAAGACCATCTGAACAAACTATGGTTCCTTTAAGCCGGTGAAGCTCCATAAGAAATATGGCTTCAATTGACCCTAGTGGCCGCTGAGAAGATGTTTGAAAATGTTGACGGGTGACAGAATCTCAATGACCGTGTACAAAAGTCAAAGAATGACCTTGACCTTTAACGAGAAAATATCTTCATCTGGTCATTTAGTCAACCATATATACCAAATGTTGCACCTTAGACTTAAATAATTTCTGAAAAATCCACTGTTTAAGCATTTTCCCATGTAAAAGCCACATAATGTACCAAAGTTGACAGTGTCATAAATAAGGTCAAGGTCAACGCACGATCATTTGTATAAACTATGATGGGCTTGAGTGCCAAAAGCTACATACCAGTTTCAAGGTCATACGCCTTTTGGTTCTGGAGAAGAAGATTTTGAAGGGTTTTTACCATATACGGGCATGGCGGCCAGCTTGGTCAAGACCCCGAGAACAAACTTTTATTCAGACTCCATATGAAATTTTGCTTCAATCAAACCAGTGGTTTCAGAGGAGAGGATGTTTTGAAAATCTTGATGATGGACAGACCGACAAAATGACCTTGACCTTCAGTGACATAATATCTTCATCTGGTCATTTAACTGACCATATATACCACGTATTGTACCTTAGACTTAAATAGTTTCTGAGAAATCCACTGTATAAGCGTTTTCCCATATAAAAGCCTAACATACCAAAGTTGACCATGTCGTAAATTAGATCAAGCTCAATGCATGATCATTTGTATAAACTATGATAGGCCCGCATGCCCGATGCTACATACCAAGTTTCAAGGTCACAGGCCTTTTGGTTCTGGAGAAGAAGATTTTCGAAGGGTTTTTACCATATATGGGCATGGCGGCCATCTTGGTCATGTGACCCAGACCCCAGGTATAAACTTTAGTTCCCCAATCCCACTGAGACACCATATGAAAATTGGCTTCAATCTCCCCAGTGGTTTCAGAGGAGAAGATGTTTGAAAGTCCTGATGACGGACAGACCGACCAAATGACCTCGACCTTCAGTGACATAATATCTTCATCTGGTCATTTAGTTGACCATATATACCACATATTGTACCTTAGACTTAAATAGTTCCTGAGAAATCCACTGTATAAGTGTTTCCCATATAAAAGCCTAACATACCAAAGTTGACCATGTTGAAAAATTAGGTCAAGGTCCACACAGTGTCATCATTTGAATAAACTATAAAGGGCCCGCATGCCCAATGCTACATACCAAGTTTCACGGTCATCGACCTTTTGGTTCTGAGAAGAAGATTTTTGAAGGGTTTTTACCATATATGGGCATGGCGGCCATCTTGGTCATGTGACCCAGACCCCGGGTATAAACTTTCGTTCCCCCATCCCACTGAGACTCCATATGAAATTTGGCTTCAATCAAACCAGTGGTTTCAGAGGAAAAGCTGTTTGAAAATCTTGACGACTGATGGTCCAACGGAATGATCTTGACCTTTAGTGACATAATATCTTCATCTGGTCATTTAGTCGACCATGTATACCAAGTATTGTACCTTAGACTTAAATAGTTTCTGAGAAATCCACTGTTTAAAAGTTTTCCCATATAAAAGCCTAACGTACCAAAGTTGACCATGCCGTAAATTAGGTCAAGGTCAACGCAAGGTCATGATTTGTATAAACTATGATAGGCCCGCATGCCCAATGCCACATACCAAGTTTCAAGGTCATAGGCCTTTTGGTTCTGGAGAAGAAAATTTTTGAAGGGTTTTACCATATATGGGCATGGCGGCCATCTTGGTCATGTGACCCAGACCCCGGGTATAAACTTTCGTTCCTCCATCCCACTGAGACTCCAAATGAAATTTGGCTTTAATCGGCCCAGTGGTGGTCCGACAGAATGAACTTGACCTTTAGTGACATAATATCTTCATCTGGTCATTTAGTCGACCATGTATACCAAGTATTGTACCATACACTTAAAGAGTTTCTGAGAAATCCACTGTTTAAAAGTTTTCCCATATAAAAGTCTAACGTACCAAAGTTGACCATGCCGTAAATTAGGTCAAGGTCAACGCAAAATCATGATTTGTATAAACTATGATGGGCCTGCATGCCCAATGCTACATACCAAGTTTCAAGGTCATAGGCCTTTGGTTCTGGAGAAGAAAATTTTTGAAGGGTTTTTACCATATATGGGCATGGCGGCCATCTTGGTCATGTGACCCAGATACCCCGAACAAACTTTCGTTCCCCCAGCCCATGGAGGCTCCATATAAAATTTGACTTTGATCGGCCCAGTGGTTTTGGAGAAGAAGACCTTTGAAAATCGTGGATGGACGATGGACGGACTATAGAGCATTGCCATACTAAAAGCTCACCTTTGAGCCTTCGGCTCAGGTGAGCTAAAAACTATAAACTTAACACAAAACTTTGACGCAAATGTTTAAGTCTGTGACCTTGACCTTAGGTCAGCAGCAGCATCCAGATGATGATAAGTATTCTGCTTGAACCTGTAAGTAAATCTAGGCACACATCAACAGGCTTCATCAAAGGGTATTGGAAACATAAGCAAAATCAAAAACTTAACATAAAACTTTAACGCAAATGTTTAAGTCTGTGGCCTTGACCTTAGGTCAGCAGCAGCATCCAGATGATGATAAATCTAGGCACATACCAACAGGCTTCATCAAAGGATAGTGGAAATATAAGCAAACATTAAAAACTTAACGCAAAACTTTAACGCAAATGTTAACGGACGGATGCACGCACAGATGGACGGACAGACGGACAAACGGACGGAAAGATGATAACTATATACCCCTCGATATACTTTGTATGTCGGGGGTATAACAAGTGTAGATCCAGATGAGATCATCTAGATCTAAACTGTTTTGAAATTCAATTATATTTGTTTATGGCACTTAAACATTAACATCCAGCTGTAAATAACAGGAGCCAATATTGTTTTTTATTAAACACAGTTTTTCTCTGCGTGGGGGGGGGGGGGGGGGGGGGGGGGGGGGGTCCCAGCAATAGTATATATTACCTGTACAGGTAAAGGTGTGAAAATGCATACAACCAATCAGTGAAACAGAATTACCAGTTACAATAATTTCATTGGCCGGCTGGAGGTGTTGACACTATGTGATCAAGAGGCAGAATGACACTGTGTTAAGTTCAGTTCAATTCTCCTAACGACGTTCCCCAAGTGGCTCAGAGGTGCCTAACCATAGTTGCACGCACTAGGCACCATGTGTCTGTCCAAAGAAATGACACTGTGGCACTTAATCCTCCTTATATAGTACCACTCCTATCTTTAAATGAATGAAACATAGATAATGAAATGTCCACATTTTCAAAGAATATTTTTACTTATACAAAGAAAATTACAAACAACTGTCTTTATCACAACATTTGATATCACACCAATATTCTTTACAAAGCAACAAATAGAACAGACCTGATAGTACAAGAAGCACAGGATTTCCTTTTTTTAACCCTTAAACTGCTAGAAATTAATTCACCTGGCCCTAAACTGGGGGTAGGGGGATCTCAGAAGCCATAACTTCCACAAACTCTGATCGATTTGCTTGAAATTTTCACTCAATAACACTGATTTGTGCGCCGCCATTTTCGAAAGTCACCAAGTTCATGTGACCTGCCATATTTGGATGCCACGTGATACACAAGGAACCGACATAGACACTTAAAAAAAAAAAAAGAAACTAGAAAATGTGTTTATGAAACACTATGCCCCCAACCATATGCTTGTCTCTAGAGAAGGTTCATCCAATAATGCTTGTACCTTTGTACCATAGGCTTACAATGCACTAAGTCGAAAAAGGGGCTTAACTCAGTCAAAAATTTACGAATTGTTTTCGAAAGTTAATCAGGTCATCTACACCTTGGGCAATATCAACCTGCAAAAATCATGATCCTAGCATCAGGGGTTCTCCAGATATTTTGTTCACAAGCTTCCATAGGCAAATAATGCACGAAGTTGAATAAGGGGCATAACTCAATCCAAAATTAACAAATTATTTTCAAAAGTTAATCAGGTCATCTACACAACAGGCAGTATCTTCCTGCATAAAATCATGCTCCTAGCATCAGGTGTTCTTGAGATATTTTGTTCACAAGGTTCCATAGGCTTACAATGCACAAAGTCGAAAAAGGGGCATAACTCAATCAAAAATTCATGATTTCTTTTCAAAAGTTAATCAGGTCATCTACACCACAGGCAGTATCTTCCAGCAAAAAATCATGCTCCTAATATCAGGGGTTCTTGATATATTTTGTTCACAAGGTTCCATAGGCTTACAATGCACTAAGTTGAAAAAGGGGCATAACTCGGTCAAAAATATACGAATTTGTTTCAAAAGTTAATCAGGTCATCTACACCTTGGGCATTATCATCCTGCAAAACCTCATGATCCTAGCATCAGGGGTTCTTGAGATATTTTGTTCACAAGTTTCCACAGGCTAAGTTGAAAAAGGGGCATAACTCTGGAAATACATTGCCGGCGGAAAAATAAAAAAATACGGGTCTGCTTATTTTCCATACTGATCATGTGTATAAAGTTTCAAGTTCCTAGCTCTTATTGTTCTTGACTATATGTAATGGTACCTTTGTACCATAGGCTTCAATGCACTAAGTCGAAAAAGGGGAACAAGTAGCCCAAGGGCAACGACCGCTCACCTGAGTTATAAAATGTAAGCTTCCAGCTCAGGTAAGCTAATAAACAGGCTGCAATTCTATAGGATTCGATGACCCCATGGGGTGAGGCAAGTTTGGACCACAGGGTTTTGATTGGCAGGATTTATGTAGAGGACAGCATACACTGCAACATACTAAATACATAAGCTCTTGGCCCCATTGTAAGTCTATGGGAGCTAATAACCCCCTGGGTGTTGCCAATTTGGGCCCCAGGAGCATGGTTGGCAGGATTTATGTAGGGGACCACTAGACATTGGTACATACTAAATATGTAAGTTCTGGGCCTCATTGTTTCAGAGAAGAAGATTTTTTAAGATTTTCCCATTGTAAGTCTATGGGAGCTAATGACCCCCGGGGCGTGGCCAATTTGGGCCCCAGGGGCATGGTTGGCAGGATTTATGTAGGGGACCACTAGACATTGGTACATACTAAATATGTAAGCTCTGGGCCCCATGGTTTCAGAGAAGAAGATTTTTTATAAGATTTTCCCATTGTAAGTCTATGGGGGCTAATGACTCCCGGGGCGTGGCCAATTTGGGCCCCAGGGGCATGGATGGCAGGATTTATGTAGGGGACCACTAGACATTGGTACACACTAAATATGTAAGCTCTGGGCCTCATGGTTTCAGAGAAGAAGATTTTTTAAGATTTTCCCATTGTAAGTCTATGGGAGCTAATACCCCCCGGGGCGTGGCCAATTTGGGCCCCAGGAGCATGGTTGGCAGGATTTATGTACGGCACCACTAGACATTGCTACATACTAAATATGTAAGCTCTGGGCCCCATGGTTTCAGAGAAGAAGATTTTTTAAGATTTTCCCATTGTAAGTCTATGGGAGCTAATGACCCCCGGGGCGTGGCCAATTTGGGCCCCAGGGGCATGGTTGGCAGGATTTATGTAGGGGACCACTAGACATTGGTACATACTTAATATGTAAGCTCTGGGCCTCATGGTTTCAGAGAAGAAGATTTTTGAAGTTTTTCCCATTATAAGTGTATGGGAGCTATATGTTGCCATGGCAACCAGAGTTCCAACCCAATCTGCCCTTAAACCTTATGCAGTCAATCCCCCACCCCAACAATGCTACACATAAAATTTGATCAAGATTGGCCTGCTGGTGTAGGAGATATTGGTGTTTAAAAGTGTGGACGACAACGCCGACGCCGACGACAGACCATGGCTATACTATAAGCTCACATTGACAGGTGAGCTAATAACTTGATCAAAAATTCACGATTTTTTTTCAAAAGTTAATCAGGTCATCTACACCACAGGCAGTATCTTCCTGCAAAAAAAATCATGCTCCTAGCTTCAGGGGTTCTTGAGATATTTTGTTCACAAGGTTCCATAGGCTTACAATGCACTAAGTCGAAAAAGGGGCATAACTCGGTCAAAAGTTCACGAATTTGTTTCAAAAGTTAATCAGGTCATCAACACCTTGGGCATTCGCATCTTGCACAGCCTCATGATCCTAGCATCAGGGGTTCTTGAGATATTTTGTTCACAAGGTTCCACAGGCTAAGTCGAAAAAGGGGCAAAACTCTGGAAATACATTGCCGACGGAAAAATAAAAAAATACTGGTCTGCTTATTTTCCATACTGATCATGTGTATAAAGTTTCAAGTTCCTAGCTCTCATTGTTCTTGACTATATATAAGGGTACCTTTGTACCAAAGGCCTCAATGCACTAAGTCGAAAAAGGGGAATAACTCAATCAAAAATTCACGAATTTTTTTCAAAAGTTAATCAGGTCATCTACACCACAGGCAGTATCTTCCTGCGAAAAATCATGCTCCTAGCTTCAGGGGTTCTTGAGATATTTTGTTCACAAGGTTCCATAGGCTTACAATGCACTAAGTCGAAAAAGGGGCATAACTCGGTCAAAAATTCACAAATTTGTTTCAAAAGTTTATCAGGTCATCTACACCTTGGGCATTCTCATCTTGCAAAGCCTAATGATCCTAGCATCAGGGGTTCTTGAGATATTTTATTCACAAGGTTCCACAGGCTAAGTCGAAAAAGGGGCATAACTCTGGAAAAACATTGCCGGCGGAAAAATAAAAAAATACTGGTCTGCTTATTTTCCATACTGATCATGTGTATAAAGTTTCAAGTCCCTAGCTCTCATTGTTCTTGACTATATATAAGGGTACCTTTGTACCATAGGCTTCAATGCACTAAGTCGAAAAAGGGGAATAACTCGATCAAAAATTTGTGAATTTTTTTCAAAAGTTAATCGGGTCATCTACACCACAGGCAGTATCTTCCTGCAAATAATCATGCTCCTAGCTTCAGGGGTTCTTGAGATATTTTGTTCACAAGGTTCCATAGGCTTACAATGCACTAAGTTGAAAAAGGGGCATAACTCGGTCAAAAATTCACGAATTTGTTTCAAAAGTTAATCAGGTCATCTACACCTTGGGCATTCTCATCTTGCAAAGCCTCATGATCCTAGCATCAGGGGTTCTTTAGATATTTAGTTCACAAGGTTCCACAGGCTAAGTTGAAAAAGGGGCATAACTCTGGAAAAACATTGCCGGCGGAAAAATAAAAAAATACTGGTCTGCTTATTTTCCATACTGATCATGTGTATAAAGTTTCAAGTTCCTAGCTCTAATAGTTCTTGACTATATATAAGGGTACCTTTGTACCATAGCCTCAATGCACTAAGTCGAAAAAGGGGAATAACTCGATCAAAAATTCACGAATTTTTTTCAAAAGTTAATCAGGTCTTCTACACCACAGGCAGTATCTTCCTGCAAAAAATCATGCTCCTAGCTTCAGGGGTTCTTGAGATATTTTGTTCACAAGGTTCCATAGGCTTACAATGCACTAAGTCGAAAAAGGGGCATAACTCGGTCAAAAATTCACGAATTTATTTCAAAAGTTAATCAGGTCATCTACACCTTGGGCATTCTCATCCTGCAAAACCTCATGATCCTAGCATCAGGGGTTCTTGAGATATTTTGTTCACAAGGTTCCACAGGCTAAGTCGAAAAAGGGGCATAACTCTTGAAATATGTGACCCGCGGAAAAAAGAAAAAACATGTGTTCGCTTGTTTTTCATACTGATCATGTGTATAAAGTTTCAAGCTCCTAGCTCTTACGGTTCTTGAGTTATAGATAGAGGACAGACGGACAGACAGACAGACGGACAGACGGACAGGCCCAAACCAATATGCCCCCACAATTTCTCCGAAATTGGGGGCATTAAAAAAATACAAGATATTAGCGCCAGTTAAATTCTTTGTATGACAAAAGTGATTGCTTGTCTGAGGCCTGGTGTTATTGCTGAATATTTATCAAGAGAGAAAATCTGGAAGGATGAAGTCTAGTTTTCATAAATAGGGATCAACTAAGTAGAGGTAGCCACCTGAAAAGCTGATGTTGAAAATATCATGATTTTTTTACATTTTCTCCGAGTTTTAAAGTCAACAAATCAGTTAGGTGGGTAAAACCTTGCTCTAGTAGAAAGCAGATTTCCTCTAGCATAAAGCAACTGCAATTGATGGGGTGTACTTGAAGTCTAGTGTGTCTGACAAGCTCTCAAAGTAACCCCCCCCCCCCACTCTAGCACGACAATAGTCAGGGTTAGCAGTCTAAGGGTTAATATGGGTTTTGCGGCCCTTTCAAGAATATTTCACTATGTTATATTGATTATTAAGTGGAGATGAATAAAAACCAGAGCTCCCAAGAACCCTCCCCCCCCCCCACCCCCCGAGCACGACAATAGTCAGGGTTAGCAGTCTAAGGGTTAATATGGGTTTTGCGGCCCTTTCAAGAATATTTCACTATGTTCAATTGATTATTAAGGGGAGATGAATAACAAGTCGCCCAAGGGCAATGATCGCTCACCTGCCAGAATATGCTCAGGTCAAGAGGCCAAAATGTAAGCTTTGGGCTCACGTAGGCTAATAAACAGGCTGCAATTCTATAGGATTGGGTGAGTGTGTAAACTGTTCTACTACAGCCACTTCTATAAAATCATTAAATGACCTTGACCTCTAGTATTCACAGAGGTTGAAGTTGACTGAATTTTCATATCACAGAGCTCAGTAGCAACAGAAAAATGCACTTTTTCGTATTTTCCCATTCAAAAGCCTAAGGGACAAAATTTGACCTTGCCATAAAATAGGTCAAGGTCAACCCAAGGTCATCATTTATATAACCTTTGTAGTACTAGAGTCCATGATGCTACATACCAAGTTTCAAGGCAATCAGCCCAGTTGTTCTGGAGAAGAAGATTTTTAAGGTTTCTACCTTATATGGGCATGGCGGCCATCTTGGTCATGTGACCTGGATAAAAAATTTATAGACCTTTTGTTTCTTTATCCTGTTAAGGCTCTATATGAAATTTGGCTTCAATCAGCCCAGTGATTTCTGAGGAGAAGTCCTTTAAAAATGTTGACGATGGAGGAAAACGACAATGACCTTGACCTTTAGTATTCATAATGGTTGATCACGACTGAATTTCCATATCACAGAGCACAATAGCAACAGAAAAATGCACTTTTTCAGCTTTTCCCATTCAAAAGCCTAAGGGACCAAATTTGACCTCGCTGTAAAATAAGTCAAGGTCAACCTAAGGTCATCTTTTATATCAACTTTGTAGTACTGGAGTCCAAGATGCTACATACCAAGTTTCAAGGCAATCGGCCCAGTGGTTTTGGAGAAGGAGATTTTTTAAGGTTTTTACCATATATGGGCATGGCAGCTATCTTGGTTGTGTGACCGGGGCCAAATATATAAACATTCGTTCTTCTATCCTGATAAGTTTCTATATGAAATTTGGCTTCAATCAGCCCAATGGTTGCTGAGGAGAAGATGTTTGAAAATGTTGATACCCAATGGACAAATGACCTTTGGTCAAGGTCACTAAATGACCTCTAATATCCATAGGTGTTGAAATTGACTACATTTCCATATCACAGAGCATAACGGCGACAGAAAATGCACTTTTTCAGATTTTCCCATTCAAAAGCCTAAGGGACCAAATTTGACCTTGCCAAAAATAGGTCAAGGTCAACCCAAGGTCATCATTCATATAAACTTGTAGTACTGGAGTCCAAGATGCTACATACCAAGTTTCAAGGCAATCGACTCAGTGGTTCTGGAGAAGAAGATTTTTTAAGGTTTTTTTCCATATATGGGCATGGCGGCCATTTTGGTCATGTGACCTGGGTCAAATATATATACTTTTGTTCCCCCATCTTGTTAAGGCTCCATATGAAACTTGGCTTCAATAGGCCCTGGGGTTTCTGAGGAGAAGATGTTTAAAAGTGTGGACGACGTCGCCGCCGCTGCAGACGGACCATGGCTATACTATAACAAATAACATCCTAGGGCATGGCCATTGTGAGCCCTAGGGGCATGGGTGGCAGGATTTTAGTAGGGGAGCACTAGACATTGCCACATGCTATATATATTAGCTATGGGCCTCATGGTTTCAGAGAAGAAGATTTTTGAAGATTTTCCCATTGTAAGTCTATGGGAGCTTATGACTCCTGGGGTGTGGCCAATTTAGACCCCAGGAGCATGGTTGGCAGGATTTATGTAAGAGCCCACTAGACATTGCTACATGCTACATATATAAGCTCTGGGCCTCATAGTTTCAGAGAAGAAGATTTTAGAAGATTTTCCCATTGTAAGTCTATGGGAGCTAATGACCGCTGTGGCATGGCCAATTTGGACCCCAGGGGCATGGTTGGCAGGATTTATGTAGGGGACCACTAGACATTGCTACATGCTACATATATAAGTTCTGGACCTCATGGTTTCAGAGAAGAAGATTTTTGAAGATTTTCCCATTGTAAGTCTATTGGAGCTAATGACCCTTGGGGCGTGGCCAATTTGGGCCCCAGGGGCATGGTTGGCAGGATTCATGTAGGGAACCACTATACACTGCTACATACCAAATATATAAGCTCTGGGCCTCATGGTTTCAGAGAAGAAGATTTTTTAAGTTTTTCCCATTATGAGTCTATGGGAGCTTATAACCCCTGGGGCATGGCCAATTTGGACTCCAGGGGCTTGGTTGGCAGGATTTATGTAGGGGACCACTAAACATTGCTACATACTTTATATATAAGCTCTGGGCCTCATGGTTCCAGAGAAGAAGATTTTTGAAGGTTCTTAGGCTATAAAGCTATATATAAACAAGTAGCCCAAGGGCAACGACCGCTCACCTGAGTTATAAAATGTAAGCTTCCAGCTCAGGTTAGCTAATAAACAGGCTGCAATTCTATAGGAATTGATGACCCCATTGGGTGTGGCAATTTTGGACCCCAGGGGCTTGATTGGCAAGATTATGTAGAGGACCACTATACACTGCAACATACTAAATACATAAGATCTTGGCCTTATGGTTTCATGGAAGAAGTTTTTTAAAGGTTCTTTAGCTATATAGCTCAATATAAACAAACAAGCCCCTAGGGTGTGGCCAGTTTGGACCTCAGGTGCTTGATTGGCAGAATTTATGAAGGGGATCACTAGACATTGCTGCATACTAAATATGTAAGCTCTGGGCCTCATGGTTTCAGAGAAAAAGATTTTTGAAGTCTTTCCCATTATAGGTCTATGGGAGCAGCATGGCCACTTTGGACCCAGGGGGCATGGTTGCAAGAATTTAAGTTGGAGACCACTAAACGTTGCTACATATGTACTAAAGAAGTTAGCTCTGGGCCACATGCTTTAAGAGAAGAAGATTTTTTAAGGTTTTCCCATTGTGAGTCTATGGGAACTAATGACCTCCGGCGCGTGCCTAGTTTGGACCCCAGGGGCATGGTTGGCAGGATTTATGTAGGGGCCCACTAGACATTGCTACTTGCTACATATGTACACTCTTAGCCTCATGGTTAAAGAGAAGATTTTTTAAGATTTTCCCATTGTAAGTCTATGGGAGCTTATGACCCCCTGGGTGTGGCCAATTTGCACCGAAGGGTCATGGTTGGGAGGATTTATGTAGGGGACCACTAGACATTGCTACATGCTACATATATATGCTCTGGGCCTCATGGTTTCAAAGCAGAAGATTTTTCAAGATTTTCTCATTGTAAGTCTATGGGAGCTTATGACTCCGGGGCTTGGCCAATTTGGACCCCAGGGGCATGGTTGGCAGGATTTATGTAGGGGACCACTAGACATTGGTACATACTAAATTGGTAAGCTCTGGGCTTCATGGTTTCAAGAAGATTTATGAAGTTATTCCCATTATAAGTCTATGGGAGCTTATGACCCCTGGGGATTGGCCAGTTTGGACCCCAGAGGAATTGTTGGGAGGATTTATGTAGGAGACCACTAAACATTGCTACATACTTTATATATAAGCTCTGGGCCTCATGGTTCCAAAGAAGAAGATTTTTGAAGGTTCTTTAGCTATATAGCTATATAGCTACATATAAACAAATGAACCCCTGGGGCGTGGCCAATTTGAGTCCCAGGGGCATGGGTGGCAGGATTTTAGTAGGGGATCACTAGACATTGATACATGCTATATGTATAAGCTATGGGCCTCATGGTTTCAGAAAAGAAGATTTTTGAAGGTTCTTTAGCTATATAGCTACATATAAACAAATGAACCCCTGGGGCGTAGCCAATTTGAGCCCCAGGGGCATGGGTGGCAGGATTTTAGTAGGGGATCACTAGACATTGATACATGCTATATGTATAAGCTATTGGCCTCATGGTTTCAGAGAAGAAGATTTTTTAAGATTTTCTCATTGTAAGTCTATGGGAGCTAATGACCCCCGGGGTGTGGCAAATTTTGGCCCCAGGGGCATGGATGGCAGGATTTATGTAGGGGACCACTAGACATTGGTACATACTAAATATGTAAGTTCTGGGCCTCATGGTTTCAGAGAAGAAAATTTTTTAAGATTTTCCCATTGTAAGTCTATGGGAGCTATTAAATGACCCCCGAAGCGTGGCCAATTTGGGCCCCAGGGGCATGGTTGGCAGAATTTATGTAGGGGACCACTAGACACTGGTACATACTAAATATGTAAGTAAAAAATATGCAAAGACCAGGAACTGAAACAATCAAAATCCAAATCCAGCCCTCAAACCATGGTTGGAAACAACTAAGATTACAAATAATGAAGATACATTGAACATATGGCCAACCGAGTGAGCAGCTTGTTCCCAAAAGGTGGCCACTCAGCAACCCAAACCGAACCAAAAATAATAAGAACATACATAAGGTAAAACATCACAGAAACTCTGACACCATGGTTTCAGAGAAGAAGATTTTTTAAGATTTTCTCATTGTAAGTCTATGGGAGCTAATGACCCCTGGGGCGTGGCCAATTTGGGCCCCAGGGGCATGGTTGGCAGGATTTATGTAGGGGACCACTAGACATTGGTACATACTAAATATGTAAGCTCTAGGCCTCATGGTTTCAGAAAAGAAGATTTTTTAAGATTTTCCCATTGTAAGTCTATGGGAGCTAATGACCCCTGGAGCGTGGCCAATTTGGGCCCTAGGGGCATGGTTGGCAGGATTTATGTAGGGGACTACTAGACATTGGTACATACTAAATATGTAAGGTCTGGGCCTCATGGTTTCAGAGAAGAAGATTTTTTAAGATTTTCCCATTGAAAGTCTATGGGAGCTCATGACCCCCGGGGCGTGGCAAATTTGGGCCCCAGGGACATGGTTGGCAGGATTTATGTAGGGGACCACTAGACATTGGTGCATGCTAAATATGTAAGCTCTGGGCCTCATGGTTTCAGAGAAGAAGATTTTTAAAGATTTTCCCATTGTAAGTCTATGGGAGCTAATGACCCCCGGGGCGTGGCCAATTTGGGCCAAAGGGGCATGGTTGCCAGGATTTATGTAGAGGACCACTAGACATTGGTACATACTAAATATGTAAGCTCTGGGCCTCATGGTTTCAGAAAAGAAGATTTTTTAAGATTTTCCCATTGTAGGTCTATGGGAGCTAATGACCCCTGGGGCGTAGCCAATTTGGGCCCCAGGGGCATGGTTGGCAGGATTTATGTAGGGGACCACTAGACATTGGTACATACTAAATATGTAAGGTCTGAGCCTCATGGTTTCAGAGAAGAAGATTTTTGAAGTTTTTCCCATTATAGGTCTATGGGAGCTATATGTTGCCATGGCAACCAGAGTTCCAACCCAATCTGCCCTTACACCTTATGCAGGCAATCCCCCACCCCAACAATGCTACACATAAAATTTGACCACGATTGGCCAAGTGGTTATGGAGATGTTCTTGTTTGAAAATGTGAACGGACGACGACGGAGGACAGAAAACAGAGCCTCCCTATACTTTAAGCTCACCTTGTGAGCCTACGGCTCAGGTGAGCTAACAAATGACCCCCTTTGGGCGTGGCCAATTTGAGCCCCAGGGGCATGGGTAGCAGGACTTTAGTAGGGGAGCACTAGACATTGATACATGCTATATATATAAGCTATGGGCCTCATGGTTTCAGAGAAGAAGATTTTTGAAGATTTTCCCATTGTAAGTCTATGGGAGCTAATGACCCCTGGGGCATGGCCAATTTGGGCCCCAGGGGCATGGTTGGCAGGATTTATGTAGGGGACCACTAGACATTGGTACATACTAAATATATAAGCTATGGGCCCCATGGTTTCAGAGGAGAAGATTTTTGAAGATTTTCCCATTGTAAGTCTATGGGAGCTAATGACCCCCGGGGCGTGGCCAATTTGGGCCCCAGGGGCATGGTTGGCAGGATTTATGTAGGGGACCACTAGACATTGGTACATACCAAATATGTAAGCTCTGGGCCTCATTGTTTCAGAGAAGAAGATTTTTTAAGTTTTTCCCATTATAAGTCTATGGGAGCTATATGTTGCCATGGCAACCAGAGTTCCAATCCAATCTGCCTTTAAACCTAATGCAGTTGATCCCCCACCCCAACAATGCTACACATAAAATTTGATCAAGATTGGCCTGCTGGTTTAGGAGATATTGATGTTTAAAAGTGTGGACGCCGACGCCGACGGACCAAGGTTACACTATAAGCTCACCTTGACAGGTGAGCTAAAAACCAGAGCTCCCAGGAAAAATCTCCTGATCTTCCATAAGCAGAACTTAGCTTTCTCACATATGTGTTGTGTAGCCCTGAACACATAGTAGTGAGAGACCTAATTTTTTAAGTGCTAGCACTCTTATCCATTAGGCCATGAAGGCCCAGGACTTCCTTAATATAGAATTTACCTTCAAACGTGGAATATGGGAATTATTTAGACATGAGTAAATTCCTAAGTCCAATGTTGTGGTAGTCAAACTGACTGGAAATAATTGTATGTTTAATGGGAATGATATTCCTTACTTAATCATGTATCAAGTTATTTCTACATTTTGGAGTTTTGAATAGCTGTGCATAATGGAGGCTTAATGTATATTTGCCACAAAACCTATGTGACACACTCCTCAACAAAAAAAAAAGTGTAAATATTTAAATTCTTTGATACCACACATGAAGGACTGTCTTTTTTCTTTAAACAAACAGATATTCCCATCTTTGCCATTTCCATAAACAAGACTTAAGGCAACATAATCCCTGTTTATCTGTGCAAGTTTACCCTTTGGGGTAAATTTTCCCAAATCTATTTACAGTTCTACAGAGTTGCCACTAATCCCCAGCTTCAAAGTTCCCTGACATTTCCCTGATTTTTCACTGACATTTTACAGTTTCCATACCCTTTTACAGATTTTAAAGTTGATTTACCCTTCACTTCAACAGCATTGACGAGCGCTTGGAAATTCAGGGGCTACTATTAAAGGAAAAAGTTTGCTCCCCCAGGCAGCAAATTCTTTCCTTTAAGAGTAGCCCCCAAATGAGGAAGATGTGCCTTGACGCCCTCTCTCTAGGAATTACATCCTTTCCCCTTTAACAAAGTAAGTATATTTTCTGCTAATACCATAGCAGCCATTAATTTTCAAATTCCCTGACTTTTCAAGTTCTTTCCAAATTTCTTTGACCGACCACAAACTTCCCTGGCTGGACAAAATTTTGTTTTCCTGGCCCGAGGTTATAAAACTTTTCGTGCTCAACTCAGCTAAGCATGAAATTTTTTCTGCTGATAAATAGCAAATGGCTGATAAGAACAGTTGTTTTCTTGCTCAGTTTAGCTGAGTATGAAATTTTCTCTGCTTATGAATATGAAAATGTTGGCATTTTCATATTTATCAGCATAGATAATTTCACGCTCAGCTGAGTTGAGCAGGAAAAAAGTTTTATAACCTCGTGGCCTGATTGTGGAAACCGCACATTACTTACCTTCTCTACACTCGCATGTAAACTGATCAAAGGCACCACCAGGGTCAGGGACGCATGTTGCATCATTCATACATGGGTTATAAGGACTACTATCACAAATGTGGAATGCAGTCTGGCACTTGTCACCTCTGTAACCACCATCTAAAACAGACCACAACAACCTTAAATAATGCTATATATTTAGCTTTATTCAATTAATTTTCTAATTAGATTTTTCTGCCTTGAATCTAAACAAAATATTCATCAGTTAAACATCTCTCTTTTTCCATTCAGCTAATTACTCTGAAAGACTCTTTCCTCCATTTTTACTATGGGAAATAACTTTTGTGACTTTCTGTTTGCTTACTTTAGTGAAGAATTCTACCCTTAATGATAAGAATCTGCTTCCACAGGAGCTAATTCTTTATTGGCTTGCAGCCCAATTCCAAAGAATACTGCCTGAACTTTTTAGATGATCCTTTCTGCAATGCCTTGGCCCATACAGAAGTTTGCTCAGTCATAAATCTGAAAATCCGTCAATTGGTATTGTGGGCATTTATACAGACACCAATGTCTGCTACCTGATATGTTAGTTTTGCTACTAACTTTTAAAAATGTATCTGCTATCCAAAACAAGACCAGTCTGCATACAGGATAGGGTCTTGCCAATCATATAATAATTTTAACTTAAAATTAACGTATTGCTTACGCCGCCACAAACGCCCATGCCAGGGGTAGAGCAATACCCCTTCCTGTACGTTTATACAGGCAAGCTAAGTATTAATTTATCATATGACGTCGCTGTTATTCAGTGGACAACACCGAGTCATAAAAATCATATGATCACACGTGTAATAACACTTTGGCGCGTACATATAATGTCACTGACAACGACCGTGTCAACAAGGTTTTTTCTTATTGAAATAATGTTCAGTTTGAAGGCAATAAAATCCCATTTTAAAGGGTTCTATGATAAACAGATCCTACATTTGTGGTCATTTCATATGCAATTTATGATACTTGCCAAAAGTTTGTTTCATAAATTTCATATAAAATGACCACTTGTGTAAGATCCTCTATTTCTAACACTGAATTGCAAAGCAAACACAAATCACTGGGTTCTTTAGAGCATCAGTAACCAGCACCTAGATACTCTCCACCAGAGCTTAACTGGCTATAGTAACTGTTCTGAAATTTCACACAAAAATTATGGAATTATTTTTTCATATATTTTTCATGAAAAGCCTTGTGGAATTGCAAACAAACTTTATCATATGACGTTGCATCTGAGAGTGTAATAAAGCCATGCATTAAAATTGATAATCCACTTGTGGATTAAATATGCATATTGCGTCGTAACGTTATACGTTGACATCCATAAAAACTTCACTTTTTCTAATGGGAAAATGATGACGTTTTAGTGCAAAAATTGCTAATAAAATGGGCTTTTAGTGTCATATGATAAACAGAATCTTGCATTTGTGCTCCTGTATTATTGAATTTATTAAACTAGTAGGGGAAAAATGATAAGATGCTCAGCATAGCCTCGCATCTTATCTTTTTCCCCCGACACGTTTAATAAATTCAATAATACATGAGCACTCATGTAAGATCCTCTATGTGAAGAGGGTTGAATCTCCTTCAAGTCTAATCTGGGTCTGTACTGTTTCCTGAGGCACTTTCATCACAGGTTTAAGTTCTAATTTAAAGAACAATTACCACACTTGGTAAAAGCACAATTCCATTCCCTTTTCAAAATTGAACTTTCAAGCATTTGCAAATAGTTAGCTAATAATGTTTTTTGACAAAAACAGATGTCTCCCCCATCCCCCCCCCCCCACCACCACCACCTGTGCTTTCCTAGCAGTATCATTTTCCCTAAATGTGGCCAAGTTAAGATCTCCTGTGACCTTAAAAAGGGTCAAGGTCACCAAACCTTAGTAGTTCTTTTGCACCTCCTGATTATATATTTGTTTATGTTTGGTCATAATCCATCAATACATTTAGGAGTCAGAGTGCAGACACTGCATTTTTCAACACCCTTTGACCTCCTGTGACCTTGAAAATGCAGTCGAGGTCACCAAAATTTAATCAGTTGTTTACCATCTCCAAGTGATAAAGCTGTGCAAGACTGGTTTAAATCCAGGAGACAGAGTGCAGATATATCATTTTTCAACACTTTTTGACCTCCTGTGATCTTGAAAATGGGGTCAAGGTCATCAAAATCTAATCAGTTTCCCACCCACCCAATGATGTATCTGTGCAAGTTTGGTCAAAATCCATCCATCCCTTCAGGAAACAGCGTACGGACAAGAAGCTACGCAGAGGCCAATGCTGACGGGATCCACGCCCAAAACAATATGCCCCCCCCCCTTTGTAGGGGGACATAAAAACACAGCTTTTCACACATAGAACCAAAGCATATTTGTGCACAATTTTGCTGTTGAGTCTAAGAATTATCAGAGCTCTCAAAAATTACTGAAAGAGGTCCTACCCAATTTTTGGTTTGAGAATTTCAGGAATTTTGTGAGAAATCCACCTGTTTATCAAATACAGAGCATAAAATTTTATACTAGAAGCTTGGCACATTTACAAGGTATGTGTCGAAGAACATTTAATTTTATTTTGCCTATTTGCATAAGCTTAAATTTTTTTGAATTTCCAGGTGTAGGACTGGAATTGCAATTGTACCAGGCTTACCGTAATGACCCTAAAATTTCGGACACCAGAAAGTGGGACAATTATTGTTCTAAAATTCTTAGACAGTGGATTTTACACACATTAATGCATCCAAATGATGCTTAGGGAAAGGCAAACGTTGTGGACCCTGATCAAACTGCTCCTTTAGGAGCAGTTTGATCTGGGTCTACAATGTTTGCTCAGACCTGTTTGTCTGAATATTTAGGGTCATTACAGTAATTAACTTTCCGTATTTTTTCTGTTATAAGAAAGTGTTATCCTTGCAAAACAATCCCCAAAATCTAGATCCATCTTATAAGTATTATAAATATGGTTTGGAAAAGAAAATCTTTTTAAGCAGAACTTCACACTACTGATTTATAAATTTGGGGTACTTTATGGAGAGAGAAAAGCCAGTCTTAGAGCCAAGCAAATAAGGTAAGATCAGGTAGACTCTAAAAGTGCATTGTTAATACTTGTAAGTAGCATACTCACCACAAAAGCACACAGGTCGATGAAACTGGAATCCACAAGTCCCATGATCATTACAATAGGCACGGTTACAGGCTTCACCTAAAAACGAACAGTATATAATTATTCAGTATGTTCACAGTACTCCAGCTAAGAAAGGGTAATAGGGATAACCTTCCTTTGTGACCCCTCAAAAGAACCAGCACCAAGACAACTCTATAAAAGGGTCACAATGTATCTTTTTGTTGAGAAAAAAGAAAACTTTCTGAATTATCCTCAGAACCCAACCTTATTTCACAAAGACGGCATGCAAGGCTTTGCTTAATTTCTCAAAGCAGTTTTTTTTTAAATAACAAGTTAGCTCAGGGCAATTTATCACCCTAAAATACAATTTTCAGTTTGCAACGTACTTCAACTACAAAGATCTGATGATTTAAAGTAACTGAAAACATCTGAGCCGCGACACGACAAAACCAACAATGTGGTTGTGCGCCCAGCGCAGACTAAGATCAGCCTGGGCATCCGCCCAGTCTGATCAGGGTCTACACTGTCCGCATGGAGGTAGCTCAGACCCTTAGCTACCCTTTAAGCGCAAACCGAGGATTCTGATCAGAATTGGGGGATGCCCAGGCTGATCTGAGTCTGCGCTGGGCGCACAACGACATTGATGGTTTTCTCATGTCGCGGCTCATCTGCATGTCTTTCTGCCATTTTCACAAAGGGGGCAACTTTTCTGTTTGATTTCCTGGGTAACACAGCCGTTCCAAAATGGGGACTATGCTAAAATGGAAGAATCTGCTTCTAGAGGAGCAAATTATTTCCTTTAAGAACTAGCCTCTATTGAGAAGGGAGGCAAAAATGAAAATGGCAGAGTTGCTTCCCATGAAAGTGTAGTCATACACCTTTACTACCTTGCAAATGTCAAAACAGTAAACAGTGAACATGCCAGTCATACTTTTCTTGACCCAAAGCTTGAACACATATACAGATTTCAGACAGGTTATTGAATATATACTAGGTCAAAAAAGTTCCTATACATGAAATTTCTTCTGTTGCTATGGCAATTGCAGAAATTAAGAACATATAAAGTTTACTAGTTTCAAAAGAGTATCCATTTGCCTATTGAACAAACTTATTTGTTTTGGTTTCCTAAGACTACACATGCTACAAGGGTCGTTTGAATATGCAAGGGGTAATTTTTCATTTTCACAGAGTAACATCATTAAAACTGCTCAAGTTCACAGTTTTTAAAATTGGTTTGTGAATAATGATTTCCAAGATTCTGTGCTCCATACACAAGAGCAAGGCCTTAGGTAAGTTTACTTGCCAAAGGAATCAAAATTTGACCGCTTCTGATACGAGAATTTGAACCACAAGTCAGGGTACTGTGATTCCTTTAAAGACTGTTTAAATGCCACTCTCAGTGGGATTTCCATAGGAAATCGAAATCGTAATGGCTAGCGGGCGTGTAATAATTCTTCCAATTTTGTCATAATTCTTCCAATTTTGTCATTATACCATGAAAACAATGACATGACAAAAATGTTTATGAAGAAACTTTGAACAAGAGGGCCATGGTGGCCCTGAATCGCTCACCTGAGCATGAATCAGTTCACTGGCTCTGGTGAAGATTTATAAGAGTTTTTACCAACATGGGAATGGCGGCCACCTTGGTCATGTGACCAAGATCATTTGAAGAACTTTCAATCCTTTGACCCATGTGCAGGCTCCATATGAAATTTGATCTGCCCAGTGGTTTCAGAGATGTTTGAAAATGTTTATGGATGGATGAAAGAGGCAGCTAACACCAATACTGTAAGGCTCGATCAGGTGAGCTGAAAATGGCAGAGTCGCTTCTCCGAAAAGTTCCCGTTCATGTTGAGTTCCTTTGATGGATTTGAACTAGACTCAACTAGGCAAACACAGACGATAGAATGGTAGCATCATTATCTCACTGTGGTGAAACTAATGTATTCCAAGGAGTTTGTGGCTGGCATCATTGCAATGTTAGTTCTGATTCTTGCAACATAACTTAATTTAAATTTGACCTAGTGACCTAGCTTTTGACCCAACATGACCCAGTTTCAAACCGGATATTGTAAGAATAAAAATTCTGACAAAGTTTCATTGAGATTGGATCAAAACTGTGCCCTCTGGAGCGTATACAAGGTCGTTCTTATATTTGACCTAGTGACCTAGTTTTTGATCCGACACAAACCACTTTCAAACTTACCTAGATTTCATAAAGGTAAACATTCTGACAGAGTTTCATGAAGATTGGATCAAAACTGTGCCCTCTAGGGTGTACACAAAGTTTTTCTTAGATTTGACCTAGTGACCTAGTTTCTGATCTGACGTGACTCAGTTTCATATGGGGCATATATATATGGACAATAAACATTTTGACATAGTTTCATGAAGATTGGATCAAAACTGTTCCTTCTAGTGCGTACACGAGGTTTTTCTAAGATTTGACCTTGTGACCTAGTTTTTGACCTGACATGACCTACTTTCAAACTTGGCCTAGAGTTTATGGAGATAAACATTCTGAACAAATTTCATAAAGATTGGATCAAAACTGTGTCCTCTAGAGCATACACACAGTTTTTCTATGATTTGACCAAGTGACCTAGTTTTTGACCCTACATGACCCAGTTTCAAATTTGTCCTAGATATTATACAGATAAACATTCTGATAAAGTTTCATGAACTTTGGATCAAAACTGTGCCTTCTACAGCGTACACAAGGTTTTTCTAAGATTTGACCTAGTGACCTAGTTTTTTGACCCGACATGACCCAATTTCAAACTTGGCCTAGAGTTTATGGCGATAAACATTCTGACAATGTTTTATAAAGATTGGATCAAAATTGTGTCCTCTAGAGCGTACACAATGTTTTTCTATGATTTGACCTAGTGACCTATTTTTTGACCCAACATGACCCAGTTTCGTACTTGTCCTAGATATTATAAAGATAAACATTCTGACAAAGTTTCATGAACTTTGGATGAAAACTGTGCCTTCTAGAGTGTACACAAGGTTTTTCTAAGATTTGACCTAGTGACCTAGTTTTTGACCCTACATGACCCAGTTTCAAACTTGGCCTAGAGTTTATGGAGATATATATTCTGACAATGTTTCATATAGATTAGATCAAAACTGTGTCCTCTAGAGCGTACACAAGGTTTTTCTATGATTTGACCTAGTGACCTAGTTTTTGACCCGACGTGACCCAGTTTCAAATTTACCCTAGATATTATGAGGATTAACATTCTCACTAAGTTTCATGAACTTTGGATGAAAACTGTACACAAGGTTTTTCTAAGATTTGACCTAGTGACCTAGTTTTTGACCCGACGTGACCCAGTTTCGAACTTGTCCTAGATATTATACAGATAAACATTCTGACAAAGTTTCATGAACTTTGGATAAAAACTGTGCCTTCTAGAGTGTACACAAGGTTTTTCTAAGATTTGACCTAGTGACCTAGTTTTTGACCCGACATGACCCAGTTTCAAACTTGGCCTAGAGTTTATGGAGATATATATTCTGACAACGTTTCATACAGATTGGATGAAAACTGTGTCCTCTAGAGCGTACACAAGGTTTTTCTATGATTTGACCTAGTGACCTAGTTTTTGATCCGACGTGACCCAGTTTCAAACTTGTCCTAGATATTATGAGGATAAACATTCTGACTAAGTTTCATGAATTTTGGATGAAAACTGTGCTTTCTAGAGCGTACACAAGGTTTTTCTAAGATTTGACCTAGTGACCTAGTTTTTGACCCGACGCGACACAGTTTCGAACTTGTCCTAGATATTATAAAGATAAACATTCTGACAAAGTTTCATGAACTTTGGATGAAAACTGTGCCCTTTTGGAGTGTACACAAGGTTTTTCTAAGATTTGACCTAATGACCTAGTTTTTGACCGACATGACCCAGTTTCGAACTTGGCCTAGAGTTTATGGAGATAAACATTCTGACAAAGTTTCAGAAAGATTGGATCAAAACTGTGCCCGCTAGAGTGTACACAAGCAAAAGTTGACGGACGTAAGACGGACGACGGACATCAGGGTATCCCAAAAGCTCACCCTGAGCACTTCGTGCTCAGGCGAGCTAAAAAAAAGACCGACTGGTACAGTAATAATGACGCCTTGAAAATCGCTATATTTTTAATTAAAAGGAAAATAATCTGAGAATTTTAAGAATTTAAACCTCGCCTGTAAAGCCTGAGTACAAGACATTAAGGGTTCATCACACCACCAAGTGGGTGGGGAATGGTCTGAAATCAGACTTTGAATTTTTTTAATATACTTGTGAAATATGAAGTTTTGCTTATACCAAATGTAATTTCTTAGTATTAGCAATATATATTGAGAGTAACTTTAAACATAACATTTAAAATGAGAAATTAGAGGAAAAATACGAGGTGGCCAGGACTTCCATTAGACCTCATAAACCAGAGATAATGGCATAAAACTATTTCGGCATGTTGAAAGCGTCAAGCATGAACTACAATCTCCCAGAGTTGCAAAGCCTGTAAATGTCTACTTTTTAAAAACCCCCTTCAATGTTGGCCTCGTGTATCATGAAGTCAATCAGGTCGCCATTTTTTCATTCATAAAAGTGTAAACAAAAACTTTCAGTACCTTTTCTCAACAAAGCAAGTATTGCACACTGCATGACTGTGTCAGTTAAAAGCAACTACTATTCTAAATGCAAACATGTGCATGATATGGGCGATCAATGCACAGATGTCGACATTGTAGCAGTACAATCTGCAAGGTCTCAGATAATTTCTGTCTTGTTTACATTGCACTCAAGAACACACGAACCGCTTAACAATTTATTCTTGCGCATTTCGCGGGGTTGGTAAAAACCCGAACCAGATACAAAAATCCGGAACTAATTTCCCGGTACCAACTTCACAACAATATGGTTTGCATTAATTTAACAGTCTAAGTCTATCTTATTCATTGTCATGTCACAGTACCCGGTCTTTGAATCCTGTCTCCGTGTCAAAGAAAAAAAATGAGACAATATCAATAATGAAAATTGTGATCCGGTACAAACATGTTCAAAAGTCCCAGAATTAAACATAAATTCACAATATAGTATCCAAATAGGTTCGACATTTCTAAATTTATATTAAGGAAAAAGCTGTAGGATCATATTGTCATAACACTGGGTGATTTTCCGCTTAGATTTACTAATGGAACTGTGGTACCGGAATCGGTACCGGAATCGGGTCCCGGCTTTTGATTTGCAATCTGGGTTTTTAGAATGCTGCACGGGAGACTAATCTTGCTTTCCTGAGTAACTCTTCGAGAAACAATTCCGATGATTAAAAAGGTATAAAACGCTAATAAATATAGTTAATTACTACAGCGCTTATCCATGGATTATTCCGTATTTTCAAGCAAAGCAGTCTGTGTTATAAATAATGAAATATGGTGGGTACTTATTTTATGTCGCACCTTTTTCAAGATGAGTTGTTAGGCCTTTCCGGTCCAAACATAAACAAACTACACAAGCGATTGAAACTTAAATTTTCGCCAATATATTCTGAAGAAAGCGTTAATCAAGGAAAGTATTGCTGAATAAAAACACAGACAGTTGTTCTGCATCGGATGAAAACAATCTGTGATTGTGTTACGTTGATTAAAGGTATTTAAAGCTTCTAAAACAATTTACACATTTCAATGACACGTGTTTACGTGAAAGTGAAAAAAACACGTGCTAGGCAAGCTCTTTAGAATTTTGACGAGTAGGGTGGCACATTCATACAATGAACAGATGTTTATGAGATAAAAAATAAAGTTGTGGGTTCAAGGACAACTCACAGCAGTGACTGTGTATGTTGGCTTAGCTGTGTCCTAATTTATAAATGTATACTGGTGTTGTGGACACATCAGTGCAAATTTATTGAAAATAAATATGGAAAAGAAGATGCAGAACCAGCCCTGGATCTAGGGGGTGGTTCCAGGACGTTTCGTGCCGCAACCAGTTTGTACCGTGACGTTTCTTCCGGGACGATTCGTCCCATTTTTTTGTGGTGGGCTTTGTTTGGGGGCGTCAGCCCTGCCACCTGGGCCTGGTTACATTCAAATATATGTTTGATATCTCATTAGAATCGCCTCATGAGATATCACAACATATATTTCTAGGCGAAATTGACATAAAAACTTCATCAAATTCATCCCTTATTTCAAGGCGAAATTGACATAAAAACCTCATCAAATTCATCCCTTATAATGTCATATATTTCTAAGCCCCCATTCCCCCCCCCCCCCCCCCCCCCCCCCACACACACACACACATTTTGGTACCTCTGAGCCCCACCAGTTATCCAGAACCCCACCAGTACGGCGTGGTCTGGATCTGGGTCTGAGAACTGTATAAGAAAATCTGAATGTGTCAGTGACACCCTTGTGTGTGTGTATGTTTTTTTTTGTGTTGTTGTTGTTGTTTTTTTCACAATAAAACCAATGTTTCGGGGCAGCAGTTCAAGGACACATCTTTCATTTGAAGATTTTGCATCGAAAAGAAAAAAGTTGAAAGTGATAAATTAAATTTTTCACAATATTATCATATCAGGCAACCAGAGGCCATTCCCATTCCTGTTACATAAGTCTTGTGTCAGACTCCACAATCATATGGTCTAGCAGTTTTTCAAACCATATTGTTGACATTTGGAACGCGTTGCCAGACTGTTGTGCATTGCCAGATTGTTGTTTCGGCAGCCTTTAATATTAACGTGTTCAAGAATAGTTTGAACATTCACTGGCATAACCATCCTTTTAAATGTTATCGTACAGGCTACATGACCCACAACAAACAGGACAGGACAGAAAAGTCAGAAGTGCTTATAGAAAGTGAGAAAGCTCAACTGAGACTTACAGAGAGATTCTATTTTATTGTCTTACCTGCGGCTATCAGAAGTGAGACATAAGTATAAGTCTAAACATAAGTATTACTTTTCTGGCAGCATTATTAGTGTCAGCAGCCTAAACTTTTGTCAACTTTTCTGATTCAGCTTTCTTTTATGACAGTGCCATGACAGGGGAGATACCGTCAACCCTGGAATTATTATTACATTTCCGCCACTAGAAATTTGTCTGTTGGTTAAATTAAAATTAGCCATTCGTTCATTTCCATGCGAGTGAATTATTCATTTTATACTTGATTTCAGTCCATTTCATGTGAACTTCACGGAAAAAAATAAATAAAAAATAAAGATGTTTTTGTGAAGTTAATTTTTTGGAAGAAAAATATTGTAACTGTGTACTATAGGTACAAAGTATTTGACTTTTACATTAGATTTTTGCACAGTGATCCAGATAAGAGGAGGTTACAGGGATAATTTAAAGATAATATCTGATACTTCTGCATAAAAGATAAGTTCTGACCCCTCATTAGAACCATCTCACTGAGACAGTTCTAATGAGGGGTCACAACTAGGGATGACTATTGCAGGCCAAAATGACTATTGCAATACTATTACTATTGCAGAAATCCCTATTGCAATACTATTACTATTGCAGGTTACTATTGCAATGCATTGCAATAACTATTGGAGACTGCTTTCTTATCCAGAAATTTTGCTTTTATGCATAAAATCTGGTTTGTTCACATAAGTTGGTGGCTAAAAAGCATTATTTAATAACTGTCATTTCACAAAGTGCACAACATGACAACAAAATACAAGAAAATGTTATATTTTCCATTCTTTGGAATCCAATATCAGCTAAAACACATTAGATTCTATTATTCTTTTAGTTAAAAACACCTCCTTCAAGGAAAAGATGCATGTCTAGAAACTATTGAGACTATTGCGATATTGGAAACACTATTGCCGATAGTATTGACATAGCAGCTTTCCCTATCGATAGTGACTATTTCCAGTGTCACTATTGCGATATATCGATAGTCCGATGTATTGTTACACCCCTAGTCACAACATATTTTTTGTTAAGAAATAAGAAAAAGCATCTGAGAATTATCCCAAAAAACACCTTATCTGGAGCCCTGAATTAATTTTACACATCCACATTTTTGGATGGTTACAGAATTTGAAGGCCAAAATCAAGTCTTCATAATGAACTGTTATCAACTGTATCCATGAAAATTCTTCAATTTTGTAGGTGAGCTGCCTCTAAAATGTATGTCGATGAATACTGTCTTAGTTGGGGCATACATGTTGATTTACAATGTACATGTACTTATAAGCTTACTCAGTTACTGGCTTTTCCAACATATTTTGTTTGAGTGGATTATCATTTTCAGAGACCCTCAAATTTTGGCACTTTAAAGCCCTTTGTTCCATTTTTTGGAACAAAGTCAATACCAGTGAGGAAGAAGAAAATTTCAAAAATACAATATTTTTTCTTTCTTCTTCGAGCCGGGCCAGGTAGCGCAATCAGTAGGGCACCTGACTCGTAAGTCAGAGGTCCTGGGTTCGAATCCCGGTCTGGCCACATACTTTCGTTTCTCTTTCCGCTGATTCAAGAAGGGCAGTTGTCAGTTACTGGCGAAAGTATGTGCACATAGTACTGGTTAACCGCTTAGGAGGTCTAAGCCTGCCCAGGAATAGTGTGGTTAGGTTAACTGACCGTCCCAACATGACCTTAGTTGTTTATCGTGGACGTTAAGCATCAAATCAACCAACCAACCAACCAATTCTTCTTCGAAGTTGAAGAGGCATATTGTTTTTGCCTTGTTTTGTTTTTAATTGGGTTGATTTGCATGTATTAACCTTCAATCATCTTCACTGACTGCTAATTTATGTATGTGTGTGTGTTGTGGAGGGGAAGAGCGTGGAGGAATGGAGGGAAGGGATAGGAGAATAATATTTATAGCTGTCCAAAACAGTTGTGCAGGAAACAGTATATTACTCAAAGCATGCTCTTACTTTATCTCCCCAAGATTTATTTTATTGCTTATAATGTCCACCATACCTTTATTTTGGAACTATTTTGTGACTAAAACATGGTGGATATTTCAGATTTTTTTTCAAGTAGTGGGTGTCTGTTGAATTGAATTTTGTATTTGTTATTTGTTTCTATGCAATTTCATTCTGGGACATTGTAGAGGGGTATTTGGAGATTTTATCAGGGTAATTATTTTTGGATAGAATTTCATCCACATGGACTTCTGGCGTCCTTGGGATAGCCAAGTCTCAAGTATGCTAATTTTTTTCATAATTGCTTTTATTATACATGCTATACCCTAGAATGGTGTTCAGGTGGTATGTAACATTGAAGGCTTGAAAGCTTTGTGACAGACCCAGTTATTTTCAAAAAAAAATGTAACTCACATTTTTCAACCTACCCCACCCACTTCACATTGTGATGAACCCTTAAACATTTTAAGTGTTTTTCGAACTTCCTGCATTATGGACTTTTCTGCGCAATACAAAATTTATTCCTGCGCATGCGCAGAAATGAGGTGCATTCAAATTGACTCCTATCAAATAATGCCAGATAACTCTCATGTGGAAAAGTATGGGTTGACAATTTTCAGAGTATTTTGTTCTTTGGCGTCTCCCCAAACATACATGAGCCTCAATTAATTCCAATATGCACTTGGTTCCTTGAAAATATGGCCGACAGTTGGTATCGTTACTTTTTTGACCGAGTATATTATATTTATAGGTTATTAGTTTAAACAATATTTTATTTTCATCTAGACATATAATAATACAACACATGAATTTATTGGGATTAGGCAGCAAGCTGGAGCTTATAAACGCCTTTTCCCAAGTTATAGGTTATTGAATTTATATTGTGAAAAATGGACGGACACATGGTGCCAGGTGTATGCAACTATGAATACATTCCACTGAGCCACCTGGGGAACATTGTTAGGAGAACTGAAGCAGAATATACTGTGAAATTTTCAGCACAAGTTCATTTGGCAAAAGAAGCAAGAGCTTGCATGTGCATCACAAAAATCACTATTATTGGCTTTAGAATGTTTTGTAAGAATGACAGTTCAAAGGTAATCATATTTTATTGTCTTACATGCAATTTACACAGTGAATCCAATGCTAGTGTCAATATTTTATCTGTATTTCAACTGCTGTCTACAACAAAATGGCTGCCGTTATCTCGCAAGGCTCCTTAACTCCATGCAATATGCACTTGATTCAGTGCTGTATCTCAACTGCTGTTGAAGACAAAATGGCTGCTGTTTCTTTTTTCCTCCATTATCTCACATGGCTCCTTAACTCCGTGGAATATGCACTTGACTCAGTGCAGTATGTAGAAAAATAGTGCATGGTTGGTCCAATGTAGTGTAAATAAGGAAAAAATTAAGGTATATAATAATAAGGTGTATGTGTACAACTCCAAGTTTTCTGCCATTTTTACTAAAGGAAACAACTTTTGTGACTGTATGTTCACCTCCCTTGAAAACGTAGCCCTTCCAAAAATAAGGTCAGGGTTTGAGGTTATAAAACTTGAGAATAATCTCAAACTCAAAATAAAGCACAATGATTGGCTGCTTCCGAGCATGTGCTCGGAAGCAGCCAATCAGTGTATTTTATTTTGAGTTTGAGAATGTACTCAACTTTTATAACCTCTGGGCCAGGTCTACGCATAAAGGAATGAGAATTTACTTCCCAACATAGCCCCTTAAGAATGGAGTCTTTCCTTGAAAGAAAGAATTAGCTATACAAGGAAGTGCTTACAAAATTGATGGATGGATGACATGAAATTCTAAGACCTTTTCAACAGTATTTCAGACATATCTGGTTGATGGGAGGGTGATAATGAAAGGTGTGTGCAATGGAACCTTATTTATAGTCCAAAGATTTCTGCCTCACGTGGGACTGAAACCTGGGACCACTAGATCTGCAGACCAGCACCTAACCTACTGAGGTACCAGGGATCCCTCATGGAATCTAATCTTCTAGGTAAAGAAATGCATTCCATTTTACTAGTCAGAGAAGCAAAACTGAAAGTCATACAAGTTGTTTCCCTTTGTGCAACTCAGTTCCGGATTCAGGGGGTGGGCTTTGGGGCTTCAGAGATATCACAACATATATTAGCTATATGTTGTGACATCTCATTAGAATAACCTCGCTGAGGTGACTCTAATCAGATATCACAGCATATAATAGCGAGGCGATTCTAATGAGATATGTTGCCTGCAGCTGAAACAAAAGCAGACAGAAACACATAGGTAATAGGTACATGTATAGGCCAACTGGTACATCATTTTTTTCTGCCATTTTTATAGGGTGGGAGGAGGCAGCTGTAATGACTTCTAGGGGAGCAAATTCTTTCCTTCAAGATCCTTTAATGTGTCCCGTTGCATGCAACAGTAAGTGTGGCTCGGAGAGAGATGCTTGTTGCCTGCCGAGACCTGTCCATCTTCCCTTTTCTTTCAAACTTTTGGGGTTTATATTCAGAAACATGCATCTGTCACCCTAACTTTGGTATGGATACATTTATGTTAAAGAGTAGACTTCACTAGGAAAGGAAGCAAAATTGAGAATGACAAAGTTGTTTCCCCTGAAAGTGTACTAATTCACCTTAAAAGTTTTACTTTTGTAAGCTCTATAAAGCACAAGAATTCCGCAGAATGCTATGTCGCACCTGCCTTGCTCTTCCACAGTAGCAGAGATCATGGTTAGATTAGGGTTGATGAATTCATGTATAAAAATTTGAGCAAACTGGACTTGCAACCAAAGACGGTTGCAATCCTGGACATAAAATTCAACAGTCAACAGAGTATGAAATAATCATTAGAAGTATAAAGTAGGTAAAAAATCCAAGAAACCAGCTTAAGAAAACATTTATTGCCATGTCTGATGATTGTAAGTGGGTTAGTTTGTGAGAAATGTACTTCAATGCCAGAGTGCATACAAATGTGGATGCCAGGTTAACCTACAAATTCACAAAGCCAACAGAGCATGAAATATGAACATCAAGCAAAAGGTTTGATGCTTATACCATTGTGTTTAAAGAGAAATGGACTTAAATGCTAGGGTCAATGCAATGTTGGGCGTAAAAGCAGCCCTTAAAATAAAGGTCAAGGGCAGAAAGAAGTGCAACATCCCTGGAGACCTTTTTATGAACTTTTGCCAGGTTTGATGATTCAAGGTATCATACTTTGAAAGAAATGGACTTAAATGCTAGGGTTGATGTAATTTTTGACGTGAAATTTTCCGAAGTCAGCAGAGTCACTAGAGGGCTAAATATAGGTCAAGGGTAGAAAAAAGTGCAACATGCCTCAAGAACTTTCTAAGAAGAAACTTAGTACAAGGTTTAATGATTGTAGTTATCATAGTTTGAGAGAAATGGACTTAACACTAGGGTTGAGGTAGTTTTTCACATTAAATTAGACAAAGTCAGCAGAGCATAAAATATAGGTCAAGGGTAGAAAAAGTGCAACATACCTCAAAAACATTCTAAGAAGAAACTTTATACCATGTTTGATGATTGTAGGTATCATAGTTTGAGAGAAATGGACTTAAACGCTAGGGTCGAGGTAATTTTGCACATCAAATTTTACGAAGTCAGCAGAGCATGAAATATAGGTCAAGGGTAGAAAAATGTGCAACATACCTCGAGAACATTCCCAGAAGAAACTTTATACCAGGTTTGATGATTGTAGGTATCATAGTTTGAGAGAAATGGACTTAAACACTAGGGTAGAGGTAATTGTGGACGGACGGACGGAATGACTGACGGACGGACGGACGGACGGACGGACGGAAAAGTGAACTCCTATATTGCACCTTGCTAAAGCAGGTGGGACAAAAATGTGTATTTACCAGCTGGGAAAGTGTAGTCATGGCAACTAGCGAAGTCTGTCTGGCCAAGGGCATCTGTTACTTGATTCATTGGGCATTCCTGACATGTGGTTTGACCCTCATTTGGCTGATAGAAATTTTGAGGACATAAATTGCAGGTAACGTCATCGTAACCTGTGAGTGAATACCGCCCTGCTGCACAACTGCCTATAAAAGTAACAAAATATTCTGTCTTAAAGCTTACATAAAAATAATTTGAGCCTCTACATGACAAAGCCAACAAACTGGCATGTGTGCCCAGGGAAGACTTGGATCAGCCTGGGCATCCACCCAGACTGATCAGAGTCTTAGCTGTCCACATCATGCTACACTTTAGGTGCACAGCAAAGAGTCTGATCAGACTGGGTGGATGCCCAGGCTGAACTGAGTCTTTGTTGGCATATGTCACTTTATTGGTTTTGTTGTGTCGCAGCTCATTTATAGCATCTACAGACTATATGAATCTATCATTGCTGTTTGACTGGGATAGAAGCATCAGTGCTTGGCATAATGAGGCTTGCCAAGTAGCTGAGTAATGTTGAACAATATGTTAAAATAGACAATTTTTTCTACCCTTACAAAGCAGATTCTTTCACTTGCTTAGCAATCAAAATAGTATGCTGAGCCCAGTTGTTCAAAGCATTCTCAGCTTAACACTTTAAGCACCAGTGACGAAAATAGCATAATTTGCAAACAGCATAGATCCTGATGAGGCGGCTCATAAGGAGCCGCCTCATGTGGATCTATACTGTTTGCCCTCTAGTCTTTGAATTCTCCATATGAAATGTCTTGGGCAAGGCATTTTTTGAATTTTTGCAGGGGTAAATTTTTTGGTGCTTAAAGAGTTAACAAAGTTGTTAATAAAGGATCCGTTTAGTCTTCTAGTACACATAAAATCAAGTGTACTAATACTTTTTGCCATAAATGGCAGTTATTGCATACAACACATTTGAACCAGAGGACCATTGGTCCTGTAGCTCACCTGAGTCCATTCATCCTCAGCACTCAGGGGTAAGTAACTCTAAGGCAAATTGTACAATATGACAGAATTTTGAAGTCTGCTTCTTGAGAACATTTCTGTAAAACTTTTGTCAAAATATCTACTGTAACACAGAAATAAATGCTAACTAGAATTGTTTTTCTACGAAAAAACAGATGTCTCCCCACTTTTTGATGTCAAAAGGATCAGTCATTAAGACGCCAAGGGAAAAACAATATGTTTCCCTACCCTGAAGCAGGGATTCATAATAAGTAAAAAGTATAAATGCAAGAGTTATAGTTGTTATGCTCTGCATGTCATGTAATGTTGACTGATATTCATATTTAGTTTTTGTCAAAAAATATAAATGCAAGAGTTACAGTGCTCTGCAAGTCGTCTATTTATATGTTGACTGATATTTGTATGAAGTTTCATGAATATAGCTTAAACGGTTTTCAAGTTATAGAGCTTAGACGATTGAGACACGATTTTGTGAATGACAAAGTTCCAAGGGAAATAACTCAAATAGTATAAATGCTGTGCTCTGCAGGTTGTCTAGTGTTGACTGACATTTGTATGAAGTTTCGTGAATATAGCTTGTCCGGTTTTCAAGTAATAAAGCAATTGAGACACGATTTTGTGACTGACAAAGGTCCAAGGGAAATAACTCAAGAAGTATAAACGCAAGAGTTATGGTTCTTGCACTATGCAATTCTTCTAATGTTGATTGATATTTGTATGAAGTTTCGTGAATATAGCTTGAATGGTTTTCATGTTATAGAGCAGACACGACTTAGACACGATTTTGTGACTGACAAAGTTCTAAGGGAAATAACTCAAATAGTATAAATGCTAAAGTTATGGTTCTTGCATTCTGCATGTCGTCTGATGTTGATTGATATTTGTATGAACTTTCATGAATATAGCTTGAATGGTTTTCAAGTTATAGACGGACTCGACTGAGACGCAATTTTGTGATGGACAAAGTTCCAAGGGAAATAACTCAAAAAGTATAAACGCCAGGGTGCATTCTGCACGTCGTCTGATGTTGATTGATATTTGTATGAACTTTCATGAATATAGCTTGAATGGTTTTAAAGTTATAGACGGACTCGACTGAGACGCAATTTTGTGATGGACAAAGTTCCAAGGGAAATAACTCAAAAGTATAAATGCCAGAGTTACCATTTGTGCACTCTGCACATAGCCTCATGTTGACTGATATTTGTATGAAGTTTCGTGAATAAGGCTTGAGCAGTTTTCAAGTTATAGAGCGGACACAATTGAAACACAATTTTGTGATGGACTAAGTTCCAAGGGAAATAACTCAAAAAGTATAAATGCCAGAGTTACCATTCTTGCACTCTGCACGTCGTCTCATGTTGATTGATATTTATATGAAGTTTCGTGAATATAGCTTGAGCGGTTTTCAAGTTATAGAATGGACACGATTTGTGACAGACAGACGGACAGACAGACGGACGGACAGATGCCCGGGGAAAAACAATATGTCTCCCGACCCTAAAGGGGGGAGACATAATTTACATTTTTCCCATTATAAGTCTATGGAAACTTTAAGTTGCCATCGCAACAAACCACATGGGCAACAATAATAAAACAAGAGGCCCACGGGCCACAAAGCTCACCAGATCTCTAGCTCAAAATTGCTATCAAAATTACTGTCACATTTGTACAGCCTAATATAAAATATACAACTACAAAGTCTCAGTCTGAAAGTCTGTTGAGTTGATAACAAAATATATAACTATTTTCCATATTTTGATTGCAGTAAATGCCATTTTTCCCCATTATAAGTCAATGCAACTCTAAGTTGCCACAGCAACCAAACAATAGAGCCGATTTTCATCAAAAACACAAACTTTCAACCCCCCCAGCCTAAGGATACTAAAGATGAAATCTGGGCCTTATTGGCCCAGTGGCTTCTGAGGAGATAATTTTGTAAGTTTTTTTTTCCATTATTTTTGCATTTTGGTTTCCATGACAACCAGTAAAAGGAGCAGTGGGTCCAAAAACAATAAAGCTAATAGAAGACTTCTTAAAGGAACATTTCTATAAAAGTTATGTCAACATACCTGCAATGGCTAGGCATTAAATGCCATTATTCAATTTTCCCCATTATAAGTCTATGGGAACTCTAAGTTGCCATAGCAACCAAACTAAAGGGCAGATTTTCATAAAAAACATAAACTTTCAATACCCCAGCCTAAGGATACTACAGATGAAATCTAGGCCTTATCGGCCCAGTGGTTACAGAGGAGATAATTTTTAAGTATTTTTTCCATTTTTTTTTCATTTTGGTTTCCATGGCAACCAATAAAAGGGGCACTGGGCCAAAAAACATACAGCTGATAGTAGACTTCTCAAGGAACATTTCTATAAAAGTTTTGTCAACATATCTGCAATGGCCTGGCAGAAAATGTCATTTTTCAATTTTCCCCATTATAAGTCTATGGGAACTCTAAGTTGCCATAGCAACCAAACTGAAGGGCAGATTTTCATAAAAAACACAAACTTTCAATCCCCCAGCCCAAGGATGCTACAGATGAAATTTGGGCCCAATCGGCCCAGTGGCTTCAGAGGAGATGTTGTTTAAAAGTGTTGACGGACATACGACGACGGACGACGACGACGACGACGACGACGACGACGACGGACACTGCCTATCCTATAAGCTCCCCCGGAGCCTTCGGCTCTGGTGAGCTAAAAAATAGTAATTCAATAGAGGCTATTACTAAGATCCTTTCAGTAAAGTTCCAGGTTAATCGTCCAATTAGTTTCTGAGTAGATTTTGGTTGGTTGATTTGATGCTTAACGTCCACGGTAAACAACTAAGGTCATGTCGGGACGGTCAGTTAACCTAACCACACTATTCCTGGGCAGGCTTAGACCTCCTAAGCGGTTAACCAGTACTAAGTGCACATACTTTCGCCAGTAACTGACAACTGCCCTTCTTGAATCAGCGGAAGGAGAAACGAAAGTATGTAGCCAGACCGAGATTCGAACCCAGGACCTCTGACTTACGAGTCAGGTGCCCTACCGATTGCGCTACCCGGCCCGGCTTCTGAGTAGATGATTTTTGAGTATGTTTTCTGTTTTTAACCATTTGGTTACCATGGCAAGCAGCCAAATTGTGCCATTTGCATAAATTTAATGCGGTTGCTAGAGGACTACTCCAGGAACAATTCTGTAAAAGTTTTGTCCAAATATCTGCAGGGATATAGCTATGAGTGAAAATTTTAAACTTTCCTATTATAAGTCAATGGCAACTTAAAGTTCCAACAGAAACAAAACTACTGGAGCAACTGCCATGAAAAACAGTATTTTTATAGAGGCTAGTATTAAGATCCCTTCTGTATAGTTTGAGCTGTTTCGGTCGCATAGTTTTTGAGATTATTTTTTAACAGTTTTTCAATATTTCTGTAGCCATGGCAACCAGCCAAATTCTGCAATTTGCATAAATTTAATAAGGCTGCTTGGTGACTACTCAAGGAACATTTCTATGAAAGTTTTGTCAAAATATCTGCACCTACATAGCAATGAATGCAAATTTTCTATTTTGCCATTGTAAGTCAATGGCAATTTTAAGTTCCCATAGCAACCAAACTGCTAGAGCAATTGCCAAGAAAAACAGTACTTTTATAGAAGCCAGTACTAAGATCCTTTCTGTGAAGTTTGGGCTTTATTGGTTGCATAGTTTCTGAGGAGATGATTTTTGAATATTTTTTCTATTTTTAATCATTCGGTTGCCATGGCAACCAGCCAAATTGTGCAATTGACATAAATTTCATGTGGTTGATAGAGGACTACTCAAGGAACATTTCTTTAAACGTTTTGTCAAAATATCTGCACCAACATAGCAATAAATGCAAATTTTCTATTTTGCCATTATAAGTCAATGGCAACTTTAAGTTCCCATAGCAACCAAACTGCTAGAGCAATTGCCAAGAAAAACAGTACTTTTATAGAAGCCAGTACTAAGATCCTTTCTGTGAAGTTTGGGCATTATTGGTTGCATGGTTTCTGAGGAAATGATTTTTTGAATATTTTTTCTATTTTTAATCATTCGGTTGTCATGGCAACCAGTCAAATTATGCAATTGACATAAATTTCATGTGGTTGATAGAAGACTACTCAAGGAACATTTCTGTAAAAGTTTTGTCAATATATCTGCAGTGACATAGCAAAAAATGCAAATTTTCAATTTTTCCCATACACGTCAATGGAAACTTTAAGTTGCCATAGCAACCAAAGTTCTGAAGCAATTTGGATAAAAAACAGTATTATTGCTCCCCCCTGCCTATAGATGCTATATTTGAAATTTGGTTACAATGGGCCCTGTAGTTTCAGAGGAGATGTCGTTTGAAAATGTTGACGGACGGACGACGTATGACGGACGACGGATGCCTGCCTATACTATAAGCTCACCTGTGAGCCTTTGGCTCAGGTGAGCTAAAAATTCAATGTCTCTTTACCCAGGGACATCTTTAGCTTTGAACAACTAGACCCTGTTTATCTGCAGTTCATGGTGATAATTACTGCTCAAAATGTCAAAATCAATTTTATGATGCAGCTATAAACATTAAAGCAGTTCTGTTTATCTTCTGTTGGAAACTGCTGACATTTAATATGATATCATTTTGAACCATATAAAAGTGATGTCGTCTGACCTCTTTGACAAACACGAATAGTCAGAAGCACTAAAGCATGACTTATGGGAACTTGGCATCAACAAGGACATGTAATATGGACAATACCGGCCAAGTGTAATTAGATCAACTGCAGTATCAGAATAAACAGTTATCCTAAGAATTATTCAAACCTCTAAAATAGTGCCAGAGATATGACAAGAAATATAGGTAACAGTGACCTAGAAGTGATATGAGGTCAATCATTGTATCGGAATGTACAATTATACCATGTACAATACAAGCCAATGAAATAGTTTTAGACCTTCAATTAGTATGAGGTCACTCACAGTGTCAGCCCAAACCATTTACGAAGGAATACAGCAAGTCCATGAAATAATGTTTGAGATGTTGGTTAAAATTCTTTGACCATGAAATATAGGTCACACTGACCTACAATTAGTATGAGGTCACTCACAGTGTCAGTCAAAATAATGTACTTGTGTATAATGCAAATCCATGAAATAGTGTTTGAGAAGTTGGCTAAAATCACTGGACACTGAAATATAGCTCAGACTGACCTATAATTAGAATGAGGTTACTCACAGTGTTGGCTGAAACCATTGTTCCAAGTACAAAGCAAATCCAAGTAAAAGTGTCAGAAATATGACACAAAATACCCTGAATATGAACTATAGGTTACACTGACCTACAATAAGTATGAGGTCACACACAGTGTCTGCCCAAACTACCGTAATTGACCCATTTACCGCACCCTGCGCTTAAGTTTTTCAAAATTGCAACAAAAAGATGTGGTTAAAATGTATTTAATAACCGCACACTCAGAACAATGAAATGCAGGGTGACTGGAAAGGGTGAGTCTAAATACCACAGACCACCACAGACCACCACAGACCACTACAGACTACCACAGACCACCACAGACCCTACCAAGAAACTACCATAGATAATAATGCAAATTATCATACACCCTAAAAAATAACATTTTGAAGAACAAATGTAAAAAAATGCCAAATTAAAGCATCCAGAAACTTTTTAAAGGACAGGGAAAATCATGTTATTGTTAATTCTGTCTACTTACTCATTATATATATATGTACATAAAATATAACATAAAAATTTAAAAAAAATGTCAAAATTTATACTTTTTTTTTATTCTGTTCTTCACAATGCTATGTTTGAAGATATTTGATAATCTGTATTGAGATCTGTGGTAGTCTGTGGCAAGGTCTGTGGTGGTCTGTGGTAGTCTGTGGTGGTCTGTGGTACATAATAACACCAAATTATAACAAAACACTTTCCAAAATTTTGTCAAATTTTGTATTATTTTCATATTCTTCTCTTTAAAACGTTATTTTTGAGGGTGTATGATAATCTTTATTGAGGTCAGTGGTGGTCTGTGGTGAGGTCTGTGGTGGTCTGTGGTAGTCTGTGGTGGTCTGTGGTGGTCTGTGGTGGTCTGTGGTGGCCTGTGGTATTTAGACTCACCCACTGGAAAGAGGCAACATGGGTAGGACTGGAAATACTTTGTGTTTATACTTTTCATGAGTTCCCTGTTAATTATTGGGTTTTGTGAGAGTTTCAAAGAAAAAGCAGTGTGCGCTTGTGCAGTTTGTCCGGAAATGGCCTTGGTGTGCGGTTATAGGGGCATGTGCGGTAAATGGGTCGATTACGGTATTTACCAAAGCAATCATGTTCATACATCAAATAGTCAAGAAATAAAGCAAAGTCACTGGACCATAAAATATTGGTCACTGTCACTATTTTTAGTTTGAGGTAAAAATTCTGGTAATATTGACTTATTATTCCAAGCTATCATGTACATACATCAATAGTCTTCAAGGCAAAATCACTAAACCATGAAATAAAGGTCATGACCCAATATGCTTCACTGCCTTCAGTAGATCTTGCCCAGATTTTCCTGTGTAGTAAATTTGAAGACTCGTACATCAATAGTCTTCAAGGCAAAATCACTAAACCATGAAATAAAGGTTATGATCCAATATGCTTCACTGCCTTCAGTAGATCTTGCCCAGATTTTCCTGTGTAGTAAATTTGAAGACTCGTACATCAATAGTCTTCAAGGCAAAATCACTAAACCATGAAATAAAGGTTATGATCCAATATGCTTCACTGCCTTCAGTAGATCTTGCCCAGATTTTCCTGTGTAGTAAATTTGAAGACTCGTACATCAATAGTCTTCAAGGCAAAATCACTAAACCATGAAATAAAGGTTATGATCCAATATGCTTCACTGCCTTCAGTAGATCTTGCCCAGATTTTCCTGTGTAGTAAATTTGAAGACTCTATCTCTTTTCATTACCTAGAAACTGAGCTAAACAAAATGGGTAAATATTATTTTCTATGTTCAATGACCCGTGAAATATAGGTCATGGCCCAATATGCATCATTGTTTTCAGCAGATCTTCCCAAGATGTATCAATGGAGCAAGTTCGAAGTCTCTATCCCTTTTGGTTACTTAGAAATGGAGCTAAATGTAATAGGTGAATTTTCTGTTGAAGGCCCATGTACACTCACATGCGCACACATAAAAAGGTACTGCATAAGCACTACATTGCATTGCAAAGTCGTGCTGAAAAATAATGTATTGCTGTGTGGAATCAACACGCCTAGTCCATCCAGCTCAAAGGTTGGATAAAGGCAGTAAGAATACAGTAGAACTTCATTGGCTCGAACAGGCTTGGGACCAGGGAAATTAGTGCCTGCCAAGGGTAGTTCTAGCCATCCAGGGCTAGTTTCTATGTAAAGTGACCTTTAGGGACCAAGGAAAGAGTTCTAGTCAATACCAGTGGTGTGGGTAAAAACTTGCTCTGTTAGAAAGCAGAATCCCTCCTTTGTAGGACAACCTCAACTGTTGGGGTGTACCTGGTGTCTAGCGTACCTAACAGGCTCACAAAGTGACCTACCTCCCAAAAACGTATATATACAAGATTAGCATGAAAAGGGTTAATCATGCACCCAACACCAGATTTTGTGGAGATGATCTCTTTGAATGTTATTTTTTTTTTTTTTTTTTTTTTTTTTCGAATTCCCTGGTGTATTTATACTGATTATTTTTGTTTTGTTTTGATTTTCCAATTCTGTGGTGTGTTTATATCAATTTGAATGAAAATCAGTATGAACGAACATTGCACACATCCTAACTAGTTTACTGTAACTGTTCATATCAGCCACAACACGTACAACAAAACCAACAAAGTGGCTTGTGTAACATGCTAAGACCCAGCTCAGCCTGGGCATCCGCCCAGTCTTATCAGAGTTTCACTATCATCACGGATGTAGCTTAGACCTTTAGCTATCCTTTAAGTGCACAGCAAAGAGTCTGATCAGACTGGGTGGCTGTCCAGGCTGATCTGAGTCTTCGCTGGGTGCTCATGCCATTTTGTTGGCATTTGTCCTATCCCATCAAATGCTCCTGGTGTACTAATGTTAAAACTAGAAACATGGTAACTAATAGGGCTCCGCCTTTATGAAACTGTTAACGACATTAAGTCATATGTCCCCAACCAGAAATAGCAATACCAGCTTTCTACTATCATGTTGTTCCTTCATATTCAATGTAAGTTGTTTGAAATTAAGCCTCTGGTAGTGTCATTAAGATATGGGCAAAATACACAATCATGATTGATTAAAACATGGGCAACAACTCTGTGAAGCAGGAAACTGATGTTATAATTCTTGCATTCTGCACACTTTCAGATCATCTGATGATGCTTTATATTTGTACCACCAAGTTTTATAAAAATATCTTCAAAGGCTTTAAAGGTAGGTTCCTGGACTAGCGATACCAATTCTGTTCTCAAAATAATTTTTTCTTTTTCTCTTTAGTATTAAATACTCTCATATTTTCTGAATATGTTGCAAATGAGAAAACTGTCGGTTTTGTTGAAAATTGTCGTTTTTCACATGCTAGTTTTCTTTGCGTGAACAATGCGTTGGAATTCCTGTTCTAAAAATAACTTTATCATATGTCTATATGTGCGTGATTCCTGATGTTTCTCCACAGAGCATTGTTTTTCTCTTGTGGTGAGCTCTTCTGGAGATTCTGGCATGGTTGATGGGTTATCACTATCCCAAAAACGCAGTGCAGCATGGGATCAACCACGTAATCTATTTTTGGCGCGAACTAAAAATAGTGTTAACTGGTGTGCGAAGCAGAGTTAGGGAATCCCTTGCGAAACGACTTATCTGTAACTTTCCGATGTACACTTTTTAGTGAAACTTATTAATGTCCTTGTTATAATTGCTTTCCGAAACATTAGAAAAATAATCATCAAAATTATGATGCAGACCAAACTACAGGAACCAACCTTTAAAGTTATAGAGGGGACAAGAGATCTCCAAACCTAAAATAACAAAGGGTTATAATTCTGTTCAAAATGAAGGTGTAGTTATGGTTCTTTTTCTCTGCACATTGTTTGATGATGTTTATATTTGTGCCATTATTGGTGAAAATATCTTCATCAGTTTTAAAGTTAGATAGCCAACACATTTTCTAGACTTTAAACTATAAAGGGGAATAATTCTGTAAAAATGTAGATGAAGTTACAGTTCTTTTTCTCTGCTCATTGTCTGATGATGCTTTACATTTTGTACAAGTTTTATGAAAATATCTTTGATGGTTTTAAAGCTATAGAACGGACATGATTTCTATATTTAAAATTACAAGGGGGCATAATTCAGTAAAAATGTAGGCAGGGTAAGGATTCTTGTTCTCTGCACATCGTCTGATGATGTTTCACATTTGTACAAAGTCTTGTGAAAGTCTCTCTGTTTCAGAGTTAAAGAGCGGACACAATTTCTGTACTCAAAAGTACAAACAGGCATAATTCAGTAAATAATGTAGGCAGAGTTATGGTTTTTGTTCTCTGCACATCGACTGATGATGCTTTACATTTGCACCAAGTCTTGTGAAAATACCTTTAAAGGTTTCAGAGTTATGAAGTGGACACAATTTCTGTAATCAAAATTACAAAGGGGCACAATTCAGTAAATAATGTAGGCATGGTTATGGTTCTTGTTATCTGCATATCATCTGATGATGCTTTACATTTGTACCAAGTCTCGTGAAAATGCCTTTAGGGTTTCAGACTTATGGAGCGGACACTATTTCTGCACTCAAAATTTCAAAGGGGCATAATTCAGTAAATAATGTAGGAAGAGTTATGGATCTTATTCTCTTCACATCATCTGATGATGCTTTACATTTGTACCAAGTCTTGTGAAAATATCTTCAAAGGTTTCAGAGTGAAGGGACACGATTTCTGTACTCAAAATAACAAAGGGGCATAATTCAGTAAATAATGTAGGCAGAGTTATAGTTCTTGTTCTCTGCATATCATCTGATGATGCTTTACATTTGTACCAAGTCTTGTGAAAATATGTTTAACAGTTTCAGAGTTATGGAGCAACACTATTTCTGTACTCAAAATTTCAAAGGGGCATAATTCAGTAAAAATTGTAGGCAGAGTTATGGTTCTTGTTCTCTGCACATTGTCTGATAAAGTCTGGTGAAAATATCTCTAATGGTTTTAGAGTTATTGAGCGGACACCAAATGATGACGGATGGATGGATGGAGTGATGGACAGACGGATGGAAAAGGTGATTACTACAGGGCCTCCGAAGACTTCGTCCGGCGGGGCCCTAAAAACATTTTTGCTGTCAACATAAATGGGCAAACTTAGATATCCACCAACATGATGATTTTACCAAGAAATAATGAGAAAACATGATGAATTCACTAACTTAAATACCTGTGAATGTGTCTAAAATTGCAAAACCGCCAATTTTTGTTCCAGCAAACATAAATACAATTCCAGTATTTTGGCCCCACCTAACATTTAACCCGGACAGTTTCTTCAAAATATCATTTTATTACTGCCTATACCTGAATAATCAATTTTTAAAATTTAGAAGCCACAGCCTCAATGTTATCCAACTATCCTTATATGGACCGAAAGTCTATACATAAAGACACCCGTTATAAACCCAATTTATGATCCCAAATCAGAGTCTAAGGCACTATGAAAAAAGACTCTACACTTACTGTAGCATCCTGCTATGGCAACAACTCCTTCCCGTCCCGACGTTGAGGTCCCACTATCACAAGCAGTACAAGTTGTAGCATCCACCCAGTAAGAGTTCACAGTACATGGTGTGCAGGGCAAGAGTCCATCACCAGAAGTGAAACCAGCTGGACAAGTAACTGTATCAGAAAATAACAATGAGGCTCAATATGGTCACATCTTAATGCCTTAAGCACCAAAAACAAAAGCAGCTTTATTTGCAAACAGAACAGATCAGGTCGAGGGGGCTCTTAATGAGCTACTTCATCTGGCTCTTCACTGTTTGTCCTCTAGGCTTTGAAATTCCAAAATGATATGATGTTTGGAAAATTTGCAAACGTAAATTTCGTATTCTGTTTTTTTGGTGCTTTAAGGGTTAAATTAAGTTGGCCATGAATGCAGAAAGTCCACCATTTCTTACATAAGTTCTAGACTGAAATTTGTGAGATCTGACAAGCTTTTAACTCTTAAAGCACCAAAAAGCACTTGTTGAACTGAACACTTTTTTCCTTTTCTTACTGAACAGAAAAGATGCCTTATGGCATGATCAAAGACCATGCATTTATTACACAATATATCAATCTGCATTTGATCAGTCAGCCCTGTTTGAATCAAATATCTATAGATCAATTAGAAAATGTAGTCAGAAAACTGTGCACATGTACACTTTTGTAAGTCTGACCAATTTGCATGTGTTTAGACATTTACTCTTGAGTCATGGCTCAACAATCAAAGTTTTCTAAGGGGTTAACAGAATTAGGATCCGCTTATTCTGTCTTTTACTGTACATGTATTTACCATATTTGGTTATACAACGGGGGTTTTCCCCTCCAAAACTAGCCAAAAATCTATGGTCATCTTATGAGAAAGATCTAAATTTTTCAGATCATTTTGGAAGGGAAACAAGAGCAGTCAACAGACAGCACAGCTCGCCTGAACCTTGGACCTAAGAAGTATATGGCCCCTTTGGCCTATTTAAGGGGGGGGGGGGGGGAAATTGAAGTCAAAGGGGAAGGGGTCTGCGGAATAAAATTTTGGACCAATATCTGCTGAATAAAATTTGGACCAATATCTATCATCAAACCATATATGAACCAAAACCATCATTTGGTTTTGAAATTTGAGATTTAACAGCTTTAACATGAAACTTATGCTAAAATATGTCTTTGGCCTTGACCTTTCATCAACCATAGGCATAGGTGGGGGTATAGCTGAATAAAGCCCTGGACCTATACCGAATATGAACCAAAGCAATCATACAGTTTTGAAAATATGAGCTCTAACAACACATGAAATTTCAAAGTCTGTGACCTTGAACTTAAACCTGTGGGCATAGGCAGGTATTGCTCAATAAAGCTTCGGACCTGTATCTGCCAACATACAAAATATGAACCACATCCATCATTTGGTTTCCGATATATGAGCTCTTTAAAAACTTCAATGCAAAACTTTAATGTAAAATTTCTAAGTCTGTAACCTTGACCTTAAGATCATGGGCATAGGCAGGGCTACTGCTGAAACTTTGCACCTATATCTATCATCATACCAAATATGAACCAAATCCAGCATATTGTTTGGAAAATATGAGCTCTTAAAAAAACTTGAATGTAAATGCGGAGGCCGACTCCAACGCCAACATAGAGGCCAACATCTGGGGTAAAGCAATAGCTCTTCCTGTACTTCGTCCAGAAGAGCTTCAAAAACCACCTAGTAGTAGAATTAATGTGACTAATTTACATATTTGGGGTCATTTGGAAATGTGGAGACACCGTTTTTCCAAAACAAAGTCTATAGGATTGCTCAAGGGCAACTAACTCTGCCATGGAAAATCGGATCAGCTGAATTTCAAACTTGTCCAAGTGCTTGTGCCTGCTGTCCTCCTTCCCTGCAAGTCTGAAAAAGATCCGATCAAAACTGACCAAAAAAGCTGGAGACACTATATTCTTTGATGCTCCAGGGCAAGTAACTCTGTTATGACAAGTCCAATCTGACAAATATTTGAACTCATTTGAGACTTCTTGCCTGTCATTGTTTCATGCAAGTATGAACGACATCTGATTAAAAATGAGCCAAAAAACGTGAAGACAAAATTTTCCCCATACAAAGTCTAAAGGAGCACTCAAGGGCAACTAACTCCGCAATGGAAAATTGGATCGGGCTGAATTTAGAATTTGTCTGAGTTCTTGTGCCTGTTCTTGTAACCTGCAAGTTTGAAAAAGATCTGATCAAAATCCACCGAAAAAAAACTGGAGACACCACTTTTCCCATTAAAGTCAATGGGGGCTATTGGTTGCCAAGGTAACCACAGTTTCAGCCGAACATGCCCCAAAACCTAATGCAGCCTTTCCCCATGCCTAATTATGCTACACATGAAATTTAAACAAGATTGGCCAAGTAGATTTAGAGATATACTTGTTTGAAAATGTTGACGGACTGACAGACAACAGAGCTTGCCTATCCTATAAACTCCCCCGGGGCCGCCGGCTCAGGTGAGCAAAAAAGAACTCTTGTAACACTACTGTATTAATCCTAATAATTACCCCTGCTCTAATAAATGCACCCTGCAGCTTATCTGAAAATAAAGTTATATTTACTTGCATAAATTCCTGTTTGCTTCTCTGGATGAGGTACCTCTTTGAAATGGGAGCTACTATTAAAAGAAAGTGTTTTAAAGGAAAAACTCTTACTTTTAAAAGTTGACCCCAACTGAGAAGGGAGGCAAAAACAGTAGAGTTGCTGCCTCTGTAAATATACTCACTCACCTTACTACTGTTTATCAAAGGTATTTAGCAGAGGCTGATTTACCATGCTTAAGGTTCTAAATAACACCCCTATTTTAAAAAATGCACCTCCCCTGGGGCATTTAATAGGATTACTACTGTAAAAGATTTACACAAATGCTAATCCCTTAAAATGCTTGGCCAATCTGTGAACCCCAAATATTGCATAATAAAGGGACTGTACCGTACTTACTGATACAATCTGTTTTCTCCCCATTTGGTGTTTCATCTGCATTGCATTCTTTACAAGTTCCATCAGACTGATCCTGGTACTGACCCTCAGGGCATGAAATACATGAGCCACCGGCCTTATATTGTCCTGGTCCACACGGAACTGAAAAAGAAATAAATCTCTGAGCCCAGCTGTTCAAAGCATTGACGACTGTCAAGAGTTTTTGAAGTCTTCAGTCTGCTAACACATAAAATCAAGTAAGCCAATATTTTTTTATTTTTATTATCATTATTTTTTTTTTTGGCAGAAAAAATGTGAGGAGCTTTTTAAAGTGTCTGCAAATTTAACAAGACCTGTCCCCGTACAGGATAGCTCGCCTGCAGTACCTTGCCCATCACATAACAAGAGGGCCATGAGGCCCTGATCCGCTCACCTGAGCAATTGGCAAAGTCGCTTTTTCTTATGTCTGAAATTGTCAAAATATGAGTCTAGGGTCAAAAGTCAAAGACTGACCATGACCTCTTGTACTCATAAATCTTCATGTGCTAATATGCATTAAGACAACCATATATACCATTTTTTTAGACCAAAATCTTCAAAACTTTCCATGAAATCTTATGTTCTAGCATTTTCCCATATTTGACCATGCTGCAAAAAAGGTCAAGGTGAACCCAAGGTCATCATTTGAACAGTCTTGGAAGTACTCTAGTACTCCATGCTACTTACCAAGTTTCAAGGCCATAGGCATATTGGTTCTGGAGAAGAAAAATATTAAATGTTTATACCATAAATGGGTATGGCGGCCATGTTGGTCATTTTTGTTCCCTCAACCCCTGGAGGCTCTATATGAAATGTGACTACAATTGGCCCTTTGGCTTTAGAGGAAATGTTTGAAAATGTCAAAATATGAGAGATCTGGGTCAAAGGTCAAAGAATGACCTTGACCTCTTGTACTCATAATTCTTCATGACCTCATTAAGATGACTGTATATACCAATTTTTAGGCCAAAATCTTCAAAAATTCCCATGAAAGCTTATGTTGTAGCATTTTGCCATATTTGACCTTGCCATAAAAAAGTCAAGGTCAAGCAAAGGTCATAATTTGAACAATCTTGATAATACTGGAGTACCCAATGCCACATACCAAGTTTCAAGGCCATCGGTCAACTGGTTCTGGAGAAGAAGATTTTTAAAGGTTTTTACCATATATGGTCATGGTGGCCATGTTGGTCATGTGACCCAGACCATTTGAAGAAATTTTCATTTCCTCAACCCCTGAAGGCTCTATATGATATTTGGTTACAATTGGCTTTTAAAAAGAAGTTTGAAATTGTCAAACTATGAGAATTCAGGGTCAAAGGTCAAAGAATGACCTTGACCTCTTGTACTTATGAATCTTGATGTACTCATTAAGATGACTGCATTTTCCCATTTTTAGGCCTAAATCTTCAAAACTTTCCATGAAATCTTATGTTCTAGCATTTTCCCTTATTTGACCTTCCCGTAAAATGGTCAAGGTCAACCCAAGGTTATCAATTTGAACACTCTTGATAGAACTGGAATACCCAATGTTTCATACCAAGTTTCAAGGCCATTGGTCAACTGGTTCTGGAGAAAAAGATTTTTAAAAGTTTTTACCATATATGGGCGTGGCGGCCATGTTGGTCATGTGACCTGAACCTTTTGAACAAAATTTCATTCCCTCAACCCCTGGAGGCTCTATATGAAATTTGGTTACAATTGGCCCAGTGGCTTTGGAGAAGATTGTTTGAAAATGTCAAAATATGAGAGTTCTGGGTCAAAGGTCAAAGAATGACCTTGACCTCTTATACTCATAAATCTTCATGTACTCAACTGCATTAACCAATTTTAGGCCTTACTCTTCAAAACTTTCCATGAAATCATATGTTCTAGCATTTTCCCTGATTTGACCTTCCCGTAAAATGGTCAAGGTCAACCCAAGGTTATCAATTTGAACACTCTTGATAGAACTGGAATACCCAATGTTTCATACCAAGTTTCAAGGCCATTGGTCAACTGGTTCTGGAGAAAAAGATTTTTAAAAGTTTTTACCATATATGGGCGTGGCGGCCATGTTGGTCATGTGACCTGAACCTTTTGAACAAAATTTCATTCCCTCAACCCCTGGAGGCTCTATATGTAATTTGGTTACAATTGGCCCAGTGGCTTTGGAGAAGATTGTTTGAAAATGTCAAAATATGAGAGTTCTGGGTCAAAGGTCAAAGAATGACCTTGACCTCTTATACTCATAAATCTTCATGTACTCAACTGCATTAACCAATTTTAGGCCTTACTCTTCAAAACTTTCCATGAAATCATATGTTCTAGCATTTTCCCATATTTGACCTTGCAGTAAAATGGTCAAGGTCAACCCAAGGTCATAATTTGAACAATCTTGATAGCACTCGAGTACCAAATGCTACATACCAAGTTTCAAGGCCATCGTTCAATTGGTTCTTGAGAAGAAGATTTCTAAAGGTTTTTACCATATATGGGCGTGGCCGCCATGTTGGTCATGTGACCTGGACAGTATGAATAAATTTTTGTTCCCTCAACCCCTGGAGGCTCTATATGAAATTTGGTTTCAATTGGCTCAGTGGCTGTTGAGGAGATTGTTCGAAATTGTCAAAATATGAGAGTTCTGGGTCAAAGGTCAAAGAATGACCTTGACCTCTTAAAGTCATAAATCTTCACGTACTCATTAAGATGACTGTAGATACTGGTTTTTAGCCCAAAATCTGCAACAGTTTCCAAGATATCTTATGTTCTAGCATTTTGCCATATAAAAGCACAAGGAAGCAAATTTGACCTTGCCATAAAAAAGGTCAAGGTCAACCCAAGGTCATAATTTGAACAACCTTGGTAGTACTCGCGTACCCGATGCTACATACCAAGTTTCAAGGCCATCGGCCTATTGGTTCTGGAGAAGAAGATTTTTTAGGTTTTTACCATATATGGGCGTGGCGGCCATGTTGGTCATGTGACCAGGACCGTTTGAACAACTTTTCGTTCCTAAGGTCCCAGGAGGCTCTATATGAAATTTGGTTACAATTGGCCCAGCGGTTTCACAGGAGAAGTTGTTTGAAATTGTGGACGGACGGACGCCGGAGCCTTACAATCCTATAAGCTCCCCCGGAGCCGCTGGCTCAGGTGAGCTAAAAAACTTTAATGTAAAACTTTAAAGTGTGACACCAACACCGAATCTGACACCCCAAGTGACAACAATAGCTCTCCCTGTACTTTCGTACAGGCGAGCTAATACTAGAAATGTTTTTCAGAGAAAAACTGATGTCCCCCCACCAGCCCATTTCTCATCCCCTATAATGAATATAAAGCCTGTACAAGTAAAATATCTTGGCAAGTTTGGAGAAAATCCATCCACTGGTTCTAAAGATATCCTACATATATGACTATGTCCTTGAAAAATGGGTAAAGGTCACCAAATACTAAACATGTCATCACAAAAATATATTCATGCAAGTCTGATCAATATCTGTCAATTGGATCAAGATATAACTAATTTTTATGAGAAAAAAATAAGCGTTTTTAAGTCGGCATTTGGCCTTGAAAATGGGGTCAAGGTAATCAAAACACAGTAAACTCTTGAGATTGTCCCGAAAGTATATCTATGAAAGTAAAGTGGAAATCAAGCCAAAGGCTAATGATATATATCAACTTCAGTGAAATTTTCACATATCTAAGTCCTCCTGTGACCTTGAAAATGAGGTCAAGGTCACCAGACAGCTCTTAAGCTAGTCCCAGTGATGTCTCCATGCAGATTTGGTGAAATTCCATCTATTGGTTCATGAGATATCATGGGTACAAGAAATTGCCATCAAAGTCCTCCTGTGACCTTGAAAATGAGGTCAAGGTCACCACAATCTAATCAGCTCTTAAGCTAGTCCCAGTGATGTATCCAAGCAAGTTTGGTGAAATTCCATCCATAGGTTCATGAGATATTGTGGTAATAGGAAATTGTCTTCTCAATCCTCCTGTGACCTTGAAAATTAGGTCAAAGCCATCAAAATCTGATCAGCTTTTAAACATGTCCCAATGATGTATCCATGCAAGTTTGGTGAAATTCCATCCATTGGTTCAGGAAATATAGTGGGTAAAAGAAATTCTCATTGAAGTCCTCCAGTGACCTTGAAAATGAGGTCAAGGTCACCAAAATCTAATCAGCTCTTAAACTTGTCCCAATGATGTATCCATGCAAGTTTGGTGAAATTCCATCCAGTGGTTTAGGAGATATAGTGGGTACAAGAAATTGTCATCTAAGGCCTCCAGTGACCTTGAAAATTATGTCAAGGTCACCAAAATCTAATCAGCTCTTAAACTTGTCCCAATGATGTATCCATGCAAGTTTGGTGAAATTCCATCCACTGGTTCAGGAGATAATATGGGTACATGAAATTGTCATCTAAGTCCTCCAGTGACCTTGAAAATGAGATCAAGGTCACCAAAATCTAATCAGCTCTTAAACTTGTCCCAATGATGTATCCATGCAAGTTTGGTGAAATTCCATCCATTGGTTGTTGGTTGGTTGATTTGATGCTTAACGTCCACGGTAAACAGCTAAGGTCATGTCGGGACGGTCAGTTAACCTAACCATACTATTCCTGGGCAGGCTTAGACCTCCTAAGCCGTTAACCAGTACTAAAAGCACATACCTTTGCCAGTAACTGACAACTGCCCTTCTTGAATCAGCGGAAGGAGAAACAAAATTATGTGGCCAGACCGGGTTTCGAACCCAGGACCTCTGACTTATGAGTCAGGTGCCCTACCGATTGCGCTACGCGGCCCGGCCCATCCATTGGTTCAAGAGATATTGTGCACGCAAAGTGGGTACAAGAAATTGTCATCTAAGTCCTCCAGTGACCTTGAAAATGAGGTCAAGGTCACCAAAATCAAATCAGCTCTTAAACTTGTCCCAATGATGTATCCATGCAAGTTTGGTGAAATTCCATCCATTGGTTCAAGAGATATCGCACACGCAAGAAACTGTCAGGCCAACGCCCACGCCCGGGAACCACACTGAAAACAATATGTCCGCCCTCACCTTTGGTGGGGGGACATAAAAAATATGTTTCATTCCAGCTACATAATACTGAAAATCCAAAAAGTAGGGGGCCAACAGTGTAGATCCAGATGAGGCAACTCAATATGAATCACATAATCTCGATCTACGCTGTTTGCAAATTCACTTATTTTCATTGCTGGCACTTGAAGTGTTAAGCATGTACAAGAGAATCATCCCATGGTGTTTAGTAACAAGAGGGCCATGGTGGCCCTGAATCGCTCACCTGAGCATTAATCAGTTCACTGGCTCTGGTGAAGATTTATAAGAGTTTTTACCATACATGGGCATGGCGGCCACCTTGGTCATCTGACCAAGATCATTTGAAGAACTTTCAATCTTTTGACCCATGTGCAGGCTCCATATGCAATTTGAGTTTAGTCTGCCCAGTGGTTTCAGAGATGTTTGAAAATGTTTATGGATGAGGCAGCTAACAAGATACTGTAAGGCTCAGGTGAGCTGAAAATGGCAGAGTCGCTTCTCCGAAAAGTTCCCGTTCATGTTGAGTTCCTTTGATGGATTTAAACTAGACTGAACTAGGCAAACTGTGACAGAGGATAGAATGGTAGCATCATTATATGACTGTGGTGAAACTAATGTATTCCAAGGAGTTTGTGGCTGGAATCATTGCAATATTAGTTCTGATTCTTGCAGCATAACTTAATTTAGATTTGACCTAGTGACCTAGCTTTTGACCTGACATGACCCAGTTTCAAATTTGACCTAGATTTTATGGAGATAAACATTCTGACAAAGTTTCATGAAGATTGGATCAAAACTGTGCCCTCTAGGGTGTGCACAAAGTTTTTCTAAGATTTGACCTCGTGACCTAGTTCTTGACCTGACATGACCCAGTTTCAAACTTGGCCTGGATATTGTGAGGATAAACATTCTGACAAAGGTTTATGAAGATTGGATCAAAACTGTGCCCTCTAGAGTGTACACAAGGTTTTTCTAAGATTTGACCTAGTGACCTAGTTTTTGACGCGACATGATCTACTTTCAAAGCTGGCCTAAATATTGTGATGATAAACATTATGACAAAGTTTCAAAAAGATTGGATCAAAACTGTGTCCTCTAGAGCATACACAAGGTTATTCTAATATCTGACCTAGTTTTTGACCCGACATGACCCAGTTTCAAACTTGGCCTAGATATTGTGAGGTTAAACATTCTGACAAAATTTCATTAGGTTTGGATCAAAACTGTGACCTCTAGAGCGTACACAAGGTTTTCCTATATTTGACCTAGTTTTTGACCCGCCATGACACAGTTTCAAACTTGGCCTAGATTTTGTAAGAATAAACATTCTGACAAAGTTTCATTGAGATTGGATCAAAACTGTGCCCTCTGGAGCGTATACAAGGTTGTTCTTATATTTGACCTAGTTTTTGACCCGACGCGACCCACTTTCAAACTTAACCTAGATTTCCTGAAGATAAACATTCTGAGAAAGTTTCATGAAGATTGGATCAAAACTGTGCCCTGGAGGGTGTACACAAAGTTTTCTAAGATTTGACCTAGTGACCTAGTTTTTGACACGCTATGACCCAGTTTCAAACTTGTCCTATATATTATGAGGATAAACATTCTGCCAAAGTTTCATGAACTTTGGATCAAAACTGTGCCTTCTAGAGCGTACACAAGGTTTTTCTAAGATTTGACCTAGTAACCTACATGTAGCTTTTGACCCGACATGACCCAGTTTCAAACTCGGCCTACATTTTATGGAGATAAACATTCTTACAAAGTTTCAGAAAGATTGGCTCAAACTGTGTCCTCTAGAGCGTACACAAGGTTTTTCTATGATTTGACCTAGTGACCTAGTTTTGACCCGAAATGACTCTGTTTAAAGTTTGTTCTATTCTGACAAAGTTTCATGAACTTTGGATCAAAACTATGCCTTCTAGAGTGTACACAAGGTTTTTCTAAGATTTGACCTAGTGACCTAGTTTTTGACCCAACATGACCCAGTTTCAAACTTGTCCTACATATTACGAGGATAAACATTCTGACAAAGTTTCATGAACTTTGGATAAAAACTGTGCCTTCTGGAGCGTACACAAGGTTTTTCTAAAATTTGACCAAGTGACCTAGTTTTTGACCTGACATGACCCAGTTTCAAACTTGGCCTAGACTTAATGGAGATAAACATTCTGACAATGTTTCATAAAGATTGGATCAAAACTGTGTCATCTAGAGCGTACACAAGGTTTTTCTATGATTTGACCTAGTGACCTAGTTTTTGACCCGACATGACCCAGTTTCAAATTTGTTCTAGATATTATAAGGATAAACATTCTGACAAAGTTTCATGAACTTCGGATCAAAACTGTGCCTTCTAGAGTGCACACAAGGTTTTTCTAAGAATTGACCTTGTGATCTAGTTTTTGACCTGACATGACCAGTTTCGAACTTGGCATTGAGTTAATGGAGATAAACATTCTGACAAAGTTTCATGAAGACTGGATCAAAACTGTGTCCTCCAGAGCGTACACAAGGTTGTTCTATGATTTGACCTAGTGACCTAGTTTTTGACCTGACATGACCCAGTTTCAAACTTGTCCTAGATATTATAAGGATAAACATTCTGACAAAGTTTCATGAACTTTGGATGAAAACTGTGCCTTCAAGAGCGTACACAAGGTTTTTCTATGATTTGACCTAGTGACCCAGTTTTTGACCCGACATGACCCAGTTTCGAACTTGGTCTAGATTTTATAGAGATAAACATTCTGACAAATTTTCAGAAAGATTGGATCAAAACTGTGCCCTCTAGAGTGTACACAAGGTTTTTCTAAGATTTGACCTAGTGACCTAGTTTTTGACCCGACATGACCCAGTTTCAAACTTGGCTTAGAGTTTATGGAGATAAACATTCTGACAAAGTTTCATGAAGATTGGATCAAAACTGTGTCCTCTAGAGCGTACACAAGGTTTTTCTCTGATTTGACCTAGTGACCTAGTTTTTGACCTGACGTGACCCAGTTTCAAACTTGTTCTAGATATTATAAGGATAAACATTCTGACCAAGTTTCATGAACTTTGGATGAAAACTGTGCCTTCAAGAGCGTACACAAGGTTTTTCTAAGATTTGACCTAGTGACCTAGTTTTTGACCCGACATGACCCAGTTTCGAACTTGGCCGAGATTTTATAAAGACTAACATTCTGACATAGTTTCATAAAGATTGGATCAAAACTGTGCCCTCTAGAGTGTACACAAGCAAAAGTTGACGGACGTCCGTGCTGACGTCCGTCTGGACGTCCACACGTACGATGGAAGACGGACATTAGGGTATCCCAAAAGCTCACCCTGAGCACTTTGTGCTCAGGTGAGCTAAAGATGAGGAACATCTGTTAATTTCCACAGTTTTTTTTTCGTCTCAGCTTTTTTTGAGTGGAGGTATACTATACTGACAACTAGGCTTTGGTTTCTGGACTGTAATGGTGTTAGCCATGTTTCATCTGTTTTCACAATTATTTCCAGAAGGGAATGCCCCTCAGCTGTGTTGCATTACAGGATCAAAGCTTTTACAGAATCAAAGCTGTTACAGGATCAAAGCTATTACAGAATCAAAGCTGAGCAGATTACCCAACGTTTCTTCTCTTCTGCTTCCAGTAATTATTGTGGAACAAATCAGGCACTTACTAATGTCATTTTTAACACTCTTGATAGTACATGTATTTCATGGACTATTGAGGAAGACAAACTCAGTTCCCCTGCAACTGAACATATTGTTGTACACCAATAAGTGCAAATAATATCAGCCAGGACATGAGAAAAGCAACAAAGTGGCACAAGTGCCCAGCACAGACTAAGATCAGCCTGGGCATCCACCCAGTCTGATCAGAGTCTTTGCTTTGCGTGTAAAGGGTAGTTTAGGGTCTATGCTACTGCCATGCTGACAGCAAAGACTCTAATCAGACCAGGTGGATGAACAGGCTAATCCGAGTCTTCTTTGGGGGAACATGCCACTTTGTTGGTTTTGTCGTGTCACAGGTCATATCATTCACTTTGTCTTTAAAACTCATTTTCATAACACTGGGCTGAGCTTCCCCTGAATCATTCTCAGCTGATTTCATCCATTCCTGAATCTTTTATGCCATGTGTACACTATTGACACACTACAGGAAGTTGAGATGATACTACTTTATAAAACTTTAGACAATTATCTAAAATCTAAAAGAGAACCAATATACCCATCAGTGGGATATGGAAATAATGGTCTTTCAAAAACTTTAACAAAGATCATCCTGTAGTTTATGATAAAATTAACAAATGTTCATGACCTTGACCTCAAGGTCAGTATGAGGAGGTGATTGGGGCAGCACTGGGTCAAACTTCAGATCATAAAATAATAAGCAAATTTGTTTAATAAATATCCCCCACTGAAGTGATTGCTTTGTCTACAGTTTATTTCAAGTTTCATATGATTTTTTTAACTGGTTATTTAGTTATGGCTAAACCTGGGAATACTGAATTAATTCAAGGGCCAAAACTCATGCATTAACGAGCCTATTCTGACAATCCTGCAGGTGCATTAACTCAACATGGTGATATATATTTATATTCAGTTCCATGCAATTTGGTTCACTGATACCTTAGTTATGGCCGATTTGCAGATTCAAAATCAATTCAAGGGCAATAACTCATGTATTAAAGATGTCATTCTGATAAAAATTGATGCACACCACCATCTTATGATGATACACATTCTATTTTAGTTTCATGAAATTTTGTTCAGTGGTTACTTGGTTACGGCTCAATTTGTTAAGTTTACAATAATTCAAGGGCAATAACTCAAGTATTACTGAAGACAAACCGACAAAACTTAGCATGCAAAGCTTGATTATAGTGATACATATTTGTAGTAAGTTTCATCATATTCTGCTAGTCATGGCTTAATTTGTAACTTTTACACCAATTCAGGGGCAATAACTCATGCAATATTGGAGCCGTTCTGACAAAAGTTTATATGTGAATATTTTGTTATAAAAATTCTTTATAAGTTTCATGAAATTCTGTTCATTGATTACTTAGTTATGGTTCAATTTGTTGATCTTAGATCAGTTAAAGGGCATTACTCATGCATTACTGATGCCATTCTGACAAAACTTGACAAGCATCAGCGCATTATGATCACATATATTTCTTATAAGCTTCATCCGTTGATTGGTTACTTAGTTATTGCTCTGGACGGACAGACAGATGGATGGAAAGACGGACAGACAGATGGACAGACAGACAGATGGATGGACAGACAGATGGACAGACTGACATGGACGGACATGGAGAAAACTATATCCCACCGCCTTTGGTTGGGGATAACAAGAGCACCGCAAGCAAGGCAATATACGCCCCTTTTTAAGGGGAAGCAATTTTTCTGATATAACTAGACAATCACTAAAGGTGATGAATGCCCCCCCATATGCCTCACTAGAAAAGTAATGTGTTAAAACATATTTGTGTGAAGTTACATCAAAATCTGTCAATAAATAAAGGTGCTAGAGGGATGACTGAGTTTTTCTTAAAAATAGCAACTGTGACCTTGACCTTGGAACTACAACCCTGAAAGGTTTACTTGTCCAAGATATTGTCATACTTAATATATGTGTGAAGTTCTATCAAAATCAGATAATAAATAAAGGCGCTAGAACCATGACAAAGATTTACATGTACCTATAATAGCATCTGTGACCTTGACCTTGGACCTACAATGATGAAACGTAAATTTGTCCCAGATATTGTCAAGCTAAATATTTGTGTCAAGTTATGCCAAAATCATTCCAGAGGGATGACAGCATATTTTCTAAAATAGCAAATATGACCTTGACCTTTACCCTGAAATTCTGGATCACGAACTTGTCCAAGATATTGTCACACTAAACATTTGAGTGAAGTTACATCAAAATTGTCAATGAATAGAGAAGTAGAGGAAGGATAAAGTTTTTTTCTAAAAAAAGCAACTGTGACCTTGACCTTGGACCTGCAGTGCTGAAACAGTAATCTATTCAAGATATTGTTATACTTAACATTTATGTGAAGTTACATCAAAATTGATCTATAAATGAAAGCGCTGGAGCAATGCCCTAGCTTTTCTGAAAATAGCAACTGTGACCTTGACCTTCATCCTACAAACCTGAAACGCAAAGTTGTTCAAGGTACTGTCATACCCAATAAAGCTGTGATGTAATACCAAAATCTGTTAATAAATGAGGCCGCTACAGCGACGACAAAAGGTGAGATTGTATTTAAGCTATGGAAATATGGTCAAAATATGTATGTTATTCAAGGGGACATAATTCTGCAATAAAGACCTGACTGAAAGTTCTGTTTCCTTTATGCACATGTTCAATGCATGTCTGAACTGTGTTGCAAGTTTCAAAACCCTACATCAAATACTATTGGAGGAGTTGCAGAGACAAGAACAGTACTAAACTCCGTTCATTAATTCTGAAACTGGGTTTTTCGCTGCTCATACTTTTATAATCTAATCAATCCAGGTAAGACTGTGCATAGTGATAAAACTCGACTTCCGCCGATTTCTCATCAATGTGTCCTATGACTCTGTCCTTCGTAGGATTCTGGGCTAACCTGCACAAAACTGCAAATGACAGATTTTCAACCCGAGACTAAGTCCATCGGACAGGTTGGAAACGCCTTTTAATACCATATAAAGTGGTCGCTATAAATAGTTTCGTGTACAGGTGGGGTTAATATTCTAACACATGCTCCGCGCGTGCGAAATCAGTCAGCGTGACAACAAGCTTGTCATCCAGATAATTTGTTCTCAATTTGAAATTGATTACACCGCATAAATTCACACTGGACAAGGTTTTCAGCGTTTCATTATAGTATCGCCACCGGCAAACAACGTCTTAACGACGTCATATCAGCGTCAGTGTGACGTAACGATGTTCACTGGCTTTATTTTAACGCAAATATTACAGCTTTCCGCAGTATGCTATAAAGTTCTTAGTTCCAAAACATTTATTACCAATGTTGCGTTAAAATTGCAAAGTGAAATACAAGGACAAAAGGACCAAACCGTGTTCTCTCAAACTTATTACAACTCCCCTTAATCAGTCTATTCCTCCTTCTTCCCCCCGCTAAAAATTAACAAAATAATCTCCCCCACACTACCTTAAATAGGCTACCATCCGGACTCCCACCCCTCGGCATGACCCCTTCCCAAACCTCCTTATTCAATCTACCCCCTCCAATAAATCACAGGAATAAGAAAAAAAGTTCGGCTACTTTTTAGTTTAAACATATTTATTGTATCATAAACTGTACATGATCACAATATAAACATGATACAAACAATTGGATCAGAACGAAAGCATAAATGCTTATTTAGTTCTTCTCCTGCTGACTTTTTAAAGGCCCAATTGCTCTTTCAATGGTAAAAATGTATGAAAAAAGTTTGTGGAGAGGTATCGCTGCAAGCTATTCCCTACAGGTTCGGCATTGTAAATGACCGCTATTTTACAGGTTTAATTATGTAAAACTTCCTTGAGTTTCATATAAAAATGTTTTAAAATGTTTTGAGTTTCATATAAAAATGTTTTAAAAATTATTTGGGTCATTTTAGTCGGCAACCAAACTGAACTACTTTCGATTTCATAAACTTGAATTGGTAAAAATACAATGTACAAGAGTGGTGTCCCGTTCACTGTCCCGCTTCTGTTTATCTTGAATCGCTCGACGGGAGCCAGTAAAGGAAATCGTCATACCAAGTTACTACATGAGCTACATTTTTCAGTTTTGACAACTCTGGATTTTAGGATTGAAAGTCAGATCCAGTTTCTTACCTTATTTTGAATACTTGTACATGTATTTGTTTGTGTCATATTTTCTCAGGAAACTATCAAAAGTAGTATACATATAAACAACGGGACAGTTGTATCATCCGACTCAGAAGCGAACTTCAGGCCTATAAACATCCCTGCATTTATTTATTTATTCTTCTTTCTACATGTATTAGGTATTCTTGCATATATATGTTCGTGTCGCAGGGTAGAGGTCGGAGAGGTAGAATAATCGAGGGAATAGTTTGTTGAAAAGAAGTGGGGACGTGGGTGGGGGGGGGGGGGGGGCTGTAGGGTGTGTCTAGAGACTAAGTTGGCGGACTGGGTACCACAGTTATTACCCAAATGACCAGCGTGATACCCATGTGGAACGTATCTGAATATGTATGACTTTAGGCTGTCAATTTTCATCAAATGGTCTTAGTTTGCGGACAGGTTTTTGAAATTTGCTGTTTCGTGCACGTAACTGCAGCATCAGGCGCCAGGCTAAGATACATGAGCCCTTTATGAGAAATCGGCGGAAGTCGAGCTTTATCACTATGCACAGTCTTACGTGGATTGATTAGATTATACATATAAAAGTATGAGCAGCAAAAAACCCAGTTTCAGGATTAATGAACGGAGTTTACAAAGTGTGAAATATGGTCAAAATATGCATGTCATTCAAGGGGATGTAATTCTGCCATAATGACCTGGATCAAAGTTTTGTTTCCTTTATGCACATGTTCAATGCATGTCTGAACTGTGTTACAAGTTTCAAATCCCTACATCAAATACAATTGGAGGAGTTGCAGAGACAAGAACAGTACTACAAATGTGAAATATGGTAGTTTCAAATCCCTACATCAAATACAATTGGAGGAGTTGCAGAGACAAGAACAGTACTACAAATGTGAAATATGGTCAAAATATTTATGTTATTCAAGGGGATATAATTCTGCAACAAAGACCTTAATCAAAGTTCTGTTTCCTTTATGCACATGTTCAATGCATGTCTGAACTGTGTTGCAAGTTTCAACTCCCTACATTAAATACTGTAGGAGGAGTTGCGGAGACAAGAACAGTACTCAAATGTGAAATATGGTTATAATATGTATATTATTCAAGGGGACATAATTCTGCAACCAAGACCTAAATCAAAGTTCTGTTTCCTTTATGCACATGTTCAATGCATGTCTGAACTATGTTGCAAGTTTCAACTCCCTATATTAAATACTGTAGGAGGAGTTGCAGAGACAAGAACAGTACTCAGATGTGAAATATGGTCAAAATAAGTAAAGGTCTGTAACTCCGCTAAAAAATCACTGGAGCCTCGAAATGCTATGGGCTGGTCCACCTCACAGTCATACTATTTACCAAGTTTCAGCTCTATCGGACGTAAACTGTTTGAGGAGTTGTCTGGAAACGAAAAATTAACAACAGATGGACAGACAGATGCCAGCGCCATAACTAATATGCCCCATTCTTCAAATGGGTGCATAAAAATCAGTGAAAGTATCAACTAAATCAATCCATGCATTCACGAGATATAGGTGTTTAAACCAGAGGACCAATGGTCCTGTAGCTTACCTGACACCTTCTGTCAACAGACACAAATTGTCATTTCGCTCATTTGTTATAAATTTGAAACCAGTAGCTTAAAAGTTGTGCATATTTTAATTCTAAAATCTCAGTGACCTTGAGCAAAGTTCAAAAAATGACCTTGACCTTTGATGACCTTGTCTTCATGTATTCATTTAGTTAACCATATTTTCCAATTATTATATCTAGGCTTAAAAAAATTCCGTAACATCTACTGTTTAAGCATTTTCCCACATAAAAGCATAACATACCAAAGTTGACCATGCCATAAATTAGGTCAAGGTCAATGCGTCTTCATGATTTGTACAAACTATGATGGGCCCGGATCCTCAATGCTACATACCATGCCATGAGGTCATTGTGCCTTTGGTTCTGGAGAAGTAGTTTTTTGAAGGAGTATTTACCATATATGAGCATGTCATAGACTTGGATGGTTTCTGAGAAATCCACTGCTAAAGCATTTTCCCATGAATCAAAATCGACCTTGCCATAAATTAGGTCACAGTCAATGCTCAGTCCTTATTTGTATAAATTATGATGGGCCCAACTTCCAAATGCTACATACCAAGTTTCAAGGTCATAGGCATTTTAGTTCTGGAGAAGAAGATTTTTGAAGGGGTTTTACCATATATGGACATGGCGGCCATCTTGGTCATGTGACCCAGATCCTGGTAACAAACTTTCGCTCCCCCATCCCACTAAGACTCCGTATGAAATTTGGCTTCAATCGCGGAAGTCGTTTCAGAGGAGAAGATGTTTGAAAACCTTGACAACAGATGGACGGGCTAACAGAATGACCTTGACCTTTAGTGACAATATCTTCATCTGGTCATTCAGTTAACCATATATTCTAAATATTGTACCTTAGACTTGAATAGTTTCTGAAAAATCCACTGTTTAAGCATTTTTCCATATATAAGCCTAACATACCAAAGTTGACAGTGTCGTAAATTAGGTCAAGGTCAATGCAAAGTCATCATTTGTATAAACTATGATGGGCCCAAGTGCCCAATGCTACGTACCCAGTTTCAAGGTCATAGGCCTTCTGGTTCTGAAGAAAGAAGATTTTTGAAAGGTTTTAACTATATATGCACGTGGTGGCCATCTTGGTCATGTGACCCAAACCCTGGTAACAAACTTTCGTTCCCCCATCCCACTGAGATTCCATATGAAATTTGGCTTCAGTCAGCCCAGTGGTATCTGAGGAGAAGATGTTTGAAAATCTTGACGACGGACGGGCTGACGGAATGACCTTGACCTTAACTGACATAATATCTTCAGCTGTTCATTTAGTTGACCATATTTACCAAATATTGTACTTTAGACTTAAATAGTTTCTGAGAAATCAACTGTTTAAGCGTTTTCCCATATAAAAGCCTAAAGTACAGAAGCTGACAGTGTCATAAATTAGGTCAAGGTCACTGCACGGTCATCGTTTGTACAAACTAAATGGACCCGAATGCCCGATGCTACAAACCAAGTTTCAAGGTCATAGGCCTTTTGGTTCTGGAGAAGAAGATTTTTGAAGGGTATGGGCGTGGCGGCCATCTTGGTCATCTGACCTGGATACCCCCAGCAATCTTTCGTTCCCCCAACCTAGGTAGGCTCCATATAAAATGTGACTTCACTCAGCCTAGTAGTTTCAGAGGAGAAGATGTTTGAAAATCTTGATGACGGAAGGGCTGACAGAATGACCTTGACCTTTAGTGACAAAATATTTTCAGCTGTTCATTTAGCTGACCATATATACCAAATATTGTTCCTTAGATTTAACTAATTTCTGAGAAATCCACTATTTAGGCGTTTTCCCATATAAAAGCCTAAGATACCGAAGTGGACCATGTCATAAATTAGGTCAAGGTCACTGCAAGGTCATCATTTGTACAAACTATGATGGGCCCAAATCCCCGATGCTACATATCAAGTTTCAAGGTCATGGGCCTTTTGGTTCTGGAGAAGAAGATTTTTGAAGGGTTTTTACCATATATGGGCGTGGCGGCCATCTTGGTCATGTGACCCAGACCCGGGGTATAAACTTTCGTTCCCCCATCCCACTGAGACTCCATATGAAATTTTGGCTTCAATCGGCCAAGTGGTTTCAGAGAACAAGATGTTTGTAAATCTTGACGACGGATGGACCGACGCAATGACCTTGACCTTTAGTGACATAATATCTTTATTTGCTCATTTAGTTGACCATGTATACCAAGTATTGTACCTTAGACTTAAACAGTTTCTGAGAAATCCACTAATTAAGCATTTTCCCATATAAAAGCCTAACGTACCAAAGTTGACCGTGTCATAAATTAGGTCAAGGTCACTGCAAGGTCATCATTTGTACAAACTATGATGGGCCCACATGCCAGATGCTACATACCAAGGTTCAAGGTCATAGGCCTTTTGGTTCTGGAGAAGAAGATTTTTTAAGGGTTTTTACCATATATGGGCGTGGCGGCCATCTTGGTCATGTGACCTAGATACCCGGAACAACCTTTCGTTCCCCCGACCTAGGCAGGCTCCATATGAAATATGGCTTCAATCGGCCAAGTGGTTTCAGAGAACAAGATGTTTGTAAATCTTGACGACTGATGGACCGACGGAATGACCTTGACCTTTAGTGACATAATATCTTCATTTGCTCATTTAGTTGACCATGTATACCAAGTATTGTACCTTAGACTTAAACAGTTTCTGAGAAATCCACTAATTCAGCATTTTCCCATATAAAAGCCTAACGTACCAAAGTTGACCATGTCATAAATTAGGTCAAGGTCACTGCAAGGTCACCATTTGTATAAACTATGATGCGCCTGCATGCCCGATGTACCAAAGTTGACCATGTCATAAATTAGATCAAGGTCACTGCAAGGTCACCATTTGTATAAACTATGATGGGCCCGCATGCCCGATGCTACATACCAAGTTTCAAGGTCATAGGCCTTTTGGTTCTGGAGAAGAAGATTTTAGAAGGGTCTTTACCATATATGGGCGTGGCAGCCATCTTGGGCATGTGACCCAGATACCCGGAACAAACTTCCGTTCCCCCGACCTAGGTAGGTTCCATATGAAATATGGCTTCAATCGGCCCAGTGGTTTCAGAGAAGAAGATGTTTGAAAATCTTGACAACTGACGGACGGACGAAGGACGGATGGATGGACGACGGATGCCTGGCTATACTATAAGCTCACCTATGAGCCTAAAGGCTCAGGTGAGCTAAAAATGTCAACCAAGAACATCCTATAGTCTAACATGAAATTTCTAAGTCCATGATCTTGACCTCAAGGTTACCAAATTGGGTGGGGCTGGAACAGGATAAAACTTCAGACCATTATCTAGCATCAGTGAACATATCAACTTAATCCATCAATGGATTAAGGACTGTTAAAAAAAGGTAAAGGTTTCCCACAACCCAGTGGCAATAGGAGCAGTGGGGGATTAGAGGCCCACTGTGTCTTTGGCACAGCATATTAAAGGCGAAGACCATCCTTCTCATTTTGCTTCCTTATCTTTCCCTAATTCAATCAAGAAGGCCAGGAGGTCCTGAATTGCTTCCCTGAAAAAAATGGTCAAAGGTCATCATTTTGAACAAACCTGATATTATATGAATCCGACATGCTGCATATCAGTTTCATTATCTAGAGCCATTCAGGAGAAGATTTTTAAAAGTTTATACCATATATGGGCATAATGGACATCTTGGTCATGTGACCATAACCAGTCAAGCAAATTGTCATTTCCTGTCTCATTGAGTCGCCAAATGATATTTTGCTTCAATCAGCTCAGTCGCTTCCTTTGGTGGAAATGTATGAAGCTGTTGAAGTAGGAGTGACCATGGTCAAAGACCAAATAATGACCCTGACCTCTGGTATCAGATATCTGCAAGTACTCATTTAGTTCATTAGATATACCAAAGTCTTCAAAAGTATGCTATGGCATTTTCCAATATAAATGCTCCAGGAAGCAAATATGACTTTGCTGTAACAAAGGTAAAGGTCAACCCAAGGTCATCATTTGAATAAATTAGATGGAACTCCAGTGCCCAATCCTACGGGTATGTACAAAATTTCAAGGCCAACAATCTTTTGGTTCCAGTGCATTTCTATGAACTTTTATGTTCCAGGATTTTCCAATATAAAAGCTGCTGAAAGTAAGTTTGACCTCGCCTTGCCATATAAAAGGTCAAGGTCAACTCAACATCATCATTTGAACCAATTTGGTAGTACCTGAGCACCTGATGCTACATACCAAGTTTCACAAGAAGAGAGAAGGGAGAAGATTTTAAATGTTATAACATATATAGACATAGGAGCCATGTTGGTTATGTGACCTGGACTGTTTGAACACAATTTTTGTTCCCTCAACAACTGGAGGCTCTATACAAAATTTGGTTACAACTAGCCCAGTGACTTTTGAGGCAATGTCTGAAACTGTCAAGATAGGAGAGACCCTGTTAAAGGTTAAAGAATAACCTTAACCTCCTGTACCCCTGGATCATTTGAACAAATTTTCATTCCCCCAACCACTGGAGGCTCTATAAGAAATTTGGTTACAACTGGCCCAGTGGCTTTTTTTGAGATGTTTGCATTTGTCGAAATATGAGAGAACTTGCTTGAATGTCACAGAATGACCTTGACCTTTTGTACTGAAAACTCTTCATGTACTCATTTACTTGTTTGAACAAATTTTCATTCCCCCCAGCCCCTGGAGGCTTTATAAGAAAGTTTCCTTGAAATCTTAAGTTCTACAAGCATTTTCCCATATACAGACCTGGCCGCCATGGTGGTCACATGACCATTTGACCACTTTCAGCAGAAGCAGAAATGAAAGTATGTGGCTGGACTGGGTATCGAACCCAGGACCTCTGGCTCTTGAGTCAGACATGCTACCCACTGCACTATGTGGCCAAGCTGAAATTCGGTTACTATCGGCCAAGTATTTTCAGAGGACAAGTCATCTGACAAGTAGCCCAAAGGGCAACAATTGCTCACCTGACAGACATTGTAAACCTATAGAGATATTTAAGATGCTCAAGGGCAGCTAACTCCACAGTCAGTGGTCCAATCAGGCTGAAAATTAAACTCATCCAAAACATTATGTATGCCCTCATTTAATATATGCAAGTTTAAAAAGTATCCATCAAGAGCACAATAGACAGAGCTGTCAAGGGCAGCTAACTTCGTAGTGGTTGGCCTGATCTGGCCAAAATTTGAACTTGTTTAAGATATTATGCATTTCCTCATTATCTGCAAGTTTGAAAAGGATTGGATCAGTAGAAACCAAGAAAAAGTGGCGACATTGATTTTTTGGATGCTCAGGGCAGGTACTCCATAGTCAGTGGTGGGATCTAGCCGAAATGCTAACAAATCCAAGCTTTTATGCATATCCTCATGACCTGCAAGTATGAAGAGGATCCGATGAAAAATGAAAATGTGATGACGTTGTTTTCTCCATTATAAGACTATGGGATTTTTTTCAAACGCTCAAGGGCAGCTAACTCCGTAGTCTGTGCTCGAATCCGGCCAAATTTCGAACTCATCCAAGCTCTTATGTATGTCATCATTACCTGCAAGTATGATAAGGATCTAATCAAAAACCTTGATTGCAGCATCCTAAAAGTCATACTTGCTCGAGATATTGTCATCCCCTACATTTGTGTGAATTTATTTTAAAATCCTTTGAGAAATGTAGGTGCTAGAGCCATGACAAAGTTTTTCTAAAAATAGCCACAGTGACCTTGACCTTAAGCACAGCAGCCTGAAAGTCGAACTTGCTTGAGATATTGTCATACCCTACATTTGTGTCAAGTTATTTCAAAATCCATGGAGAAATGAAGGTGCTAGGGCGATGACAAAGTTTTTTCTAAAAATAGCCACAGTGACCTTGACCTTGGGCACAGCACCCTGAAAGTCAATCTTGCTCGAGATATCGTCATGCCCTACATTTGTGTGAAGTTATTTTAAAATCCATTGAGAAATGTAGGTGCTAGAGCGCTGACAAAGTTTTTCTAAAAATAGCCACAGTGACCTTGACCTTGGGCGCAGCATCCTGAAAGTACAACTTGCTCGAGATATTGTCATGCCCTACATTTGTGTGAAGTTATTTTAAAATCCGCTGAAAAATGTAGGTGCTAGAGCGTTGACAAAGTTTTTCTAAAAATAGCCACAGTGACTTTGATCTTGGGCGCAGCATCCTGAAAGTCGAACTTGCTCGAGATATTGTCATGCCCTACATTTGTGTGAAGTTATTTTAAAATCTGCTGAGAAATGTAGGTGCTAGAGCGCTGACAAAGTTTTTCTAAAAATAGCCACAGTGACCTTGACCTTAGATGCAGCATCCTGAAAGTCGAAATTGCTCGAGATATCGTCATGCCCTACATTTGTGTGAAGTTATTTTAAAATCCGTTGAGAAATGAAGGCAATAGAGGGATGACAAAGTTTTTCTAAAAATATGTGATGACGTTGTTTTCTCCATTATAACACTATGGGATTTTTTTCAAACGCTCAAGGGCAGCTAACTCCGTAGTCTGTGCTCGAATCCGGCCAAATTTCGAACTCATCCAAGCTCTTATGTATGTCATCATTACCTGCAAGTAAGATAAGGATCTAAGCAAAAACAGTTGAGAAAACGTGATGACGCCATTTTCCCCATTATAACCCTATGGGATTTTTTTCATATGCTCAAGGGCAGCTAACTCCGTAGTCTGTGCTCGAATCCGGCCAAATTTCGAACTCATCCAAGCTGTTTTGTATGTCATCATTACCTGCAAGTATGATTAGGATCTAATCAAAAACAGTCGAGAAAACGTGATGACGCCATTTTCCCCATTATAGCCCTATGGGGGCTATCTGTTGCCATGGAAACCAGAGTTCTGAGCTGATTGGCACCAAAACCTAATGCAGCCTTTCCCCCACCCAAATGATGCTTCAGATAAAATTTGATTGCGATCGGCCAACTGGTCTCTGAGATATTTATGTTTGAAAGTGTTGACGCACCCACCCACGCCCGCACGCACGGATGACGGCTCGACTCCCATCCTATAAGCTCACCTCTGAGCCTTCGGCTCAGGTGAGCTAAAAATGTGGACAGAAGGATGAGGGAGATGGATGGACCATGCAGGATGCCGGAGTCTGCCTATCCTATAAGCTCCCCTGGACCCTTCAGCTTAGGCTAGCTAAAAAGGTATCTGGCCCAGAGCTTATAAAACTTGAGTACATTCTCAAACTGAAAATAAAGCACACTGATTGGCTGCTTCCGAGCAGTGTGCTTTATTTTGAGTTTGAGATTATTCTCAAGTTTTATAACCTCAAACCCTGGTTTGTTGCCAGCTGGCGACACACTAATTTGAACCCACAACCTTCTGCATCATAACTGAGTCTCTTACCACTCAATCATGGTGCCTCTCTGAAGATATGGATGTTTAAAAAATACTTAAACCTTAAACATCCTAAAAGGAACCTAAGGTGACAACAACAGCTCTTCCTAGCCTTTCAAAAACAAGCTCCTATTTAAATTGGAAATACTTACCACACTTTTTACCATCGGCTGGCTCTATCAGTACATAACTGTCTGTAGCACAGCCAAACGAACCATCGGTAGAATCAAAATTGGAGATACTAATAGCATAAGAGTCTGGGGACTGTATGGACTGACAAAACAAGGAAGAGCCAATATCGAAGATAGTCTGGTTATTAGCCCTGATTGCTGGGATACAGCTGTCTTGGGCTGCTTCTGATATGGCTGGTGTCACTACAGTAAAGTCTGACTTGAACTGAAATAAGAAAAAAGAATCTGTTACCGTATTTCTTTTGTTATAGGATGGCGGTATTTTCCTTCCAAAACAATTCCGACTAGATTTTTATTTTTGAAACAAAAACAGATGTCTCCCCCCTTCCTCTTTTTCCCTCATCAAAAATTTGGGTAAAGTTATGGTTCATATTCTCTGAACATTAATGGACAATGCTTTATATTTGTACTAAATTTTGGGAAAATTTCTGCAAAGGTTTTAAGTTATAGTCCATACAAGAAATTACATAGGGGCAGAATTACAAAGGGGCATAATTCCATCAAAAATGGAAATGGAGTTACAGTTCTTGTTTTATGAACATCGTCTAATAATGCTTTACATTTGTACCCAGTTCAGTGAAAGTATCTAATATGGTTTCAGAGTTATGGAGCACGCAAAATTTCTTTACTGAAGTTTATAAAGGGGCATAATTCATAAAAATTTTAATGGAGTAATGGATCTTGTTCTCTGCAAATCATCTAATGATGCCTTATATTAGTACAAAGTGTCATGAAAATATATTTTACAGTTTTAAAGTTAAAGAGCAGACACCACTTCCATACTAAAAACAAGATCTTTGCAAGCAGTGCATAATATGCCCATTTCAGTGTCATGACGAAGTCACAGAATGAACAAGATTGTTTACAGAAGGACGGACAGGCAGACAAACAGGAGAAACAACTCTGTAATTAATGACTGCAATGTTATTAAAACATCTAACACATCAAATAATATTAGTATACCAAAAATCAGCTTCCAGGATGAAGCAGCTCAAAAGTTACGAATTGCCAAAGTAAAACAAGGGAGATAATTCATAAACTAAGTAAACAAGAGTACCATTCTTGGTCATACTATATTCCCTTGACAATATACTCATCACCATAAAGTTTTGATAAAATATTTCCAATGGTTAAGGAGTTACAGAGTAAAACAGAAACTGATGCAAGGGCAGATAATTCAGAAGCCAGAGTTGTGGTTCATGCGCATGATACATGGCCCCATTATTTTACACATTCCTACAAATTTTTATTAAAATATTTCAAAGGGTTAAGGAAATATGGAGTGAATGGGAGAATGGGGCTAGCCTAAAAAAACTTATCAAAGGGCGGTTACTCCAAAATTAAGGAAGGGGGAACAACCATTCTTATATGTGACACACCGTCTTTTGATCATGCACACTGCTATAAAGTTTCATTACCTTATTCCAAATGGTTACCAAATCATTGAATGCACAAGATTAGGATACACGAAAATAGCCTACAAAATCTAATCAAAGGGATGCAACTCCCAAATGAAGAAAGAGGGAGCAACCATTGTCATACGCAACACATTGTTGGACCCTCATACACATTGCTATGAAGTTTCATCAAGATATTACGAACGGTTAGCCAGTTATGGCGCGCAAGACTAGTAGGGTAAAAAATAATCAAAGGGGCATAACTTAAAAACTAAGAAAGAGGGAGCAACCATTACTGTACGTGACTCTTTGCCCCATCCTAATATATATGCCTACAAAATTTAATGAATATATCTCAAACGGTTACTGAGTAATGGTGCACACAAGAATGTTGATGGACGGACCGACCGACGGATGGACGGACAGACGAATGGATGAACAGACAGCGCCATGCCATAATACGTCCATTTTTTCAAAACGGGCGTACAACTAGAAACATTTTTCAGAGAAAAAACTGATGTCCCCCCACCAGCCCATTTCCCATCCCTTCTAATGAATAAAAAGCCTGTACAAGTAAAATATCTAGGCAAGTTTGGAGAAAATCCACCCACTGATTCTAAAGATATCCTACATAGATGACTACGTCCTTTAAAAATGGGTCAAGGTCACCAAATACTAAACATGTCTTAAACGTATCACAACGATATATTCATGCAAGTCTGATGAATATCTGTCAATTGAACTAGGATATAACTAATTTTTAAGAGAAAAAAAAATCATTTTTATGTTAGCTTTTGACCTTGAAAATGGGGTCAAGGTAATCAAAACATAGTAACTCTTGAGACCCAGTGATGTATCAAAGCAAGTTTGGTGAAATTCCATCCATTGGTTCATGTGATATTGTGGTAATAGGAAATTGTCATCTCAGTCCTCGAGTGACCTTGAAATGAGGTCAAGGTCATCAAAGTCTAATCAGCTTTTAAACTTGTCCCAATGATGTATCCATGCAAGTTTGGTGAAATTCCATCCATTGGTTCAAGGGTTATTGTGGGTACAAGAAATTGTCATCTAAGTGTTTCAGTGACCTTGAAAATGAGGTCAAGGTCACCAAAATCTAATCAGCTCTTAAACTTGTCCAAATGATGTATCCATGCAAGTTTAATGAAATTCCATTCATTGGTTCAAGAGATATTGCCCTCCAGTGACTTTGAAAATAAAGTCAAGGTCACCAAAATCTAATCAGCTCTTAAGTTTGTCCCAATGATATATCCCTGCAAGTTTGGTGAAATTCCGTTCATTGGTTCAAGAGATATTGCCCATACAAGAAATTGTCATCTAAGTCCTCCAGTGACCCTGAAAATGAGGTCAAGGTCAACAAAATCTAATCAGCTCTTAAGTTTGTCCCAATGATATATCCATGTATTGTATAACCTAATTACAATACACAAGACCACCTGTGCATTTTATACTGATAAAACTAAACTAGCAAGCAAGACAGATCATTGTGTTTCCTTTAAACTGCAAAAGATTTAATTGCCATTTTATAGTAACAGTGGATGGTAGCCATTTCAATCTGCATAAATTTGCAAAATGCCAATGAACAGATAGTTCTGACAGGATAAAAGCCATCCCTTCAGAGATTCTTAAAACATCCACATTTTTGTATGTTGCAATTTTTAGCAACAGCAAACATCTTGCTTGGTTCATTGTTGATTTTCTCATTTTAACATTTATTTTTATTTAAGTTTGAAAGATCTCAATGCAACAATCAATTTGACATAAATTTTGCCAAAATCCATTCAGCCGTTATTGAGATATTGTCATTTCCAAGTTTTGCGCTATTTTTAGTAACAACAGATGGTAGCCATCTTGACATGCCAAACTGCAAGAAAATCATAATGGCAACATGCAAGGACCATTCTGACATTAAATTGGTCTGATTCCAGTGAGATTTTCTCACTTGAACATTCTTCTATATTTAGTTACAGAGGCCATCTTGACTAGTCTTATTTTTATTTAATTTTGAAACAACTCGTTGTAGTAGGCAGATGGTGGCCATTTCGGAATGCCAAAATGCAAACAAGGGCTTCGCAAGCAGCGCATAATATAGTAATAGCCTAAAAATACTAATCAAAGGGAAGTTACTCCATAATTAATTATGGGGGAGCAACCATCCTTATATGCAACACATTGTCTTATGATCGTGTACATTGCTATAAAGTTTCATCATGATATTCCATAAGGTTAACAAGTTGTGGTATGCACAAGATAAGTATACACAAAAGCAGCCTTGAAAAACTAATCAAAGGGATGTAACTCTTAAATGAAGTAAGGGAGAGCAACTATTGTTGTACCTAACACATCGTAAGGTCTTCATACACACTGCTATGAAGTTTCATCAAGATATCCCGAACGGTTATCTAGTTACGGCACGCACAAGACTTTCAGGGAAAAAATAATCAAAGGGGCATAACTTGGAAACTAAGGATGGGGAAGCAACCATTCTTATACATGACACATTGCCTCAACCAAATACATATTCCTACCAAATTTCATGAAGATATCCCATAGGGTTACTGAGTTATGGCGCGAACAAGAATGTTTACGGACAAATGGACAGAAGGACAGACAGACAGACAGCATCATGACATAATATGTCCATTCTTTTTTTCAAAATGGGTGTATAAAAATTGAAATGGCTTCATGCAAGAACCATTCTGACACAAAACTGGTCCAATTCCATCAAGACTTTCTCAATTTCACATTTTGCTGTTTTTGATAACAGAAGCCATCTTGATTGGTCTATTTTAGTAATTTTTGAAACAACTCAATGCAAGAATCATTTTGACACGAATTTCAGCAAAATCCATTCTGCAGAAATTGAGATATTGTAATTTTTGTGTTTTGTGCTATTTTTAGTAATGGCAGATGGTGGCCATCTTGGAATGCCAAAATGCAAATATGCAAAGACCATTCCTCGACAAAATTGGTCCAATTCCATCAAGTTTTTCTGATTTTCCAATTTTGTTATTTTTAGTAACACAAGCCATCTTGAATGTTTTTTTTTTTAGTAAATTTCGAATCAACTCAATGCAAGAATCCGTTTGATACTAATTTCGTCAAAATCTATTTAGCAGTTATTGACATATTGTCATTTTCATGTTTTGTGTAATTTTTAGTAATGGCAGATGGCGGCCATCTTGGAATGCCAAAATGCAAAAAATTTAAATGTTTACAGTAATACAGTAATAAGTACTGCTGCCTTCTATTTGTGTGTGTGTGTGTGTGTGTGTGTGTCTTTTTCTTTTCTCTTTCAACTTGCCTGTGTTGACGCAGCTCCAACATCTGCAGTATGATCGCTGATATCCCACTGAACACCTGCACACTCCGACAGGGCTGTCATTCGGCTTTTAAACTGGTTCAAGCTATTTTGTATCCTTGTTTGAAAATCTGACACACATGGTCCACTGACAAAGTCATACTCATAGGTGACATATGCTTCAAACTGATAGGTTGGTGACTGTACAGCTGAAAAGGAAAACAAAGTTTCGTCTTGAAAACTTGAAAAGAAAAAGAAATTCTGTTGAACACTGGCTCGCCTGAAATGGTACCATTTGTGGTTGTTGTTTCAAGTCTCGTAACAACAGTCTCCAAGAGGCTCAGCATAATAAATTTATGGCTGCAGCTCCTGGCACTGAGTCTGTTCATTGATGCCACTTTATTTAATAGTACAGTATTTATTTAAGGAATGAATTTCATTTTTCTGAGGTTTATCGAAGTGTAAACTACATTGGGTCACTTGCAAAGTGAATGAACCCTGAATGTAAACTTTTCTAGTGACTCAATGTAGTTTACACTTCGATAACAACAGAAAAATTATGTTCATTGCTTATATTTACAAATCTTTCATGAAAAATCTTATACATGTATTAGCGCTAAAATTGAAGCAGTAAAACGTTTGCACGCAGTTTTTCTGCCAACAGCAGAAATGCATGCATGACATCATGACATCGCTGACGTCCAATCAGATTGTAAAAAGCCATTTTTCATTTTGACTCACTGACGTCGCGTGTTTCAATGTAATTATTGGAATGTAAACTACATTACGTTCCAAAGGCTAACAATAGGGCTTTTCAGTAAATACACCAAGAATGTAAATATTCAGTTATAAGACGGAGGCTGTATTTATAAAAAGACATAAGTCGTTGCAATGCTGTTGCTAAGGCTAATTTTCTATATAGGTGATTCCCTACAACTATGAAATTTGCTCTGGAGGAACAGTCTGAAAAAGACTGTTCCTCCAGAGCAAACTTCATAGTTCTAGGGAATCTCCTTCATAGAAATTCGGCCTTAGCAACAGCATAGCAACCACTTAAGTCATTTTGTAAATACAGCCCCAGGAGATTACCACAAACATGCAAATCAGTCCTGTGTAATTCAGCTATAAAATGTTTTTTCTCTTCCAAAACTATCTCAAAATTCTACGGATCTAGATTTTTCTAGATCCGCAGATTTTGGAGATTGTTTTAAACAAGACATCATTGGAAGATTAGTTGAAAGCAGCTATTCATATTGGGCCATGACCTTTATTTCTCGGTTGATTGAACATGAAAATAAAATATTCACTAGTTATGTTTGGCTCAGTTTCTAAGTAACCACAGGGGAATAAATCTTCAAACTTGCTCCACTGATATGTCTGAGGAAGATCTACTGAAAACAGAAATGCATATCAGGCCCTGACCTATATTTTACACTCGATTGAACATGGAAAAGACATTCATCTGTAGTGTTTAGCTTGGTTTCTAAGTAACCACAAGGACTAGAGTCTTTAAACCTGCTCCATAGTTACATCTGGGGAAGATCTACTAAAAACAGAAATGCATTTAGGGCCATGACCTGTATTTCACGTATGGCTAAACATGTAAAATATTCTCTGTTGTGTTTAGCTGAGTTTCTAAGTAACCAAAAGGGACAGAGTCATCAAGCTTGCCCAACGAATGTATCTTGGGAAGATCTACTGAAAGCAGCAATCCATATTAGACCATGACCTATATTTCACGAGTAATTGAACATAGAAAAAAATATTCATCTGTTGCATTCAGCTCAGTTTCTAAGTAACCATTAGATAGTCCTCAAAATTGCTCCATACGTACATCTGGAGAAGATCTACTGAAAGTGGTGATGCATATCCAGCCATGGCTTTCATTTCACCGATGACTGAACATAGAAAAATATTCACCTGTTGTATTTAGCTTGGTTTATGTAAACAATATGAACAGCGTCTTTAAACTTAATACACTGGGGAAGGTCCACTGAAGGCAGTCATGCATATTTGGCTATGAGCTATATTTCGTGGTCCAGTGATTTTCCCTTTTATCTTGAAGACTATTTGATCTATGAACATGATAGCTTGGGATACAAAGTCAAAATACCTAAAGGTTGGTGGTAACAGTGACCTATATTTCATGGTCCAGTGATTTTGCCATATATCTTGAAGACTCTTTGATGTATGTACATATAATAGTTTTGGATAATAAGTTAGTATGACCAGATGTTTAACCTCAAACTGAAAGAAAGTCACTGTGGCTTATATTTCACGGGTCAGTGCTTTTGCCCATATCTTGAGGACTATTTGATGTAAAAGCATGATTGCTTGAGATAATGACCTGTATGACAAGATGTTTGACCTCATACTAACAGTAGGTCAGAATAACCTTTATATCATGATCCAGTGATTTTGCCTTATATATTGAAGACTTTTTGATGCCAAGAGCATGATTGCTAGAGAAAATGACTCAGTATGACCCAATATTTGACCTCAAACTAACAGTAGGTCACAGTGACCTATATATCATGGTCCTGTGATTTTTACCTTACATTTTGAGGACTATCTGGTGTATAAACATAACTGCATTCTTGGAATAATGACTCAGTATGAATGGATGTTAGACTTCAAACTAATAGTAGGTCTCAGTGACCTACATTTCATGGTATAGTAATTTTGCATATAACTTGAAGACAATTTGGTGTGTGAACATGATTGCTTGGGATAATAACTCAATATGACTATATAATTGACCTCAAACTAACAGTAGGTCTCGGTGACCTATATTTCATTGTCCAGTGAATTGCCTGATATCTTGAAGACTATCTGATGTACAAACATGATTTTTTGGAATCATATGTCAGTATGACCAAATGTTTGACCTCCTACTAAACAGTAGGTCTACTAACAGCAGGTCACAGTGACCTATATTTAATGGTCCAGTGATTTTGCCTTATGTCTTGAAGACTATTTGATGTACAAACATGATTGCTTGTGATAAGTAGTCAGTATGACTGGATGTTTGACCTCAAACTAACAGTAGGTCTACTAACAGTAGGTCACAATGATCTAATTTGACGGGCCAGTGATTTTGCCTTAAATCTTGAAGACTGTTTAATGTACTAACATGACTGCTGAGGATAATCACCCAGTATAATTTCATATTTAAACTCGAATTACAGTAGGTCACAGTGACCTTTATTTCATGGTCCAGTGATTTTTCTATCTGGATGACTATTTGATGTAAGAAGATGACTCTTGGAATGATGACTCAGTATGATCAGAAGTTTGACATAAATTTAACAGTAAGTAACAGTGACCCATAATTCATGGTACAGTGATTTTGGCATTATATCTTGAATACTATTTGATGTACGACTATGATTCTTAGGAAAAAGACTCAGTATGACCTGATGTTTGACTTCAATCTAACAGTAGGTCACAGTGACCTACATTTCATGGTCCAGTGATTCTACCTTATATCTTGAAGACTATCTGATGTGTGAACATGAGTTCCTGGGATAATGACTCAATATGACCATACATTTCACCTCAAACTAACAGTTAGTCAGAGTGACCTATATTCTATCATCCAGTGAACTTTCCTTATATCTTGAGGACTATTTTGATGTACAAACATGATTGTTTGGGATAATAAGTCAGTTTAACTGGATATTTGACCTCATACTAACAGTAGGTCACAGTGATCTGTATTTCATGGTCCAGTGATTTTTGCCTTATATCTTGAAGACTGTTTGATGTATAAACATGATTCTTGGGATAATAAGTCAGTACCACCGGATGTTTGGCCTCAACATAACAGTAGGTCTACTAACAGTAGGTCACAGTGACCTCTATTTCATGGGCCAATGATTTTGCCTTATATTTTGAAGACTTTTTGATGTACAACATGATTGCTTGAGATAATGACTCAGTATGACCCAATGTTTGACCTACCGTTCAAGAGTTTTCCAATACAAGGAAACAAACCTGACCTTTCCATAAAAAGGTCAATGGTCAAGGCACTGGTTTAATTTGAAGAACTTGACAGTACATTGTAAATGAGTTTCAGATGCTCAATACCAGGTTTCACTGTCATCAGCCTTTTGGTTCTGAAGGAAAAGCTGTTTAAAGATATTTAGGGGAGAGTCGGGTAACTTCGGACAGGCGGGTAAATTCGGACATACCATTGCAAACAGTGAAAATCCAGATGAGACGGCTCATAATGAGCCCTCTCATCAGGATTTTTCTCTGTTTCGCCAGTTAATTTTTGTTTTAGTTCCAAACAACTGATATATAAAGGAAACAATGTCAGTGTCCAAATTTACCCGCTGTCCGAAGTCACCCGACTCTCCCCTACCATGTATGGGCATGGCAGTCATCTTGCACAGTCCAGATAAACTTTCTTTCCCTAAGCCATGGAGGCTCCATATTAAATTTGGCTCAGGGCCTGACAAATCCGTTGTCCGGCTGCCCAGGACAAGTTAAAATATTTGCTGGGCAAGTTAAATATTTTCTTACTTGCCCAGAAAATGAATAGGATATATAAGGAAAACCTAAGGATTTCAGCGTTTTGTAGCAGAATCTGAGTACCGACCAGTTGATCGAAGTTTGATTTGTCTGCCCCTGTTTGGCTTCAGCTGGTCTAGCAGCTTTGGAGCAGAAGATGTTTGCCATTGTTGGAAACTAAGCAATATTGTAAAAGGTCAAGGAATGACACTGGCCTTTGGCAACCGTATGTCTTTAAGTACTCATTTTAGCTAACTATATTGACCAATAATTATATCAGTCTTATTTGCTTCCTTGTTAGCTCATCTAAGCCAAAGGATTATAGGTGAGCTTACAATATATAAGCAGGCATCTGTCATCTGTCAATAAACTGAAATAACATGACCGCCATTTTGTTTTCTGACAGGGGCCAAGGTCTGTCAAAACAAGAATAATTTTCTTTCCTATGGAACCTACATCATGCCTTTACAATCATTGTTTGTACGGCGACTGGTCCAGGCCATCCAATGCTCGAAGAAAGTCTCACATTTATGAGCTGAATAATATGTTTCTTGAAGCACATTGCAGAGCGTGTGTAATAAAAGGCAATGCAATCCTACATAAACTGACCAGTTTGTAGAACTATTCAGTTGAGCACACCAGAAAGACACAACAAACTTTGTTATAGGTTTGACTTTTGCAATTTAGCATCTGTTGTTTTCTCAAGATCATAAAAGGCAACCCTGAAGGTGTTTTTATAGCTTCAACTGCAGTGGATAGATAAACTTGGAAAAGTAGTTCTAAAAGCCAGTATCCGGCCATTAATAACCAATCTCTGGCTATTAGCTGGGAAGGTAACCAATCTACAGGGATTTATTTCCCTAGAGGAAATAAATCCCCATAGAGAACTGGGAAATAGCATATTTATATTGACAAGAAATCCTTGTATTTCTTTGCTAAGAATGTATAATATATAGTTTTAATGACCTATCTTTTTTTCATTATATTTTAATGCTTAATTCTAAATTTAGCACCGCACACTATGACATAATGGTCAAAAGTGATTGAGTCATCACAGGAAGATAGATAGATACTTACTGATAATGCCTTTCTGTGAACCCAAAACAGAATGGATTGTTTCTCACTGCCATGGCGGTGAGAAGTCTAGTGTTCACTTTAGACCTTTGACCCATCATGCGGCTTTCCTTGGCGGTCCGTCGAGGCTGATCTCCCTTACAATTGATCAGATCCACGAGTGCCAGAAAAAGATCAACACGGACACAGTCTTGTAGAGCCACTAAGTGCCAAAATATTTCTAAACAAAGCCCAGCAGGCACACAACAATGAATCAACATTGAATAAATGAGCCGCGACACGAGAAAACCAACAAAGTGGTTGTACGCCCAGTGTAGACTCAGATCAGGCTGGGCATCCGCCCAGTCTGACCAGAATCTTCGCTGTATACATGGAGGTAGCTTAGACCCTTAGCTACCATTTAAGTGCTTAGCAAAGAGTCTGATCAGACTGGGCAGATGCCCAGGCTAATCTTAGTCTGCGCTGGGCGCACAACCACTTTGTTGGTTTTCTCATGTCGTGGCTCAAATGTTGGTTCAACATCAGTAAGTTGAATCAATATTGAATGTTGATTCAACGTCAGTACATTGAATTAATGTCAATTAAATGTTGATTTAAAGTTGTTTGCACAGGGTGAGGTCAAATTCTATTTTGTGACCACATCTGCGTGCTGACTGAAGACATCCAGTCTTAATGCTCATACAAGTCCAAACGTCCTAATAATCCTGAAAATGAGTGAAATGCTTAACGTATTGATATGGTGGTCCTCAGTAAGATTTCTTGCTAACGGTGAGGCAAGTGTTTTGTGAAAGCTTATACTTGTTGATTATATTGTTAGTCTATGTCTCCTTCTGATTAGCTAATTAAAAAATTCGGATTACTTACGCAAACAAAACACATTTGGATAATCAACATTCCAAACATTCTGTCCTGTGCATGTGAACACCTTTTCATCCACCCCATCACCATAAATATATCCAGTTCTGCATGTTGAAGTGCATATAAAACCATTTGCATTTGGTGTACAGCTCCTCATTGCATTGCTGTCTGGGTATAGAGTATCCTCAAAACAGACGTCCGCTGAAAAAATAATAATGATTTAAGGAAAGACTTCTATATAACAAGACAGTGTCTGTAAAACACTATGCCTCCTACCATCATCTTGCCTCTCAAAAAAGTCCTGATCAAAAAAGGGACATAACTAAGCAAATATACTGATAGGATTTAAAAATGCAATAACATTTTTCTCATCTCATTTTTATTGTTGTTTCAACTTTGTCTGTTTAGCAGTTACAATGTTAAATAGTGACAGAGCAATCAAATTAAGATGGACATGCCTATGAGTTATGTCAAAAACGCATAAAATTAGAAAATCACACTGGAAGTATAGGCTGAAGTGTTAGATGGTGACAGAGCAATTAAATTAAGGTGGACATGCCGATGAATAGTGTAAAAAAACGCATGAAATTAGAAAATCACACCGGAAATATGGTCTGAAATTCCAGGTCTGCAAAATTCTCTGAGACTGATGATTTCTCAACATCATTATTCTGTAAGTTCTTACTAGCATGACGGCTACCAAATCTGAAATGAGCTGTGACACAACAAAACCAACAAAGTGGCATGTGTGCCCAGCTAAGACTCAGATCAGCCTGGGCATCTGCCCAGTCTGATCAGAGTCTTCCCTGTCAGCATAGAGCTAGACTCAGACCCTTAGCTACCCTTTAAGTGCAAAGCCAAGACTCTATTCACACACACACACGCCACTTTGATGGTTTTGTTGTGTCACTTTTGTTCCTACAGCATCATTATTGCATACTCCAGGTAATGCTATTTCTACTGTGTGAGACAACTGAATCCGGCTGAAAACGATTTGAAACGCAACAACTATTGACAAGTCAGCTGCCAAATGAATGAATGAAGCTTGACATTAAGCAAAATCCAGTATTGTTTGATTAATCATTGGTAAGGTATGTTTTACAAAGAGACATTTTTCTGAAAATTATTGCATTTTCATTTTCTAGGGGGGCTAGGGGGAGGCTGGGTGCACAGGGGTCACAAAGAGTTGAACATTGATAGGAAAGGGGGGGGGGGTCATCAATATTCTACAAGTTATAAGGGTATAAAAATGGAGCAGAGACACCAAACTGCAGCTCAATCTTCCGAAGGGAAATAACTCGGAAAGTAAGAATGAGCGAGTTGTCATTCATGATTTATGTATGAGACAATTGTCATGATCTCTTCTGCATATCTGTCAAGTATCATGAAAATATTTCAAAAGGTATTCAAGTTATAGAAAAACAGGAAATCACACCTAAAACCATCAAGGGGAAATTACTCAAAACATAAGAAAGCAAGAGTTGTCATTCTTGTTCACAACACATCATCATGGCCTGTTCTACATATCTGTGAAGTATCATGAAAAGTTGAAAATATTTCAAAAGGTATTCAAATTATAGAGAGGACACGAAATCACACCTTAAACCATCAAGAGGAAATAACTCAAAAAGTAAGAGATGTCATTCTTATTCGCGACATATCATAAGGACCTGTTCTACATATCTGTAAAGTATCATGAAAATATTTCAAAGGGTATTCAAGTTACAGGGCAGAGCGTACAGGAATATCTGCCAAAAAATCACCAAAAGTACACTAGCAAGAGTTACCATTCTTGAAAGCGACACATTGTCATGACCTGTTCTACATTGTCATGACCTGCTCTACATAACTGTAAAGTATCATGAAAATATTCCAAAGGGTATTCAAGATATAGAGCGGACAAGAAAATGTTAATGGATGGACAGATGTACTGACAGATGGATGGAAGGACGGATGGAAGGATGCCAGTCTTATTCGATATCACTATATCCCCCAAACCTTTCTGTCGTGGGATAAAAAAGGAAACAATTTACATCTTAACCATCAAGAGGAAATAATTCAAAAAGTAAGAGTTGTCATTCTTAATTGAAACATATCATAAGGACCTGTTCTAAATATCTGTAAAGTATCATGAAAATATTTCAAAGGGTATTTATTCAAGTTACAGAGCTGGAGCGGACACCAATATCTGCCAAAAAATCACCTAAAGTACAATAGGAAGAGTTACCATCCTTGTATGCGACACATTGTCATGACCTGCTCTACATAACTTTTAAGTATCATGAAAATATTCAAAAGGGTATTCAAGACATAGAGCGGACAAATGTTAATGGATGGATGGATGTACGGATGGATGGAAGGACGCCAGTCTTATCCTACATCACTATATCCCCCAAACCTTTCGGTCGTGGGATAAAAAAGGAAACAATTTACGTCTTAACCTAAAACAATAGTAGCATTACACAGCTTCTTTTTAAGGTGAATGTCACAGTACACTTTCAGGGGAAGCAACTCAGCCATTTTCACTTTAACTTCCCTCGTCAACTGGGGACAGATCTTAAAGGAAAACTTTTCTCCTCTAGGAACAATTTCATTCCTCGTAAAGTAGGTCCTTTTACAAATGGCTTCGGTCTTCAAAGAAGCAAAAGGAAGTCTCAAAAGTTGTATCCCTTTGCAAAGATGATGGATTTCGATTGATTGATCGATTGATTTGTTGCCTTACATCCACAGTAAACAGTAGGAGTGTAACAATACATCGGAATATCGATGTATTGCAATAGTAACTCGGCCGATAGTACTGCATCGATAGTAAAGTGAGACATCGATGACTATCGCCGATAGTGTTTTGGACTATCGATAGTTTCGATAGTCTCCTACATTACAATTTTTTCAGATAATTTCCGCTGTTGCCTTCTTTCTTTAAAGCGAAAGTGAGCAGCAGACTGTTTGTACAAACATGGCTTCCGTTAGCCGACGTATGGCTGTATATTACGTCTGGGTTTTGCTTCCATACATCAAGAAATTTCACCTCTGGCGTCTGGCATACATTTGATAAGTGTTACATACGGCCGTTTGATGTTGTCCCGACGTATAAAACTCCCTACTGTCTATAAAACGTTAACACGTGTCATAATTAATCTGATATACAGAGCTCCAGATAAGGGGCATTTTGCGATTTTGATGCAAAGAAAATGGGTAAAACGCCTGCAGTCCCAAACTAATTCTTCAAGAACAACGTTACTCCCACCGATAAAAGGAATTGACGTATCATGAAAAAAAAAATTAAAAAAATGGAAGCGTCATTTTAGGCATAGGAGTTCTTTCCAATTCCAGAAAAATGAATTCGCTCAGCCGCAACTGATAATAGTCCAGTGCCGAAACAGGTCACAAAGATCAAAGCATTTCGATCAGCTTTTGATGTCAAAGATTTAGCCGCTAACGGCACGTGCCGCAAGGTTTACTTATTAACCAATATTCATGCAATTTCGGAACATGTGTTTATTATACCTTACGGTCCATAAGGTAGACTCGGCTCAGCCTGCATGTCCGCGGCGCCTAATCAGCGTACGCACACACATGTATCATGTATATACGAATAATTTGAAATATGATATTTAATTTGTTTAGCTGTGCAGTCCGGTTTTGGTACAGTATTTTCGCATGAAGCTATTCCGCTGAATACCGCTGGACAGACGAATTATATAATAATCAGAAGACAGTCATTTTATACGCATTTTCTGACCAGGCTGCGCAGATATTATTTCTGACTCGCCCGTACTTTTTTTGTCAAATCCTCTAACGATGTTCCCCAGGAGGCTCAGCTTAACGAATTCGTGGTTGCACACTCTAGGTGCTGAGTCTGTCTGTCCGTCCCATAGTATTCGAACACCACTCGGTCCAGCTACAAATGTCTCAATCGTAACACACAAGATAATCGAAAATTGTTTCTGCTGGACCGCGAATGTACGGTTATCTTTCTGAAACCATTTTTTTTTATGAGACAGCGTACATGTTTTCCCGTTTCAAGATTTACGATCCACGTGGTTATCAAGCAGACGATCTGCGCATGGCGTAATAAAATGGCAAGTCGCGTCTATATGCTATTTGTATATACTTTTTTCCGCGTTCACACTGCACAGACGTTTTCCGGTATCATGTTCAACGCTTTTCGAATATACGCAAAGTGCGTTCCCAGATAAGGCTGCGCTGACGTAATACGGTAGCAAAAGCTAAGCTAGTCGCATGTACACTTAGCCTCTTGCTCCATCAGACTACTGAGACTTGACAGCCGTTTTCCGCTGATGGCTGATCGGATTTTTTTTTTTTTCTATCTTACTTAATTTCAACAGTGCGAAAATAATGCATTCTGATCAGGTCTACGCTATTATTGAGCACAATACTGACGGCAGCGTTGATGTGCAATAACCTGATCGTTTATGGGTCAGACATTGTAGAGATCAAAAGAGCCGCTATAAAGTGACTATAATTGTCACGTGCAGTGTATCCATGAGACGGGTATTAAAAGGTACCTGGTTGCATACACCGATAAATCAAATCAGCCTGCGCAAACCGGTCTTTCCTGTTCACATCTAACAGTAATCATGAGCTCTGTACCTAGAGACAACTAAATATATTCACGCGCTCCATTAACAGTGCGGCTCATTTCTCCCAGTGGTAATGGACGGGAGTTTACCGTTAATAGGCAACCGCAGAAACTTGTTAAATCCTCAGTTTTCAGAATCCTCAGGATTTATGGTTTGTACATACAAACAGAACAGAACAAAACTTTATTCATGTAGGTAAACATGTCTGGTCGCACATAGGTGACATATGATATTTATACCAGTGGCAAGTAATATTTACGAAAAAATATTATTAACAAAAATGTTTTAGCTTCTTTCAGCTGATTGTTCAACATCTTCAGATGCACAAACCATTCAGGGAAGGCAAAATCTACTATAGACAGATAATGGTTCATGGCCCTGGAGAATTCAGTTGGCCATTAGAACACATTTGATCTCTTTGGCCAATCAGATGAAACTACAAATGATTGAAATGAAAGGTCTGAAATGTAGGGCTTTATGCATAAATATACCAAACCAGTGCACATTTGAAAAATAACTAGAAACTGTGTTTATGAAACACAATGATAGATTAAACTTTGCAGATGTTAACCTCTGTTGTACACATTTTATACACACAGAAAACAAAATGGGAATGATACCATATTCATTATTTCCTCCTTAAAACAACAATATATTTTTCAAACAATAGTATCGCAATAGTATTGCAATAGTAGTCCACAATAGTAATAGTATCGCAATGGTACTTCTTGCAATGTCAATACTATCGCAATAGTCATTTTTGGACTATCGTTACATCCCTAGTAAACAGCTATGGTCATGTCGGGACGGTCAGTTAACCCAAACGCACTATTCCTGGGCAGGTTTAGACCTCCTAAGCGGTTAACCAGTACTAAGTGCACATACTTTCGCCAGTAACTGACAACTGCCCTTCTTGAAGGAGAAACGAAAGTATGTGGCCAGACTGGGTTTTGAACCCAGGTGCCCTACCGATTACACTACCCGGCCCGGCGACCGGGTATGGAACCCAGGACCTCTGACTTATAAGTCAGGTGCCCTACCAACTGTGCTACGCGGCCCAGCAATGATGATGGAAACTAGAAATGTGTCCATACGACACGGATGCCCCTGCCTAGTGCCCTAAGTAAGATGGCGCCTTGTTTAAGGTAAAGGCACTTGTAGCATAACTAGGTTCACAAAGGCACACTTCTGTGGTACATGTTTTATTGTTTTCCTTGGGCAGATGTATTGTGCTTCTTGGAGAAGTACATGGGGGGGGGGGGAGGGGCCCTTGGAGATGGGATGTCGTGACTGATATGTGATGATATTCTGTATCTTATGGCAGAAATGGATGCCATGCAACTTTCCAAAAGAAATAGCCCGGAAACAAGTAGCTTTTCAAAAACTAACAAACGGACACCATTATTGTATGAAATGAAGTTGAAAAAGGGCCATAACTCCCACAATAATTGACGGATTTTACCAAACATTGAACTTGACCTGTATTTTATGATTATATACCTGTGTATAAAATATGAATTCAATACACCAATGCTTTCAAAAGATAATGAACGGAAACCAGTTTTTCATACAAAATGAAGTCGAAAAAGGGCCATAACTCCCACAATAATCGACGGATTTTGTCCAACATCAAACTTGACCTGTATTTTATGATTATATACCTGTGTATAAAATATGAATTCAATACACCAATGTTTCTAAAAGATATCGAACGGAAACCATTTCTTCATAGAAACAGAAGTCGAAAAAGGGCCATAACTCCCACAATAATAGCCGGATTTTACCCAACATCAAACTTGACCTGTATTTTATGATTATATACCTGTGTATAAAATATGAATTCAATACACCCATGCTTTCAAAAGATATCGAAAGGAAACCATTTTTTCATACAAAATAAAGTCGAAAAAGGGCCATAACTCCCACAATAATCAACGGATTTTGCCAAACATCGAACTTGACCTGTATTTTATGATTATATACCTGTGTATAAAATATGAATTCAATACACAAATGCTTTCAAAAGATATCAAACGGAAACCATTTCTTCAAAGAAACAGAAGTCGAAAAAGGGCCATAACTCCAACAATAATTGACAGATTTTACCCAACATCGAACTTGACCTGTATTTTATGATTATATACCTGTGTATAAAATATGAATTCAATACACCAATGCTTTCAAAAGATATTGAACGGAAACCAGTTTTTCATAGAAACAGAAGTCGAAAAAGGGCCATAACTCCCACAATAATAGCCGGATTTTACCCAACATCGAACTTGACCTGTATTTTATGATTATATAGCAGTGTATGAAATATGAATTCAATACACCAATGCTTTCAAAAGATATTGAACAGAAACCATTTCGTACGTACGCTACGTACGTACGCTACGTACATATGTACGGACAGGGGTGATACTATATGCCCCCCGATTTTAAATGGTGGGGGCATAAAAATGGAAGTGTACCCATTCACATTAATATATTTTGGATACAAAGCTATTGTATCATGGTGCAAACTGTGACTAAACCAGTAGGAATATCACTCAAATGAGCATTAAATGCCAGTTTGCCTTATATTCCCTTTGCACTTTGGTCTCAGTAAAATGCAGTTCACAATACCTTTCTATGAGCCCCATACACAGCGTACCATAAAAAATCTAAGTATTGGGACAGACAGGTCTGAGCAAACAGTGCAGACCCAGATCAGACTGCTCCTACAGAGCAGTCTGATCAGGGTATGCACTCTTTGCCATTCCATCCGCATCTTTTGCAAAAACTAATCTGTTTCTAAGATAAATACTCAAATAATATTAGGTGTCTGAATTTTTAGAATTTTTATGGTAATGAAAGGACTGGACAGTACCTTTAAAGGTAACCAAGAATGAGCAATAGGCTGCTGTTTCAAACTCATTCTTTGCAGTAACATCAATTCGAACATATGTTCCTATATAGTCTACTGACACCGTCACCATCTCTTGGCTAAATGTCAACGTTCCATCTGAGCTAGAGCTAACATGTTGAGTTATGTTGTAAGTTTCCGGTGATACACTTGTGACAGGCAGCTCCCAGTTGTTTGGACAAGAAAGGCTTGGTATATTTGTCCTGTCTGTAGAATAAAGAACATGAGCATATAAGCAGAGACTGGCATTTTAAGTGAGCTCTCCATATCTCAATGTGGAAATTCATCTCAAACTGCTGGATCCATGACATTTCATCTAAAACCATTTTGTCTAAATGCCATTTCATCTAAACGCCATTTTGTCTAAAAATCATTTGGTCTAAAAGCCAATTAGTCTAATGACCATTTCGTCTAATAACCATTTCGTCTAATAGACATTTCGTTGTATACCGCAATTCGTCTAAATTTCATCTAAAAATGTCTAAACACGTCTAAAATTCGTCTAAATTTCGTCTAAAACGTAATTTATATGGCAAATATTTTTGGAACATCAGTTTTATTCACATATCAATTCAAATGTCCTGTAGTTCAGTAGCTCAAGTTATAGCCAATCCCACTCAGGTAACCAAGCACAATGCCATGTTTTGTATATAGTTGACAGAAGTGTACTGGTGCTATAGAGAAGGTTCCGTCACCATACCATAGTGTACTCTTGGCCAAATACTTAAAACCTGAATCATTGCCAAGAATAATGACCTGAATCTTTTCATCTGAATCAATAGTTGTGCTTTCCCCTTTAGCAGTCTTACAAAATGACAAGTCCAGGTCATGGAGACTTTTCGGCAACTCTGGTAGTTGCCTTCTACGCTGTCTTTGGATTTTTCTTTCAGGTGCGACATTTCGTCTAAAAAAAATTAAATTATTTTTTTACCAAATGTCGCACCTGGCTGATTTTTTTGACGAATTGTCCAATAGACAAATTGTCCATTCAACGAAATGTCTATTGAACAAAATGTCATTTAGACGAAATGGTCGTTAGACGAAATGGCCTTTAGACAAAATGACAATTAGACGAAATGGGTTTAGACGAAATGTCCTGCACCCCAAACTACTGACATCTGAAAGTAAATTTTCTGGTCCCACAAAATTTACTTGAGACACCAGTAGTTTGAGATATCTGGAGTTGAAATGTATAGAAAATTAGAAAATGTGTCCAAACTATATTCTTTGATATAAGAAGGTACTTTGAGATATCAATGTTTGAGATAACAAGAGTCAACTGTATGCCCCGACTAGTGCCACTGCCTACTGAGACCAATTTAAATACAAACTTTAGTATTGGTCCAATGTTTATATTGGATAAATATTTGGAGAATCAACTCCAGTATAAGACCTAGCTGCTCCCTTATATGAAAACTAACTTACGACATCTGTTATATACATTTAACAAATTTCAGAGTAAGTGACCTTGACCTAAGGTAAGCAGCAGCAATGCCAGTTATGTCAACCAATCTAGTGCAACCTAGAAGTAACTGCTGTTGTTGGTTTTTCAATTCTCGTAACATCATTCCCCAAGTGGCTCAGCGGTATGTAACCATAGTTGCAAACACCTGGCACTGAGTATCCGTCCATTCTAGAAGTAAATCCGCTGTAAAACACTTATATTTGGTCAGCATTTATTTAGGCAACATTGGTAGATAGATAGAAAATAGCCAAATGGAAATGCAGCCAATTTAAATTCAAAACTTTATTTCTTGTACTATGCTTATCTTATCAGTCAAAGCAACCTCAGTTAATCACCTCCAGAAAGTCTTTAACTCTTTCGCTACCAAAAAGCAGACGACAAAATTTACGTCTGCAAAAATTAAAAAAATGCCTTGTCCAAGACTTTTTATATTGAGAATTCAAAGACTAGAGGGCAAACAGTGTAGATCTATATGAGGCGGCTCATTATTAGCTGCCTCATCAGGATCTACGCTGTTTGCAAATTTTGCTAATTGCGTCACTGGGGCTTAAAGAGTTAAACAACTAGAAATGTTTTTCAAAAAAAACTGATGTCCCGCCACCAGCCCATTTCCCATCCCCTCTATTGAATAAAAGCATCGCAAACGACTGCGTAATACCCCGTCACTGCAAACCTTTTTCACACACCGATTTTTCCAGATTTATGCATGTATATAGCCGGGGGCAGGGGAGATAACGCCCATGGGGTAAATTTGAGCATCACAGGAGGCTTTCAGCACTCTGATCATTTGCTGAAAGTTTCAGAAAAATTGCTTCAAACTGATTTTATATGGAATTTTTCATGATTTTATACATGTTATAGTCCCAGGGCAGGGGCAGATAACCCCCAATGATAAAATTTTGGTGCTCATAAAAAAGCTTTTGTTACTTCGATCATGTTTGTGAAGTTTCATCATGATACTCAAAATAGTAAAGGAACTAGAGGCCAGAAACCATTTTTTGTACATTGACAAGTGCTATAACTCTGTCAGAAATTAACGAAATTTGCCCATTAGGAAACCCAAGCGAGACCTTCTCGGAACAAATGCATATGCAAAATTTGAAGGAAATCCATTAATAAATACTTAAGGTATCGAACGGAAGCGAATTGCGGACGGACAGACAGACGAACAGACGTACGTACTACGGACGGACGGATGGACAGACACACCGACCGCCAACGTGAAAACATAATACCCCGCCACTAAGATGTGGCAGGGTATAATAACGTGTGGCGGGGTATAATAAAAAGCCTGTACAAGTAAAATATCTAGGCAAGTTTAAAGAAAATCCACCCACTGGTTCTTAAGATATCCTACATAGATGACTATGACCTTGAAAATGAGGTCAAGGTCACCAAAATCTAATCAGCTCTGAAACATGTCCCAATGATGTATCCATGCAAGTTTGGTGAAATTCCATTCATTGATTCAGGAGATACAGTGGGTAAAAGAAATTGTCATCTAAGTCCTCCAGTGACCTTTAAAATGAGGTCAAGGTCACCAAAATCTAATCAGCTCTTAAACTTGTCCCAATAATGTATCCATGCAAGTTTGGTGGAACTTCATCCATTGGTTCAGGAGATATAGTGGGTACAAGAAATTGTCATCCAAGTCCTCCAGTGACCTTGAAATTGAGGCCAAGGTCACCAAAATCTAATCAGCTCTTAAACTTGCCCCAATGATGTATCCATGCAAGTTTGGTGAAACTTCATTGATTGGTCCAAGAGATATGGCGCACACAAGAAACTGTCATGCCGATGCTGACGCCGACGCTCGGGATCTGCACTGAAAACAATATGTCCCCCCCCCCTCCCCTTTCACCTTTGGTGGGGGGACATAATAAATGTCCCCCCCCCCCTCACCTTTAGTGGGGGGACATAATAAAGAGGTTAGTGACCCTGCTTTTCACACCTAGTAAGGCATGCCACACAGTGGTCTTTTGCTCACTGTTTCTTTTGTCTAATTGCTACATTCTGATGCAACACAAACAGCAATTTCACACTTGTTGAAATAAATCAGAAACAACCCAAAAATTAATTTAATCATAGCAATACACACTGCATTTACCGTCATAATTGTAGAATGAGATTAGATAATTATCAAATAAATTTCTGATATAAACAGCTGACAAATGACTGAACCTACAGCAGAAATCCCTTTGGACAGACCCTCGGGGCTAGGTGTGTGCAACTATCGTTACATACTTCTGAGCTACATGGGGAACAACGTTAGGAGAACTGAAACAGAACAGAACAACAGAAATCCCTCCCACTCACTTTGTTTTTTCCTAGAAGCCATAAATTCACAAAAAAAACAAGAGGGCCATGAGGTCCTTAATCGCTCACCTGAGTATGGCGGCCATGTAGGTCATGTAACCTGAGCTGTTTCAATAAATTTTCATTCCCTCAGCCCCTGGAGGCTCTATATGAAATTTGGTTCCAATTGGCCCAGTGGCTTTGAGATGTTTGAAACTGTCAAAATATAAGTCCTGAGAAAAAGGTCAAAAAATGACCATGACCGCTTTTACTCATAAATCTTCATGTACTCATTTAGACTACTGTACATACCATTTTTTAGGCCAAAATCTTCAAAACTTTGCATGAAATCTAACGTTCTAGCATTTTCCCATATTTGACCTTTTCCGTAAAAAAGGTCAAGGTCAACATAAAGTCATCATTTGAACAATCTTGGTAGTATTTGAGTACTCAATGCTACATACAAAGTTTCAAGGTCATCAGTCAAGAGATTTGGGTGAAGAAGATTTTAAAAGGTTTTTACCATATACATGCATGGGCATAGCAGCCATGTTGGTCAGGTGATCCTAATCATTTGAACAAATTTTGGTTCTCTCAAGCCCAGGAGGCTCTATGAAATTTAGTTAGAATTTGCAGTTGCTTTTTAAGGAAATATTTGAAATTGTTGAAATATGACAGACCTTGGGTCAAGGGTCAAAGAATGACCTTGACCTCTTAAAATCACAAATCTTCATGTACTCATTAAGATGACGATATAAACCAATTTTTAGCCCAAAATATTCAACATTTCCATACTTTCCATAAAATTTAAAGTCCTATCATTTTTCCACATAAAACCATCTGAAAGCAAATTTGACCTTGCTGTATAAAATGGTCATAGTCAACATAAGGTCATCATTTGAAAAATCTTGGTAGTACTTAGGTACCCAATGCTACATACCAAGTTTCAAGGCCATTGGAATATTGGTTCTGGAGAGTAAGATGTTTAAAGGTTTTTACCATATATAGGATTGGCGGGCATGTTGGCCATGTGACCCAGATGTCTTGAATAATATGTTCCCGAAGCCCTTGGAGCTCTGTGTGAAATTTGGTTACAATCTACCCAGTAGTTTCAGAGGAGAAATCATTTGAAATTGTGGATAGACAGACAGACAACAAACAATGGACGACAATGGATGACAGAGCCTGCATATACTATAAGCTCCCCTTCAGCCGCCGTCTCAGGTGAGCTAAAAATCCCCCAAAATAAAAATCTGCCAAACGGTCAATTTATGAAAACTGTCAAATTTTGCTTTTGCCAAATATATATGTTTTACAGTAGCAGCATATCAAAATGGCTGGATTCAAACATAAGCAAAACAAATGTTTATGAATATGACCTAGAATTTAGATCCAAATGAGTCAAATAATCTGATTGATTAATCTAGAAGTAAACCTAGCCAAACAGCATTAGGTTCCATCGACAGATATTTGCAATATAAACAGAGAACAAACTTAACAGAACATTGTAATTCACATACTTAAGTCTGTGACCTTGCCCTTAGGCCAGCAGCAGTATCTAGATGATGTTAACTAATGTGTATTAAGTTCCAGACCTTCAGATAAGGAGAGGTACTGAGGATAATTCATATTTTTTCTTGTTTCTCAATGAAAACAAATGTTGTGACCCCTCATTAGAACTGTCTTGGTGAGAGTTCTAATGAGGGGTCATATCATTTGTTTTAATGGAAAAACCAGAGGGCCAATGGCCCTATATCGCTCACCTGAGCACTGAGGTTACAGCAACAAAACACCATGCACAACAGCAATAAAAAGCACCATTTATGTAGAGGATAATATCACAAACATTTATGAAAAAAAGCTTTATCCCCCCTTAATGGCTTCTCAGAAGAAGATCTTTGGCTGCAATGGCAACCAATCAAAATCAGGTATTTGGGAAATATTCATATGGCTGGTAGAGGACTACTCCAGGAACATTTCTGTAAAGCTTTTGTCAAAATATCTGCAGTAACACAGAAATAAATAGCAAATGTCCAATTTCCCCATTATAAGTCTATGGAAACTTTAAGTTGCCATAGCAACGAATTCACACGGGCAATGATAATATAAAACATACTTTAGGTAGGGGCAATGTTATTAATATGTATGCGAAGTATCAGCTTCATCCCCCTCATGGCTTCATTTTCCCCATAATAAGTCAATAGAAACTATAAGTTGCCATAGCAACCAAAGGTCTTATGGGATTGGAAGATAAAGAATAAAATTTATGTAAAGGCTACTGTCATCGACACGTTTGCACAATATCAGCTTCGTCCCCCATATGGCTTCTGAGCAGCAGATTTTTTCGAAAATTTACCCTATATTTTGCCATGGCAACCAATCAAATTCAGCAATTTGGAGAAAATTCATATGAATCGTAGAGGACTACTCAAGAAACATTTCTGTAGAAAAAGAATCTAAATAACTGCAGTTAGACAGCAAAAATTGCCAATTTCCATTTTCCCCATTATTAGTCAATGGAAACTCTTAGTTGCCATAGCAACCAAACTGCTGGAGCAATTGCCATGAAAAACAGTAATTCTATAAAGGCTAGTACTAAGGTTCTTTCTGTAAAGTTTGAACTTTATTGGCCACACAGTTTCTGCAGAGATGATTTTTTTAACATTTTTCTATTTTTAACTATTCCGTTGCAATGGCAACCAGCCAAATTGCGCAATTTGCATAAATTTAACATGGCTCGTTAAAGACTACTCAAGGTACATTACTATGATTACTTTGTCAAAATATCTGCAGTGGCATAGCAATAAATGAAAATTTTCCATTTTGCCATTATAAGTCAATGGCAACTTTAAGTTCCCATAGCAACCAAACTGCTATAGCAATTGCCAAGAAAAACAGTACTTTTATAGAGGCTAGTACTAATATCCTTCCAGTGAAGTTTGAGCTTTATTGGTTGTGTAGTTTCTGAGGAGATGATTTTTGAAAAAAATTTCTATTTTTAATCATTCGGTTGCCATGGCAACCAGCCAAACTGTGCAATTTACATGAATTTCATGTGGTTGATAGAGAACTACTCAAGGAACATTTCTGCAAAAGTTTTGTCAAAATATCTGCAGTGACATAGCAATAAATGCAAATTTTCAATTTTTCCCATACAAGTCAATGGAAACTTTAAGTTGCAATGGCAACCTAAGTTATGAAGCGATTTGGATAAAAAAACAGTATTACTGGTTCCCCCTGCCCATAGATGCTATATATGAAATTAGGTTACAATGGGCCTTGTAGTTTCAGAGGAGATGTCGTTTGAAAATGTTGACGGACAGACGGACAACGGATGCCTGCCTATACTATATGCTCACCTGTGAGCCTTCGGCTCAGGTGAGCTAATAAGGGAAATTATCCCTAAATTATCCCATTCTTATCTGGAGGACTGTGAACCGAGACTAAAACCAGGGGCCGTATTCATAAAGCCACTTAAGTGGTTGCTATGCGGTTGCTAAGGCTAAATATCTATAAAGGAGATACCCTACAACTATGAAATTTGGTCTGGAGGAACAGTCTTACAAAGACTGTTCCTCCAGACCAAATTTCATAGTTGTAGGGAATCTCCTTCAAAGAAATTTAGCCTGAGCAACAGCATAGCAACCACTTAAGTCATTTTATGAATACGGCCCCTGGTCTCATTAGAAGCTTCAATCAAAGAATCAAACATGAAAGTTTGAGTCTTCATCTTTCCAGACTAGATACTGCATAAAAAGATAGCAGATTTCCGAAAGGCTGCATTTTTGTTACGCCGTAACAACGTGACAATTGTAACAGGTGCCTTCTTCAGCTTTGAGCACAACTGGTTATATAAATAAATTTTGAACAGCAATTTTTGCTTGATGATGCAACTAAGGATAGTGTAAAAGATAGTGTAACAAGTGTGACTATAAAAAATGGCCCATTTCTGTTCTGAAACAACTGTGACATTTGTAAACAGTGTATTTTACCTTAGAAAAAGAGTTTCATTGTGAAACAAACTGAGACAAACTGTGACTAAAACAATCTATGGCTAAAATATTTCTTGGTGATAAAGCCAAAAAAAGCGTGACGAGTGTAACAAGTGTGACAATGAAAAAAAAATGGCCCATCCCTAGTTTAAGTCACAGTTTGTCTCAGTTTATTTCACAATGAAACTCTTTTTCTCATTTAAAATACACTGTCTACAAATGTCACAGTTGTTTCAGACCATGGATGGGCCAATTTTTTTCATTGTCCCACTTGTTACACTTGTTGCGCTTTTTTTTGGCTGTCTCCCCAAAAAATATTTTCAGCATAAATGTTTTAGGCCCGATTTCACGTCGCATTTAAAACGCATATTAAGCCTTACTTGACTGTTTTCCCACAGGTAAAATACAAAATGCATTTCACGTGCGTCAACTAATTTAAAATACATACTAAACGGTGTTCCAACTTAGTACGCCGTTATCGGAGAACTAACTTTTTGTAAACACATTTCAGTCAAAATATGAAGACAATGACTATACAAAAATTATATATATATTCCAATAAAACCTATCATATCAACACCAGTCATAATACGATCCATACCAGTCCGTTTGAATGCAATCATTTGAACTGCCCATGCCAGACCGCTGATCGGACTGGCATAGCGTGTATAACGGATTGTTTTTAAACTTAACTTGCATGGATCGTATGGCAACGTAATATGATCCATAGCAGACTGTTTAAGATCAATCATTTGAACGCCCAGGCCAGTCCTCTGATCGGACTGGCATTGAGCGTATAAAGAATTGCTCTAAAATATAACTGGCATGGATCGTAGCGCTACTGATGAGTGGAACTGTTATTTATTTTTTTTTTTTTTTGAAATGGGGTGCGGGGGTAGGGCCTCAATGATGCTGCAGATTTTGATTCTTTAATGAAAAGGATAACGCCCTTCACGGTCGATAGATAAACAGACACAGCTGACAGAGGTCATAAGGTCATAATGCAACCCCGCTCCAGCAACTGTTGGTACCATTTGTATTTTTCTTTGGCTATGGGGTAGTTTCCTCCTGACGGGCATTAGTGCCTTAACAGCAAAAAGTATTTGTCTAGAAAACGTGCTTATAAAACCCTTTCAAAAATCCTTTAAGCGGTTTTACAGATATTTTGTTTACAAGATTTCCCAGATCGGAAGGGGGCATAACTCAACCCAGTAAGACATAACTCAAAAACTTATTTGGACATTTACAGTTTGAACTGCTAACGTGTACCCAAACATCCAAACCTGAGCGGTTTCTTCAAATATTTTTTTCACAATCTTATTCCTGAAGTTGAAAGAAAGAGAATAACCCAAATAGTTAAAATACACTCAAATAAGTCAGATCATCTGTATCTTGATTTGTATTTGTATGTCAAATATATGATATACTGAGGAAATGCTTACGTCAGAATCTGACTAACATACTCGGGGCCAAAAACAATGGTCTGCTTATTCTAATTCCATTCAAAAATCAAGATCCTAGCATAAGCCGCTGTTAATTTCACAGCTGCCCACAAAACATTGTAGACGGACAGGCAGACAGATGGACAGACGGTCGGGTCCAAACCAATTTGTTTTTTCAAAATAAATCCATTTATTTTTTTCTATTTTCTGCTAATATACGTTTTACCTATATCATTGACTAATTCAGCATGTGAAATCGGAATAAAAATAGTACACGTACTAAGTTAGTATACATATTAGTTAGGCGGTGACTAGCGTTAGTCATTGACTAAATTAACTCGTTGACGTGAAATCGGGCCTTAGTCACAGTTTGTCTCAGTTTGTTTCACAATGAAACTCTTTTTCTCTTTTAAAATACATTGTCTACAAATGTCACAGTTGTTGCAGACCAAGGATGGGCCAATTTTTTTCATTGTCACACTTGTTACACTTGTCGCGCTTTTTTTGGCTGTCTCACCAAAAAAGATTTTCAGCATAAATGTTTTAGTCACAGTTTGTCTCAATTTGTTTCACAATGAAACTCTTTTTCTCATTTAAAATACATTGTCTACAAATGTCACAGTTGTTGCAGACCAGGGATGGGCCAATTTTTTTCAATGTCACACTCGTTACACTTGTCGCGCTTTTTTTTTCAGTTTCATCAAGAAATATTGGTAAGATATATATCTGGCTGCACTAAGACAGAGAATTTGTTTTTCTATTTTGAGCCGCTCTCTATAATATATTGTGCTGATATTAGCAAAGAAAACAAAGTATTTGTTACAGTTGTCACGTTGTTACAGCGCGACGAGACGTGCCCCCTCGGAAATGCGCTATCTTTTTGTGCAATATATGTTCCAGACGGTAGGCTATCAACTATTACTGCAAGTGAACAGATGTATATGATGTCCTAATGTTCAGGGTCTTCAGGCCAAACAAACTAGCAGAAACTTAAATCCTCGTGAAAACGAAGATTTTGTAAAGGACTAAGAAGGAAAATCAACATAACAGTGAATTTTAACCCTTAAAGCGCCAAAAAATAAAATTGTTGAATTGGCAAACAGTGTAGATCCAGATGAGGTGGCTCATAATGAGCCACCTCATCTGAATCTACACTGTTTGCCCTGTAGTGTTCGAATGCTCAATATGATATCGCTTGGACAAAAACACTTTTTGAAATTCTGCAGACGTAAATTTTGTTGTCTGCTTTTTGGCGCTTTAAGGGTTAATATCCATGAGCTAGACCCAGAGAAAATAAATACTGAGACATAGAAATTGCCTTATATTACTTTGCAGTTAAGTTTAGTCTCGAAGATTTAGTCTCAAATTTAAAGCTACTCACTTGTAATGCAATGCCTTTTTATGAGCTTGTAGTTTACAGCATTATAAAACACAGTATTAGATGACTTGAAAATAATTATTTGTTTGATAAAATTTGAAGTTTCTGTTTAAAAGGTTTTGGTTTGTGCTGTCACTGAAAAATTGGTGGAGCATGGCATACACTGTGTGCCATGCTCCAATACCAACAACATCATAGATCTTTACCATAGCAACTAAGAATCCATGTAGATGTCAATGTGACGTCAAGATATCATTTTGCAAAGGTACTAAGCACAACAGTTGGTTATTCCATAGTTGCTATGGTAGCTGATATATGACATAATCTTGCTTATAATTCCAGAGGAGCATGGCATACATGTATGCCATGAATTATGATGTTAATATATGCAACTAAACTTTGGGAAAAGTCACTAATTATGTTTCCAGTTTCATTTGATATTCTTTCAATAATCTAAATAATAACATTTAAGATGTTATAAAGCCTAATGTTATTTACTGAAGAGGTTACTGACTGACTTCATAGATTTCAATCAAATTTCTTTCAGTCTTTATAGTATGAAACTATATCATCTGGGATGCTATATGTTTGGGGTGCTAAAGCTAACATTCTGGCATAATTTGTTCACTAAATTAACAGACCCATTATACATATCCTTGTTATTATTTGTATTTTCTTTGTTTGCTTTTGTCTTTTCAAAATGTAAAAAAAAGTATATTGAGGGCCTCCTGGAAGACTAGCTTTATTCGTACATGTATGTATGTGCTAACTGTTGTAACCCTTGTTAAATGAAGTCTTAACTTACTTACAGTCAACTCTCGATATCTCAAAGTCGAAATGCATTCCGAACTTCTGATATCTCAAAGTAAATTTTCTGGTTCCAGAAAATTTACTTTGATATATCAGTAGTTTGACTTAAAAGTAGTTGAAATCTTAATCAAAATATGAAATGTGTCCAAACTATATTCTTTGATATAAAAGGGTACTTTGAGATATATCAGTGTTCGAGATAATCGAGAGTTGACTGTACTTACTTTTTTCTTGTTACTATCTATTTACCTATGACTTGTATCTCCACTGCGGCTGTCTCCGTATTCCCATCATAATCAGTGGCTGTGTATGTAACCGTCATACTTCCCGCTATAATGTCGCTAGACTGTATACCATGAGAGACTTGAGTCTGTTTTACCCCAAAGTTATCTCGGTAGTCTGGTGCATTGATATTTGCCATTTCCATTCTATCTCTGTAAACAATCTCCGTAGGAAGATTCAAGATTTCTGGCTTTGTCAGGTCTGTCAACAAAATTATAAAGGAATACTTGGTTAACCCTTAATGCACCAAAAAGCAGACAACAAAATTTACGTCTGCAGAAATTTCAAAAAATGTTTTATCCAAGCTATATCATATTGAGAATTCAAAGACTATAGTGCAAACAGTGTAGATCCAGATGAGGTGACTCATCATGAGCCACCTCATCTGGACCTACACTGTTTGCGAATTCAACAATTTTTCACTTTTGGCGCTTTAAGGGTTAAATCCCAAGGAACATATTGTATTTATATGATTATAAAACAGTTTTTTTTCTCTGCACTACAATCCCAAAAATCTAGATCTGTCTTATTAGATGGATGTAGATATTTGGGGTGTTCTGAAGGGAAAGAAAACCCTCTTTGAAACCTTCTAGCAAGATAAAACCCCAACTCATAGCAACATAAAGTCAGTACCGTAATTCCAGAAAAACATTTACCGATAGAACTTATCTACATGTTTACAATAAATATGACTTGGTATCACTGTATTCAGTTACAAGATGGTTTTTTTTGTTTGTTTTTTTTGTTTTTTCCATCTCTAAAATATCTCCAAAGATATATGCCATATGAAATTCTTCCACGGGATAGGCTTTCATATCTAAAACAATCCCAAAAATCAAGACCTGTATCGTATGACAGATCTACATTTTGGGATTGTTTTGGAAAGAAAAACCCGCTGTCTGAAGAAATACGGTATTCTTAAACAATAAAAATAGTTTCTATGCTTGAGAAAAAATAAATGAACAATGCAATGAACATTTTCAATTGTGGGCTTTATCTGACCAGAACCTTCATGATTTCATGATTATCTTCATTTTCTTGATGCTTGAATATTCAAGAATATTTATGAGTGAGTATTCTAGACTACTCATGAATATTCAAGAACTTGGGTGCCTTACCATATGTTCTGACATATCATAATAGCTTAGCTATTATATCATATCAAAACATTTATAATATCAACTCAGCCGAAATATAGTTCCAGGAGCAGTCTAACTTATACCGTTTGCTCTGTCTCAGTTCTTCCAAAAGGGGTTGGATCAGTGTGTGCACTGTTGGCTAGTTTGCAAATTCTTTTGGTGCAGGTTGATCTGAGCTATATATTTCATTCTGAGACTTTAAATTGGTGTAACATCTATTTGCATATTTGAGTACTGCCCCTGGGAGCTTTGAGTCTGTCCCCATAGCAAAATTGTTTCAAATCATGTGTTGTAAATTGCCCTAAATATTTGTACACTTCAATCATTTAACTGGCTCAGTCATTATTTCAGTAAATGTTTTATAAACCTGTCAGCTAACATTGTAGACCTTGATCAGACTGCTCCTTGGAGCAGTCTGATCTTGGGTCTACCCTGTTTGCTCTCGCCTTACTATCAAACTACATGTTTTAGGGGGAAATACAGTAGATCCTGAAAATGTATGTATGTATGCATGTACATACGTACGTACATATATATGTACGTACATACTCATGCATGCATGCAGGCAGGCACACACATACTTACGTATGTACGTATGTATGTATGTAAGAATATTTGACCATGAAGCATCATTGAATAAACTCTTTTCACGACTTCTTTTCACAACTGCAGTTCAGATCAGGCACTGTGTTTAAAATCATCCTACTGTACTCACCAACACATACCTGTAGATTCCTTGCAAGATTATTTGACTATGAAGCATCACTGATTCACAAATGCAGTTTACAGCAGGCACAGTGTTTCAATTCAACATAAAAGTACTCACCTGCACATGCAGTTTAAAGCAGGCACAGATTGCAGGGAGATTTTTTGGCAAAATTATCTGACCATGAAGCACCACTGACTAAGCTTCATTTATAAATGAAGTTCAGAGCAGGCACAGAGTTCCATATTATCCTAGAAGTACTCACCTACACATACAGGCAGATTGCTTGCAAGATTATTTGAGCCGCGACACGAGAAAACAAAGTGGCATGTGCTCCCAGCCAAGATTCAGATCAGCCTGGGCAGCATCCAACCTGAACAGAGTCTTTGCTTTGCAGTTAAAATGTAGGGAAGGCTCTATGCTAATTCCATGCGGACAGCAAAAGACTCTGATCAGACTTTGCAGATGCCTAGGCTGATCTGAGTCTTGCTGGCTGCACATGCAATTTTGTTGGTTGTGTTGCGGCTCATTTGACTATGAACAACACCACTGACTAAACTCAGTTCACAAATTCAGTTCCAATCAAGCACCTGCTTCAAATCATGCTATAAGTAGTCATCTTCATATATAGGCAGATTGTTTGTAGGCAGATTCACAAACAGAGTTTAGATCAGGTACAGTTTCAAATCATCCTAAACGTACTTACCAGATGGTTTGCATGATTACCTGACCAGATCCTAAAAGTACTCTTCTACACATACATGCAGACTATGTCTAATTTTAAAGTACCATTGACTAAACTCTGCTCTCTACAGATCCGATCTGGTACAGAATTTCAAATCATCCTAAAAGTACCTATGCACACATGCAGTCTGATAGTTTGCAAGAATATCCGACCAAAGTTTCAAACACAGTTTAAATAAAAGCATTGCAAACGACTGCGTGATACCCCGCCACTGTAAACCTTTTTCACACACCGATTTGGGGGGGGGGGGGGGGGGGGGGGGGGAGAAGGGGACTCCCATGGGGTAAATTTGAGCATCACTGGAGGCTTTCATCACTCTGATCATTTGCTGAAAGTTTCAGAAAAATTGCTTCAAACTCTGATTTTATATGGCATTTTTCATGTTTTTATACATGTATATAGTCCCAAGGCAGGGGCAAATAACCCTCGATGATAAAATTTCTGTGCTCATAAAAAGCTTTTGTTACTTGGATCATGTTTGTGAAGTTTCATCATGATATACTCCATGTAGTAAAGGAACTAGAGGCCAGAAACCATTTTTTGTACACTGACAAGTGCCATAACTCTGTCAGAAATTAACAAAATTTGCCCATTAACAATCCCAAGCGAGACATTCCCGGTACAAATGCATATGCAAAATTTGATAAATAAGTTATCGAACGGAAACCAAGTGCGGACAGACGGACATACATACTACGGACAGACACACGGACAGCCAACGTGAAAACATAATACCCCGCCACTAACGTGTGGCGGGGTATAAAAAGTTCTAATCATGCACAGAGTGTCAAATCATCCTAAATGTACTCACCTACACATACCGGCAGACTGCTGGTAAGGGTATCTGACCAAGAAGCAATACTTAACTGTATTCACAAAGGAAGTTCAGAGTATGCACAGTGTCTCATATTATCCTAATAGTACTTACCCAAACAGACAAATTGTTTGGGAGATTATCTGACCATGAAGAATCACTAACTCTATCAGATCAGGCACAGTTTCAAATTATCCTGACAATAGTACTCACCTACACATGTAGGCAGATTGCTTGCAAGATTATTCGACCATGAAGCACTGTTTGCATTTGTATCATATTCACAGGTGTATGTCAGGTCAGGAACTGGGGAATAGCCATCCCTGTTACAGGTGAAATATAGGGTTTTTCCAACTTCATAGTTCTCAACCACCTGTTCAGCCTCAGCTGGGGTACCAGGGTCACTACATTTCTGACCTGCAAAGTAAAAGGAAATGCTACATGAATTTGATAGTTTGTCATGTGACATAGAAGAAACTAGAAAAATTGTGTCTGTTAGACCCATGCAGAGCCTGTCAAAGGTCTGTGTACATCACCACATTGCCTCTTGTCAAGAAACACCATTAAGTCACATGTTGCATTATGTCTACAATATTTATGCAAATAATCAACTGAATTTTGTGAAAGGAAATGAATACACAAGTTCCATACCCTAAAAGTGCAACAAAAAAAAAAAGTTGTCCCCAATGACTCCATTCAGATGATTATAATACTCTCAAAATCAAATTGATCTTTATTAAAAGGCCATATGCATGTTTGCATTATGTTCTCAACATATGAGTCACGACACGAGAAAACCAACAATGTGGTTGTGCGTCCTGCATCCGCCCAGTCTGATCAGAGTCTTCGCTGTCGGCATGAAGGTAGCTTAGTCCCTTGGCTACACTTTAAATGCTTAGCAAAGGGTCTGCTCAGACTGGGTGGACGCCCAGGCTGATCTGAGTCTGCCCTGAGCGCACAACCACATTGTTGGTTTTCTCATGTCGCGGCTCAATTATGTAAAAAGTTTAAGAAGAATCCAATGAGCTTTGTGGAAGGAGTAGATGACACAAACTCAATACCCTATATTGCAAAAAGCTGCCCAAAATGACATCGTTCAAAAGGATGTAATTCTGTAAATATTAATTTAATCGCCATCAAAAAGCCGCATGCACATCTTCAATATGGCCAAAACATGAACAAAGTTGGAAATGACTCTACCAAAAACTGTAGGTGGGGTTGATTACAGAAACAGGGGTTCATGAACAGACAGACAGATATAGGGATAGGGACAGCTGGCCTGCTGGTCATTTCCGATGAAGTTCATCATTCTCCCAGGGTTTCTGCTTACTAAAGCTTGAAATTATGCAAAATCTTGTATTAGAAAAATTTCTGTACTTGCTTGACATCTCAATCCACACTGTTATCACAGAGCTCCAGATAAGAGGGGGTACTGAGGATAATTCAAAGATAATTTTTCTTATTTCTCAACAAAAACATATGTTGTGACCCCTCATTAGAACCGTCTCGACGAGACGGTTCTAATGATGGGTCACAAAATATGTTTTTGTGGAGAAATATGGCTAATTATCCCAAAATTATCTCTGTTACCCCTTCTTATCTGGAGCTCTGTATAATCATCATTTAAAATGAATCCTATGGAATTCAGTGTCTTGCCTGTCTGCATATTGTCACAAAACTGAGCTAAATCAGAAACCTCAACAACAATTTTACACCACTGACAATGCCTACACCAGGAAAACATTAGCTATGTCTTACTTCTGTGACTCAAATGCACAACAAAAATAATAATTTTCAGCTCCTGAGGTCAAAGCTTTTCTAGCCATTAAATCTGAAAACTGGCATGAAATTTTTGTTTCTTTTGACAAAAGAGTTCTTTGCCAATAAGCCTTATAATGTAACCGGTCCTGTATCTAAATGGGCAGAACAAAAATATTCTTAAAACTTGGTCACCTAAGATAATTACCAACAAGACGAGCTAAAAACGTTTTAACATTTAAACAGTTTGGTTTTACCAAAGACATAGCTGGAATGACAAACAGACTGTAGACCCAGATGAGGCGGCTCATCATGAGCCGCCTCATCTGGATCTACACTGTTAGCCCTTTAATTTTTGAATTCTCAATCTGATATAGCTTCAACAAAACATTTTTTAAATTTTGCAGATGTCTGCCTTTTAAGGTGCTTTGAGGGCTAAATGATTTACAGTATAAAAGTTCTTCCTGACCCACCTGAGCAGTCCAATGTACCATAGCTCCACCTGCCATTTTCTTTACACCTCACTATATGGTCGTTACTTTCGCTCTCTCCCTCCAATGTAAATCCAGCATCACAACTAAAGGTGAAAGCCCCATTATCAAGATGTTTATTGGATGCAGTAATTATGGCAGCTACTCTTCCCCCACTGGGCAGACTATTAACTGGTTCACCACAATCAATTTCTACAACATGAAATATCATAGCATATAAATGCTAATATGAAGCCTACTACACACAGAATAAGACAATTTTTGATTGTGTACCTTCATGTTCTCATGATGATGAGACATTTAATGCACATGGAATTATTCACTGGGTACCAATTAGCTTAACTGTGCTGTCGACCAAGCCAGTACTACGGTATACAAAATGGTTGGCAAACAAGAATTCTGTCATAAGTATTACCAATAATGGAAAATTGTTAATGGCTGTGAGCCAATGTTGTCGACAGTCTCACTGACAACTACTTTTATATGTTTGGTGATTGACTGGTTCGGTCGACAGAATACGTAGAAACTAGTGTTATTACTCAACATGCTACTGACTGGTAATTTTTTTAATTACTGTAAGAAAATAAATCTACTTGTATATATATTTGATTGTCTGTATGTGAGCATGATGACCAGACATTCATCAACTACTGACTGGTCAGAATTTTTTACTGTTTCTCTGCAAGTGATATATCACTCACTTAAATGTTATGCAAAATAGCATTAGCCTTAAATTGTGCTTTCTGGCACTTGTAACAGAAACATGTATATTACATTGGTTGCATAATAAAACACTTGTCTTGTAGAGATAACAGTCAAAATCATTGTGCCTTGGTGCTGTGCTGACAAAATGTTTTTTCATGAATCCAGTAATCCACGTGACCTCAGGACCACAGTTTTGACCAATGCCCACAAAGGCATGAACTAACAGTAAAAATGCTCTCTTAGCAGAACATAATGCAATTATACTGTTTTCATACTTCCAGTAGTAATGGTTCACAGACTGTGAGCTTTTGAAACTACATAGCACTGTGCCATGTCAATATAACTTGCACATGCGTCAGCACACTATTATGATATGCACTACTTTCAAGTTTCTTCATATTCTGTTCCTTGGTTGTCATGAGGTATTAACCCATTCCATTCGGGATACTCCTTTAGTGGTATCTGGGCAAACAGTTTTGATCCAGATCAGGCCCCACAAATGTGGGGCCTGATCTGAGATCCAAACTGTTTGTTGCCTAGACATCATTTCTACAAGACTTAGTTAGATCAATATTGTCAAAATATTTTTTGTTTTTGATACAGACAACAATTTCAGCAGACGACAAAAAATACCCAGAATGCAATGGGTTAATCATGAGCTGAACCAATGAAAATCAAATTATTTTTCAGATTATACAATAAGTTTTGGTTATTGTCTCAGATAACCCTGGTAACTCAGTAGGTTAAGAGGTGGCCTGCTGATCTAGTGGTCCCAAGTTTGAGTTTGGCTGGTGGCAGAAACCTTTTTAACTGTAAACTGGGTTCCAATGCACACAGCCTTTCATGGTCACCTCTCATTATTCTGATATGACTGAAATACCGTTGAAAAGGACGTAACATCACAAGTCCTCTATCCATTTTGTCGCCTCAGTTCACGGACGTCTTCATTACATTCCAGAATTTTTCTCTGTCTACCTCACTTTGGCTTGACTTTACCTGGACAAATGGCTACATCATCATCTCCAAATCTTATGACGCCATTCCAATAATGAGCCATGGCACAAGAAAACCAACAAAGTGGCATGTGCACCAAGTGAAGATTCAGATCAGCCTGGGCATCTCCCCCAGTCTTATCAGAGTCTTTGCTGTGCACCTAAAGGGTAGATTAAGTTCTAAGCAAGATCCATGCGGACAGCAAAGACTCCGATCAGACTGGGCAGATGCCCAGGTTGATCCAAGTCTTTGCTGGGTGTACATGCCACTTTGTTGGATGTGTCATTCCCAGCTCAAATTAACCCTTTGAAAGCCAAATATGAAATAGTTAAATGTGCGAACAGGGCAGATGCGGATGAGGTGGCTCATTATGAACCACCTCATCTGAATCTACACTGTTTCCATGCTAGTCTTTTAATTTTCAATAATATATAGCTTGCATGAAACATTTCTTTAAATTTTGCAGACTCTTAATTTTGTTGTCTGCATTTTTTGTCACTTCAAGAGTTAAATGGCTGTTTTTGTTCTGACTGTTTCAGTCCATATCCTTACCATTTTTATCCATATATCGACACTATGACATTAACTATAATTTCCTATTTTCTATCCATTCCGTTACATGAACATATAAAGACAATATGACCTGAACCTACCTGGATAATTAAATGCAAAAATCATTTCTAAATCTTAAGCGCCATTTTCATGATACAGATGACTGCATTTGTTTGAGTCTCAGTCGACCCAGGTCGACATATCTTTTCTCATCAAAAATTACCATCATTCAAAAATTCTAGTACTACATATAAGAAGGGGTTACAAGGATTATTAATTCATTGATATATTTTTTTTTATTTTTACGTAAAAACATATGTTGTGAAGCCCCTCATTAGAACCATCTCGGTGAGATGGTTTTAAGAATTTCAGTGATACACATAAGAAGAGGTAAGAAGAAGAATTTAGGGATTTTTTTTATATTTTTCCATAAAACGTATGTTGTGACCCTGCGTTAGAACTGTCTCATTGAGACAGTTCTAACGAGGTGTCACAACATATGTTTTTGCTGAGAAGTAAGAAAATATATCCCATAATTAACCTGACAACCCAACATTATCTGGAGCTCTGGAATTCTATGACAAACCCTTACCTGGACAAGTTGTGATGTCGTCTCCCCCAAACCTTGTGGTTCCACTGTCATAAATACACATTGCTGTTCTTGTTCTAGTTTCTGTTGCAGTCCACTGGCAGGTCAATGTAACTGTTTCTCCAAATGGAACTAAGGTTTTATCATAACTTCCTCTGTTAGGTGCCCCAGGAGTAGAGCATGTACGAGCTGTGAATGGTAATGATAAGCATAATGTGAAAAAGAAACTTAACACTTAAAGCACAAAAAAAATATATATGACAAATCTGACATCTGCAAAATTTCAACAAGAGCTCCACTGGGCAGGGGTTTAAAGTAGGAAAGGAAACAAGAGATGACAGAACTTTGTCAATATCAAATATTTACATGCTTGGTATATTTACTGAAAAGCCCTATAGTAAACCATTGGAACTTAATGTAGTTTACATCCCAATAATTACATTGAGACACGCAACATCAATGACGTCAAAATAAACAATGGCTCTCTACAATCTGACTGGAGGTCAGCGATGTCATGCCATCATGCATGCTGTTCTGCTGTTAGCAAACTGTGTGTACCTGTTTTACTGCTTCAATTCAGCTCTTATATAAGATTTTTCATGAAAGATTTGACTGAAACCAATGTAAACACTAGAAATGTTTTTCAGAGAAAAACTGATGTCCCCCCACCAGCCCATTTCCCATCCCCTCTAATGAATAAAAAGCCTGAACAAGTAAAATATCTAGACAAGTTTGGAGAAAATCCATCCACTGGTTCTTAAGATATCCTATATAGATGACTATAACGTTGAAAATGAGGTCAAGGTCACCAAAATCAAATCACCTCTTAAACTTGTCCAAATGATGTATCCATGCAAGTTTGGTGAAATTCCATCCATTGGTTCAGCAGATATAGTGGGTACAAGAAAATGTCATGTAAGTCCTCAGGTGACCTTGAATATGAGATCAAGGTCACCAAAATCTAATCAGCTCTTAAACTTGTCCCAATGATGTATACATGCAAGTTTGGTAAAATTCCATCCATTGGTTCAGGAGATTTTAGTGAGTACAAGAAATTGTCATCTAAGTCCTCCAGTCCTTGCAAATGAGGCCAAGGTTATCAAAATCTGACCAGCTTTTAAATTTGTCGCAATAATGTATCCCTGAAATTTTGGAGAAATTTCATTCATTGGTTCACGAGATATAGTGGTTAGAAAAAAATTGTCATCTAAGTCCTCCAATGACCTTGAAAATAAGGTCAAGGTCACCAAAATCTAAAAACCTCTTAAACTTGCCCCAATGATGTATCCATGCAAATTTGGTGAAATTCCATCCATTGATTCAAGAGATATCACTGGTACAAGAAATTTTCATCCAAGTCCTCCAGTGACCTTGAAAATGAGGTCAAGGTCACCAAAATCTAATCACCTCTTAAACTTGCCCCAATTATGTATCCATGCCAGTTTGGTGAAATTCCATCCATTGGTTCAGGAGATATAGTGGGTACAAGAAATTGTCATCTTTGTCCTTGAGTGACCTTGAAAATTAGGTCAAGGTCACCAAAATCTAATCACCTCTTAAACTTGTCCCAATTATGTATCCATGCCAGTTTGGTGAAATTCCATCCATTGGTTCAGGAGATATAGTGGGTACAAGAAATTGTCATCTATGTCCTCCAGTGACCTTGAAAATTAGGTCAAGGTCACCAAAATCTAATCAGCTCTTAAACTTGTCCCAATAATGTATCCATGCAAGTTTGGTGAAATTCCATCCATTGGTTCAGGAGATATAGTGGGTACAAGAAATTGTCATCTATGTCCACCAGTGACCTTGAAAATGAGGTCAAGGTCACCAAAATCTAATCAGCTCTTAAACTTGTCCCAATTATGTATCCATGCAAGTTTGGTGAAATTCCATCCATTGGTTCAAGAGATATCGCGGGTACAAGAAATCTGTCACAGGGACGCCGACGCCGACGCCCGGGATCCGCACTGAAAACAATATGTCCCCCCTCACCTTTGGTGGGGGGACATAATAAGCAATGAACTTAAGTTTTCTATTGTTTATTGAAGTGTAAAGTACATTGGATCACTACCAAAGTTTACATGAACCCCTTCGGAGTTGATTTACTTTGCACGTGACCCAATGTAGTTTCAACTTCGATAAACCTCAGAAAAATGAAATTCATTTTTTAAATATCATCAATAGTGAGGCAGATATGAAATGAGCCGCGACGCGAGAAAACCAACAATGTGGATGTGCGGACAGCGCAGACTCAGATCAGCCTGGGCATCCGCCCAGTCTGATCAGAGTCTTCGCTGTCCGCATGGAGGTAGCCTAGACCCTTAGCTACCCTTTAAGCTGTGAGCGAAGCGTCTGATTAGACTGGGCGGATGCCCAGGCTGATCTGAGTGTGCCCTGGGCGCACAACCACATTGTTGGTTTTCTCGCGTCGCGGTTCAAATCACAATAAAGGTTATACAAAAGGTCATAATCCTGTCAAAACTTCAAGTACAGTGTCTGCACATTGTCTGATAGTGCCGTATGTTTGTACAAGGTAAATCAAAATCTTAAACAGTGTAAAAGTTAGGAAGCAGGCATAATATCACAGCAAGAAATATACAAAGAGGGATGTTTACTTCAAAACTGGTTCTTTTTCTCTACACATCGTGTGATAGTGTTTTATATTTGTGTGAACTTCCATGAAGAAATCTTTAACAGTTTAATTAAAATATATGAGCGAACATTAAGCTTCTACAAAATTACTAAACGAAAAATACAAATGGGCATAAGTTCATCAAAACTGTAATGAGGGTCTTGTTTGTTTTTCTCTGCACATCCTCTGCTGGTGCTTTATATTTGTACAAACTTTTATGAAGAAATCTTAAACAGTTTTTCATAACAAAAAGTTACTTTTTGTTTATCAACCTCTAAGCTGACCTTGACCTTTGTCTGACATTGTTGAAACATGAATTCTGCACATCATCTTGATAAGGCACACATTTGACCCAGGTTTTAAAAAATATCTTTCAAGGGGTTAAGGAGATATGGAGGGGACACAAAGCTAATACAAAATTTCTATAGGAGAAATACTAAGGTGCATAATTGTCAAAACTGAAGGTAGGATTATGGTTCTCTTTCTCTGCACATTGTCTGATAGTGCTTTATATTTGTACATATTTTCATGAACTCCTATACGGTTTAGAAAGACAGCCATGAGGCCCTGAATCACTTGCCTGACTAAAAAAAGTCAAAGGTCAAAATAAGGTCATCAGACAGTTTGAAGCTGTCAAAATTTGAGAGGCATTGGTTAAAAGTCCAAGAATGACATCTACTACTCAAAAATGTTTATGTACTCATTAAGTTGACTGTATTTATCAACATTTGCACCAAAATCTTCAACAAGTTCCATGAACTTTTATGTTTAAACATTTTCAAACATAACCACATCAGAAAGCAAATTTGACATTGCCATAAAAAAAAAGTCAAGGTCAACCCAAGGTTATCATTTGCACAATCCTGGTAGTACTCGCATCTCAGATGCTACATACCCAGTTTCAAGGCCATCCATTATTTGATTCTGGAGAAGATCTCTAAAGGTTTGTTCCATATATGGGCAATTGGTCCAGAGTTTCTGAGGACTTGTTTGAAACTGCTGAAATATTACAGACCTTGACTGCTTGTACTCACAAATCTTCATGTACTCATTAAGATAACTGTATTTATACCAATTTTTAGGCAAATATCTTCTATAGTTTCCATGAATTCTTATGTTCTAGCATTTCCCCACATAAAAGCACAAGAAAGCAAATTTGAAATGGCCATAAAAATAGGAAAGGTCAAACCAAAGTAATCATGTGAACAATCTTGGTAGTACTCAAGTACCCAATGCTACATACCAATTTTCAGACCCATCAGTCATGTTGTTCTGGAGGAGTTCTTTAAAGGTTTTTACCATATATGGATGTGGCTGCCATTCTGATCATGTGAACTGGACTGTTTAAACAAACTTTTGTTCCCTCAACCCCTAGAAGCACTATATGAAATTTGATTACAATTTGCCCAGTGGCTTCAGAGAAGTTTGAAATTGTCAAAATATGACAGTCCTCTGTCAAAAATCAACAAGAGCTGTCGCCTGACAGCATAGCTCGCCTGAATAGGTGCTTGCCCATCACACAGTCGCTATGGTGGTGTGGACTGCTATGTATAAAACTTCAGGCAAGCATGACCATAATGACAACACATTTATAAACAAAAGCTATCTCAGAAATGTCTAAAACAAAAAAAAGAAAAAAATCCACATGAAATTTCAAAGTCCATGAGCTTAAGGTCAAAGAACTAAGGGGTAGGGGGGAGGAGGGCAGGGCTAGGATGTATCAAAGCCTTTAACCGTTATCTAACATCAGTCCAAGTATTAGTATCAACTGAGTCCATTGTGGCACTGTGAAATTATGTCTTCATTAATATAAAACTAATCAAAATCTTTAAGACAAAACTCAAAGTCCATGACCTTAACATCAAGGTCATCCAGTCGGGTAAGTATATAGTGTTTTGTAAAAACTCAAAAAAGTGTCTAACATCAGTTCAAGTGTAAACTAAATCTCTGCCAAGCATTATGAATCAGTACGCAATTAAAAAACTTTAATAAAGACCAAATTTCCTAAGTCCCTGACCTTGACATCAAGGTCACCGAGCAGGGCTGGGGTAGTACTCTGTAAAACTTTGGACTAATATCTAACTACAGTGCAAATATAAAAAGAATTCATCTATGGTTTCAGGAGATATGTGTCATTAAAAAACTTTAACCAAAACATCCAATCAATAAAAAGACAATTTTCTAAGTCCATGACCTTGACATCAAGGTCACTGAGGGGGGTGGGGGTAGTACCTTGGAAAACTTTAGACCAATATCTAACTACAGTCGCCTCAGCCAAGATCAGATGACATTTTTTAATTGAACATATGTTATGTACTTGCCTATCAAATTTTACAGGACTGAGATACATGAACTACATTTCAGAATGTCAAAAACAAGCATCTCTCACTGGTTAGAACTTTGATGTTGATCGGAATAGCCATTTCTTTACAATAATAATTAAAATAGCCCAAAATAGCCTGAAATTAGGTGTTATGCTGTTTCACTTGAAAAATACTACATTTTATGACAGTGATAGTTTAAACTCATCTGTCATGCACAGTCAAGTAAACTTTTGTTAGAAAGCACATTACTTTGCCTTTATAACATAGTTTATTTGAATGGGCTACGACATATGGTCTTGGAGGTATAGCAAAAATACTTCAGCTGCTGAAGTGTGACGCTCTGAGGTATTTTGAAATATCAACAGGAGCTGATCTGCCAGATAATTCAACCTGCTGTGCCCAGTACTTATAATGTGTTATAAACAATCCACAGACATTCTTTAAGTGTAAAAACGACAAATGATATGAATAAAAATTGTCATTAAGTGAACATTTAAATTTCAATTAACCATGCGAAATGTCACGCAAAAAGTGTCCTGTCCGTAGACACACTTTTCTCTATAAGGTAGCATATCTCTGGAAAAAAATTCTCATTAAAGAATAGACTCCTTACTACCATTGATTGTTCTATATAAGACATAATTCCACCACTGAAGACAGAGCAGCAATAAGGAAAAAAGTGTAATTTTGTCTTGTCCGTAGATTTTTGTCCTGTCCGTAGATCAACAGTATTTTGATAAACTGTGACTGGTAACCATCAATTGTCCAACTGCTATGCATTTGAATTGTAAAAACGTTTCTATAGTCGACTATTTAAGTAAACCTAAACCATTTATTCGATGATAAGTGCATTTTCTTACACCCTAGATGTCCAATTTGTCAAAAACAGAGAATGCAAAGTCCAGTTTCTAAAAATATTTAAAACAGCAATTAATGTAAAATGTCTAAAATTGACTTAAAATCCATCTGCTTATTTTTTCACAACTATAAAAAGTTAACTTAAAACATTTAATGGCTTTATAGTTTGCACTATACCTGCATTCCAAGTATGATGTTGATCTACGGACAAGACACAGTGGACAGGGTGCATCATTTATGTTATATTATTGGTTACAGGATCTTTTCTTAGTTATGAAAACATTGTCTGTAAGTAGGGAAAAAGCCTTCTGGTCTCTTTCTGAATGCTGTCTTAGGCGTCATACCTCCCACATTATAATCCACCATCATATCTCCCACATTACCCATTTATGTCAGACACCTTATTTGTTAGACAAACCATGATGTGGAGAATTTTGTCTATACAGGATTTTAACGGTCGTTTTTGATATTTATGTGGAGGTGCCTAATTCCTCGGAAGAAGATACTTGAGTTCTTGTGAGGTAGGTGACCAACGACCTAGTAAAGTTATGGGATAGAACAGAAATAGAATAGAGGTAGGTGAGCCATTTAAGGCTGGATTCATTGGCCAACCCTTCAAAAATAGTTTGAAGAAATTTGATACCATTAAAACCTCTGCAGCAGAGGCTATTTGATTTCAACTAAAAGTGCTATCCCTATTATAATTACAAATGTTGTCTCAAATATGTCTTGTCCATAAGCGTGTATGGCGGCCTGTTTGGGTTTAAACCCATTTAATACAAATAGCTACATTTCAGATGCAGATATCTGCATTTCAATAAAGATGTCTTCAACTTAATACAAATATCTATATCTAAATGCAGAATCTGCATTTCCAGTACAGGTATCTGTATTAGAAATGCAAATATCTCTTCTTGATTATTAAATAGAGATATCTCATTTTGAATAAAATATATCTCCATTTAATTGACAGATGTCAGCACTTCAAACGCAGATATCTCTACTTAAACAGATATCAGTATGTTTAGAAACTCAGATATCTGCATTTGAAATACTGATATCTCCAATCGAAAAACATATATCTCATATTGAACAAAGATATCTCTTATCAGAAAAAATATCTCCAATTGAAATGCATCTATCTATATTTATGTTTAAAATAAAGATATCTGCAATTCAAATGAAGATACCTGTATTTCAAATGCAGATATCTGTTTTAAATAGTATCTTTATTTATGAAAAATACAGAAATCTCTAATTTTAACTGAGATATCTGTATTTGAAATGCAGATATCTTTATTTTTGAACCCGATTATTCATAACTTGTTTTCAAAAAATAATTCATACACCCTTGCTCAAGGTTTTTTACATGCTTGATGTTGCCTGACCGGAGAAGGATCAAACCCACTTTCTCCTGATCTACAGTCAAACACGCAGCCTATTGTGCTGTCAGAGCCTGTTGGTTGGTTGTTTAAGTGTTTAACAACCCCGTAAAACAACTATGCTCAACACTGTCATGGCAAGACACCCAGTTAATCTAACCACATCTTTCCTGGGCAGGCACATCATTCCACCATTCACTGACACCTGCTCTACTTTAATCAGAGGTAGGAGGAAAAGTTTCTACAGAAGGATGTTGCCTGACTGGTTTTGATTTGTTGCTTTACGTCCACGACAAACGATTATGGTCATGTTTGGACGGTCAGTTAACCTAACCACACTATTTCTGGGCAGGCTTAGACCTCCTCATACTTTCGCCAGTAACTGACAACTGCCCTTCTTGAATCAGCGGAAGGAGAAAGGAAAGTATGTGGCCAGACCGGGTATCAAACCCGGGACCTCTGACTTATGAGTCAGGTGCCCTACCGACTGCACTACGCGGCCCAGCGTTGCCTGACTAGACTTTGATCGAACCAGCGTCCTCGTTGCCAGTGGAACGTGCATCCAACTGAACTGCCAGGCCCAACCTTTTTGCCTAGCTTTTTAATAGAACTGGATAGGATCATTTATGTAAGGTGCGGTAAATAAAGATTGATCTGTTTTCGAACATTAACACAGATATCTGTACTGAAATGTATTTTATAAAATTCAGACATCTGTTCTTAGTAAAAAAATCAGATATCTGAATTTCAAATGCAGATTTCTGCATATCAATTACAGATTTCGGTATTTCAAGTGCAGATATATGTATAACAGCTTCTTAGAGTATCTCTAATTGAAAATTAGAAACGCAGACATCTGTATTCAAAATGCAGATATCTCTTACTGAAATGCAGATATCTATATTATGATCAAAATACAAATAGCTGCATTTTACAGCTAGATATATCTCTTTCAATTACAGATATCTGCTTTTCAGTTGGAGATATCTTTGATTTCAAAACTACAGATACATGTTTTATATTAATAGAGATATCTGTATTTGAAATGCAGATATCTGCATTACATGGGTAAAAACCCAAAAGGGCCGTCATAGATATGCTGTGCTTTTAGATTTTTTTCATTTACATTAAAGTTCACATTTAATGAGTATTTTGACCATTATTTATTTATTAAAGCTTGGTTAAAGTAAAACAAAAAGTGGAATCCACAGAGTTATTGCAATTACAAATTTTTCTTCAATTTATGTCTTGTCCGTAGACACACTGAGATATCAGAACCGTGTCATTGTTTAAATTTTGAGTGTATTTTGACTAGTGGCACAGTTGTTTTTGTCAGTTTGATAAGGTTTTTGGCATAACAGTATGCTGTTATGTTGGTATTGCTGGTATTGCTGTTCTATTTTCTTATTATGGTAAACTGGGTTCAGAACACATAACAAGATACAATAAGACACAATATTGTGATTTGTTTTTCTGTTGGTGACTATATGAAGTAAATGAAAATGGCTTTTCACCTATTGATCTATTCTACAGCAATTTTATAGTATAAGCATACATATTTTGCAGTGTTTCGTGTACATGTCAGAAATGTCCTGTCCGTAGATGTTTTAAGTTAATTTTGGCAAATTTGTTTCCTCGCATTTATCTTGCATTCCATTTTTACAAACATATATAAATGGCACACCACCTGAAAGGCCATTGACTTTACTTTTCAAAATATGAATCATTTGAAAATCAGGTGACCCACAGAGAAACTGGACAAAACAGTACAAGGTATATCCCCTAATTATGAAGGCATTTTCATTAAATGAAACAAAAAATAAAATGAAAAAATAGTATTTTTAAATTTTTGCGCATAAAAATTTCAATTTGATATGTTGTGGTTATTCATAATAAATTATCAGACTTTATTCTTATTTAAATTGAAAATAAAAATATCAAAAAAGAAAATGGGGTCGGTATTCTTTTTATGAGTCAAATACAGCCTGTTTAACAAAAAAGAATACCAGTATATAAAATGTTATAGGTGACATTTACATTTTCTAAAACTGCTACATCTATAGATTTCAGAAAGAAAAGAATGAAGTCCCTCAGAAAACCTTGAAAAATCACCTCTGGTGAAACATAAAATTTCATCTGATCTTGGCTGAGGCGAGTGCAAGTATCAAAGGAATCCATCCATGGGTTAAGGAGATACTGGGCTTTAGAAAACTTTAACCAAAACATCCAGTCCCAAAAAACTCCCAATTTTCTAAGTCCATGACCTTGACATCAAGGTCAAGGAGTGGGGTGGGGGTGGTACCATGTTAAACTTTGGACCAATATCTGACTACAGTGCAAGTATCAAAAGAATCCATCCATGGGTTAGGGAGATATAGGTCTTTAAAAAACTTTAACCAAAACATCCATCCGGACGCCGACGCCGACGCCAACGCCGACGCGGACGCGGACGCCGTGGTGACAACAATAGCTCTTCCTGAACTTTCGTTCAGGCGAGCTAAAAATGACCTTGACCATCTTCATATTCTGTTTAAGATGACTATATACAAATGTACCAACTTGTATGCCAAAATCTTCAACGATCCGCATGAAATCTTATGTTCTAGCATTTTCCCATATAAAAGCACCAGAAAGCAAATTTGACCTTTCCTTAAAAAAGATCATGGTCAACCCAAGGTTATCCTTTGAACAATTTTGGTAGTATTTATGTTCCAAATGCTACATACCAAGTTTCAAGGCCATCTGTCAACTGGTTCTGTGGAAGATTATGTTAAGGTTTTTGCCATATATGGACGAGGCAGCCATGTTATTCATGTGACCTAGACCACTTTAGGGATACTTTTTCTCACAGGCCCTGGAGGCTATCTATGATATTTGATTACAATCGGCCCAGTGGTTTCAAAGGAGAAGTAGTTCGAAACTGTGAATGGACAGACAGAGGGACAACGGACAGATGACTGACAAAGGAGCCAGTCTATCCTATAAGCTACCCTGGAGCCTCGGCTTAGGTGAGCTAAAATATCATAGGGGAAGGTCATATGGTTCTTTTTCTCTGCACATTGTCTGATGGTGCTTTATATTTGTACAAACTGTCATGAAGAATTCTGTCATGAAGAATTCTTAAACAGATTTTGAGATATGGAGCAGACACAAAATGTTACCTTTTGAACTTCAACCTCTGGTATGGCCTTGACCTTTGTTTGTCATTGTTGAAATATGAGTACTACACATGATCTTGATAGGAAGAACACTTGGCTGAAGCTTCAAAAATCTTTCAAGAGGAGATACAGACAGACAGACAGACTACAGAAGGACAGATGGAGGCCACAACATAATACAACCCGTCTCACTATTGGGGTATAAAAATGTTTTACCCAAGCAATATCATACTGAGAATTCAAAGACTAGAAAGCAAACCATGTGATGAGGCCACTCAATATGAGCTGTTTGCAAGTTCAACTATTTTCATTTTTGGGATATAAGTGTTAGGCCATGTGCATAAAGTAAAATCAGCATGTGCTTTGCCCGAAGTGATCAGTCTGTCTGGATAGTCAAAATATCTACTATAAACTGTGTCCATTTACGTTTGAGCAAATCCATTTGCTCAAACTGGCTCTATGCTTTTGGATAAGAATAAAAATGTTCGGACACAGATTTTATCATAGAAGTGTTATCCAAAATTCGGATAAACAAAACTTCTGATAAAATGGGCGATCATTAACATAGAATTTTTATCCAAAATTTGGATAAAACTACATGCTATATGGCATAAAGTTAATTGTGTCCAAACACTGACACTTTACGTGAATGAAATCCTTGTTCGAAAATCAACTGTGAAAGCCGGGAAAGCTTTATCCAAAATTTGGATAAAACTTTGCAGAAGAGACACCACCTATACTTTCATTGATTATATTGATTTCTCACTAGACTATTGCTATAGCTTGCCGTTATCCAAATTTTGGATAAAAATCAAACCAACCGGGACAAAGAAACACCCTGTCTTGACCTACACTGCACCCAAACGCAGAACCTAATATTTTATCCAAAATTTGGATTAATTATTGTGCAAGGAAAGCAATACACCAATTATTCAGTAATGTATTCATTTTATCCAAAATTTGGATAAAATCAAACTGGCTAGGAGAAATGATATTCCTGCCTTGAAATACTCTGTACCAATGAACAGACGTAAGTCTTATCCAAAATTTGGATAAATCACCTTACAAATCATTTGTTGAAAATTCGCATCGGTTATCATAGCAGTTTTATCAAAATTTAGCTACCTCAATGCTTTTTGCCAACAACTGTCATCAACATGACTGTATCAAAGCACAGACGCATAACACCGACATGACTGTTGTACGATAAATTATTCTTATTATAGTTTTGATAGTCAATTACAAACTGAATGGATACTCTAATAAAAATTATTCTCACACTACAGTTTCTTTTCTGTATGAGTTCTTTGTCAGGAGTTGTTTGGCATGAATATAGTGACTTATAATAGGAATATACAATGAGTGCATTGTAAATAACTTAGGATTATCAGTAAATGCAGTAATAACAAAATGATTTCTTCTGCATAAGACATACTTTGGTAGTCATAACGGTAGCTCGATTTAAACCATTCTCTTTTGACAGTGCTAGAAGAAAACTCTCCTTTTTTTTTAAATCTCATCCTTAGTATTTGTGCCTAGATTTCTCTACAGAAATTGTTAGAATGTGTCCTTAAAATTCATAGCTGCATCCTAGATTCCATAGCATATTTGTGGAGTTCGGGTGCATTAATTCAGAATCCTGGCACTGTTGTTTCCTTTCGTCGTTCTGTCGTGCAATCTGAAATAACAAAATATACAATTTTGTAAAAAACGATACTTGATGTTTTATATTTTTTAGACCTTTCAGCTGTGCATAATATTTAATCCTAAAGTAATAGCCGACAGCGCTTTGTAATTTTCAGTGTCTTACAGTATTAACTACATTTCTGTTGATTCTACTTACTTGTCTCAAGTTGCAATGCCAATGGCGGGACTGTTTCTTTTTTAAGGTGGTGATTTTTGGTATATACAAAAATCTGAATAAAACCATAAAAAAATTAACATATCTCCCCGAAAATTAGCAGGTTTCTTACTTTTGTTGTTCTCTACAGTGTAGAATACAAAAGAGAGGGACAAGCTGTTTAAAAAAGTGTTTTACATAGAAAGATCAAAGGGTAATTTTCTGCGCAGAAATCTAAAAACTTAAATTCATTGTTGAAATTGTACTTAGCTCTGAAGGTACTTTAGTGCATTAAAAAGAACGTCCTAGCAATTATTTGTTCCAGCTCTGTCTCAAATAATTTTTGTAAGCTAGACCAGGTAAAAACAGTAACTTTTTCTCAAATGTCTGACCATGTATATAGTACATGTATAATGGTTGCAATCATTAAATACAGGTAGGGCAGTTATACCTGTATCATTCCTACTGATTTGGATGACAGAAGGGCAAAGGCCAACTGTGCTTACAGTAGGTGCGGGTGGGGTTGTTTGGACATTTTTTTTCTCTCATCTACCATTTCTGTCTTTCTCCCTCTCTTCGGGAGACGGTCCGATATAGACTGAAATACTGTCTCAAAGGGCCGTTAAACCCAAACCAACCAAACCAATACCTGTGTCATACTCACAGTATAAATATACATTACAATGACCAAGACAGGTGTGTTATTGAATTATTCAACCTTGAAAATAGACTCTACTGTGTATTTTAGACAAATATTTGGACACAGGCTACATCTTTATTTATCTGCACAGCCTGATAATGTGCAAAAAAATTGGAAAAATAATTGCTAGGATGCTCTTCATAATGCATTAATTTATGTTCAGACCTACTTTCATTTGAATAATGATGGTCATTTTTTAGATTTTTGCGCACAAAATTACCCTTTGGTCTTTTCTTATATAAATTCTTTTTAACTTCAACAAGTCCTGCATTTTGGGTTTTCTGAATTGTGAGATTTAACATAAAGAGGGCTAAGGTTTGGGAAGATCTGTTGTATTTTCAACATTTTATGCAGATTTATGTCTTTGCCCCAAATCAGTGATAATCACCACCTTAATAAACATATTTAAGTTAAGAGTTAAGGGTATTTAAGTTTTACAAGGATAGCTTAGCATAACCTTCATGAGCTGAAATTCAGCAGTCATTGTGTTCATTATCAAAATTATTTAGACAAACTGCTGTTCTGTTGATTTCGCAAATGTTTAAGCTTCTCGAAGACTTTGGGCGGACTAAAATATAATTTGTTGTCACTATTTACGAGATGACAGAAAATGTAAAAATCGTGACATACTATAGGACAAATAAAGTTTCCTTTCGAAGCAGTTTATATCAGTGAAGAACTAATGAAAATAAATATTATTACCAGTCACTGAAATAGACATAGCATAATAAATTTTAACGACAATAGAAAAAAGATTCTAAAAGTTACGCGTTTACATTATAAAAGATTGTAAGATGTCTGGAATTCCACATGCATAGGAAGGATAGCTCTTGCAGTATCTTACTCTTTCTTTAATATATGTTTTGTGTAGGAAGTATAGACATATGGTATTACCTTAATATATACTTTATATAATTGCTTATTGCATCATAGCATTATCTATATAGTTTAACTATCACAAGTGATGCATTAGAGGATGGTCGGGTCGGGCGATGGTGCTGGGTATAACTTCCAGTGCCGGGGCGTCCTACTTATTTGGATAAAAGTAGTGCATGGTCTTACTGTGTTTGCTGTAGGTGCGGATGTGGAATGTTTGGACATTTTTCTCTCGCCTATCTCCCTCTCTTTAGGAGACAGCCTGATATAGACTGAAATACTGTCTCAAAGGGTCGTTAAATCCAAGACAACCAACCAACCAAGCACTCATTATGCAGGCATGCTATGGGGAGTGGCTGCGTGTTTCACTGTATTTCCTCATTAATGCATTTAAAAAACAGGCAAGCAATAAAACTTAGAGTCTGCATGCCTTGCGTGTTTGTGACAGAGCTTTGCATACTACAATTAACTGCAACAAAGGATTGAATTTTTCGCACTTAGTGAATCAACTGTAAAGATAAGGAATAGAAAGAACGGCCATAAAGGCCCAATATCTGAAATGATCCTTTAGTTTGATTTTTTTTAACTTACGGGTTTTCTTCAGATAAACACCCAGTAATCGAAAACCTGACATGTTAAAAACAAAATTTGGGCGTTAATTTCAGGGTCCAAGAAAGTACAGAATTTTATTGACTTATTTTGGACACAGAATCATGTCGGATTGTCTTTTTGGAAAACTGTACATGTTAAATAATTTCCGTAGATTTTACGGTTGAATACCTGACAACCAGCTGTCAGTCCATTCCCGTTATTTTAACGGGCACCTGTCTGTAGAACATTTTTTTGAAATCACGATATTGTAGAGTTACGTAAACTGATTGTACTCGAGAATACTTTGATAGTGTCGAAGAGCTATATGACCAAAACAATACCTGTCTTATTATACTCTGCTCTGCGCGATGATTCCTGCGCCTGTTTACAGGCGCCCGTAAAATAACGGGTAAAGGTCTGGCAGCTGGTTGCCAGGTATTCTTCCGTTAAAATCGACGGATATTTTACCGTGTACCATAGTTATCTGGCCAAACTTACAATACATAACATTTTCACAGTTTCTATGGCCTTTGCAAACTAACTATTATTCGGGCTGCGGGAAGCAGCAATCAAAGATTTTTCATATAAGATACATATTTAAAAGTAAATATTTAAGTTCTGAATTGTTAGATCCTTTGGGAGCAAGGAATACACCAAAGAAATGAAAATAGCAGACTCGGTTTAACTGAATCTTTCAAGACCAGGAATGCAATATGCAACAGAGGCCTGGCCCTGGCTGAAGCAGAACTCTAGTTTCAAAATGACTTAATATGAACTCAATATTCCCAAAGGACTAGAAAAAAATAATCTGCACTATGATGATGCACGGGGAGACGTATAAGGCCGACAGAAAAGAAAAATAAAACATGGGTCCAATTTTTTTCAAGGTCTATCTACAATATATTCATCCTAGCATCAGTGGTTTTCCTAGGATATTTGGGAACAAACAATCAAATATTATTTTCAAGAAAATGAGGTTAACACTGTAAGTGCAAGGCCGATAGACATGAAAATTTACGTGACCACTAGTTTTTTAATGAAATATCAATGCCCCAGCAGTTACGATTTTTTATTTACGGATGTATAGGCAGCTGAGCCAAAACGAAGCTGGGGACATTAAAAGGAAGACGATGTCTGGGGAATACTGTGTCTCGCCTGGAGCGCAATCAATTTGTCACAAATTGCAGCCAAACCAGAAAACGCGACGCAAAGTTTATGCCGCCGTCGACGACACCAGCAAAGTGATAACTATGGTTCGTTTCTGCTAGTTGCAGGCGAGAGAAAGGCCGAACATAAGCAATATGCCTTAGGAATTTAGTTTACAAAGTATTTTTTATTACGTAATACCTATCATACCCATAACACTCGAATACAAACAGACCCTTTCAAGACCAGCCCTGACACGCCCGACTCCACGCCGCTAAAAGTGGCGATATTTGTAACCATGCCAGAATTCGGGGAAAAACTCACTAACAAAAACCTTAATATGTCTGCTTCAAAAGCTTGAAATATTTATAGATAATAGTTTTTAGAATTTGGAATAACAATCATTTTAGAGCCATCATGTAACAATTAGAAATGACGTATTTTATGACGTTACTTAGATAAGATGAAAGACGATGTCGCATACGCTTTGTTAGACATGAGTAGCATTGCATATTTGCTTACCTACTGACGGTTGATTATTTTCGCTGGTTTAAATGGAATGTTTTTCTTTGCTTCCTTCAGATTAGAATAAGGGAGTTTCTGTGAAGCGTTACTGATTCAAATGACGTCAACGTTAATCCGTTTTCTGTTAGGATGCAAAGGGTAAACTACCAGTACAAAACAAACCAGATAGCAGCGAGGTGGGAATACAATAATCTGGCCGAAAAGTATACATGAAAAATGTAACTGCCAATTACGGAGACATCGGGCGAAGGTATCACATGCCGAAATGTGGCTTTACCGCCTATAAAGTATACATCCGCAAAGAAATAATGTACATATACGATTGTAGAAATGTTTATGTTTTTCAATTGTAAGAAATGTTTCACGTATTAATTAAGATACACAGCTTTTTGTGCAACGCAGCATTCGATTGAAAGTATCAATGTAATCACAATGCATATTATGTACGAAGCAATGAACGAAGAAATGGATATGCATGAATTTATTTACATATTGTTATAGAGTTTATCACTACAAGTCATAGAGTTTATCACTACAAACCATACTGCAAACGTTTTGATATTATATCTATACTAATTTCAATAAATGTAACTAGCATTTTTAGGTTTACAAAAAAATAGAATAATGGTTACAAATATATGTAAATCTTCTAACATTTCGATCGAAAAAAAAAAATAAAATAAAAAAATAATCACGGCTAAAACCTTGCCAGGAGTTCTTTACAAATACCAACAGATTCAGATAACAAAACAGACAAACAGTTTTAAGTTTATTTTAGATTCTTTGCATCCCATGAAATTTTAGCGTTAATGTATATAACGTTTCTCTTTCTTTCTTTTTTTTTGTTCTTCAGTATATATGTATGTATAAAAAAATAGAAATGATAAAATAAATTCACAGTTCTTAGCTTCTCACAAATACTGTGGGCCAATTGGTCAATGCTTTAGATGCTAAAACCACTCAGGGAAGTCGAAATTTGTTACAGACAAATAATGCTTTATGGCCGTCGAGAATTCAATTGGCCGTCAGTATACTTTGATCTCTGTGGCCAATCAGATGAAAATAAATATGAAAGGTCTGAAATGGCCTCGGTCGTTAATCTTAGTCCTAGATTCCTTCAAGAATAAAGCCATAAACATGTCAGTAATAATTAAAATTGGTTTTTAGCCACTGTTAATAGCGACAGAATTTGAAGGCTCATCAATTATGAAAACATGGAGCAGTAAAAGCCTGTCTGAAATTTGGAGAAAATGCCATAGCCTGGCCGAAACATATTGTGCCAGTGAAACAGTAAATACCCAGATCAGTCTATCGGATCACTCTTTCGTATCTGTTGACCCTTTTCGAGCTACTGAGTGAAAGAAGAGAACAGGTCAATTTGTAAATTTTTGAAAATTGATAGCACAAGTTGTATCCATCCATAAATGGGACAAAGGCAAACAGTGCAAACCCAGATTATCGATTATTCATTTAACAATAAGTTATTGTTCGAAATCAACTGTCAAAGTTTTGAAAAAAATTCTGTTTTAATAAAACAAAATATCGTCAACCCGAAATGCAAATTGTTTATATCGTTACGATAAAATATTGGTTTTGGCTTTTGTATATGATGTGGTCATATAAAGGACATGAACAGACTCGGTGCCAAGAGATGAACCCTCAGAGCCTCCTGGGAAACATCGTTATGAAAATTAGGCAGGAAAAAAGGCATTTTTCTGATTTGTGAACAGTATCCCGACGCTAGTGCAAATTAATTCTTTTAAATTTGAGTAAAATTTACAATCGCCGCGAGTTCAAATATTTTAGGGGTGGTTGGGTGGTGCGATCATGCTGGGTATAACTTCCAGTGCCGGGGCGTTCTACTGATTTGGATACTAGTGGGACAAGGGCCTACTGTGCTTGCAGTAGGTGCGGGTGGGGGTTGTTTGTATATTTTTCCTCGTCTATCATTTCTCCCTTCTTTCTCCCTCTCTTTGGGAGACGGCGCTATTAGACTCAAATACTGTCTCAAAGGACCGTTAAACCCAAAACAACCAACCAACCAACCACATCTATCTTGGCCTAAAGAGTATTTCCTTAGTAACAATTTTCAGACGCTAAATTGTATAATTTTGAAAGTATGGTGTAAATATTTCAAAGAAGTATTATTTATTTTTATTTATTTTTATTTTTATCATTATCATTACTGATAGTAAGCAATTCGGCTGACAATTATTTGATGCTGTTACATATTTACACACAACACAGTGAGATAACAGAATACTGAAATGCAGCAATTATCCCACTGGGCACACAACGTTGAATCACCACTGAATTCAACACCATGACATAGCCCAGCTCTGGGCCGGAAAATGCCCAGAAACAGGTTTCAATTTCCACGGCCCAGGCCTCACCTATTCCGCTACTGCTGGGTTTTTGCCGGTAAATGCTACCGGGGAATTTCTATACACAGATAAAATCATTATTTTTTAATCTCTTAGGAAAAAACATTAGCGGTTGTGTTCTTTGGCCATTTTGGATCATGACTGCCACCAGTTTTACCTTTTCTAAGAGACATTGGGCTGGCCTTGAAACATTTTCCTCAAGAGGGGTGAAAAGAAATTGCGTTTCAACGGACATGTTGACAGGATATGTAAATGAGCTCGTGGAGGTCACGTGATGACGCCATATGTCAAATGATAAAATCCAGTACCAGAATTGCAAAGACAGGCGCACTCCAGATAACCCAAGCTAAGCGACTAACTTCTGGGCTTAAACGATAACAGAATATTTATACGACGGCTGTTTGCGCCTTAAAGACATATTTGAATCTTGTTAAACATGAAACGTGTGTTGTTATTCCGGTATCCAGTGTTGTTTGTATCAAAACGAGCATCCCCTGTCCGAGTGGTCGGAAAACTTTATCTTATAGCTCCACTGCAGAAACGCTTTTTAATTACAAATTGCATCGGAGGGGAGGGGGTAGGGGGGGGGGGGGAAGAAAGTAAGGAAGTGTCATATATCCTAGGAAGTGTCATATCCTAATAGTCGGCGGTTCTTTGATATTTTCTGTCTTTCACCCCCCCCCCCCCCCCACGATCGCCTTACGCCTCCCTGACTGTGATTTTTGTTTTGTTTGTTTAATTTCTACTTTCTTTTTTTCTTTCTTTGTGTGTGTGTGGCGGGTTGGGGGGGGGGGGGGAGTCGGTTGTTTGATATCTGCTCCCAGTTACGCCTTACGTCTGCCTGACTATATTTCTAGTTTGTTTGTTTTTTTTTTTTTTTTTTTTGTTTGTTGTTTTTTTTTGCGTAGAATAACAGTACATAGGACATTTACCGATCAATAGTATGTTCGATGTATCGATCAAAGAGAAAACTAGCAAGGACATTTACGTTGCCAAAAGAATGTGATGATGTCGAGGTTATTTCCTGCCACATATACCTACTTACCCAACTTTTCACAACTGTTCCGACGCATTAAATGTTTTTATATTAATTTCAATGAACCAAGAACTTATAAGGTTTTTATTACCAGCTCGCTAACAGTAGTATTGCCTCGTCCGTCATCGGTATTTGAAACGGATTCGAAGAAAGTCAGTGGCTTCGGCGAAGTTTTATTTTCCATAGTTTCAATTGTTGAAACTAAGTGAAATATACGCAGACGAGAACAAATCGCGCCATAGCAAAACACGTCTAACTGCAGGCCCAGACCAGTTAAATATTGGTTCTATAGTAGGTCCTGTCCTTTGCAAAGAAAATGCGTATTTTCCCAAGAAATATTATATTTTTTATACGCAGCTAATTTTAAAATCATACAGATAGTTTTAAAGGCCCCATTGCTCTATCAACATGAAAATTTTCATCATGAGGTATCGCTGCAAGCGTCTCACTATAGTTTCGTCATTGTAAATGACCGGGATTAGCCAGCTTTAAAATAATAAAACATCATTCAGTTTCTCACAAAAGGGATTCAAAAACTTTTTTGGGTCATTTTAGTTGGCAACTAAAATGACCTACTTTCGATTTCAAAAAATGGTAAAAATACAATGTACAATGTGGATTCCCAATCAATATACCGCCTATGTTTATATAGCATTGCTAGACGGGAAACCAGAACAGGAAACTGTATTTTGTGTAGCGAAATGTTATTTTTCAAAAACTTGTTTTCTCTACTTTTTGCCAGTTATATGACTCAATATATGCACACCAACCCACATTTTATTACTAAACGTGAAGGTTGAACAGCTTTTTACAATGATTTGAGTTTAGGCGTTTTTACCTTAACGGTTAACGGTAAACAATTAAGGTCATGTCGGGACGGTCAGTTAACCTAACCACACTATTCCTGGGCAGGCTTAGACCTCCTAAGCGGTTAACCAGTACTAAGTGCACATACTTTCGCCAGTAACTGACAACTGCCCTTCTTGAATCAGCGGAAGGAGAAACGAAAGTATGTGGCCAGACCGGGATTCGAACCCAGGACCTCTGACTTACGAGTCAGGTGCCCTACCGATTGCGCTACCCGGCCCGGCGTTAACGCTTGAGATCTTAAAAGATTCTTATTACGTAAGTTGCGCGGATATAAAATATTGTGATCGTTCTTTTGCAGTCTGATTACAGCATTTGTCTGAAGACTTTTTGCAATGTGTTTAAGCATAACAGCACGTAATTTCTTTTAATCGCGTCCTCTCTCTTATGATGGTTGAAAGTATACAGGCCTGTACGCGACTTCAAACACACAAAAGTTGTTTCATATGTTGTGAAGTGTTTAGGTTTACTTTTTTTACCAATGTTACGTTTTGACATGGACTAGATCTATACTGAGGGAAATAAGTTTAGCAAGTTTTTACAAATCAGCGTATAATTCAAACTTATTTAAAAAGTGGGAAATGGTATTGTCTCCGCTGTTTAAGGCATCATTTTGGGTACCAGAAACCCTACAATTAAGGCCGAAAGTTTACTAAAAGAGCAAAATTGCGTCGCATTTAATACCCAAAGGTTTAACACAAAAAATGCCATAAATCTTTTATGCAACTCATCTTTTTTCAGGTGCTGTTTCATCTTCAAATCTTACACCAGAGCCAATTCGCGGCAGTGTAGACATTCGTGAACACGGACACAGTGTTGCGTGCTAAAAGATTGTTACCATATTAAACGTAAATGTGCTTATGACGCCGTCAAAATTGGCATTCACAAAGCAATTGAGACTAAGCAAAAGTCACCGTTAACGAATTGTTCCAAAATCTTGAACCAAACTGCAATGGCAAGGCCTCTAGTTGACCAGAACTCTTTCAAGCAATTTGTTCCCGTAAACTGTCGCTATTCCCGCAGATTTAACCACACCCGGTTCGACATTTACGTCATTCTGACGTCAGTTTTTAAAACCATCAAAGCTCCTTTTGACATTAGCAATATTGAACTTAAAGTCTATCTTATCTAAGTGCGCAAAAGGGTCATTGCATATCCACAGATTTCGTCAATTTCCGTCATAACGTAAACTTGACGCCTCCATTCAAATCTTGACAGGTTCTGCTCGTTGCATGAAGACAAATGGATTACCAGGGGTAATCGTTTTGCTTGATAGTGTTCCCACACTTGACAGTAATAAAGCGCAAAAAGATTCGAGTCAAAACGTCAACTGATAATGTTTAAAATGGCGGTTGAATTTTTCGGCTAGTTAACGTCAAACTAACGTGCCCCATTGCCGGCGTCTTATGCGTTTATTTGCAAACCCATTTACGGTTTTCTTGTTCAAGGACCCAGTTAAAACTTTTCAAAAGCATTTTGACAATTTTCTTTGTTTAATTGTTTGTCAGCCCGCGTAAATTGTGGATTCATTTAAAGTGACGTCAAACGTGCGTTAAGTCACCTTTTTCGTCCAAGTTTGACGTAATCGAAGTCTCGTAACTTAATCTTACTATATGCGATCAACAACCTGGGAATACTATCCCCAAAGAAAATTTCACAACCCTTTGGAAAAATTGCTAAACTTATTTCTCTCAGTATATTATAAAATTGATAGCTGAATTAAACAGCATTCGCTTTGTTTCTTGTGTGCGCGAACATTTATTAAAAGTGAAATTGTGTTCGGACATTCGGTGTCCGCATGGTAATTGAACATTGATAATGGTTAATTTTATTGCGGTACTTAGTTAAATCTAAAAGTGCTCAGCCTTTTCACAGAAGCACACTGACGCGTGCTTAAATGAAATTTGGACACCAGGCATAAAATAAATGCATATATAGGTATTGCAAACAATATTCACAGATGTATGTAATTGCGAAACTCATATCTCCTAAGGTACTGTGTTTTATATCCTTGCCATTTTTATCACCCAATGACGTCATCCGGTAACTGGGAAAATCCCAAGCAAACATGTCGGTCTTCGTAAACATTCTCACAGCTACGAAGGAAAAATCGCCAGTAAATATTAAATAAGACACTTTGGGAAGGTCAGAAGAAGAAAAGGCTGTTATTTATCAAAAAGAAAACATAATATATTGATTGATGTACAGTTTACAATGTGCCAGAATGATTTTATCGGCATCTGAAATACCCACACTGAGGAAGACTTACAGGTGCTGGACCTAAATTAGAAACTTTGTTTCTGAAATAATTTCGGTCCGGAGCTGGACTACACCATGGCATTGAGTCAATGTTGACTCAGTGTTGATTCAACGTTGTGCCTGCTGGAATGAGTCTCTTTTTACATGCTGATACTCTGTTTGTTTGAATTGATCACATAAAAAGAATAATGGGAGCAAACAGTGTAGACCAAATGATACGTATCAAGAAAGAGAAGTTTGACTATAGTTTGCACTTCTTGCTAGTCCGACAGTGACTTTTGACAAATTATTTGATAGTTACTGCATATTAATCGTGTTCAGATATTGAGACAATTATTCAATTGGCTAGTCTGTGCCAGAATTTAGGGGAATTAGAGTATATTTTAGACTGCAGGTTTTAAATTGTCCATCCTTTCAGCCAATCAGAAGCAATTTTGAGAGCTGACTATGTTGTGAAGAGGTCCTCTCAATGACTTAGACAGAAACTCTTAGCCATTAAGAAAAGTTCTTAAAGGCCCTATAGCTCTATCAGCATGGAATATTTTGTCGTGAAGTATCGCTGCAAACTTTTCACTACAGTTTCATCATTGATTATTATCGTGATTGGCCGGCTTTGAAAAATCAAAACGTCCTTGAATTTATCATAGAATAGATTTGAAAAAATAACTAGGTCATTTTAGTTGCCAACTAAAATGACATACTTTCGATTCCCCTAGCTATATTTCATGGTAAAAACACAAGGTACACGAGATAAAAATACAAGGTACAGGCGTTTTTACAACTGATAAAAAGATAAAAATACAACGTACAAAACTGTTAAGCAAGGATCCCATTGATTGTGCCGCGGGTGCATTATTTCATTGCTTAACGGGGAACCAGAGACGAAAACCGTATTTATCATTTTTCCAAAATACCTTGTTTCTTCTCTTTTGTCAGTTATATGATACAAAAAAGCAGATCAACCGAAATATTTTCATTAATTCTGATGGCTGTACAGGTTTCATAATGATTTGTATTTGACGATTTTTATCATTGGTAGGACTATGGAGACTTTAAGACATAAATCAGCAATGAAACTTCTGACTGAATGAAAGTAATAAAACTTTCCCTTCAACCTGTCTGAGAAAATGGCCCTTGTAATCTTAATGTCCATTAAATTATATATGGTCTGTTATTTCTTTTTCTATTAAATCACAAGGTAATTAGCAGAAAAAGACCCCTGGCAGATCAATAGAAATGGGGAACCAATACAAAGCATAAAAGCATTCAGTTACAACAATACCTTAAATACAATAAATTAACAACATTAGAACTTTTTTTCATATATAAAATATCTAACAGCACGAAAAAAAGTTTTATCTGTGTAAAAAAGCAGAGAGTTTTAAGCAGCCTGCAAGCAATTATTAAACGCATGCAGTCTGATCTATGTCTTTTAGGTCACATGTTCCTATCCAGTAAAATTATGTTTGCTAGTGCATTCTTTCATTCTCTTTTCACATTTCTAGTATTATCTTTTAATCACCTTTACTAGAATAATTTTCTTCACACTAGAATGGTAACTAATTAACACAAGTGTCATCTGAAACTCCACAAGAATACGAATTTTCTTTAAACCGTCTACTTGGTATTTATTTATTTATTTATTATTATTATTATTATTATTATTATCAATTTGAAACTCAAAACAGCAGTATGATCTACACTTCAAAAAAACTAAAATGTCAATGGATAAATAGAGCAGGTACAATTAAGATCTTTTGTGCAAAAGAGCATTGATCTTTGATGCAGTCTCTAGAGACAAGCAATAGAGCAGTAATGGACAGTTTTCAAGAAAACTGACAGCAGTCTAAGCCGGTTAGAAGTCATTAAGTAATTTCTAAATTGTGAAGAAATTTCTTAATAACTTATAACCGATACGAAAACATAGATTTTGACTATGACTTTTCAATGACCTTCATAAGTTCAACTGCTGGTACATTTTACATCATCTGAAACATGTGGTCTGCTAGAAACATAAGACATTAAATATGCTGATTTGATTGTTTCTGAAGTGCTTTTAATCACCCTCTAACGAGACTCCTCCATATATTATATTATGCCTGTAAGAACAGGTAATTTGAGCCTCGACGTGACAAAACCAACAATGTGGTTGTGCGCCCAGAGCAGACTCAGATCAGTCTGGACACCCGCCCATTTTGACCAGACTCTTCGGTAAATGCTCAAAGGATAGCTAAGGGTCTTAGCTACCTCCATGCGGACAGCGAAGACTCTGATCAGACTGGGCGGATGCCCAGGCTGATCTGAGTCTGCGCTGGGCGCACAACCACATTGTTAGTTTTGTCACGTCGCGGCTCATTTCATTCAATGGGCTACCAATTTCACAGGTTTTTAATTTCATCTTTGATGTAACCGCAAGATCTGGAGAAATGCTATCAGCGCATAAGTGCCCCGTAGAGTGCAAATGGCCGTGTGCTGCAAAACGCATCAAGGGAAAAATATCTATCACCGAAATATCAAACTGCCATTGATTACCTTCCGCTTATTGCATAAGCGAACATCAGAGACATTGATGTTCGCTGGTCTTTACTATGTTAATAAGGATCCATATTCATAAGGATCAATAAACTGCTGGCCTAAACAGAGGTTGTGCAACGCTGAAACGCACTTTCTTTCGTCAAATTTATCATTCATATGTTTTGGCATTCTGATTTCTTTCTCAATGTGAAAATGTATATGTTTACCGTGATCTTACGTCCTTTATATTTTTAACGCAAACTGACTTACGCAGCGGCACAGGCTAACATGAGTCTTCTGTTATCGCACACAACTGGTGTACGGGTACTAAAATTATGGATCGGGCCAGGGTAATACAGATACGGAACAGAGGCACCAACTGCAGCTCAAACTTCTAAAGGGAAATAACTTGGAAAGTGTGAATGCAAGAGTTATCATTCATGTACGAGAAAGATCGTTATGACCTGTTCTGCATATCTGTGAAGTATCATGAAACTATTTCAAAGGGTATTCAACTTATAGAGTGGACACCTTAAACCATCAAGGGGAATAACAAAAAGTAAGAAAGCAAGCGTTGTCATTCTTATTCGCGACATATCGTCATGCTTAGTTCTACATATCTGAGAAGTATCATGAAAATATTTTAAAGGGTATTCAAGTTATAGAGCGGACACGGAATCACACATAAAGCATAGAGGTGAAGTAACTTTAAAAGTGAAAAAGCAAGAGCTGCCATTTTTGTTTGCGACACATCGTCATGACCTATGCTACATATCTATGAAGTATCATGAAAATATTTCATTGTGTATTAATGTTATAGAGCGGACGCGAGATCACACCTAAAACCATCAAGGGCAAATAACTCAAAAAGGTAAAAAGCAAGAGTTGTCATTCTTGTTCGCTACACATCGGCATGACTTGTTCTACATATCTGTGAAGTATCATGAAAATATTTTTAAAGGTATTAAAGTTATAGAGGGGACACGAAATCACACCTTAAACCATCAAGGGGAAATAACTCAAAAAGTTAGAAAGCAAGAGTTGTCACTCTTGTTAGCGACGCATTATCATGACCTGTTCTACATAACTATGAAGTACCATATATATATTTCATAGCGTTGTCAAGTTTCAGAGCGGACACGAATCTGCCAAAAAATCACCAAAGGAGAGATAACTCATAAAGTACAATAGCAAGAGTTATCATTCTTGTTCGCGGCACATCGTCATGACCTGGTCTACATAATTTTGAAGTATCATGAAAATATTCCAAAGGGTGCTCAAGATTTTGAGCGGACAAGAAAATGTTTACGGATGGAAGGAGGGACGCCAGGCTCATCGCTTTATCAACGGAACCTTTCGGTCGGGGGATAAAAAGCGAGTATCGAGCTAACAAATTTACATGTTTGTTGATAAATTGACACCCAGCCCTCCTAGGAGGGCATGGTATAAAACATGAGGCGGAATCTTGGAGACTAGTTTTTATCTTGAATTTTTGGGCGGACATGTCTGAACAAATAGTGTAGACAGAACCCTATCAGGAGCAGCCTGTTCAGGGTCTACACCATTTGCCTTTCCGCCAGGACATAATAGGAACATTACCACACAGTGCAATCAATTCGTTCAAATTTTAAGAGATGTTGCTCATGGTGTCCCAATTTTAAGGTATTTACAGTGCGCAACATTACTAAAACTAAGCATATAATCTGCATGCCCCTCCGCTTCTCCCCAGAGAGCAATATTGCAAGTACATGCTGCTAGCTGACAGGTTATGTTAACACATTCACGTGTCGAAACTAATTCCAGAGACAAATGAATTGATATTTTCTTTTGGCGAAATAGTTTAAAATAGGAACGGTATCTTACATCTTATGCATATTAAATCTTAATATTGTTGATGGCATTGCTTACCTGCGCATGGTGTTTTAAATGTTAGTGAATGCGGGAAAAAGCAGTGACAGATGTAGGCCTTTTTCAAAAAAGGCCGGCTCGGTAAAGTTAGCAGAACGAAAATTCTGCAGAAGATTCTGCAGAATTTTCTGCAGAAAAAGTGGTAAAGTTAGCGAAATGAATATTCTGCAAAATTTTCTGCAGAAAAAGTGGTAAAGTTAGCGAAATGGATATTCTGCAAAATTTTCTGCAAAATTTTCTGCAGAAAAACTGGTAAAGATAGCGAATTGAAAATTCTGCAGAATTTAGCAATTTTTATTTCTTTGTTTTGTCAACTACGGACCACAAATTGTGAGTGCGCACCGATTACCGCACTACCCTTTTTTATATGAGAACCTAGATATTCACAAAAATTGCATAGTTTCTTCCGCTGGAAAATAGCAGAACGACACTAAAGAAACCCGTTGTAAGCAAAGTTTAATTTCCGTGTTCTGTCATCTGGAGGCCACAAAATATGAGTGAGCACCGTTTACCGCACTACTTATGAGATAGAGTAGTGCGGTAAACGGCGCTCACTCACATTTTGTGGCCACCAGATGACAGAACATAGAAATCAATCTTTGCTAACAAAGGGTTTCTGAAATTTCGTTCTGCTACTTTCCAGCAGAAGAAAATATGCGATTTTTTTAATATCTCGGTCCATTTATAAGATAGAGTAGTGCGGTAAACGGCGCTCACTCACATTTTGTGGCCTCCAGATGACAGAACATAGAAATCAAACTATGCTAACAAAGGGTTTCTGAAATTTTGTTCTGCTACTTTCCAGCAGAAGAAAATATGCGATTTTTTAATATCTCGGTCCATTTATGAGATAGAGTAGTGCGGTAAACGGCGCTCACTCACATTTTGTGGCCTCCAGATGACAGAACATAGAAATCAAACTATGCTAACAAAGGGTTTCTGAAATTTCGTTATGCTACTTTCCAGCAGAAGAAAATATGCGATTTTTGTGAATATCTTGGGCCGATTTTAAGATAGATAAGTGCGGAAAACGATGCTCACTCACATTTTGTGGCCTATAGATGACCGAACATAGAAAACAAACTTTGCTGACAAAGGGTTTCTGAAATTTCGTTCTGCTACTTTCCAGCAGAAGAAAATATGCGATTTTTGTGAATATCTCGGTGCACTTATGGAATAGAGTAGTGCGGTAAACGGCGCTCACTCACATTTTGTGGCCTCCAGATGACAGATCATAGAAATCAATCTTTGCTAACAAAGGGTTTCTGAAATTTCGTTTCGCTACTTTCCAGCAGAAGAAAATATGCGATTTCTGTGAATATCTCGGTCCATTTATGAGAAAGAGTAGTGCGGTAAACGGCGCTCACTCACATTTTGTGGCCACCAGATATCAGAACATAGAAATCAAACTTTGCTCATAAAAGGTTTCTGAAATTTCGTTCTGCTACTTTCCAGCAGAAGAAAATATGCGATTTTTGTGAATATCTCGGTCCACTTATGAGATAGAGTAGTGCGGTAAATTGCGCTCACTCACTTTTTGTGGCCACCAGATGACAGAACACAGAAATTAATCTTTGCTAACAAAGAGTTTCTTAAATTTCGTTCTGCTACTTTCCAGCAGTAGAAAATATGCGATTTTTGTGAATATCTCGGTCCACTTATGAGAATAGTAGTGCGGTAAACGGCGCTCACTCACATTTTGTGGCCACCAGATGACAGAACATAGAAATCAATCTTTGCTAACAAAGGGTTTCTGAAATTTCGTTCTGCTACTTTCCAGCAGAAGAAAATATGCGATTTTTTTAATATCTCGGTCCATTTATGAGATAGAGTAGTGCGGTAAACGGCGCTCACTCACATTTTGTGGCCTCCAGATGACAGAACATAGAAATCAAACTATGCTAACAAAGGGTTTCTGAAATTTCGTTCTGCTAATTTCCAGTATAAGAAAATATGCGATTTTTGTGAATACCTCGGTCCACTTATTAGATAGAGTAGTGCGGTAAACGGCGCTCACTCACTTTTTGTGGCCACCAGATATCAGAACATAGAAATCAAACTTTGCTCACAAAAGGTTTCTGAAATTTCGTTCTGCTACTTTCCAGCAGAAGAAAATATGCGATTTTTGTGAATATCTCGGTCCACTTATGAGAATAGTAGTGCGGTAAACGGCGCTCACTCACATTTTGTGTCCACCAGATGTCAGAACATACAAATCAATCTTTGCTAACAAAGGGTTTCTGAAATTTCGTTATGCTACTTTCCAGCAGAAGAAAATATGCGATTTTTGAGAATATCTCGGTCCATTTATGAGATAGAGTAGTGCGGAAAACGGCGCTCACTCACATTTTGTGGCCACCAGATGACAGAACACAAAAATTAACCTTTGTTAACAAAGAGGTTTTTAAATTTCGTTCTGCTACTTTCCAGCAGAAGAAAATATGCGATTTTTGTGAATATCTCGGTCCTTTAATGAGATAGAGTAGTGCGGTAAACGGCGCTCACTCACATTTTGTGGCCTCCAGATAACAGAACATAGACATCAAATTTTGCTCACAAAGGGTTTCTGAAATTTCGTTCTGCTACTTTCCAGCCGAAGAGAATATGCGATTTTTGTGAATATTTCGGTCCACATATGAGATATAGTGGTGCGGTAAACGGTGCTCACTCATATTTTGTGGCCTCTAGATGACAGAACATGGAAATTAAACTTTGCTTGCTACGGGTTTCTTTAATGTCGTTCTGCTACTTTCCAGCAGAAGAAACTGTGCATTTTTTGTGAATCTCGGTTCTCATATGAAATAGGGTAGTGCGGTAATCGGTGCGCACTCACATTTTGTGGTCCGTAATTGACAAAACAAAGAAATAAAAATTGCTAAATTCTGCAGAATTTTCAATTCGCTATCCTTACCACTTTTTCTGCAGAAAATTTTGCAGAAAATTTTGAAGAATATCCATTTCGCTAACTTTACCACTTTTTCTGCAGAAAATTTTGCAGAATATTCATTTCACTAACTTTACCACTTTTTCTGCAGAAAATTCTGCAGAATCTTCTGCAGAATTTTCTGCAGTATTTTCGTTCTGCTAACTTTACCGAGCCCCTTTTTCAAGCCTAAAATGGGACAGCCAAGTTTACAACCTCGCGTTCAACGTGTTCTTGTTGTGGTCGAACAGAAACAGTAAAACATTATCTGTACGATTGTCCAAATTATCTGCAACTACGAAACCAAGTATTTTGCTACGCTGATGGTACATTTTTGTCGGGAAGCGGTTCAGACAACGGAAATGAATTGAAACATCTGTTGTTTCTCTCTCTCTCTCTCTCTCTCTCTCTCTCTCTCTCTCTCTCTCTCTCTCTTACAAAGCTTATATCTTAAATATGGTTCGATTGATTCTTATTGAATGCTGTTCTCACATCAAAACTTTTCAGTCCTAATACAATGATGTATATGTTCATATAAACGTGTCTTGATTGTCTGTTGCTTAGAAATCTTATGCACTAATATGTCATTGCAAATACATGTTAAGTAGGCGACGATGTTTATTAGCTAGTTAGCTTGTTATCGAATCATTTCATATTATTCTTGTATGTATTGATTGTGTATGTCTACATGTTGAATAAAAAACCGTTTAAACTAACAACCTCGCGTATTTTTTTTCCACAAAAATGATTTTCTTGAAATGTTGTAACAAATCACTTGAACATGCCTGTATTGCAACTTAAATTCGTTGCGTTTGGGAAATGAAACAGACAACGTGCCATGAGTAAATCGCTATGATTTAGACATTAGTGCTATGTATTCACATATTCAGTACATTAAGTACGAAGCATAACCAGACCCCTGCGATTGTTATAATGTTCCCATAAATCCTCCATATTGCGTTCATTTGGGACCCAGTAAAATGAAGTTTAAAAAGAGTCTAAAAATAAAGTGTAAATATATAAATTAAAATTCGATTTTTCAGCGTTCGTCGTGTGATGAAGTCAGTGGGCGGAGCTAAAGTATCGGAAGCGTACCCCAGCAAATGTGTTTGGGTTTCACTCACCTTAATTATTTTCTGTGAAAAAATGCTCATTAAGCCTCTCGCCAAGAAAATAATATTGCGTATACCGTATATTTATTGTTCTTTTTCGGTTTAGTTTAAGGCCCAGTTTCATGTAGGCCATACAATGAATATGAGGGTGTGGCTTAAAAGAAGTTACTGGGCTCTCTCTGTCACAGAGACTAATAGGGTTCACCAGGACAGTAGCATAGCTACTGTTTAAATCACATGACTTGGTCAAAGGTAAACATTCAAACTGTCATTTTTTCTTCTTGACTAGCTAGAAATCTGCACAATACATTTAAACTTCAGGGTGTTGAAAGCATCCGTAAGAATAGTTAAATCAGTGTATATGTAGAAGAAGAATAATTCAAGTTCCACTGAAATTATTTTGAAAAAATAATGGTTTAATGTTTCAGTGAAAAAGATGTATCCAAATCTGAAATGATTTTGAATTAACCACGATTGATAGTTTGAGGGCGGAGCCTGCTTTTCATACTGTGGCCTTGGGTGTAAACAATGTTTTATTTCAATTACAACACATACTGTAACATGAATTCGATGGGATAAGACAGCAATCTAGAGCTCCCAAACAGGTTCAATCTTTTGACCACCCCATTTAAGAATTATTTCCAGAAAGGGAGTTAAAAATTGTCGATTAATTAGTTTTGCACGGATTCATTTTGTTCACCTTTTATCTATTCATTATTATTTTTTGTCCTCTCAGCATCAATTACCAGCAGTCTTTAAATTAGTGAAAAAGCGTACTAGAACGACGAATATCGCTTTTCTCGCCTGAATTCCAAACCATAACCAAATGACTATATTAGCTATATTTTGATAAGTCCATGCATTAACGTGTAATATCAATTGAACTAGGGTTATAAGGGGCATTCGTTTTCTGCACACTGCTAAAAATCGTGGTTACTTATTTGAACAGACTCGTTGAGACTGTTCTAATTCCTTTTACATGTAGCGAGCAGAAACAAGTAAAATATCATAAATTATCATCTACAAGCGCCGTAACAAAAGCATGCTAGCACAATCATGAGTTTTTCATCGTTTATGCACAATATAAAAGGGAAAAACAACAAAGAACAGAAAAACACATTGTGTTACTTACCATCTGTGACGTTTACACGGGCGATACAGTATGAGACACGAAATCATCATACGCTGCGTCACAAATCTTCATCGCAATCCAGTATCACGCGTAGGACAATATCACTTCTGCAGCTTGGATTTTCTATGCATTTACCTATAAAAATAACAGACAAAGGGTTATAAGGGGCACACGTCTTCTACTCACAGCTCAAAAATATTTATTGTGGTAACTCATTTTAACCGTCTCAGTGAGGCTGTTCTAATCAGACAAACAATATTCTACATTTTGCACACAGAAACAAGTAGCGCGAAGAATTCTAGCACAATGATGATAATGTATTCAACGTTTAAATACGAAGGAAAGAATAAAAATAAACATTGTGTTACTTACCATACGAGACGATGACATGAGCGACACGATGTCATTAACAGTTTTAATTGTTTTATCACAATAATCTAGTTAACTATCCAAAAAGATGTTTTTCTCAGACAACATTTCTCACAATAATTCAAAACACTGACACGATTTTTTTAATTTGGCCGCTTGATGCGCCAACCATTGATTGCGCATGTTTATAAACGGCGCATGCGCAGCAGACAGGGAATTTCAAATTTCTCAGCAGGTGGCGAAAACTTGTATTTCACTGTGGTTAATAATATAACTTGAGGAAATTTAGTGATAGGTAACTATTGTGTTTGCTTTCGTAATTATAAAATAGAGAATAGAATTGAAAATTTAAATTTTGAAAATTTCTTGCGCTGTTTAGCTCACATGAGCCATATAGGCTCAGGGTGAGCTATTGTGATCAGTCGGTGTCCGTCGTCCGTCGTGCGTCGTGCGTCAATTTGCTTTAAATAACATCTTCTCTGGAACCACTAGGCCTAGGGCTTTGATATTTGTTATGAAGCATTGTCTAGTGGACCTCTACCAAGTTTTGTTCAAACACTGGCCCTGTGGTCCAAAAAGGCCCGGGGGGTCTTTGGTTCGAAATTCAAATATACTTAGAAATCTTCTTCTGAAGAACCACTCGGTGCAGGTGATTGAAATTCTGTTTGTAGTATTGCCTAGTGGTCTTTTACCAAGTTTGTTCAAATGATGGCCCCAGGGTCTAAAATGGTCCCGGCCCAGGGGCCATGGGATTGAACCATAGAAATACATAGAAAAATATTAAATAATCTTCTTGTTCAGAACCATTTGGCTTAGTTGCTTGAATTTTTTTATGTAGCATTGCCTAATAATCTTATATCAAGCTTGTTCAAATAATGGGCCCAGGGTCCAAAATGGCCCAGTGGCATGGAGTCCGAGGTTTGAACCATAGACAAATATTCAAAAATCTTCTTCTTCAGAGCCGCAAGGCTCAGATGCTTGAAATTCGGTATGTAGCATTGCCTAATAGTCCTTTACCATGTTTGTTCTAATGGTGGCCCCAGGGTCCACAATAGCCCCACGGCAGGGTGTCCTAAGTTTGAACCATATAAATACATAGAAAAGTATGGAAAAAAAACTTCTTTTTCAGAATCACTTGGCTCAGATGCTTGAAATTTGGTACGTGGCATTGCCAAGTAGTACTTTACCAAGTTTGTTCAAATGATGACCCCAGGGTCTAAATGGCCCCACCCCAGAGGTCATGAGATTGAACCATAGAAATACATAGAGAAAATATTCAAAAATCTTCACTTTCAGAACCACTTGGCTCAGATGCTTGAAATTTGGTATGTAGCATTGCCTTGTAGTCGTTTATCCACTTTATACAAATGATGGCCCCAGGGTTTAAAATGACCTCGCGGTAGGGAGTCGTGTGTTTGAAACATAGAAAACATAGAAAAATATTCAAAAATCTTCTTCTTCAGAACCACTTGGCTCAGATGCTTGAAATTTTTATGTAGCATTGTCTATTGGTCCTTTACCAAGTTTGTTCAATGGGTTTGAACCATAGCAATACATAGGAAAATATTCAAAATTTGGAAATGGTTGCAAACTATCAGGTTTGTTCAAATGATGACCCTTGTTTGACCTTTAACTTTTTCGCTCAGATGAGCGATTTAGGGCCTCTTGGTCCTCTTGTTTTAAATATTAAAGTGAAGTACTTATTCTGACAGCAAGTAGAAAATGTTAGAGTATATTTGGTCAATGTGCTAATACCAAATATGAGCCACGACATGACAAAACCAAGAAGTGGCATATAGGCCCAGCAAAATCTCACATCAGCCTTTGTTTCCGTCCAGTGTGATCAGAAGCTTTCTGTTCCCATGACGCTCTGACTTTGAGATAATAGGCTTGGGCAAGAGTATTGCTGAAAGAAAATTTGGACCTATGTCTAAATAATTTAGAAAATATAAGCTCTTAAAACTTTTAGCGTAAATGCGGACGCCGCCGCCGACTCCGACGCTGACGCCGATGCCGACGCCGGGGGTTGTGCAATAGCTCTTCCTGGACTTCGTCCAGGCGAGCTAATAACCCATGTTTGGCAACACGCATAAGTATACCAAACAATCCGCCTGCATTATAAATTAAAGTCATGCTATACGTTTTTCTTATTTTGGTTCTTATTCTATCACAGTGCGCCTATGGAAGCAATGGAAAGTTCCTGTGCTTTATTCTGCAACGATTCGCTGTTTCGGAGCACGTGAGTCTAACTACTGACGTCACTAGCGATACTGACGTCATTTTGTGACGTTTTGAGACGTTAGACGGTGTTATGTCTCTTTTTCTTTCTAAATTCGCCTTAAAAATGTACATTTATCTTAAATACAGTTAAGAAAATTGGCGGGAGCATTAACGCGCTGGCAAGAAGGTTGAGAGAATTTGAATGAAAAGAATACTTTTGCAGCGTTTTTTAGTGTTAGAATCAAGATAGTTCAGCTCTAGGATTGAATTGTGTAATAATTCACTGTTTGTCGGTCTGTTGTAAGTAGATATATCATTCGCGCTCCGCTCTCGTGATATGCTCTACTTCACAACTGACCTCCAAACAGTGCATTATTACTCAACAATTCACTGCTAGAGCTAATCTATTTCTTAGTTAAATTCCCTTACATGTATTACGTATATTTTTATCATTAATCATGATATGATCTTTTTACATTCATAATATAAAACTGTGCATGTCTATGATAGCTTGTGCGTATGCGAAATCTGTTTGAGGCATCACAGTTCGTCCAACAAAGAACGATACAACTCAGTCTTCACGTGCGCAAGTTGATTGCGAATAGGTTGGTGTACGACAAACATTTCGCATACGTATGAGTACAGTTGTTTTTTTTAACTTAACACGAGATTGTCAAATTTTAGTGTATGTATAAATGTGTACATCAGACTCTCTTCGGGACGTTTATAAGACACAGTAGGGACAGCACCATCGCCGAACCCAAGCACACCTTGTCCTGTAAGAACTTAACGCAATATTAATGGAGGAAAAGAACGATTTTCCACAAAATAATTCATGTTAATTCAAACCGCTTATGCAAGGCCTGAATAGGAAAGTTGCCCATGCAAAATTTTGGTTTAGCAACTCTCAAGAGTTTTGTGATAACTTCATCACCATTATTTGTTTCTTTCTTTTTTTAACTCAAAACAGAAAGTTTGCACAATGCGTTTTACATGCATACGAGTCAAATAGCATCGACATATTTTGGTTATTTATTTGCAAAAGCTTTATCGGTGGGAATGGAATTACGCTTATAATAATAAGTCGGGAATTGATAAAAGGTGACATTACAATATCAGATATGACATTTAAACTTGACCCAGACTGACACACAATTGACCGGTAAAAGTGTTGAAAAGCATGAACATCTGGAATCTGCCAGATTGAAAAATGAGTTTTATGTCCCAAGACGTAATTAGCTATAGGAAGGCGATTTGTTTTATCTTAAGGTGAGTGGGTACAATTTCAGGGATTGAAACTCTGGCACTTTTGTTTTTGTCTCCCTTTTCAATATGGTTCAACTCTTATATTCTTAGAGAAGATTTCCTTTAAGAGTATGCGGCCAGGTAGACTCCATTTTGGAAGAGTTACGTCATTCAAGGGAAGTCTGATAAAATACCTCTACAAAGCAAAGACATATGTTTCTATATGCAGTATCTTTCCCTCACTATCTCTCTCTCTCTCTCTCTCTCTCTCTCTCTCCTTCTCTCTCTGGAAAGACGAATCATTCCATTTGCCTGAGCGAAATTCTCTCTCTCTCTGTCCGTGGAAAGAAGAAAACAAGGATCATTCCGCTAGCCTGAGCGAAATTGGTGCAGCATATGGCAGTAGGATATATGGGTTGTGATTTCGGACTGGACAGATGCGCAAGTTTATCTTGATTTTCAATATGAGCTATGTCCGGGGAATATCTCTCGAGACATAAAATGTGCGCATGCCAAGACCATCGTCAGCATATGCGCAGTCTGTCAGGCTTCTGCAGTTTGCTACTGGCTGAAAGGAGGTGGATCTTATTGATAAATAAACTGTGATTACTTTCAGTTCTGCGAAATCATTTTTGACGGATTGATATATTGAAAATACGTTAAACTTCGTATATGGTAACTTTGCTACATGCTTAATTGCGGATTCTGTCTGAAGTTTTTCTTTGAGTACAATTTTACCCATGCGGCCAGGAAAAATTATTGCCTTAGCAGGGCTGTAAAATCATTAGTATCAGACAAGGAGCTAGTCTACATACCAGACTGCGCATGTGCGCAAGCTATCCTAGGCAGACACCGGCTTTAAAACATTAAACCGTTCTTGATTAATCATAAAAAAAAAGACTTCAATGACCTATTTTTCGATTTCACAAACTTTATGACATGGTAAAACTACAATGTACATGAAGATAAATACAAGGTGAACGCGTTAAATAGATGGTGATAAAATGTAAGACAAGGATCCCATTTATTGTTTCTCTGATGCGTAGTTGCATTGCCAGTAATGAAAAGAAATCAAATCAGTATCAAATGATATTCATTCGTAATATGATAGTTTTGTAGAGTTCTGTATATGAATTTTAATCACTTCTTTACTCCATACTGTCTATAACTGCTTTCTTTTTATATTACTCGCTTTTGATTACTTGAAACTCGCTTTAGATAGTTCGATACTATAAATGGTAAATAAATAAAGACGACGACGACTGCTGGACGTTTTGGTATGACGATTGTTGAAAGACTTAAAAACAAAGAGGGACTGGGTTTGAGGGACTTGCGCAAAGCGAAGGTAGAGCCTGAAAACGTTTGTCTTTAAAGCAAAATGGTGTCAAATTAGGCCCTGCACAATGCGTTTATGATGATACGGATTAAATTATATATTCGTACAAACACAACTTTGTTTCTCTAGAAAATTTTTCATATGTGTTATAAGAAAATTATCTCTTATCAAAGTTAAAACATGGTACAGATCTTTCGTACCCTGCAAACATCTAATATGCAATTAATTACCCAGAGACAGATTAATCAGTGATAAAAATCACGAAGAATTTGCTAAATAGCCACATTTTGGATGGCAGGCCATAACTGGGAGTTTATTTTCATGGCATTGTTTTTAATCTGTCAATGAACCGCCTATAACAACATAGATTGTAAAATTATAGCATTTTAAACGACTCTGAAGTGTTACTGACGCTGAGCAGTGCAGCTGAAAGCGTGGTCTGGTATTCCGTATATTTGGTACCAAAAATTATAATAAACATTGGGACACCAAAACTAATTACAAAAATTACTCGAAAAAAATGTAAAGTAATATATATTTTAAAGTGCTGCAAGGCGCCTAACAGATGCCAGTGGAATGGAAAAACAGCGTTGATTGTGATCAGACTTCCCCTTGCAAGGGTACCGTCAGATGTTGCGTAGCGCATATATTGTAAAACAATGTAAATTCATATTTTGTGTGATTGTTTTTGAGCGTACATATGGCATATGATCGATTTACTTTTATGTACATTTAAAGTGACCCGTTTTTTTTTTTTTTTTTTTGAAGATACCCAGAAACCGGGGCTCGTTTTTGCTTTTCGTTTTCGGCTAGGGTAGGCTACTGGATTGGGCTTCTTTCTTTTCATTCCGTTATACCATAAAAAATCTATGTATTGGGATAGATAGGTCTGAGCGGACAGTGTAGACTCCTATCAGGCTATCCTAGAGGAGCAGTCTGATCAGTGTCTACATTGTTTGCTATTCCGCCTGAATCTTTTGGCTACCGCTTTGTAAAACCAGGCTGTTCCGTGTTTGGGACAGTTGCGGCGATTATTTTTGGTGTCCCAATATTTAGAATTTTACGGTAGTACTGATTGCTGCCAGTGCTTTTTCTTTTCTTGAGTCATGAGGCCTGAAACAGTAAATGTTTGGTTTCGCTGACCAGTGTCTGTTGTATATTTGTATTTGATAGATCTTTTGATTTGTACATATTTTTTAAGTGGGCCTCAAATAAGAGTAGCTTGTAACTAATTGTGTCACCCACTGAAAATAAAGTCTTTATTATCATTTATTATTATTATTATTATCTTTTCAATGTTATGCACCAATGGGTTTAGTACAGTTTCGGCACTTTAACTAAAATGTTAACTACAGTCTTTTAAGGCTATTCTTGTGCGTTCCATCACTAGGCGTTCGTTTTGAAAATCTTGACGAAAATGTGGGGTTGAAACGCAAAAAGTACATACAAAAACTGCCAAAGTTCACGAAACACACGCATTGTAAATCAAACCAGACAGTGGTCATTCCGAAACCCTTACAACCCACGTCACCAGAACGTAACGTATTTCAAAAGAACTTCATTTGGTATGATCCAGTGCTTGTACTTGTGTTTAGTTTTGATATGATCTGCCATTTTCTGTTCTGTTCTGTTCTGTTCAATTCTCGTATCGACGTTACCCAAGTGGCTCAACGGTACGTAACCATAGTTGCACACATTTGGCGCCGTGTGTCCGTCCAATGTCATTCAGTCTGTAAATGTCTCGTCGGTCAGTGCTGCCTAACCAGTATTTATGCATAGATGTTTGCCTTCTACGGCTCCAAGTCAGGTATTGTCCGGAGAAGGAGGCGCGCGCCACATGAAAGCCACCCCAGCGGAAAGTCCAGGGAAACACAGGCCAACCCCGCCCGCAGAGGAGGAGCACACCGAAACCCAGGTCCCAACGAGAGAACACGCAGGCGTTCCTTAGGTTTCAAGGATGGGACCTGTTGGGGTCCCATATTACTTACAGCCCTTAATTTTAACCCTCCCCCGCATCCAAGTAATTTTGTTCCGGATGGAGGTCCCTTATTCTGACCTTACCCTTAGGTGGGGATTGACGCAGTCACAGGTAGGGACCTTTTCAGGTACCTTTAGGGCTGTTGCACTTCAGTTATTTTGGTCGAGTAATTTTGCCAAGTGATGAGAGCAACATTAAGTTTGAATTTTGAACTCCCCCGTCAAAAGTGAGCATCTAGCGTGGTGCCGGCTTTAGGATGCTAGCGCCTTGCTCATTAATCATTTATGATCCTAAAGGATATTAAAAAGAGCAGAAATAAGTTGGGAATGGCTTAAAGTTTTTTTTTGCATAGGGATGGGTCTCGCACTGTATGGTCAAGCATATATACTGAAAGGATTTAAAAACTTCCACTTTTTATTGCTGGCTCCTGTTTCCTTTACTTGTGACAGTGTTACCTATGTTACGACAAAATGCTGGGAACTTCTCAAATTTAAAGATAACGCAGTTTATTCGTATCATCTTCTTAAATGACGTCAGTAAAAGAGCGTTACGTCTTTGAAACGCATAAGGCAAAGACGGCGTTAGCTTATGCAACACTCTTTAAGATGGTTTAATACTGTGTTAATATTGTCACGTCGTTCACGTTAGTTTGCCATTATCATTGCAGTTGATGCTGTCACGCAAAAGCTACTACGGGGACGGCGTCGACGTAAGTTAACGTCACGATCTCTGGATGTTAATTTCGGGTAGCTGCTTTTCTGACGGTCTTTTTAGTTTCTTGTAAACCGTGCACGTCGTCTGGGATTGTAAATTGCCGTAATTAACGCATAAAATTATCGCGCGACGTCAGGTTTTGAAACTTCATCATTTAGCTGGCCCAAAACCCTGCACCTGTTAGCGATATTTAGGCGCGGTAGGCCAAATGAATCCACAGACCGAGTTCAAACTTTTAAAATTTAATGTGATATTGTGAGAGCAATATGTCACCAGAAAACTGTATACCTGAAGTTATCCATCTGTATGTAAACTGCACTAAGAACATGAGGAGCACGTGCTTATTCCTGACCGATTCGGTCGAACGATTTCAAGTTTGAGATATCGATATAATCAGGTATTAGAAAATACATATATTGTAAAATTTCGTAGGATGTAGCTGCATTTGTTTTCGAGATATTTAAAATTAATGGGTGGAAGTTTTTAAATCCTTTCAGTATATAATAAAGATGTGGCTGTTATATACTAACCCCGTTAGTTAGGTATATAATATTGATAAGTTGATGGGCCGTTAGTAAGTTTTCTTGTGAGTATGATGATGCCACCATAGGGCTGTCGCTATTAAAAACACGCCTCACCCAGGGGTGGCAGAGCATCAAGTTTGGTTGTTAGTATGTTTTGCGTGTGTGTGTGCCTACTTTTTTTGTGCTAGCACAATGTGCGTGTACTTGTTATTTTTTGCGTGCATGCGTGTTTGCGTGTATGCCGGCTTGCGTGCGTGTTAGTGTGTTTATGTTTGTGATTGCGTATCTGTCCGTCTGTCTGTCTCCATCCTCTTCTTCTGGGATGTCTCCACCGTTGTTGTGTCCTGCATCCATCGTTGTTTCGCTGCCGCGCCGTAACTTTAACAGGCATGCTAAGGTAAGACTGGCGGAGTGTGACAAGGACGGTCCTTAATTGGTTATTGCTTAAATTCCTGTTACTCATTTTGTTGCAAAAATTCCAATTTAGATGCCTAGGTGTGTAGGTTATTTTACCCTAGTCTTATTGAAATATAATATGTGTTGCTCACCTATGTTTTGGCCCCTCATGCGTCAGCCTTTTCATGGCACATCTTTCTTCCCCTCTGTTCTTTTTTCGATGGCGAAATAGCCGAGGTGTCTCCCCCCGTCAGGCACCGATGGGATTACCTCCCTTGCCCTTTCCTCATTGAGGGGGCACGCGCACCGTCTCCCGCGCGCGCCGCGTGTAACACTTTTGTCCAATATAATGTTGGATTTCTATGTTTACGGTCACGTCGCGACAGGGTCTAGCCGCGCGAAGCCCAACCCCCCCCCCCCCCCATTCCCGGATAATGGTCTCGTCCACATTCTAAGGGGAATGGTTCCATTCCTTATACACCCGGGGAATAATTACTAACCCTTATGAATCCCACCATCGCCCCCCCCCCCCGAGAGTATTTTCCGAGTTAAAGGAAGGAATTTCCATTTTTTTGTCGCCTTTTTTATTCAAAAAGTAGTCTATGCGTCATTTCCCCCCCCCCCCGCCTGCGGAGTGGAGTCGTCCACATTTATAATTGGCACACCCCCCTCCCTGCAGGTAGTGGGAAGGGGGCCAACCCATATTTAAGCGATTTATGTATTTATTTGTTCTATTATTGTATTTTGAAATTTATGCTTCGTTACAAAAAGGGGTTTATAAAGAAATTTTTGAAAGAACTTTAACCCATACTAATGTTTGCCTTTTGTTGTCTCTTTCTATTTTGGTAGGGTTTAGCGTCTGATGTAGATTACTAATTCCCTATATTACTCTAAATTCCTAATATAATTAACTAAATTCCTAAATTCATTTTATGCTGTAATACTTCTTCTTCTTTCTTCATTCGAGTGCCTGTGATTTATTAATTTCGGAGTTGCAATTTCGCTCTGTGATCCTAACTAAATTCCTAAAATTCCTAAATTCAACAAATTCCATGAAAGTAATTCTTATGTTGTTTTTTGTTTTTTTGCCTTTTTTCTTGATACGACTGCATATTAAACATTTTTCCTTGATCTGGCTTAAATGTAAGTCGTCGTTGTGCTCCCCAAAAACGTCCGGGCGGTTCTCTTCCTATCACACGTAGACCCCGATCAGACGCTCCTTACGTGCCGACTCACTGATATGCTATCCTACCCGCCTTCCAGACTAGTCCATTTACAAGGATGGACGAGTTAATATTAAGCCCTACCTTTATAAACCGCCCAGACACTTCCGGTGCACACGGTAAGTTGTATGTTAGAAACTCGCAGTGGAGATCATTGACCCTATAATTGGCCAGTTGCGCTTTTGTTGAATTATCTCGTGCTTCCACACCTGAGCTTCCCGTGGAATGCCATTAAGCCGTGAGAGCTCGCGATATTGATTTTTGTTGTAAAATAAATATTAATAACGCGCACCAAATTTTGTGGTCTAAAAATGTTGGATGCTGTATTTTCTGTTTCGGGCTTCGGATTTGATTGGGGTTTTCAGTAATGTCCGAGTATGTATTAGAGCTTTTGATCCACCTCCACTGCGCGCCTCTCTGTACGTCTGTACGTCTGTTTACTGTAGTGTACGATTATGTCTAGTCTGCTATTGGCTCGGCGGTCGGTGGCACATGCGTTAGAGACTTTTATATCCTGGATGTTACTCAGAGCCGGCCAGCAAGTGATTGGGAAGGAGCCCCACCTAGCATGTGACCGGCTCCGCACATCATTTTGAGTTCGCTGAACACTATGCCACCGCTCGTCGAGTCTAGTCTGTAAATGTCTGTAATATAATGGTTCGTATGTCTGTCTTTTTTCTAGTACTCTGCCTCCGAGGTGTAGGTGTAGGATCGGACTGCGCCTACACGTGTAGGGTTTATTATTATTACTATTAGCCATTATGTCCACTTTGTTTTACTTTCCCCACTTCGCGCACCCCCGAGCGATGCCTAGGCAGCCGGGAGAGGCCATAGTCGTGGCAAGGAAACCGCTTCTTCCGATCTGGCTCTCGCCCAAACCTGTAATTCACAGTCGCCTGCCGTCCCACAGCCAGGCCAGACCGCCAGACAGGGCCAGGTAGGGTGGCGACATATTGGCGCGCGTCGTTATGCAACCGCTCGTCGAGTCTAGTCTGTGAATGTCTGTAATATAATGGTTCGTATGTCTGTCTTTTTTCTAATACTCTGCCTCCGATGTAGGTGTAGGATCGGACTGCGCCAACACGTGTGGGGTTGTTATTATTAATGTTAGCCATTATGTCCACTTTGTTTTACTTTCCCCACTTCGCGCATCCCCCGAGCGATGCCTAGGCAGCCGGGAGAGGCCATAGTCGTGGCTAGGAAACCGCTTCATCCGATCTGGCCATTCCAAACCTGTAATTCACAGTCGCCCGCAGTCCCACAGCCAGTCCAGACCGCCAGACAGGGCCAGGTAGGGTGGCGACATGTTGGCGCGCGTCGTTATGCAATATGGGATCGTACCCAAATGGACCCATGCACATTTCAGCATAAACACATCCTATATACAGGGTCCCCGTGTCCCATTTATGCAGGCCTTAGCAATACATCTCAGGGCGTCAGGAGACGGATGGCATGTGAGGCCTCTTCGGGCCATTGTCAACATCCGCTCTATATTCCCAGATCTGTAAGCCTCCATCGGACCTCGCTTCGCTACGTCCGATGGAACAGACCCCTGTAATCACACACCCCGGTGACTCCTAGTATTGTATGTCCGTTGTCTATGTCTGTATTGTTCCAGTTGAAATATTGGGTAGGATTGGCCTGCCTGAACTGTCCGTTCGAATGCCCCTCACCCATGACACTGTCGCAAATGATAGGTTTGTGCACGGCCATATATTTTTTCCTCATACTGGGTATCTGTAATATACTGAAATATAGCTTCCCTTACTTCTTGAGATTTTGTTCCCAACAAGCTTGTCGAGACAAGGTTACCTGCGTATGTAATGTCCTGCAGTGTTCTAAGCAATTTTTGTCTAGGCCCACTGTGTGCGCTGCATTGCCATTTTGATTTCTTGCCATGATTATATATACTTACTCAGATGTGTACGTGCCCGGACGAAGGCCGAAATTCCGGATAAAACTTTTGTATTCTTCTTTCTTGTACTTTTCATATTGTCAAAACGAAAGAAAAAAACACACGCTCACACACTCCGAACACCTAATCAATTAAAAGCAGAGCAATCCGACTACATGGCGGCATTCGAAATTATAATTCATTTTGCGGAACAGAACAGAAAAGAACAAAAGCTCATCTATGTAGGTAAACATGTCAGGTTACACATAGATGATATATGATATTTAAACAAGTGACATGTAATATTTAAGAGAAAAAAGGAACTTTTCAGTCTATCACACAAAAACTGTCAGCTGATTGGTCATATCTCCAGCTGCACATCTCCAGATGCAAGAAATCAAAACCTGCTTAAAACATGTAATGGTATATGGTCCTGGAGAATTCAATTGGCAAAATTAACTCCTTTGATGTCTTTGACAAATCAGATGAAAATGAAAGTGAAAATTCTGCGGTGTAGACCTTAATGCATAAATATGCCAAAAGCAGTGCGTTCAGCTCATTAATGATACATAAAATTGAGGAAAAAAATAGAATAAATAAAAAAATAAAAAAAATAACACCAGCATGCTGGGAACTCGATACTCCCTTTTTACAAGTCGAAACTCGCTTTTTATAACTCGATACTTGCCTTTTATAACTCGAAACTCTCTTTTTATTACTCGAAACTCGATACTGTAAAAAAGAAACCCTCCTGTGGTCGAGTGGTTATAGTAACTCGGTTATGCTGCAGAAAGTCGCCGGAAGGTCACGAGATCGCGCCTGCGTTTCGACGACTGGGAAAACTCTCTCTGTCAATCCAGCAATAAATGGGTAACTCTTTTGAATCAGGGAAGGATAAGGCAGCAAAAGGAGAGTGATGGGCTCCGCCTTTCATCTGTTGTGCCCAAGATACAGTGAGTCTCTAACCCCCACTGCCCCTACGGCTATTAGGCTACATGTATGAGAAACATTTACCTTTTTACCTTTACCATGCATAGACCTTGCTGAACATTAAATTGTTAACACAAATAAAGGCTGCTGGGGAAAGAAAACACAAAAACAAAGCAAAACACATTTACTACCTATGAATCACTTGAAGGGAGTCAAAAAGCCCATTGCCGAGCTATAAGATGAATTAAAATGTTGGAGTTGACTTGTTCTTTGCTTAAAATCAAAACTTTACAAATAAATATATGTTGTGAGATATCATGTAAATTACCTCTTGCCATTCTCTTGAGTTCCGACTGTATAAAAATATAAATTGGGAGGCCTAAAGCCCCAAATTACCAATGTATGAAACTAAATTCCGGGAGATGGATGCCTAAGCGGTCAGTGTAAACCCATATCAGACTGCACCTGAAATAAGCAGGCTTATCAAGATCTTCATTGTTTGTCTTTTCCAACTATTAAAATCAGCTTAAAGTGTATGGGTATAGCTCCGTATTTTTCTGCACTTTTTACAAAGAGAAACAACTTCCATTACATCATGTTTGCCTCCCTGAATGACGTAACTCTTCAAAAATGGAGTCTACTCCTAAAAGTAAGAGTTTAATTTGCAGGAGCAAATTATTCCTTTTAAGAGTTGAACCCTATTGAGAAGGGAGACAAAAAACGAAAATGGAGAAGTCTCAATCCCTGAAAGTGTACCCACTCACCTTAATATAAAACAAATAGATTTCCAACATATAACTTTGTCTCGGGGCATAAGACTCATTTTCTGTGATATGCACTCTTAAATCTGGCAGATTCCTGTTGTTCTGATAATGCCCATGCTTTTCAATACCCTTACAGATCAATTGTGTGTCAAGCTGACACGTCATATCTGGTATCTTATAGCTGATATTGTGATATCGTTTTTGTAATTTTTCCCTTACTAGCTTGTTTCGCAAAACTTATCAAAAGGCTGGTAGCATGTTAACGACGTTATTGTTCACCTGCGCTTATTAAGTTATCTAGATAAAACATTGCATAACTGTCCTTAATTTCAAAATGATTGGTAAAGCATTGTTCTAAATATGAGAACATCTGTAAATATATAAGTACCACAAAGTAACAAAATGTAACAAATTCATGCAGAAACTGCCATATTCTAATAGCGAGTATGTATCATTCAGTATCATATATTTATGTATTTATTTGTTATTATTATTATTTTACAAATCTTGCAAGTATTTTTCTTACAACCGTCTTTGTGTTAAGCTATCAGACATCCTTTCCTCAACAGGATAATTTTAAATCGTAGGTCTAGGACACGTAGCCGTATGACCACTTTATGGGACTGAACCGCTTTTTGTTGCGAATGTACTGCTCTGTATATAAAATATCACTCATTACAGCCATAGCACTTATTGCATTACTGATCTACTAGGAAAAGAATGACTGCTTCATAAAGTAGCTGACACCAAACAGTCTAGTGAGTGAGTCCTTTTGGTTGCTAAATACCTGTCATGTAGCTTCTGAAACCGGACCAGTCTGCATGAGCAGTGTATAATTATCTAAGTTTGTTGAAACTCAGCGCCCAAAATAATACATCAGGGTCATGGAATCATGCCGAATCGCATTCTGAGGCAGCAGAAAATCATAATAGTTCCCTAGTATGTGCGTAATTCCTCTAGTATTGAGTTCATTGGAATAACTTTTTAATCGACGATTTACTTTCAAGGACCGAAGATGTTATCAGTAATTATAGCCTGTTTGTCCGGAGGCTACTAACACTTCATCACTGTCATGCTAATAGCCTTGAAAGTATCTAAGAGGGATAAAGCTGCATCCCATTCCCTAAAACCAGTAGGTCACAGATATGCACGTTGATATTGCATGAGTGATGGGCGCATTTTTGCCATTGAATTTTTTTTTCTATATATAACTAGGATAATTTAATTTCGCCTGCTTATTTTAAGAGCTTAAGAGTTGTTGCTTTTGACTCTGTGTTTATTGAACCGTGTTTTACCTTTTGGAAGGAGTTTGTTGTTTGTAAAATGTGCGAAGTTTTTAGCACGTGCTCAGCATCATGCTCTGATTTCACATGTGTCCGCCATTGTGAACTCGAAGTTATTTTTTATACGCCGCTCTAAGATGGTTCGTAACATGTGCCCTCCATGCGTCTGTCTTTTCGTCTGTTTGTTCATCTGTCCATACATTAACATTTTTGTAGCTTTGTAGAGCTTCATACATTTAACCACAGTATTCAGATCAGTAGCTTTGACGTTGACGTTGCCAATAGCATGGTAGCCATAAGGGTAGTGAGGAAAAGAAGCCCACTATATCTTGGGCACAGCGTGTGCATATGTTCATTTTTTTAAAGTCATGTAAAATAAAGGATACAATGTTTATTTGAGTAAGTCAATGTAAAATTTAGGTTAGCAATAGAAATGTTTAGAAATTTGATAAAAAGAAATAGTCCTGCAATAAGCCCAGAAAAAAATGAGATAAGGAACAATTTATGTCGACTATTAGTCGATCATCGGTTGGTTTTACAAAGTAAAATGCAATGATAGGGAACATATATAATCATTCAGACCCCATATTAAAGGGAAAGGCATATTTTTATTAAACTGACAACAGTTCACGAAAAGCGACCATAATTTTTTGGATGATTCCCATCCCCACTTCCTAGATGGCTTGAACGTCAAGGTCACATAATATACTAAGAATTTTGTTCCAAATTCTGAGATAGATATAGTTCACATTTGGCACAATGATAGATATTGATCCTAAACTTCACATTACCATGTCTATTTCCCCATTTGACACTATGATTTTCTTTTCCTTTTTGTGAATAAACATGCCTAATTGAAGTATGAAAATTAGAAACAGGACCATTGGTCAAATATTTTCCATCGTCAAAAACTGAAAAAGCTTATTTCTTTTGCCGTGCATTATCTTTTGCTGCACCCTGCAGCAACCTTTTTACTTGTTTTCTAGCAGTTGTGCAGCAACCTGAGCGACTTGTAATATTTTAACTCTATCAAATGTAGGTTGGAGATATAAGAGTACGTCTGTTCAGCCATGAAATATTGGATTCATTGAAAGTGGACAGCAAGACTTACTTCTTTCGAATTTATTTTGAAGGCGGTCGGACTATTAAACCCTCGATGATGCAGGCTGTCGCGGAAGACCTTCCAGTGAAGCGGTGTACTCCTCTTCTGCCCCGAGGCAGCTTGTTTGTCAAGGTGTTCGACCTGCGACAGCAGACCGCTGGTTCATGACACCTAAGGAAGATGCGACTTAGTCTTTTGCGGTTCTGTCTATATACTGAATAAACCTGCAATGTTCTTCTTCCACATGAAATACAGACTCCGAACTTTACACGGGCACGGAAGTTCGTGAATGTCGGAAAGTTAGACGCTCATATCAAACTCCACAATGTTTATGGCAGTTTGTTGTACGTTTGTTCATCTCCGGATGACTCGTATTCAGTCTTGGTAACAATTTACTCCTCTTGTGACATGCGGGTGGTGAGTCTCTATAGGCTGGAATTCCTGAGATACAGGGGACTAAATATATCATTACTGTCTCGATATCAATTTTAAAGAAAAGCAGTGTCTCGGGGTCCGGTACCGGATTCCTAGCCTGCCAGTCTCGGCGTCCGGTACCTGACCCGGAGCCTCGCCTGTTAAGAATGGCTCGGGGTCCGGTAGTATGTTAATTAGCGGTTGTTACTTTAAATAGTTAAACATATTTTATTCACAATTTCACTTTCATGCAACATACGTGCAACGGACGGGCGAACACACGGACGGCCAATTAGAAAACACAATACCTCGCCACTGTTAAACAAATAGACAGACAAATAAACAAATATATTAAAATATGATAGATAAATAACTAAAATAAAAATAAGAACAATATATTATTATTTACAGTACCAACAATTACTGTGATCCCGCTTTGTAATTCATTTCAGTTTTGGTTAGTTTAGTATGACCTTTGGTCATACCGTAATACCGCTTGTACAAATGGCGATATACGTAGAAAAGATCAAAATCTAATAAGAATTTAACGATTACTGTGTATTTCTTTCCATTTGAGACATATATTACCCGTATTGAGACATGCTGGACCCGGATGAGCGCCTAAGAGTCCGGTACCGGACTCCGAGACTCAGAGTGCGCATAAAGAAAAGGACCTCTGACAGTATCAATGCATATTTGCCTATTATTCGACAAATTATTGCACCTTCCTCGGGCAGCAAAAGTTGAAATATTTGGCATCAGTATGTAGGCCTGTGTACTATAGAGGCATTTTAACAGTGATTTTGAAAAATTATCAGGCATCTAGACTAACTTTAACCAATTTCATCAAGAGGGGGTACGTGAATGTTTCAGACTCTGAAAATAAGTCCATTTTTGGGATTTCTAATATATCGAAATTTTAATTGATAACTATGCTAAAACTAAAGTACACACTACTGTTACTGATAGTATGCAATATGTTTTCAATAATAAGGACTTTAGCCTATTTGTAGATATAAAGGGTGTAAGTACCCTACCCACTTTTTCAGTTTTTCAGCTGTAGACTATCTCGCCCCCCCCCCCCCCCACGTGCCTCAGCAAGCCACTCACATATAATGTGTATTATGATAGTACACTCATACATGCAAAGTGGCTAGCTGAGGCACGGGGGTATCTTTAGAAAACTTTTCCTGTTTCGATTACGTTTAATTATAAAATTTGGCTTTTTCAACCAGAATTGAAGTCCATGTACTAAAAAATCAGAATTTAAATTCATAGCCAGTTAGGGGAAGTTGAGAGCAACAAATTTCAAGAAAAATTCTTGGGTATATCAAAAATTTAATTTTGACTAATTTTATAGGCAAATTAACATTATTACTGTCAGAGGTCCTTTATAAATAACATAAACAATATTGTCAGTCATTAACACGTATGTTTTGTCATTTCAGATCACACAACACAACGAAAGAAGAAGAAAAAAAAAACAGAAAAAAAAACAAATCAAAAGTGCTGCATTCTAATTTATTGTGATTCAACTTAAAAAATATATGTAATGGACTTTGGCATGCATTTATAACGTATTCTAAGGACTCAGTAAAAAAAAATTTGTAGAGAAATCTAAATACAAATACTTTGAATGATGAAAATAGAATTTATTTCATATGCACGTTTACGATTTAAATCCCATTTCCGTTCACTGAAAACAAAACCTGACTACCGATGCATGTCTTATGTATGTCTTATGCATACATACTTATTCTTTATTATCTAACTGCGTCATTAATCAGTTACAATGTACTCAGTATAATAAAGATGAAACATAAGTTGTCATGTTTTGCGAGCAACTTTTCGCGTAGCATCTAAATCGAACCAAAAAAAAACTAATAAAAATAAGTAAATAAAAATGAAATAATAACACTAAAATAAATCAAACACCTTTTCGATAAAAATATTTTGCTGAAACACTTAGAAAGAGTTGTTTTCTGACAGTTATACTAATTGATTAAATGACAAAATTAGAATAAGTTAAGTGTACAAAGACGTTATTTTTTTTTCAAATAAGATTCTTATACATTTTATTCGTCTGAATTTCGACATAGTTTTGTTCATGGTATTTTTTTGCAATAACCATAATGTGGTTTATCCGAATTATGGATAAAACTTCGATGACATTCACTGCGTATTTTAACTAAAAGTTTTATCCAAATTTTGGATAAAACTTACAACTGTGTTTTGGAACAGCGTATTTTAAGACAGGGGTTTTGCTTTTCCCAGCTAGTTTGGTTTTATCCAAATTTTGGATAAAATTATTTCTGCGTATTCGTTGTACTGCATTTCCTGCTTATCCAAATTTTGGATAAAAATTTTAGCCGTGTGTTTGCATAATGTGTGGGGCAAGACAGGGTGTTTGTTTCTCAAGCTAGTTTGGTTTTATCCAAATTTTGGATAAAATAAAATTTAATGTATTTCAGTCTGTTTATACGCTGCATTGTATTGCCTGCACAGTCGCTTATCCAAATTTTGGATAAAATTTTCGGCCATGTATTTTCATACAGTATAAGGCATAGGCAGGGTGTTTTCTTATCCCAGGCTATTTGGTTTATCCAAATTTTGGACAAAATGGATTAGATCTAATTCTAATTATTACTCATCAGTTAACTAAAGTACAGTATATTTCCTGCAGAGATATTAATCCAAATTTTGAACCAACAAACGTCTTATCCAAAATCATAGAGCCAGTTTGAGCAAATGGATTTGCTCAAACGTAAATGGACACAGTTTATATTTCTTCGGTTATAAGACGAAGGCTTTTTCCTTACAAGATTGATCTAGATTCTTTGGAATTGTTTTGGAAGAGAAAACCCTATCTAATAACTGAATTACATGACTGATTTGCATATTTGAGGTACTTTATGAAAAGAGAAAACCCTGTCTTATAGCTGAATATATATGAGCCGGTCTCTGTGAAAACCGGGCTTAATGACATAGTAATTAAACTTTAGATAAATGTATCACTGTAAAGTTTTGGCTCTCCTAAATGTTTCCTGAAAATTTGAGACAGGTACCACTATTCATTACGAAGATATGGTCTTTAGAATCATACAGGTAGTGTGCTTTCTTTAAATGACGCTGTTAAGGTCGTGCAAGTATGTTTTGACGTTACTGTCATAACACTCATTTTACGAGATTTTGGCGCGTGTTAGGCAAAATAACTGCAACAAAAGGAGTGTTTGCTCATGTTTAATGTGTATGTGATAGCACACATATAATAATTTGCACAATTCAACAGTCTTTCACAAGTTACAGGTCTTTGTGATGGTACACCATAACGTTTTTAAGGCTTTGGGGTTACCATAGATCAAGCATTGTCATGGCAACATATGTCATATGTAGAACTAAATTTCAAGGACTAAGGTATTTTCATGAAAATAAACAGAGGTCTGAAAAAACATTATTTTTGGTGTTTTTCAAACGTGAACAACGTCATTATTAGGTAATGTCATTAAGCCCGGTTTTCACAGAGAACGGCCCATATGGTATTTTGAATATCCTGCCGAAAATCAGAATTCAATGAAAGGGCCTCAGGATTAAAACAAGTTCTTGAAATGCTGTTTCTTCAATCTTTTTAAAACAACATGACAGAAAGTAGCAAAGGTACTGGGTTTGAAGATATGACTTAGCTTATAACGTGAGCCATCTCATACTGTTTAGAACAAGTCAGGAAACCTCCATGACAATTATTAAATGAGCCGCAACACAAGAAACCCAACAAAGTGGTTGCGCGGCCAGCACAGACTCAGATCAGCCTGGGCATCCACCCAGTCTGATCAGAGTCTTCCCTGTTCCACATGGAGCCACCTTAGACCCTTAGACTTGGTGGATGCCCAGTCCGCTCTGGGTGCACAACCATGGAGCTAGCTTAGAACCTTAGCTACCTTTTAAGCGCAAAGCGAACACTCTGATCAGAATGGGCAAATGCCCAGGCTGATCCGAGTCTGAGATGGGCGCACATCCACTTTGCTGGTTTTCTCAAATCATTATACCCAGCAATTCCATGAGGAAGCTGGGTTTATTTTGTTTGCTGTATAGTATATAGTATATAGATGGCTAACAGATTGGTGTTGCATAGACAATGTCATGATGTATGCTTGTATGAATCTTACTCATAAAAGGTCCTTTTTTTGTTTTTTAAAAATTGAACTTAACAAATTGGTAGACTTAAATCTGGTTATGTTGAAAAGTCGGAAAATGATACTGGTGTTAAGAAGACAAATTCATGATGTATGCTTGTAGGAACTTTCATAATGAGATGCCTTTTAGTCTCTGAGAAACCAAGCTCAACACACTGGGAAAACTTTGTTCAAAACAACAGTAACAACAGGGATGTGGACACCAGAAAGTAAGCCCCTATGTCCCTTCTGCATTGTAGTCAGTTGCCACATAAAACTAAAGGAGAACTGCATACTGTAAAAAAATGAGATTTGAAATATTTTGAAGATCAGCTCAGATCTAAAAGGGCAAAGTTAAGTGATATCTCGTTTACATTCTGACATGTATGAATGCTTATGAGCTGCAACTCGACAAAACCAACAAAGTGGCATGTGGGCTCGACGAAGACTCAAACAGCCTGGTCTGCTGCCCAGTCTGATCAGAGTCTTTGATGTGGGCTTAAAGAGTAGCTAAGGATCCAGGCTAGCTCCATGCAGACAGCAAAGACTCTGATCAGACTGGGCAGATGCCCAGGCTGATCTGAGTCTTTGCTGGGGGGTACTTGCCACTTTGTTGGTTTTGTCCTGTCGCAGCTCATATTTTGAAAATCAGCTCAAATCTAGAAGGGCAATTCTGGCATGTTTGATGCATATCTTAGCAAATAAAGGCATGTGTAGTCTGAGATACAGTTTATGACATATACCTGAGCAAGTGAAAATCTCTATATTCCAGCCGTTGCTAAGACAAGTTCTCATAAGTCTTGTGGTCGCCTGTGGGTACCCTGTTATGTAATAGCCGTCATCACATACAAATTCTACAGTGTCTTCAAAATGAAACAAGGTTTTAGTGCTTAGTAGAGTACCATGGTCAACATCTTCAGGACGATCACATGCATTTCCTGGTGAAAATAAAGGGATGCATATTACGGTGGACCCTCTTTACAACGACGGCATTGATCCCAAAAATTTTGACGTTAAACTGAATTTGCTGTTGTAAAGAATGCATACTTAGAACAATTTAGCCATTCCGTGCAAATCAAAATAACGTTATACAGAATTTTGCTGTTGTAATGAGTGCCGTTGTAAAGAGGGTTGACTGTATGTCTTGACAGAATCTGTGATACAGTTGTGCCTGTGACAAGGCAAGCTCATGTTCAGATAAGAAAATTCAGTCTAGTTGTCAGATTATACAATCTCATGCAATTCACCTTTCTGAGCTACACTCAGAATGTCACTCAAAAGTCACCTGCTATTGTATAACTGGCAAATGCGACAACAATTTAGCATGTGACATAGTCCCACAAACAAAATCCCAAGTGGGGTCAATCTTCCGCAATAAGTCTGTAATTTTACCTTAGAGTGAATCAAGGAATATATACCTGTTTAAAGTAGGAGTAGTTTCGGTAAAGTGAATTTTTACCAAGCATGAGACTTAACCCATTGCATTCTGGGTATTTTTTGTCATCTGCTAAAATTGTCTGCATCAAAAATCAAGAATGTTTTGACAGTATGGTCTAACTCTTGTAGAAATGATGTCTCGGCAACAAGAGGCCCAAATGGGCCTGATATCGCTCACCTGGCTTTTGTGCAATGGGACCATTCTGATACAAAATTGGTCCAATTCCAATGAGATTTTCTCATTTTCACATTTTGCTACTTTTAGTAACAGAGGCCAACTTGTCTGGTCTTTATATATTTACTTTTGAAACATCTCAATACAAGAATCATTTTGCCACAAATTTCATCAAAATCCATTCAGGGGTTACTGAGATGTTGTCAGTTTCATGTTTTGTGCTATTTTTAGTAACGGCAGATGGCGGCCATCTTGGAATGCCAAAATGCAAAAAATCGAAAAGCTTTCATGCAAGGACCATTTTGACACACAATTGGTCCAGCTCCATTGTAATTTTCTAATTTTCATATTTTGCTATTTTAAGTAACAGAGGCCAACTTGACGGGTCTATATTTGTTAATTTTTTAAAGGGCTCAAAGCAAGAATCAGTTTGCCTCAAATTTTGTCTAAATCGATTCAGCGGTTAATGAAATATTGTCATTTTCATGTTTTGTGTTATTTTTAGTAACGGCAGATGGCAGCCATCTTGGAATGCCAAAATGCAAAAAATCGAAAAAGCTTAATGAAAGGACCATTCTGATAAAAAATTAGTCCAATTCCATTGAGATTTTCTAATTTTCATATTTTTCTATTTTTAGTAACAGTGGCAAACATGACTGGTCTACAGTTAGTTATTTCTTGAACATCGCGATGTAGGAATCACTTTGACACAAATTTCATCAAAATCCATTTAGCGGTTTCTGAGATATTGTCATTTTCATGTTTTGTGCTATTTTTAGTAACGGCAGATGGCGGCCATCTTGGAATGCCAAAATGCAAGAAATCGAAAAGGCTTAATGAAAAGATCATTCTGATAGAAAATTAGTCCCATTCCATTGAGATTTTCTAATTTTCACATTTTTCTATTTTTAGTAACAGTGGCCAATATGACTGATCTATAGTTAATTACTTTTGAAACATCTCAATGCAAGAATCATTTTGACACAATTTTCGTCGAAATCCATTCAGCGGTTACTGCGATATTGTCATTTTCATGTTATGTGCTATTTATAGTAATGGCAGATGGCAGCCATCTTGGAATGCAAAATTGCAATTAAGAGAAATGGCTTCATGCAAGGACCATTCTGACACAAAATTGGTCCAATTCCATTCAAGGGTTACTGAGTAATTGTCATTTCATGTTTGTGCTATTTTTAGTAACGGCAGATGGCGGCCATCTTGCAATGCCAAATTGCAATTAATCGAAACGGCTTCATGCAAGGAACATTCTGACATAAAATTGGTCCAATTCCATTCAAGGGTTCTTGAGTAATTGTCATTTTTATGTTTGTGCTATTTTTAGTAACAGCCCCCGTGGTGGCCATCTTGGATAGACAACTGGCACAAAATTGAAATGATTCCATTCAAGGACCATTTCTGACCAAATCTGACCAGAACTGATTGCGTTTTCTTGGTATAATGACATTTGAGCAAAATCAGTCTTGTAAGCGCTAAGTAGGTCACTGTGACCTAATTCCACTATAGATTTTTTTCATTTTTACAATTTTGAATACCAAGGTCCCATTCATATTCCATGCAAACTTTCAACCAAATATACCAAACGGTTCTGGAGAAGATGTTAATTTTGTTGTTTTTGCTATTTTTAGTAATGGCGGCCATCTTGATTCTTGACTTGACCCAATTTTACAATTTTGAAACCCTGCAGTCTGGTCATGCTCCATGTGAAATTTTAGACCAATGGGTTCAGTGGTTTTACAGAAGAAGTTGTTGTTTGAATAAGTCATTTTTTTGACAGTGGCATTTGAGCAAAATTACACTCGTAAACAGAAAGTAGGTCACTGTGACAAAGCTCCATTACAGATTTTTTTCATTTTTACAATTTTGAATACCAAGGTTTCACTGATGATCCATGCCAAAATTCAGACAAATATATCCAGTGGTTCTGGAGAAGAAGTTTATTTTGTTGTTTTTGCTATTTTTAGTAACGGCGGCCATCTTGGATTTTCTACCTGACCCAATTTTAACAATTCTGAGACCCTGGAGTCAGGTCATGCTCCATGTGAAATTTGAGAACAATGGGACCAGTAGTTTTACAGAAGAAGATGTTTGAATATTTGTTTTTAGGTGTTGACAGACAAATTTCGTGACGACGCACGCCGCACGCCGGACGCATTGGTATGACAATAGCTCACTATGGCCCTTCGGGCCAGGTGAGCTAATAAACAGTTTGGATCTCAGATCAGGCCACACGTTTGTGTGGCCTGATCTGGATCCAAACTGTTTGCCCTGATACCCCTAAAGGGGTATCCCGAATGGAATGGGTTAAATAATCTAAGAACAAGCTTGAAATGCCCTGGTCAAGGTTTCAGTGCCATCACTGATTATTTTTCTCACCCATTATATTTAATTAAATGGAATATCCATTGAAGCATAACCTTTTGTTCTAGTTACAGCTAATTTCTATTAATAGTTCTCTCTTATTACTTCTGTTGTGCGTATGCCTATTACATGAATGGCAGCTAACCAGAAATCTAAAGTGACATTTCATTCACAGCAATGGTTACAAGCACAGTAGAAGTTTTTAGCATAACTGGGCTATTTTAGCAATGTCTGGCATAGTGTTACTGGACAGAAAAATTTCAGGCAGCTCTAGACAGAGCGGGTACACTTTCAGGGGAAGCAACTAAGCCATTTTCATTGTTGCTTCCTTTTTAAATGGGGTCAACTCTCATAGGAAAGAATTTGCTCCTATAGGAGCAAATTCCTTCCTTTAAGAGTAGACCCCATTTGAAAGGGCCTTGCCATCCAGGGAAGCAAACAGGAAGTCACAAAAGTAGTTCCCCTTTGTATAGAATGACAAATAAACAATGGATGTGCACCCACACACCTTAAACTTTGAGAGCAGCCAAAATCAATAAAGTTGTACTCACTGACACATGTGTGATTATAGTAGTAGACATCACCATATCTATACCCGTTCTCACTAGGTGGGATGTAATGTCTTTGTGTGCCATCTGCAGTAAATAGGGTCCAGCCCGATGGGCAGACACACTGATAACTCCCAGAATGCTCCTGACAGGTAGTAGCCTGCATTATACTACAACCACCATTGTTTGTATCACATTCTCGGATGTCTGAAAAATGAGAAATATAGCACAATCCTTTTAGTAAAAATTCTATGTGCAGGGACACCTCAATAAGAAACCATACAAAAAACAAGAGCTGTCACCAGACAGCATAGCTCGCCTGAACTGCTGCTTGCACATCATGAATTAAGAATGTGACCTTGACCTTCCAGATTGATTAGGAAGGTGATGCTTGTATTCAGTAAAACGCTGAAGCAGTAACTGCCATCTATCCAAGTATATACACATTATTATAATAGTCACTTGATCTGGCGTACTGTATCACGTCAGGTGGATGAGCTCACACCAAGGGATCACCCAAGATGCTTTCGTGGAGGGTGATCCGATGGTATGAGCTCATCCACGAGACTTGATACAGTACGCCAGATCAAGTTATTATTATAATAATTTGTTTATTATATACCTTAGGAAACAGTCAACTATTCATACTTGCCAGCGCTAATGCACCGACCCGGATTCAAACCTGCGTGGCAGAGGTATGTAGCTAGTCGGGAGACAAACGCTACCGACTGAGCTATCGTAGCGTGCCATTTTGATGTGTTTTTAGACATTATGTCACTAGTCCTGTTTCTCTGGCTCTCGATTCTACAATGAATGTCAACAAATGATGCACCTGAAGCTGGAACTCAGACATAGCCTTGTTTTAAGGGATAGTGACACAGATTCGGAAAACATCAGTTTGATACATCTCTGTGTCAGATGGCCAGAAAACAGGCAGTTCAAAGGGTGTATCAATGATAGGTATATAATAAAAGGTATTTCCACCCAGACATTGTGAAACTATAAACCTTCAGGAAACTTAACCACAGAATTTTTAGGTCTGTGACCTTAATCAACAGGTCACGAAGGGAGTTGGGCTTGGTACTGTGTAAAAGTCTGGAGCAGCATCTAACATAGTCCTAAGTATCAACTGAATCCATCCACACACTGTGAAACCACTGTGTCTTAAGGAAACTTATAACAAAAAATTAGTGTGTGAAGACACTGTGTCTTAAGGAAACTTATAACAAAATTTTTAACAAAAATGTCTACATCTATGGGAGGGAGGAGGGGGAGGTGGTGGTGGTTGGGGGGGGGGGGGGGGGGAATGCATTAAATTTTAGATCTTCTGTGGAAGTATAAAGTAATACGTTTAAAGGGTTAAGGAAGTATGGATATTTAAACAAAACTTTAACCAAGACTAGAAATGTGCCCACAGTACACAGATGCCCCCGCCTAGTGCCTTGATTAAGATGGCGCCTTGATTAAGTAGGACAACTAGATTCACAGAGGTAGACTTGTATAATATAACTAGAGCAAGTGAGCAGGGGCTCAGGTATACCCCGACCAGCTCCACCACCTAATGAAACCACCGCCTAATGATACCAATCTCATACATGGTATGATAAACCTGGTCACCTATCAAATGGTTCCATCAAAGTATATTACAAATATCAGCAAAGAGTACTAACTCAACATAAACTTTAATGCAGAAATATAAGTCTGTTTCCATGGGCTTACTCAACACAAGCATTAGCATCTAGATGATGTCAACTAATCTGCATGAACACATAGAAATAAAGCTAGTGATATATCAAACTGTTTCATCAAAGGATGTTTGAAATATAAACAAAGAACGTAAACTTAACGCAAAGCTTTAACACAAATATACAAGTATGTGACCTTGACCTTTGGTAAGCATTTATCAACCTAAAAGTAAACCTAGTCAAAAATCAAAAGGTTCCAGCAAAGGATATTGGAAATAAAAAGAATAAAACTTAACGCAAAACTTTTGAGCAAATGTTTAAGTCCGTGACCTTGACATTAGGTCAGCAACAGCATCCAGATAATGTCAATTATTTTGCATGAACATAGAAGTAAACCTCGTCATATATCAAAAGGTTTCATCAAAGGAAGTTGGAAATATAAGCAAAAAATATAAACCTAACACAAAACTTTAACGCAAATATACAAGTCTGTGACCTTGACCTTTGGTAAGCAGCCAAATCCAGATGATGTCAACTATTCTGTATGAGCCTTAAAGTAACCCTCGTCAAATATCAAAAGGTTCCATCAAAGGATATTTGAAATATAAAAGAAGAATATAAACTTAACCCAAAACTTTAACACAGAACTTTAAGCCTGTGACCTTGACCTTTGGCCACCAGTAGCATCCAGATGATGTCAACTATTCTGCATGAACATATATGTATACATAGTCACATATCAACAGGCTCCATCAAAGGATATCAGAAACATAAGCAAAACTTAAAAACTTAACACAAAGCTTTAACACAAATGTTAACGGACGGACAGATGGACAGACGGACAGACGGAGGAACTGACAAACCGACAGAAAGACAAAAACTATATACCCCTTGACATACTTTGTAGAAAATTGTGTCTGTAAGACAGGTGATGCCCCCGTGCTACCCATTAACCCTTGCACCTCTTTCTCCCTCACCCCATCCAACTCCCACCACCATCACAAATTCAAAGAAGTATGCATGCTTTCAAACTGTGAAAATTGATTAGTCGTAAGCTGAATTATGTCTTGTAACCTATAGTGTTAAAAAACAAAAGATGAAAATTTCTTAGTTCAAAACCTGCAATTTTGCTAAAAACAAATTTCTATCGTAAAATATCTTCATGAACATCTTTATTATATCTGTTACACATGTACACAGTTTCAAAGCCATCTATCATAAACTGTGAGAGAACTGATTACACACTGATCAAACACTGACTTAAGTTTGAAAGCCCATAACTTTGTCAAAATGATATTTTGTGACCTTCAAAAATCTTCATGCATATCTTCAATATGTCTGCAACATGTATGCGAAGTTTCAAATTGATCCATTATAAGCTGTGGGAGGAGTTGATTACACAATCTTGCCACCCTACACCACAAACCAACACTGAAAATATCTGTCCAACAAGAGCTCCGCAAGCGGGGCAATATACGCCCGTTTCTGACGGGTCTTTTTGCACCATTTCATCCTTGTCCACATTGCTATCAAGTTTATCAAGACATTTCAAACATTAAGGTTCTCAAAAGAAAAGCCTTAAAAAAAATGATCAAAGGGATGTGACTTAGAAAAAATTAAGGAAGAGGAAGCAATTATTCTTTTATTAGACATACTGTCTCAACCTAATACACATTGCTACAAAGTTTCGTCAAGATATTCCATACGGTTACCTAGTAATGACTTACCCAAGAATAGCTGTAGAAATTAATCAAAGGGCTGTAACTCCATAAATAAGAAAGGGGGAGCAATTAAGCTTATATAAGACACACAGCCTGAACCTAATACACATTGCTATAAATTTTCATCAAGATATTCCATACAGTTGCCTACTTATCGCTTGCATAAGAACAGCCTAAGAAAATTTTCAAAGGGAGGTTACTCCAAAAATAAGTAAGGGGAGGCAATCGTTCTTATATGTGACATATTGTGTCAACCTAATATACATCACTATCAAGTTCCATCACAATAATCCAAAGGGTTAGTTAGATATGAGGTGTACAAATTTAGTCTGACAAAATAATCAAAGGGAGGTAACTCAAAATCTAAGTCAAGGGGAGTAACCATTCTTGTATGAGACACGTTGTCTTAACCTCATAAACGTTGGTATAAAGTTTCATCAATATATTTCAAAGAGTAACCAAGTTATGGAATGCTAAAGAATTGCCATACAAACTGCCATAGTTGAGTTATTTCAAAGGGCTGTAACTCTGCTAAAAATCATCGGAGCAAAATTTCCGTATAACATGCGCTACTCCACATCGTATTCTTACTATTTACAAAGTTTCAGCTTAATTGGATGAAAACTGTAGGAGGAGTTATCCGGAAACGAACACCCCAAAAATTCTAAGTAAAGGGCTGTAACTCCGCTAAAAATCATTGGTGCGTAACCTCCAAACAATATGCGCTGGTCCACCTCATAGTCTTACTATATACCAAGTTTCAGCTTGATCGGATGTAAACTGTAGGAGCTATCCGGAAACGAAAAAGTTTACGACGGACGGATGGACGGATGCCAGCGCCATAACAATATACGTCCCGTATTTCAAACGGGCGTATAACAATATACGTCCCGTTTTTCAAACGGGCGTATAAAAAACTGTAATTTTGCCAAAAATAATTTTTTGGCAACAAAAAATCTTCATGCACATCTTCAATATGTTAGCAACATGTATGCAGAGTTTCAAATTGATCCATCATAAGCTGTGGGAGGAGTTGATTACACAAACTAGCTACCCTATATCACTAACCAACACTGAAAATGTGTAAGTCCGAAAGCCCGTAATTTTGTCAAAAATAAGTTTTTGGCAACAAAAAATCTTCATGCGCATCTTCAATATGTCAGCAACATGTATGCAGAGTTTCAAATTGATCCATCATAAGCTGTGGGAGGAGTTGATTACACAAACTTGCTACCCTATATCATTAACCAACACTGAAAGCGTCTCAGTCCGAAAGCCCGTAATTTTGTCAAAAATAAGTTTTTGGCCATAAGAAATCTTCATGCGCATCTTCAATATGTCAGCAACATGTATGCGGTGTTTCAAATTGATCCATCATAAGCTGTGGGAGGAGTTGATTACACAAACTTACTACCCTATATCATTAACCAACACTGAAATCGTCTCAGTCCGAAAGCCCGTAATTTTGTCAAAAATAATTTTTTGGCCATAAGAAACCTTCATGCACATCTTCAATATGTCTGCAACAAGTGTGCAAAGTTTCAAATTGATCCTTTACAAACTCTGGGAGGAGTTGATTACACAAACTTACTACCCTATATCACTAGCCAACACTGAAAATATCTAAGTCCGAAAGCCTGTAATTTTGTCAAAAATTTTTTTTTGGCCATAAGAAATCTTCATGCACATCTTCAATATGTCTGCAACATGTGTGCAAAGTTTCAAATTGATCCATCACTAGAGCATGTGAGCAGGGGCTCACATATACCCCCGGCCAGCACCACCGCAAAATAAAAACACATTTAATACAAGCAAATGTTAACTAACAGACAGACAGATGGACAATCTATTACAAATCCAGTGAAAGGCCTAGAAACAAACACCAAAAGGTTCCATTAAAATAAATGCAAATTATGTTATCAAAAAAATATACAAATTTAACACAAAATTTCAAGGTAAGTTTACATAAACTTCTATGTCTGTGACCTTGACCTAAAGTCAGCAGCAGCATCCCAATGATGTCAACTAATCATTTTAAAGCTAGATGTAAACCTAATAACATAGCAATCTGAGAATTTTTTTCCATAAATTTTCCCATTTATTGCACTGGAGTGAGAGATGGGAAAAAGAAAAAAGAAAAAGAAGGCCAAAAGAAATCTTAGCATCTTGATTTTCTTCCCAGCAATATATATGGCCATTCTCATGATGTATACAAAATTTGAAGACTGTGGCTCTCATGAGAACAGAGAAATCTGTGACAAAAAGTTAATTGGAGAGAAAGAAAAAATGGACAAACAAAGGGAATGAAAAGCAGGAGGAGGCTGATTCTCTCTTACACAGTACAACTTGCCATACACAACGTTTGAACCAAATTTCAAAATCCTAGCTAAAGTGGTTCCTAAGAAATCTTTGACAGAAATTTTATTGGAGAGAAAGAAAAAGTGGACAAACAAAGAGAATGATAAGCAGGAAAAGGCTGATTCTCTCTTACATGATACAACTAGTCATACCCAACGTTTGTATCAAATTTCAAAGTCCTAGCTTTAGTGGTTCCTGAGAAATCTGTGACAGAAATTTAATTGGAGAGAAAGAAAAAATGGACAAACAAAGGGACTGATAAGCAGGAGAAGGCTGATTCTCTCTTACACAGTACAACTAGTCACACCCAACATTTGTACCAAATTTCAAAGTTCTAGCTGTAGTAGTTCCTGAGAAATCTGTGACAAAAATTTAATTGGAGAGAAAGAAAAAATGGACAAACAAATGGACTGATAAGCAGGAAGAGGCTGATTCTCTCTTACATGGTACAACTAGTCATACCCAACATTTGTACCAAATTTCAAAGTCCTAGCTTTAGTGGTTCCTGAGAAGTCTGTGACAAAAATTAATTGGAGAGAAAGAAAAAATGGACAAACGAAGGGACTGATAAGCAGGAGAAGGCTGATTCTCTCTTACACAGTACAACTAGTCATACCCAAGGTTTATACCAAATTTGAAAGTCCTAGCTTTAGTGGTTCCTGAGAAATCTGTGACAGAAATTTAATTGGAGAGAAAGAAAAAATGGACAAACAAAGGGACTGATAAGCAGGAGAAGGCTGATTCTCTCTTACACGGTACAACTAGTCATACCCAACGTTTGTACCAAATTTCAAAGTCCTAGCTATAGCGGTTCCTGAGAAATCTGTGACAAAAAATTAATTGGAGAGAAAGAAAAAATGGACAAACGAAGGGACTGATAAGCAGGAGAAGGTTGATTCTCTCTTACACGGTACAACTAGTCCTACCCAACGTTTGTACCAAATTTCAAAGTCCTAGCTTTAGTGGTTCCTGAGAAATCTGTGACAGAAAAAATGTTAACATACACACACACACACAAACATATTTACGGAAAGACCAAAAACTATATACCCCCTATATACTTCGTATACCGGGGGTATAATAAGCTGTGGGAGGAGTTGATTACACAAACTTACTACTAAAATGTGCGAAAGACAGACAGACAGACAGGGGAAAACATAATGCCCCCTGACTATCATCCCAGGGAGGCCATGCGTCGCCCTAGGTTTGAAATGTGACATATACTGCAGCCCTTTATACAATTTCAGAGTCACTGTATGGCCAGTGGAAAAAAATACTGTGTATTAGAGAATCTGGTTAGAAACAAAGTCAATGGACTGAGATATATGGATCATCATGGCCTTATTCTTATATATTCCTGTTGTAGTCATAGACATAAATCCTTATACAAAATTTCAAGTTGCTATAGTACAATAACAGGAACCCTAAAATCTACCCCTTACAAAAATTTTAGCCTAACAGGATCACGTATGTACGGATGTATGGACAGATGGATGTACAGATAGATGTATGGACGTACGTAATAATGTGCACACGTATGCAGGACCGAAGCACTATATGACCCCGGCATCATATGATGGGGGGGGCACAACAATCCCAAATTTCAATTTAAATTTTGTAAATCCATGCTAGGGGTTATGGGTAGGTCTATCTGAAATTATAGATCATTAACTAAAATTTGTGATAGTATAAGGTGTATCCATCAAAGGATTAAGGAGATATGGGTCTTTAAAAAACTTTAACCAAGAACATCCCATATTCAACATAAAATTTCTAAGGTCATGACTTTGACCCAAAGCCACTGAGGGGAGTGGAGGTATTACTGTATAAAGTTGAAACCATTAGCTAAAATCTGTGAGAGCAAAAGATATCTCTATAAAACAGTTATGGAGGTATGGGTCTTCAGCCAAGATCCCATATTTTAACATAAAATTTCTAAGTCTATGACCTTGAACCCTGGGGCATTGAGTGGGAAGAGAGTAATACCAGATAAAACTCTATATCAATAACTAAGAAATCAATTAGAGTATCAACTTAATGCATCCTTGGATTTAGAAAATATGGGTCTTTAAAAACTTTAACCTTAACCAAAAAGAACCAGTATCTTAACATGAAATTTCTAAGTATAATCTTGACCTCAAGGTCACTGACAGAGGTGGGAATGGTACTGTCTAAAACTTTAGACCATTATCTAGCATCAGTGAAAGAATCAACTTAATGTATCAATGGGTTGAGGAGATATGGGTTTTAAAGAACTTTAATCTAAAACATCCAAAAGGTGGATGCAGACATGGAGCCTAACACCGGGGTGACAACAACAGCTCTTCCTGAACTTTGTTCAAGCAAGCTAAAAACAACAACATTGAGTGTTCCTTTGTAATGTCAAGTAACTTGAAAGTAAACATGACAATCATGATGGTCCTGTATTTATCCTATTATCCTATCCAAGGTTGTTGCATTTTTCAAACGCAGGATGATATTTAGAGCCCAAACAGTAGTAAATCAGTCTTTGCTAAACTACTTCAAATCAACCATATGAAGGTGAATGGATAAAATTACAGATGAAGCAATTATAATTTTTTTTTTGCCTCCTTTCTCAGTAGGGGTCATCTCTTAAAGGAAACATGATTTGATCTTCTAGGAGCAAATTCTTTCCTTCAAGGGCGGACCCCATTTGGAAAAGCTACATTCTCCAGATAAGCATACACCTACTCATGTTAACCTTAGTTACACTGATGGAAAACACAGAGGTTGGCAAGTCAATATAACATTTTTTGGAAAAGTTGCCGGGGGTGTTTATTTGAGTAGGTAAGTTTATTAGGATGAATGCCTCAAGAGTCTTTTATGGCTGGAACTAGAGTTGTCAGAGCATGTATGCCTTATGGGAAGCTCGACTCTCACAGTTACAAGTGTCATGACTCAAACCATGTTGTAAAAGTTGGGGAATGTAAAATATTAAGATTGTCAAGGTTATAGGTGGACTGCTCGAGTGAGTTTTTTCTTCATGTATGTGTTACCAAAGTATTCGGTGTGAGATGGGAGTTTTTACTTCCCTCCAAATTACCACAACATGATTACCTGTCTTGAGTAAATCAGCTATAAATAGGGGGTTTCTCTTCCAAAACAATCCCAAAGATCTAAATCTGTCTAATACAAGACAGATCTAGATCTTTGAGATTGTTTTGGAATGGAAAACCCCAAAAATAGGGTTTTCTCTTTCAAAACAATCCCAAAGATTTAAATCTGTCTTACAAGATAGATCTAGATCTTTGAGATTGTTTTTGATTGGAAACCCCCTATTTATAACCAATGAAGTACTGTATTACCACAACAACCTATATTAGTAAGGAGATATATTAAGTACATATTAGGGCAGAGCTCCAGATAAGAGCGGTTAACGAGGATAATTCCAAGATAATGTTTCTTATTTCTCAATGAAAACTTATGTTGTGACCCCTCAGTGAGGGGTCACAACATATGTTTCTATGGAGAAATATGCAAAATTATCCCTGTTACCCAAGATAATGTTTCTTATTTCTCAATGAAAACTTACGTTGTGACACCTCAATGAGGGGTCACAACATAAGTTTTTATGGAGAAATATGCAAAATTATCCCTGTTACCCCTTCTTATCTGGAGCACTGTAATACGGGTCATTCTCAATGAGGAAAAGACCCATTTCAACTTACAGCTGAATTATTATAGTAAGTAGACTGGTGGGCATGTAAAACTTACCAGTACAGCTTCTTGTGTTTCCTACAATGGCCTCAAATCCCTCAAGACACAGACAATCATAACCACCATCTGTGTTGCTACATTCTGTTGATGCTACATCACAGAGGTGACCTGTTTCACACTCGTTGATATCTAGAAAGCATGAAATGAAGGAACTTTTTAATGCTGCTTCTGGCCTAACTTGCAGGGCTGGAAATTCTTAAAATTTTCACTCGTCCTACATGACCAAAGATGGTGATTTCAATAATTTACATTAGGAACAGATAAAAATTTCACTTGTTTAGTTTAAACATATTTTAATGCCTAAATAACATAGCAAAGGGGTCGGACTACAAGTTCTCGCAATGTTAGTTACAGGGCTTCCCCTACAACAATAGTATGCATATCAACATGGCATGTCCTCCAGCAAGAGCCACTCTTCATGGCAAGCGAAAGAGTGAAATTTTACTGTTCTGATTAGTCTTATTGCCCTCTAATAAAAATTCTGCAGAAGGCTGTTACAACAGCCAGCAACTAAGGTCTACAGAGTATGAAAAGTAAGTCACAGTCAGCCATCGATGCTGGCTTTGCTCTGACAGTATATGATGTAAGCTTTTATTATAAAGATAGAAATATTAAATGAACAGAAATCACCGATAAACACCAAGTAACAACGATGCCTATATTTCTCTATATCTGCATGCTATGCTTGTGCCACCATGGGTCTATGACTTAAAAATTCTGCATCAAAATTAACACTCTAACTCCATATTCCCGCAGCAATCATATTCTTGTGGTAGTCATAAATGCCTGTGACAAATAATACTCCTTATTTTTATAGTGGCTTACAGGTATCAGGTATACAAAGTACCAGAACACAGTAGATTTCAGTCCTGCCAATATTCGAAGATGCTGTCACTTCTACAAGCCAAAAAAGTGGACAAGAATTCTGTGGAAAATAATTCTCCAGTTATGCTGTTTCTTGTCTTATTTTATTTAAGTATGATTTTATTAAACATTATAAGTAAGGCAGCATTTCTGCATGTATTTAATTTCTTCACAAGCAGGTAAATATCCATTTACCATGTGTATATGGAGTCTGTATTTCTGGCTAAACAAAATGGGGTAGTTCTAGATGCTAAAAAAAATATGTCACACACCAGAAAATAACAAGAGCTCCGCAAGTGGGGCAATATTCGCCCGTTTTTGAGTGAGTTTGGGCAGATTTATATCCCTGACAATCAGCCACAAACAGGTACAAATGTGTGCACAAGAACAGTCTGTTGGCATGCTGTCTTAACCTCATTTTCATTGTTATTAAGTTTCATCATGATATTCCAAAGAGTAACCAAGTTATGGAATGCTTAAGAATTGCCATACAAACTCCCATAGTCCAGTGTTTTCAAAGGGCTGCAACTCTGCTAAAAATTATACCAGTGTAACCTCCAAACAATATGCTCTACTCAATATTGTAGTCCTACTATTTACAAAGTTTCATCTTAATTGGGTGAAAACTGTAGGAGTTATCCGGAAACGAACACCTCGTAATTGGATGAAAACTGTAGGAGGAGTTATCCAGAAACGAACACCCCGAAAATTCTAAGTAAAGGGCTGTAACTCCGCTAAAAATCATTGGAGCGTAACCTCCAAATAACATGCGCTGGTTCACCTCATATTCTTACTATATACACCAAGTTTCAGCTCGATCAGATGTAAACTGTAGGAGGAGTTGTCCGGAAACGAAAAGTTTACAAGGGATGGACGGACGGACCTTCTCGGATGGACGGACGCCAGCGCCATAACAATATATGTCCCGTTTTTCAACGAGCATATAAAAAGTACAAAAATACCTTGAGATTTAGATAAAATACTACAGAGTTTATCTGCATGCACTATTCTAGATTATTGGTTCTCCTTATCTGGTCAGACTTGCTTGTACCTTAAATACTGTGAGAATAGGGAGCTCCAGTCTACATACCTTCACATTCAAAGTAAGGCGTGAGTTGCCGGTTACTGTCACACTCCACAGTTACACTTGTCTGGGTCACAGTACCATTTATACTATATCCAGGCGAACAGTTTATAGTATCATATTGGCCATAATACAGTGGATCTGCGGATGACTCAGCATTATCCCTTGTCACCTTAGGGCACCGAAGAACTGAAATTTATAGAGGATCTTACATGAGTGCTAATGTACTATTAAATCTATTAAACGCGTTTGGGAAAAAGATAAGATGCGAGGCTATACTGAGCATCTTATCAGTTTTCCCCAACACGTTTAATAAATTCAATAAAACAGGAGCACGAAAGCAAGATATTATTTATCATATGACACTAAAATCACATTCTATTTAATAGCAAATTTTTACACTAAAAGTCACGATTATTAGAAAACACAACCTTTTTATCAACGTCAATGCATAATGTTACGACATAATTTGCATATTTAATCCATTAGTTGATTATCGTTTTAATGCATGGCTTTATTACGTTCTCAGATGTGACGTCATATGATAAAGTATAATACATCCTGAGCAGGGCTACAGAAATTTTGAAAATAAAAAGTATGCAAAGACCAGGAACTGAAACAATCAAAATCCAAATCCAGCCCTCAAACCATAGTTGGAAACAACTAAGATTACAATTAATCAAGATACAGAGAACATATGGCCAACCGAGTGAGCAGCTTGTTCCCAAAAGGTGGCCACTCAGCAACCCAAACCGAACCAAAAATAATAAGAACATACATAAGGTAAAACATCACAGAAACTCTGACACCAAAAACAGGCAACAGAGAACCACAACAGAACTACCGCCTTGGAACGGTCAGTAATGAATTACTGGGGGGCTTAAATCGATTTTACAGGCCCAACCTCACCCTCAGTTTCTGAAGTGGTACAAAACATTTAGTTGGTTGTTCGGTTCGCATGATAACCCTCTAACTCGTCAATGAATCATCACGGTAAACACATAAATCAAATTTCAACACCATGAAGAAGCAAAGACGAGGACTCAACAGATACAACGGGCCGTCTGACAGGTGGAGATCCCTGTCCTGCCAAACAACCCCACTGGAAATCTGAAGCAAAAGAAGGTCACCAGTTGAGCCCCGGTGGACCAAGCAACAGACAAAAAGGCTCCGGTCCCAACCAACTAAAATATATAGCTTTACGTCGGGGCCATCATAGAGTCTGACGACCGATCCCCCGGTGTGCAATTAAAGAGTGCAGCAAAGTTATCAACCGTGATTGGGTTAATCACTAAGCATGCAGACTGTCGCATAAAATTTAAATTATAGCCAATACGTTTGTGACGTATTATTATTTTTCGGAATTGATCAGAAAAATCAGTCCTACCCTTAATCTTTTTGAATTTGTATACTAAGTCACCATAAAATTCTGGTTCCGATAAGCCTTGGTGTAAAAGAATTTTTAATCCGACATCAAATTTTGAAACCAATTCATGGTGTCTGCAATAGAATTTAGAAAAAGCCTTTCTAAGCTTATGATACCGATAGCCCTGTTGAAGAAGTTTAGCAGTTAAACATTTATTACGAGCATTAAAGTCATCTACATGACTACACACTCTAGCAAATCTTATAAGTTGAGAAATATACACTCCATAAGAGGGACGACGTGGAACGTCACCATCCAAAAATGGAAAATTAACTATATCAAAGTCAAAGTCATCACGTTTATCATAAATTTTAGAAGATACAAAACCGTTAGAAATAGATAGATGTAAATCCAAAAAGGGGGCCTCGGTATCTGAAGTATTAGCTTTATTCAATTTAAGTTCAGGTGGGTAAATTTGGTTAACCATGCTTTCAAAATAAGGATTATCAATATTCAGAAGATCGTCTAAATATCTAGAGGTTGAGTTAAATGCCTCAATGATATCAGCTTGATTATCAACAGAAAGAGAAGTCATGAAATCTCTTTCATAACAAAATAAAAACAAATCGGCCACAAGAGGAGCACAATTTGTACCCATCGGAATACCAACAATTTGTCTGTATAACTTATTACCAAATCTGATGTAAATATTATCTAAGAGATATGATAAGGCGTCACATACATTCTGACATGACCAAAGACTATATCCTCTATATATTTTACGGTCAGTAGAAGTGAAAAACGCTTTCTTATCGTTACAGGCAATATAAAGGGTATCTTCATTTTTGGAGAACTTTTTGAAGGCCCTCTCAATCAAATCAACAAGTTTTTCCTTTATTAAATTATGGGGTAATGTGGTATAAAGAGTAGAAAAATCATAAGTGGACAAACCAGTCGCACGGAACCCTCTTGACTTCAGTTTACCAAGTACCTCACCAGAATTTTTTATAGACCAAAACATATTTTTCCCTGACCTCTCATACACTGTCTCATAGTACCAAATGACACGAGATTTCACAGCAGTGAGGCAAGAAGTTAATAATTTAGATAATACTGTAGTAGTACAAGAGCTAGAGTTGGCAATGAATCTAGCTTTATACGGTTTTTTGTGAAGCTTAGGCAACCAATACATCGTAGGAAGTTTGTCTTGGCGTTCCTTAACGTTTACAGCAAACTTTAAAGGCAAATTATTTGAGTGGCTATTAACGACAGTCTTCTCATCTGTAAAAGTCTCTTCGTAAGCCGTGGTGCCGTTAAGTGCCGTTGAAATCCAAATCGGTCCGCACGGCCGATGACGTCATACGAACATGTGTTCCACAATCCAAAATAGTTATGAAAACTAATGACTACACTGTGTGTTCCACATTCCAAAATAGTCACAAAAACTAATGAATACACTGGAGCACCGTTATAACGTTGGTGCTGGGAGACATAAAATCAAACTGCGTTACAAGTGATATAGCGGTCTAACGATATCAGCCCTGAATCCCCCACCCACTAATGAAAACTGCATGTTTACATGGTCGTAGCGCTCATTTTGCCATAACCAGGAAGATAAACATATATACTGCTTGCCTGACACAAAGGAAATTATCGCTGAAGTAGCCAATTAGTCCACATGTTCTTACTTATCGTGAAAAATGCACTTCAAAGCGCAGAGTCAGACTGAAAGCGAAAGTACGCATGCCGTACCAATCCTCGCAGATATCTTTGATATACGGAATTGGCCTAAGTGTTACGATTGACGTACTACTGTATTGGAGTTAATTCCCTTGAAATTTGTATGTACTTGCAAAAAGGTATCTTCAGACTTTTCTGCACAAGAAATGACGTCGGTAAAAAAAAAACCTGCCCGCCTGCACATAATCAAGTTAGGTTTAAATTTTCTTTTTGCTAGTCATATTCTTTCCTTATGCTATCTTTGAAAGTAAATAGTAACTTTATGTTGCACAGCCTTTTTCTGTGCATCGGCATGTGTATAATACTAGTTGTGCAAAACCTTCCCCGCTGGCCAGAATTGTGACACGTGCTAATTATCGAAGATTTCTAAAAACATAATCAGTGTTCACTCCTTGTCAAGACAATCAACACTTTGTTCATCTGTGATAACTTTTAACAGTAGTGCTTGAATATTGGATAATTATGGACAATTAATGATAGGACACATGGTTAAAATCCAGGTAATTGATTCATTATACATCCGCAAATTGTGTTTTTTTGGACCGAAAAAAATGTGCCTGATGACATCTGAATCTGTTTTTTTAAATCAAATTCGGTCAGAACCGACAAAAATTCGGATTTCTGTAGCCCTGATCCTGAGTTACATATATAGGACAAAATTTTCAGAAAAGAAATTACTGCCTCCCAGCTCATTGCAAATTCTTTCCTTTAAGGGTAGACCCCTTTGTTGAGAGGTTTATTTGCCCAGGGAAGCAAACAAGTAGTTACAAAAAATTGTTTCCTCTTATTTTCTAGTTTTCTAATGAAACAAACAGGATAATCAAATTGAGATAAAACATATACACAGTATAAATGTTAAAAGAGAAACAAGAAAAATGTTTATCTACCTGAATTAAGAAAGATGTCTATCTATATGTAGCTCTGTATGGCTCAGTGTGAAATATTCAGCCATGACACGGCAAAACCAACAAAGTAGCATTTGCATCCAGCAAAGACTCAGATCAGCCTGGGCATTCACCCAGTCTGATCAAAGTCTTTGCTGCCTGCATGGAGCTAGCTTAGTCCCATAGTTACCCCTAAAGCACATGCCAAACTTTCTGATCAGACTGGGCTAATGCCCAGGCTGATCTGAGCCTTAGCTGGGCACACATGGCACTTTGTTGGTTATGACCTGTCACGGCCCATATTATGTACACTGCCTTCTTACAGATGAATGAGTATTTTTCAGGATTCAACAAGCCATTGTCAATGGCCTTAAATGCATAACAATGCTACTACAATGAAGTAGTGGCAACACCAGTATCATAGTGGCACATTAACCCTTGAAGCGCCAAAAAGCAGACGACAAATCTACGTCTGCAAAACTTTAAAAAATGTTTCGTTCAATGTATATCATATTGGGAATTTACAAACCAGAGGGCAAACAGTGTAGATCTAGATGTGGCAGCTCATCATGAGCCGCCTCATCAGGATCTACGCTGTTTGCAAATTCTGCTATATTTGTCACCGGTGCTTAAAGTGTTAATGTCTGTAGACATTATCTAATCCCACTGTATGCTTATTGTGTTACAGTAAGGAGACATAGCTTCGCACAGGGCATGGCTTCGCACACCTTCAGGATTCCTTACTATGTATCATTCATCATTTTTCTAAACATCATTGTGTTCGACAAATGTTTCAAGGATGATGAATGAAACATTTTGACATCACTTTCGCATCTCGTAAAGCACATGCATTTTGGCATCGAAATGTTTAACATTTTCAGATCAAAGTCAGCAAAGATTAATAACTTTATAAGAGGCAAAATTAATGGTGACATGTCGTCAAAATTTGGACCCTGAACGGTTAATGAAATTTTGTTTTGCTTTATTAAGTATAGAAAGTGTGCAATTTGTTATAGAAATGCATATTTCATAGATGCAGACATTTTTTCTTGCTCTGGAGCGTGACTTTTGGACCTGAATTGTATAAACAAAAGTCCAGATATTATTTAAATTTATCAATTTAGAAAGTCGTAGATCCACAGTAAGATTGTGCACTCAAAGTGTGATGAATTCAACTACAGGTGGCAGTAAGCATGGCTTACTAAATACCCCCTGCGTTTAACAGTTAGGCATGTAGCTTTGTCATTTAAGTTTTACAATTTTACACAGCATACATGTTATGACAACTACAAGTGCACATCTATATACATGTACCAATATGTGTTCACATATTTAATATCAGTCAAACGGTTTAGGAGAAGCAGCGACAACAAACTCTGTTTTCCAAGACTACAAAGGGGCACAACAAAGCTGGTAAACCCTTTTGAGAAAAACAGAGCAATATGTGCCAACTCTTTCCTTCTCCTTTATCTGTGCACCAAATCTGAATAAAATGGCAGTGAAAATGGCTGAAAAAAACTTCAAGATAAGGCAAAACATATAATAAAGGAGCAAATTTAATGCAAAAACCCTATAAAAGTTGGGCATAAAATACCAACAAGACCTGTCTCCGTACAGGATAGCTCGCCTGCAGTGCCTTGCCCATCACATAAACAAGAGGCCCAAATGGGCCTGATATCGCTCACCTGGCTATTTTGCCACGGACCATTCTGACACAAAATTGGTCCAATTACTTTGAGATTTGCAAGAATCATTTTGCCATAAATTTCATCAATATCTATTCAGTGGTCACTGAGATATTGCCATTTCATGTTTTGCGCTATTTTTAGAAATGGCAGCTGGAGGCCATCTTGGAATGCCAAAATGCAAAAAATCAAAAGCCTTCATGCAAGGACCATTCTGATATAACCTGGTCCAGTGCCATTGTAATTTTTCAATTTTCACATTTTTCTATTTTAAGTAAAAGAGACCAATTTGGCGGGTCTATATTTATTAATTTTTGAAACATCTCAATGCCAGAATCATTTTGCCACAAATTTTGTCAAAATCCATTCAGGGGTTACTGAAATATTGTCATTTTCATGTTTTGTGCTATTTTTAGTAACGGCAGATGGCAGCCATCTAAGATTGCCAAAATGCAAGAAATGGCAAAGGCTTCATGAACGGACCATTCGGACACAAAATTAGTCCAATTCCATTGAGATTTTCTGATTTTCACATTTTGCTATTCTTAGTAACAGAGGCCAACATGACTGGTCTATATTAAGTTATGCTTGAAACATCTCAATGCAAGAATCATTTTGCCACAGATTTCGTCAAAATCCATTCAGGGGTTACAGAGATATTGTCAGTTTCATGTTTTGTGCTATTTTTAGTAATGGCAGATGGCAGCCATCTTGGAATGCCAAAATGCAAGAAATCGCAAAGGCTTCATGAAAGGACCATTCTGACACAAAATTAGTCCAATTCTATTGACATTTTCGAATTTTCACGTTTTGCTATTTTTAGAAACATAGGCCAACATGACTGTCTATATTTAGTTACGTTTGAAACACCTCAGTGCAAGAATCATTTTGCCACAAATTTCGTCAAAATCCATTCAGTGGTTACTGAGATATTGTCATTTTCATGTTTTGTGCTATTTCTAGTCACGGCAGATGGCGGCCATCTTGGATTGCCAAATCGCAATTAATCAAAACGTCTTCATGCAAGGAACATTCTGAAACAAAATAAGTCAAATTCGATTCAAGGGTTCTTGAGAAATTGTCATTTTTTATGTTTGTGCTATTTTTAGTAACGGCCCCCCTGGTGGCCATCTTGGATAGTCAGTTGGCACAAATTTGATATAATTCAATTCAAGGACCATTTCTGACCAAACCTTATCAGAATCCATTTGTGTTTTCTTGAGATATTGGCATTTGAGCGAATTTGGTCTTGTAAACGCTAAGTAGGTCACTGTGACCTAATTTCGCTACAGATTTTTTGATTCTTATAAAATTTAAATGGCAAGGTCCCACTTATGTTCCATGCAAACTTTCAACCAAATATACCCAATGGTTCTAGTGGAGATGTTGATTTTGTTGTTTTTGCTATTTTTAGAAATGGCGGCCATCTTGGATTCTCAACCTGACCCACTTTTACAAATTTGAAACCCTGCAGTCTGGTCATGCTCCATGTGAAATTTGAGACCCATGGGTTCAGTGGTTTTAGAGAAGAAGTTGTTTGAAAGTGTTTAACTAAGTTGTTTTTTGACATTGGCATTTGAACAAAATTACCCTCGTAAACAGAAAGTAGGTCACTGTGACAAAACTGCGATACTGATTTTTTTCATTTTTACAATTCTGAATACTAATGTTCCACTGATATTTCATGCAAAAATTCAGACAAATATACCCAGTGGTTCTGAAGAAAAAGATGATTTTGTTATTTTTGCTATTTTTAGTAATGGCGGCCATCTTGGATATTCAACCTGACCCAATTTTACAATTCTGAGACCCTGGAGTCAGGTCATGCTCCATGTGAAATTTGAGAACCATGGGTACAGTAGTTTTACAGTAGAAGATGTTTGAATATTTGTTTTCAAGTGTTGACGGACGACGCACGGACGCACGACGCACGCCGGACGCTTTGGTATGACAATAGCTCACTATGGCCCTTCGGGCCAGGTGAGCTAAAAAACTTTAACGTAAAAACTTTGACATTTTGCTAACGCTGACGCCGCCAACGCCGGGGATGGTGCAATAGCTCTTCCTGAACTTTGTTCAGGCGAGCTAAAAAGGGGCATAATTCAGGCAAAAAGGGGCAGAATTTAAAATCAAAACCCTAATGCACATCTTCATACCAATATCAGTTCACAGACTTAATTTCAAGAAAATCCGTCAAACCATCTAGGAGGAGTTGTGATAACAAACTTGTTTCTCAAAATATGTAAAGGGGCATAACTCCACAATAAAAACCTTCCAGGAAAAATTGAAAAATACGTATCCACTATTTTCTTATGCTGCATCCATGGACAAAATTTGAAACAAATTGGAGCAAATTTAATGCAAAAACCCTATAAAATAGGGCAAAAAAAAATACCAAAAAGGGGCAGAATTTAAAATCAAAACCCTAATGCACATCTTCATACCAATATCTGTTCACATACCTAATTTCAAGAAAATCCGTCAAACCATCTAGGAGGATTTGCGATAAATTTATTACTCGAAAAATACAAAGGGGCATAACTCTGCAATAAATACCTTCCAGGAAAAATTGAAAAAAAAAATATTCACTATTTACTTATGCTGCATCCATGGACAAAATTTGAAACAAATTGGAGCAAATTTAATGTGTTGCGGACGGACGGATGGAAAGACGGACGGACGGAAGGACAACGTCAAAACAGTATATTCTCCCCTCCCCCGCCCCCCAAACACAGTTGGCGGGGGGTATAACAACATGTTGTCAATGATTGATGAACCAATTGTTTTAAAATAAAAAATTACTTCAGAAATCGTTGGTTTTCGACTTTGCATTAATGGAACAAGCAATGACATCATAATACTACCTTGCAAAATATAAATAATGATAGGGTATTACTTTTAGTTTAATGTAGTATTTACTGGTCCTAAACTTAGTGACAGAATATTTAATGGCGCATAGAAGACATCTATTTTTTGCAAGCATGTGTGTGCGAAGCCATGTCCTCATATACGCAAAATATCATGTTGAACGGCAGTACAATTAACGGCACGTGCTATATATGACGTCACAACCTGAAGTCAAATATCGACATGTTTTATTTCCTAAAAATGCCAAGGTACACCATGATACAAACAAACGGGCATTAGATAACGAGCTTTGTCAGCTAATGCTGCCAAAGTCCTAAAAGTGTGTGAAGCAATGTCCCCTTACTCTACTATATTTGTATTGATTTATTTGAATAAAATATTGTTTAAACTAATGTCTATAGAATAGTTTCTAACAAGCCTCCTACAGATCAAGCCTTTTGGAAAGATTTTAAAGCAAGAATTTACAAAAGACCACTTCTATACAAAGAGTAAACCAAAAATTCTTAATATAACATTACTATTTGAATACTGAGTTTGGTTTCACTTAAACATTTCAATATATGATTGGTAATTAAAATTGAACATATTTTTTCATAGTAGCATGCTCTTATACTCACGTTCACATGTTGGTCTAGGATCTGACCAGCCTTCAGCTCTACAGTGTAAACGTAGACTACCCACTAATTCATATCCTGTATCACAGCTGAACTTGACGACAGTATCAAAGTCTACAAGGCTACTGGTTATGTTATTACCAGCCTCAACCTCGAAAGTACCATGTGCCATACCTTGTATTTGTATTTGACTTGCCTGACACGTAGCAGCTGAAAAAATAAGGTGTGAAGTGAGACCATAAGCTGCAGATAAAAAGGAGCAACAGGGATAATTTAGGAATAATTTACCATATCTGGCATAAAAACATCATGTTGTGATCCCTCAATAGAACTGTCTCACTGAGACGATTCTAATGAGAGGTCACAACATATGTTTTTGTTGAGAATTAAGAAAAATTATCTTAGAATTATCCTCAATACCCCTCCATATCTGAAGTTCTGTCAGCCATGTGTGTATAGTAAACATTAAAATCAGTCTGCCCAAAAAAATATGAGCCGAAACATGAAAAAACTAACAAATATGCACATGCGCCAGCATAGACTTAATCAGCCTAAGCAGCTGCCCAGTCTGATCAGAGTCTTTGCTTTTGTGCGGAAAGGGTAGCTAAGGGCCTAAGCTAGCTCAATTGAGACAGCAAAGATTCTGATTAGACTGGGGGGACAGGTGCACATGCCACTTTGTTGGTTTTGTCGAGCTGCGGCTCAATTATGGCAGAAGATGGATGACAAACAATGCAGAATGCCAAAATCTCATGCCTTAAATCTCATTACCTATCAGCCATTGGATCTTTTATATCTCGACTGATAGTTTCTTTATAAAACTGATATTGCTAAAACACTTACAACTACATGTTGGCACATTCAGCCAGGAACCAGAGGCATCACAGCTTACACGGGTGTCTGGATGATTTGGGTATGATATACTAAAGCCGTCATTGCACTGGTAATGTGCCGTCTCATTATAGCTGGTGCTACTCACATTCATGACATAACCATTCTGTATCTCGGTTGGAATCCCACACTGTACCACTGAAGAGAAAGGAAGCAAAATGAAGAGCCGCGACACAAGAAAACCAACAATGTGAGCATGCGTCCAGCGCAGACTCAGATCAGCCTGGGCATCCACCCAGTCTGATCAGAGCCTTCGCTGTCCGCATGGATGTAGCTTAGATCCTTAGCTACATTTTAAGTGCTTAGGGAAAAGTCTGATCAGACTGAGCAGATGCCCAGGCTGATCTAAGCCTGCGCTGGACGCACAACCATTTTGTTATTTTTCTTGTGTCATGGCTCAAGTATCTTAACTACCATATTTATTCAATTATAAGACAAGGGTTTTCCCCCATTCAAACCAATCTCAAAGACCTAGATCCATCTTGTGAGATGGATCTATATTTTTGGGATTGATAAAATGATCTCAAAGATCTAGATTCTTCTTGAAAGGAACCTTGCTGAGGAGTATGAAGAGAAATAAACAATAAATGCTTTTATCAATATAATGAGCAATTATCTGAAAATTATCCTTAAACCCAAACTATCAGAACCTCGACCATAACATGACTTAAATAAACAAGAGGGCCATGATGGCCCTGGATCGCTCACCTGAATATCCTGTGAACTTAACCTCAGAGACATCCATATGACTGACAGAGTTTCACAAAGATTAAATGGAAAATGAACCCTTTATTGTGTACCTAAGGTTTTTATAAGATTTAACCTAATGACCTAGATTTTGACCCTACATGACCCAGTTCCAAACCTGGTCTAGATTTCTTGGATATGAACATTCTGGCAAAGTTATCAAAACTGTGCCTTCTAGAGTGTACACAATGTTTTTCTAAGGTTTAACCTAGTGACCTACTTTTTGACCCAACATGACCAAGTTGCACCCTTGGTCCAGATTCGTTGGAGACAAACATTCTGACAAAGTCTCATGAAGATTAGAACAAAACTGTGTCCTCAAAAGCGTTCACACTGTTTTTCTAAGAACTGACCTAGTGACCTAGTTTTTGACCTGACATGGCCCAGTTTCAAATCTGGTATAAATTTCATGAAAGTAAACATTCTGACAATGTTTCACGTAGATAGGATCATAGCTGTGCCCTCTAGAGTGTACATGAGGTTCTTCTAATATTTGACCTAGTGCCCTAGTTTTTGACCCCACAAGACTCAGATTCAAATTTGGCCTAGATTTTATATAAATAAACAGTCTGACAAAGTTTCATGAAGATTGGATCATAACTGTGCCCTCTAGAGTGTGCACAAGGTTTTTCTAAGATTTGACCCAGTGACCTAGTTTTTGACCCCACATGACCCAGTTTCGAAGATGGTCTAGATTTCATTAAGATAAACATTCTGACAAAGTTTCATGATGATTGGATCATAACTGTGCCCTCTGTGCCATTCTAAGATTTATTTCTATTTTTAGCTCTGGCGGCCATTTTGTTCAGCGGAGCGGAACCGTCTGAGCAATTTTTGGTCAGAGCCATGAGTAAAACATTTCTGTGATTTTTTTTTTGAAATCGAGCCATTTGCTTTAGAAACGATGATGTTTAAAGCTTTTTTTCTATTTTTAGCTCTGGGGGCCATATTGTTCAGCGGAGCAGAACCGCTTGAGCAATTTTGGTAGAGGGTGTCCTAAAGAACATTTCTGTGAAATTATTTTAAAATCGGGCCAGCAGTTTTGGAGGAGAAGTCGTTTGAAGGTTTTTCTATTTTTAGCTCTGGCGGCCATATTGTTCAGCGGAGCGGAACCGTTTGAGCAATTTTGGTAGAGGGTCTCCTAAGGAACATTTCTGTGAAATTATTTCAAAATCTGCCCAGCAGTTTTGGAGGAGAAGTTGTTTAAAGGTTTTTCTATTTTTAGCTCTGGCGGCCATATTGTTCAGCGGAGCGGAACCGTTTGAGCAATTTTGGTAGAGGGTCTCCTAAGGAACATTTTTGTGAAATTATTTCAAAATCTGCCCAGCAGTTTTGGAGAAGAAGTTGTTTAAAGGTTTTTCTATTTTTAGCTCTGGCGGCCATATTGTTCAGCGGAGCAGAACCGTTTGAGCAATTTTGGTAGAGGGTCTCCTAAGGAACATTTCTGTGAAATTATTTCAAAATCGGCCCAGCAGTTTTGGAGGAGAAGTCGTTTAAAGGTTTTTCTATTTTTAGCTCTGGCGGCCATATTGTTCAGCGGAGCGGAACCATTTGAGCAATTTTGGTAGAGAGTCCCCCAAGGAACGTTTCTGTGAAATTATTTTGAAATCCGGCTAGCAGTTTTGGAGAAGAAGTTGTTTAAAGCAAAAGTTGACGCCGGACGCACGACCGGACGACGGACGCCGGACGCCGGACGACGGACAAAGACCGATCACAATACCTCACCTTGAGCACTTCGTGCTCAGGTGAGCTAAAAACAACAAAAAAAACGGTGGAACCGATGGATGCTCCCCGAAGGCTTGGAAAAGGACAATGGGGATCCTGGTGAAGGAGTGATTTTCTGTGTAAACTAAATGTAATTCAAAATGGAAAAAAAAAAACAATTCTCTTCAATACTTTTTAGAGCAATGCACTAGACATATACAACTGAGAAAAAATAAGAAGGGAAGTAACTCCAAGATAACTTGGGATACAGTTTTGGTTCTTCTGCTCTGCACTTCTTGTCATTGCCCTCTATTATCAATATGTGAAGTTTGATTCATGTTCTTTTAAATCTGTATAAAGATATACTCCGCACAAGCTAAATAACTGAAAAAATAGAAAAATTAGGAAGGGCACTAACTTTGTAATTACTAAAGGTAATGTTATAGTTCTTATGATCTGCAATTCCTTTCATTACCCACTATCGATGTGTGAAATGTCATTTAGCTTCCTGCAATACTTCCTAAGATATGCTCCATACAAGCAAAATAAAGCAAAAATTAAGAAGGGAGCTAACTTCGTAAATACTTTTGACAGAGTTATTGTTGTTGTGTTCTGCACTTTCATTCATTGCCCTCTATTAGTGTGTGAAGTTTCATTACGTTCCCATTTATACTTTTGGAGATATGCACCAGCCAAACTTAATGTTGAAAAAAAACTGGAAAGAGAGCTAACTTTGTAAATACTTGTGACAGGGTTACGGTTCTTGTGCACTGCACTTCCTCTAATTGTCCTCTATCAATGAGTGAAGTTTCATTTACACGCAGTACAATCTTTAATCCCAAAACGTAAAGGTGAGGTTGAAGCACCGCCGTTTTTTCGACGGAGTTTCCCAATTTGCATCAGAAAACCACACAAAAATATATGTTTGCAGTTAATAATTTAGATTAAACTAAGTGCAGTCTTTACTTCGTATAAAATAGACAAGAATTTAATAATCATTATGGTTATCTCGTGTCTTGTGCAAACGGTGAGTCTGTTACAAGTTAGTGAATGTCACAAGTCTCGTGTGAGCGACCGACACTAGTACCGTTATTTTGGATTGAAAAGTTTGAAAAGCTGGACGTTGTCTAACAGCAAGGTAAGTTTTGCTTAGTTTGGATATTTCTAGATATGTACAGTGGGAATTTCCCCAAAAAAATCAAATGCCTCAGAAAGGATAAAAGGCAAACATTGCTAGGGCAAATCTTGGATGGTGAGGCTATAGCTTGGCCAAAATTTACGGAGTTGAAATTCGTGTCAGTGGGTAAAGAGCTGTGACTAAAGAACTCCTCATAAATAGTAAAACGGTGCCCTATATAGATGCAATACTTAAAAAATAGCATTTTTATATGAAAATTAAGATACGCCATGGTCAAATAGTAAAGTGAAATGTTCACGTCATGACCAGATAAACTGCCACGGTTCAATGAGCCAGGTCTGTTTAAGCTTAACCAAGTGGCAAACTAACCACAGAAAGCTTCTAATTTTACGCTTCTTTTAAGAGTCATTCTCTGTAAGCACCAAAATCAGGTGAAAATGACATGTCTCAGATTTTCACGAAACTCAGGGTCTTTTTTGCTTATGTCAAGTGATGAACAAAAATAAAAAGGTTTTCTTCGATCAAACTATCCGTTGCCATGGCAACCAGGATTTTCTGTTTTTCAGCCTAATCTGGTGATTTTTCAAATGAAAAATGCAAGATTTGACTCCAATTGTTCTTGTAGTAATTCACAACAAATGGTATTGATACTTATATTTTACAAGAGAAACATGTAAGTGCTGCTTACACATACTGAAAAGTTTCTTCATATTGCTATGGTCAAGCAGTCAGTGACCTTGACTTCCACCTTGTAAGGCGTCTATTTCAAAACATCAAAAATCGGCAAATTTTTAAGACGTTTTACTAAAAAATGCGGCTATAGATTTTTTTCTTTCTCTTGGTGCTGAGAGTACAAAGCCTAGTTGTTGATATATAAAAAAATTGGAGATGGTATATTTTTTAAATTGAAAATATTTTTCTTTGAATTTAGTCCCCGTCAGAGAAATCAGAAGGAACATTCATAATTGAAATTCTGAGATAAAATACAATTTCTTGAACATTTTCAAGAAATATGAGCCAAAATACCAGCTGATGCATGATTAACAACTTCAGAAAACTACATAGAGAGTTATCACCCTAAAAAATACGTCAGTACCTTACAATTTGGGGTTAAATTACCCCACCCACTTTCATGGGGGACATATTTTTTGGGGGGTGCCGATTCCATCAGCGTCTGCGTAGCCCTTGCCTGCACTATATGTCCTGTAGGAATAAATGGATTATGACCATATGTGCATGCATACATAATTGGGTAGGGGTAAAGAAATGAATAGATTTTGTTGACCTTGACCCTATTTTCAAGGTCACAGAAGGTCAAAGAATGATGAAAAATGGCTTTCCTGCACCATATCTCCTAAATGGATAAATTGAGTTTTACCAGACTCGCACAAATATATCATTGTGAAATGGAAAAAAACTGGCTAGATTTTGCTGACCTTGACCTTATTTTCAAGGTCACGGGAGGTCACTGAATGCTGAAAAAAAAAGGCTCGTCAGCACGATATTTTCTGAATGAATGTATGGATTTAAAGCAAACCTGCACATATATATCACTCTGAAATGAAAAAGAACTGATTAGATTTTGGTGACCTTGACCCTACTTTCAAGGTCACAGGAGGTCAGAAATGTTGAAAATGGCTTGTCTGAACCATATCTCCTGAACGGATGGATGGATTTAACCAAACTTGCATAAACATATCACTGGGAGATGGAAAAGAAACTGATAAGATTTTGGTAACCTTGACCTCATTTTTGAGGTCACAGGAGGTTGTAGTGTGTTGAAATATGGCTTGTCTGCATGATAACTCCGAACGAAATTGATGGATTATGACGAAACATAGATAAGTTTATAATCGGGAGGTGGAAAAGTACTAATTAGATGGTGGTGACCTGGACCCAAATTTCAAGATTTACAAGAGATCCTTACTTTGCAATATTTAGGGAAAATAATACAGCTGAGAAAGGATAGGAGGGGGTTCATCTGTTTTTGTAAAAGAAACATTTCTAGTTTATCTTATTTATCACGTAGTAACCATGGCAACCAATACTCTATCACTAGTCTGCTTTTGTTGGAAACGAATATTTAAAATGGATGGATGGGTGACTTGCGATTTTACGTCCTTTTCAACAGTATTTCATTCATACCAGAACGATGGGACGGTGATAATGAAAGGCTGTGTGCAATGGAACCCTGTTTACGGTAGGAAAAATTCTTGCCTCAAGCGGGTTTCGAACAGTCCGCTACTTCAGTTGGCCAGCGCTTAACCCACTGAGCTACCGGGGGCTCCTGGATATTTAAAAACATTCAAATTTAGTTGAAAAATGTTGATTGTGATTTTCAATCTATGTATACACTTTCTATTGGCCAATTAAGTCTCATCTTGGACAATAATTCGGTATATTTTAGTTGCTATGGATACAATCAGATGTTCCATCAAAACAGAAATTGACAATCTGAGTGCATCTGGTAGCAAGCAAATGAAGGACATAAAATGAGCAGAAATACATTTAAATATTTCATAAAGGAGATAAAATTTTCTTATACATTTATCATATTGATAAACATATTTATGTCCCCCACCATTGGGGGGAGGGTGGGGGGGGGGGAGGAGGAAAGGGAAGGCGAGTATGTTGTTTTGGTACAGATCCCGCCTGCACTGGTGTTGGTGTCTGTGTGTCAGTATAACTTCATGTCTGCACTCTATCTCCTGAAGGGTTAAATTATTTTCACCAAACTTGCAAAGATACATCTTTGGGTGGGGAAAAAGAGCTAATTAGATTTTGGTGACGTTGACCCCATTTCAAGGTCAGAGGAGGTATCTGAGGTGCTTGTTGGCGCCATATGTATTTGAGGGGTGGATAGATTTAGATCAAACTTGAACAAATATATCACAGGGAATTGGAAAAGAACTGAAAACAGTTGGTGACCTTGACCATATTTTCAGGTCACAGGAGATCAAAAACAGTGAAAATGGTTTGTATGAACCATATCTTCTGAAGGAATTTATGAATTTTGATCAAACTTGCACAGGTATATTACACGGAGGTGGGGAAACACTGTTAGACTTTGGTGACACTGACCTTATATTCAAGGTCACATGAGGACTTACAGTGTTAAAAATGGCTTGTCTGCACCATATTTCCGGAATGAACAGATCGAGTGTGACCAAACTTGCACAGACACACCATTGGAACATGGGAAAGAATTAATTAGATGGTTGTCCAGTGACAACTTGTCGAGCCCAATGTTTGCTTTAGAGTGACCTATAAGTTTGTCAAGACTAACTGCTTCATTTACTTATTAGAAAAAAAACAAACAACTATATATCATGATATAGCATATTTCTTTTTTTTTCTTATGAAGGAAAACAAGTGGAACTATGGCCATGACAAGCAGACATAATGACCATTTTATTATTTGACCTTGAAGTGTGACCTTGACCTTGGACCAACTTAAACAAACATTTCTACTCGTCAAGGAGAACAATTGTGCCAAATTATTTTGAAATTCATGCATAACTATAAATTATATGGCCCGGACAAGCTCAGTTTATGACATTTTTTATCATTTGACCTTCAAGTGTGACCTTGACCTTGGACCTACCTTAATAAATTCCACATGCCACTTCTACCCATCAAGGAGAACAATTGTGACAAACTGTTTTGAAATTCATCCATAAATGTAGAAGTAATGGCCAGGACAAGCCCTATTTATGACTATTTTTATCATTTGACCTTCAAGTGTAACCTTGACCTTGGATATACCTGCAGATGTTTCAAATGGTACTTGAACTCATCAAGGAGAACAACTGTGCCGTTTTTTAATCAATGCATAAATGCAGCTGTTATGGCCCGGACAAGCTCAGTTTTTGACAATTTTATCATTTGACCTTCGAATGTGACCTTGACCCTACCTGACCAAATTTTCCAACTGGCACTTCTACTCATAAAGGAGAACAGTTGTGCCAAATTATTTTGAAATCCATCTATAAATGTAGAAGTTATGGCTTGGACAAGCTCAATATATGACCATTTTAACATTTGACCTTTAAGTGTGACCTTGACCTTGGACCTAACTGAACGAATGTTTCAAATGGCACTTCTGCTCATCAAGGAGAACAACTGTGCACAATTATTTTAAAATCTATCCATAAATATAGAAGTTTGAAAGGTCCCAGGAAGTCATAGAAAGCTGCTAAATGGATTGTTTGACCTTTATTCTGTTTTGGAGGTCAGAGGTGGTCTTAAAATGTTAAAAAAAAATGGCTTATCTATACCCTATATTATGATCTGAAGCAGTTGTTAAACTAGCTCTAAATCATCATTTGGAGAAGATTCATAACTGATAATTAGGGCCCCGCCAGACGAAGTAATTTATAATTTTGTAATTTTTTGGTACGGTAATCGTGTCCGCTCCATAACTCTGAAACTCTTTGTGATATTTTCATGAAACTTGGTACAAATGTAAAACATCATCAGACAATACATGTTTGGGGAGAGAAAGAACCACAACTCCACCTACATTGTTTACTGGAATATGCCCCTTTGTAATTTTTGTCCCCCGCCTTTTCGAAGAAAAGCGGAGGGACATAGTTTTCGGCATTCCGTCCTTCCCTCCGTCCTTCCTTTCGTCCGTCCCCTTTTAATCAAAATTTTCGTCAAAGATTTCTCCATCACCGTACAAGTTAGAATGGTAATATTTGGCATACAGGTTGATGATGGTGTGTTGTATCGTGGGATTGCAAACCAGTCTTATCCTGCATATTCTTCCCTTTATTTGTCCAATTTTCTTTCTTTCCATACATGTACTTTGAATAATGAAATTTTTCGTCAAAGATTTCTCCACAACCATACAAGCTAGAATAGTCACTTATGGCATACAGGATAATGACAATGTGTTGTATCGTGGGATTGCAAACCAGTCTTCTGCATATTCTTCCCTTTATTTGTCCAATTTTCTTTCTTTCCATACTTTGAATGAAATTTTTCTTCAAAGATTTCTCAACAACCGTACAAGCTAGAATGGTCATATTTGGCATACAGGTTGATAACGGTGTATTGTATCGTGGGATTGCAAACCAGCCTTCTCCTGCTTATTCTTCCCTGTATCTGTCCAATTTTCTTTCTTTCCATACTTCGATTAGTGAAATTTTTTGTCAAAGATTTCTATGCATCCATGCAAGCTAGAGTAGTCATATTTGGTATGCAGGTTGATGAGGATGTGCTGTATTGTGGGATTGCAAACCAGTCTTCTCATGCTTATTCTTCCCTGTATTTGTTCGATTTTCTTTCTCTCTTTACATTGAATAATGCAATTTTTATACCCCCGCTTTGAAAAAGTGGGGGGTATACTGGTTTACATCTGTCCGACTGTCCGTCCTTCATTCCTTCCGTCCCCTTTTAATCAAATTTTTCGTGAAAGTGGGGGGAATACTGGTTTACATCTGTCCGTCCGTCTGTCCGTCCGTCCTTCCGTCCCCTTTTATAAAATTTTTCGACAAAGATTTCTGCACAACCATACAAGCTAGACTGGTCATATTTGGCATACAGGTTGATGACAACATGTTGTATCATGGGATTGAGAACCAACCTTCTCCTGCTTATTCTTCCCTGTATTTGTCCGAGTTTCTTCTTTCCATTCTTTGAATAATGAAATTTTTCGTCAAAGATTTCTCCACAATCATGCAAGCTAGAGTAGTCATATTTGGTTTGCAAGTTGATGACGACATCTATATTGTGGGATTGAGAACCAACATTCGGCTGCTTATTCTTCCCTGTATTTGTCCGATTTTCTTCTTTCCATTCTTTGAATAATGAAATTTTTCGTCAAAGATTTCTCCGCAACCATGCAAGCTAGAGTAGTCATATTTGGTATGCAGGTTGATGACGACATGTTGTATTGTGGGATTGAGAACCAGCCTTCTCTTGCTTATTCTTCCCTGTATTTGTCAGATTTTCTTTCTTTCCATACTTTGAATAATGAAATTTTTCATCAAAGATTTCTCCGCAACCATGCAAGCTAGAGTAGTCATATTTGATATGCAGGTTGATGATAACATGTTGTATCGTGGGATTGAGAAGCAGCCTTCTGCTGCTTATTCTTCCCTGTATTTGTCCAATATTCTTTCTTTTCATACTTTGAATAATGAACTTTTTTGTCAAAGATTTCTCCACAACCATGCAAGCTAGAGTAGTCATATTTGGTATGCAGGTTAATGATAACTTATTGTATCGTGGGATTGCAAACCGGCCTTCTCCTCATATTCTTCCCTGTATTTGTCCAATTTTCATTCTTTCCATACTCTGAATTATGAAATTTTTTGTCAAAGATTTCTCAACAACAGTGCAAGCTAGAGTAGTCATATTTGGTTTGTAGGTTAATGACAGTTTATTGTATCGTGGGATTGCAAACCGGCCTTACTCTCTTAATCTTCCCTGTATTTGTCCAATTTTCTTTCTTTCCATACTTTGAATAATGAAATTTTTATTCAAAGATTTCTCAACAACCGTACAAGCTAGAATAGTCATATTTGGCATACAGGTTGATAACAGTGAGTTGTATCGTGGGATTGCAAACCAGCCTTCTCCTGCTTACTCTTCCCTGTATTTGTCCAATTTTCATTCTTTGCATACTTTGAATTATGAAATTTTTTGTCAAAGATTTCTATGCATCCATGCAAGATAGAGTAGTCATATTTGGTATGTAGATTCATGACAATTTATTGTATCGTGGGATTGCAAACCGGCCTTACTCTCTTAATCTTCCCTTTATTTGTCCAATTTTCTTTCTTTCCATACTTTGAATAATGAAATTTTTCTTCAAAGATTTCTCAACAACCGTACAAGCTAGAATGGTCATATTTGGCATACAGGTTGATAACGGTGTGTTGTATCGTGGGATTGCAAACCAGCCTTCTCCTGCTTATTCTTCCCTGTATTTGTCCAATTTTCATTTTTTCCATACTTTGAATTATGAAATTTTTTGTCAAAGATTTCTCAACAACAGTGCAAGCTAGAGTAGTCATATTTGGTATGTAGGTTAATGACAATTTATTATATCGTGGGATTGTAAACTGGCCTTACTCTCTTAATCTTCCCTGTATTTGTCCAATTTTCTTTCTTTCCATACTTTGAATAATGAAATTTTTTGTAACAGATTTCACAGGAACCATGCAAGTTTGAATGTTCATACGTTCATGTAGAATGTTGATATTTGGTATACATGGTGACAATGAGTTCTCTATCTATGCTTTTTGTAATGAAAATAACCCCATTTGATTTAAGCAGTGAAGCGGGTGTATGGTCCGATTCTCCAACAGTTCTAGTTGTTTCAGTAAAGGCTGTTAAAAACCTATTTGAAACAAAGGATGACGTTAGCCAACAAATTTTTAAATAAAATTGTTATAAAAATTAAACTTTGTGATGAAAAAAGAAGAGCGTAGCTCTCATTCTTTTATTTAAAAGTCACTGTATTTTGTCCTATAATCACTGCATAACTTAAAGTATCGACCACAAATGGCATCTCTAGCTAACGATGTTTTGAACAACTGGACCCAGAATGTCTGCTGACATCTGGGACATTCTAAGCAACCTCCGCTTAAACCACGTCGTACACCATTCATCACCGGGCATGAAATCGCTTATACCAAAAAATATTGACAGCACTGTATTTTATAACGTCACTTCATGTTTGTTTACTGCTTTTTGCACAAAACTGATAACGCATTAAGAATGTAGAACACAGGGAATACAGAAAATTGGAATTCTTCATATTTTGATGTCACTTGACAGGAGAGGCGACAACCACAGCTTCGACTCAATTTTTTTGACAGCTAACACAATAAACCTGTGGAGTCTTTTACTCTCTCATTGACTTCAATGACAAGTCACATCAATTTACTTTAGACTGCACACACGGACATGCCATGGTTCTCCTAAATAATGTGTAAAATATAAGTTTTACCTGGCAGCTAAATCAATCCTCGATTTGTTTACATAAATTTTGTAGCCTCACTTACCCGGAAGTTCGCCTAATTTGTTCAACGCCGGTAAATTTTGGGCCTAAAAATTGTACTGCTTGATTTAGTTCCCCTTTATAGATTCAGAGATATGCTCCGGACCAAAATATTGAAAAAACTGGGAAAGGAGCTAACTTCGTAAATACATGCAACAGGGTTACGGTTCTTGTGCACTGCACTTCCTCTAATTGTTCATTATCAATGTGTGAGGTTTCATTTAGTTTCCCCTAATAGTTTCAGAGATATGCTCCGGACAAGCAAAATATTGAAAAAAATGGAAAGAGAGCTAACTTTGTAACAGGGTTACGGTTCTTGTGCATTGCACTTCCCCTCGTCGTCCTCTATCAATGTGTGAAGTTTCATTTAGTTCCCCATTATACTTTCAGAGATACGCTCCGGACAAAAGTGCGACAGACGGACGGACAGACGGAAGGACAGATGGATGGACGGACAAAGCTGCAATATGCTCACCCTTCGAGGAGCATAAAAAGAGAGAAATGAAGATCAGTTTTCATCCCCACAATTTCAGCTTACTATGAGTTTCAATATTATTACCAACCTTCACAGTTTGAACCTCTGATATCTGTTTTTCCATTTTATATCCAAACTCCCCCCTCTCCATCAAGGCGATTGGCCGATTGATTCTGTAGAAGACTTTTTTAAAGATTTTTACCATAAATGGGCATGCAGGCCATCTTGGTCATGTGACCTGGACCAAATATCTAAACTTTCTTTACCGTTTTGCCTGCAGCTGAATATGGAACTAAACTGAAATTGGCCCAGTAGTTTCAGAGGAGAAGTCCTTTGAAAATGTCAAAAGATGACAAACACCGATGGCTACCATTCTATAAACTCCAACAGAGTCCTTGGCTAAGGGGAGCTAAAAAATGAGAATTAAGCGTCAATTTTCATCCACAGAATCTCAGCTTGCTAAAAGTTTCAAAATTATTACAAACCTTCACAGTTTGGAATTCTGATATCAGTTTTTCCATTATATGTCCAAACTCCTCCCTCCGTACAATTCAAGGTCACCTCTGACATGCTGTAGTACTCTTCGGCATCAAACTTATAGCCTGCTTGGCAGGAGAACATAACATCAGTTTCATAAGTGAGAGACTCGACAGATTTTATAGTCCACTGCGAAACATCTAGCCAAGGGCAATCTGTAAAGAAATAAAGTTGTAAAGAAATAAGAGTTGTCAGAAGACAGAAGACAAAGCATGCCTAACAGTAGCTAGAATCTAGCAGCCACAAAGCATCAGGACTCTATACCATTTAGGTAAAGAGAGCTATCTTGAAGTCAGTGAACCATACAGATATAGTTCACAGATGGATGACTCCACATGTAAGAGTAAATCAGCTGCTATATTCTTAACCTATATCAATATACAGAATACAGAATACAAATTTTATTTTCAGTCGGTTTGGTATAAACATAGATAACATTAGCTATGAATAGCTATTGACCGACCTAAAATCAATATGGAGAAAGGTAGAGAAGTCATTGGGAAGTGGGATGGTGGTGTTGTTGAAAGGCTCATGTCCAGATGTATTTGAGTGCCAAGTATCATGAATTTCACCCATATAAGGACTGATAAATATAATCAAGTCAGTGAAGCATTAAATATTGGTCAAATCCATATATGGATGGCTATGTTAAAATGGTCTCATCCATTTACAGTCGAACTTCGATGGCTCAAACTCGCCGGGACCACCAAAAAAAGTTCGAGCGATCGGTAGTTCGAGCCATTGAAGACCAACTCACAAGGTTCAGCCGTATGTATTATGCTTTTCTATCATAGCAAGGATGACTTCCTGTTTATTGATCCATCATAATTTAAGCCACTGGGTGCCAGCAGAAATCTCCGATCTGACTATCCCCCCGTTGTCGGGTCCTTCACCAGATTGCTCGGAAGCTGACGTACTCTCTGACATGACTGCAGGAGTGAATGATGGGCCCTAATTTTGTTACATACTTAAAGGCAAAGACATAAATTTTGGCACGTTTTACCAATTTCGGTGTGAAATATTAACTGAAGGAAAATATTTTACCATCTTTTTTATATGCCGCCTCATTAGCCCAGGGTGATAATATGCATTTAAACAGATGAGACCAAGCTACACAATCAGCTTAAATTGACAACCACTCAGCATTAATCCATTGACCAGTTGATCAAAGGGCGGCTTCAATTGAGCTCGGGCCAAGCAAATGTACCTGAGGTTTCGGCAAACGCTTTGTCACGATCTATGCGTCTTATGATCAAATGATCAAACGTCTGAGTGACCGTTATTGAAATGGAAATTATTTACAAGGTAATTAGTGCAAGCCATCAATGGGTTTTTACATAGAAAATGTACCATAGGGACCGGGTTTGGGGTTCGAGCGTTCGAGCCATCGTAGTTCGAGCCAAAGGTCGCAGGTTAAGTTAAAATGAATGGGAGTTTTGCCGGGACTGGAAAGTCAGTTTGACCGAAGCATAGCGTTCGAGCCTTCCGAGTTCGAGCCAGTGAAGTTCGACTGTATAATGTGTGCCAAGTGTCACGATCCAAACCCATACAGTGACTGAAAATTATCATAAAGTCAATCAAGTGTATAATAAAGTCATAGAATCAAAAATATAGGTCAAATACATATATGGATGAAGGTGTTAAAATGTTAAATTAAGAACTCCGCTGATAGGGGCAATATACGCCCATTGGGGCTTAAAGTTGGGTTTAATGTCCCACCAACAAGAAGGTCATATGGAGACGGGATCTCAGTTGAAAGTCTCACCCGAAAGACCGGAGAAGCTGGGGATCGATCTTGCAACCCCTGGATTGGTAGTCCGGAACGTTATCCGTGTTTCTTAGAATTAATATAGTATCAATTTTTTTTTCATACAAACTTACCAACAGAGAACTCTGCAACAAATCCAACTCCATCATTTATGATGAGGTCTGATAAAAACTCAACTTTCATATGACCACTCTCAGCATGATACCTATTACCACTTTCCTCATTGCCAATTTCTGTGGAGTCTGTTGATTCATTCATGTATAACTAGAATAAGAAAATGAGCCACATCATGTAAGTTAGAAAAATGTGGCAGTTTTATCATGTAATACACATGTAATCAGATCTTCCTTTTCGCTTACAATGATTCTATAGAGGCTTCACTGTTTGCTGTATGCTTTGGGCCAATTCTATAGATGGTGAATGTGACAAGTGAAGACTCCTATCAGACTGTATTCAAATGCAGTCTGATAAGAGCCTTTGCTTGCCACTAATGCCACATTGTCTGAAATCACATGATGTGGCTCAAAACTAGGCCATGCCTTTCGTGAAATTATTTTCAAATTCAATAGAAGTTTCCATGAAGAATTTTAAAGCTTCTCTTCATATATATTCATGTGGCCCAAAGTGGTTCTAAAATGAGGTCACAACATGAACCTTTACAGAAATAAAATAATTTAGAGACACTTTTCAGAAAACAAGATTTCTGCGGAGCGAGGCATCTAGCCTGTCTGTGCATTGTCACATTATATAGCTAACCCTGAAAACTGGATGAAAGTTTATGCCTCCCACAAGGTCAATGCCAGTGCTGGAAAAAGTAATACCCAAGCCTGGCTTCTGCTGCTTGCAGGCAAAATAAATAAGAGACCTTCCCACCTCCATGCCCTCCCAAACCCTTTCTTATGCTTATAGCACTCTGACCTTAAAAAACTAGAGCAAGTGAGCAGGGGCTCACGTTCACCCCCGGCCAGCACCACCGCCTACAGAAAATAAAACTTTACATAAAACATTAATGCAAATGTTAACAGATAGACAGACAGACAATCATACCCAGTAATAGACCCAGTCAAATATCAAGAAGATTCATCCCAATATTTCACAATAAGCAAAAGACTGCAAACTTAAAAGTAAAACTTTACAGAAATGTTAAATAAATTTCAAAGTCTGTGACCTTGACCTATGGTCAGCAGCATTATCCAGGTGAAGTCAACTAAACTGTTTCAATCTAACAGTAAACCTAGTCCCACATCAACAGGTTCAAGAATACTGAAAATTTAATGCAAAACTTAAGTGGTAATGTTATACAAATGTCCAAGTCTGTGACCTTGACCTTAGGTCTGCAGCAGCATCCAAATGATGCAAACTAATATATATCTATCCTGTATTAATACTTAACACATCTGAACACTTTCAGGAAAACAGAGCAAGAGCAAAAACTAAATATAAAACTTTAACACAACTGTTTTATAAATTTCTAAGTCTGTGACCGTGACCTTAAAGCAGAGGCAGCATCCAGGTGATGCAAACTGATCAGTATCCATCCTGTAGGAACACTAAGCACATATAAATCAGTTTCAGTAAACACTTTCAGGAAAACAAAGCAGAAGCATAAACTTAACGCAAAACTTTAAGACAACTGTTGTACAACTTTCAAAGTCTGTGACCTTGACCTTAGGCCAGCAGCAGCATCCAAGTGATGCAAACTGATCGGTATCTATCCTGTAGTAACACTATGTACATAATAAACAAGTTCCAGTATAGGCACTCAAGTAAACAGACCAAAAGAACAAACTTAACGCAAAACTTTAACACGACTGATGCACAAATTTCTAAGTCTGTGACCTTCACCTTTGGCCAGCAGCAGCATCCAAGTGATGCAAACTGATCAGTATCCATCCTATAGTAATACTAAATACATATTAACAAGTTTCAGTAATGATTCACAGGTAAACAGACCAAAAGAACAAACTTAACGCAAAACTTTAACGCAAATGTTAACTAACGGACGGAAGGACAGACGGATGGACAGATGGACGAATGGACGGAAAGGCGAAAACTATACACCCCTCCACATACTTCGTATGCCAGGAATTTAACTAGGTTAAGGTCAATGAAATCCAGAAACGGTGCAGACAAATACTTCCTTGGGAGAAAAGAAAATCTTAAGTCCATCTTTGCTTGAAAAAGGGATCAAAGTCATATAATCTTACTCATCTATCTGGCTTGTCCTGATGGTATATTAGGGGTGGGTATCGCCACTGAAAATCGTATCGCGATATATCACGATACTCTGGTCCGTATCGGGATATGTATCACGATATATCACAACTTTTTTTAAGTACGTACTTCCATGTTACATGCTTTTACTGTGTTGTTTGCTTCTGTCTTTTATTAAATGATTGTAATAAAAAATGAACATCCCATTCTTTACCTGTTTATTTTAACACCAAAACAAATTATAACCAGCTCATGTACTTTATTAAAATGCAACTGTTACAAGTCTGCGAATTCATTTAACTAATTGACTTACTTACTGACGTGACCCTAGTGACCATGCATCCAGTGCATGACTTCTTTATTTGTTATTCTGCTCTGACCCAGAGTTGCCCCAAGGCGAGAATGAAAAAAGCATGCAGATTTTCAACACCAGTTGTCATCAAAGATCAAAAGAATTGACACGTGTCTGAAGTCTAGGTGAATTATTTTATCGGTGACATGAAAAGGAAATACACTAAATAATCGGACAATAATTGCTGAGCAAATATTGTAGACCCAGATCAGACAGCACATTGGAGCAGTGTGATCAGAATCTGCAGTGTTTGTCAACAAAATAATGAAACTTCCCGTAAGTGAAAATGTGATATACACACACAAAAAAAAAAAAAATGTGCCAAAAGATGTTTGAATATTTACGTAAGTTATGATAATGAATGGGAATATGTGTCAAAATGATCATACCGTTGGAGTGATAGGATCAATTGGATACTGACAAAAGGATTAAACTGGACACTATTACCTACAATCACGGTAATTTTTGTTTCCATCTTTTTTGTGGGTGATGATTACGGAGATAACAGACAAAAGAGAAAGCGAGCCTCTGGCAAAAGTAAACAATAAAAACCTGTTTTTAAAGATCATCGGCTTTAATTGACTTTCCTACCTTGATACGTTTTGTAAAAAAAAGAATATTCGGGGCAAAATACTAACAAAATGAAAAGGAAACTGTTAATTACAAGCATATAAAACATTTTCACGAGAATGTCCGGAAACATCCGAAATTTACCGAGCGTACCGGTATGGCCAAAACGTATCGTGATTCATATCGTTGGAATTTTGAATCGCGATTTACCGGTATACCGGTAATATCGCGCACCCCTATGGTATATCTATACAAATTTGGTAAAAATCCACCTACTTGTTTAAGAGATGTCACATTTTTAGTAGACGCATTCTAAGTCCTTGAAGATGGAGTCAAGGTAACTAGAATCTAATTTCCCAATGATATAAATATCAAGTCTGTGTAAATATCCACCCATAAATTCATCAAATATTGTTTTTTAATAGGGAAAATTTAACATATTATACACCAATTCTGTGAATGAGGTCAAGGTACCAAAGCCCAATCACCTCTTCCACTTGTCCCAATGATATATATATAACTATGTAAAACTGGTAGAAATCTATCATTTGGCCCGAACAGAAATCATACTCTTGTGAAAAATTCAACAGTCTAAGTCCACCTTTTAACTTCAAAAATATGTCAAAGTCACCAAAGTAACATATCCATGTAAGTTCCACAAAAGTTTGGTGAAGATCAGCCTACTTCTTAATTAGATATCCTGTATACAAGAAACAGTCATGCCAATAGGGAAGAAGATGCAACACCAACAGAAACTGCACAATTCCAAAAATGTAGATCATCTTGTAAGATGCATCTATATTTTTGGGACTGTATATGAGCCGCGACATGACAAAACCAACAATGTGGTTGTGCACCCAGCGCAGACTCTGATCAGCCTGGGCATCCGCCCAGTTTGACCAGACTCTTCGTTAAGAGCGCAAAAGGTAGCTAAGGGTCTAAGCTATCTCCATGCGGACAGTGAAGACTCTGATCAGACTGGGCGGATGCCCAGGCTGATCTGAGTCTGCGCTGGGCGCACAACCACATTGTTGGTTTTGTCGTGTCGCGGCTCATATGAAGAAAAAAAAGACTGTCTAATAACCAAAGAAGTACAGAATCAGCAGTTATTCCCCTTACTTCACTTATTCAGTTATAAGACAGGAGTTTTTTCTTCCAAACTTAACACAAGTTTTTAAACCAGTCTTTTGCAAGTCAGCGATAAAATGGGTTTTCTCCCCTGAACAATCCCAAAGATCTGGATCCCCTTGTAAGACAGATCAAGATTAGTTTGGAAGGGAAAAGGTCCATCTTACAACCAAAGAATCAAAATATATCTAGAGCTTTGCATTACCTTTATCTTGTCATAAGAAAACCTGGTTGCTCTTGGGTCTTCCCCAAGTTGAATTAGAATGAATTTAACAGTCAGTCCTCTACTCCTGTCCTTGCCCCCTTTCAGGACCCATTCACAGGTCAAGTCACTTGGGTATCTGTCGCTGGGCTCCCAAAATATTGGGACTGAAAATGATCCCACAGCTTTGTCAATCTCAATGTCACAGCCTAAGAGAAAAAGGACAAAAGATTCTTATACCGTAAAAATTCTAAAACTAGGGACACATAAGATAATCATTGCAACCGTCCTGAAAATGTAACACTTTGGACGGTTTGATTTCACAGTGCGGTAAACAGGAAAAACCCCTAAAGATGCTGATGAAATAGCAAAACAGTGCAGACCCAGATCAGACTGCTTCTCTAAGAGCAGTCTGATCTGGGTTAGCAACAGCAAAACATTGCAGACCCTGATCAGAGTGCTTCTCTAAGAGCAGTCTGATCTGGGTTAGCAATAGCAAAACAGTGCAGACCCAGATCAGACTGCTTCTCTAAGAGCAGTCTGATCTGGGTTAGCAATAGCAAAACAGTGCAGACCCTGATCCGAGTGCTTCTCTAAGAGCAGTCTGATCTGGGTTAGCAATAGCAAAACATTGCAGACCCTGATCCGAGTGCTTCTCTAAGAGCAGTCTGATCTGGGTTAGCAATAGCAAAACAGTGCAGACTTGATCAGAGTGCTTCTCTAAGAGCAGTCTGATCTGGATTGGCAATAGCATAACGGTGCAGACCTGATCAGACAACTTCTCTAAGAACAGTCTGATCTGGGTTGTCAATAGCAAAACAGTGCAGACCTGATCAGACTGCTTCTCTAAGACATCTGATCTGGGTTAGCAAAACAGTGCAGACCCTGATCAGAGCGCTTCTCTAAGAGCAGTCTGATCTGGGTTAGCAATAGCAAATAGTGCAGACCCTGATCAGACTGCTCCTGAAGGAGCAGTCTGATCTGGGTCAGCACTGTTTATTCTGGCCTATCCGTCCCAATATTTAGAATTTTTACAGTAAACAATAATGTTGAGGAAAACAATTAAGGAGTATAAATAAGCTCCAAGGGATCTAACTCCGCTACATATATATTTGCCTCCCTTCTGCTGCAACATACTTTCATTTCTCCTTCTGCTGTTTCAAGAAGGGCAGTTGTCAGTTACTTGCAAAAGTATGTGCACTAAGTACTGGTTAACCGCTTAGGAGGAGTAAGCCGGCCCAGGAATAGAGTGGTTAGGTAAACTGATTGTTCCGACATGACCAAACATGTTTACCGTGGATGTAATGCAACAAAACAACAACAAAACAACAACAAATCCTCCCTTCTGGTAGTGAGCTTCTGCATGGCCATGCTGTGAGCCCATCCGACATGGAATCACAGGGTTGCAAGTTCCAGTCCACTGGAGACAAGATAGTGTCCAACTTAAATGCCACTTCATTACACACAGCCTTTCATAATCACAGTCTCATACCATCCTGATATGACTGAAATACTATTCTATTCTCAGTTGAGCATCACTATATTAATAGATACATAATGGCATGTGCCAATAGTCAATTCTGATCAGCCTGCACATACAAGCAGTGGGAGGTAACTCTAACCATTAAAAATACTATAATGTTATTATTCAGAAATTTGGAATTGCCCAGTCACAGTTCCGAGGTCTGCTGTGTTGGCCTTTGGCTTTGGCCTCAGGCCAATTCAGCAGACCTCGGACCTGTAACTGGGCCAGTACAAAATTTCTTAATAAATGACAATTTCACTAATTAATGTCATTAATATTGGCCCAGTTTGACTTCACTGATATTGTCTGAGTTGTGATTGTTTCGGCAGTGTATACCTTGTTCTGGCCAAGTTGGCCTGTATTGGACAAGTTTATCAAAATGAGCCCAGTTTATAATTGGTATGATGTGGACTGCTTTTGCCATAAACAGTATGACTGGAAATTATTGACAATTGCATTTTTCACAGTTTGTTAATCCTCCTGGTTTCGGGAAATCATTTGTATGGTGGAATATTTAGAAAGGAATATACTACATAATTTAGCCCAAAGATATTTTGTTTTACTCATATTTTCAGTAATTTATGGCAATTTGTTGGACCAAGGGGTCTAAAATGGCAAAATAAGAGGGATCTTAGACAGCTTTTCAAAAGTATTAGTCTAATACTAGATGACACTGCTTCAAGCTAACATATTCTGGTTTGTGTTTAATATTATTTAACAATTTTATTTCAAATTTCATCTTTTTTTTGCAATTTTCCCCAAAATTGCACTTGGTTAATTAAAGGGGAGTTAATACATGTTTTCAGGACTATTGACAAATATCAACGCCATCACGCTGTTGTTCAGTGATGAATATACTAACACCAAATCAAATCAATTTCATTTATTTCATATGAAGCTTGAATAATACTGGCTGCAATAAGGTAAAAATTCTCAATAATTTCTGTTCATACTATAAGTACTGTATTACTATCATTTAATAAAATGTCATATTATCTCAGCAATATCACCAATAGACCTCCTAAATAATTAGATGGCGGCGGCCAGCATGTCGAGCCTGTTGGCGCTTTGACAGTAGTGAAAATGCTTTTTCGTGAAAGTAGGTCACAGTGACCTAGTTTTTTGGTAAATGACCTGGAGTGATAAGATGCATGCAATGATGAAGTTTCAAAGTTCTGGCAACTATGAAAAGAAAGATATGGGGCTCGGAAACTAAATATGTGGTACTTTTTTTCCATGAAAGTAGGTCACAGCAACCTACTTTTGTTGGAGGTGATCTGGAGTGGTAAGGTGCATGCACTGATGAAGTTTCAATGTTCTGGGGCCAAGGACAAGAAAGATATGGGGCTGACCTCGGAAACTAAATATGTGATACTTTTTCGTGAAAGTTGGTCACAGCAACCTAGTTTTGTTGGAGGTGACTTGGACTGGTAAGGTGCATGCAGTGATGAAGTTTTAATCTTCTGGGGCTTAGGAGAAGGGAGATATGGGGCTGCAGACGAAAACTAAATATGTGGTACTTTTTCATGAAAGTAGGTCACAGCAACCTAGTTTTGTTGGAGGTGATCTGGAGTGGTAAGGTGCATGCACTGATGAAGTTTCAATGTTCTGGGGCTTATAAGAAGGGAGATATGGGGCTGAAGACCAAAGCTTAATATGTGGTATTTTTTGTGAAAATAGGTCGCCGTGACCTAGTTTAGTTGGAGGTGACCTGTAGTGGTAAGGTGCTTGTACTGATGAAGTTTTAATCTTCTGGGGCTTAGGAGAAGGGAAATATGGGGCTGCAGACGAAAACTAAATATGTGGTTCTTTTTCATGAAAGTAGGTCACAGTGGCCTAGATTTGTGGGAGCGAATTAGCATTTTAGTGGGGCATATTGTGATGAAGTTTCAAGGTCCTAGGGTCTATCAAACTCAAGATATGGCAATGGACCGACGGACGGACCAACACCAAACTGGCCACTATGTCTCGCTGACCGCAAGCAGGCTCAACAAAAAGCAACTGCGGAGAGTGGTGCAGACTGGCCGTTTACACCTATGGTAAGCACCCTTTTTGCATGTAACAGTTCCAGTTACAGTCAACTCTCGATATCTCAAAGTCAAAGTTCGTCTCAAACTACTGAAATCTCAAGTAAACTTTCTGGTCCCAAAAAATTTACTTTGAGATATCATAGTTTGAGATAAAAGGAGCTGACATTTAAATAACAAGACCTGTCCCAGTACAGGATAGCTCGCCTGCACTGCCTTGCCCATCACATAAAAAAACTTTTTTTGTAAAACTTTAAAGTGTGACGCCAACGCCGACACCCCAAGTGACAACAATAGCTCTCCCTGTACTTTTGTACAGGCGAGCTAAAAATGGAATTGCGCCCAAGCTATTTCCATTTATATAACATAGTCTCAGAAAATTTGCTTTGAAATATCAGTAGTTTGAGATAAAAGGAGTTGAAATTTAAATAAAAATAGGAATTGTGCCCTAACTATATCCTTTTATATTACATGGTACGTTCAGATATCAGTGTTCGAGATATCGAGAGTTGACTGTATTTACCTGTTTTATACTGCAAGTTGAAGGTGGACATGCCTTCCCCAGAGTTCCAGTGAACCTGAAGGATACTTGCTGCTGACCCGTAATATACTCTGTTGACTGAATCAGGATCCATTGTTCTGATTGGATCATCTGCCAAGGCTCCTTCCCGAACTGTCAATGATGTGCCCTCCGACTGGATGTAACTGTCAAGCTGTAAGAAAACAGTACCATTCAGAAAGTATCATAAAGATTCTACGTACATTTATGTAAAGTTTCATCACAAAATATCTTTTAATGTCTGAGAAATGGAGCTAAACACATCTGGTAGACACAATTTGGCCATGTTCAGAAGGGAATAGAAAGTAGGTCAAAGCAAGCAAAATACAATTACGTTTGGGATACAATATCATGATGTAAGATTGTGTGAAGTTTCATAACAAAAGGATAGTTTCCGAGAAATTGATCTAAATGCAGTGGCTCAACATAAATTTGGAAAGGATGCAAATGTGCCACTGCCAACTACATGTACGTACACTGATTGGTAAAGATTATAACAATCCATCATGAGTGTCCATGTAGGATAGGGAAATCTCACCTGAGGGGTCGAAATTTCAACCAGGGACGAGGCTTGCCGAGTCCCTGGTTGAAATTCCGACCCCGAGGGTGAGATTTACCTATCCTACATGGACTTGCTCATGATGGATTATTTTTCTCCCACTTTTAGCGGATTTTAAACCTCAAGTCGGATTAGGCTTCAAAACAGGAAAATTCTTACTTTTTTAGCAATGATCTGAAGTAAATTTTGACCAGCCCAGTGTGTTTACCGGGTCCTAAAATGGGTGTAAACATAGTTTGCACCTCAAAATTAGACGGAAAACACGATATGTGGACTAATTAATCTTCCAGAGTGTGAAAACAAAATGCAACTAAGCCTCTCACGTCACGCGCGTCAAGTTTGCTAGCGACGTTTTTAACCGGTTTTAGTGACGTCATTAAAATTGAGTGACGTCACAAACCCATGATCTGCTATCAAACGTCATCCGACATGCTTGCGTGTCCATTTTGTTCATTTAAAAGTAAAATATTAGTCAAAAAATGAAAAAGTCTGGTTGCTAATATAAGAAAGATGTTGCCAGGTATAAGATAGAAATTTCTTATATGAGCTGAGAGCCTATCTTATATAGGCAAAGGTGGGAGAAAAAGGTTTCCCATATCCTAGTAGCCATTGGGGTATTGGGGGTTAGAGTATGCTTGCATGTTAGCCTTCTACAGCTGCTATAATTTACTGTCTTTAACCTAATATCATATTGTTTGAGACTATTTAGACAGTCTCAAATATAATTGGACCCTGTTTACTGTAACTTGCAGGAACTTCTGATTGCTTCTCTGGATGAGGTAACTCTTTAAAATGGGATCTACTCTTTAAGGACAGGAGTTGCTCCTTGAGGAGCAAATTCTTTCCTTTAAGAGTTGACCCGAACCCTACTGAGAAGGAGTGCAAAAATAGTAGCATTACTTCTTCTGGAAGTATACCCATTCATCTTAATACAGTTTATTAGAGGCATTTTGGCAGTGGCTAATTAACTACAATTTAGGGTCTAAATAACAACCCCTTTCATAAAATGCAATGCCCAAGGGCTGTTTAAAAGGATTAATATGGTAATAATTTCCCTATCAGATGCCTCAATTTTCCAACTTACACAGAGATGTACCTTCACCTTACTAAGGAAGGAGCTCTTATTAGGTTAAAACTGTATGTGTTATAGAAGTCCTAAACTTACATAATACATAATAACTTCCCCTTCTGGTGCCTGAATTTTCCAGCTTAACTGAAGTTCCATAGGAGTTGCCTCTTTAGTAAAAGTTGGTGACAGAGGCATCCAAGAACCAGTAGCAGTAACAGTTCTCACGTCATCAAATATCTCATTTATATCTGAAATAAATCATCTCATACATTTCAGAGCTCTAGATAAGAGATCGTATCTGGTGATAATTAGGTTTAATTTTTGTTAATTCTGCATAAAAACATATGTTGTGACCCCTCATCTGAACCGTCTCGACGAGACGGTTCAGATGAGGGGTCACAACATATGGTTTCGATGAGAAATAAGAAAAATTATCCTTAATTTTCATCAAATACGCCCTCTTATCTAGAGCTCTGCATTTAACACATTAATGCCTGGTATCCTATCAAGGAAGACAGGCAGTACTGACCCAGATCCGACATTCCAGCATCTCATTGGGAACAACAGTTTTTTGCATCAAATACTGAAATTGACGAATAAAATAATTCAAGTCTAATCAGACATCCTCATATTCCATTTGGATCATTCAAACCTGCGAGATAAAATAATGGCTTAAGCAACGGAATAACCATATACAGCAAAGCTGATGATATTTTTTTAGTTCTTCACAAAAAATATGTAGGTGCTTGTACTGAGGTACCAATAATGTATGCCTTTCATAGATAATTATCATAAGTTGCTTCAAAACTGACTTTAAAGTGTACGAATACACATCATTTTTTTCTGCCATTTTTACCAAAAGACAACTTTTGTGAGATCCTGCTAGCTTCCTTGGATGACAAATCTTTCTAACATGGGGTCAACTCTTAAAGGAAAGAATCTGCTCCTACTGTCAACTCTTAAAGGAAAGAATTTGCTCCTAAGAATTTGTTCCTAAGGGAGCAAATTCTTTCCTTTAAGAGTTGACGCCCATTGAGAAAGGAGGCAAAATTGAAAATGACAGAGCTGCTTTCAATCATTGTACTCATTCACCTTAATTTCTTTTTTACAGAAAATATCATGTTTTTCAAGATAGTATCTTTAGGTCTCAAAACAGAACATAATGAATCAATATAGATTATCTTTCGGAAAAACTAGATTATTTACTGACAGTCCAAGATACTTCAATGCAACAGGATATTATCTTGAAGAAATAGACAACATCTTAAGGCTTAAAGATAATATTATATATATATGAGCCGTTCTCTGTGAAAACCAGGCTTAATGACATTACGTAATAATTACGTTGTTTAGGTTTGAAAAACGCCAAAATAATTGATTTTTCGGACCTCTCTTTATTTCCATGATAATACCTTAATCTTTGAAATATATCATAACACTTTTGAATTCAGACAAAAATTAGTTATAACTATGACATATGTTGCCATGACAACGCTTTATCTATGGTAACCCCGAAGTCTTGAAAAGAGATAGTATACCATAAGAACGACCTGTAATTTGTGAAAGAACGTTGAATCATACAAATTATCATGTGTGTGCTATCACATACACATTGAACAGGAGCAAACACATATTTTGTCCGAGTTATTTTGCCTAGCACGCACCAAAAGCGCGTACGATCGAACGTTACGATGTTGACGTCAAAACATACTTGCGCGACATTAATAACGTCATTTAAAGAAACTGCTCTACCTGTATGATTCTAAAGCACATATCTTCATAATAGATAATGGTAACCCTCTCAAATTTTCAGGAAACATTTAGGAAAGCTATTACTTTCCAGTGATGCAGTTATCTAAATTTTAACTTCTGTGTCATTAAGCCCGGTTTTCCCATAGACTGGCTCATATGTATGTTCATTACAGGGGCTCTGTACTCTACTGAAATTTCATATGTTTTATGAAAGAATGTAGAACCAGAGGACCAATGGTCCTGTAGCTCACCTGGCACCTTCTGTCAACAGACACAATTTGTCATTTCGCTCATTTGTTACAAATTTGAAACCAGTAGCTTAAAAGATATGCATATTTTAATTTTAAAATCTCAGTGACCTTGAGCAAAGTTCAAAAAATGACCTTGACCTTTGATGACCTTGTCTTCATGTATTCATTTAGTTAACCATATTTTCCAATTATTATATCTAGGCTTCAAAAAAATCCGTAACATCAGCTGTTTAAGCATTTTCCCACATAAAAGCATAACATACCAAAGTTGATCTTGCCATAAATTAGGTCAAGGTCAATGCGCCGTCATGATTTGAACAAACTATAATGGGCCGGGTCCTTATGCTACATACCATGCAACGAGGTCATTGTGCCTTTGGTTGTGAAGAAGTAGATTTTCGAAGGAGTTTTACCATATATGGGCATGTCGTAGACTTGAATGGTTTCTGAGAAATCCACTGCTTAAGCATTTTCCAATGCATCAAAATCGACCTTGCAATAAATTAGGTCACAGTCAATGCACAGTCCTGATTTGTATAAACTATGATTGAAAAATTTGATGACGGACAGGCTGACAGAATGATCTTGACCTTCAGTGACATAATATCTTCAGCTGTTCATTTAGTTGACCATATATACCAAATATTGTACCTTAGACTTTAATAGTTTCTGAGAAATCCACTGTTTAGGCGTTTTCCCATGTAGAAGCCTAACATACCAAAGTGGACTTAGTCATAAATTAGGTCAAGGTCACCGCACTCTCATTATTTGTATATAGTATGATGGGCCTGAATGCCCAATGCTACATACCAAGTTTCAAGGTCATAGGCCTTTTGGTTCTGGAAATGAAGATTTTTGAAGGGTTTTTACCATATATGGTCATGGCGGCCATCTTGGTCATATGACCTGGATACCCCGAACAAACTTTTGTTCCCCTAACCTAGGTAAGCTCCATATGAAATTTGACTTCAATCGGCCTAGTGGTTTCAGAGGAGAAGATGTTTGAAAATCTTGACGACGGACGGGCTGACAGAATGACCTTAACCTTTAGTGACATAATATCTTCAGCTGTTCATTTAGTTGACCACATATACCAAATATTGTACCTTCGACTTAAATAGTTTCTGAGAAATCAACTTTTTAAGCTTTTTCCCATATGAAAGCCTAAGGTACCAAAGCTGACTGTGTCATAAATTAGGTCAATGTCACCGCACGGTCATCGTTTGTATAAACTATAATGGGCCCAAATGCCCAATGCTACATACTAAGGTACAAGGTCATAGGCCTTTTGGTTCTGGAGAAGAAGATTTCTGAAGGGTTTTTACGATAATTGGGAATGGCGGCCAACATGGTCATGTGTCTGGGATACCCAGAACATTCCTTTCGTTCCCCTAACTTAGGTAGGCTCCTTTTGAAATTTGACTTCAATCGGCCCAGTGGTTTCAGAGAAGATGTTTGAAAATCTTGACGATGGACGAGCTGACAGAATGACCTTGACCATATATACACCAAATATTGTACCTTAGACTTAAATAATTTCTGAGAAATCCACTGTTTAGGCGTTTTCCCATATAAAAGCCTAAGGTTCCGAAGTTGACTGTGTTATAAATTAGGTCAAGGTCACCGCAAGGTCATCATTTGTACAAACTACGATGAGCCCGAATGCCCAATGCTACATACCAAGTTTCAAGGTCATAGGCCTTTTGGTTCTGGAGAAGAAGATGTTTGAAGGTTTTTACCATATATGGGCGTGGCGACCATCTTGTTCATGTGACCCGGATACTCGCAACAATCTTGTGTTTTCCCAACCTAGGTAGGCTCCATATTAAAATTTGACTTCAATCGGCCCAGTAGTGTCAGAGAAGAAGATGTTCGAAAATCTTGACGACGGACGGGCTGACAGAATGACCTTGACCTTAAGTGACATAATATCTTCAGCTGTTCATTTAGTTGACCATATATACCAAATATTGTACCTTAGACTTAAATAATTTCTGAGAATTCCACTGTTTAGGCGTTTTTCCATATAAAAGCCTAACCTACCGAAGTGGACCGTGTTATAAATTAGGTCAAGGTCACCGCACGGTCATAATTTGTATAAACTATGATGGGCTTGCATGCCCAATGCTACATACCAAGTTTCAAGGTCATAGGCCTTTTGGTTCTGGAGAAGAAAATTTTTGAAGGGTTTTTACCATATATGGGCGTGGCGGCCATCTTGGTCATGTGACCAGACCCGGGGTATAAACTTTCGTTCCGCCATCCCACTAAGACTCCATATGAAATTTGGCTTCAATCGGCCAAGTGGTTTCAGAGAAGAAGATGTATGAAAATCTTGACGACGGATGGACCGAGAGAATGACCTTGACCTTTAGTGACATAATATCTTCATTTGCTCATTTAGTTAACCATGTATAACAAATATTGTACCTTAGACTGAAACAGTTTCTGAGAAAACCACTGTTTAAGCATTTTCCCATATAAAAGCCTAACGTACCAAAGTTGACCGTGTCATAAATTAGGTCAAGGTCACCGCAAGGTCATCATTTGTATAAACTATAATGGGCCCGCATGCCCAATGCTACATACCAAGTTTCAAAGTCATACGCCTTTTGGTTCTGGAGAAGAAGATTTTTGAAGGGTTTTTACCATATATGGGCGTGGCGGCCATCTTGGTCATGTGACCCAGATACCCGGAACAAACTTTTGTCCCCCCCGACCTAGGTAGGCTCCATATGAAATATGGCTTCAATCGGCCCAGTGATTTCAGAGGAGAAGATGTTTGAAAATGTTGACGACGGACGGACGGACAACGGACAGACGGACGACGGATGCCTGGCTATACTATAAGCTCACCTATGAGCCTAAAGGCTCAGGTGAGCTAAAAATGCAGGGATGAGAATGAGATCTAGGAGCCAATGAAGGCATGAAGGTTGTCCAGGGACAACTGGTTGAGCCCGCTATTTGCTATAGTGACCTATAAGTATGTCAAAGTAACTGCTTCACTCTAGAAAGAAGCCAAACAAAATCATGCTTAGCCAGCATATTTCTTTTTTTCCAAATTTTCACAAAGGAAAATATGTAGAAGTGATGACCCAGACAAGCTCAATTTATGACAATTACATTATCTGACCTTCTACCAAAACATATATGTCAATTGACACTGATACTGAAGAACAGCTGTGCCAAATTATTTTGAAATCCATGCATAAGTGTAGAAGTAATGGCTCGAACAAGCTCAATTTATGACCATTTTATCATTTGACCTTCAAGTGTGACCTTGACATTGGACCTAATTGAACAAATGTTCCAAATGGCACTTCTACTCATGAGGGAGAACAATTGTGCCAAATTATTTTGAAATCTATTTGTAAATGTAGAAGTAATGGCACGGACAAGCTCAATTTATAGCCGTTTTATCATTTGACCTTCAAGTGTGACCTTGACCTTGGACCTACCTGAACAAATGTTCAAAATGGCATTTCTACTTATCAAGGAGAACAATTGTGCCAAATTATTATGAAATCCATCCATAAATGTAGAAGTAATGGCTCGGACAAGCTCAATTTATAGCCGTTTTATCATTTGACCTTCAAGTGTGACTTTGACCTTGGACCTACCTGAACAGATGTTTCAAATAGCACTTCTACTCATCAAGGAGAACAATTGTGCCAAATTATTTTGAAATCCATCAATAAATGTAGAAGTAATGGCTCGGACAAGCTCCATTTATGGCCATTTTATCATTTGACTTTCAAGTGTGACCTTGACCTTGGACCTACCTGAACAATTGTTTAAAATGGCACTTCTACTCATCAAGGAGAACAACTGTGCCAAATTATTTTGGAATCCACCCGTAAATGTAGAAGTTATGGCCCGGTCAAATCTGGACAGATGCAGACACACACGCACTGACGCATGCACAAATGCATGCACTAACGCACGCACATACACCGAACTGAAGTTGTAACAACTATGTATGGCTCATCACAAGCGGGCTCGACAAAAATGAATTAAAGCAATTTTAAGAGCCCATGGTGTGCTTCTCCTGAGCCATATTTTCCATAAATTTGTGCCTAACAAAAGTCTGCTGTGCAAAAACAATGTTCTTTATCTGAAGAAAAATGGTTTTGTTGTATTCTTACAGACCTGGGCCCAGTTGTTCAGAGCATCATTAGCCTAGCAAAAACGTCTGTCGAGGATTTGTTACGTCTTCTAGTCCCCATAAAAATCAAGTGTCTTAATATTTTTGCTGAAAAAATGTAGAGAGCTTTTGCACTGCAAAAGATCCTCCTATTTTTTCAGCAAAAAATGGCAGTGTTTCTGTGTATAATACATCTGAAATTTAACATCTTGTTAACTAATGGCATCATTAGTTTTGAACAATTAACTCTACATGTATCTTGAAAATCGATTTCCAGGAGGCTTCAATCTGGAATTCTAAATTAATCCGGAACAAACTCAACACTGCAAATGCTAATTTTCATCTGCAAATTTCGGTTTTAAATAATAGATAAGTCTTACCGGTGGTCCATGTTATTGTAATTGCTGGTCTAGCAGAAGTTGCCAGATCTCCAGTTATCAGTAGCACTGTTATGAAGTTGTACACCGAATAGTAGTAGCTATCTGCAAAAGCTCCTGTTAATCTGGCTATCTGCTTTGAGTGTTGCAAATCTGGTGAACCAGTCCATATTTCTAATGAAGCTGTATCTTCGTCCAGAGTGGTGCCTGTTATCTGAGAAAAAAACATGGTATACCATAACAAGAATGGTCAGAAGACAATAAAGTGTGACTTTGCGGGAGCTCGACTTTAACGAGCATAAGTTTAACTGTGGACAATACCTGCCATGTGAAATGAGATCAACTGCAGTGTCAAAATGAACACTTCTTTTAAGAATAATTTAAATCTCTAAAACATTGCAAGAGATATGAAAATATCAATGAACAGTAAAATATAGGTCACAGTCACCAAGAAGAACCTGAAGTCAATCACTGTATCTAAATGTACCATTACATAAAGTATAACAGAAGTCAATGAAATTGTTTAAGATATATTGAAATATAGGTCACACTGACCTACAATTAGTATGAGGTCACTCACATTGTCAGCCCACACTCATAATCCAAGTATAATGCAAATCCATGTTAAAGTGTTAGAAACATGATGCAAAATCTTTGGACCATGAAATATAGGTCCCAATGACCTACAATTAGAGTGAGGTCACTCATAGTGTCAGTCCAAACCATGAACACAAGTATAATGCAAATCCATGAAATAGTGGTAGAAATATCAGGTTTAATCACTGTACCATGAGATATAGGTCATGCTGACCTTCAACTATGATGAAATCACTCAAGGTGTCAGCCCAAACCATGTAACGTATTATGATGCAAATCCATAAAATAGCGATAGAAATATGAGACAAAATCACCAGACCATGAAACAGGGGTCACACTGACCTACAATCAGTATGAGGTCACTTACAAGTGTGAGCCCAAATCATTAACTAAAGTATAAGTTTAATCTATGAATTAGTGTTATAAAATATGAGGCAAAATCACTGGACCATGAAATATAGGTCACTGAGACCTACTGTTAGTTTGAGGTCAAACATCCGGTCATACTGAGTCATTATGGAAAGCAATCATGTTCATACATCTAATAGTCTTCAAGCAATAAGGCAAAATCACTTGACCATGAAATATAGGTCACTGAGACCTATTGTTAGTTTGAGGTCAAACATCTAGTCATACTGAGTAATTATTCCAAGAATCATGTTTGTTCATCAAATAGTCTTCAAGATGTAAGGCAAAATCACTGGACCATGAAATATAGGTTGCTGTGACCTACTGTTAGTTTTAGGTCCAACATAGGGTCATACTGAGTCATTATCTCAAGCAATCATGTTCGTACATTAAACAGTCTTCAAGATATCAGGCAAAATCACTGGACCATGAAATAAAGGTCACTGAGACCTACTGTTATCTCAAGCAATCATGTTCATACATAGATAGTCTTGGAGATATAAGGCAAAATCACTCGACCATAAATAATGCTCACTCTATGATATGCATCGCTGCTTTCAAAAAAGCTTCCCTAGACAAATTTATGGAGCAAGCTTGAAGACTCTAGCCCTTGCGTTTATTTAAAAACTGAGCTAAACGCAACAGATGAATATTATTTTCTACGTTCAATCAACCATGAAATATAGGTTATGGCCCAATATGCATAGTGATCTCAGTAGATCATCCCCAGATGTATCTGTGGAGTAAGTTTGAAGACTCCAGCCTTGTGGTTACTATAAAACTGAGCTACACACAACAGGTGAATATTTTTTTTTTTATGTTCAATCAACTGTGAAATATAGGTCATAACACAATATGCATTGCTGCTTTCAGTAGTTCTTTCCCAGACATATCTATGTAGCAAGTTTGAAGACTCTAGCAATAGTGGTTACTTGGAAACCAAGCTACATGAAACAGGTAAGTATTTTTTATATATGTTCAATCAAGCCTGAAAAATAGGTCATGGCCTGATATGTGATGCTGCTTTCAGTAGATCTTCCCCAGACATTTCTTTGGAGCAAGTTTGAAGAGACTCTAGCCCTTGTGGTTACTTAGAAACTGAGCTCAACGAAATAGGTGAGTATTTATCTCTGTTCAATCAACCGTGAAATATAGGTAAAGGCCTGATATGCAGTGATCTCAGTAGATCTTCCCAAGATGTATCTATGGAGTAAGTTTAAAGACTCTAGCCTTGTGGTTACAAAGAAACTGAGCTAAATGCAACAGGTGCATATTTTTTTCTATGCTCTATCAACTGTGAAATAGAGGCCATGGCCCAATACACAAGAACTTTCCCAGCTGTATCAGTGGAACAAGTTTAAAGACTTCAGTCCTTGTCGTTACTTAGACAATGAGTTAGGCCCAAAAGGTGAATATTTTTTTCTATGTTCTATTAATCGTGAAATAAAGGTTGTGGTCCAAAAGGCATTGCTGCTTTTAAGTAGGTCTTCCCCAGACGTATCCTTGTAGCGAGTTTGAAGATCCTAGCCCTTGCAGCTACTTAAAAACTTAAAAGAAAAAAAAAACAGAAGAGTATTTTTTTTCTTTGTTTAATAAACCGTGAAATATAGGTCATGGCCAGTTATGCATCACTGCTTTCAGTAGATCTTTACCAGATTTATCTATGGAGCAAGTTTGGAGACTCAGTCTTTGCAGTTACTTAGAAACTGAGCTTAACACACAGGTGAATATTTTTTTCTATGTTCAATCAACCGTGAAATCTAGTGCAGGGCCCAATATGGATCACTGTTTTCAGTTGATCTTCCCCAGACATATCTATGGAGCAAGTTTGAAGATTCTAGTCCTTGATGTTACTTAGAAACCGAGCTAAATGCAACAGGCAAATATTTTTACAAAGGTGCACATGCACAACATGAAGGGCATTGCATAAACCTGTCTTTGCTTCCCAAAGTTGTGCTAAAAATGCAAAAATTGGGACACCTCAATAATTACCATAATTGTCAAAAAGAACAGTATGGTTTTACAATGCAGTTAATCTTCCAAATAATGCAGATGGGATGGCAAACAGTGCAAACAGACCATGATCAGACTGCTCCTTTGAAATACTGTGCCCAGGGCTCTCATACCCCTTTTTGGGAATGGGGCCGGGGCCTTTAGAATTGGGAAAAATAGCGTCCTTTTGTCGAAAATTGGGAAAATATTTACATTGTTTTATGTGTGAAGTTTACATTGTCAGACCAACACAACTTACATATGGCGTTATATTTTCAGAGGAACCCAGTCAATAAGCAGATATAGCAGAAAGTGAATCATAATAAATTTTATCAAATAGTTGGGATATTAGATAATAACAAAACTATTTGTGTGTATGTTGAGTTTTTCTTTCTTTCCTTTGAACTGGCAACTTCCCTGTCTTGCCACTCTCAAACTGGAGACAAGACTGGGACCTAGAAAAAAGGGTTACAATATGACAACAGTATAACACTCTAGGTTTGAAGTATCTGTGAACTAAGTAAGCATAATTCAATTAGATTTAAAACTTAGAATTTATCCATTTTAAGCTGTGCATATCATCATTCACTGATCATTTTATGCAATTTCTAGAACAATTTGGATGTTTAATTTATTCAATATTTTTGTTGCAAAATATGAAAATTGTACTTAGAAAAATATCCCTCTTCCTTCAGATTGAATTCCCTATATCCCTGAAAACAGTATATCAGAGGTCAAAAAACTTACTCTCATACACCTCAGTAGACCTGGTTATGTTGCTGTTACATTCAACCAACAGTGTACTAAACTGTCCCTTTTAGGACAAACAGACATTTCCAAATTCAAGATTCACCATAATAGATAGAAAAGCATGGATTAAGGAAAATGAGTACATTTCCATGTTTTTTCCACCAGGGTTCGAGGTTATAAAACTTGAGAATAATCTCAAACTCAAAATAAAGCACACTGATTGGCTGCTTCCCAGCACATGCTCGGAAGCAGCTAATCAGTGTGCTTTATTTTGAGTTAGAGAATGTACTGAAGTTTTATAACCTACGGGCCAGTTCTACAATGAAGAAACAGCTTTGTGACTTCCTGTTTGCCTCCCTAGACAAAGCCTTCAAAAATGGAGTCTTCTCTGAAAGAATAGAATTCGCTCCTAAGAGAGCAAATTCTGTCCTTTAAGGGTTAAAACCCATTGAGAAGGGAGGTAAAAACAAATTCATAGAGTTGCTTACCCTGAAAGTGTACCCATTTACCTTTAGATTTCAGACCCAAAATCAGTGAACACTGCTGATAATCAACAAACAACATAACTGAGCCGGGACACGACAAAGCCAACAAAATGGCATGTGGGCCCAAAGAAGACTAAGATCAGCTTGGGCATCTGCCCTGTCTGAATATGCACTTAAAGGGTAGCTAAGGGTCTAAGCTGCCTCTATGTCAACAGCAAAGACTCTGACCAGACTGGGCAGCTGCCAAGGCTGATCTGAGTCTTCAATGGGCGCACAGAGCTCTAGATAAGTGGGAGTATTTGGTGATAATTAGGGATAATTTTTGTTAATTCTGCATAAAAACATTTGTTGTGACCCCTCATCTGAATGTCTCGTCGAGACGGTTCAGATGAGGGGTCACAACGTATGGTTTCGATGAGAAATAAAAAAATTATCCTTAATTATCATCAAATACTCCCTCTTATCTAGAGCTCTGGGCGCATGTGCCACTTTGTTGGTTTTATCATGTCGCAACTCAATTATTCTTCAACTGACAATTTTAACATCGGCTCTTGCTAGCCACTGTTGGATGAAGGAATTTGCCAATGGCAGAATACAATGATTAAAAACCAGCTCTTACATGGATGAAACGTATGTTTGGCCAACTTGTGGCTGAGTGGTTGACTTTTCCAACTTCGAATCACAGTGTCGTGGTTTCATGTCCCACTGGAAGCCAGATTCTTTCCAGAACAAAATGTAACTTCATTGCACTCCCTTCATAATCACCCTTCATCCTCCTGACATAACTGAAATACTGTTGAAAAGGATGTAAAATCACGAAGTCATGCAGCCATCCTAATAATCTGAAGCTGTGTGTAACTTTGTAAAATTTCAAATAAAATGTTTAACATCTACAGATCCTGTCTTAATTTATACCTACAGTCAGTCTGATCCTCTTGCCAATAGGGGCTTCAAGAACATAGGAACAGTGTGTACCATCATCAATTCTGGAGGTCTGAAAATTGCCTGACGTTCCACTCAGCTTGTAATAGTAGCTACAAAACTCTGTTAAAACAACATATTTTCATGAAATCTAGCTACAAAGGAGAGAAGGCACACCTCTATATTTTTTACACATTTTTACAAAGGGGAACAACTCTTGTGACATCCTGTTTGCTTCTTTGGATGACAAAGCCCTACCGAACGGGATCCACTCTAACGGAAAAGAATTTGCTCCTATGGGAGCAAATTCTTTCCATAAAGAGTTAATCATCATTGGGAAGGGAGGCAACAAGAGCTGTCGCATGACAGCATAGCTCGCCTGAATAGGTGCTTGCCCATCACACAGTCACTATGGTGGTGTGGACTGCTATGCATAAAACTTCAGGCAAGCATGTCCATAATGACAACACATTAATAAACAAAAGCTATCTCAGAAATGTCTTAAAATAAAATTAAAATAAAAAAAAAATTACGTGAAATTTCAAAGTTCATGAGCTTGAGGTCAAAGAACTAAGGGGGTAGGGGGAGGAGTGGGGTAGGGGTGGGGGGAGGGGGAGGCTGGGATGTATCAAACCTTGAACCATTATCTAACATTAGTCCAAGTACATGTATAAGTATCAACTGAGTCCATTGTGGCACTGTGAAATTATGTCTTCATAAATATAAAACTTTAACCAAAATTCAAAGTCAATAACCTTGACTTCAAGGTCATCCAGTGGGGTAAGTATATAGTGTTTTGTAAAAACTCAAAAAAGTGTCTAACATCAGTTCAAGTGTAAACTAAGTCTCTGCCAAGCATTATGAATCAGTATGCAATAAGAAAACTTTAATAAAGACCACTTTCCTAAGTCCCTGACCTTGACATCAAGGTCACTGAGTGGGGTTGGGGTAGTACTGTGTAAAACTTTGGACCAATATCTAACTACAGTGCAAATATAAAAAGAATTCATCTATGGGTTCATGAGATATGTGTCTTTAAAAAACTTTAACCAAAACATTGAAAAAATAAAAAGATAATTTTCTAAGTCCATGACCTTGACATCAAGGTCACTGAGGGGGGTGGGGGTAGTACCCTGGAAAACTTTGGACCAATATCTAACTACAGTACAAGTATCAAAGGAATCCATCCATGGGTTGAGGAGATATTGGGCTTTATAAAACTTTAACCAAAACATCCAGTTAAAAAAACTCCCAATTTTCAAAGTCCATGACCTTGACATCAAGGTCACAGAGTGGGGTGGGGGTGGAACCCTGTTAAACTTTGGACCAATATCTAACTACAGTGCAAGTATCAAAAGAATCCATCCATGGGTTAAGGAGAAATAGGTCTTTAAAAAACTTTAACCAAAACATCCAATCCGGACGCCGACGCGGACGCTGACGCTGACGCCGACGCCAGGGTGACAACAATAGCTCTTCCTGAACTTTCGTTCAGGCGAGCTAAAAATGAAGATGGCAGAGTAGGGTTCCCTGAAAAGGCACTTTATCACCTTAACACAAGGCCACTCAACATTTCCAGCCTCTGTGAAGATATCAGTGGGATTGTTGTTGTTGTTGTGTTATTGCTTTACGTCCATGGTAAACAGCTATGGTCATTTCGGGACGGTCAATTAACCTAACACACTATTCCTGGGCAGGCTTAGACCTCCTAACCGGTTAACCAGTACTAAGTACAGATACTTTTGCCAGTAACTGACAAGTGTTCTTATTGAATCAGCGGAAGGGGAATCCAAAGTAAACAAGCAAATTCGTGAATTTATATCCCCCGCCGATGTGGCACCGATTTCTTTATGAGTTATTTTAAGTTTCATAAAATTTTGTTCACTTGTTATCTCACACTGATTCAAGGGCAATAACTCATGCACTAGTGATGCCATTCTAATAAAACTTTATGTGCATATCCACGTTATGGTGATACATATTCAGTTTATATTTCATGAAGTTTTGGTAATTGGTTACTTAGTTATGGCACATTTCGTTCATTTTAAGTCAATTAAAGGGAGATAACTCATGCACTGCTGAAGCCAGTCTGACGAAACTTCATGTGCATCAGCGCGTTAAGTGATATATACTTGTTTTAAGTTTCATGAAATTCCGTCCAGTGGTTACTTACTTATGGCTTGTTTCATTGATTTTAAGTCAATTAAAGGGAGAAAACTCATGCATTAATGAAGGCAGTCTGACGAAACTTCATGTGCATCAGCGGGTTATAGTGTCATATACTTATTTTAAGTTTCATGATATTCCGTCCTGTGGTTACTTATTTATGGCTCATTTCATTGATTTTAAGTCAATTAAAAGGGGATAACTCATGCATTACTGAAGCCAGTCTGATGAAACTTCATGTGCATCAGGGCGTTATAGTCATATATACTTATTTTAAGTTTCATGATATTCCGTCCAGTGGTTACTTAGTTATGGCTCATTTCATTGATTTTAAGTCAATTAAAGGGGGATAACTCATGCATTACTGAAGCCAGTCTGATGAAACTTCATGTGCCGCAGCGCGTTATAGTGATATATATTTATTTTAAGTTTCATGAAATTCCGTCCAGTGGTAACCTAGTTATGGCTCCGGACGGACGGACGGAAGGACGGACGGATGGAAGGAAGGACGGACAGACAGACGGATGGACGGTCATGGAGAAAACTATATCCCTCCGCCTTCGGCGGGGGATAAAAACTGGACCGGGTACTGAACCCCAGCCCTCTCAAGTCAGACACGCTTCCAACTGTGACACGCGGCCCGGCCAGTGGGACTTTCATATAATGCTGAAATAGCTTTATTAAATCTAACCTCTCCACAAAAAGGGTATGTTGTGGCAGGCAAAACAAAAACTGAGAAGTTGCTTCCCTTAAAAGTCTACCTGTTCAACCATCCTATCTGAAACTTTGAGTATGCAAGCTAGTGGGATAGCAAGGCATCAATTAAATCTATTGAATCATGGATTTCTGTAGCCATTTTGGTATGTCAGCTGTTCAAATCCTGTTAGCATCCATATTTTATGGTGTCTGCCTATGACTGCCTGCTAGTTGGCTATACATTGCATCAGTATTCAATAGTTTACTGAACAAGTCAAAACCATATATAAGCCATGACATGACAAAACCAACAAAGTGGAATATGCATCCAGCCACAGGCGCTTGAAGTTTAGACTGCAAGACTCTTCAAAATGTCAAAGATCGGAAAGACCATGTGACATTAATTTAAATATTATTGTACAGTGTTGTATTGGGCACTTTGGATGACAAGGTTTAGAAACGTTTCTAAGCTAGAACTTCAAGCTCCTGTGATCCAGCGAATACTCAGGTCAGTCTGGGCATCCATCCAGTCTGATCAGAGTCTTTGATGACATCATGGAGGTAGCTTAGACACATATGTACTCTTTAAGTGCAAAGCGAAGGCTCAGATCAGACTGGGCAGATGCCCTGGTTGTTCTGAATCTTCGCTGGGAGCAAGTGTTGGTTTTTTCATGTCGCTGCTTATATAAAAAATAGAACAAGCAGTTTAGAAGAAAATCTCTTACCTGTTGGACAGTCTCGTTCATCTGACCTGTCACTACAATCATTTACACCATCACATTTCTCGTTGTTTGTTGAAAAACAGCCACCACCTGTTGCACATGGCATGTATCCTAGAAAAGATTTAAAGCCATATTTATGAAGGTCTACAGATAGTAAAGCAAACAGTTTAAGACAATATCATATTTATTCAGCTATAAGATAGGAGTTTCCCCACCCCATTTCAGAATGACCCCCTTATACATAAACTAGTCATGTGTAGTTCCGTACTTCTGCTATTAGATGGGGTTTTCCCTCCAAAACAATCCAAACATGGATCTAGAAGTGGGGTGGGGTGAGGAACACTTCTTATATCTGAATCAATATGTTAAGTGTAAGATGCATGAAAAAAATGCTATTTTTCAGTCTATTTTGGCAACAATATTGATCTAGAAGTGGGGTGGGGTGAGGAACACTTCTTATATCTGAATCAATATGTTAAGTGTAAGATGCATGAAAAAAATGCTATTTTTCATTCTATTTTGGCAACAATATTGTTTTGCCCCTTAATCAAATGGTTTAGCCTTTACTTAAGTATACCCATAAAGGATCAGCCTTAATATCATACCTTTCCATTTTTATTTTTTTTTTGGAACAAGCTAAAAATGTTTGCTTTGGTTATAAATACCATGGAGGGTTGTTCCCGTAGGTGTAAATTTCTGCAAACTTTTTAGAGTTGAAAAGTAAACAGAAATAAATTTCTCTGAAAATTAAAAGGCAGTCAGAATTAATGCTTCTAATGGCTCTTGTGTGTAAACATGGTTGAAAACACATTTGCACATACCCTAACACTCTCTCCTGGGCATTATGCCAACAGAATGCAAAAGTGCTTGTTCGCAACTGAAATTTCAAATAAAAGATTCAGGTAAAAGGTAAAAATCCTTTTTGTTCTTACATGGATTTGGATCCTTTTTCATTCGGAGGTATATAATGATTAACATATTTACATAAAGACATAAAAGCAGATGGTTAACATGGGTTAAGCTGCTCAAAGACGCGGACACAAGCACGGATGCAAATGCGAATGCGGAAGTGAACACAAGAAAAACACAGATGCATACTCAGACTAAGACATGGGAGGGAATAGCATGAGCTCTTCTTTGCTTTGTTAAGGCATGCTAAAAAAATTTTCCATCATTTTTCTGATGGATGAGATGTACAAAATTACTATAACATACCTTTCAGACAAGCTTGGTATTTGCAGATAAATGGTAATTTGAGGCTGCAGGACTTCATTCCCAATCCCTCACCCTGGGTCACAGCACATCTTGTATTGCTAGTGTCTGGTTCATTATTAGCCCACACTGCGATGTCTTTTAAGTCTATGCTTGCAGAAGTGTGTGACCACTGAGAAACACCACTTTCATGTTGTAACCCTGAAAAAATAATCACATACAGAATACTACTGAGTGGAATGTCACAGTAATCATAGTAAATAGCCTATCCTATAACTGCCCCTTCCTTCATTTATCACAAATAATGTCATGACTTGCCAAAATTGCAAAATTCCAGGCGTAAAATCCTCAGATATTGTAGCTTATATAAATGTATATATATACCTATGGTTGTATGTTTGCCTTATCATGGTCTATGGGGTAACCATGCAATTGTCAGTTTTAGTGATGCTAAAGTGCAGTTTTTGTTCTTAAATGGTTAGAATCACTTACTACTATGTACTGGAAGCACTTTGGCAATTAAGAGGCAGAAATGTTATTCTTCAGTCTCTAAACAGTATATTCCCCTTTCATAAGATGCAATGCCCCAGTCAGAGCTCTAGATAAGAGGGAGTATTAATTCTGCATAAAAACATATTTTTTGACCCCTCATTTGTCCCAAATGGAAAATTAATGGTTTTTAGAGGACCCAATACCTAAGCACATTGGGGTAATATTTTAAGTACATATGATACATTCTGTAAAAAACTCTACTTACCAGGACAGATAGGTCTAAGCAAACACTGCCCTGCTTTAAAAGAGCAGTCTAATCAGGGTCTACACTGTCTACACCATCTATATTTTTAGTTTGATCCCATCCTCCTCCAGTCTTTCAGATGAGACTTTAAACCAAGGTCCCGTCTCCGTATGACCAACGTGTTGGTGGGACGTTAAACCTGAGTTCACTCACTCACTACTGCTTTGCAACACCAAACTGCTCAAATTTTTATGACAAAATTAATACAGAAATTATTTAAGGTTTACCAATTTGTAGAATTTTTAAGGTATCTCTTAACCCTTTTTTGACCAGTGGACTTGTCCATTCTTATCATTCAGATAATCCCATTACTAGTTTTAGGGGTTTCTGGTGAATATTTTCACTTTTATTGTACTTTGCATAGAAATTCCTGTAAGCAAACAGTGTAGACCCTGATCAGACGCCGCGTTTTGCGGCGTCTGAACTGGGTCTGCACTGTTTGCATAATGTCCCCAAAACGGGTATCCGGTCTAAAAAGGGTTAAAGACGTGGTAGAAGCAAAACATACCAGACCAGAACATGCCACCGGCAGCAATATCAGTTGTCACGAAATCATATTCTATCTCATTCACTATCCATAAAAGATCACCACCTTGTCTGAAATGATAAGAAAGAGCTCCAGATGACTGCAGATTTTAAGGTGTATGGATACACCCCAAGGGAGATCATTCTAATCTGGCAGTATTTGTCTTCCTTTTCACAGAGGGATTTCTAACTGGAAAGAATTTGCTCTCTGACTGTTACTTATTTCTTTGCTCTCTGAGAGGGAATTCCTTCTTTCAAGAGTCCCATGGACAATTGCATTCATCTGCTCAGAAAGCAAATACAATGTACAGTACTTTCCCAATACTATGCTTTAAGTTGCCTTCCTTGCAGGAATGGTGGCCAAACCATGGAGATGTAGCCATACAACTGAAAAGTAATACCGTAATGACCCTAAAATTTCGGACACCCGAAAGCTGTACAATTACTGTTCGAAAATTCTTAGAAAGAGGATTTTACACAGGTTAATGCATGCAAATGATCCTTAGTTAACGGCAAACCTTGTGGACCCTGATCAAACTGCTTCAGGAGCAGTATGATTTGGGTCTACAATGTTTGCTCAGACCTATCTGTCTGAATATTTAGGGTCATTTCCGAACCAGTACAGAAAAATTGGAGGATTGTAGTGTAATCTGAAAGTTCAAGGATGGATGGATGGCTTGCGATTTGACATCCTTTTTAACAGTTTTTCAGTCATATCAGGTGGGTGATAATGAAAGGGGCACCTGAGGTGGCAACTAGGGCAAAATGGCTTGCGAGACTTTGCTCTGGAGGCCTGTATCTTTTGATCCACTTTCACCCATGAGGTAATAAACTTCTCCATATTTGAGCAGTTGGCAGGGCAAGTCACTGCTCCCATAATATTTGGTCTAGCTTGATCCATATGGACCCTGCCACAAGTGTAGCTGCTACAAGGACGCAATACCCGACACACCAGTATTTTAGTTTTATCTAGGAAAGCAGGGTGTGCATTTCAGGAAATTTTCATAATTTGCCCAGTAAGGGGGATGCGTTCACACCCTGCTCACCTTCTCTGTGTACATGCCTGGAAGGTAATACTCAACATGTTAATCATACATTTCTCAGCATCCCAGAAAGCAGTATCCCAGCAGGCACATGATGTTGAAATGATGTTGTATTCACCTCAATGTGACGTATGGAATTTCATCGACTTCAATATGATGTCATTTCGACATCATGTGCCCGCTGGGATGTCTGAAGCATACTTTCTATAATTAGCTACAACTATGGAACTCTCCAGTAACACAAGAGAGTTGTTTTTTGCTTTTGCAGTGTTAGAAATTCAATCTTTTTTTTTTTTCCTTTTTTGTCACTTTTTTTTTTATTCTCTCTTGACATCCAGTCTAAATTTTGTAGCAAAACTAACATGGTATCAAATTATGGCAGTAAAATAATAAGAGCCCCACTGCCCACAATACAGAAGTTAAAGGTTTCCCGTAGCCTATTGGCCATAGGGGAAGTTGGGGTTTAAGGCCCACTGTATCTTTAGTACCTGTATGGTGAAAGAACTGCAACTCTCTGTTACTTCAATTTTGAGTTATCTCCCCTGATCTGTGTTTATTGGCTTGCGGCCCAAAGGCCGCAAGCCTTATAGATTGAAAAGCTCGTTCCGGTTTGAGACTGGATTTGTTCATGTTTTCCTTCACTTATACGAGCGTTTCATCGCAATAATCAGAGAACTCGTCCGATTTTGTCTATTAATATCCATATCAGGTTTACCGCATCTGCTAAAAATAATGATGGAATTTTATTCTATTTTTGGTCGCATTGTCGCCAACAGTCGGCACTTTCCGTATCCCCGACTCTCAGCATACAAGTATACGCTTTTCCCAAAAAGCGGCGTTGGGCGAAAAAAGGGCCTTAGAGTATTGTGTAATGTATTTACTAAGAGCAGTCAGTACACTCGAGCTAAAGCATCTGTGCAGACTGACCAGGGTCTTTCTTTTTCGGCAGATCCAAAAATATATCACGCTAACTGAGGATAGATTGATCAGATTGTGCTGAAGCGTGGGCCGATTTATATATCTGTAAACCTGTCAAAGCAGAAAAAATCAAAGTCAAAATTTATTGTTTAAATTCAGCAAGCAGGCGCTACTGATTTTTATCTTCATCACTCATTACATCTTACCAAATAAAGTATACGATCTATCTGTGTGTGTGTGGCTAACGTGCACAACGTACTGACCGTGTTTATACATGGACAATTGTTAAGCCGGTGTATAAATGACGCATATTCATTGTAAGGGTCATGTCGTTCACAAGCAGCGGTTCAATGTGCACAATTCAACATCTAAAAATACAGTACCTTTCGACCATCCATGAATAGTCTGTCCTAGAAACTTCTTATAGGGATACGGATAACGAGAAGAGTGGAAAATTTCAGAACCGTTGGGATTTAATCTCTTTGAGGCTAGTTCTGAAGGATTCGTGACAGCTTTGAGACAATGGATGAGCCGCTGGTCTATCTCTCTCAGCCAGAACAGAACCAGCACTCGAAACAATGGAAACATACCAGAATATCCCGCCATGTCTCAAAGAAGGGAATGACTATGCCTTCAGCTGGCAAGGTAATCGTTTCAGTCATTCTGGATTCATATAGCGGTTACATGTTAACCACCTGTTTAGGGACAGGGGATGCTAGGTCAATTACTGAAGCAGCTGAGACAGAAAAGCCAGATTCATCGCCGAGGAAAGCTATGAAAGCTACGGTGGCTTTGCCTGTGCTGCATTTCTGTTGATCACTTCAACCTTTTTCAAGAATTGGCTGGGAAGCAGTTTGCCAGTGATAATAACGTCATTTTGGTTGTACAGGAATTTCTTGTCATGCAAGAACCTTTGTATGCAACTGGAATCCAATCCGTCCCCAACATTTCTCCTCACCTCGATATAGTCACGCACGGAACTGAAAATTCAGTTTTTGGATGTAGGGTAGTATTAAGTTTGTAAAAAATGACCGCACAAATATTTCTTTGTTTTTGTTACAAAATGTATCAAAAGATTTGTAAGATAGTGTAGAATACTAGGCTAACATAACTTTTTTTTACTTTAGATCCGTGCTTTAAGAAAAACGTAGAAAACTGAGTAACTTTTTGTTCATTTTCTTTATTTTCCCTATATACTATTAGGAAATGATGGCCATATTAGTCAGAGCAAAAAGGACCACATTAAATGTAAATTTAAAAGTTTGAAAAAAAATATATGTGTGCAGCTAAAAAAGTGCACTATATTGACCAAACACAACAGTTTTCATTTTTTATTCAAGGAAGACAAAAACAGAGAAAAACTGTCAATGTCCTATATGATTTAATGCTATTTAAGCTCACGCGATATCGTCGTTTACAGGAAGATTATACGGGTCTGAGGAAAAAAGTTGCCCATGCACTGCAGCATCGCTGGCCTGAGAGGGGATTTAGTTAAGAAATAAATTATAACGAGAAATGAACAACAACAACTTCATAATTAGGCTGAATTCATTTCCTTGTCCTCAAACGCTAGTTCTTATAATTCCCATTCTATTAGTATTAACATCCTGTAATGTAAACAAAATGTAAAAACTCGGCAAGCCTTTCCTTTTTAAAAGGAAACTTTATTTTTGGCTTAGATCGAAAAGCTCGTTCTAGTGTGGTAGTTACCTCCCCTAAACCTACGCAATGGCTGCGCTTATAGGTGAGGCACCCAGTAAATCCGACACAGAATATTTTCTGTGTGGGCTACTGCGCATTCTCAACGCGCAGATTATAAAAATCGTCTGCTAGAAGTACAACACTGCAGACAAAACCGTGGTTTATCAATAAGGGGCCTTGTGAGAAAAATAGATATTCGTTTTGGTAGAACTTAGAAGAATCAGATTAGCACGGGTTACCTATGTGACCATACCCTCCATTCTTTCGTAATAATTTTGTGGTGGTTTGCACAGGTTGGGTGACTCTACAATATTATTAAACCATTGATACCATGACGTTAAGCCACTTTTTCGCGTTGCGATCCGATTAACAGGTGTTGATACACTTCAGAGTTTTGTAGCAAATTTTCGGGAATAAATGTCAACACCTAAGTTATTTATGAGGTCTAATTAATCGGTATAGTTTAAACTTTGAACTGCTATTTTATGAAGTGGAAGGAAATGGACAATGTTCTCCACTTCATTCCATGGATTTGGGATGGCATTTAGTTGGTTTGCCCTCAAGGCGATAAATTCCGTTCAGTACGAGTAACACCCCAAGCTCTCTGGGGACTGTAGCCCCGGACTGTAGCCATTGGAATGTTGATTATCTCATCCATTCCATTCCATGTTTCAAACTATGCCCCGCTATCTTATGTAGCATGAATAATTTACGTTCCTATGGCAGTTAAGAAATATTAAATTCAAAACTATAATCATTAATTAATTAAAATCAAAGCTACAAAACAGTTAAAAGTGCAAAATTTTTGTATCAGCTCAGTAAAATGAAACAAGATCAACCATGGATATATAAAAGAAAAGCACATTTCTCATGTTTTCAGTTCGTGTCCTAATATGATATCTCTCAGCGGTAATGCTAGTGAGTAGTGATAAAACTTGATTCTAAAAATACGGCAGTTACGCGTTAGCTGGAGAAATACCATCCGCGGTGATGTTCGGTTTTCTTCGCTGGAGGTTTATAAAATGTCTGATTACTGGGTGTATGACCTCAAATCTTGTTGGTCATATACGATAAGACTAAGCTCGTTCCGGTTTGAGACTGCATTTTTCCATGTTTATCTTCACATGTATCAAAATTAATCGCAACAAACAGAAAACTCGCCTGATTTGTCTATTTTTATCTATGTCCGGTTTACTTCTTAACCTAACAACTCTTAAAAATACCAGATGGGAATTCAGTTCTATTTTTGGTAGTAGTTTTATAAATAGGCTGACCCGGTTCGTTTTGACGTTTGCGTTCGAAAGAACATTTTTCTTTTACAATTACGTCGGCCCGCCCACATTTGTTACTATGAAATGATTTTTGTCTGAATTAACTTTGCTCAGCTATCATTTTTGAATTAAACAAAGTAAGCACTTTTTATCAAGCACCATTGTTTCGGTTAATAACTATGCTAAATTTAGCCTGAGGGCATTCGGCATAAAATTGTACTCATATATTTGAGCATATGAAGAGCGATTTTGTCCGAATGCTATTTGTCATCCAGGTAACGCAGATAAATGGTCAGCACATGTTAATGGTTGGTGCTAGTACTAGTATAAGTTTTGATTTCAGACTATCACGGCTTACTCGGTTCTGATAGGAGCGCAAACTGAAGTCAGTTTGTTTACGCTATTCGAGTAATTGGGTGACTACATGGATTTAACCCCTGTTCACATAAACACATATGCCGAACGTGACCGGTTTTCTTGCTCTTGCAACAAGTTAAGATTAGAAAAAAAAAACATAAAGAACAAAAGAATACCATTTAATTGTGCTTTGTAAAGTAAATTATTTTATTTGCCGATAAATTGGTCATTGTTTTAACTGTAGGAGTGAATTATTGTGTCTAGTAGCAGTTGGAAGCTTCTTTTTAAAGGCGAGAAACAATGTTTACCACGAACGCTTAGCACACAACAATAAGCTTTTCAAACAAGCTTTTTGTCTTTATCATTCAGCGGCGTCGCGAGAAATGCCTTAGGGCATCGCGTAATTTTACTACTCAGAGCAGCCTGCACACTTGAGCCGGTGCATCAGTACAGGCTGATCAGAGTCTTTCGCTTTCAGTATATGTATTTCCAATGATCCCAAAATCGTAAATGCTAATTGTGGGTGTATTGATAGGACAGTGTGTTTTACTGGGCTCATCAGTGTATCCATAAAAACCCTGTTAAAATAAGAAAAAGTGAAGTTCAAATTCATAGTCTAAATGCAGCAAGCAGGTGCCTTTAAGTAACTATTTTTCCTCATCAGTCATCAGATTTACCAAATGAATGTATCCCTTCTATCTATGTGTGTAATACGCACAGCTGAACATGTTATTTATATATGTGACAGTGTCTGACATTTTGAACCTTGTGGAGGTGCGATGTTTACGTCACGAAACGTCAGATGATAATTACGTCATAAATCACATAAAGTTAATTGGGTTTCCGCGCACTGACTAATAAATTTCAAAGCGTCAACCTGAAAAGAGTGATCCAACATTTCTAACGGCGTCTTTAATTTCCTTCATCTACGCTCTTTTAAGATTGTTCGCCTTTTAGATCTTTGAAAAGTGATGCCATGAGCAAGAGTTATAACAGTTTATCCAGCTTGTATGTAAATTGTATCCAATCAGTGAAATGAAAACAATAAATCAAGTTTGTGCGAATTTTGTTCGCTTTTGCAGTAATCCTTTGCGCGATTTCTTTGTGTTTCTCGATATATATTCTTGAATGACAAATAAATATGAAAATGTTAACTTAAAAACAAAATTTTCGATGGCTCAGAATGTCAGAGCCTGTCACAAACATGGTAACGCCAGTGAAAATTAATGCACTCGCATTGTAGCAGTAATGGCAGGAAACGGTGAAATGGACATAATTCAGCATAAAAAGCATTTCCTACTGACTATCGACACGTCCATGAAGTACCCTGGAAACCTCTAATAGAGATGCAGGTACTAAAAGAGAAGAGTGGACAATTTTAGAATCGTTAAAATTTGAAACTCTTTGAGGCTGACTCTAAGGAATTCATTGACAGCTTTGTGACAGTGGATGAGCGACTGGTCTGTCTCTCTCAGCCAGAACCGAACCAGCACTCGAAACAATAGAAACGTGCCACAACGTCCTTTCCTGTCTGCAAGGAAGGTATAGTCTATGCCAACAGCATATAATGTGATCGTTTCAGTCCTATAGGGATTCATAAAATGTGTTTAGGGGCAAACGAAAAATGTGAGACTAATGATCAGTCTAGCATCTAACAGAAAGTCAAGATCCATCGCTAAGGCAAACCTGTTAAAAGCGTGCTGTCGCACCTTGACAGTACACCTGCTCACATAATTACGATGGCTATGACTGCGCTGCATGGCTGTTGATTACTTGCACCTTTATCTGATAAAATAAATTATGCCAGTGATTATGACGTCATTTCGATTGTAGAGGGTTTTTTTGACAGAAGAATCTTTGAACGCAGCTGGGATCTAGTCACTGCAGCATCGCTGGCCTACGATGCTGTAATGTTGGGAAATAAATGTAACAAGCAGTGTACGATAACAACTTCATATTTAGGCCAAGAAATTTCCATTAAGTTCCCATAGTTCTCCTTTCTGTTGTCTTTAGTCGGCGTAGCGCAATCGATAGAACACCTGACTCATAAGTCAGAGGTTCTGGGTTCAATACCCGGTCTGGCCACATACTTTCGTTTCCCTTTCCGCTGATTCAAGAAGGGCAGTTGTCAGTTACTGGCGAAAGTATGTGCACTTAGTACTGTTAACCGCTCAGGAGGTCTAAGCCTGCCCAGGAATAGTGTGGTTAGATTAACTGACCGTCCCGACATGACCATAGCTGTTTACCGTGGAGGTTAAGAAAAACACATTATTCAATCAATCTGTTGTCTTTATTTAACACCCTGTAAAAATTTGGCAAGCCTTTCCTTTTAAAAGGAAACTTTATCTTGTCTTTATCTTGATTAATAAATAAAATGAAAAAAAAAAAAAACAAAAAAAACCTTGCACTGCTTAAGCAAAATAAAACTAACTGGTATTTATGGGGACTTCCATATAGTTGATATGTGTATGAGATTACTGGAAAATAAAGAACATGAGAGTGACAGTTGTGGTTATTTCCAGCAATCCAGAAAGTACATTATAATATATATCTTGTAACAGTTGTATGTTACCTTAAAAGCAACTTAGAAAGTACCTTTGACATGTGTATTTAGCATCATCCCATGTCATCAAAACATCTACCCTTATATAGCAATCTGACTGGTATATTCTCCAACCTGAAAAAAATTATAAGCTATGGCATTAACAGAGCTCTAGATAAGAAGGAGTATTTGATAATAATACTGAATATTCTTTTTATTTCTCATTGAAGCCATATGTTGTGACCCCTCATCTGAACCGTCTCATTGAGACGGCTCAGATGAGGGGTCATAACATGTTTTTATGCAGAATTAACATAAATTATACCTAATTATTACCAAACACTCCCTCTTTTCTAGAGCTCTGATTAAAATACCAATCATTCATGTGAATAGTCAGACTGCCTTTGTACATGAATACTGTAAAATTTCTAAAAATTGCGACAACAAAACAATTACCATAACTGTCCTAAAAAGTGAGCAGTTTACTTTTTTCGATGCAGTTATGTATCAAAAAGATGAAGATGGAAAAAGATGAAGATAGACCCTGATAAGGCTGCTCCTTAAGAAGCAGTCTGATCTTGATCTGCACTGCATGCCCAGACCTATATAATTGTTCCAATACCTACAATTTTTATGGTATTGGCCAAATTAATCTAACCCACATTGGTCTAGTTTATAGCAGCTGCATGTCAATTAGCTCACTCACCCTTTGAATACCAGTATTCTGGTTTTATCTTTTAACAGTTTAACTACATTAAACATCGAAAACCGTGCAACATAAGACAAATTGACTCTATCCTTTGCTTTTATTTCTAACCCAGATGGTATACTGGAACATCATCTAAAGTCCTGCTTGGAGCCTGGAGGATAACAAGCTAGACAGAAGGGAAAATATTTGTGAGCATTTATGGAAAGATGGATAGACATGTGGATGGAATGGCTGGCTGACCAATGAAAAATCAAACTACTATACTGCATCTGCTAAATAAGGTGCAACAAAAAATAATCAAACCCCTCTTAACACACAAAAATATTACACCTGTGCAAAGAATGGTATGCGCAGTTGAAGTTTTTGCCACATGTGCGAGCGGCATGTGTCCGAAGAAATGCCAAGCTGTTTTCAACGAACAGCATTTCCTTTCATCGGTTCATTCAGTAAAAAAGAAGCTTTAGGCTTCGAACTACGATTGGGCTGTCGATATGGACCGTTTAAAGATAATGGGATGTCCGGCGTGTAGAGTTGTTAGCCGTGAAACAGACTATACCCTACTACGTAACACCTACGTTGATCAGTCTCGAGTGACGTACTGAGTATACAATCAGTTGTGTAGAGATTTATGCAAAATGTTGTAAACCTGTGTGAAAGTTTATAAATGTGGACACAACATTTACGGTATGTAAACCTTATTTATTTGCGTAAGCATACGAAGAAGCGAATCAGAAACAGATATGTTCACTGGTGAATCATTCACCAGGCCCTGTGAATAGCCTATACGATGACAGTATGCCAGACAGAGATAAGTTATATCGCACCCATAATGGATATTATTTACGTTCAGATTGATCAAATTGCAAAGAAAAGTATATGTTCTGTTTTGAGTTTACTTATTTTTTAGTGCCTGTAGGCTGTGAGCCAGATCATTGTCTCATAACTGGATGATCTATTGATGTCTGTTCGTCGCCCTCCAGGACCCCCCCCCCCCCCCGGCTCCACCCAACACACACACACGCACGTCCTGTATCTTATTTTCACATCTCTGTTTCTCCCCTCCTCTATCTCAAACTGAAAGGCTTAGAGTTTGGCTGTGAACCTTGGATGATTTAAAAGCGGGGTGAGGGGGGGGGGGGGATGCTGAAGGTCTGTAGGACCTTGTTGGGGGTGGGAGAAGGGGGGCATGCCAAAGGTCTGTAGAACCTTTTTATGTTTGTTTACTTTTTATTTAAATTTTACATGTTTAAACACTCCTATTCAAAGTACTAATTGTAGCAGTATTTCTTTTAATATCATAATGAAGTCCCCGTGTTCCTATCATGCCTGTGCACATGCAGTGATTTTTTCACTACTTTGGGAATGGAGCCGGTGCCCACAGAAATGGGAAAAATCACATCGTATTCTAAATTTTGGAATTTCAGAAACACCTTTATTTAGTCCCAAGTGGTGGGATAGGGGACATGAAACTGAATATATAATATTTACATTCATTTATAGGTATAAAACTGCCAGTTCTCTAAGAAAGCAAGCAAATTTATGCTTGTAAGATGGTCTCTAGAAAAATTATTCCTGCAACTGGAAATTTTTCAACTTCAAGTTTGGAAAAAAAGATACTATTTTGGATTGGGACTGGTGCCTTTTATGGGCACCACTTTTATAGAGAAAAAAATCACTGACATGTAATGGCTTTTTCATTTATTTTAACGTCAATCGGGGTATTATCGGACAAGGGTAGTTATCGGACAAAGTCAAATGGTTATTAATCCCCTGTGCCTAATATATTCCTGTAGCACACTAAAGGCAGCTGGGTACCAATCATTTTTCCCGCCACTAGCAGCAGCAACGTGGTGACGAACAGGGTTGGACAAGATCAGAAAATCCGGGCAAAACTAAGTCCACCCTGTTAAAAACCTCCACTTCCGGTTGTTATTACTATTTTCAGTTCACGTTGAAACGTATGTCTGCATTTTTCTATGAAAGTTTAGCAGTCATAGCTGAATTTCAAAATTGGCATCAGCCTCGTGTGTGTCGGTAAAATGGCATCTATTTATAGATTGATCGGGTTAGTGTGTAGGAGTTATGAGTGAACCGAATGAACCCAATTACGGGAATTATCGGACACGATTTCAATCACGTCGCAGTCGTTTTCATTGCATGCTTCTACTCATATTCATGAAATTCTTTTCAGTGTATTGTCCAAGTCATTGTTTTCATTGCATTTTACATCATTTTACATATTCTTATATGTGCATGTTTTTACATTTGTTTGTATTGTTTGCTCTTATGCCATCACAGAGTGGCCGGAGTCTTATGTTTAGCAATAAAATTTTGTTCTGTTCTGTTCAATAAAAGCCCCATGAGTACACAGTACGACAAGGTTCCAATAGCGTGGCCAATTTTGCATTCAAGGTGGTAATTTGTGATAAATGCAAAAATCTGCAAAAATCATAACTAGATAAATAAACGTATCTCCCTGGAAGTCAGCAGATTTCTTATTTTTGTTTCGAATACAAAAAAAGAGATACATGCTGCTTAAAAAGTGTTTTATAAGGAAAGATCAAAGGGCAATTTTCTGCGCAGAAATCTAAAAAAAATTAACATCGTTATTGCATTTAGTATATTTTCAATAACGATATTATCATTTCAGATTTCTGCGCAGAAAATTACACTTTGATCTTTCCTCATAAAAGCACTTCTCAACATCAACAAATCCTGCATTTTGGGATTCTAACTTATGAGAAACATATAAGGAAGGCATCTGCTAAGTTTGGCAAGATCTGTTGTAATGCAGATTTTAAAGTTCTTCCCGATGCTTTTTAAATATTAGAAAATGAATAATAGAACTAAATTACGTTTTGTAAATTCACCTCTTCGTGTCTACCTCATATTTCCAACAATGAACTCTTTACATTTATGCAAATTATTTGTCACATCTGTTTCAAATAGAATTCTACGCATTTTGACCAAATAACTCCCATTTCTTGTAAATTCCATATCTGAATGCATTTATTAAAGTTAAAAGAACGCATTCTGAACTGTTTTAGGTGTTTAATTGTTGTTTTTCAACAACCTGCTTTTTGTCCGATAACTACCGTACATGTCCGATAATTACCCGATTTGGGTTGCCTTAAAAACCATGCCGCTCTCTACAGGTTATCAGGAAAACACAACTCAAGTCTTACTGACAAGCTTCGGCTTTCTTCAAAGTATTAGGAGGTCTCATTTTAAAGAGTAAGGCAGTAAAGGTTAAATTTGGAAAGCCGAAAACCTGGGTTTTGTCCGATAATACCCCGACTGACGTTATTTTGTATTATTTTTGCCAATGGCATTTGGGAGTCTTTTTATTTCAGTAGCAGAAATATACTGCATTAAGATTTTTTTTCTTTTCATTGTTGTGTTTATTTCTTTCTTCTTTTTATTGTTTATGGGTTATACACATTATATAGGCTAGCTATTGGTTTAATTGTTATTGAAGTTATCATGCCCTACCCTCCCCAATACATAATTATTATGAACTCCCACTTACAGCCAACCCTTCCATCATCATGATGAATCCCATTTTGAAAAGTTTATAATTCAGTAAATTTACTAACCTAGAAAGTGAGAAACTTGGCCTAAAATTATAAAAATTAGGTTTGCCATTTCCTAGATTGTACCAAATTATTTACCCCCAACCCCCAAACAAATCCTATTGTCTCAGAGTGAGGATTTTGCTAATTTTCATTTCCTCAAATGTCTTCAAGATAAACCAAAACTTGATCTTAGGTCAAAAATAAAATTTTGTTTGTTTGCGATTGCCTACCTACCCACCTAAAACCTCCCTACCCAAAAACATACTTTGGCCATTTGAGGCAGCATATTTTTTTTTTTTTTTTTTGAAAATGGGAAATTTACTGTAATGAAGATAAAGGGTAAGACAAATAGGCCTGGGAAAACATTGCAGACCCAGATCAGACTGCTCCTAGAGAGCAGTCTGATCTTGGTCTACACTGGTTGCCTTTCCACTAGCACATCATATGTACTCCATTTGTGGGTAAATTAGGTTTGTTTATCTGTAGGTTACTGTTATTTTGGTATGTGGGCATGTTCAAAAAAAATGTGACCAAAGCATTTCAGAGAATTTTAAGGAAAACAGGGCTATATAAGTATATTATTTTTGTTGCTGAAGATGTATCATGTGGCCTTGAAGATACCTGCCAAATTTCATTGAAATACTTTGAGTAATAAAAAAGCTATGGTAAAAATATAGCCAAAAAACTCAGGAGTGTAACGCTTTTTGTGTGACATTTATTTGACTACTGAATTTTCAGCATGCAATTTTACAAAACTGTGCCGGTTACCATACCTAATAGCCATCTTTTTGACTTTCCAGTCCTTTGGGCTGCATGCAAATGTAAGATTAATGTCCTTTCATCATCACCCATGGAATTAGTAATGCTAAACTCAACAGCACTTTGTTGAATTTCTGGTGCACCAAAAAAGAAGAGATTCCCATTTAAATAGATGTTATTTTTATATTTGATGCTTCTAATCTCTATAACATGGTCTGAAACATTGAATGAAAATGGTATATTGTATTGCAAATTTTCCAGTTGCTTCACTGGCATCCATCTTAGAATGTAAACAACTTCTTCTCAAGTACCCCTTGAACTCAGGAGTGTAACATTTGACATTTAGAACCCCATTATTTTTTCCAGGGGTAGCTTTAGTAAACTTTCATGCCTTGTATGAAAAGTCTTTGACCCATCATGGTAAGTGGTACACAGGCAGTCTTCATCTTCGCTTTTATTTTCTTCATACATGTATGTACCATTTGAGCCACTCACAGGAGTGTAACACTTTTTTGAAAAAAGACAAGAATAGCTTATTTCTTTACCACAAACAGTATAATTTTCATCTAATGTGTTCTTATATGAAGATCAAGCCCCCCCCCCTCCCCCCCCCCCCTTCAAGCAATTTTGGAGCATATAGTTAACTTCTAATTGTAAATAAAGCTGCAATGGCTATCAAGTGTTTTGTGAAAAATAATCAGATACGTAAGAATGACCAAGATAATGATATTTTGTGACTTAATTCGGGTTTTGCTATGACATGTATAGTGCAAGGTGTTACACTCCTGAGTTTTTTTAAGTTTAATGCCATATTGGGCACTTTTTCTTCCCTTACATCAACATGTTTGGATAAATTCATACTAAATATAAATTTCCAACATCTGAAAATGTTTTTTTAATGCAGTGCCATCTGTTTTGATAAGATTTTAAGATTACTGATTTATACTGTGACCATCAACTTCTGAAACCGGTATGGAACTTCACTTCTGTAATGTCTTTTGTAAACAGGTAATGATAGTCAGATAAAGAAAACTGTTAAATTACCAAAAGAAAGACTGAAGAAGAAATCAATTAGATTCAGTATACATCATTTTGATTTTTGTGCATATAGATAGCCGAAATAGCAAATATATTGTGGCACACCCAAGCATGAGTTGAGAGATATGGCTTTGGTTTTTGCTACAGCAATGAGTGCAAGTTGCTTTTAAAGAGAAGAGTCAACAAAATAATGGAAATTAAAGGTAGAATATTCAACTTTTTTTACAATACAACAAATGGCTGTAAATTGTTACACTCCTGAGCACCAGAAAAAGTTTTCTTGTTAAAGAGGCCAATAAACTTGGAAAAAATGATGTTAACAACATGCAGTTGGCGTTTCTTTATTACATGGAACGCTTAATCATTGACTTAAAGCTCTTGTGATGCAAATTAGAACAGTTTGGAAATAATACTCAGGAGTGTAACACATTCCTTAAAACTTTTTGCACATTTTTGACATGGCGTCACCACTACCTATATCTTTTTATATGAACAATCATTTTCTAGAATAGTTCTCTACTCCTATGGCATCATTCCGATGCACATTTTATTGATGTACAGTCAAGTAAATAAAAGACATGAAAGTTTTAAGAACTCTACATCTAAAAAAGTGTGTCAAAATAAAGTTAAATTTTAATTTTTTATATCATTCAGCTGTTTCTGACAGAAAACAGCAGCAATTTACATAATTTGGAAGTGCCCAGCATCAAATAATAGAAAATTAAAGTGATGGGATCATGATTTTAGCCCTCCAAACCTTTCATAAAATTTGGTCTTTTAAAAAGATTTTGGGTGTAAATTTCTTCACAAAAATTGTCATAAATTTTTTATTAGTAATGCTATTATAGAAATTTATACAGTTTTGTAAACTGGAAGCACTGTAGATAAGGGACGAGTCATTTATTGTCAGCTGGGGGGGGGGGGGGCCGGGTACATTTAGGGGGGGTCGGATTTTTTTTTGGTGATGTACTGGGGGGTCGGAAATAAAAAAACCTTGGAGCAGGGGGGGTCATATACTTTATTTGGCATATTGGGGGCGTCAGAATTCTTCCATCAGTCTTCATTTTTAAAAATGTCTCAGCCTCTGGGGGGCGAAGCCCCCCCCAGACCCCCCATTACTCATAAAATTTCAGACTCTTTTCTTTCAAACTCACAATTTAAAACTTAAAAGTCTTTATAGAAATGACTCAAAAAGAATGGGCAGCTTCATATAAAAAAATACAACTTTTCATTGATTTGCTAGAAAAGTACGAAAGTGTCTATAAAATCATGTAAAGTAGATGATTTTGTGTTCAATTAAATTTAATGCTTGCATTTGTGATATCAGCTCTCCACGTGCCTTTTCATCAGCAAAAACACAGCCCCCAGACCCCCACCACTCAGAGGCCCAATTAATATTATTTACAGTTATAATTATTAAGCATTCGACAAAAAGATTTCTGGATGGCCATTAGCAGAAGAAAAAGTGCAACAAATGCAGACAAAATTTAAACAGACCATGATTACATATAATTAACCTGTTAGAATAAGAAGATGTTCTTTGTGTTTCATACAGCTAGGTTTTGATTGAGGTCAGTCTGACATAAAATAGGTAATATGGTATGTGTGTGAAGGGTAGCTGGCACCGGGGATAGGGGGGTCATAAAATTTTTTGTCACCTATCTGGGGGGGTCGGAAAAATTATTCTGTTGAGACTGGGGGGGTCGGAAAAAATTTTGTGAACCATATGAAAATGTACCCGGCCCCCCACCTGATAATAAATGACTCGTCCCTTAGAACGTTTTCTCGAGAAAAATGTTTTTAGATTTCCTGCGCTGGGCCACTATTCTGTATAAATTTGATAAATAGGGTTCTGTAATTTTTTTCGGAGACAGTTTGCTGATAAGACAAATTTGATGAAAATAGTTGCATCCAGAGGGATATCAAGGTAAAAAGACATAAGTAGGAAACTACAACAAGCTTCATATACCGTGTGGCACTCTCATCTCAGATGATGGTTCAAAACCGAGGATCTCCTACCTACCTACCCACCAGTACCCACCCGGTCACCTGGTTATCTATCTATCTATCTATCTATCTATCTATCTACCTACCTACCTACCTACCTATCTATCTATCTATCTATCTATCTATCTATCTATCTATCTATCCACCCACCTATGTTCGCATCTACGTCTACGCCCTCGCAAGCATTTTTGACAAGGTTTGACAATCAAGCGTGAAAAGGTGATAAAAGCATGACACTGAGGTCATGGTGATAGGTTCAAATGCAGATCGACGGATCAACAATAGAAAGTTAGGACAAGGGCTAAAATGAATAAAGCCCTAGTTTAAACGGGCAATCTTAATTTAGAGGTTGGAATACTGCAATTTTCCAACCGCTGCCTTGACTTGGAGGTCACAATATTTTCGAGAGGTGCGGGGTTGGGGTGGTGCATTTTACGGTATAATGGCCAGTAGAAAGAAGGAGAATTTAGTAATTATTGCCAGTAAAAGCATGACACTGAGGTCATGGTGATAGGTTCAAAAGCAGATCGGCGGATCAACAATCGAAAGATAGGACAAGGGCTGAAACGAATAAAGCCCTAGTTTAAACGGGCAATCTTAATTTAGAGTTAGAATTGTTATCATTGAAGCAGACTTTGACAATTTTAAATTCTGTAATTGTTTGTTTTTTAGCACAGAAAACAGAAAAGTAGCCCTGTGACGTTTATAATAGCCTCAATTTTGCTTTATCTAAAGAATATTTAATTTTGTATGACTATGATATTACAGAATGATTACGTTTTCTTAAATTAAAAGAATTTCCATGTTTCACTTTTCCCCGGCTACCTTAGGATGCAAAAAGCGACTGTCAAGTTTTTAGCTCACCTGAGCCAGCGGCTCCGGGGGAGCTTATAGGATGGCAGGCTCCGTTGTCCGTCGTCCGTCGTTCTCCTCTGAAACCGCTGGGCCAATTGTAATCGAATTTCATATGTAGCCTCCTTGGGTCTTAGGAACGAAAAGTTGTTCAAATGGTTCTGGTCACATGACCAATATGGCCGCCATGCCCAAATATGGTAAAAACCTTAAAAAATCTTCTTCTCCAGAACCAATAGGCCGATGGCCTTGATACTTGGTATGTAGCATTGGGTACGCGAGTACTACCAATATTGTTCAAATTATGACCTTGAGCTGACCTTGACCTATTTTACGGTAAGGTCAAGTTTGCTTCCTTGTGCGTTTATATGGCAAAATGCTAGAACTTAAGATTTCTTGGAAACTGTTGAAAATTTTGGTCTAAAAGTTGGTATATACAGTCATCTTAATAAGTACACGAAGATTTATTAGTACAAGATGTCAAGGTCATTCTTTGACCTTTAGTGTAAACATATTTTATTTCAATTTTATACAAGTTATGTACAGGTTGCAAATAGTATACAATAGCAAAAGGATCTGAACGGAAGCCAGGGGCTTATTTAGTTCATCTCCTGTCTTTGACCTTTGACCCAGAACTCTCATGTTCTAATGATCCCAAACAATCTCCTCAAAAGCTACTGGGCCAATTGATACCAAGCTTCATATAGAGCCTCCAGGTGTTGAGGGAACAAAAATTTATTCATACAGTCCAGGTCACATGACAAAGATGGCCGCAACGCCCATATATGAAAAAAAAAACTTTAAAAGTCTTCTTCTCCCGAACCAATAGAGCGATGGCCTTGAAACTTGGTATGTAGCTTTGGGTACTCAAGTACTATCAAGATTGTTCAAATTGTGACCTTAGATTGACCTTGACCATTTTACAGCAAGGTCAAATATGAGAAAATGCTAGAACATAAGATTTCATGGAAAGGTTTGAAGATTTAGGTCGACAAATTGGCATTTACAGTCATCTTAATGAGTACATGAAGATTTGTGACTACAAGAGGTCAAGATCATTCTTTGACTTTTGACCCAGAACTCTCATATTTTGACAATATCAAACAATCTCCTCAAAAACGACTTGTTCAATTGTAACCAAATTTCATATACAGCCTCCAGGGGTTGAGAGAATGAAAATTTGTTCAAACGGTCCAGGTCACATGACCAACATGGCCGCCATGCACATATATGGTAAAAACCTTTAAAAATCCTTTTCTCCTGAGCCAATCGACTTATGACCTTGAAACTTGGTATGAAGCATTGGGTACCGCGTACAATGAAGAGTGTTCAAATTGGGACCTTGGGTTGACCGTGACCATTTAACGGCAAGGTCAGGTATGGGAAATCGCTAGAACATAAGATTTCATGGAAAGTTTTGAAGATTTAGGTCGACAAATTGGCATTTACAGTCATCTTAATGAGTACATGAAGATTTGTGACTACAAGAGGTCAAGATCATTCTTTGACTTTTGACCCAGAACTCTCATATTTTGACAATATCAAACAATCTCCTCAAAAACGACGGGGTCAATTGTAACCAAATTTCATATACAGCCTCCAGGGGTTGAGAGAATGAAAATTTGTTCAAACGGTCCAGGTCACATGACCAACATGGCCGCCATGCACATATATGGTAAAAACCTTTAAAAATCCATTTCTCCTGAGCCAATTGACTTATGATCTTGAAACTTGGTATGTAGCATTGGGTACTCGCGTACTATGAAGAGTGTTCAAATTGTGACCTTGGGTTGACCGTGACCATTTAACGGCAAGGTCAGGTATGGGAAAACGCTAGAACATAAGATTTCATGGAAAGTTTTGAAGATTTAGGTCGACAAATTGGCATTTACAGTCATCTTAATGAGGACATGAAGATTTGTGACTACAAGAGGTCAAGGTCATTCTTTGACTTTTGACACAGAACTGTCTCATTTTGACAATATCAAACAATGTTCTCCAAAGCCACTGGTCCAATTATGAAACCAAATTTCATGTAGAGTCTCCTGGGGTTGAGGGAATGAAAATTTGTTCAAATGTCCAGGTCACATGACCGACATGGCCTCCATGCTCATATAATATGGTAGAAGCCTTAAGGTGGTGATTTATGGTAAATGTAAAAATCTGCATAAAACCATAAAAAAGTAACGTACCTCCCTGAAAGTTAGCAGACTTCTTATTTTTGTTGTTCTTTACAGTTTAGAATACCAAAAAGACGTACATGCTGCTTAAAAAAGTGTTTTTATAAGGAAAGATCAAAGGGTAATTTTCTGCGAATAAATCTGAAAAAATAATATTGTTATTGAAAATTTACGTAGTGCTGAAGGTGCACTATTGCATAATGAAGAGCGTCCTAGCAATTATTTATTCCAAATCTTTCTCAAATTGTAATGTAGACCAGATGAAAATGGTAGCTTTTTCTCAAATGTTCAACCATGTACAAAGTAAATGTACACTGGACGCATTTATTAAATATAGGGTAGGCAAGCATACCTATGTTAACACCTACAATATAAATAATACATTACTGACATGATCAGTGGTGTGTAGATGAAATTGTTCAACCTTGTTATAATAGTATCACCTGTCTCACCTGAGTGTTTTGACAAAAAAATTTGGACACAGACTGCATCTTTTTTCATCTGCTCAGCCTGATAATGTGTGAAAGAGTTTGAAAAAAGAATTGCTAGGACGCTCTGCATTATGCAACAAGGTACTCTAAGCACTAAGTATATTTTTAATAATGATATTATTTTTTCAGATTTATTCGCAGAAAATTACCCTTTGATCTTCTCTTATAAAAACACTTTTTGACATTAACAAATGCTGCATTTTGGGATTCTAAATTATGAGAAACAACATAAAGAAGGCATCTGCTAAGTTTTGGAAAGATCAGTGTTATTTTGAGTATTTTATGCAGATTTTTGTCTTTGTCCCAAATCAGTGATTATCACCACCTTAAAAAATCTTCTTCTCCAGAACCAATTGACCGATGGCCTTAGAGTAACTTAGCCTAGAGTACTGAGGCTAAATGGACTCAAGTGAGCTACAGGACCAATGGTCCTCTTGTTATTTTTGCTAAGTATATATTAACGGCGTCGTATCATCATTGATACCGGTGTCGATAACATTGTTTTAACGTTGCTTGCCTTCGGTGTACTCAACTCAACCCAACTCATCTTTATTACTCTCAAAGTACATATAACATGACATAATGGCGTATCAACAAAGCAATTACAATGGCAAACGGTGGATCATATCATTACGCAAATAATGATGTCAATAAGTTAAAATGCCAAGAAAACAGAGGGAATATGGGTGTATATGGGAAGCTAAATAGATCACAGAGTTTACCAACCTTCTTTGCAGACGAAAGTTAAATTTCCCAGGGTCTGCTCTTCCTGTCCATATGCCTGTAATAAATGAAAATAGCAAAATCAGTTAAACGAGGGTCCTTCAAAAAGTTATTTTACCAATTCCGTGGCTTTCTATCGGACATATTCTAAAACGCTTCTTCAGACTTAAATATTACTTTCATTAGCTAACGATACCCGTTTATTTTGTGCAAATTGTTTTTAACATGACCGAGATATTTCACTTTGAATTATATAGAGTCATATATACTGACCAGTGTACATGTCATATTGTATCATGGGCAAATATATGAAATTCGCGTTATATAAAATGCCGCACTGTGCTTGGTATAGATGCAAAGCAGATATTTTCTGAACTATGTGATTTACATATGGACCTTAGTCCATTATTTAGGTGGGCTAAAGCTTTTAAAAATGGAAAACATTCTGTTAAAGATGATGCCCGCCGCCTTGGTGGGCCTAAAACTTCTGTTAATAATAGCTACTGTAAAGGCTGTGGTAGAACACCAGGGGGAGGGTACTCTGATTTTTGTCTTGATACATAGGCTAGGCACTAGCAGCTGCTGTTTACCCCCTCCCCCCCCCCCCCCCCCCCCCCTAAAATAAGTAGTCTTACAGGTTATCCTAAAAATACCAGATTTGTTAGACATACCCAAAGAATACTTCAAATGTTAGCTTACCCCCCCCCCCCCCCCCCCCCCACACACACACACAAAATATTCTTATTATGTACCTTAACCTTTTTGTTAAATGGCAGTTATGGTGTGTATGGGAGTAAATTTTATCAGAGAACACAAATATCAGTAAATCCAAAGAATACAAACTTTCCTTGTTATCTTTTTCAAAATCAAACACCACCTTGTTGCAGTAGACCATCATCATCTTACTGATCTTAGAAATCTGAACTTTCAACTACCAGGTGAATTCAAGAAAACCATCAGATACTGGAATAATCTGCCATACAGCCTCAAGACCAGTACCAGCCTATGTGAATTCACTACTGGGCTGGCCACTGTCAATTTTTAGCTCACCTGAGCCAGAGGCTCCGGGGGAGCTTATAGTATGGTCAGGCTCCGTCGTCCGTCGTCGTCCGTCCGTCCGTAAACATTTTCAAACGACTTCTCCTCTGAAACCACTTGGGCCAATTGTAACCAAATTTCATATGTAGCCTCCTGGGACCTTAGGAACGAAAAGTTGTTCAAACGGTCCTGGTCACATGACCAACATGGCCGCCATGCCCATATATGGTAAAAACCTAAAAAAATCTTCTTCTCCAGAACCAGTAGGCCGATGGCCTTGAAACTTGGTATGTAGCATCAGGTACGCGAGTACTACCAAGATTGTTCAAATTATGACCTTAGGTTGACCTTGACCTTTTTTACGGTAAGGTCAAATTTTCTTCCTTGTGCTTTTCTATGGCAAAATGCTAGAACATAAGATACCTTGGAAACTGTTGAAAATTTTGGGCTAAAAATTGGTATCTACAGTCATCTTAATTAGTACATGAAGATTTATGAGTACAAGAGGTCAAGGTCATTCTTTGACCTTTGACCCAGAACTCTCATATTTTGACAATTCCAAACAATCTCCTCAAAAGCCCCTGGGCCAATTGAAACCAAATTTCATATAGAGCCTCCAGGAGTTGAGGGAACAAAAACTTACTCATACAGTCCAGGTCACATGACCAATATGGCTGCCACGCCCATATATGGTAAAAACCTTTGAAAATCTTCTTCTCCAGAACCAATTGACCGATGGCCTTGAAACTTGGTTTGTAGCTTTGGGTACTTGAGTACTATCAAGGTTGTTCAAATTATGACCTTTGGTTGACCTTGATCTTTTATACGGCAAGGTCAAATATGGGAAAATGCTAGAACATAAGATTTCATTGAAAGTTCTGAAGATTTATGCCTAAAAATTGGTATGTACAGTTATCTTAATGAGTACATGAAGATTTGTGAGTACAAGAGGTCAAGGTCATTCTTTGACCTTTGATCCTGAACTCTCATACTTTGACAATATCAAACAATCTCCTCAAAAACAACTGGGCCAATTGTAACCAAATTTCATACAGAGCCTCCAGGGGTTTGAGGGAATGAAAATTAGTTCAAACGGTCCAGGTCACATGACCAACATGGCCGCCAGGCCCATATGTGGTAAAAATCTCTGAAAATCTTCTTCAACAGAACCAATTGACCGATGGCCTTGAAGCAAGGTATGTAGCATTGGGATCTCCAGTACTATCAAGATTGTTTAAAATGATGACCTTGGGTTGACCTTGACTATTTTACGGCAAGGTCAAATGTGGGAAAATGCTAGAACATAAGTTTGAAGATTTATGCCTAAAAATTGATATCTTCAGTCATCTTAATGAGTACATGAAGATTTATGAGTACAAGAGACCAAGGTCATTCTTTGACTTTTGACCCAGAACTCTGTCATTTTGACAATATCAAACCATCTCCTCAAAAGCCCCTGGGCCAGTTTTGAAACCAAACTTCATATAGAGCCTCCAGGGGGTTGAGGGAAAGAAAACAATTTCAAATGTACAGGTCACATGACCAACATGTCCTCCATGCCCATATATGGTTAAAACCTTTAAAAATCTTTTTCACAAGAACCAGTTGACCGATGGCCTTAAAGTAACTTACCCTAAGAGTACTGAGGCTGAATGGACTCGGGTGAGCTACAGGACCAATGGTCCTCTTGTTAATATCTGAAATGCTTTTTGTTTTTTAATCGTAGTCTTAGTAGTTCTTTTAATGTGTTTTCATCATATTCATTTCATATTCTCTTTAACCAATTCCATTATCATTTTCATTTTTATCATCTTTTCTTGCTATTTCCCGACAGCGCCTTTCAGTTATAATCAGCAATTGGTTGTTGAGAGCATAACGTAGATATAGTCGTAGTTCTAAGTCGAACACACTTGTCGGCGTGTTACGTCCAGGATGTAAGATAAAATTCGGGATAAAATTGAAGTCTATGGTGGGTTTTGTCTGCTGCATTTACGACCTCAAACGCATGCGTCAAGTTACAAAGTCTAAAATAACCTTATCGCGTGCTTTTCTGATATTTCAAAAAAATTCTGAACGGCCAAACTGTACAATAACGGCCCGCGCTTAAATTGTTTATGTCACGCACTTTGTTTAAATTTTGAATGTTCAGCAGGATATCATGTTTAAAACTTTATGAGTTTTCTGTGTTGCTCACTGCATGAAGAACCTAAAAAAAGATACAAAAAGCCATCAAGTAGGAAGTAATATAAAATTAGCCTCTCGATAACAAACAGAACCATACATCATGTACAAACAGTTATTACTTAAATCAGACTGCGCATTCGTGCAGTCTGAACAGTCATCAGCGTATACAGTAACAACTCATGAATCCTGAGGATTCTGTGTAGCTAGAATGAAGACTCTGATAAAACTGCGCAAACAGTATCCTGATCACAGTCTTCCTTATTGCCCTTTCTCATGACACGTCTCAGCTCCATTTTATAAATACGTGCATTTCTAAGCAGAAAAATCTGTTCTCGCATGGCCTCTATAATATCATGCTGCAAATGAGACCTATGCTGTTTTTACCACCTGTTTCTTCCATTGCTGACACACCACGTCCCTATGAAAGATTATATTAAACCTCAATCGGAACACCGCTCGGCCAATTCCGTGATTCACGGATTGGCCGAGCGATGTTCCGATTAGTTATACCTACGCATCGGGGCTTGTGGGTAATGGCGGCCCTAAAGGCAATGAGCCGCATGAATATCTCGAGGATGTCGCATTTATCATCAGTGATCAGTGTTAAAATGGAAAAAGCAAAAGTAAGATAAGCATACTTGGGTGAGGTTGGACCAGACTAACTCTGTTCTCACTGTACAGGCTAGCACTTTTTCTTGGCATTTTTTATAGACTCGACAATTCTAGGTCTATACTTAGTTTCAAAGAAAGTGTTTATGCGTTTATACGGCATATTAACATTACTGGGCGGAGCCATTTCATGATAATGAGATGACGCGAATTGATTTGATCATGGAAATATTTTTGGGAATTTATCATAGATTATATATATATCAGGTATCTAATAAAGAGAAAAAGATATCCTTTGAAAAAAAAAAAAAAAAATTAAGCATGTTAAGCCCGTGGCTCAATTATGTAAGCATTTGATGTACTGAACACGCACGCGACAATAATAAGTGGCATGACTTCATTTGCGGACGATGCAAATGGGCAGTCTCAGTGGTATGCAAATTTGTAAAACTGTAGATTTGACAGTTAAACAAATTACGCCACATGTAGCTGCATCTCTAAGTCATTCAGAAAATAAAGAAAACGTGATTTTGCCGGGTGGATCAGTAGTTTGTTTTATAAATCCGAACTCTGCGCGGCAAAATCTCAGCATCTGTATAAAAAACGAAACTATGATCCTGCCGCGTGGATAAATTCCGGACTGTTCGGACTGTAAACACAAAAACTCATAACTTAAAGTTCCGTTGCTGCTTTTCTGTTCAGAGTTGTTTCCCTGGAAGCTCCAGGGACGAATCATATTAACATGTATCTTCTGGCACTGAGTTTGATCGTCTTTTCAAAATCGGAGAAATAATTCCTGTGCAGCCTGTGATTGATACCAAATACTTGATGTATACTGTGACCACATTTACTATTACAAACTTTTAAGGTGTGTTGGTACTCCTGCGTGTATTTTTGCAAAGGGAAATAACTTTCCTCATTTCCTGTACTCACGTCTCTTGCAAAAGGAGGTCTGCTATTCTAGGAAAGACTTTGCTCCTACAAGAACATTTTTTCTTTATGAATTGATCCCTCTAGAGAGATGAGTAAAAACTGAAAGTGGCAGCATTGCTTCCCCGGAAAGTGTACCCATTCACTTTAATACCATATGCTGTATTGCGTGAAATTACCTTGCATATAATCAGCCTGCTTATTCTTATATATAATATTATACATCCTTTTTGGTTCTAAATTTCTCCAGGGCCTTTAAATCATCCATACGAACCAATTAAGATAAACGGATGCGCAGGCTGATAAAAGTTTTACCAGGTCACAGATCTGTAATGCAAAATCAATTTCATCACAAATTCACAAATTCAACCAGTAACCCCCCCCCCCCCCCCCCCCCCCCCCATTTTTTTTTGGCTCAGAAACTAGTGAAAGATACTTCTTGCTTATGCGCTCCCATTGTATTGTTATTTTTCTGCAAGGACCTTAACAGAGAGTTTTAGAAAAAAGAAAGCTTTTGAGATGAGATGTAGTATTCAAAAGTCACCTAACTTCTCTTAGCGACACCAGAAATTGCTATATCACAAAGTATAAAAGCCCGAGGAGCACACAAGATCGAAACAATATCCAGGCAATGTCATTATTAATACGAAGTTTGTTTTAAGCGACATTTGGCAAGCTCATGTTTGAAACTGTTTACAAACGGTATAGTGTAACAGTTTACTAATACTAAAACAGACACGGAAAGTGTCAGACACATGTCTCTTACACTTCCCTGACCAGAATAACTTTCATCTTCAATGCTATTCAAGTAAGTCGAGTCTATTGTTATGATACATTGTGTCATATCTTTCTTGTTTACGACTAAAACTATCTTCTATTCTGCTCTGTTTTAGTTCTCGTTACGAGAATTGAAACAGAACAGAATAGAAAGCTTCAGCTATTTGTGGTCTGGCTAGCTAATAGTCAACTGATTTTTCAAAGGGATCCGAGAGCTGTAACTGCATATCAGTCTACACTTTCCGAAATGAAGTAGAGAACAACAGTAAGACTGATCATGTCTTCAGTGTTCGTATGTTTCCTTGTTTGACTCTTTTTTTTTCGGCTTTAGCCGTATAACCTTACTATTGACCTACATTTTAAGTATTTCATTGGCCAATATAAATACTGCCGGAATTTTGATGTAAGTAGCTTACTTTCGCTTTCTCTTTCTTTTTTCAGTTTTATTTGACTGTTGGCCGATTGACCGTGTCGTGACGAATCTATATTTCGGTCCAAATCGCTTTTTGCCAAAGAACATTTCGCTCGTTATGTCGCTCATGTAAAATATTGAACCAACAAAGTAACTTGACACTGAAATCGAAGATGAAATTGGGGGCGGTTGGGTGGTGCCAACACCAACAACAAATATGCATATCAATGCGCATCCGTACAATCTGATCAGCACATTCGATATCTTACATGTACCTGACTCATACATATTCTATTTAATCTAAGCCGCTGATCTTTTTTTAAATAGATGTTTCTTATTTTTAATATTGTCTGTTGAAATACTTCCTTGCTGGCACACAGCCGATGTTGAAGTCGAAATAGAAACTGCGTCGGCGATCGACGTTGCTTCAACGTTGAGGCCCGGTTATGTCTACTTTGTGTTCTATCGAAGTGTTAAAATGAAAAGCAAGATTTTAATCAATATTGCCTAAAATTGAGAGGTACGAAAAACATTAATTTTGACACGTCAAATTTGTCATAATTTCGTGACATGTTGATGTATGACATGTATTTGCATATCTAAATAAATATCAATGTAAAATGAAATAAGCCGCGACGCGACAAAACAAACAATGTGGTTGTGCACCAAGCGCAGACTTAGTTCAGCCTAAGCATCCGCCTAGTTTGTCAGTGTTAAAGTGCTAAAAAGGTAGCTAAGGGTCCATGCTACCTGCATGCGGACAGCGAAGGATCTGATCAGACTGGGCGGATGCCCAGGCTGATCTGAGTCTGCACTGGGCGCACAACCACATTGTTGGTTTTGTCATGTCGCGGCTCAAATTTGGAAAACACTCACTTTATAAACTATGATAAAATCAACAGTAATATTATGTCATCAGTATGCAGTCAAATAAAACAAAAAACAAGGAAAGAAACAAGAAGACAATCTGCATAGAGTGTAAAAGTCTCTGACTCCAGACACCTACTAACAGAAGCCTGCGAATCCGCGCAAATCTGATCAGTTTTATCTCTTTGCACCAACAGTCTATAGCCCATGAGGCACATTCAACAGATGACATTAGACTGGTGTCGCGTGAAAGGTAGGGTATACTGCACGGCATACATGTGCGAGAGGAAAGATTTAGCCTGCGTATCTGCGCAGTCTGGGGCCGTATTCATAAAACGACTTAAGTCGTTGCTATGCTGTTGCTAAGGGTAAATTTATATGTTGGAGATTCCCTACAGTCTTACAAAGACTGTTCCTACAGAGCAAATTTCATAGTTGTAGGGAATCTCCTTTATAGAAATTCAGCCTTAGCAACATCATAGCAACGGCTTAAGCCGTTTTATGAATACGGCACCAGATCTACATATACCATCTATGAATCCTAACGAATCTAAAAAGTGGAACGTGAAGGCTCTGCTTGGTTTGCGAAGCTTCCCAGGCTGCTTTAACAATCGAACACCGCTTGGTCTATGCTATTCTATTCTATCCTATAACCTTACAAGGTCTTTGGGGAACCACAGATTACTTCGAAACGACCCCTTTCCACCTTGTCCTGTTTACAGCTGCCCTAGCTGAGCTGGCGAAGTCTATTCCTGTCCACTCTTTAATGTTGTCTTCACACCTCTTCTTCTGTCAACCTTTTCTTTTTCCTTTCACTGTGCACTGTAGAATCGTCTTTGCTAAACCAGAAGACCTTGAGACATGGCCAAACCACCTTAGTTTCCGTTTCTTGACCAGGGTCAGGAGTTCATCATCTTCTCCAATGGCTGTTTGGATCTTTCTGCGAACCTCCTCATTGGTTACATGGTCCTTGTACGAATCGACCGAATGGTGTTCCGGTTGGCTGATTTGAGTGTTACTGTACCCATATGGCTTAACAATGTTCCTTCTCGCGCGACACCAATCATTCATAGTGAAATCAGACTTCATAGATATATATGCTGGCTGATCTGAGCCTTGGTTGTCTGACCGGTTCATAAGTCACCATTTCCTGAGGCTGTGATTCAACAGCTAAGAATACGATCATTATTAATCAGTGTCTTCACTGTTATCTAGATGTTTACGCTGGCACTGTGCTCACTCGATTGTTTCCAGGGGCGTAACTAGAGGTAATTTCATTATACGCACAACCATGTTTTATTCTCTACTTCTTGAAGAGAAAGCTAGTATTTCAGCCACTTTGGCAATTGGTTTTGAAATCTGGTCAAATTTATAAATTTTCAGCAAGCAAATATGCAGGTGCGTTTTGAAATTTTGTCAATTTTGACAAAATTTCAATACGCACCTGCGTATTTGCCGTATAGGTAGCTACGCCCTTGGTTTCAATAGCAAACTGAGCACCTGTATTCACCTGGAACCTGTGTAGCAAAGCTTAGAACATAACTGTTTTCAACATTAAAGAAAATGGATGGATAAATGGATGGAAAGGCCCTTTCAACAGTATTTGAGTCATATCGAGCCGATGGAAGGGTGACAAAAAACTGGCTGTCTGCAATGGAATAAATTCTGAAGGAAGATGCTCTGAAGGCATGGAATACATCAAAAACGATAATAGCAGACTTAGGTTGAGTCTGATCATGTGCAATAATGTTTATATTAAAGTGTTTGATTCCGACAGCTTCAAGGTTACAGGGAGAACTGATCATGATATGAAATGCGTCATAGACATTTGCACAGGGTTAGGTTTAGCAAACCCAAAGCTTTCATCAGTAGTATGGTTTTAAAAACCAATAATAGGAATGGATGATCACGTAGTTTTCACGTCACAGGAAATACTGGAAATTCCAGTACAACGATTGGCTCGTGGTTATTTTTTATCAAGATAACTTCTTTGTTGCCAAATGCAGTCTTATAGAATAAAGCGCAGAGAATGCGTGCTTGTAAGAACTTTTAACTGGTATTCTTGTGTTTACTGAGAGTTTGCTTGTTTTCATGTTTAAACCTCTCCCAGTTTTTGAGCAATAACATCATTCATGTGCCTCAGCCTAGTTTCGGTTTCGGATGTTGGGGGACGATTAAATACAAAAACTATAGCTATAAAACTCACGATAAAATCGCTAATATCGTCTGAAAGTACTCATGACTGGACATCCACTGCGCTGCATTTTGAAAGAATGCATACAGAAACAATCAAATTATTAAGTAAAACGTGAAGGATTCCCGGGGTTTCCTTGTTCGAGAATGGCGTAAGAAAATGGCACAAGAAAGCTGGGCCCAGGTTCACAATCATTCTTAAAGTTAAGGATCACCTTAAAGTTAAGGTAAAAAATTTCACCCTCAGAAAATCCATATTTAAACCATATTAAAAACTGCAGTTGCTGCGTGAATCTGCTGACAATTGTCATAGAAATGTAATACGAAAGATAAATCAAATACATTAAGTTTATGTAAGCTTCTATTTACACATTAAATTTTACACCTTAACTTTAAGGTCGTCCTTAAGTTTAAGGAATGATTGTGAAACTGGGCCCAGGTGATCGTCCACCCTGTATAAGGAACGACAATAGTCAAATAGATATTCCAAACCTAGGTTTTATCGAGAAAGGTGAACACCGGCATAGCCTCAGTAATTTGAAAGGCTTAAACCCTGCGAGCGAAGACTTGAGTAATATTTCTATACGTATCACTCGTTTTAACGAAAACGGAACACCAAAAATAATATAAAGACTTAGGACATGAGATAAAATTTTCTTAGAAGAGGCGCAGGTGAAACTAACCTAAACATTAATAGGGATCGAATTGTAGGAGCTTCTCAAGGGCGTAGCTACCTATACGGCAAATACGCAAGAGCGTATTGAAATTTTGTCAAAATTGACAAAATTTCAAAACGCACCTGCATATTTGCATGCTGAAAATTGATAAATTAGACAGATTTCAATACCAATTACCAAAGTGGCTGAAATACCAGCTTTCCCTTCAAGAAGTAGAGAATAAAACATGGCTGTGCGTATTATGAAATTGCCCCTAGTTACGCCCCTGCTTCTGCTATAGAACAAGGGACCGGAGCTGCTGCAACAGCAGCTCCATTTCCATGGACGTGATTGTAAATAGTATACATACTGTGATTCACTTGTAACAGCCCCGGATCCAGGGGAAGGGCTTTGGGGCTTCAGCCCCGCCATCTGGGCATCTGTGTTATGTATAACACCGCTATGTAGGCATCCAGATAATAAGGAGTATCTGATGACAGTTTGAGGTAATTTAACCATGTGGTTAGATTAAAATATATGTTGTGACATTTCATTAGAATCGCCTCGCCGAGGCGATTCTAATAAGATATCACAACATATATTTCAAGGCAAAAATGACATCAAGAATTCTCATCAATTGATCCCTAATTATGTCATATATTTTCTAGCCCCTCCCACATGCATACATCTCGGAACCTCCCAGCCCCACCAGTTATCCAGAGCCCCACCAGTACGTGGTGGTCTGGATCCGAGCCTGTGTAAATAAAATATCAGAACTTGATTTCATTATAGAATTAGACAGACCGAAACTGATTATGTGAACTGAAGTACTTCCTAAAACTCTCAAGGCCATTTAGATAGAGAAGAGGTTCACATAAAAGGTATGAGAACCTTATCTCCAGTGTAGACAAGGGGAGGGGAGTGACAATTCATGTACATGAAAGTTTTTCATCTAAGGATGTTGGTTTACTGAACAAGTTACATGTAGTCTATAAGGAATTAGTATAGTGCGAAATAAGGATGAGCAGAAGGGACACGATTCTTGTGGGATGTGTATATATAGAAGTCCGGGGGAAAACGCTCATGAGAATAAGCTGTCATGAGAATAATAGTAATAGTAACCTTAATCGTCTGTTGAAAAAAGTAGCTAATTTGACTTTAACTATAAAGATATAAACTGGTCAGGTTTAGAGTTGATTTACCAACTGAAATTGACACCTACATATTCCTAGAAGTTGTAAATGATACTTTTTATCACAATACATATTGCAGCCAGCTAGACGAAGACGATCAAACATACTCGATCTGGTGTTCTCAAACGAAGACTTAATGGGGAATTACTTCACCTACGCTCCAGGTTTCGGAAAAGTGACCATTGTTTAATCACTTTTGACTACAATTGTTATACATGCCCAACTTCGACAGGTTCTCAACGACTGAACTATCTTAATTTGGGGGATTTCGACTGGACTAGTGCACCAGTTGATTCAATGACTATTGGAACTTTTTCTCAGATAAATTGCTAAGTGAAATGCATAAACAAGTTCCTGTCTAATATAGTAGGGATGGTTTTAGGAAACCCTGGATGACCAAATCATTTGCTGAAGCAGTTGATAAAAAAGCGGAGAGCAAGGATAAAGTTTCAAAACGGTAAAAGGATTCGAGGTTTGATTTATACAAACAACAAAGGGATATTACGACTATCATTGTAAGGAATGCCAAAAACACGATTATAAAATGTCTACTGTTTTAAATTTCAAGACTGATAATAAGTCTTTTCGGAGGTATGTGAAATCAGCGACTAAGGCTAAAGAGGGAATAAGTGACTCAATGAATAAAAATGAATCCCTTAGTGAGTCTGACGAGGACGAGGAAAATGCAAATATTTAAAATGGATTTTCACTAGTGTGTTATAGTCCGTTTGCTGCCTATAAAACAGTACTCAGAAACGAATACTGATTTTTTTTCCAGAGTGAATAGCATTTGTATTTTTTTTTATCTTGTACATAACTAATCCCAATTTTTTTGCAGATAGATATGTTTTAGGACAAAAAAGATTCTTTTGAAAAATGCACTGATTTTGATCAGGGCAACCAGATATCTATTTCTACTATTTTCTATTTTTTCAATTACGAAACAAAACAGAAATCAAAGTGAGCAGCTATACAGGTGACCACATTGCTAGAAGACAATAACAACACGCAACTTTGAGGAATCACTACAAAAGTACCGCCTTGGAACGGTCAGTAATAGATTACTTGGGAGGAGAGGGGGCTTAAACTAGTTTTACTGGATATTGTTGACTTCGTCTGCGTCAAAAATATTCTCCCAACGGGTAATAAATAGTTGGAATCAGTCACCAGAAGCATGTATCAATAGCGAATCATTCAGTCAAGAGCTCTCTGAATTCCGCATGGAAGAAAAGACCAGGAAAATTCAGCACATATTAAAGACTAATTATAAATTTGCGGACAAGGAAAAGTTTAAATCCAGACGAGCTGCTAAAACAGGCCAGAACAAGTATTGTTTACCAACGACATTCAACCCAGCTAGAACGTAGAAGGTAGGTAGAATGTAATGTTGCAACACTGCCAGCGCCCCTTTGCTCCGGCTTCAAAATGAGTGGAACTATATTTTAGACTGACTCAGAATGAGCACATTGATCCGAATGGACCAGGAAATATCTAATATCTGCTCTACGATGAAGTCAGAAAGTACGAGAAAATGAGCCACGACATGAGGAAACCAACAAAGTGGTTTTGCACCCAGCGCAGACTCAGATCAGCCGCCCAGTCTGATCAGAGTCTTCGCTGTTCGCATGAAGGTAGCTTAGACTCTTAGCTACCCTTTAAGTGCTTAGGGAAGAGACTTGGCTCATGCCCAGGCTGATCTGAGTCTTCGCTGGGCGTCATGCCACTTTGTTGGTTTTCTCGTGTCGTGGCTCAATTTTACCGGCCTCCACACCTCACTTAACACCAGGGGCCGTATTCATGAAACAACTTAAGTGGTTGCTATGCTGTTGCTTAGGCTAAATTTCTTTGAAGGAGATTCCCTACAACTATGAAACTTGGTCTGGAGGAACAGTCTTTGTAAGACTGTTCCTCCAGAGAAAATTTCATAGTTGTAGGGAATCTCCTTTATAGATATTTAGCCTTAGCAACCGCATAGCAACGACTTAAGTGGCTTTATGAATACAGCCCCAGCTCCAGCGAAGATAAACTCAGAGGGAAGATCCTCTGGAAGGTAGGAAAAGATCAGAGAAATGAAAATACATTAGCAGACTCGGTTTAATTATGTTCATGAGCAGTAATGGAATTTTGCAAAACTGGCTTGCTTGCTGTTGGAAAGAATTACGTCTCCAGTGGTATGCGAACCAAGACAGCATTATGTGTATGCGTGTGTGTTTTGAGGAAAATTTGAACATGATAGCTTTTTCGTCTGTAATTCTGAAGCAAAACGAATCTGAAACAGAGACCAAGCACACAGAATACATTTCATTTATTAGTCTTCTCTGATATAGTTCTCAGCCACCATCTTTTCTTTTTCAAACAAAAAAAAACACAAACTTGTCACAAACATCAAAAAAGAAGAAAAATTGCAAACATGTTATGTTGGTTCAATGAGGCCGTAAAAAGAGTACCCAGGGAAATTTCAGGGAAAGAATTCGTATCAGACATCACCTGGTGTCCGGATTAGGATTTTCGTCAGTCAGTCTTACTCTGCAAATATTTTTGTAGTGAACAGTAGTTGAGGTGAACATGTACATAATAGTAGAACGCGGGTGCTGATCAGGGTCTACACTACTGCACCAAATACGTAAATTCCTGAAGAACAGGAAATAAATTCAGACCGCAAATTCAAATTTGCGGTAGAAGTGTCCAATAATTGAAAGAGTCTTTTTCCATTATAACCTTGAAGTTTCAAGTGAATCTATCTCCTTCGTAATCTGATCTTGAAATATTTAAAGCTGAACTGGGCACATGGGCGATCAGTGACATATGGGACGCCCTTTTACTAGTCATTCTATTATTTGTCATTCGGCTTTTGGATGTCCAATTTTCGACAATTTGAATATCACTTGATTTTGTGATATGTGTTCCGAATTCAGGAAATATTGCTATATGTCAGATTCGACTTCTGGATAGCTCAACTTGATTTTGTGATAATTATTATTTAGAGTTTCGAAATCGGGGAGTAGTTTTTGAAAAATTCGACTCCTGAATATTTGGCTATCACTAACTCAACTTGACTTTGTGGAATCTTGTTATTGTTATATTTGTTGTTGTTCTAATCCTCATAACGATGTTAATTAGAATAACAACAACAACGAATATAAAAAAATATTATATTCCAAAATTTGATTGATATAAGTTTATCCAAAATCGATGTCGATTTCTGGTAGCATGAAACAAAAATTATCAGTTTCGCATATCCCATAAATCCCCTTTTGAGATACTACGAAATGATTTTATAAAGATTTATCTATCTCCCAATATCTCTCTGTGACAACCTGAACTTCAATCTTTCCTGCTAGAGGACATTATCAAGGGAATTAGCCTAATTCACAGACAAATGTTCAGTGGCTTAATCGGTCAATTACACGACAGGTATATTCAGCGCCAATGGCATTCAGGAGATCAAGGTAAAAGGCCCGAAGTTGGGAACAGTAACAAGTAACAGTAAATACCATGGAGAAATTGTCTCAGATGATGGCTCAAAATCAGAGGTTCTCTCAAGGATTGAACAAACCACTTCAGCTCTAGCAAAGCTGAAGCCAATTTGGAGTGATAACAGCATATCGCTATAATCAAAGGTGAAACTGATGCTCTCCATTGTTATAGCCATATTTCTATATGTCGTGTTTTCAATAATGCATATTGTTTAACCATAGGAGCTTGAATCATATTGATTTGGGTAAAATATACAACCCAAACCCTATCATCGGTATAGAACAACGGCGTCCCATATATGTTCACAAAGAAATCGGACACTGTGACAAGTGTTGAATTAAAACATTTTTTTTTTTGATAGAAGGTATTCATGGTTCTTCTTTTAAGGTGCATGGGTACACTTTCAAGGGCTGCTACTCTTTCAGTTTCATTTCTGCCTCCATTCTCAACACTCAAAGCAAAGGGTTTGCTTCTCTAGGAACAGTTATTTCCTGTTAGAGTCGACACCAGTTTGGAAAGGCTATGCACCCCCTCCCCCCCCCCCCCTCAGGCAAGAAAACAGGATGTCACGAAAGTTGTTTCTGTTTTTAAAATGGCGAGACAATGCGGAGGTGTACCCAATCACCTTCAGTGTTTCCGTAAGTTTGTGATATTTCAGTGTCTTTCTACATTTGTGGGGTATGCCTTTCAGAGTTAAAAAAAAGGAAAGAAAAGAAAAGAGCAGAAAGAAGTACGAAAGGAGTACGAAGCTCTGAATTGCTTGACTGAGAAAAAAGATCAAAGGTAAACAAAGGGTCATCATTAGAACAAACATGATAGTGTATGAGTCCAAAATTTAAGCCCACTTACCAAGTTTCAATGCCATGGGCCTTTTGGTTCTGCGGAAGAATAATTCTTAAAAGGTCTTACCATATATTGGCATGACGGCCATCTTGGTCATGTGACTTCAACGATTCAAACAAACTTTCATTTCCCTGACCCATGGAAACTCCATATGAGAGTTTGATTCAATCTACTCAGTGACTTTGGATTAGAATATGTCTAAACTGTTGAAAATAAGTGACCTTGGTCAAAAGACAAAGAACCACCGTGATCTTTTGTTCTAGCATCAGTCATGTACTCGCTTTTCTGATCGTATATACATGTCCATTTTTATACTAAAGCCTTCGACTAAGAAGTGATCTTGACTTCTGGTACTCAAAAATCTAAATGTTCTCATTTTTTGACCTTATACACACGCGTTTATACCACGGTCTTCAACAATTTCCAGGACATTTAAATTATTGCCGTTCCTCATATAAAATCACCAGGAAGCGAGTTGACCATTTTTTTCTCTCTAATTCTTCGCTTTCGACCAAACTTTTCCTTCTTATGGCCTTCGTAATTTTTATCATCTAAAAATATATTTCATCTAAGGTAAATCGATATATATTTGTTGCATAACTAGGTAGCTATGATAAAAGTCGCGAAGGATTAGAAGAAAAAATTAAAATCTATAAGAGTTCCTTCAAGCAGAGAATACATTCAGAAGAAGGAACATGGGCCAGACGATGTAGTTTCGGCAAATAAAGCCTCATCAGTGACCCTGACAATATCTGTCGACGAAACCAGAAAAAGGCACACTGGAATTTCCTAATTTTAATTGGGCAGTCGATTTAAAGACTGACTAGTATCAAAAAGGGTCCAAAAGACGATGATCTAGAATAAGAGTCTCAGCCAATATAAAATTTCAGAGTTCTCATAATATATCCTCTGATCTTAAAGGACGAAAATAATATAAAATCTGCACTATGGATGATGTACGGGGAGACGTTTTACGTTTGGTACTGTAGGCCTAGTGGTCATCGAAAGCGTGCACTTTTGTTCTACTATTGCTTATTGTACCAACCACAGAATCTTCACTTTTACTAATATTTCTATATCAACATTAAAGGTAGGTTCCTGTACTTTGGAATGCATCATAATTTTGATGATTTTTTTATCCAAGTTAATGGAAAGCACTTATAAAGAGGAAATGAATAAGTTTCACTAAAAAGTGTAAATCAAAAACTCGTAGAAAAGTTTTTTTTGCAAGGGATAGCCTAACTCTGCTTCGTACACCAGTTAGCGCTATTTTTAGTTCGCGCCAAAAATAGATAACATAACTGACGTCATGCTGCATTGCATTTTGGGATAGTTTTAACCCATCTGCCATGCCAGGACCTCTGGAAGAGCTCACGGCAAGAGAAAATTAACCGTTGGCAAATGACATCAGAAACTGCGGACTTGTAGACATATATACATATTTATTTTTAGAACTGGAATTCCAACAAAAGAAAATAAACCAAAGGGAAAGCGACTATTTTCTACAACATCTGACGATTTTCTCAGTAGCAACAGTTTCAGAAAATAAGAGAATTCAATACTACCCAGAAAAAGACAAAACTATTTTGTGAACATAATTGTTATCGCTAGGCCAGGAACCTACCTTTAAGTCAGGGATTTAACTACAACTACCCTTTCTGTATTTTGACATTTTAAGATATTTGTAAAGGTTTCATGTCGTTGAGATTACCAGCTTCGTGTCTTATTGCACGAAAATTCCAATGGTAAATGTGGTAAACAAAATGTCTTGCAAATATATCTGGGTTTACGTAAGATGATTATTTTTAAATGTGATTAAGGTTGCTGCGATAAAAGTCATAAAGGATATAAAAGAAAGAAGGTAGATACAACAGTGGTGGGCGAAAGCGTGGGCTATTGTACAGTGTTGCGGAAGTCTGTCTTATTGTTTCACAACTTCAAGTGTAAATTGGTTAAAAAAAGAAAAGCAACAAACATCTGGTGCAAACTACGACAAGAGAATGACTCTTTTAGATGACATCTAGGCTGCCGTTATTGTAATTGCAATATATGTAGAAAGGAAAATTGGTACAAGATGTTATCGTAAACCAAAGTTCCTGCTTGTAGAAAGGAAAATTGGTACAATAGATGTTATCGTAAACCAAAGTTCCTGCTTGTAGAAAGGAAAATTGGTACAATAGATGTTATCGTAAACCAAAGTTCCTGCTTGTAGAAAGGAAAATTGGTACAATAGATGTTATCGTAAACCAAAGTTCCTGCTTGTAGAAAGGAAAATTGGTACAATAGATGTTATCGTAAACCAAAGTTCCTGATTCTAGTCGCAATAAGCAACTTTGGTACGGTTTTAATGAACGTTGTATAATGCTCTTACCAGGGTAGACCTTACGCAGTACGAGATAGTTCCTTTCGAGGAAAGTATGATGTAAGAGCATCAACCTTGACATGTCGGATTACAACTGGCTTCTGCCAGAATAAACATAACCACGACAAGATAAAGGGCGAATTACATTTGCGCAGATTTAGTTTTTGGTGATCAGCGTACGTTTGCGCAGCACTTCGGGAATATGATTGCGCAACACTTTAATAGCAGGGATACCTTGGGCAAACGTAAAGGTGATTACTTTTGACTATTTATCAGACAAACAGAAGAAACTTATCAGAAAATGCAGTCTCTCACACAGCAACTCTGTACTGAGGGCTTGTCCATTAGGCCTACATGTAGGGCATCCCATGTTGTCTTGGAAATTGCAGCGCACAGCGTAATACTAGGGAGCTTTGGTTTAAACATATTTTATTCAGAAATATCAACAGAAACAAACATTGTATACAATCAATTAAGGATCAGAACGAAAGCAAATACTTATTAAGTTCTTCTCCTTTAGCATATAAAGGGGGGGGGGTATCAATAAGGTGGGTTTTCTGCATCCTACCAAAGTTCTATTTTTTTAACTGATGTCACACTCCAGTGTGTCTAATTTATTGAACCATATGTGACTTTGCGCGGAAAGCCCCAGTTACTGAGCCATGGGTCCAAAGAAGTGGGTGGGGCAATCCAACATGGCCCCAGCCTGTCTTGTAAAAACACTCTCATTTGGTAGAAGAGCACAGCAGACGGAGCTTTGCTGATGCTTTAAAAATGCTATTGCTTTCATTTAGGACAAGCATGGTGGCGTTTTTAAAAGTTTCTTAAAATTCTAAAGAAGTCTTAGATTTATACATGAACAAACAGAATTTATTGTAAGTATTCCTTTACTAGTCACCATTTTACCTAGGTACATGTTTAACTGTATGGATAATCGCCATTCAGACGCGCAAACGTGTGCAGGATGTTCCGAAAACCGTTGCGCAAACGTATTAAAAATCGGCGCATATGTATTGCCAATCAGCTCAAATGTGAATCTCCCATCTTTAATGTCTAATCTTTTACAATATAGGCTTTTAAAATCAAACTATTCCTTCGTTGAAATAAATATCCTTAAGGACAAAAGTTCTGCACGGATGTTAAATTAACATCCGTGCAGAACTTTTGTCCTTAAGTATACTAATTATCATAATAACCCGCCAGCTTTCATTCGCTTGCGTTACGAAAAATGTGGGCTGATACCTGAGACGGATTTGATATTGATATCAGCCCTGATATCATGCCCTCTGAACAGGTGTGGTATCAAACTGCAGAAAGTCTATATTAAAGTAAGTAATTTTATGCGTTTTGTACATAAATTACTACAGAAAAGTATGGAAGAGCATTGGGATCAGGTAGGTTTTAGCATGCCTAAGCTAAAGGCTCATAAGGCTAACTTAGTTGACTTATTATGAAAAAGTTTGCTATGCTCCATAATGCATTTATAAGGGGGAAAGTTGGACCTTAGATTTTACAGAAACCATGGTAGACTAAGGGATGGTATTAGGTATATTTATTAGCTCACTTGACGCGTAATCACAACATTCACTATGCGATACAGGACCATCGGTCCTCTGGTATATCTCGAAATATCTAGAAATTCGACTTACAAAATCCAAATTTCGACATAGTATCTGAAATTTCGAGATAACATATGGAACTTTCGACTTAGTATATTGAAGTATCGATTGCGACTTACTGACTCGAAATTTTGTGTTAGGAATATATTAAGTCGAAATATCGTGATAGTATGTCGAACTTTCGAGATATTATGTGAAAAGTCAAAATGTCGAGATATAAAGTCCAGACAGTATGTAGATATTCAGTCGAGGGAACTTGGTCTAATTTGGATTTGGTCGACATTTCGAGTTCAGACTAAGTCGAATACATGAACTTAGTCGAAAGACGGTGCTAGTGAAGCTACTGAAGAAATTTCGAGCACGTCGAAATTCGATATACTAAGTCGAATTATTAAATTTTGCAATGATGCATTTGGTTTTGTTTTGGGTAATTTGTCTTAAATATGAACTATCATCACTAGACCTGACTCGGTCAGGTGCACTAGAATCAGGTCCATAACCAGAGCTCAAGATAAGGTAGGCGTGTGTGTGTGTGGCGGGGGGGGGGCGGGGGGGGGTAAGAGGGGGGAGGTGTTAAGAATACTTCTTATACATTTTTCTTATTTCTGAATGTGCACATATTTTGTGACCCCTCATCAGAACCGTCGAAACGGTTCTGATGAGGGATCACAAAATATGTTTTTATGCGTCAAAATGAAAATCGCCCCTTAATCGTCCCAGTTAGCCTTCCTATCTGCCTCATGCTGACACGTTTTAAATAGGTAGTGAACAGAAACGTTAGTGCTGGGAGAAAAATGATACTGTATTTGGGCGGTTAATAGTACGTATCAAATGTTCATATAACCACTACGTTTGACCTTCAGCGAGGAGTCTCAATGTCACATGCTTTATATATTTTTTTTTGCATTTTATTTCAATTGCTCTGCCGTCTTTGCTTATAAAAACTGGAATAAAAATGGCATAATTGTTAGTTGTACTATCAAAAAATACCGAGGCCTTCACATGCAAAGAAACCTGTAACAAAACTTGCAGATTTTAATATCTTGAGTTTCATATTTCTTCAGGAATTAGAAAAAGAAATATTGAAAGAATAAGGAAAACATATAAAATAATGTGAAAAATACTGATATACCTGAGCAAGCGCTACAAGGCACTGTCTCAAATGCTGACCCTAGCCCCCTTCCCCCTCCCTCTCCTCGCCTCCAGTTCCCAATTTCAAGCTTCTCTTGAAATAAAACCTGGCAATGAAAATTAAAGGAGAGAGAAAGAGAGAGAGAGAGAGAGAGAGAGAGAGAAGGAAATGACAATCAAATACATGTAGGCTATAGTCAATATATGTAACAGGTGATAATGATTATTCATTAATGAGAACAGAGGCCTTTTATCATGTGTGAACAGCAATGACCCGCATCAGGCAAAGTATTTCCCGTTTGTTCAACAGTTTCTTAAAGCAAAGACGAGTCTGATCAGTCTGCGATGATGCCTTGTCTGAATAGGCCCTGTTTGCTCGGGGTATAAGGCTCGATTTCTCGTGTCGTGATTCAAGCGAAATATATGAATTTTCTGAATAACTGGAAATTCAGCCGATATACGATATAAAGCTGTTTCAGTATTATAGAATGCACCGCGTTTGCCCAAATAAGAGCACATCGCTTTATATACACGGGCAGGGCTCTAGATAAGAGGGAGTACTTGATGATAATTAGGGATAATTTTTCTTATTTCTCATTGAAACCATATGTTGTGACCCCTCATCTGAACCGTCTCGTCGAGACGGTTCAGATGAGGGGTCACAACATATGTTTTTATGCAGAATTCATGAAAATTATCCCATATCATCACTAAATACTCCCTACTATCTAGAGCTCTGCACGGGGTCACTTTCAGGTTCACACGAACCAACTCTGCCTTTTTCCTCCCTTCTGAGTAGAGGTATATTTTTAAAGGAAGGAGCTTGCTCCTCTAAGAGCAAAATTTTTTTCTTTAAGATGAGATCCCGCTTTTGAAGGTTTTCGTCGTCCAAATATAAGCAAGTTTACATGAAATCACAAAAAGTGCGCCCTTTGTAAAACGGGTAGAAAACATGCAGGTGTACATACTCCAAATAACGGCGCCCCAAATTTTTGCCTCCACAGCTGCATGTACCAGATATATAAAATAATTTTGCCTTATCACAGCACAGAATATATATTTTCTAGTCCTTCTGGGATCGTTGGGCTCATTCCGAGTCAGTTTGAAACTACAGTTCCGCTAGTTCAAACAGTATTTGAGCCGCGACATGACAAAACCAACAATGTGGTTGTGCGCCCAGCGCAGACTCAGATCAGCCTGGGCATCCGCCCAGTCTGATCAGAGTCTTCGCTGTCCACATGGAGGTAGCTTAGACTCTTAGCTACGCTTTGAGCGCTTAGCGAAGAGTCTGATTGGACTGGTTTGATGCCAAGGCTGATCTGAGTCTGTACTGGGCGCACAACCACATTGTTGGTTTTCTCGCGTCGCGGCTCATTTATTCAGTGAATTCACAGAGATATGATGTGCGCAGAATACATGGTATAGCCTAAGAGCTTTAGACCAAATCCTATACCATGGGTTCTGTATACAGTTCCGCTGAAGCCGGTGAAAAAGATCTTCTTTGTTGTGTTTTTTTTCCTGCAGTTACTGTTAAGTGCCGCATGGCGGATTTAAAAACAAGAGGACCAATGGTCCTGTAGCTCACCTGACACTTGGTCCTGATATATATTTTAATGTTTATGATGGGCTTGAGTGCCCAAAGCTACATACCAAGTTTCAAGGTCATACACCTTTTGGTTCTGGAGAAGAAGATTTTGAAGGGTTTTTACCATATACGGCATGGCGGCCATCTTGGTCAAGACCCTGAGAACAAACTTTTATTCCCTGATCACACTTAGACTCCATATGAAATTTCGCTTCAATCAGACCAGTGGTTTCAGAGGAGTAGATGTTTTGAAAATCTTGATGACGGACAGACCGACAAAATGACCTTGACCTTTCAGTGACATAATATCTTCATCTGGTCATTTAGTTGACCATATATACCATGTATTGTACCTAAGACTTAAATAGTTTCTGAGAAATCCACTGTATAAGCGTTTTCCCATATAAAAGCCTAACATACCAAAGTTGACCATGTCGTCAATTAATTCAAGGTCAACACATGGTCATCATTTGTATAAACTATGATAGGCCAGCATGCCCGATGCTACATACCAAGTTTCAAGGTCATAGGCCTTTTGGTTCTAGAGAAGAAGATTTTTGAAGGGTTTTTACCATATATGGGCATGGTGGCCATCTTGGTCATGTGACCCAGACCCCGCGTATAAACTTTCGTTCCCCAATCCCACTGAGACTCCATATGAAATTTGGCTTCAATCGGCCCAGTGGTTTCAGAGGAGAAGATGTTTGAAAATCTTGACGACGGATGGTCCGACGGAATGACCTTGACCTTTAGTGACATAATATCTTCATCTGGTCATTTAGTCGACCATGTATACCAAGTATTGTACCTAATACTTAAATAGTTTCTGAGAAATCCACTGTTTAAGCGTTTTCCCATATAAAAGCCTAACATACCAAAGTTGACCATCCCGTAAATTAGGTCAAGACCAACGCAAGATCATGATTTGTATAAAATATGATGGGCCCGCATGCCCAATGCTACATACCAAGTTTCAAGGTCATTTAGTCAACCATGTATACCAAGTATTGTACCTTAGACTTAAATAGTTTCTGAGAAATCCACCGTTTAAGCGTTTTCCCATATAAAAGCCTAACGTACCAAAGTTGACCATGTCATAAATTAGGTCAAGGTCATCACAAGGTCACGATTTATATAAATTATGATGAGCCCGCATGCCCGATGCTACATACCAAGTTTCAAGGTCATAGGCTTTTTGGTTCTGGAGAAGAAGATTTTTGAAGGGTTTTTACCATATATGGGCGTGGCGGCCATCTTGGTCATGTGACCTGGACCAAATATATAAACTTTCGTTCCCCCATCCTGTTAAGGCTCCATATGAAATTTGGCTTCAATCCACCCAGTGGTTTCTGAGAAGAAGATGTTTAAAATTGTGGACGCCGACGACGCCGACGCCGACGCCGACGACGACGGACGACGGACCAAGTCTATACTATAAGCTCACCACAGGTGAGCTAATAACCTCGGACTACATCATAGTGCAGATTATATATTCCTGCTCCTTTGGGCTCTCTGGACTCACTCTGAGTCACCCTGAAAACAGATTTCCGCTGAAGCCGGTGCTAGGGGACGTGGGCAGTGCACTGTTGAACATTTGAGCCGCGAGACGACAAAACCAACAATGTGGTTGTGCGCCCAGCGCAGACTCAGATCAGCCTGGGCATCCGCCCAGTCTGATCAGAGTCTTCGCTGTCCACATGGAGGTAGCTTAGATCCTTAGTTACCCATTAAGCGCTAAGCAAAGAATCTGATCAGACTGGGCGGTTGTCCAGGCTGATCTGAGTCTGCACGGAGCCCACAACCACATTGTTGGTTTTCTCGTGTCGCGGCTCATTTCATTACTGCACATGAACCGACTCACTTAATTAAGCAGAGGCTGCTATTTTCGTAACTCTGACGTTCTCTTTGCTTCCTGGGGCCGTATTCATAAAGCTACTTAAGTCGTTTCTATGCGGTTGCTAAGGCTAAATATCTATAAAGGAGATTCCCTACAACTATGAAATTTGCTCTGGAGGAACAGTCTTTGTAAGACTGTTCCTCCAGAGCAAATTTCATAGTTGTAGGGAATCTCCTTCAAAGAAATTTAGCCTTAGCAACAGCATAGCAACCACTTAAGTCGTTTTATGAATACGGCCCCAGAGAATCTTCCTTCAGAAGTTAGTTTAGAAAATACATTTATTAATTGCCGTGTAATTGTTCTAAAAACTAATGGATTATTCGATTATGATAATTAATTTCTTTTAACAAATCATCCAGAACAAGTCCAGGAAATGTCTGACAGAAAATCAAGATATTCTCAGCAGACGAACAGAATATTTCTCAGTGAAACTATACAATCATGAAAAGTGTGGTGACAAGACAACGCACCCAGAGGAAAATGTACATCCGATCTTCCGTGAGGAGGTTGAAGTTCAGCAGGAGAAGTCTGCCGGAATTGATGATATACCAGAAAACTTTTTGATTACGCTGTACCTTTGTTTACGCTATAGACTGATTATTACACCCCCAGTGACATCAGTCATCCGGAAAAAGCAATGCTGTCAATGACATCTTTGACAGGCTTAAACCGAAGAGATACTTTCCGAAGATAAAGCTGAATTCAGAGCAAGAAGAAGACCACAGAACAGATCTTCAACCTCAGAAACCTCTTGACATTAGCAAAACTCCATTGATTTTTAAAAAGCATTTGACGGGATAGGTTATGGCATGCAGCTTCATGGGCCATGACGCGGAAGTACAATTACAATTGCGTATCTAGTTAATGCCGCTGAGCACGCTGACGTCAAGGTAACAACTCAAACAAGTGCAGTTCAGATGAAAAGCAGCACGGTAGGTTAGACTGCATTCTTTTACCCACCTTTTTAGCATTTTGTTTTACAAAAGCATCATTTCTGATTAGAAAATAAGCATTGGCGACAGAACTATTACCGACCTACAGTTTGTGGATGACATGAATCTCTTGCTGTGGAGGGACAGGGAATAGAAACCCTACTGGAAAGTAGCATATGCTATCAGACAGAAGTCCAAACTGATGCACAGGTTGCATTCAAGGGAGCTCAAGGTAAAATGACAGAAGCTTGGAACGATGACAATTTTCAGATACGATGGAGCAGTAGTCTTAGATGATGATTTCAAACCTGAGGTTCTCTCAAGGATTGCGCAAGCAATTTACTGCAGCTCTAACCAAGCTCAAGCTTAGTTTGAGCGATAATCACATATCCCTTGAATCGAAGGTACAACTGATGCGCTCACTTGTAATATCCTACTTTTTGTATGTCTTTAAAACATTTACATTGACAGCAGAGCTAGAGAAAAGAACGCAGGCCCTTGAGACCGAAAATACTGAAACCTCTTGTACAAGGACCAAGTAACTAATGAGAATGAGCGCAGTGAAACTCAAAAGATATTGGGCAGCATGACGAAATCTTGACCGTGAAAAAGAAACGGAACTAAGGTGATTTGGTTACATCACAAACTCTTCTGGCTTGGCAAAAAACCCGACCCTACAGGTAAAAGAAGAAAGGAGGATGAAGTAAGAAGCTATGGAAAGACAATATCAAGGAGTGGACAGGAATGGACTTTGTCAGCACAACTAGGAAATCTGAAAGCAGGACCGGGAAGAAAGAGACTATTTCAAAGTCATCTGTAGTGTCCAGACAACTGTGAAAAGTTAAAGGACAGACTAGAATAGATTAGTCTGTACAATATTTATGTCAAAGGTGTGAAGAATATCCTGTATGCAAAGAGAAATACAATTGCTCACTCGAGGTACACAAACTCACAAGCACATATAGCTGCAACATGTTTTTAATGGCGCACCATTGATTTTTAATTTTAGCCATTCCTATGCAGCATTCGAAACGAGTTCATTAACATTATCATTGAAAACAATAACACACTAAAGCGTCGCATTCTTAGTAACAAAAGAAAATCTTTACGAAAAAGAAAAACAATGCAAAGTATTCACTGGTCGTCTTTACAAGATACAAGATATGGATCTCACGCCATTTCAAGCCCGTTCTACCAAACGTTTAACAATTCTGTTTTCTTTCGCTATGTAATGGGCCACCAGACATGTCCAAACTTTGGTAATGAGGCGTTAGAGCCGTTCATAGTTCTATGGAGAGAGAGAGAGAGAGAGAGAGAGAGAGAGAGAGAGAGCGGGCACATGTTAATGCAGCCTATCTTCGCCGTTGTGCGCCTCGGAAGCTGATACACGTATTACGTTAATTCTGAGTCCATGTTCCGAACGGTTACTTCTTTGTTACTCCATTATAAATAAGGAAACTAAACTAGACTGTATTATTCTTTCATTTAGGCAGGAAGCAAAACAATTGCATACAAATTCGGTTATGTACATTTCGTGATAAATGGAGAAATTTGGCAAATGTGGTTGAGGTGCAACAGTTTATAGCTTTCATTCGTTTACCCGCTAGTGCGCGAAAATCAAAGGTTCTGGCCAGATTGCGCGAATACGCAGACTCATCTGAGCTTTTGTTGTTCGCATTTGAAGGACGAGTCAGTATGCGTGTCGGGTTCAGATACAGAAACACGATGATGTTATCAATATCTTGACACACCATTTAGATATTTTCAAAAAAATTTGAGAGAGATACATATCTCAGCTGTGTTAATGCAACACTAAAATTACTAGTAACATAATAGTTTGTGACTCAGTCAGAATGCAAATAAATGAAAAGATACAGCCACCCGCTGGTTACTAGATATATCAAGTTAGCCATGAGCAGTCAGCTGCCACTACTAAATGCCAGCATAAACACTTCCAACGGTCACTGCTCACCTCTAGCAGTGACACTTTCAGCAGTCACTTCTAGTAGTCACAAATCCTTGTGAACGATTGTCCTTGGACGTATAACCATAAAACAATTCTGATTCTGATAGTACAAACTGTCACTGCTAACGATGTGGAGTGACTGCTGGCAGTAAACGGCGACACACTGCTAAACTTGACGTTAATCGTTTGCTATGGCTTCCCGTGTTGCATAGCGGTCCTGCGCGCTGGTATGGGTCAGATACATTAGACACAGGATATTGATTACTGCAGTCACGCTGTAACCTGGTCCAATCATGCTCGACCCTTGCTACTCAAGGCATCCCGGACAGGGCAGCATATTCGGCGCTCTTTTCTTTTATTTTTATTTATATTTTTTTTATCGCACCCCGATCGATGGAAACGGCGAAATCTCTGAAACGCTATGCGGTTCAAGTGAACACGCATGTGGTTAAAAGAAGCATGGGGCTTTATGGAATACAGTGTAAACCAGGCTTGCCGAAACTGTATGGTTTGTGGATAAACATGTACCCGTGCAATGTATTTAATATGTATGTGTATAAGGACCTGGATATTAAAAGTGAGTCGGGCAAAATTTATGGAATTGAATTGCGGCAAAAATTGAATAAACTTCAAATGTGCCTGACCTTAGTTGGTACGAATGGTTATCAGACAAAAAGTCTCACCGTTGTAGAACAAATTGCAGGCTTAACCGTTCAACAGCACAGATCACCATAAAACGTGCCGTTTTATTTTGCATCGACGCCAGTATAGCATAAAGGGGGAAAAGCCAGAAATGATCGGTCCTGCGCTTGTGATGTAAACGTACGATGTTTCTAAAGAAGTACAGATTGAGACAAAAACAGGTGTCTACCAAATATCAAATAACGAAGTGCTAACTAATATAAATCATGGTAGTCTATCTTTTTGTCTTCCATGTTAAACGTGATCGATCGACTAGCATTTTGTATTTTCAGTATGACTCAATCAATATCTAATTGCTTTTTGTGCAGTCATTGATTATTGGTATAAACCATGTCTATAATTAAACTAATTAAGCAAACCAAATCTTTATGACTTACCTGCCAGACACACACAGACAGAAAAACAGACAATATCACTCCGATATCCATTCCACACTTGTTCCGGGTGTGTGTAGAACAGAAAATCAAACACTGAAGGTGTGGTTCAACAGGGTGTCAAGTTACAACATACCCGATTACTTTTTGCTGTATTGTCCTGTTTCAAACTATTCGTTTTAGTTGAAATTTACAATAGAATAAAAACTTAGTTTATGGTGTAGTAAATTTGCCATCAAGTGTTGATATGCAGTGGTTGCATTTTCTTTGAAAACATGAAAATTGTTTTATTTTTTGTCGAAGTCCCAGCACATAAAAGTCCCATATACAGCTTTTCCTGTCTACTGTATACTGTGCACTGTTATTATTACATTGACATTACCCATCCTGTAACTTTCCGATATACCGTATATCCAGTCTGTCTTGTAGCAGAGAGCGCATCCCGAGAAAAAAACAAAAGCGCATCGTAGTCAGTCGCGGATGTCTGTCGAACATCAAGAAAGGTAGTAACCGGATCTGTCACGCATACTAGCATAGTGAGCATTAACTTAAGTCGGCGCTTGTCTTTTTCTAACTTTCCTAGTAATCCTCGAGCGCGCCCATCATCTGCAATAATGTGAGGTTGAAATTTTCAACCTAACCAGGTGTGGGTAGTGAGAGACTTCCCTATATCAACAACAAAGCCCAACTCCTATATGAGTCTTCGAACTTTTTACCCTGATCATTGTGTATTCTGTCTCCAAAGCGATAATGTACAATGAAATGGTCAAACGAGGCTCGTCAGTTGCCCTAGCTGCCGGTATTTGATTTTCGGTTGGAAAGGCCTGGCAAGCATTGAGTTATCACTTCAGTTAGTTAGAGCTGGTGATCTGTCTTTGTTCTGGCCCATCATTCTTTTTATGCTCCAGCGTTTCAATATAAGTTTTGCATGTTTCATCTCAGTATTTACTCCTGATTTATATATTTGCTGTTTCGATTCACTAAGCTGTCCTTCCCCCAGACCGAAAAACTTGTATTTTAATGAACAATAACATATTCCACGGCGACGATTGTGCGCATTTAAAATCAATCTAAGCACCAAGTGATTTATTGCTGACCGTTTCAAGGCGGTGCTTCTGTCTTCTGTCGTGGTTTACTATTATTGTCATTATTTGTCGATTTTTTTGTTATTGTTTGACTTTTTGTACCTTATTTAGAATAGCCTCGAGGCCATCTGCTGGGAAAGAGCTGACCTCTTGGCTTTTCGCTTGTCTTGTCTTACTTTTGTGCTGTCTTTATTGATTTCCTTTCCCGTTTGGTGTTTTGGATGTGGAAAAAGATTATGTCTGTTTTCTGATCATTGCCTTCTCACATACTGAGCATACATAACGGATTGCTCAGTTTCTGGTATGCAACGACACTTAGGCCAAAGCTGATAGTCATTTTGCAGCGTGAAGGGCAATTTGTTGTCCACACAGGAAAGAAAACTGAGCTGTTAAGCAGATGACTATCTTATAGCCTTTTTGTCAGTTCTCGGCCGATCTTGCCTTTTCATCTGCCGCCAGAAAATTAGTAAGTTGATGAGTAACTTAGCGATAGCTTAGACGCATGCACTTCAGTGAAACTCCAATACAATCCGAATTATCCTACCAAATTCCTGATGTTCTGTATGTTCTGCGAGACAGGCAAGTTACTTTTAAGGATCTGTTTGAATGCGTTCTTCTGTACGAAAGAAGGTAAAACCCCTCGGTCTTTGTACGGGTTTCAGTTTTCAAATTGCATTTCTCAAGCCTCTAAACACAAAAACACAGCCTTGAAACGTCCTAAATCCTCTCAAGACCGGGACGAGGAGGATTATGGTCTAGATACAGGTCTAACCCCCAAAGACCTCCATGACCTATACAGCTCAACCTGAAAAGAAGATGGAGCATTACACAATCCATAGGCAAGCGATTGCTTTCAAAACCTCCGAGTAGTCTAGCCTGGAAAGCTCTTTTGACTTTCTTATAAATTTGCTTTTGCCATTATCCAAAATTTAAATCTAGTACGAGAAAAAAACCCACTTAGAAACGGCAAGTAAATGTAGCGTGTCATCGATGTGGGGAATGTCAGGCGCATCTTCATCTTTTTTTATGCTTGCGTTTTGTTACAATCAATTAAGATACTACTGGCGTCATCCGTTTTCCTAGAATCACTGCATTTGAGCTAAAGGGACTGCTCGATCCCCGTATAAATCCCATCTCTCTAGCTGAGAGATGTTACCTTATTTTATGAAGCAGTGCTGGTGGGATTTCCGGTAAGATTACCAGGACTGGGGCCTTGTCATTTGACATTTTGAAAGGAAATTGAGAACTTTTTATTCTAATTTTGACTCAGTGTTGTTTCCGCCGAGTCATCACCTGCCTTGCTATTTAATAAAGCAGTTTGCTGATGTGCTTTGTATGAGATTTCGCTATCATGCCGTTCAGCGAGTGGATCCGATCGAAGACCTTCAGTTCTTTGCTTGACTAAACCAATTATTTGGTTAACCTCATGGCGGTTGACAGTTTTGTTTCCCTCTTCAACAGTGCGACGGTGAGACGGGCCTCAGACTTAATGACGACAGCCTCCTCACTTCCTTAAATCTAGGCTGTTGTCCGTTTAGAGGCGTAAACGTGTATGTCAGGCATTGTGGATACTTGTGCAGCAGTTCACTTGGCTTACTCCTTTGCTTTGTGGAGTGTAAAAGACAAAAAAGCGCAATGTTTTATATGTTTCATGCATTTCGAATGGCTTAGGTGTTATGGTTGACGTACATTTCCTCTGTGTTTGACTGATGTGTCTATTATCGAAGATGTACCATTCCGTTTTTATCGTAGGAGTTTCGCTTTCTCTTGGTGTCTTATATGGGTTGTGTTTTGTGACGGTTACCTTTCCTGAGTATATTCAATACATTTTTTTTTCAAAATAGTAGAATATAAAACAACTATTTTACCTATTGTTTATTTTTACATGGACAAACATGGAGGTGTACTCATACACTTTAATTACAGACCTGGTCAGTCCCTACCCCCAACCGTGGATAGTAAAGCACCTTAATATTTGGATTAATTTAAGCAATACATCTAGATAAATTCTGAAAGTTTCAATGAGTCGAAAACGTGTGTAGGGAGGGCGGGGCAGAGCAAGGGAAACAGCTCCAGACAAACGTGTATATTTGGTTTAAACATATTTTATTCGTTTTTAAATTGTAACATACATACATATGTATAATATACAATACAATCTTGGGATTGGAACGAAAGCTGAGTGCTTATAGAGTTCTTTTCCCTGCTTATACGTGTATATTTCGCATAAATCTGAGAATAAGGACGATAAAATTTTATTTGCTACCATAGTAAAATAAAAAGTGACAATACATTTCGTAATGAAAGCAGTGTGAAAAATTTTCCACCATGCTAAATATAGCTTGAACATTATTTTTGCACTTTACACAATCTAAAAATCAATTTCAGATTCATTTAGATTTTTCTCACATAACAGTTGCTCAAGGATGCACTGATCTCATTCTGCACAGGTTTTACTATTACTGAATTTTACGGAGATTCGTAGACAATGTACCGTAAAAATTCTATATATTGGGACAGTTAGGTCTGAGCAAATAGTGCAAAACCAGATCAGACTGCACTGTTTGTTATCCCATTTGCATTTTTCGGCACATTACTGCACTATAAAAACCAAACTGTTTCAATTTTAGGACAATTATGGTAATTATTTTTTAGCGTCCCAATATTTAGAATTTTTACGGTACCATACAACGTGTACGACCAGAGATTCAGTTCAGAGCAGATTTTATTAGGTTAAATTACGTTTTTGACTATTCGCTATACTCATTCCCCGGGCTGATTAGACTGCGCATATATGCGCAAGCTGATCCGAGATTGTTTGCACATGATGCCTGGTACCGTTTTTAGCTCGCCTGAACGAAAGTTCAGGAAGAGCTATTGTTGTCACCACGGCGTCCGCGTCCGCGTCAGCGTCAGCGTCGGCGTTCGGATTGGATGTTTTGGTTAAAGTTTTTTAAAGACCTATATCTCCTTAACCCATGGATGGATTCTTTTGATACTTGCACTGTAGTTAGATAATGGTCTAAGGTTTAACAGGGTACCACCCCCACCCCACTCCGTGACCTTGATGTCAAGGTCATGGACTTAGAAAATTGGTAGTTTTTTTGGACTGGATGTTTTGGTTAAAGTTTTATAAAGCTCAATATCTCCTTAACCCATGGATGGATTCCTTTGATACTTGCACTAAAGTTAGATATTGGTCTAAAGTTTTCGAAGGTACTACCCCCATCCCTCTGTGACCTTGATGTCAAGGCCATGGACTTAGAATATTGTCTTTTTATTGATTGGATGTTTGGTTAAAGTTTTTTTAAAGACACATATCTCCTGAACCCATAGATGATTTTTTTTTTATATTTGTACTGCAGTTAGATCTACAGAGTACTACCCCAACCCCGCTCAGTGATCTTGATGTCAAGGTCAGGGACTTAGGAAATTTTTGTCTTTTTTAAAGTTTTGTAATTGCATACTGATTCATAATGCTTTGCAGAGATTTAGTTTATACTTGAACTGATGTTAGACTCTTTTCTTTTTTGAGCAAAACACCCTATACTTACCCCACTGGATGACCTTGAAGTCAAGGTCATCGACTTAGAATGTTGTCTTAAAGCTTTTGGTTAAAGTTTTATATTTATGAAGACATGATTTCACAGTGTCAGGATGATGGACTCAGTTGATACTAATACTTGGACTGATCTTAGATAATGGTTCAGGGGTTTGATACATCCTAGCCCCCCCCCCCCCCCCCCCCCCCCCCCCACCCGGTCAGAAGCTCATGGACTTTGAAATTTCATTTCACTTTTTTATTTTAAAATTATTTTTTAAGACTTATTTCTGAGATAGCTTTTGTTTTATAAATGTGCTTTCATTATGGACATGCTTGCATGAAGTTTTATGCATAGCAGTCCACATACCCCTCCCCCCCCCCCCCTACCCGTCAGTTTTTTTACCTCAAGCTCATGGACTTTGAAATTTCATTTAATTTTTTTTAATTTTAATTTTATTTTAAGATTTATTTCTGAGATAGCTTTTGTTTATAAATGTGTTTTCATTATGGACATGCTGGCATGAAGTTTTATGCATAGCAGTCCACACCACCATAGCGGCTGTGTGGTGGCCAAGCACCTATTCAGGCGAGCTATGCTGTCAGGCGACAGCTCTTGTTCTAGATGCAATTAGAATGAAATAGGAAGACGGGTATCGTACCTTTAGGATATTTATAAAAGAAGAAGGAAAAAAATATGAACACGTGTATGAAGCTACATGTGAAAGGGAAATAAGGAAAAGGCCTATTACGGAGGATGAGCACACTCTTGTAATCGAGATCAGATCAAGCTTGGTCCATATACTGTTAAGGTGGTGATTTATGGTAAATGTAAAAATCTGCATAAAACCATAAAAAAGTAACGTATCTCCCTGAAAATTAGCAGACTTCTTATTTTTGTTGTTCTTTACAGTTTAGAATACAAAATAGACGTACATGCTGCTTAAAAAGTGTTTTTATAAGGAAAGATCAAAGGGTTCTGCGAATAAATCTGAAAAAGTAGTTTCGTGATTGAAAATTTATGTAGAGCTGAAGGTGCATTATTGCATAATGAAGAGCGTCCTAGCAATTATTTATTCCAACTCTTTCTCAAATTGTAATATAGACCAGATGAAAACGGTAGCTTTTTCTCAAATGTTCAACCATGTACAAAGTAAATGTACACTGGACGCATTTATTAAATATAGGATAGGCAAGCATACCTATGTTAACACCTATAATATAAATGATACATTACTGACATGATCAGTGGTGTGTAGATGAAATTGTTCAACCTTATTAAAATAGTCTCATCTGTCTCACCTGTGCACCTGTGTGTTTTGACAAAAAAAAATTGGACACAGACTACATCTTTTTTCATCTGCTCAGCCCGATAATGCGTGAAAGAGTTTGAAAAAATAATTTCTAGGACGCTCTCCACTATGCAACAATAAGCACTAAGTATATTTTCAATAATGATATTATTTTTTCAGATTTATTCGCAGAAAATTAACCTTTGATCTTCTCTTATAAAAGCACTTTTTAACATTAACAAATGCTGCATTTTGGGATTCTAAATTATGAGAAACAACATGCAGAATGCATCTGCTAAGTTTTTGAAAGATCAGTGTTATTTTGAGTAGTTTATGCAGATTTTTGTCTTTGTCCCAAATCAGTGATTATCACCACCGTAAGGAATGAATGATATTTTTTTAACGTTTACTGAAGTATAAACTACATCGGGTCACGAGCAAAGTAAGTGAACCCCGAAGGGGTTTACGTAAACTTTGCTCGTGACCCGATGTAGTTTACACTGAAGTAAACGTTAAAAAAATATCATTCAGGAATGAATGATATTTTTTAACGTTTACTGGAGTATAAACTATAAAGTATAACAATCGATGTAAAAACATTACCGGCCGATTTTGTTATAGTTTGGAACAGCCGCATTGTCACTGCCTACCAGTAATATCCACCCTCTGCTGTAGCTTTCACATGCAAGTAGGCGTGGCGAGTTGTCACTCAATGTTTGCTAGCCAGTCAAGTACATGACATGTTGTAGATTCCACGTGCTTAGCGAGCTGTCACTCAATATATGTGGTCAGTGCCTAATTTGGAATCTTGTCAAACATATCAACCACGTGGCACAATATAATTATTGACTTGTAAACAACATTGACTCCCGCACCACTTAAATGCGTTTACAGAGAGCTTCGCACCGAAAATGTAAATATTGACTCGTAACTATTAGGACCCTTGTTCATCATCATATTTCAATTCTCATATCGACGTTACCCCCGCACCTCAGCGGAACGTATCCATAGCCGCAGTAACGGGGCGCCGAGCGTCCGTCCATCAGGACCCTTGTTAACGAATTTCATATGCTTATCATCTGTAGTACATGGAAACAATACATACTGTTTTCTATAGCAATTGCTCAAGTAATTTGGTTGCCTTGACGACTGAATTTCAATGGTGGCTCTTACTGCTTTAGCACTGCAGGTATAACGCCAAGTCTGTTTCCTAGGTAAAAAAGAAAAAAGGTTAATTAACACAGGTAGCATTCATTTTCACGATGGCAGACCGGGCAGCGTTACCAGTTACTGCAATTGTCATAAAAGTTTAACAAGATATTTTACAATAATTCTGCGATGAACGGAAGAGCAAACAGTGCAAATCCTGATCTGACTTCTCCTAGCGTGATCTGGCCCGGAGGTTATAAAACTTGAGTATAATCTCAAACTCAAAATAAAGCACACTGATTGGCTGCTTCCGAGCATGTGCTCGGAAGCAGCCAATCAGTGTGCTTTATTTTGAATGCTCGGAAGCAGCCAATCAGTGTGCTTTATTTTGAGTTTGAGATGCCCAGAAGCAGCCAATCAGTGTGCTTTATTTTGAGTTTGAGATTATACTCAAGTTTTATAACCTCGGACCCTGGATCTATAAGGTACACTCACCAACAGAAGATCATGATGATCGTCTAAAACAGGAGATGATCGTATAAGCGGTTACCGCTTGTTATCAGACCCTGTTTTCCAGTTTGTCACTTGTAAATGCAATGCATATACGTAAATAACAATAAATAAGTTGAAACAAAATATTGTTTGGAAAACAGCTGAAGGTCTTTATATTGTATAAGTGGCCTATCAAAATGTGATATATCAAGAGAATTATGCGAAACAAAATATTTTTGGCGTCTTTTTCTTACTTCTGTCAGGAAGTTAGACTTGTCAAGATTTAATTTATTTAATTTATATGCAAAAAAAGAGTAATTCATTATCATTTCTTCCTTAAAATGTTTTTGAAATGTAAAATATCCAAGATTTAAGTTCGCATACGCCTTATCTTGGTTAGATTATTTGATACGCATGTTCTTATATTACAAAATTATCCTTGAGATGATCAGATTGAAGGAACTTACATGCACAGTGCATTTGTACTTCGCACGGCATTCCCTTTCATTCTATTCTATTTTGTTCTTTACCGAAATCTGCGGTTTTGTACCAAAAATTTAACCCGTAACGCGTCTCTGCAGATTTCGGTACTCTATTCAATTATATATAATGACAAGCACGTATATTGAAATTTAAATAAGTTTTTTAGAATATTTAAATTTGCGCATTTAACTGCTTAAATTGCAAATATGAACAACATTAGGACGGACACTCGGCGCCAAGTGCGTGCAACTATGTTACGTACCGCTGAGCCACTTGGGGAACGTCGTAACGTTAGGAGAATTGAAATGAACTGAACTGAATATGAACAACATTTTGATTTGGGGCAATTGTTATTAGTTTCATCAAACTAAAAAATAAATTTACACCTTATTTTGAACTTCGAACCAGATACGTGCTTGTCATTAGGCCTATATATATATGAATATAGTAGTTTGAAATCTGTTAAACATGTCACTGATAATATCTGTTTTTGCACTAAAGGTAAAGAAAATTGTTGCTGTTGTTTCGGTTCCAAAATCTATTTTCAAACTTTTTTTGTCCAATTCTCATAACGATGTTCCCCAGGAGGTTCAGCGTAAGGCATCCATGGTTTCACACTCCTGATGCCGAGAATGTGTCTCCGTCCCCTCTCCAGTTCTGTTCTGTTCTGTTTCAATTCTCGTAAGAGGAGACGGTTGCACTTTTTGATTCTGTTCTATTTCAATTCTAGTACTTTTTTTATTTTTAAACTTTTTGTAAATTTAATTCAAATTTAGCATAAAATCTAAACTTGTGGGTGGACATTCACATTAAATTAACCAGCCTATGAATAAAGGTTAAAGTAACCAAAATGTAAGATAATCGTGTACTCTTAAAAAATAATTGTTACTCATTTCAAAATTCATTTAAAAAATCAAAATCATTTATGACATCACAGAATATTGCATTGTGGTTAAAATACTTTAAAAAAGAAATGGAGGCAACTTATATAGGAAACAGAGCCTTTGTGTTATTTAAATCGACATAACTTTTGAATGGATAGGATTTTTTTATGCATATACAGCTACTAACAAAAAAAATCTCTATCTCTCTCTCTCTCTCTCTCTCTCTCTCTCTCTCTCTCTCTCTCTCAAAGACATTTGCAATAGGCATGTAAATGATATAATGATATATCTATTAAGAAAATGTACTTCAGTACTGAAATATCATATTAGGTAAGTCGGTGGGGACGTAAACCCAGTTAGGCTAATTTTTCAACCAAGCCGTGCATTTATTTACAAATGACTGTATAGTTGTCGCATTTTTAATATCTATAGGGATACTGTTCCAGATAAGTGTACCAGACTACGACAAACGTTAGGCATATTTGAGCCGCGACATGACAAAATCAACAATGTGGCTGTGCGCCCTGCGCGGACTCAGATCAGCCTGGGCATCCGCCCAGTTTGATAAGACCCTTCGTTAAGTGCTCAAAGGGTAGCTTATGGTCTAAGCTACCTCCGTGCGGACAGCGAAGACTCTGATCAGACTGGGTGGATGCCCAGGCTGATCTGAGTCTGTGCTGGGCGCACAACCACATTGTTGGTTTTGTCGTGTCGCGTCTCAATTTTGGGATTATGCATAAGGTAGCGACATTTCGAAATCTCGTTACATTTCAAATGTAATCTTATCTAGATGACTCGAGGCAACAAGCCAATGTTTATTACGCTGATGTTGAAATCATTTTTACACCCGCTGTGAGCAGTCTACTGCTTGAAACGTGAGACCTCGTGACACCTGACACAAGGGGTGTCTGAAGCATTCAATGACAATTTATCCCATATCCAGCTGACATGCATCGTTGAGACAGTATTGCGCTGGCAAGCGCTAGTATGCCTTTATCGTGGCACCTTACAAGCTCACCGCCGGCCGACCCAGGATTTATTTCAGTAGTCATATGTTAATTTAAGCGGCAATACATCAGATCATCCAAAAACGGAGCATTCAGACCCCTTCCAGACCAGTAGGAAAAAATATAACTGGCTCACTGACTCACTGGCTCAGCAGGCAGGACGGCCTATTCTGGTTCGACCAGGCCCGGATCCAGACCACCACATACTGGTGGGGCTCTGGATAATAAGTGGGGCTTGTAGGTGCCGAATTGTATGTGTGTGTGTGTGTGGGGGGGGACGGTGGCAGGGGGGGGGGGGCTTGAAAATATATCAAATAAAAAGGGATCAATTTTGATGAGAATTTTTGAAAATGTCCTTTCTGCCTTGAAATATATGTTGTGATATCTCATTAGAATCGCCTCGCCGAGGCGATTCTAATGAGATATCGTAACATATATTTTGATCTAACCAGGCCCAGGTGGCGGGGCTGAAGCCCCAAAGCCCACCCCCTGGATCCGGGGCTGTTCGACCTTGCCTCTATATAACACCTTTTAGCAAATGCTTTTGCGAGGAAACTGTCAGAGAGTAGCTTTTCCCCCCTAGTAGATTTTCCCCCCGGAAAAATGACTATGATTTTTCCATAGTAGACTTTCCCACCGGAAAAATGGCTATATAGTAGAATTTCCCCCCGGAAATATGACTATATAGCCAATTTTCCCCGGGGAAAATCTACTATACGTGTTTTTGCATAGCCGTTTTTCCCCTCTATAGTGGATTTTCCCCCTGGTAACATGATTGAAGGAAAACACGCTACCTAGTGGAATTTGCTCCTTCTCCGACTATAATAGTCAGGTTCATAACTGAAACAGAAAGGGTATCTGTCCGTAAAATATCGATGGATACTAGATAATAGACACATGCATGTGTCCACCAGTCTTATTATCGTTTTGAGGAAAACGGGTAGGCATTTTGCTTTTCCATGTTAGCCAAAAACGGATCCGAGTGTACGTGGTTTTGTGCATAAATTTGTATCATTTTGTGTTGATACAAGCGTTCATCTGTGCATGCGCACAGCGGAGTGCCTGGACTAGTGTTCGTCTTCCATGCAGGAGTCGTGGGCTCGACTCCCATTGGGAAACACGTCCGATGATGATTTTCAATGTAATAAACCCCCTACTAAATCAAACATGACTAGACAAAGCACCCGTTCGTACATCTTCCTGTAAGCTTGCATGCGTATGTGTCTGCGATGGGAAGAAATCGCAGCCTGTTCGTTCCTTTCATTAGTAATTATTGATTATTATAAAAATATGGTTTCTAAATTTGCATATTTGCATAATTTTTTTAATTAATCACGTTAATTACCTCCCTTGAAGTACTGATACATTTCTTATGCGATTAATTCCGTAAAATGTCTCTGTTCCATTCCGTTCCGTTTCGTTCCGTTCCGCAAAATACCAATAGTCATACCAAATTCACTAATAGCCAATTTCCCGGTGGGGGAAAAAGGACTATGGGGGGAAAAGTTGCTCTATGAGGTCCGGACAATTCACTATATAGCCGTCCTTCCCATAGCCATTTTTCCGGGGGGAAAGGGGGAAAAACCACTCTCTGACAGAAACCACCTTCCGTGCTTTTTCTACTAAGTACGGCTCCATTGTATGATTCATTGCTGACACACCACGCCATTTCCTGTGGAACGGGGCTTATGGGCGATGGCGGCCTAGCAACATATTGGGTATGCAGCTAAACCCGTCTTGTCTGGATTAAGTGCACCTGTGACTCCATTCACCTTTTCGAAACCACGCCTTCTGTAAACAGGTATACATCACTCCATTAACCGTAAGGTAAAATCACGGACCTTTTTGTTGGACAGTAGTAGTAGTATTTCAATTCTCATATCGACGTTCCCCCGCACCTCAGCGGAACGGATCCATAGCCGCAGTAACGGGGCGCCGATCGTCCGTCCATTGTGGAAAATTGAACACCTATGATTTTGTTTGTGGGACTATGTCACGTGCTAAGTTGTCGTTTCATTAGCCAGTTATACACTATCAGGTTACTTTTGAGTGGCATTCTGGGTGTGGCTTGATAAGGCGCATGTACTTAGCATGTGCTGCATGGGTATCGCAAGTATGTCGCCATGACCATCAGTAGCTGCAACGGGGAAAAAGTACACCGAAAAATGTATTCCTAGCCCGGATGTGTGCATCATGCTTCTGGTAGTGGACCAGACGGTGACAAAGGTGCACCTGCGCACGTCCGCAACCGGAATACAGTTGTGTTTTTATGCATGTATTCCGGGTACTTGAGCGTATATATAATTCTAATTACGCAATTGCTAGGATACATCTACCAAACATATATCTGAGCCAATCTTTGTTGTGCAAAAAAAGTTATCATCCAGAACGTATCCTAGAAAATGTAATATGTCCAACCACGGTAAAAGGCATATTGTGGCATTAAGTGCAAACCTGGAACAAAAGTGTTTTCTGTAGTGCTTATAAACATTGCAAAGATATGACAACACGAAGGCTCCGAATGGTCATATAAAACCTTCATGTTGCCGTATCTTTTATTCGTGGGTGCGCAGGCTGATATGAGTCTCGGTTATGCGCCCACGCGATAAGGCACAATTTTTCAAATTTTTGGGGCTCGTATGCATATTCTTTCACAATAAATGAACAAAAAAGGTATAGTCCCGATTGTACCCATTTATGTCGAAACGAAATAAAAAAGCAATTAAACCCTGTCAAGTGTTACAAGTACAGAGATGAGCAGATTACTTATATTCAAACTGTTTGAAGAAACGAGGAAGCTATATGCACAGTCTAATAAGAGTCTTCATTGTTCGCCATACAGATTCCCGCGGTAACATAAATTGCCCATGCAAACAAGGAAAATTCTGCTCACCCTGTAAAAAAATCCGTAGATTTTACGGTAAAATAACTGGCAACCAGCTGCATATTATTACGGGCGCCGGTAACCATTTTCAGAAATCATCATGCGTTTTAGGTCATCTAGCCTTTCAACGCTATAAAGATACTTTTTGGGTGCGGTCAGTTAACATAACCATGCATATCCTGATTTCCTACAGGTAGACGCCTTTAACAAAAAAGGGAAAAAAATGGAAATAAAATAAAAATAACAATAGAAAAAAAAAGAAAAAAAAAAAAGAAAGAACTACAGCCAGGTGCCAGGTATTTTACTGTAAAAATCTACAGAAATTTTTTACAGTGCAACATTGCGCAAACAGTGGAGGAATTGGAGACGCGTCACGCAACAATTAAGGTTGCTTAACATATATTTCAGAGCAGTCACGACTCAAACTAGTCTGTGATTCCAAACATTCTACATATAGCTTTCATTTTGTATCTGTAGATTCATTAGGGCCCATTTGGTGTGCGAACAGCAAAGGCTCTGATCAGACTGCGCGGATGCGCAGGCTGGTTTGAGCCTTTGCTGTTCGGATATACGTTAAGCATCATTTTGAGTGTCGCAGCTCATAAAATGACCTTCTGTCAATGAACGAACACCAGCAAGCAATTCTAATGGTTAAAATCAATCGCACCAAAAACTCACAAATTGTATCGTGTCATTGCGGTATACTTGCTACATGAAACGAAATTCGTCTTTTCTTTCATATAATTGGGATGTAATTGTCAGCTGAATGACACTCAGGCACATATAAAAGGTGTGTATACCCGTTAAATGAAAATTTATAGCGATCTGAAGATGTATCACTGTATACATCACTGACGTTCTCACATTATTATATTCAATTACTGAATGACGATTGCCCATATCTGTCTGTGTAATAAAAAAGACACAAGAAAAACAAGATGTATACCTCGATCTTTGTTATCAAGTTCACAAGTTTACAAGTTTATTCATTTCTCTCAGTACATGTGTAACATGTAATATGAGGTCAAAATATAGTAAATAAAATTAACTAATGATGTATACCTCTTTGTTATCTTGAAAACATCTTGAAAACAGAGGAACAGAGGGGATGCATGGAGGTTTTGAGTTGGACATACCAATGCAAAGAGTGAAAATCTAGATAATGAGCCGTCTCATCAGGATTTTCATTCTTTGCCCAGTTAATTTTGTTTCAGTTAAAAACAACTGTAGTGACATATAAAGGAAACAATGTCGCTGTCCGAATTTACCCGCTGTCCGAAGTTACCCGACTCCCCCTTAACTGTCAGTACTGGATCACAGAAAAGCAAGGACCGGCTGTGTTTGCAGCAGTGGCGGGATAGGGACTGTTTGAATTTTACCAGTATACAATGTATTTGTATATAGTTACCAAAGCAGTTATTTTCTTGTTACAATTTCAAATGACAAAGAACGCATAACCAGAGAAGTTGAAAACATACTTGAATTAAGTCAGGACTATAGTATTTGATTTAAGATAATCCAATACAATTATTTGATATTAAATTATGAAGCAGTAAGTTTCTTCTTCGTTGATGTTGCTCAATTAAACATTATTTACAGTAGCTGACATACCAAATCACTTATTATATGCTATAACATTATTGTCAAACGGAATACAGATTTACATATTTCGTTTGACTTTCTTCTGGATCCTTTTATTCTTCTGTATATGTCTTGTTATGTGCATTGTACTTATATTGTCAGTTTATACAAATAAAATAATGTTTATACTAAGCAGTAAGAAACATTACAGACAAAAATCAGAACCAGACGAAACAAGGAAAATGAACGGTTTTCTGCTATCTGTTTTGTTTTGTTTTGTTTTGTAATTTAAAATATAAAATAGGTACAAATAAACGTTGCTGCTGTTTTTAATTAGGGTAGCTAGATGAACACCTGGGGCCGTATTCATAAAGCCACTTCAGTCGTTGCTATGCGGTTGCTAAGGCTAAATATCTATAAAGGAGATTCCCTACAACTATGAAATTTGCTCTGGAGGAACAGTCTTACAAAGACTGTTCCTCCAGAGCAAATTTCATAGTTGTAGGGAATCTCCTTCAAAGAAATTTAGCCTTAGCAACAGCATGGCAACCACTTAAGTCGTTTTATGAATACGGCCCCAGCTACTCACTTGGTTTACCGTACGTGTCTTTCATGAGCTTGTGTCTTTTTTGTGTGTGTTTTTCCGTTTTAGTTTTAAGAGTGGGATATGGAATTCGATTGTATTAATGTGGTCCTTCCTGATTCTACATGTACATCTAGCTAAATAGTTGAAGACATGCAGAAATAGACTTCTTAAGACTTTTAAGACATTTCCTAGCCACACAGCGCCAAACTGGTGTCGCATCAACGTCGTGCGACGTCATTTGGAAGACGGTAGTTGTTCTAATTTATCGGAGCATGACCCATCGGAAAAGCGGACGAGCATGAGTCGTATGATCGAATCAAATGTACACAGGTGCTTCAAAATCAAAAGGGAAGTAACTGCATCTTGTTTGTAGAATATACTAAGTCGTGATTATCGGCTACTGGCTCAACTCGTACAACCTGAATCCCCTTCAAACACACTGTGAAATATTGTACTGCCGTGTCAGTTTCTTTTTTTTTTTTTTTTTTTCGTCCATGGTTTTGTGGCTTGTTATAGTCGTTCTGTTAACCCATTCCATTGATAACCCTTTAGGGGTATCTTGGCAAACAGTTTGGATCCAGATCAGACCACACAAACTTTTGGCCTGATCTGAGGTCCAAACTGTTTACTGCCTAGACATCATTTCTACAAATGTTAGGCCAATATTGTCAAAATATTCTTGATTTTTGATGCAGACGACAATTTCAGCAGACGACAAAAAATACCCTGAATGCAATGGGTTATTATTTTCATCGTCTGCTGTGTCTGAATATAGAAAAAGTCGCCATCTACAGCTGCCCAGTTATAGCAATGAATGGGCCAACTGCTGGAGTTGGCCAGACCGCGCGAAATATCTCAAAACGCAACGTCTGTGGATTTTTTCCGCCTCCGTCTGTGGAAATATCACATATGGCTGTAAGACCCGAGAGGGCTGTAAGAGTTATCTTTAGTTCCAAATATAACAACCAACTGCATTTCCTTCGCAGTTGGAAACGCGATTAGAAAATTTAAAAAAAGGCAATTATCAGAAATCAATACAATAAAAGCCCAAATCCCGCCATCGAACCCAAAAGGAAACGAAGCAAAATTGAAAAAAGTCCACAAAAGACGGGCCAGGTAAATGGTGGAATGAGCAGCTTTTCCCCAAACAGGCGGTCATTCAGCTACGCTAATTAAAAGCAGAAGCAAATCGACTTTTACCTATTTTTTTTCTTTTTCAAGTAACAAAACGAAAAAACAAACAAAAAAAAACACAGAAAACAGAATGGGCAGCAGTTCAGACCACACACTACACACAGACCATAGACAAGCGGACATAACAGCATATAATTAAGGAACTACAGCAGAAGTACCGCCTTGGAACAGTCAGTAAAAGATTACTGAGGGTGGGGGTGGCTTGAATCCAAACCCTCGCCATCTGCTTCTGCGGTGGTTCGAAACGTTTAGTTAGCTGCTTGGTCCGCATGGAGGTGTCCTAACCCATCAATGAAACATCACAGGAAACAAACATGATTAAAACTACTTCTTCTACGGCGTCGTGAAAATGTGGGGGTGTGACTTTTTTATGGAAAATAAACAGCGCTCGAATTTACTGTCGCATTTGTTTTGCTCTCCGTCAAGGTATTGACATAAACTTTATACCAAAGTGCGTGCCGTCAAAACGCCTTTAAAAAATTATTATCACTTGAATCAAATATTTTCGCATTACGTGTTGCTTTACGCAAACATGGCATTTCATTTGCTATTGAATATTGGTTGTATTCACACAAAAGAAACGTTTTCGAAAAATATATGTGAAACTTTGATATCTTTTTTGTTATTTCATAAAATATGATAACAGGTAGTTTTCGAAATAATAAATACAAAGGTTTAACCGTGAAAATATTTTACAAAGTAGATTTGTTGAGCTAAACCCCGTGCGCTGATTAGGCGTTGCTTTGGTTTAAACATATTTTATTTCCGAAATTGCACACTACAAAATACACGTACAAGCAAGACAGTTACACTAAATAATAGGATCAGAACGAAAGCTGCTAGCTTATATGGCTCTTCTCCTGAACATGAATGAACTGTGCACTATCAGGCAGAAGATAAAACGGTCTGTGCAAAATGAATACACTTCTTTGGTCATGAACTACTTATATTATAGCAAAAACATGTATTTACAAGAGAAACATAAGAGAGAAAATCTTTAGAAGTCGGTTGCTTTCAGTGTCAATGGGAGCGTTTTCCGACATACCTTTGGTTTCCAGTATAACAGTTATGATGCGTTGTAGAGACTGAATAGTTATCTTGTTCCGTCTTCCAGGGAGAATGGTTTAAACACGTCAGAGGGGTAGGTTTTTTTGCCATGCTATTTCTTTCACGTTACGTGACGCCTCGTTAATTGAACCCTTAATCCACGACGTAACATACTTCGGAAGAAACATCTGCACAAAAAATAAACCCCTGACGTGTTCGAACCGTTCTCGTTTTTCACCTCGCTAGATTCTTTAGAACAAATTGTCAGTGTTATATCGGAAATAAAAGACAGGTCGGAGCCCGTTCTTAGTGCCCTATTAATATGACCTTAAAAGAAGCGACCTTATCTGAATAGGGTGTATAGTTTAAAAAATCTTCTTTGAAAAATAACGACGCGGTGAAATCTTAATATCCTTTTATCAATTTTCTAAGCACATTTCATTTAAACATATCAAAATTTGAGATTTGATTTTTTCGGAGATGTTTCTCTCTCTCTCTCTCTCTCTCTCTCTCTCTCTCTCTCTCTCTCTTTCTTTCATTTTCTATGTAGCAAAAAGGCAAATTTCAGCGGCAAATGAAAAGTAATAATTGAATCACTTCATAGTAATGCGTAAAGATTGGGTAGAAACTATATAGCTTAGCTTTACAGACTTTGCATTTTATAATAATGTCCGTTTATAACGGCGTCTGAGCGCTTTTAGTTTGAATAAAAAAAGTCAAACCATCGCAATTCACTACGTTACTGAAATAGAAAACATTTGTTTCGTGCTCAAAAAGAAGTCATATAGTGATTTCTAAAAGACTTAACTTATTGGTGATATATTGTTTGATCAGATAACTGCTTTATTTTTATTATTATCATTTTGTCCTATTCCACCTCTAGGCGTTGTTTAATCGTTGAGTAAAGTAAAGGGGGGCAAAACGCCCCCTTAAGGAAACTTTTTTGCCATAATTTCAGAAGCTGCCTGATCTAATTCGGACTTAGTTTTTCTGTTAAAAGAAACAAAATTGCCCGTAAATATGGCACTTTAATCTGGAAATATGGTAGGATTTTAACATAATTACAGAATTTGTATTTCTAGATATTCTGGGCGTTTTGCCCCAATAGTAACGCCTTTTTAAGTGGGGCAAAACGCCCATGGGTATTTCTTATCTTGTTTCGAGATTTGATTGTTTGTTTTTCGACAATATACTGATTCCTTTGCCCGAAAAGAATATTCCACTTAGATCAAATATTTTATTTGATACTTATAAAAACGTTTCTTCAAGGTGGGCGTTTTTGGCCCTGCCCCCCACCCCCTTCATTATTGTACATCTTTCATCATGTAACGCGATTCGTCCAGCTTCAGGGCCCAATCTTTGATTCTTAGTACCATGCAATGTCACCATGCATTGTTCGCCAACAGTGCTGTAGTGTTTGCAAAAGAACATCGATTCATGATTCATCAGAGATGCCGGAGTGTAGGCGTTTTGCCCCATATGGGTAATATTTCCTAGTCTATAAATAATTTTTTTAACAAATGGACATAATAATATTTCGCGACAGAGTAAGCCTCGCTTAGACTTTGTCTTGCAAACAGACAGTCGCAAAGTTTTAAGTTCTCTCAGCAAGATGAACTGCAAGAAAATATTCAGTCATCCAGATTTACAGAAAACAGACAGACAGACAGACAGACAAATGGTTTATTAAAGTCTCATTTTCATACATTTAAGACATTTTTAAAACAACATACTATAAACATTTTAAGAATAAAATGTATGAAACCACTCACATTGAGTTATAAGAGACTAGTTTAAAATGGAAAACTGCACAAAATGTTTAAATTCATGATAAAATGCTACAAGTAGATGCGCTTCTTTAAAGTGTCTATTTATAAGAAGTCATACGGTCTGGCATATTTGTTTCAATAACACTTTACTCCAAAAACCATACGGATATTGATATAAAAGGTATGGGCGTTTCGCCCCGCATGGGCGTTTTGCCCCACCTTTCCCTTGACTTTTTGATATATTCTGTTTATATTTTAGCTGTTCTTTCCTGTCATATAAAACCGTATAATCCGAAGCTCCAGGGACTTCAGCAGAGTGCAGATGCAACGTTGCGGCATTATGATCATGCTTTATGTCCAAAGATTCCTTGAAATATTTGACTGCTCTATCAATTGCGCCTTCTTCTTTGTGTATCCAGCCGAGAAGATTTAAAGCGGTTTCTCTGTGGCTTATTGTTACATTCCTGATAAGATTGTCCATGTCCTTTATGTCGCCTGCTGCTTCTGAAAACAATCCGAGTTTTCTGTGGTTCAGGTATTTTAAGAAACTTATTAAAACGTTGCCATCGACGACTGCCCAGTCATACCAATAACAAAGACTATTTCTTGAGCGTGGATCTGACCCTGCCGATCGTAACATCTCTAAACACAAGGCTTTAGGAGTAATGTCCGTCTCTGTCGGTAAAAATATCACGCATGGTTGTAGGAACCGATTAAAGAGTTCCTCTGTAGTGATATCTTGAACGCCAAAAATCGCATCTATTAGTGTAGTTTCTTCGTGAGAAGTCGTCTTGAAAGGCTCACATCCACAAATGGAAAGGCGCATAGACCTTTTCATGGCCATGAGGATTGTAAGAGAATCAGTATAACAGCCAATCGTATGAAGAAACGTTGCTTGCTTAAGCCATGAAGAAAATGTGTCCGATTTAGCGCTAATGCTCCGCCAGTTTTGTAACAACGGATACTTTCGTAAGATAGCTTTTGGGGTTCTTTGTTTTTCAGCAATCGCAATAAAGCTGGACATGATGCTTAAATCAATGTGTGGTAACACAAGTGATATGACTCTCTTGGATTCCTTCTCCGAATGATCTGTTACCCGAGCAGTAGACTGAAGAGTCTGCCTGGCTAAGACAAGTTTTGTGAGGCAAGTTTCTACGCATCTAACGAAATTTTGTTTCAGAATTATATTCCGAAATTTCAGAGTGTTTATCACATTATCGTAAAGTAAGTTCAGCATACCAATTTGTCTGTAATAGTTTGCTTCAAGACAGCATACGTACCTACCACAAGAAACTACTTGTAACCGTTGTCCAAGATCATCTGAAGGAATCCTCAACAAGTAATGACACTCATCTGACAGTATTTTCTGCAATACATCTTGTAGATTTAATCGAATCGCACCATGAACTCGCCTGTCCAATAAATTCTGCCCTCTTATGAAATAGTTCGGAAAAACTCCAGACTCAAGCCACAAACAAATCATCCGTACAGACGAAGCAAAACACACAATCAAGTTATCTCGAGACCAGAAATTATCCGGTGTATTTTCTATCATATACAACATGCATGTTTTACAGTGATAGGAACTTAGAGACTTTTGTCTTAACGAGTAAGAGCTGGTGTAATTCTTTATAAGTTTTAGCAAGATGAAACACTTCAGTTGTACAGCATTAAAATTTGACACGAGTATTCTCTCTTGGTGAGCAAATGATATCCCCCACTCTATCAGCTGTTCTTTGCTGTTCGGATGTCCCACTGGAACATATAGGCAGCCCAGAGCTTTACATTTGTCGATCACGGAAGCCGATGGCCAGTTGTATAACCTTTGCCGAGTAAGCCATTCAGCTTCATTCTGCGGCCAGCTGCAGCACTTAAGCGCCGCTACCATATCAACTGACTCCCGTGTTAATGTTAGAGCTGGCCCGTTTATCTCGTCAAAATATTCCTTTTGCAACTGTAAGACATACACTAACCTTTTATGGTCGTCAGTAAACAAAGAGAAAAACCAGAATCGCGTCGTCTTATACAGTTCCGCAATTATCTCTACAGAATCAGTAACAAACACTGGGTTACCGTCTGAAACAACCTGTAACTTAACATATCCGGGTGGGGTTAAATCATCTTGTACTGACAGCAGACTGACACCCTGGCGTCCTTCAGTGATCTCACTTATTACTTGTGGGCTGTGATGAACAAAAACATTATCAATGTCAGATTTCATTCCAAGCGTTGTCGCACCTTCGTAACTACTCCCAAATATATAGACCGATTTCTTTGGCTGGTTATGGAGGGTAGCTAATATTTCTCGTGTGGAACTTCTCTCCTGTATTCGCCTCCGCATATCAACAGAGGCTCCTATGTCTTCTAAGACATCAAAAACTCTGAGGGATAGATGCGTTCCGTATACATCTGAAATTAAGGTTTAATATACGACAACATTAGTTTATCCACACTTAGGCACACTAAGCAATCGGAACACCGCTCGGCCAATTCCATGATTCACGGAATTTGCAGAGGGGTGTTCCGATTGGCAAAGAACGTTGAAACATGTCATATCAATCTCGCTGGGTACATAAAGTACACAGAGGAAACACGGCGTGGAGTCAGTAACCAGTGTTGAAAACACCACCAAATATGGAGTTTTTTATCGATGACTGGGGTATTCATATCAGCATGTGTGGTATGTCAGTAAGAGTGCGGTTTCATGCCATAACATACGCTTTCTGGAGCAATTATGAGATAGTTCCATCATTATCTGAAATGATCCTATCTATAGACCTCTGGAGAGAGACAGAGAGAGAGAGAGAGAGAGAGAGAGAGTATCAGTTGAAACTGCACTTGATCGCTTTAAATGTAAAAAATACTGAACGTTTACCTGCTGCTTCCCAAAATGATGATAACAATAATGATAATAATGGTAGTAACAATAAGTAAATGTACACTTTTACTAGCAAGTGGATGTCGTGTTAAATTACCCATATCTGAGAGTTAACTCCTGTCGAATGATTTTTAAATTAACTTCAGTGATTTTTACGCATGTTAAATATTGGGCACGATAGTTTGAGTTCATCACTAAAAATATTTCATTTTATTCATATACGTGTGATTTTCGTATTTTAATAATCATATATGCCACCTACGCAAAAAAGCAGCTATGTGAAAAATGCAAAATTATATATTGTGCAAGAATCATTAACTTACCACAAGTAACTACCCTTCCCAATTCTTGCTCTGGAGTATATTGTGGTGGAGGGGTGTGTTGGTGGAGGGGAAATCATATGAAATTTAACACATTGACAGAGAACAATTAAAGGAAGTGATGTTCTTGTTTGGAGCATAAATCTTAAACTATGCAAAACACATAACTCTATTTCAGTATTATAGTTTAACAAAATTATTATGGATATACTTTCCTTTCCGATATTTGCATTAAAATGCATGACCCATGCATATCTCTGAAAGTATTGGGAGATGGGGACGGAATTCAAGTGGAGCGTATCACCAAATGATTAAGGGGAATTAACAGAAACTTGATAATTCAATGAAAGTTATGAGAGGAAAAACAGACTGCAACCATCACAACCCTAAATTCAGAGTTATTTCCCTTCCATTTTTTGCAGTATGGAATATTTTCTGGCAGAAACATTTAAGAAACAGTTCCCTTCATTTTACTCCGTATCATAGAGTTAGTTTGAAATCACACCCTTTCATGACAATGAGTTGATCAGCTCCTCCACATTGTATACATACCATTCACTATTACACGAAACACAGTAAAACTGACGGAGCCTCCCCCGATAAGCGGTTATCACTATAACTACTTTGTATAAATTCATAACTCTTGCAAAAAAAGATTGTCCAAAAATAAATAATAATAATGATCCGTATAATTATATATCTTTTTTTTCTTTTATAAGATTTTTCTCTTTTCAATAACAGCCTGCTGATACTGAAAGTAAAAGTCGACCATGTACATACTACATGTTCACTACCGGATATTTAAAAAATTCTGTTTCATATTATCATTTAGACTTTATGATAATCAAAGCAAAAACAGAAGATCTTTCGCTTGCCTATCTTTATTGAAATCTTGAGGGAACAAAGTACGGTTACCCGTTATGCGATACGGCGATATTGACAGATGCCACCAACCCAACGGGCACACGACGTCGAAATGACGTTGCACTGACGCTTCGACGTCATTACGACATCATTTCAGAGTGTACTGTTTGCGAACTGCTGGATTTCAAACTGTCCATCTTTTCGGAGAACATCCTTAACTGGCGGTGTCAAATTCTACTCCACAAAGTTTAATGAAAACATGATCACCTGCCGTATGTGTGGAACTTGATATCATGCATGCTCAGCATTTGATGAATTTGATACTTTGTAAACTACACCCACATAATCTCATAATCTTCACATACCCAAAATATGGCTGCAGCAACTATGTGGACGATTTTGGCCGCATTTTTGTCTTTAGAGTTCTATAAGGTAAGCATTTTGTTAAACTACAGTCGTCGCCACTGTACGAAGGGCTCATACATTGCATTAACACACCATAAGATCTATGCCAGGCTAACAATACTAATCATCACCATAAAAAGAAGAGCTTCTTGATAATTAAGTGAATGGAGGTGAAAACTTTCACCTGAACGCTTTTAATGTAGGCAGAAGAAACTCTACAAGGATACCCTAAGACCTCCCTTAAGAACCTCAGCTTACCATTAGAATCATGGGAACAGAATGCAAAAGAATGTACAAAACAGCGTTATCTCATCAGAAAAGGGACAGAAGATGAACGAAAATATAAAGGGTGGAAAAAGTAAACCTCACGTATTACCAGCAGAGCTTCTCTCGCTCTGTTTATAACAGAAAATTTAGAGCAAAGATTGGCACTAACAATGCTAGTGTTTTGGTGTGTTCTAGGATGACTGATTGGTCAATGTCAGAATAACAGACGAACAACAGAGGATGTACTTTTAGAAACAAGGGTTTTACATCAGCCATTTGCGAGCAGAAGCAATGTATTATACACCTTAGGCAACCTTAGAGCTTCTTTCGTAAGTTTCAACTGTTTGGGACATTTTCTCCCTAGAAAATGGTATACGATGATACCTGAAATACGGGTATAGGTCTGGAACTTCAGTTCCAAAAGAACTACTTCCAACAGGATAATATCTCTAGTACATGGTATAGCAATCAACATAGGTTTAGCAAGACAAATCGTACACGCTCTAGGAATTAAGTTCTATATATTATAAATCTAAGTTAGACGCTGGAGCAAAGAATGCTCAAGAATATAAATTGAAGCAAATTCCGCGGAACAACATGTAGCCATGAAAATTATTTTTTGCTATAACAAGCCAGTGAGAAAATGTTTGCTTGGTCGCCATATTGGAATACCATAGCGATTCGGACACTCGCGAACGTTCGCATTAGAAAATAAGCGTTCAGTCTGTTGCTCATCAAGCGTTCACGCTGTTGAACAAGTGCACGTCTACTTTTCCAGAAGTACGTGACAATATCCCAACAGCTGTGATTGCATTTGGACGTACCTTGGAATGTGTGTATGTTTGGCATGACTTTCCGATAGTTATTAGATGCGGAGACAAGAGGTGTTGTGTGCGTGCGTATGTGGTGGGATGGAAAAGCGGGGATAATAAAGTTGTTTGATGAAATGTATTCGACTCATTATCCAGTTTTGCTTTTTTTTTGCTAAATTTTATGTTACATTAGGAAGATTTTAATAATTCCTTGATTTTGCTATATTTAACCTATATGAAAACAAAATCAAGAAATGGTTATTTACTAATGACAAAAAAAAACTTCTAGTGAAAAGCAACTTGTAACGTTATATACCAAAATCAGGTTATGAAAATTCACTGTTCTGGTCCAAATGTCAACATTCATTAGCCACACATTTAAATAGTTGTTTACGGTCTATGAAAAGTGATATACGAACTGTATCATGAAACAATTTTCTCATTTTCCATGAATTACTTTCGTAGTATCTGTTACAAGCTCGACCAGGGATACTTCATTAGGCTATCAGATTTACGGTCGACAGTAAATATAGCTCAAAATATGCAGCGTTTTCATAATTCTGTTTATTACTCTACTCGCCTGTACAAGATAATCCACGAGCTTCAGCGAATGTATTATCTCCCGTACGCGTAGTATAACTCTATCGGTATAGACCATAGACCTAGCACATAACAAAATGTTTCACTCTTAAGTTTGCCTTTTCTGGCAAAGTGAAAAGCGTGAAAAGTTATTAGTCCCTTTTGCCCTTGCCACGCTCGCCTGCATGAAACGAACATAAATATTTCGTCACAAGGGGTATTTAATGAGATAAAAAGATGCATGAAGCAGATGCAAAAGGGATAATACGAAGGGCGTTCGAAAAGATTTGCAAATGGCCTCATGACTTTGTTTAGGGACAAGCTGGGTACAACTGCTTTGCATTTACTAAAAGCACTGCATTTTGGCTTTAAGATGATACCAAACACTATACAAAGACACTTTTCCTTATTGAGTTACAACTCATTTTAATAGGTCCCAGTCATACCACTGGGCTAATTTTATATATAAAATCTTTTCAGTGTTACGCATTCAAGTCGAATACCCTTGTAAATACAAAATTAATTTTTGTCATTTGCTTGTCCATCGTTTTCTACAATATTCATAAGAAGTTAGAAGCGTTGCAACTTTTATCGATTTATTCCTTGCAAAGCAATGCGCAGTTCTAATGACGTTACTGAAATTTACGTCAACGTCATTTTTGAAAGCTTGCAGACGCTTCGTTTTTGGTATTAATTTGAATTTATTGACAGGTTTTCATTGACCCATGTAAATGCTCTTGCTGACAAGATTTTGAATGCTAATATACTTGTTTTCATTACAAAATCATCAAATTATGGTAGAAATGGTGAAATTGCCATAACATAAAGTACGGATAAATCGTATTTCCGGGCCAGTAGGGAACCTAATATTAAAAATAATTTCTGCGATATTTACAGGACAACATTGTCTGGGCATTGCCTTTAATGTACAAAGATAAACAAAAATCAAAGACTGCTGATATATAAATTACGGCCTACTAAAGTAAAATTTTGCAGTGTCTTTAGGGTATACCTCTTTAAAAGAAGATAAAAATGCGTCCTTTTTAAAAAAATGCACCGGTTTTTCAGACTTCTCAACGCATATCATAATTTTATGTGTTTCTGCAATCAGAAGTTCTGTGTGTTTGGTGGTTATCGAGAAATTACGTCATTTGCAAAACTTTTCGAACGCCCCTCGTACTTAAGCATATGTAAATCAGTTGCTCACTCAGTCCGGACTGTCAGTGAATTCCGTATAATTTCGATTCCGTTATTGTGTCGTACGAATTTCACAGAGACTTTTGTTACTTTCCATTTCATACAGAGGTGGTTAAGTCAGTTCACTCAATAAGGGGGTTGCTCTTTAGCATACTGTGCATAGGCAATGAGTGCACTGCTCAAAATTATCTTTCTAGTGGCCATTCTGTGACTATGTAAACGAGAAAGGTTAGAAAAGGCTAAATTTGGACCACAAGACCTGAATGCTAAGACTCTGCTAATGAAATATTTGCAATGGCGTCTCAAAACAGATGGTTGCAGAAACGGGAGAGACTGATATGGAGAGGGCCCTTGGATAAATGACATGCAGACAATAAAGGGGTTTCAATGTACAAACACTTGTCGACTGTTATTGTAATAGGGTAGTTGCTAACTAACTTATGTGATATTAATTGGATGCTTGTATTATTTCATGACTTTCTTCGCTCTTCGCCATATTCTTTGCACTTTACCATGTAGTCAAGCTGAGCTGATCATACATAAAGGTATGAAATAACCTAATAAGCACAATGGTCCGTAAAAGATGTAACAGAGCAGAAATAACTGAGCATCTTAGCTCATAGTTGAATTAGAGATAGTCAAATCAGCTTATTTCTAATGCAACTGCTGTGATCATAGCTCTTTATAAATTGTGGTAAGGTGTATCAGTGATCGGGCAGCTTTAGTAGAATAGGCAATCACCCCTAGCGAAAAGTGGACGAGTCGGTTATACATGACAACAGTCTCTAAAAACTGAACACCCTATTCTCCTTCATCGTGAGAAGTACCTGTAATTCCATTACTCGCAATCAAAACGAAGGTTGCTTATTTATTGCGGGTTATCATCCTCAGCGGCGTAACTAGGAGCAATTTAATGATACGCACAATCAATTGTCGTACTCTACTCCTTGAAGAGAAAGGTAGTATTTCAGCCACTTTGGCAGTTGATATTGAAATCTTGTCTGACTTATAAAAAAAAATCAGCATGCAAATATGCAGGTGCGTTTTGAAATTTTGTCAATTTTGACAAAATTTCAATACGCACCTGCGTATTTGCCGTATATGCAGCTACGCCCTTGATCCTCCCTCCCCGCCGAAGGCGAAGGGAGTCATGGAAATGGTACTAATATTACCCTTCGTCAGTCTGCCTGTGTGTCCACTAAATACTTTTGTGGGTAAGTGGATAAGAATCATAATTTTCCATTTGTCATTTTTTGTCAACAGCGTTGTTCCAAAAGTGCAAATGGGTTTTCTTGAAACTTCGAATAATGACAGAGGACATTAAGAAAAAATGCAGTGTCTACCATCCAGTTACTCTGTCTCGCGTACTTTTTGCGTAACTCCAAAAGTATTGAAAAGGGATTGTCTTGAAACTTTGCATATTGATTGAGGACATTGAAGAAAAGTGCATTGTACAATAACCATACCTCTGCCTTGCTTACTTTTGAATATTTTCCCTTTATCAGTTATTTTGTCCAGAGCAGAAGGGAATTGTCTTGAAACTTCGCACGATAACAGAGGGCATTAAGAGGAATTGCAATGTACAAGAAGCATAGCACTGCCTCGCTTACTTTCTAAGTTATCGCCCTTTTCTTATGAAAAAGATCCATGCAGACATGGCCAATCCCCACGCCGATTCGGACTTTTCTGGTAAAAGGTGGCCGTTTTATTTGCCTCCTAGCCAAGAGTTACTGCTTTATTTGTTGGATAGTCTGTCCGTCAGGCAGACTTCTGTCTTGCTAATAAATCGAAAGGCGAGTTATGGTTCTTGTACACTGCACTTCCTTTCAATGTCCTCCAATGTTTTTTTTAAGTTTCAACACAATCCCTTAAATACTTTTGGAATTATACTTCGAACAAAAGTGTTATAGTAAAGGATAATAATTCATAGACTGGTCATAGTAGAGTTATGGTTCGTAGGTAAGACATATCTCCTGAAGTATTCTGTCAATGTGTCAGATCTGTGTCAAAAGTCTCTTTCTTTTATACTTGTTAATGCCAATAATAAGAAATTTGATGTCGCAATGAGCACTAATTGGTTTTCATGTTCCCACTGGATTCTCCACTTTTTTATCGCGTGACGTATCCCATTCAAGATAATGTATTACGTCATTAGAAGAGAAATAGTATCAGTTCCTACAGAAAAAGAAATGATATGGACTTTCGAAACCGCCACACTGACAAGCTATATTTTTCCTATAAAGACGGGAGTTAAGTGCGCTGCATTTCAATCTCATTCTTGCTTGAAATATTTGCCCTATTCGTGTACCAGCATTATGATATCTTGGAGGTTTCTTTATATCGCGAGTTAAGCGATATAAATCGAAATTGATTATCTCACTGTTTTAAACAGTGAAATATCACTTTTTCACGATTTTCACGTTTTGGGACTTTTTTTTCTTCTGATAAATTACCCCATGCAGCGCGATGAAGTGCAGATGTAGAAAAATAAAATTGCATTCACTGAAATGAAATTCGTTGTTACACTGAAAAAAATCCTCTATATAATAAGGTGTTCCTAAAGACACATGTGTTTGGTCAAAACTAAGATGAGCCTATTCTTCCACGTAGACGGAATGAAGACCGCTTTTCGCTTAAAAAGATTCTTCAGGATCCATATAAATTGTAGATATTGTGAATGCGACCAAAAAAGTTCTGATCCGATACTGGTCGGATAATTTGAGTCTTTAATACATGTAGTAAGCTGCAAGGTACAATTTTGATGACCTGAAGCAATATGATACATGTACTTTCCTCTTTTCTAGACTTACGGTGCCTCACATATGGAACAGCAAGAACTGGGTGGCTTGACATTCAGATGTAAAGAAGGTAATAAAAGATTATATTTCTTGCATTGTAGGAATAAATCATATTTTTGTGGATTTTAGTTCTAATTAAGGACTAACGTCACTTAAGTCACACTTTATAAGTAATGGATAAACTCACATGTATTTTAACTTAAGTCCCACCTGTATAAGTAATGGATAAACTCCCATGTATTTTCACTTAAGTCATACCTGTATAAATAAAGGATAAACTCCCATGTATTTTCACTTAAGTCACACCTGTATAAATAAAGGATAAACTCCCATGTATTTTCACTTAAGTCACACCTGAATAAATAAAGGATAAACTCACATGTATTTTAACTTAAGTCACATCTGTATAAATAAAGGATAAACTCACATGTATTTTAACTTAAGTCACACCTGTATAAATAAACTCCCATGTATTTTCACTTAAGTGGCACCTGTTGAAGTAAAGGGTAAACTCGCATGTTTTTTCACTTAAGTCACACCTGTATAAGTAATGGATAAACTCCCATATTTTTACTTTAGTCACACCTGTATAAGTAATGGATAAACTACCATGTATTTTCACTTAAATGACACCTGTTGAAGTAAAGGGTAAACTCGCATGTTTTTTCACTTAAGTCACACCTGTATAAGTAATGAATAAACTCCCATGTATTTTCACTTAAGTCCCACCTGTATAAGTAATGGATAAACTCCCATGTATTTTCACTTAAGTCACACCTGTATAAGTAAAGGGTAAACTCGCATGTATTTGCACTTAAGTCATACCTGTATAAGTAATGGATAAACTCACATGTATTTTCACTTAAGTCACACCTGTAGAAGTAAAGGGTAAACTCGCATGTTTTTTTCACTTAAGTCACACCTGTATAAATAAAGGATAAACTCACATGCATTATCTCTTTTGTCACACCTGTATAAGTAATGGATAAACTCACAAGTATTTTCACTTAAGTCATACCTGTATAAGTAATGGATAAACTCACATGTATTTTCACTTAAGTCACACCTGTAGAAGTAAAGGGTAAACTCGCATGTATTTTCACTTAAGTCACACCTGTATAAGTAAAGGGTAAGCTCGCATGTATTTACTTAAGTCCCACTTGTATAAGTAATGGATAAACTCACATGTTTTTTCACTTAAATCACACCTGTATAAGTAAAGGGTAAACTCGCATGTATTTTCACTTAAGTCCCACCTGTATTAGTAAAGGGTAAACTCGCATGTATTTTCACTTAAGTTACACCTGTATAAGTAATGGATAAACTCCCATGTTTTTTCACTTAAGTCACACCTGTATAAGTAATGGATAAACTCCCATGTATTTCCACTTAAGTCACACCTGTATAAATAAAGGATAAACTCACATGCATTATCTCTTTTGTCACACCTGTATAAGTAATGGATAAACTCACAAGTATTTTCACTTAAGTCACACCTGTATAAGTAATGGATAAACTCCCATGTATTTTCACTTAAGTCACACCTGTATAAGTAATGGATAAACTCACATGTATTTCCACTTAAGTCACACCTGTATAAGTACTGGATAAACTCCCTTGTATTTTTACTTTAGTCACACCTGTATAAGTAATGGATAAACTCCCATGTATTTTCTTTTAAGTGGCACCTGTTGAAGTAAAGGGTAAACTCGCATGTTTTTTCACTTAAGTCACATCTGTATAAGTAAAGGGTAAACTCGCATGTATTTTCACTTACGTCCCACCTGTATAAGTAATGGATAAACTCCCATGTATTTTCACTTAAGTCACACCTGTATAAGTAAAGGGTAAACTCGCATGTATTTTCACTTAAGTCACACCTGTATAAGTAATGGATAAACTCCCATGTATTTTCACTTTAGTCCCACCTGTATAAGTAATGGATAAACTCACATGTATTTTCACTTAAGTCACACCTGTAGAAGTAAAGAGTAAACTCGCATGTTTTTTTCACTTAAGTCACACCTGTATAAATAAAGGATAAACTCCCATGTATTTTCACTTAAGTCACACCTGTATAAGTAAAGGGTAAACTCGCATGTATTTTCACTTAAGTCCCACTTGTATAAGTAATGGATAAACTCGCATGTTGTTCTCACTTAAATCACACCTGTATAAGTAAAGGGTAAACTCGCATGTATTTTCACTTAAGTCCCACCTGTATTAGTAAAGGGTAAACTCGCATGTATTTTCACTTAAGTCACACCTGTATAAGTAATGGATAAACTCCCATTTTTTTTCACTTAAGTCACACCTGTATAAATAAAGGATAAACTCCCATGTATTTTCACTTAAGTCACACCTGTATAAATAAAGGATAAACTCACATGCATTTTAACTTAAGTCACACCTGTATAAGTAATGGATAAACTCACAAGTATTTTCACTTACGTCACATCTGTATAAGTAATGGATAAACTCCCATGTATTTTCACTTAAGTCACACCTGTATAAGTAATGGATAAACTCCCTTGTATTTTTACTTTAGTCACACCTGTATAAGTAATGGATAAACTCCCATGTATTTTCTCTTAAGTGGCACCTGTTGAAGTAAAGGGTTAACTCGCATGTTATTTTCACTTTAGTCCCACCTGTATAAGTAATGGATAAACTCCCATGTATTTTCACTTAAGTCACACCTGTATAAGTAATGGATACACTCACATGTATTTTCACTTAAGTCACACCTGTATAAGTAATGGATACACTTACATGTATTTTCACTTAAGTCACACCTGTATAAGTAATGGATAAACTCGCATGTATTTTCATTTAAGTCCCACCTGTATAAGTAATGGATAAACTCCCATCTATTTTCACTTAAGTCACACCTGTATAAGGAAAGGGTAAACTCGTATGTATTTTCACTTAAGTCACACCAGTATAAGTAATCGATAAACTCACATGTATTTTCACTAAGTCACACCTGTATAAGTAATGGATAAACTAACATGTATTTTCACTTAAGTCACACCTGTATAAGTAATGGATAAACTCACATGTATTTTCACTTAAGTCACACCTGTATAAGTAATGGATAAACTCACATGTATTTTCACTTAAGTCACACCTGTATAAGTAATGGATAAACTCACATGTATTTTCACTTAAGTCACACCTGTATAAGGAAAGGGTAAACTCGTATGTATTTTCACTTAAGTCACACCTGTATAAGTAATGGATAAACTCCCATGTATTTTCACTTAAGTCACACCTGTATAAATAAAGGATAAACTCACATGTATTTTCACTTAAGTCACACCTGTATAAGTAATGGATAAACTCACATGTATTTTCACTTAAGTCCCACCTGTATAAGTAATGGATAAACTCACATGTATTTTCACTTAAGTCACACCTGTATAAGTAATGGATAAACTCCCATATATTTTTACTTTAGTAACACCTGTATAAGTAATGGATAAACTCACATGTATTTTCACTTAAGTGGCACCTGTTGAAGTAAAGGGTAAACTCGCATGTTTTTCCACTTAAGTCACACCTGTATAAGTAATGGATAAACTCCCATTTATTTTCACTTTAGTCACACCTGTATAAGTAATGGATAAACTCCCATGTATTTTTACTTAAGTGGCACCTGTTGAAGTAGAGGGTTAACTCGCATGTTATTTTCACTTAAGTCCCACCTGTATAAGTAATGGATAAACTCCCATGTATTTTCACTTAAGTCACACCTGTATAAGTAAAGGGTAAACTCGCATGTATTTTCACTTAAGTCACACCTGTATAAGTAATGGATACACTCACATGTATTTTCACTTAAGTCACACCTGTATAAGTAATGGATACACTTACATGTATTTCACTTAAGTCACACCTGTATAAGTAATGGATAAACTCCCATGTATTTTCACTTAAGTCACACCTGTATAAGGAAAGGGTTAACTCGTATGTATTTTCACTTAAGTCACACCAGTATAAGTAATGGATAAACTCACATGTATTTTCACTAAGTCACACCTGTATAAGTAATGGATAAACTAACATGTATTTTCACTTAAGTCACACCTGTATAAGTAATGGATAAACTCACATGTATTTTCACTTAAGTCACACCTGTATAAGTAATGGATAAACTCACATGTATTTTCACTTAAGTCACACCTGTATAAGTAATGGATAAACTCACATGTATTTTCACTTAAGTCACACCTGTATAAGGAAAGGGTAAACTCGTATGTATTTTCACTTAAGTCACACCTGTATAAGTAATGGATAAACTCCCATGTATTTTCACTTAAGTCACACCTGTATAAATAAAGGATAAACTCACATGTATTTTCACTTAAGTCACACCTGTATAAGTAATGGATAAACTCACATGTATTTTAATTTAAGTCACGCCTGTATAAATAAAGGATAAACTCACATGTATTTTAACTTAAGTCACATCTGTATAAATAAAGGATAAACTCACATGTATTTTCACTTAAGTCACACCTGTATAAGTAATGGATAAACTCCCATATATTTTTACTTTAGTCACACCTGTATAAGTAATGGATAAACTCCCATGTATTTTCACTTAAGTGGCACCTGTTGAAGTAAAGGGTAAACTCGCATGTTTTTCCACTTAAGTCACACCTGTATAAGTAATGGATAAACTCCCATGTGTTTTCACTTTAGTCACACCTGTATAAGTAATGGATAAACTCCCATGTATTTTCACTTAAGTGGCTACTGTTTAAGTAAAGGGTAAACTCGCATGTTTTTTCACTTAAGTCACACCTGTATAAGTAATGGATAAACTCCCATGTATTTTCACTTAAGTGGCACCTGTAGAAGTAATGGATAAACTCACATGTATTTTCACTTAAGTCACACCTGCAGAAGTAAAGGGTAAACTCGCATGTTTTTTTTTTCACTTAAGTCACACCTGTATAAGTAAAGGGTGAACTCCCATGTACTTTTAAAATAATCTCATCTGTATTTTCTCAAATGTATAATAAATTCCTTGTTGTTGGCGTCCCTCCGCCTACGAACATGTAGATCTGACTCTGAAAAGCAAAACGAATAATGCTAATGCATAAAGAGCGTCTGAGGGTGTAATAAAAGCCATAGATTAAAAAAACGATAATCAACTAGTGGATTAGATAATGCAAATTACGTCGTAACGTCCATAAAATCCTTATAGCGAAACCGTTACGTTTTAGTGCAAAATTTGCTAATAAAATGCGATTTTAGTGTTATATTATAAATTGAATCTTGCATTGATGCTCCTGAATTATTGAATTTATTAAACTTGTTGGGGAAAATGATAAGATGCGAGGCTTTTCCCCAGCTCGTTTAATAAATTCAATTATACATGAGCACTCATGTAAGAATCTCTATTTAAAAATGACAGCTCTGTCTTGCTAGTAAAATTCCTCGTTACTGGCGTCTCTGTCCTCGTACGAAAGTATAGATCTTAGTCTGAAAAGCGAAACAACGATGCTAATGCGTAAATAGTTTAAAACTATAGGCTGTGTCTTGTTGGTACAATCCCTTGTTAGTGGCGTCTATCCTCCTACGAAGCTGTAGTTCAATGTCTGGAAGCGGAAAATGCTAATGCGTAAATTGAATATGTCAAAAGAAACAAACAAACACACAAACAAACAAAAACACAGTTGCGTCTCTCTGGTGTTTATCATCATCATCAAGGCTGTCTGTTTCTGAAAACCAGAATCTGAACATAAATTATATATCAAAGAACACTGTCGGCTTGGCTAAAAGAAGGCGTGACATAGATGTTGTCATGCCTACCAAACATGTCATCCTCTGAACCGTTGTCCTGTAGAAAGATCGGTGTGTAAACGCCGGCGGTTCACTCAGAAACTGATTAAAGCTCGAAAAGATTTATGTAAAGCCCATTTAAATGGTAAAGATTTCCTTTAGACCAGTGGCCGTAGTGGCAGTGGGGTTTATAGGTCCACTGTATCTTGGGCACAACGAACGGTGGAGCCCAATCCTTTCCTTTTGCTGCATTATACTTTCCTGATTCGAAAAAGGTACACATTTAGCCTATTGCTGGATTGACTAAGAGAGTCTTCCACTAGCCGCCTGGCCAAACGCGGATTCGAACCCAACCCCTTTTTGCACCAAAACCGAGCGTCTCTAACCACTCGACCACAGCAAGGGCGTAGCTACCTATACGGCAAATACGCAGGTGCGTATTGAAATTTTGTCAAAATTGACAAATTTGAAAACGCACCTGCATATTTGCTTGCTGAAAATTTATAAATTTGACCAGATTTCAAAACCAATTGCCAAAGTGGCTGAAATACTAGCTTTCTCTTCAAGAAGTAGAGAATAAAACATGGTTGTGCGTATAATGAAATTACCTCTAGTTACGCCCCCTGCACAGCACGTCTTTAACTACTTGACCACGACGCTGGCGTTTGCACATCGACAAAATCCACAAAATATCATTTCTCCATATATTCTAACTCAGTCGACTGTAGGACAGGGAAGGATAGGTTAGGGTGGTAGGGTAGAGTAGATAGTCAGCAAAAACACAGACAACGTAAAACGAAGTCCAGTTCTTCTGGCTTCACAAGGACAATCCTACAAATTACAAATGACAGATTTTTACTCAGCACGAACACATTTACAGTAAATGGTTAGGCCTAAGGCCGATACAGGACACATTGAAAGGAAAAAAGATGTTGACAGAAACAGGGGCGGGAAGACAATATTATGGCCTAAAGAGTGGACAGCCCCATAACGGACTTTGCCAGCACAACTAGGGCAGCTGAAAACAGGGCTGGGCGGAAAGAGACTGTTTCAAAATCATCTGTGGTGCCCGAATGACCTTGCAAGGCAATGGGTAAATGTAAAAGGTTTCCCAACGCCTAGATTCCGTAGGGTCAGATGGGCTTAGAGACGCACTGTTTCTTGGGCATAGCATATCAAAGGCAGAGCCCATCTCTCTCCTTTTGCTGCTTTATCCTTCCCCAAGAGCATATTACACTCACAAGATACTTGCATGCCTTCCCTGATTCGAAAAAAGTGCCCATTTACTACTGGGTTGACAGAGACTTTTCCAGTTGCCGGCTAGGCGAACCTGGATTCGAACCCGCGAAAGTCAGCACCATAACCAGCGTTTCTTTCCATTTGACCACGGCACCTACTGGAACAATAAAATAGGTCTGACGCTTCACCGAAATTCGGAATGAACCGGAAGAGAACTGCCTACATTCAGTTTCTTTCAAACAACACATCCTGTATTTCCCGCCAGCTGTCAAAGAACTGAAGAATGTGAAATCAAACCACCAAATCTTAAAATGTAGAGAATATGCTACCCGTTGAGAGCAGGATATCGTAACCTGAGTATATGCTTAAAACTGATTGAACTGTATTTGGGGATGAAGAGAGGATGACAGTCTGAGTCATTTGAAGGTGAAGGATTAAATGGTAAATAGTTGCGAATTCGTACAGGCTGCGGATTCGTACAATGGGGGTTTTAAGGCCTTCACTGCTTTGAGCTTATCATTGTGAAAGATACATTTAAAGTTGCAAGGTCTGCAAATCTGACCCCCTTCAATCCATTAAAATAACGTCACATTCTACCAAGAACATAAATTTCAGCGTGCCAGCCAACTCCTAGTAACTATTTTTCGCGAGCATGTATCAAAAATGATGTTCAAACAATGTTTATTTGTAAAAAAATTTCAAAAAGCTATAACTTGTAATTAGCAAAGTATTCCTATTTTGAACCCCTAACTTTGCTTGAAAGGGTTTCAACTGAGTGTTCTGGTTCTAAAAACGGATACTGAGATGAGTAGCACCACCCAAACAGGCTAAAACAAGGGTCACAAAGGATTTAATGTGCATAACAGGACTTATCAGAAAAGATTATAACCACTGCAGGGAATTATTGTCTGGAAGCCAATAAATATAAAATCTGGAAAGAATGCTCCTAAATGGGCAATTTCTGCCAATATTGATTTGTTTTCTATTTTTATTCGATGAAAGCATGCTCAAGTACTGTTTTCCTCAAAAAATGGTTCAGGGGCAAAAATGCATTAAACTTGCAGAACTTGCATCTTTAATACATTAATAGCAGTTTAACAAGCAATCATGGCAGTCATTTTCAGTCAGTGCATACTTAAATCCTCAGTCCAGGGCCTCTTCACCACTTTTCTGGTAAGCTATATAGGCACTGTAGCTACACTCTAATATACTTTTATACACGCGATGCATACCTGCCAAGTTTTCAATTAACAAAAGAGTGAGACTGCGCGCGAAGCTGCGATTTAGCCCCCTTTTCCACGTTAGTTCATTCGCGGAGAAACCCATTGACAACGGAAAAGAGTGAGATTTTTGTGTCATTTTTTTTTCTCTTTATGTGAAACTAGAGATTTGAAATGGGTGCATAAATTTACCGGAACGGACCCATTTTCCTCAATATCTTCATTTGATATTTGTAATATTTTTATTAAATACACACTTAATTGTAAAACGTATTCTGTATGCCTTCTAGCACGAAATCAATTAGAGATATTGGTCAAAATACTCTTTGAGCAGTTTGCGCCATGGGTAGGCCTCTTAAAACCCCACACATATGTGTTTCATTTTTAAAATCATAATCTTATACAAAAATCTGGTTATCTTTCTTCCAAGACTTAGAATGAAAAACACAAAAAATCCTGAATTTTTGTTCTCTAGTATCATGACCAACATTTCATCCGTAGGAAGTATGTAGATCTACATGTATCAAGTCAGTAGATGAAATCAGGGTTGCTAGATAAGATAATACATGTTAGTCATATGTAGGGCTTGGAATTAATCTGTAAGATAATACATGTTAGTCATATGTAGGGCTTGGAATTAATCTGTGCGTGCAGATTGTATCAAAATGTCTCAAAAATCGGCTAGAAATATTAATATTATGGGTCCGTTCCGGTCCGATCCAGTAAGTAGGCCCGTTCCGGTATATTTACGCTCCGATTGGGAATGGCAGTTGGGAGGAGTAGGATCAGTAGGTAGTTCTTAAATGAAGATCAACATAAAGTATTCTTATTTACAGTTTTTATTTTACTAAAATTTTATACATTGAGTTTGTTAAAGTGATGTGCTATCAAAAATGAGAAGTTATGTTCTGCAATGAAGTTGCTAAAGAGAGTTTCAGCTCTGAAACATCTTGGTCTGTCTTGGTAACAACAAAAGTCAGATACCGATTACAAAAGTTTTGACGTTTTCAATGACCAACTGTGAAGATCTGTGTTACCGTTTTTTTTTTTACATCGTACACCGGCGTATGAAACACTGAAATGCCTTTTGCAAAGTTTACAAAATGCAAAGCTGTTGCCCTTCTCACTCTTCTTAAACTCGATCTCCCATCCATTTTCGTACTTTGATTTATAAACCTTTTTTTTTTCTCCAGCGTTTTCATGTTGTCAATATTTCATGTACATAAAAACGGAAGTACACATTTGGTCATTTTCGGCTCTAATCGCTATCGAATACTTGAGTTATTTTTACCCATGCTATTTTTTCTTACCGTCTCTTACCGTTTCTTACCGTCGTCGAGACCCTCTCAAGTTGTTACACAACTTCTAACGGCCCATTTGGATAATTCCATGGTCTTTGGATAAGTCTTTCTCCTGGAATGTAACAGGAAGATGTAAACTTCTGTGTATGTCCGTGCCAGTGTTTATTAAGCCTTTACTTAAACGCGTTTAGGGACAGTGCCAGGATTACAAGATTCGGCAATGAGTTCCAAGTATTAACCACTGTATTGGAGAACACGTTAGCCCTGATATTTAGTCGTGAACGCCTCTTGAACAGTTTTAAGTCATTCCCTCTGGTAGTAGTACTGTCCAAGATAGTGAAAAATTTGTTTATGTTTACTTTATCTATGCCGGTCAGAATCTTGTATACTTCTATCATGTCAGCTCTTAAACGACGATATTCTAATGATGGTATTCCCAATATTTTTAGCCGTTCCTCATAATTTTGTTTTGACAGAGTGTTAACCATTCTGGTGGCCCTTCGCTGTACATTTTCAAGAATAATGGCATCTTTCTTTAACATAGGTGACCACACGGATGTAGCGTATTCTAAATGAGGCCTTACCAGAGATTTATACAAACTAATGAACATGTCTTCATCCAGATACGTAAAGCTCTTGAAGATTAAACCTAAATTTCTGTTGGCTATGGCTGCTTTTTTTGCTATATGTTCTCTAAATAACAATTTTTGGTCAAAAATGATGCCCAAGTCCTTTTCTGATGTTACTTGCTCCATATTATACACAACTTGGTTTGTTGTTATGGTATATGGGTGAGTTGGCTGGCCTTTTCCAATTCTCATGTGTTTACATTTTTTGGTATGGAAGAACATTTTCCAATTATCTTTTACCAGTCTTTTACCAGTCGTCGACACCAAGATAAGTCTCTCTGACTTCTTGAGGCGCTTTTCGATAGTACTGTCCATTAGAAGGACCTGCTTTATAGCACGCAGCTTCAAACTTCTCTGGGTGATTTCTCCAATGTTTGTTCAAGCGACTTTTAAACGCGTTAAGGGAGGGTGCTTCTACTACAGTTTGTAACAAACTATTCCAGGAATTTATTACTCTGTTGGAGAAACTATTTGCACGAACATTGAGTCTTGATCTTTCTTTGTATAACTTAGATGAATGGCCTCTGGTTGCTGTGTACTGCGCTGTTTTAAAAAAACTTTTCCCTATCAATACAGTCAATACCATTTAAAATTTTGAATACTTGTATTAAGTCAGCTCTTTCTCTTCTGTACTCTAGTGTTGGCAATCCTAATTTTCTTAAACGCTCTGAGTAAGACAAATTTTTACAGGAACTGACCAGCTTTGTAGCTCTTCTCTGCACGTTTTCCAAGATAATTCTATCCTTTTTATAGTAGGGTGACCAAACTGGCGTACAGTACTCTAGATGAGGTCTAACTAGGGATTTGTATAGATCTAAAAATACTTCCTGACTAAGATATGTAAAGGTTCTAAAAATTATCCCTAGATTTCTGTTTGCCAAATTTATTTTTGCATTGATATGGTCTCTGAAAGTTAATTTGCTGTCGACTATTACTCCTAAATCTTTCTCTTTCTCTACCCTTTCTAGCTGAGTTGGATGTGTTCCTACTTGCATGGTATATTCAAAATCTGTTTCATGTTTTCCAATATGAAGCTGATGACATTTATCAGTATTGTAGAACATTTCCCAATCCTTAGCCCATTTGACTGCACTATCAAGACTTTGCTGTAGTTCATTTTTCTTTATGGTTTGTTACTTTATGGTATAGTTTAGCGTCGTCGGCAAAAAGTTTCATAAGCACCTCCACTACATCAGGTAAGTCATTAATGTAAACTAGAAACAGAATGGGCCCTAACACACTGCCTTGAGGAATTCCACTTGTTACCTCCGACCAATTTGATTCAGAACCATTAACAACCACCCTTTGAACCCTGTTTGACAGAAAATCTTTAACCCACTCATATACTTTCCCTTGAATACCATACCCAAAAATTTTTTTCAGAAGATGAAAGTGGGGCACTTTATCAAAGGCCTTGCAAAAGTCAAGGTAAATCACATCGACTTCTTCCCCATTATCCAATGCCTCACTGATATCTTCCATAAATTCCAGGAGCTGAGTAGTGCAAGATCTTCCATTTATGAAATCGTGTTGAACACTAGAAAACAATTTGTTGACTGTCATATGTGTTACTATAGCATCTCTGATAATCCTTTCCATTACTTTCCCTGGGACAGATGTCAGACTGATTGGGCGATAATTTTCCGGTTTATGTTTTTCTCCTTTCTTGAAAATTGCACTAACGTTTGCAGTTTTCCAAATTTCAGGGAGTATACCTTCATTTAAAGATTTCGTAAATATGATCTTCAATGGAGTTTTAATCTGGTGTATGGTCTCTTTAAGGAATTTAGGATGGAAATTGTCCGGACCTTGACTTTTACTTGATTTCAAAACATTTATAGCCTTTTCTACATGGTCTTCAGTTATGTCTACGTCATTCAGGGTTGAGTTGTATGGTCGAGCTGGAAAATCTGGCAATTGTTTATCTATTTTGGGCTCAAACACACTGGTAAAATAGCTGTTTAGGGTTGTAGCTGTCTCTTGATCACTTGAACTCAAGGAACCATTTGTCATTTGAAGCTTAGACACTGTTGATTTGACTTTTGATTTTGAACGTACATAATTCCAGAAAATCTTATTGTCAGATTTTATTTTGGAAGCTAGATCTTTTTCATAATTGTATTGTGCATGTCTTAACTCATATGTTACTTTATTTCTAGCAGCCTTATAATTATTATAATTGTTGTCAGACTTACAATATTTGTATTTTAACCATTTCTTACGTTTCTCCTTGACTGCTTGCAAACATGATCTGTTGAGCTTCCTGAATTTCCTACGAGCCTGATCAGAACTACTCACCGGTATGTATTTCTTCATTAATTTGACACAAAGTTCAGCAAGTTCTGCCCAGGATTGTAGCAAGTTCATGCCCTCAAATTTTTGATTCCAATTTATGTCTTCCAGTATATGTCTAATGGTGGTGTAATCTCCTTTGAAAAAATTTAATCTCTGATTAGTACTGGCTTTCGACTCCTGAGTACTGTAACATTTAAATTAAAAAACAAGCACCAAATGATCGTTTCTGCCAATTCCAGGAAGATAATTTATATTTCCAATCATTTCTTCCTTGTTAGAAAAAATGAGATCTAGGACTGATGGTTCATTTCCTTGACGTATTCTTGTTGGCTGTTTAACATGTTGGAAGAAAAATGTGTCTCTAACACATTCTAAAAATTGGGTTGCTATATGCTCTTCTGAAACACGGGTGCATGTATTTGTCCAGTCAATATCCCTAAAATTAAAATCACCTAATATAAGTTTATGACTATAATTAGCATCTCTAACCACTTGAAAAAGTTCTTTTAAATTATTAAAACTTTCTCTATTGGCATTTGGTGATCTATAAATACATCCTACTATCAAGCAGTCTCGATTCTGCAGACCAACCTTGCACCACACCGATTCTTCAAAATCTGTCTGAAATTCAATTTGGACTGGATTCAACTGTTTCTTTATATATAATGCAACACCTCTGCCTTTCCTTAAATCACTTAGAAACAGTTCATAATTTTCAATATCATAAAAAACTTCCTGTTGATCAAATAATGAACGCTTAGGAAAAACCTCTGTTATCCCTAAGATATCTGGTTGTACTTCATTCAATAATATATTCAGCTCTGCCAATTTAGACTGAGTTAGACAATCAGTGTTTGTATACAAAATTTTCAATGCACTTTTAGTATTTACATTAAAAACCCCAGGACTGTTCAAATCAGTAGGGGGCTCACTATGTACATTGATAAAACTGGGTTCCTATACATCAAAGGAGCCATCTAGACGCCGTCCAGATGCTCCAAAATCCTCTGATGGCATGCCACCTGGTAGAGTTTGATCCTCATCTATATTAACTACTGTTGTTTGTTCAAAAACACTAGTATGCAAAGAGCTATCAGATAAATTTAACTGATTTAACTGGGAATATTGGGAGTGCTGTGTGTTACTGCTATGAATTGGACTGGGTAACCCTACATCAACTTGCATCTCCACTACATTTTCTGGTTCACTTAAGACAAATTGCCTGGTTGTTGGGCTGGCTCCCCTACCACTATTTCTCTCCTGATTGCCTGTCGCCTGCTGAGCGGTCCTTTGCTGTTTACGGTTCTTAATTAATTCTTTTCTTTCATCTCTCTGTTGTGTGGTAAGATCTTTTGAAATGATAACCTTATGATAGTCTTTATTAGCTTTTCTTGGTATATGTCTGGCATTGTCCAGCAGAAATTTTCTTTGAGCCTTAGAATCTAATACTATTTTTAGTGGCCTTATTTTTGAGTCATCCTTCTTACCCAACCTAAAATTATCTGCCCAAAGTTCTGCATCGTTGATATTGGCTTGAAGCCTCAACTCATCGTTCACAGCTTTTATTGGAGAGTATATCTTGGCATCGTCAGCATAGAATTTTACCAAGCAACTGAGAACTTCATGGAGATCGTTGATGAAAATGTAAAATAGGATTGGGCCCAGAATTGAACCCTGGGGTACTCCGCTGGTAATTTTTAGACCATTGGAAACCTTTACCTTTGCCTATTTTTAGACCAGGTATCAAATTTTCCCGGAGATAAACATAGATTCGGTTACCGAGATGGTCCGAACTTAGCGGAAGTTGAGAGAAAACACGTTTTTGATGATCGAGAGAGCGCAAAATAAAGACATTCTTTTTAGTATTCTCTGGTTTAAAATGAAATCATGAGCAAGCGAAGGAAGCGTGAGTTATGGCTATTTTTCAAAATACGATCGTGAGGTCGTGGGAGGCGTGGGTCCAAATTCGTGAGGGTCACGCACAAATCGTGAAACTTGGCAGGTATGGTGAATTGATAGTGGATTGAGGATTAAAACGTGTTTGTTATTTGTTTAGGTTTCAGTCAATTGAAGGAGTTAGCACTGCAGAACTGCAAAGCAAAATTTAAAAAAAACCCCATTGAAACCAGAAGTATATCAGCTATTCTTTTTTCCCTTCATACTCTGATTCCATCAGATCTGATCATTATCTGATGTATAGGGGCTGGGAATACTCTGTGAAACCACAGCAACACCAAAGGGAACAGCCAACCAGAATTACATGCAGTGCCGGTTTTAAATCGACATGGCAGAGGTTTTTAGCCAGTCTAGAGGCAAGCCTCACTCCTGATTGAGCTATCCTGGCGCTATTGCAAATAATTGAGTCTCCATGCCATTAGAATTCCATGGTGTAAGAACTGAAATCGGTAGCAGTGGACAGTCAAAGAAATATAATCTTGTTATTTTATTTTTTCAAAACTTTGTTCAAAGACTCATTGTTCATGCAAACAAGTAAGCTCAAAATATAAACAAAATGGCCAGGTAATCCTATGTACAGTGTCATGTGTTTTTTTTCTATGTCTAATTTTACCCTTGTCTTTGGTCAGCATGCCACTTTGGTGGCCATCTAAATGGTAGTTCAGAGCTACTGTTAACACTTAAAGTCTTGTGAACTGTTTATCATAAAAATTCTTTAAGTTGTGACATATGAGGTGTACAAGTCATAGACAGTAAGAAACTAGATTTTTTCCCTTATCAGCAATTAGGCACATCTGAATTTGATATTAACTCTTTAAGCCCCAGTGTCGAAATTAGCAAAATTTGCAAACAGCGTAGATCCTGATGAGACGGCTCATTATGAGCCGCCTCATCTAGATCTACACTGTTTGCTCTCTAGTCTTTGAATTCTCAATATGAAATGTCTTGGACAAGGCATTTTTTTAATTTTTGCAGACGTAAATTTTGTCATCTGCTTTTTGGTGCTAAAAGAGTTAAACACTGCTGCAGCCACTACAAAAATCAGTTAAATTACCTGTGCTATCACTGACAGGGGCTGTTTTTCCAGCTATACTTCCTTCCTTGGAGTTGTTAAATCATTAATATTTTGAGCTAGAAAATTTGTTCGAGGGCTCAAACCAATGTTTTTTGAACAGGGTTTCTTTGCTGTAAGTATTCTAAATTTTGAACAATAAAACTAGAAGAAAAAAAGACAGAATTGGGAACTTGCCTGATTGTATTAAGCAGAGATATAGTAGCAATAGGTCCTAAAATTGCAGTGTAAAGTGTTTTTTTCACAGCGGGAACCACTTTCATGAGTTAAGTTTTATGGTCTCCTTGAATGTATTGGAAGTCAGGTTTTATTTTTAAGACTCTGTACACAGCATGAGATAGGTCTTAGCAAGCAGAGCAAACCCAGATCAGACTGCTCCTCCATGTTCAACACTATTTGACATGTTATATGCATCTTTTAGATGCATTACTGCATTGAAAAACCACATTGTTTTTAAATTTTTTTGTCAAAATCAAAGCCCTGTTGTTATATATATTCAACAGTAAATAAAGATTCTTTGTCTAAAAAATAAAGATTCTATGTCTAAAAAATGGAGATGCACCCCATGTCATGCCACGGCTGATATGGAGATGTATAGAACTTTCTGTATTTGTTATTTTAGGATGGAGTATATACCAGTCAGATTGCTATTTGTGGGTGGATGTTCCAATGACATGGGAAGCTGCCAGAGACACTTGTAACAGGTGAGTACAACATTGGTACTGGATAACTGAGCCACATCATGTGATTTCCAACAATGTGACACTGGTGACAAGCAAAGGCTCTAATCTGACTGCACATAAGTGCAGTCTGATCAGAGCCTTGGCTTGTCGCATCATCCATCTATGGAAGTGACCCAAGCCATAGGGCCATTAGTGAGGTCTCCGATTACCCTGTTTAAATGAGAAGGATGATCTGAATATCAGATGACAAAATTGCCACATTGTTGGAAGTCACATGAGGCAGCTCAGGTACGCTTTACATTATCACACACAGGGATTGTTCTGGGCATAAATCATATTAATTAATCCTATTAATTTCTCTGCTGTTATAAGACCCTCCCTCTTTTCCAGAAAAAATATTGCCTCACTAAAACTGCAGAATTCCAGGTACAAAATTCTCAGCTACCATAATATTGGGTTATAAGACGGGAGTTTATCCCTTCCCTTATTCGAGAAAGATACATATTTGAGTCCTTAAAATACAAAAACAAGCAGACAACAAAATGTATGTCTGCAGAATTTGAAAAAAAAAGATTTTTGTCCAAGTTTTATCATAATGAGAATTCAGAGAATAGATGGCAAACAGGGTAGGTCGAGATGAGGCTCACTATGAGCCACCTCATCTGGATCTACGCTGTTTGCAGATTCAAAGTTCTATTTTCAGTTGTGTACCAATGAGTCCTGTTACCATGCTTATTCCACTGCTACAACTGGGCGCATAACCACTTTGTTGGTTTTCTGGCGTCGCAGCTCAATTTATTCTTGAAGCTTTGTGGAAGGGCTTTGTTGTTCATGGCAGCAAAGAGGAAGTCACAGAAGTTGTTCCCCTTTGTAAACATGTTGAAAAAACACAGAGATCTACCAATACATCTTAAGTGCAGTCAAAGATTAAAAACCTAGTCTATCTAGCAAAACCCTGTCTTGTGATGCCAAAATATTGTATCCCAAAGGAGCATTTTGTGTTATAACTGGCCTGTATCAACTCTTTAAACACCAGTGACGAAATTAGCAGAATTCGCAGACTGCGTTGATCTTGATGAGGCGGCTCATAATGAGCCACCTCATCTAGATCTACACTGTTTGCCCTCTAGTCTTTGAATTCTCAATACAAAATGCCTTGGACAAGGCATTTTTTTAATGTTTGCAGACGTAAATTTTGTCGTCTGCTTTTTGGTGCTTAAAGAGCTTAAAGAGTTAAGCAAGCACCAGTCCTGTAGTAGCGGAAAGTGAGACATAGGTATTGTTTTTTCTAGTGTCTTCAGCTTTGGCTGTGGCCTATTCTGTCATTAAGCTCTCAGGTTTAGCTCTGTTCAATGACAATGGTCAGAGAGACCAGACACAGCATTTTAAACAATTCTTTTTTTTTATGTTTTTTTGGTGAAAACATATATATTGACCGCTCATTAGAACAGTCTCAGCAAGGCAATTCTAATGATGGGTTACAACATATGTTTCAGTGTGGCAATAAGGAAAATTATCCCTTAATCATAGCTGTTACCGTTTCTTATCTGGAGCTCTGATATTGTATCCCTTTTTTTCAGACAAGGAGGTTCTCTCTTTTGGTTTGAGAATGAGCTGGAGTATGATCATATTAAAAATTATGTCGCCACAAATGATGGTTTCTGGACTGGTGAGTTTAACATTGGCTGTGTCCAGGCTGCTTCCTTCGGCTGCAAGAACTGGCCTTTGGAGCTGATGGAAGCCTTTGGCACCCTTCAATAACCTTGGGCAGCCATGTTGGTGGGGTGAATGCAGCCATGTCTACAGCTGTTCCAAAGCTTGGGCAGATGCCGTGGTTATTGATAATTTAATTACAGAATTACTTTCAACATCAAGAAGCAAACTTTTTTGGCTGAAACCGTGATGTATGAGCTAATTTCAGTGTAGAATTGGTCTGTAAGAACTTAAGGAAGCAGAAGTTAACTATATATGCATGTTTATCCATTTATCAACAATACATGTGGCAAAGAAACATGGTAAAGCATTTGAGAACATACTACTTGTTTCATATGTTCAGTCTAATAATCTGTGAAAGAGCTGGAAAAAGTTATTGATAGGACAGTAAAATTACTCAGTGCACTGAGATACTAGTAGTAGTAGTATTTCAATTCTCATATCGACGTTGCCCCCGCACCCCAGCAGAACGAATCCATAGCCGCAGTAACGGGGCGCCGAGCGTCCGTCCACGAATGTCAATCGTCAGTCAAATTTGTCCGTCAGTCCTGCTTATCAAGGCCCTACGGCTGCTGCATGCGTGGAAAGCACTGAGATACCTGCAGACTTAAAATGCATTTCAATAATGATGGCTATTCTTTAGAATTATGTGCCACAAATTACCCTCTGTTTTTTTGTTTTTTTTTGTTTTGTTTTTGTATAAACTTTATCTAACCACAACAACTCACATATTTTTGAGTTCTAAACTGTTTAACACAATTTAAAGAAGGCATCTGCCGTTTTGGAAAGATCTGTTTTATTTTCAGCATTTTATGCAGATTTTTGTATTCAATACAAATCAGTGATTTTTGCCATCTTAATGAGACATTGTTGTTTTTTTCAAATGTAATGTATGCAAAACCACTGTCATTTTTTGCCCCAAGATATGCTGTTCCAGTGCAAAAGGTTCTCACTTTTTTTTTCAGCAAAAATATTAGCACACTCAGTTTTATGTGTACTAGAGGACTTGATGAATGCTTAAATAATGACTTCCTTAAGCTAGCACTGCATTGAACAGCTGAGCCTAGTTAAAGTTTGGTATTAATTTTAAGTGTAAAATTAAGTGTAATGAATTTGGTAGGTTTGAAATATGATGGAAGCGGCTCTGCTACATGGTCACACAGTAATGACAATGTTGATTTGCGAACCTTTTCAACCTGGGGAGACAATGAACCTAGCCTTGGTTCTAGCCCATCCTGTGCTATGGCCGACAGACAACATGGACTGGGTTTAAAGTACTGCTATAACAGACTACCTTTTGTGTGTAAATACCATGCTTGTTTAAATGGTAAGTTCTGAAATTTCTCCCTGCATGCACAAAGTGTTGAACCGTCCCTGCATGCACAAAGTGTTGAACCAACATATCGGTGTTGATTCATTGTAGATAAAATGCTGTTTCAGTGTTGCATGTCTTGTTCAGACATGAAACAACATTTTTTGTTGAACATGATGTTGAATCAACAAGAATATAATGTTGTTTTGTTATGTGCGAGCCAAGGAGAATGGTGATCAGCTGTAGTTTATACCTTTTTAGCTCGCCTGAACGAAAGTTCAGGAAGAGCTATTGTTGTCACCCTGGTGTCGGCGTCCGCATCGGCGTCCGCGTCCGAACTGGATGTTTTGGTTAAAGTTTTTTAAAGACCTATATTTTAACCCATGGATGGGCAAGGCACTGCAGGCGAGCTATCCTGTACGCAGACAGGTCTTGTTTGAATAGCGGTCCTCAATGATACTTTAGGGAGTTGTGGTCGGGCGATGGTGCTGGTTATAACTTCCAGTGCCGGGGCGTCCTACTTACTTGGATAAAAGTAGGGCAAGGGCCTACTGTGCTTGCAGCAGGTGCAGGGGGGGGGGTTTGTTTGGACATTTTTTCTCTCATCCATCATTTCTCTCATCTATCATTTCTCTCTTCTTTCTCCCTCTCTTTGAGAGACAGCCGGATATAGACTGAAATACTTTTCTCAGAGCCATTAAACCCAAAACAACCAACCAACAATGATGCATTTGGGAACCTCACTGGAGTCAACACACCAAGTCAGTTATACTGTCAACTTTAGATATCTCCAAGTACAACTCAAAATACTGTTACCTCAAAGTAAATTTTCTGGTACCAGAAAATTTACTTTGAGATATCAGTAGTTGGATTGAAAAAGTTGAAATTTAAGAAATATAAGAAATGAGGCCAAACTATATTCTTTAATATGAGAGAGTACTTTAAGATATCAATGTTTGAGACATCGAGAATGGACTGTAATGAGATATGACAAGGTGACCTTTGAAGGAATACTGGTAAGCAAAATTGTTGAAAAATATAGCCAATTACGGCCTACATGTATATCTGAAGCTCTGAGAACAATATAATTTCATTTGGGACACCATTATGTTTTTCTGTGATATTTAGAAAGGGCTACAACTTTTGTGGCTTTCCATTTGCCCCCTGAACAAGATAGCACTTCCTAATGGTTCTAATCTTGCAGAAATTTGCTCCTAGAGGAGCAAATTCTTTCCTTTAAGTGTTCGCACCCATTGGGAAGTGTGGCAAAAATGAAAATGACAAAGTTGCTTCCCCTGAAAGTATATCCAGTCACCATTTATTCCAGGAACTGAGCCATGTGCAACTGGAGGACATTGTGTTATGGCAAGTGACATGTGTGACATCAGGCATGACTGTGAGGACCAATCAGATGAAAGAGTTTGCTGTAAGTTGCTGCACCTCTGGCCGTCTCCTGCCCCCTGTGCCCTATTTTGTCTCCCATGTGCCCTGGCCCAAAGGTTATAAAACTTTTTTCATGCTCAACTCAGCTGAGCATGAAATTTTACCTGCCAATAAATAGCAAATTACTGATAAGTACAGTTGTTTTCTTGCTCAGTTTAGCTGAGTGTGAAATTTTCTCTTCTAATGAATATGAAAATGCCAACAATAGTTGGCATTTTCATATTCATTAGCAGAGGAAATTTCATGCTCAGCTGAGTTGAGCATGAAAAAAGTTTTTTAACGGTAAAATTTCATGCTCAGCTTTGTAACCTTATGGCCTGGTCTAAGTAGTCCCACTCAGTATGTAAAACAAGATATGGATTAAGATTTATAAAACTGAAAACAAGATACAAAAAAAGGAATGAAAAGTAAGAGAGTTATCAAGGCTGGAGCAAATAATATCAGCAATTTCATAATGATTCTTATCAGATAAGATTTTATGCTTTTGATACTCAAAATGATGCCTTTATCTTGCCAGAGTATGCAACCCTGAAATCCCAGCTGGAACACTGGAACATGCTCAGCTTTGTAACCTTATGGCCTGGTCTAAGTAGTCCCACTCAGTATGTAAAACAAGATATGGATAAAGATTTATAAAACTGAAAACAAGATACAAAAAAAGGAATGAAAAGTAAGAGAGTTATCAAGGCTGGAGCAAATAATATCAACAATTTCATAATGGTTCTTATCAGATAAGATTTTATGCTTTTGATACTCAAAATGATGCCTTTATCTTGCCAGAGTATGCAACCCTGAAATCCCAGCTGGAACACTTAGACGATAAGGCAGTTCCAATAAGGGGTCACAATTTGGGGATAGCTATATATACTCAAAATTGTAATTTGGGGAGGTAAATCATCAGTTTTATAAATGGAAATCTTGTGTTTGGGCGACCCGCTAGCGGAGCCGTAAAACAATTTAGGATCATTAAGCCTTTTTACATCTCCAGATGACAGTTCTTGGTACAGTTATCTCATTTTATCATATTTTTACCAGTCAAAGTTTGCTTTTTTACACCAACAGAGAGTGCTTTCAGTAGCATAAAACCAGACGCCAGCCAATGAGAAACGACATTTCTTTCTGACCTTGGATTTTCAACCGTGTATCTTGGGATATACTGTCGTAAATTCTGTATTAAGCAAGCATGTATTCAGTTCCCAAAACAGGCAAATACATTGAAATGTACCTGTATTAAGCAAGCACCTGTCTTAGGCAAGCACATTTTAATTATCCCTTAGGTGAGTGCTGAATACAGGTTGGACTCTATAATATGTTTTATGGAGCATTTACACACTTTCCCTTAATTATCTTCTGTTATTCTTGTAACTTTTTTTCAGCCAAGGTATATTGCAACCAGTATGTTGAACTGAGTGAAACTTCTGGAAGCTTTTCGATCCCAAGCATATCAGATGGCACTCACTGTACCTATGTCCTTGAGGCACCTGTTGGCAAAAGAATCAGATTGACGGTATGTTTAAATAGCAGATATTGCCATGAAAATTCTAAAAATAGTTACAGAACAGTCAAACCTGCCTTAATGGGTCACCTAAAGGAAGAACAAAGAGTGGCTGCTTAAGACAGGTGACCCCTTAATACAGGTTCATTTGTACTGTATTTTGGTTCAAGAGAGCCAGAAAAGATGACTGCCTAAGACAGGTGATCCCTTAATAGATGTGACCCCATAAGCAGATGTGACCCCATAAGCAGGTTTGACTATATTTGTCCTAAAGTGGATAAGGGTGGTTTTACAGTGCAATTTTGCATCCAAAAGATGGAATGGCAAATAGTGCAGACCCTGATCAGACTATTAGGAGCAGTCTGGTCTGGGTCTGCACTGTTTGCTCAGGCCTACCAATCCCAACACTTGGAAGTTTTACAGTATTGAGAAAAGTGGCCTTGTGCTTTAGTCTGACTGAGATGTGAAACCTCTGATCTGCTCAGTTGCATTATTGTTCATTACTCATATTTTGCATCGATTTGAGCCCGACACAACAAAACATACAAAGTTGCATAGGCGCCACGCAAAGACTCAGATCCGCCTGGGCATCCACCCAGTTAGATCATAGCCTTCCTTGTGCACTTATTAGGTAGCTAAGGATCTAAGCTACCTCCATGTCGACAGCAAAGACTCTGATCAGAATGGGGGAGTGCCCAGACTGATTTGAATCTTCTTTGAGCGTACATGCCACTTTGTTGGCTTTGTCATGCCGCAGCTTATTTGAAGTATGGTGGGACACCAAAATAATTACTGTAATTGTCTTAAAAAATGCAACAGTTCGGTTTTAATAATGCCGTAATGTGTCCAAAAGATGCAGATGGAATGGCAAACGGTGCAGACCCAAACCAGACTGCTCCTTAGGAGCAGTCTGGTTTGGGTCTGCACTGTTTGCTCAAACATATTTGTCCAAATACTTAGAATTATTTTTGTAGGTGCGCAGACTGATTTGAGGTATTTGCTGTTCCCACATAGCATAAATGGCCTTGTCATGTAATGCAGCTCTTTTGTTTGTCATTTCTTTCTAGGTTCCTAGATACCCCACTAGCTTAAGCCTCGGCCTACTGATGTAGGGGTACTGGGTTCGAGCTCCACTTGAGGGGGGGGGGGGGGGGGGGTTATCTTTTTAACCATAAACAAGGTTCTATTACACAGCCTTTCCTTATCACCCTACTCGATATGGCTGAAATACTGTTGAAAAGAATGTAAAATCACAAGTCATCCATGCATCTTTATTCTAGGTTCCTGAAACCAACCTTGAAGAAGGCTGTGTATTTATAGAAATAAGTGGAGGGACCCCTGACACCAGGAAGGCTTTCAACATTGCAAGTTTGACTGGCCAGATTGCAGAGGCCCACTACTACTATTCCATGAACAATTTTATGACTGTGTTTGTGCGGGCCGGGGATATAACACCAGCGATGTATAACAGTATTACTTTCTCATGGACTACAAGTGAGTCATAGTAAAATTTTAAGGTGTATGAGTACACCTCCATGTTCTTCCAGTATATTTACAAAGGGGAACAATTCTTGTGACTTCCTGTTTTCTTTTATCTGGAAAACATAGCCCTTCAAAATGGGGTATACTCTAAATGGAAAGAATTGGCTCCCTTAGGAGCAAATTCTTCCCTTTAACAGTATATTTCATGGGGAAGAAGATGGCATTAAAATGGCAGAGATGCATCCCCTGATCACCTTAATTTCTAGCTTTTAATTTCATATGAAATGTTTCAAACAAGTATTATACAGTGGACTCGACATTATCGGATCAAGTTCAATAAAACTCCCGTTTTGTTGTATGTGAAAGCTAAAAGTATATATGTTATGACACAAAACAATTGCAAAATATCCCTTCTATCTATCCATGTCAAAATATTTACGAAATTTATTCCTTTAAGGGCAGAAAACCTTTGCAGACTTACGGGAGGGTCCTGCGACAGTAACGAATCAGGTGCGACAGTATTGGATCATATGATATTATTTTATAGGAGAGTTTCTCCGAGGCATTCTGACAACCTTCTTAGCTTCAATGATTTTGCTACATTAACAGTTGGACCTATTAAACTCTCTGAGGAAACTTTTACGGCCTTTCAACGATATTTTCATGTGGTCCTTCACCAGCAACGGTTTTGTCTATTAAATAAAAGTTGAATGTATACAAAACTACAAGCATGGCAAAAATTCTTAACTCAGTAATCTCCTGCGCCTCATAGCATGGATCTACTCAAACAGTAAAAACCATAAACTGCCTTTGCAAAGTGTAGACCCTGATAAGACCGTGGTGTCTGATCACGATCAACAAATTTACGTCGATTTTCCGCCTTAACGATATTTCAGTGCAATCAGTGTATAAACACTACATGGTCATTCAACGAGTTCTCCGGCATTAATCTGAGTCTACACAGTGTACAGATGTCCATCGGATGAATGCCAGTCATTATTGGGTTCACATACATTCGAGCTGATCTCGAATGTTTAGCAGAAGCGTGGTTGTGCTACGCATAACCTTCATTATCATACGCTAGAATGTGGGGCTTGGGATGGGGGATATTTTACAAAAAGGATGTTGTCTTAGTTTTAAACTGATTTTCTTTGAAAAAAGACACAGCAGCCACTCAGGTAGTTGATTTATGACTTGTTTTCAGCATCAGACCATACATCTAACATGCAGTTTCCAGCTGAGGCCTGTATTTCAGTTCAAATTATATAATGATCTGTTACTGTCGCACATCGGTGCCTCACTTTTCAAGTCTTTAGTTTCATCAAATACTGGGATGTCACAAAAATAATGACTGCCTGCAATTTTAGGGATGCCAGGACACATTACAAAACAAAATTGGTTTCAATCGCCTAATGATAAAATAGTTTTAATAACCGAAACCTATCTTGGGGGTAAAGAGCAATAGGCAAAATGCAAGCGCCGCTGAAGAGGGGCCAAGCTTTTCAACAACTCTGATTTGTTTCTTAGCCGCAGATTTCGATCAAATTTTTCACCCTGCACTTTGCCATTGGTCGAACTTGATGACTGTAATATAATGGTAAAAAATATTTGCTTCATTTGTGAAAAAAATGGGTGATAACCTACGAGTGATCCGATACTGTCGATGATCCGATACTGTCGAGTCCACTGTAATTGTTATGTTATGTAAGACTTTGCCTGCTGAAGGTAGAACTAGCTAAATGAAATAGATGAAATTTTACATAAATGGACAAAAATGTAAGATAAGTCATAAAAATATGGCCAGGCTGATACTTTTCTCAAGTATGTATACAGATATTTTATAATTCTTAGCAAAGATATAACTATTATAAAATTCCATAATGCACTCTCAATCATTTATTAAAATTAAAAAAAATTGCATTCACAAATTTTTATGAAAATTAATCTCAAAATGGCTAGGCCTGCACAAGGGAGTGATTGTAGCCATGTAAAACAACATTGCTGTAATAGGGAGAGCCTTAATAAAACTGAAGCTTGATGTGTGTTCTTGTTTGCAAAGGCAACCTTTATAGATTTTTAGGAATTTTTGATGAGAATCCAGTAACGACTCTGCTAAAACGTGTATTTTGTTTAGTTTGTGAAAATAAGCTTTTGTAGAAAAATTTATCAATATGATGTTTAGCATTACTGGACTACCCTATTGTGCCTAAATATTGGCCGGGACACCTGAATACCATTAATTTTCCATTTGGGACAAATGGAAAATTCATGGTTTTAGGTGTCCCAATACTAAGCACATTGGACTGCCTTTTCAGCCATACCAGAACTTCATGAGGGGTTCAAAACTGTTGTTGCTGACAGCACATGGAGAAGTTTGCCATCTCCGTTTACTACAGAGACAATGCCTATACATCTTGAGCTGAGTTGGAAAATAGAGGCACCTGAGGGAGAAGTGATTTCATATTATGTAAGTGTCTGTTGTACATATTGTAGAGCACTTCTATCTATTCTTTTCTATCCCATAACCTTACAAGGTTGTTTGGGCACTACAGATGACTTGGAAACAATCCCACTCCACCTTGTCCTGTTTTCAGCTGCCATAGTTGAGCTTGCAAAGTCCATTCCTGTCCACTCTTTAATATTGTCTTCCCACCTCTTCTTCTGTCTACCTCTTCTTGTTTTTTCCTTATACCTTACTTATACCTATAAATTATAAAAAGTTGTGTGCTTGATCTGTACTACCTGGCTAAATGTGTTCTGCCTAATCAATTTTATTTTCACTAGACTTTCCAGTTAAATTATATAGCTTAGATATTGTCCATAAAAGGTAAAGGTTTTTATCTCACCCATGACTAGCAGGATGCCAGACATATGCATTACTTTTCCGGTTTTAGCATCAGCAGCACAAAATTACCATAGAGTTTCCAGGTTTAGGCCATTAAGCTCTGTTTTGAGAAAATGGGCAGACCAGTCATTGGTTGATAGTAAATTTACTGTGACGTTTGTCTCTTTAGCTTGAAAGCTACAGCCAATCAGATGGATCGTCATTAAAAATACAAGAAGGTGACATGGCAGATGATTACACCAGGACCATGGAGGTTGATAATGTAAAGAAAAACTTCTATGTGTCGGCTGTGAACACTCTTCAGATCCACTGGTACTCTGGTAATGGAAAGTCCAGCTTTAATCTGCAATATAAGATAGGTAAACAGAACTCCGTATAAGATATCAGTGCTGCAGATAAGAAGGGGTAACAGGGATAATTTAGGGATAATTTTCCTTATTTTTCCATAAAAAACATACGTTGTGTTCCCTCATTAGAACTGTCTTGTCGAGACGGTTTGACAAAACGGTTCTAAAGAAGGGTCACAACATGTATTTTCATTGAGAAATAGGAAAAACTATCCATGAATTATCCTTAATACCCCTCATATCTGGAGCTCTGGCTGATACATATCCTTGATGATTTTGAGATACTGCATGAAAATATTTTTTGGTGCCCCTCATTTGAAACACCTAAGCTGTGTCCTGAGAAAATTATTGTATGATATGTGCGAACTGAATAAGTGCAGACCAGCCAGGGCGCATGTACAGTTGGGTCAATGTGCCGTGTTACCCGATTTTAATAGGACTTTGAAAAATTGTAACAGCAAACTATTCCTGTTATTACTAGCCGAGTCATTGTTTGTGCAGGCTAACTAGGGTATGCACAGTTCTTTACATCTGAAAACAGCTTTTCTTGTAACATAGCTCTTACAAGAGAAGAAAATATGCCAAATGGCATGTATGATACTCCCACCTGGGTATTTGTTGCTGTTACTTGATCCTATGTACTAAATTTGATACTAATATTTATAGATACTTTCATGTCACTTGATCCTGGACTATCTCTTTAAACCTGATCTTACTGTAATCACTTTAATCCTTAAAGTGCTTTGAGGTGAAGCTGCCCCAGAAGCTTAGTGGGTTAATCACTGGACTGCTGATCTAGTGGTCCAGTGTTTAATTCCTGCTGATTGGGGCATGCTGATTCATGACAACCATATTCATTCCGCTATAAAACGGTGCCTTTTCCATCTCTAGAAAGACCCCATATATCTAGATAGTCTTATGAAATTCTGCTATGAGATGGGATTTCACTTCCAAAACAGTTCCAAAATTTAGATCCATCTTATAAGACAGATCTAGATCTTTGAGATTGGGTTTCCCTTCAAAAAAAAAAAAATTTTCAAAGAGCCCCTTTTTTTTTTTAAGGGAAACCCAGCCTTATAACTGAATAAACAAAGTATGCCTAATCATGCTGATACTTTACTTTTTCAGGTTGTTCTATGGAGATTGATGAGGCACATGGGTTCATAGAATCTCCGCGTTTTTGGGAGACTGGTGATTACCCAACTGAATTAACATGTGAATGGACCCTGACCGGAGGTAAAACTAGGGGCAGAGGATTGTCGGTAACCTTTCGTAGCATTGATCTTGATAAAGACCCACGACAAACACCACAGTCGGAAGACAAGATTCAGGTACATGTATACCATTTTAAGGTTAATGGATACATCTATAAGGGAGATAACTGCATCCCTTCCTGCCAGAGTAACAGTCCTTGATCTGTCGTTTTTGTTCCAATTCTCACAACAAGGGTCTTCAAAGGGCTTCCTGGAACTGATCCAAGGGTGCACCTCGGGGCACAGAGTCTGTCATATATGTCAAGTGACGCAGATTATGTGGCCTTAAGTCCTTCAGTTGTCAGCAGATTTTCATTAAACTGTCAAGATGTTTTTATTACTGTCTGAAGTGGGTTAAAAATGCCCTAGTGTAGTGGGAAAGGCCCAAGACCACTCATCCAGGGGTTGTAGAGTCAATCTCCCAATTTCTTTGGTCTTTTGGATGAGACTTTGAACCAAGGTCCTGTCTCCCTATGTGTTGGTGGAACTTTAAACCAGAGTTTACTCATTGAAGTGGATTGATTCCTTTTGGCAAGAGTTACAGCCCTTATTCTGTTCATTGAGATAAATCTTGTGGCTGCAGCTTCTACAGTTTAAAGCAATTTTCATAAGAATAAGATTATATTTCATTGGAGTCATGATTGGTGCCTTTCTCAGGGCTCTAGATAAGAGGGAGTATTTGATAATTAGGGATAATTTTTGTTGATTCTGAATAGAAACAATTTTGTGACCCCTCATCTGAACCGTCTCAACAAGACGGTTCAGATGAGGGGTCACTTCATATGGTTTCAGTGAGAAATAAGAAAAGTTATCCCTCAATTATCATCAAATACTCCCTCTTATCTAGGGTTCTGATTTCTGCTAGAGTAAAAGACCTTTGTCAGTTAAGTTAAATCAGTCTTCTGGCTTGTTTATTTTTTAGCCAATTTTCTTGGAACTTCCAAGCTGTAGTTACCACCATCTGAAGTGAATCATATTTTATCAGGGTTTCTAAATGACATAAAGCCCTCGATCTGTCCAGCAAATCATGTGACTGCAGTTCCTCTTTCAGTTATCAAAAGATTTTCATGAAACGAAAGTATGAGGCTGGACTGGGCATGGAACCCTGGACTCAAGAGCCAGAGGTCCTGGTTTCGATACCCGGACCAGCCACATACTTTCGTTTCTCCTTCCCCTGATTCAAGAAGGGCAGTTGTCAGTTACTGGCGAAAGTATGTGCACTTAGTACTGGTTAGGTCTAAGCTTGCTCAGAAATAGTGTGGTTAGGTTAACTGACCGTCCCGACATGACCATAGACGTTTACCATGGATGTAATTAAAGCAACAAAATTACAACCACAACCCTTCATAGAAACTGCTGAAAAATTGTGGAGGTACACCTATACAGCTTAATATGTGTTAATTAATATGCTTATTAATTTGCAGTACTATCTTGATGAGCTTGATGTTACTCATACTATGGAAAGTAATGGAACGGTTTATTCCAGTGGTGGACATGTGAGAATCAAGTTTATTTCTGATCTGATCATACATGAGGGCACAGGATTTAGTGCTGAATTTTCTGTAGGTAAGAGATGTGGATTATAAGTATACAGTAATTTTCTTAAGGTGGATAGGTACACTTTCAGGGTAAATAACTCGTGTGAGGCATGAGACTTGATCAATCTGAAAATAAGGTTTAGTCTGACCCTGAAAACAAGCCCAAGACCTTTGTTATTTTTATTCCCATTACATTTATAAAGGCGGAATATCTATTAAATGATTACTTTTTTGGTCTGACTGTTACGATATATACTTCAAACTGATTTTCTGATAATTGTTCTATACTGTTAAATTCACCCTTTGCATGAGTTTTACACGACAAATAGCTAATCAGAAATCAGCAGTAACATTACATGGACAGCACTAGCTCTCAATATCATATTCCTCATGCAGTTTACATGGCTGGTAGCAAGTGGATTTGTTGAAATCAATAGTGTTACATGATTGGGCTTTACTGAGTAATGACTGCTGGATTAAGACAGATTTCAGAGTGTAGGCTCAAGCATCAGGCCAAGACAGAATCACTTCAAAGTAAAATTAAGTCATTGCTGGAACGATGAAGTTACGTATTAGTTCTAATCAGTTGATATGTCTGCTAGACATAATTAATATCAGTACTTTATATAATCAAATGTGCTTATGTGGTCACCTCTATTAAGGGGTCATCTGCCTTTAGCGGCCACATTTTCTGGGTCCCATGAACTAATATACAGTGCAAATGAACCTGTATTAAGGGGTCACATGTCTCAAGCAGCCAGGTTTGGGTTTCCCTTGGGTGACCCCTTTAGATAGGTTTGGCTGTATTCCAAACCTGTACTTAAATTGTGCTAGAAAGTGACTGGAGACAGTGACCTAAGATTTCAAAAAACACTTATATTTGGAGGTCACTTTATTTTGGCGATATTGGCGGAAGAGAAGAAAATCGCCAAATTAAAATGCCGCCAATTAAATAAGACTGCTGATCAAGTGGAAATCTACCATTGAGTGATGTATTCCTTCCATTATAATATGAAAGCAAATACACATCATATGCATGAGTAGAAACGAAGTCCAAGTAAAACACCCAGGCGAAACGGAGTGTAGTGATGTTTATGTCATGCTACTTAGTACCTAAGCCAATTTAATTAAATCAAAAGCTACACAATAACCTGTATAATGTAACCAGTATTGTTTATAATAATAGAATAGAGTTGTAATCACTGCAATCAGCCGCATAATTCATGAATGACAGTTTAGAACTAGGACTCAAATGGGTTATAAGACGATGACATCAATCTCCGTTTATTTTTCTTTTCTGTTTTTTTTTTTTTTTTTTTTTTTTTTGAAATCACACAACCGCCAAAATAAAAATCCGCCAAAAGGTCCGTTTATATAAACCGCCAAATTTTGCTTCCACCAAATATATTTGAGCCAAGACACAAGAAAATCAACAAAGTAGCATGTGTGCTCAGCAAAGACTCAGATCATCCTTGGCATCTGCCCAGTCTTATCAGAGTCTTAGCTGTGTGCTTAAAGGGTAATAAGGGTCTAAGCTATCTACATGCAGACAGCAAAGACAGCAAAGACAGGCTGATTTGAGTCTGTGCTGGGTGCACATGCCACTTCGTTGGTTTCCTTATGTCGCGGCTCATTTCTTAATTTACTCTACTTCTTGCCAACACAGATTGTTCAGCCCTGAATGTTTCACCATGGACTAAGTTTTCCATGTCCACCAATAATTATGGCACAACGACCATGTTCTCCTGTGAAACAGGCTACAAATTTGATGCTGAAGAATATTACACAAAATCTGCGGTGGACTTATACTGCAACCCGGGTGGGGAATGGAGTTATGAGGGAAAATTTGATATCAGATACCCAAACTGTCAAGGTTCGTACTATATTTATTTAGTTATAAGACAGGAGTTTACACTTCCAAAATTTTGTCGGCAGTCAGATTTGAAAATGCACCCAGAGGATTTTTAAATAAAAGATCAACATACAAGCATTTAGCCATCTGAGCTAAGGTTGTTTGTTAAAAATGTTATGATTCTAATGAGATTGAACTACGGCTATGCAACACAGTTGTTACATGTCTCCTCTCTGTTTATGTTTAGTTTATTTACAGCTCATGTTTTTCAACAACTTATTATGGGATAGTATGTATGGGTAGTAAATACTTTGTAAAAGGAGAAAATAAGAATGCTTTCATTTGCAAACTATTTAATTCTCTTATCTAAGGCAGAAATTCACTAATGCCTTCTATTGATTGTCCAATGGGAGGTTCCTGTTTAGATAAATAATGTAGGCATGCAAAATAAAGGTTTTGTAAAGGGGACAGAAGTTAAATTAATTCCCTATGCAAATATTTACTTCCTTATCTAACGGAGGTTATTCAATATTGTGTTCTATTAATAGTCTAATGAGAATTGTCTAATGAGATGTGGTCAAAAAAGTAGGCAAGGGAAGTAAACACTTTGTAAAGGAGAGGCAAATTGCTTCATTTTGCAAATTTACTTCCCTTATCTAAGGAGAATAGTTAAAGGGAGGTAATTCAATATTGTGATCTGTTGAAAGTCCAATGTTTTGTTCCTGATATGATCAGCAATGAAAGCCAGAGAAGGAAAAATTTTGTGGACAAGGGAGGTAAGTAATTTACAGAGGGAGGCAATTTAATTGCCTTCCTTTGTAAATTACTGACTTCCCTTGTCTATGTTGTTTAAGGTAGTTAATTCAGTAACAACTTCTTTTAGTGGTCCAATGCGGAGTTCCTGATGAGATCAACAATGGTTACATAAAGTCTGTGACAAATACCAGCTATGGGGGTACGGCAGAATATGAGTGCAATGATGGATTTGCCAAAAATCATATGAATCCTGTGGTTTGTGATGCTGATGGGAATTGGCAAAATCTGACATTGTGTACATGTAAGTAGAAGGGTAATTATTCTGCTTTTGATGGGCCAAAATGCTTTTGATTTGATAAGGAGGGCTTTGGGTGTTCGGTTGGTTAGAATATGAATGATTTAGGAGGTAGGAATAGATGGGTGAGGAACAGAGTCTGGTTGAGGTGTGGAAGAGAGGCTGACTAAATGAGATTGGTTAGAATATGAACAATTTGTGAGGTGGGAATAGATGGGGGAGGAAGAGGGGTCTGGTTGAGGTGTGGGAGAGAGACTGACAAAATATTTTGAGATTTTTCCACTTTAACATAGGTCTTTGAAGAGATGGATGTTAATTGTTTTATGGTTCATTCAACAGTCTTCCAGTTATTTAAGGCCAGTGAGATAATAATAAGTGAGATGGTGATATGAGAGTAGAGTAGATAGATGACCTAGGCCAGACTCAGACCAGCAACTTTTGGAGTAAGAGCATCTGAGAGACCTATGTAATGTACATTAAGGTAAAAGTTTGTACACCGTCAAGCTTTTCTGCCAGTTTTTTAAAGGGACACTACTTTTGTGACCTCCTATTTGCTTCCCTGGACAACCAAGCCCATCCAAAACAGGGTCTACTCTTAAGAGCAAGAATTTTTCCTAGAAGAGCAAATTCTTTCCGTAAAGAGTTGATCCCAATAGAGAAGGGAAGCAAAAGTGAAAATGGAAGAGTTGCTTCCCCTGATGGTGTAATGCACCTTTATTACTTGGATCAGTCTTTGCTCCTTGCTCATGTCGTAATGTACCCATTCTCATGATGCCTACCATAGTCTACCTAATACCACACATGCCCATATAGTGCACACTATAGGCATTTCTGAGATATAGAGCCGAGCCGCAACATGACAAAACCAACAATGTGGTTGTGTGCCCGGTGCAGACTCAGATCAGCCTGGGCATCTGCCCAGTTTGATCATACTGTTTATTAAGTGCTCAAAAGGTAGCTAAGGATCTAGGCTACCTCCATGCATACAGCGAAGACTCTGATCAGACTGGGCGGATGCCCAGGCTGATCTGAGTCTGCCCAGGGTGCACAACCTCATTGTTGGTTTTATTGTGTCGCAGCTCAATCATTACAAGTGCACATATTTTTACTGATTTATTGCTTTCTTTGCCTGTTTACAAAAGCTGAATAGAGCTCAAAATCTAATAAGTTTTATTTGCAGAGCTTCTTCATGCTTCTATGACTTTTCTGATGCTTTTACCATGAAATTCTGCTTGCTTTGATGCTTAATAATCCTTTGAAATGTGTGCTTATAAGGAGGGATATTTGCTTCATGTTTCTCCTGCCTTTTTGAAAAAGTTGAGAGCACAGTGCACCTAGGTCAAATATGGTATTTGTATAAAATTCAGAGTTCTATTTAAGAGGTAGTATTTGTTGACATTAAGTGATAATTCTATTAAATCTGCATTAAAACATCTGGTGATCCCTCGTCTGAACCACCTCATGTGGTTCAGATGAGGAGTCATAATATATTAAGACATCTGGTGACCCCTTATCTCAACCACCTCATAGAGATAGTTGAATAAGGGGTCACAACATGTTTTTGAGAAAAATTAAGAAAAAGGATTCTACAATTATCATCAAATACTCATTCATAATTATAGCTCTGTAATATTACTGTAAAACTCAGGAATATTGGGATAGATTGGTCTGAACAAACATTGCAAACCTAGATCAAACTACTCCTTAAGAAGCTGTCCAATCAGGGTCTACACTGTACTGTTTGCAATTGAATTCCATCTTTAGTTATATACATAATATCACTGAATGGTAATGCAATTGTGTCATTCTTAGGACAGTTATGTTCATTATTTTAGGTGTCACAATTCTAAGAAATTTTACAGTTCTTTCCTCTTACTTTTTAGCTTCAACCTGCCTTGCAAGTGATGTCAAGGGAGTTGAGTTTGGCAACTTTACAGTTGAGGCTGGGAATGAAATCACAAGAGCAACTGTGGACTTCAATACTGTCGTCAAGTTTGTCTGTATTCCAGGCTATGAGCTGATCGGGAGTATTAGGTCCCATTGCAGGAACCAAGGCTGGTCAAATCCTAAACCAGAGTGTCAGGGTATGTCAGAGCTCTAGATAAGAGGGGTATTTGATGATAATTGAGGGATATATTTTTTGTTTCTCATTGAAACCATATGTTGTGACCCCTCATCTGAACCGTCTTGTCGAGACGGTTCAGAAGAGGGGTCACAACATACGTTTTTATGCAAAATTAACAAAAATTATTCCTAATTATCACCAAATACTGCCTCTTATCTAGAGCTCTGGTATGTTTAACTTTTAATTGTCTTGCCTGCACTTAGCAGAATGAGAAATACACTCAGAAGCAAATGAAAAACAAAACAAAACAAAACAAGTTTACACTTCATGTCTGAGCAGTCATGACACCAGTGCATTGCATGAAGCCAAGCACAAAGCGGTTTGAGCAGAAAACTTCTGAGATCCCAATGGCATGATTTCTGTCTGCTAGTGACTGTTTTGCCATCATGGAAATGAAATGCCTTTAGCTATTTTAAGGTCACTACATTATAAAGACTATAAAAATGAGCCTTGTGTGCGCTCTATCTCATGAATCAGTAGGTGGAGTTTGACCAAACTAGCACAGATACTTCATTGGGATTGGGGAAAGAAGTGATTAATTTTGGTGACCTTGATTCCATTTTCAAGGTCACACTGACACTTTGAAACTCAAATTTTGATAGAAAAAAGCTTGTTTTAGTATTTTTTCAATATCTTGTAAAGGCAATAATTGAATTTCATGAAATTTTGCAGGAAGATTTACATCCACCAGATAAACACTTATAAAACAAAATTAATGTCTAGGGGCCAATTGTATTAGTTATTCCCCTTTAAAAATTTTTGTCTAGAACTAGCAAGTTTTCTTTACTGACCATTACTGTGCCGGGGGTATCTAATAAGCATTGCTTATTGACTTTTTAGCTCCCCTGAACGAAGTTCAGGAAGAGCAATTGTACTACCCCCAGCGTCAGCGTTAGCGGCAGTGTCTGCGCTAGCAAAATGTTAAAGTTTTATGTTAAAGTTTTTAAGATCTCATAGTTTCTAACCCTTTGATCAATTTGAATTATATTTGGTATCATGATATATATTGGTCAAAAATTCTCTTCAAGACCATCCCCATCCCTAGTCATGACCCATTGGTCAAGGTCACAGACTTAGAAATTTTATGTTAAAGTTTTACGGTAAAGTTTTCAAGATCTTATAGTTTGTAAACCTTTTAATTGTTTTAAATTATATTTGGTATGATGATAGATATTGGTCCAAAATTGTATGCAAGACCATCCCCACCCCTGCTTATGACCCATAGGTCAAGGTCACAGACTTAGAAATTTATGTTAAAGTTTTACTTTAAAGTTTTAAACATCTCATAGTTTGTAAAACTTTTAATCGATTTAAATTATATTTGGTATGATGATAGAAATTGGTCTGAAATTTTATTCTGCAGTATCCCCAACCCTGCACATGACCTTTAGGTCAAGGTCACGGACTAGACATTTCATGTTTAAGTTTTCTGTTGAAGTTTTTAAGATCTCCAAGTTCCTAAACCCTTTAATCAATTTGAATTATAATAGGTATGATGATAGATATTGGTCTGAAATTTTGTTTAATTACATACCCATCCCTGGACATGACCTATAGGTCAAGGTCACAGACTTAGCAGTTTTATTTTTGTTTTCTTCAGATGTCATAGTTTCTGAATCATTTGATCTTTTTGTATTATATTTAGTTTAATGATAGATATTAGTTGAAAATTTATTCAGTCTTATTCAGTCGCATCTGCACCCCGGATATGACCTATGGGTCAAGGTCACAGACTTAGCAGTTTTATTTTTGTTTTCTTCAGATGTCATAGTTTCTGAATCAGTTGATCTTTTTGAATTATATTTAGTTTAATGATAGATATTAGTTGAAAATTTATTCAGTCTTATTCAGTCGCATCTGCACCCCGGATATGACCTATGGGTCAAGGTCACAGTTTTACAACAAAATTTTTAAAGCCCTTATATTTTCTAAATCCTTTGATCAATTTGATTATGTCCCCCCACCAAAGGTGAGGGGGGACATATTATTTTCAGTGCGGTTCCCGGTGCGTCGGTGTCGGCATCCCACTCTTGTATGCGCGATATCTCTTGAACCAATTGATGGAATTTCACCAAACTTGCATGGATATATCATTGGGACATGATTAAGAGCTGATTAGATTTTGGTGACCTTGACATCATTTTCAAGGTCACAGGAGATCTTAAATGGCGTGAAAATTTCTTGTATGCACAATATCTCCTGAACCAATGGATGGAATTTCACCAAACTTGCATGGATATATCATTGGAACAAGCTTAAGAGCTGATTAGATTTTGGTGACCCTGACCTCATTTTCAAGGTCACTGTAGGACTTAGCTGACAATTTCTTGTACCCACGATATCTCTTGAACCAATGGATGGAATTTCACCAAATTTGCATGGATACATCATTGGGACAAGTTTAAATTCTAATTAGATTTTGGTGACCTTGACCTCATTTTCAAGGTCACTGAAGGACTTAGATGACCATTTCTTGTAACCACAATATCCTTGAACCAATTGATGGAATTTCACTAAATATGCATGGATACATCATTTGGACAGGTTTAAGAGCTGTTTAGATTTTGGTGACCTTGACCTCATTTTCAAGGTCACTGAAGGACTTAGATGACAATTTCTTGTAACCACTATATCTCCTGAAAAAAATGATGGAATTTCACCAAACTTGCATAGATACATCATTTGGACAAGCTTATGAGCTGTTTAGATTTTGGTGACCTTGACATCATTTTTAAGTCCACTGGAGGACTTAGATGACAGTTTCTTGTTTTTACCCATGGTATCTCTTGAACCAATGGATAGAATTTCACCAAACTTTCATGTATACATCATTGGGACAGGTTTAAGAGCCTATTAGATTTTGGTGACCTTGACCTCATTTTCAAGGTCACTGGAGGGCTTAGATGACAATTTCTTGTACCCACTATATCTCTTGAACCAATGAATGGAATTTCACCAAACTTGCATGGATACATCATTGGGACAAGTTTAAGAACTGATTAAATTTTGGTGACTTGACCTCATTTTCAAGGTCACTGTAGGACTTAGATCACAATTTCTTGTACTCACTATATCTCCTGAACCAGTGGATGGAATTTCACCAAACTTGTATAGATACATGCACATCATTGCTTCAACTTTAAGAGCTGTTTAGATTTTGGTGACCTTGACCTCATTTTCAAGGTCACTGAAGGACTTAGATGACACTTTCTTGTAACCACGATATCCTTGAACCAATGGATGAAAATTTCACTAAATTTGCATGGATACATCATTGGGACAGGTTTAAGAGCTGGGAAGATTTTGGTGACCTTGACCTCATTTTCAAGGTCACTGTAGGACTTAGATCACAATTTCTTGTACTCACTATATCTCCTGAACCAGTGGATGGAATTTCACCAAACTTGTATAGATACATGCACATCATTGCTTCAACTTTAAGAGCTGTTTAGATTTTGGTGACCTTGACCTCATTTTCAAGGTCACTGAAGGACTTAGATGACACTTTCTTGTAGCCACGATATCCTTGAACCAATGGATGAAAATTTCACTAAATTTGCATGGATACATCATTGGGACAGGTTTAAGAGCTGGGAAGATTTTGGTGACCTTGACCTCATTTTCAAGGTCACTGAAGGACTTAGATGACAGTTTCTTGTAACCACTATACCTCCTGAAAAAATTGATGTAATTTCACCAAACTTGCATAGATACATCATTTGGACAAGCTTAAGAGCTAATTAGATTTTGGTGAATTTTAAGTGAATTTGGTGAATTTTAAGGTCACTGGAGGACTTAGATGACAGTTTCTTGTTTTTACTCATGATATCTCTTGAACCAATGGATGGAATTTCACCAAACTTGCATGGATACATCATTGGGACAAGTTTAAGAGCTGATTAAATTTTGGTGACTTGACCTCATTTTCAAGGTCACTGAAGGACTTAGATGACAATTTCTTGTACTCACTGTATCTCCTGAACCAGTGGATGGAATTTCACCAAACTTGTATAGATACATGTACATCATTGGGTCAACTTTAAGAGCTGTTTAGATTTAGGTGACCTTGACCTCATTTGCAAGGACATAGTCATCTATGTAGGATATCTTTAGAACCAGTGGGTGGATTTTCTCCAAACTTGCCTAGTATTAGTATTTTAATTGCACAGTTTTTTTTTATTCATAAGTGGGGATTGGAAATGGGCTGGTGGGGGGGACATCAGTTTTTCTCTGAAAAACATTTCTAGTTTATATTTGTATTGGTTAGAAATTTTACTCAACTGCATCCCCACCCCTGCACATGACCTATAGGTCAAGGTCACAGACTTAGAGAAATTTTATGTTAAAGTTTAATGTCAAAGTCCTTGAAGTCTCATAGCTTCTAAACCCTTTGATGGATTTGAATTATATTTGGTATGATGATAGATATTGATTGGAAATTTTACCCAGCACCATCCCCACATCTAAGAAACAAATACTAGCACTTGAGGATGGACAAGCACAGGTTCGATTCAGGCGACAGGTCTTGTTTCATTGATTTTATTGTGTCTCACCTGTTATTTCATTCATTGTAGTGAAACACTGCCCTCCTCTAGTTGTTGAGAATGCAGAACCTATTCCTTCGATTAGCTTGATGTACCAGCAAAGTTTAACAGTAACATGTAAAGCTGGATATGGAATAAATGGAACTTCTATTCCCGAGAGGACTGTGACTTGTCGAAGTGACAGAGTGATTTATCCCTCTGTGCAGTGTCTAAGTATGTATTCTAGCTCCAGAGAAGAGTGAGTCATGTATTTTTCCTTGCAATTTTATGGAAAATAATGGAAGAAGACAAAGAATATAAGTCCATGGTATGCTGAGATAATTGTTATTCATTGCTCATCAAACATTATTTTATGTCATTCATTGGAACTACCTCAACGAGATGGTTCTAATGAGGGTCACAGCATATGTTTTATGGAGAAATACTAAAAAATAACCGAGAAAATCCTTTCTCCAAAAAAGATGGGTACAATAGCATAATTCATCTCTCAGTTTTGGTGTATTCGTGCAGATTGACACAGCAGTGGTGGTTGAATGAAGCATTACATTATAACCATGGTTTATTTAAAAGTAGTGTTTATCAGAGCTCTAGATAAGAGGGCGTATTTGGTGATAATTAGGGATAATTTTTGTTAATTCTGCATAAAAACATATGTTGTGACCCCTCATCTGAACCGTCTCGACGAGACGGTTCAGATGAGGGGTCACAACATATGGTTTCGATGAGAAATAAGAAAAATTATCCTTAATTATCATCAAATACGCCCTCTTATCTAGAGCTCTGTTTCCATAGTAAACCCTGAAAAAAAAAAACATTTGTGGCAAAGCAACAAAGAGCTTGACAGTCCAACCATGGCCATCTAGTTCCTGCTTTGGTATCTCACTAGAATCATCTCTTAGAGAAAGCCGTTTGCCATGGTACACTACAGACAATTTTATAGCCCGTGAGAATCAGTTTACTGTATGTGCCATGGCCATCTAGTTCCTGCTTTGATATCTCACTAGAATCATCTCTTAGGGAAAGCCGTTTGCCATGGTACACTACAGACAATTTTTAGCCCATGAGAATCAGTTTACTGTATGTACCGTAGATGCAGTAATTTTCGCGGATTCAAATTTTTGCGGTTTAGGGGCAAAAACATAAACATTAATTTTTGTGATTTTTTATTTTGGCGGTTAGCAACCTGCGCAAAAAGCAAAATTGCTTGATTTTCATTTGACCTAGTTCTCCTTGTGACCGCAGGTTTATGAAAGAACTGGCTCAAATGAAAAGTACCAGACCTTACCGAAGCAAACAGAAACAAAAGATAAGGACGCTGTGTCTACTGATGATACTTTGTAAGAAACGAAATTATTTCGCGATTTTAACATTGGCGGTTTCCATGATCACAAAATACCGCAAAAAATGGAACACCGCAAAAATTATTGTGTATAGAATATATGGCTATAAGATGAGGTTCCCATCCAAAGTACTCCATATATGTAAATCCTTCTTGTGAAATTCAGCTATAAGACGTTTTTATACGCCCGTTTTGAAAAAACGGACGTATTATGTCATGGCGCTGTCCGTCCGTCCGTCCGTCCGTCCGTCCGTCCGTCCGTAAACATTCTTGTGCGCGCCATAACTCAGTAACCATTTGGGATATCTTCATGAAATTTTGTATGCATATGTATTAGGTAGGGGGAACGTGTCGCGTACAAGAATGGTTGCTCCCCCTTCCTTGGTTTCAAAGTTATGCCCCTTTGATTGTTTTTTACCCTACAGGTCTTGTGCGCGCCAGAACTAGATAACTGTTTGGGATATCTTCATGAAACTTCATAGCAATGTGTATGAAGTCCCAACGATGTGTCGCGTACAACAATGGTTGCTCTCCCTTTCTTCGTTCATGAGTTACATCCCTTTTATTAGTTCTTTGCGGCTATTTTTGTGTATACTTATGTTGTGCATACATTAACTCGGTAACTGTTTGGAATATCACGATGAAACTTTATAGCAATGTGCATGATCACAAGATAATATGTTGCATATAAGAATGGTTGCTCCCCCTTTCTTAATTTTGGAGTAACCTCCCTTTTCTCCGTCCTTTAACATTCTTGTGTGCGCCATAACTCAGTAACCATTTGGTATATCTTCATGAAATTTTGTAAGCATATGAAGTCGGTAGGGAGAATGTATCGCATACAAGAATAGTTGCTCCCCTTTCCTTAGTTTCCAAGTTATGCTCCTTTGATTGTTTTTTTCCCCCCTGCAGGTCTTGTGTGCGCCATAACCAGATAACTAATTGGGATATCTTCATGAAACTTCATAGCAATGTGTATGAAGTCCCAACAATGTGTGGCGTACAACAATGGTTGCTCTCCCTTTCTTCATTTCTGAGTTACATCCCTTTCATTAGTTCTTTTTGGCTATTTTTGTGTATACTTATGTTGTGCATACATTAACTTGGTAACTGTTTGGAATATCATGATGAAACTTTATAGCAATGTGCATGATCACAAGATGATGTGTCACATATAAGAATGGTTGCTCCCCCTTTCTTAATTTTGGAGTAACCTCCCTTTGATCATTATTTTTAGGCATTTCCATTCACTCCATATCTCCTTAACACTTTGAAATATTAGAATGAAACTTTGTAGGAATGTTTGTAATAAAGGGGCAATGTATCCTGAGCAAGAACCACGACTCTGGCTTGCTTACTGGATTATCTGCCCATGCATAAATTTCCTGTTTACTCTGTAACTCCTTAACCGTTTAGAATATTTTAACACAACTTATGGAGATGTGTATATTGTCAAGGGTATGTATTAGAATCAAGAATGGTATAGCTAGTATATTTAGTTTATGAATTACCGCCCTTGTTCGACTTTGGTATTACTCAACTTAGGAGCCACTTCACCTTCAAAGCTGATTTTTGGTATACTAATAGTATTTGATGTGTTAAATATTTAAATCATGTTGCCGCCATTAATTGAAGTGTGGTTTTCCCTACTTGTCTGCCTGTCTGTCCTTACGTAAACAATCTTGTTCATTCTATAATTCCTTTATGACATTACAACGGGCGTATTATGCGCCGCTTGCGAAGCCCTTGTTTCTCTTTCCAATCAATCTCAAAAATCTAGATCTGTCTTAAAGTTAAGATGGATCTAGATTTGTTGGATTGGTCTTGATAAAAAGAACCTGTCTTATAACCAAATAAATATGGAATACAAAATTCTTCCCTTGGTAATTAAAACTACTGTAGCCGTAATACGACAAAACCAACAAAGTGGCATGTGCGCCCAGTAAACATTCAGATCAGCTTGGGCATCCGCCCAGTCTGATCAGAGTCTTCACTGTCCGCATGGAGCTTGCTTAGACTCTTAGCTACCCTTAAAGTGCAAAGCAAATACTCTGATCAGACTGGGTGTATGCCCAGTGGCACTGTCTTTGCTGGGTGCATTGCCACTTTGTTGATTTTGTCATGTCGTGGCTCACTTATAATTGTTACTAATTTTCATGGCCCCTTCAAGGGTGTTTCGGTTATTAAACTTGAATAGAATATATGAGCCGCGACACGAGAAAACCAACAATGTGGTTATGCGCCCAGCGCAGACTCAGATCAGCCTGGGCATCAGCCCAGTCTGATCAGAGTCTTCGCTGTCCGCATGAAGGTAGCTTAGACCCTTAGCTTCCTTTTAATCGCTTAGGGAGGCCTCTGATCAGACTGGGTGGGTGCCCAGGCTGATCCGAGTCTGCACTGGGCGCACAACCACATTGTTGGTTTTATCATGTCCTGGCTCATATGTATAAAAATTTGGCCTCATTTGGAGCTCTTTAATGACTGGTTCTGATACATTTGCAGACTTTGATGAATGTTCTCTGTACCCCCCTTGTGACTCGGCATCAACCACTTGTACAGACACTGATGGGAGCTATAAGTGTGAATGTCGTGATGGGTTCGAACCCTCAACCTCAACCTCAAGTTGCAGTGGTAAGTCAGTTTGGAGCACTGGGGCCAGTCAAGTTTTATAGTCTGTCATTATTATACTTCCCCCTAACAGTTTTGTTGGCTCAGGCCAGGGTAAGGTAAGGGGTTGGAGGAGGTGGGGGTGGTGTGCAGTTATGGCATTTTGTAAACGCTGACTTACACTAGAGTTTTGATACAGTCAAAGTACTTCTTTGATCGATATGTGTTTTAGCTGATTGCAAGAAGAGATTAAAAATGCTTAATACCTAATTCATTCATTTCAAATCCTATAAATGAATAAGCTGAAGTAATTAGTATTTTAAAAGAAGTTGTATTTGTGGTATTGATGCAATGACAGAATCAGATAGTACCAGCAGTTTTTATTATGCCCCCCCCCCACCATGAAATATAGATTTTACCCTGTCTGTGTGTGCATATGTATGTATGTGTGTGTGTGTTTTACCAGAATTGTGTCCGGCCCATAACTTTGCCCTGAATGGTAGGATTTGAAAACTTTTTAGCACAAATGATCAGTATGACAAGACGATGTGTTGCATGCCAAAACCATGTCACTCGCTTGAAGGTCAAGGTCACATTGGGCACGTAAACTTTGAGCGTAGGCTATAGTGAATAATGTTTGTGTCTGGCCCATAACTTTGTCCTGCATGGTGGGATTTCAAAATTATTTGGTATAAATAATGATCATGACAAGGCAATGTGTCACGTGCAAGAAGCATCCCGCTAGCTCAAAGGTCAAGGTCACAGTTTGCACTTTAACTGTGTGCATTGGCTACAGTGAAACATTTCCTGTTTGGGCCATAATCTCGTCCTGCATGGTGGGATTTCAAAATTGTTTGGCCTAATTGCAAAGCATGAGAAGACTATGTGTTGCTTGTAAGAACCGTATTGCTTGCTTGAGGGTCAGGGTCACTTTACACACGTAAACTTGGTGTATAGGCTTAGTGAAAACATTTTTGTGTCTGACCCAAAACTTTGTCCTGCATGGTGGAATTTCAAAATTATTTTGCAAAAATGACTATCATGACAAGACGATGTGTCGTGTGCAAGAACCATGTCCCGTACTCAAAGGTCATGGTCACAGTTTGCACTTAAACTTTGTGGATAGGCAGCAGTGAGAACCTATTCATATCCAGCCCATAATTTTGTCCCGCATAGTGGGATTTCAAATTTATTTGGCAAGGCGATTTGGCAAGGACTATGTCACTAGCTTAAATGTCAAGGTCACAGTGCGCATTAACCTGTGTGAATAGATTATAATGAAAACTTGTTCATGTCATATCTTGTCCAAGGTTTGACTGCAAAGTAAATGCAAGTCCTTTTGACCGATATTTCTTGGCCCTTGATTTTTCCCTTCATATTATACAATCTGCCTCTATAAAGCTAGTTATCCTACAAGTGCTAGTATCTTAATCAAGGTGCTGTCTTACTGAAGGTAACAGGTGGGGGCATCCGTGTCGTATGGACACATTTCTAGTCTATATTCAGTTGTTAGGTTCCTTAGAAATAAAAATACAAAAAACAAAAACATAAAGCACCAAAAACAGCAGACGTCAAACTTTGCAGCTGCAAAATGAAAAAAAAAATGTTTTCTCCAAGCTGCATCATTGAAAATTAAAAACAAGAGTAGATCCAGTTGAAGCAGCTCATTACAAGCTGCCTCATCTGAATCTATGCTGTTTTCAAATTCAACTATTTTTGTTTTTGGAGCTTTAAGAGTTTAAGAAGTGTTTTCGGAAAAAAGACCTAGTTGAGAGCATGCTTGAAAGAAATTGCTTACAAAATTTATAAAAGTTTACATTTATTGTACTGGCTCTGTCACTCTGATGTAAGGATTGTTTGTTCACTCATATCCAGAAATTTACATTTTAAATTTTTTCTTTAAAATTTGAATAAAATACTAATTCTTCTGTCATCTTACATCTTTCCTCGTCCCCACCTTTTGTCATCTTGCCTTCCCTCCCCTCATACCCACTCCCATCTCCACCATCACTTGAGTATGTTTTTGAAAGCTATAATGTGAATATGGTGCACAAACATCCTTTTTCAAGTTATATAGACACATCCATGTGGTTTGGTTGCTACTTTACCATTGCAACAACTTAAATGGCATACAGTACTTGCTATCTTAATAGGTGAATCCTTTCTGCAATTATGCTATTCTTAGATGAATGGTTTAACTTCTATCATCGAAAGCAACTCTGCCATTTTCAGGGGTGGTCGGGTGGCGCGATGGTGCTGTGTGTAACTTCCAGTGCCGGGGCCCCCTACTGATTTGGAACATTGTAGGGCAAGGGCCTTCTGTGCTCACAATAGGTGCGGGTGGGGGTTGGACATTTTTCTCTCGTCTATCATTTCTCCTCTTTCTCCCTCTCTGGGAGACGGCCCGATATAGACTGAAATACAGTCTCAAAAGGCTGTTAAACCCAAAACAATCAATCAATCTGCCATTTTCATTCCCCCACCCCACCTTACCTCTTTTCTTGATGGGGTCAACTGTAGAGGAGCAAATTCTTTCATTGTTATCTTGGGAAGCAAACTGGAAGTCACAAAAGTCGTTTCCCTGTGTAAAAGTGATAGAAAAAACTGGGAGGTGTACCCATAAACCTTAAACGAATGAATTTGCTCCATAGGATAAGAACTCAATAAGCTTTAGCTTTCATTTCGAGTCTTTGAATGTTTACATGTTATATATGTTCATGTATGTAATTGTGGTGTTTTGAAATAAAATATGTTTAAACCAGTTTGCTCCATATAAGAATAGTCTGATGTGAAAAGGGAAGCAAATACTTCCATATCATTGCCCTTGATTGTACATTCTTACACCTTAAAGGATGTGATGGTTAAAGGGGAGGAAAACTGTCACCTTCTTATGACTCCTTATTTCATATTTCTATTTTTTAGACATTAAAGAATGTAGTGATGGAAAGAAGGGAGGCTGCAGCCACACTTGTAATGAAATGACAGGAAGTTATTTCTGTAGTTGTCCAACTGGCTGGACCCTATTTACAGTTGATGGTACCAGTGAGTTCTACATTCCTGAGGGAGAAACAGGGAACCAGTATGGTGATGTCTACTACTTTAATCACACTTGTGTCAGTAAGTGTCATGTAAATTCAGTATTTCATGTGAAACTCAGCTGCAGTTTAGAAGAGTGGGAGATGATTCCCAACTGTGTTTAAGTCCAGTAAAACCAGAATGCCGAGCATAATGAGATAAAATACACAAGGGAGTTAATTCAAGTACTCTGCCTTTCACAGAGGAAGTGGCAGGTTTGACTCTCAAAGGGCGACACATGTCTGAGCCATTTCTTCAGTCAGGTGGACCAGGAAATAAACACACATTGTGCCCTGAGCTGAGAAAAGTGGTAAAAGGGTGAAGATGGGAGATTGCAATGGCACACATATGGGCGGTGGTTTCTGCCTTATCAAACCAGCAAAACTGCATGTGGGCACAAAGATGAGCCTGTTATTTGTATTAGCTGCGACAGGACAAAACCAACAAAGCAGCATGTGCACCTAGTAAAGACTCAGATAAGCCTGGGTATTTGCCCAGTCTGATTAGAGCCTTTACTGTGCACTTAAAGGGTAGCTAAGGGTCTAAGCTAGCTCCATGCGGACAGCAAAGACTCCGAGCAGACTGGACAGATGCCCAGTCTGATCTGAGTCTTTGCTTGGCACACATGCCACTTTGTTGTTTTTGTCGTGTTGCAACTCGTATAATTCCCAGAGACTGTGGCATTGCTATACAAGCACAGCTGGACAAACTGACTGGCAAACAGTGTAGAACCTGATCAGAGCAGTTTGATCTAAATCTATGATGTTTGCTCAGGTGGTTCTGCCCAAATAGTAAAGGTCATTAAGATTATCAGCAACTTATTCAGAAATGAAATTTAATGTGCAGGAAAACTCCTATTTGGAATTATTTGGTGCCAATAAAACTTTCAAGTTTCGACTACAATAGACACCCTGGAGAGCTACTTTCACATACACTGAAAAATCTAAAAATTGGTACTCCGGAAATAATTACTGCTAAATTTAAACTGTTTGGTTTTTCAGTGCATAAATGCATCTTAAAGATGTAGATTGAATGGTAGGGTAGAGTCGGGTAACTTAGGACAGGGGGGTAAATTCGGACATACCATTGCAAACAGTGAAAATCCTGATGAGATAGCTCTTAATGAGCCGTCTCATCAGGATTCTCAGTGTTTGGCTAGTTATTTTTGTTTAAGTTCCAAACAACTGACATATAAAGCAAACAATGTCACTGTCGGAACTTACCTGCTGTCGGAAGTTACCCGACTCTCCCCTAAAGAGTGTAGAGCCTGATCAGACTGCTCCTAGGAGCAGTCTGATCTGGATCTGCACTGTTTGCCTAGACCTATGTGTCTCAATATTTAGAATTTTTTCAATAATAACAAGAAACTATTTTCCTAGAGAAATCCTGTGCAAGACCCTCAAATGTAGACCACGGGACTTTTCTTTCCACCAAGACCATCTTCTACTATGGTGACAGTTTGGAGCTTGTTTGTAATGATGGGTACCACATCACAGGGGCATTACAGACCACCACCAAGCAGACCAGTTCTTGTGGCGATAATGGATGGAACTGGAATGCCTCTCCATCATGTTCAGGTAGTCAGAGTTAAATCCCATAATGACGGGGTAGGGATTTCATGATAATGCCATGATAATTTTTAGTTTGCCTGTACGAAAGTACAGAGAGCTATTGTTGTCACCCTGACCAGACCACCACCAAGCAGACTAGTTCTTGTGGCAATTATGGATGGAACTGGAATGCCTCTCCGTCATGTTCAGGTAGTCAGAGTTAAATCCCATAATGACGGGGTAGGGACTTCATGATAATGCCATGATAATTTTTAGTTTGCCTGTACGAAAGTACAGAGAGCTATTGTTGAGCTAGGGTTAGACACTGGGGTGGAGCTTAGGGGTCAAAAATTAGGTCACACTCACTTCATGAATGGATTCTTTTGATATTTGCACTGTAGTTAGATGATGGTCCAAAGTTTTACAAAGTACCACCCCTACCCTACTCAGGGACCTTGGGGTCAAGGTCATGGACTTAGAAATTTTGGGTTTTGTTGACGTATTCTGACAGCCTACTGTTGGATAGTGGATGGATTTAGTTTATACTTGAACTGATGTTAGATACTGGCTTGAGTTTTCACAAAATACTACCCCTAGCCCGCTAGGTGTCCCTGAAGTCAAGGTCATTGATATAGAATTTTAGCTTAAAGTTTTTTTTTTAGAATACGTTGATAATACATGGACATGCTTGCATGAAGTTTTATATAGTTCAAGGCCTGTGAGATGGGCAAGCACCAGTTCAGGTGAGCTCTGCTGTCAGGCGACAGCTTTTGTTGTTTACTCCTTGTGGCTCATGTCTTGTACCTTAACCCCCAATCACCCCCCCCCCCCCCCCCACACACACACACACACATCCCCACCCTTCCTCTCCCACTTAACACTGCCTTGTGTTTTATGAAAAAAAGACAGAATTAATCTTAAAAATAAAAAAATTGGGGCACTTAAAAAAAACAATTTTGGCCACAACATAACAAAACCAGCAAAGAGGCATGTGCTCCCGGTGAAGACTCAAATCAGTCGGGGCATCCCCCAGCCTGATCAACTTTATTGCTTGATCTTAAAGGGTAACGTAGAGTCTGAGCTAGCTCCATGCAGACAGCAAAGACTCCAGTCAGACTGGGCAGCTGTCAAGACTGATCTGAATCTTTGCTAGGTGCCTATGACACTTTGTTGGTTTTGTCGTATTGTGGTTGAATTGTAAAATTACAAAAAAATTGGAACACTTAAAATAAATTTGGTAACTGTCTTTAAAATGAAGCAGGTTGGTTTTACAATGCTGTAATGCATTTGAAAGATGCAGATGGAAGGCAGACAGAGTAGATTCAGACCAGACTGCTCCTGATCTGAATTTGCACCATTCACTCAGACTTACCTGTCTCAATACATAGAACTTTCACCGTATACATAGAGCTTTCACCGTATCGTGCTTGGAACATCAGTGTATGAGAAAAATCAGTCAGATGTCATAAATCTTTATGTAAAAAAAAAAGAAAATTCATCCCAGAATTACCGTATATACGGTAATTTTCGTGGTGTTCCATTTTTTGCTGTATTTTGCGGTCACTTAGAAACCGCGAATATTAAAATCGTGAATAATTTCCAGTTTCTTACAAAGTATCATCAGTAGACACAGCGTTCATATATTGTGTTTCTGTTTGCTTCGGTAAAGTCTGGTACTTTTCATTTGAGCCAGTTCTTTCATTAACCTGCGGCTGCAGGTTAATGAAAGAACTAGCTCAAATGAAAATGAAGCAATTTTTGCGCATGTCGTTAACCGCGAAAATTAAAAATCGCGAAAATTAATGTGTATGTTTTTTTACCCTTAACTGCGAAAATTTGAACCCGCAAAAATTACCGCTTATCTGTTTTCTGGTGCCTTTGGAGATTATGGGTAGCAAGCGCTCAGATTTTTAGCAGAATTATTCAGAAGTTGTTGCCATCTGAAATTTTTCACACAGTCTTGAATTTTTGTTAGCCTGCATTGAGAGTTGCTTTCATAGGGGCGGCAGCATTGGCGACAGTGTAAACTTTTGTTGAGTTTTCTTGTTTATCTCTGTTTTGTGACAATATGAAGACTGACAAGAAACAGCATTCTGATAAACAGTGTTCCGTAGAATTCTTATTTTTCAATTGAATGGATTACAACCCTTCTTATTTTGTTTGCTGTCCTTGGTATGATTTTACAGTGAATATGTTTAGCCATAGGTTGATCATAATCTTGCATAATTGAAACCTCAGTGTATGGGATGGTGAATCATATAGTTGCATTTTTATAGACATTTCGGGGCAAATTTGCTATAATATTTATGAAAAATCCCCATCTAAAACTGCAGGCTGGCCTTGAGCAAGATGTATCATTTATATTGTGAAATGTATTGTGTTCATTTCATGTCTCTCATGAAAAAGATGAATTAATATCTTCCTTAATCTCAGGTTTCAAAAAACGTGTTTAACAGCACAAGAAGACATTCTCAGAATTTTATAGGTCAGAGCTGCAGATAAGGAGAAGCACTTTATAATTCTTACATCATATTTGAACAGTCTCCTTAAAAAACATAGGATGTGACCTACAGCAATTTCCTTACCGGTTCTGTCGACAAAGCCAGTCAATAACCACATGTGCAAAAAGTGGTTGTCGACCAAGACAATCAACAGCAGTATCAGCTTGGTTGATAGCTGTAAAAAAGGTATCTGTTACCGTTATTGGTTATACTTATGACTAATTTCTCGCTCAACAGCCACTTTGTGTAGTGTCGTCTTGGTCAACAGCATAGGTAGCTAAAATGGTATTACAAACGCTCATATGTGGCCACAACATATGAATCGCTACATGACAAAACCATCGAAGTGGCATGTGCACCCAGCTAAGACTCAATCAGCATCGGTCCAGTCTGATCAGAGTCGTCACTGTCTGCATGGCTAGCTTAGATTCTTAGATACCCATTAAATGTACAGCAAAGACTCAGATCAGACTGGGCTGATGCCCAGGCTGATCAGAGTCTTCGCTGGGTGCACATGCCACTTTGTGGTTTTGTTGTGCCACGGCTCATATTTTGTGTCATGTCTCAAATGCAGTACATGTATATTGGGAACAATGGAGAGTGAGAGAGCATGGATTCACAGAGTTTCACAGACTGATCTGATTGTTGCCTGGTTGCTAATGACCTAAGATCCCTTTTATGATGACATTACTCAAATATTTATTTGAAAGTTGCCATGAAAAACAACCAAAGGATATGTGCATTCTGTAAATCATCATTCAGTCTGCCAAACAGGTCAGAATCTTTAATTTTCACTTTTTAGATTCCACAGGATTTATAGGTATTCATATGAAGAGGGCAGATTCACATCAGACTGCGCATAAGACTGTGCAGGTTGACTGGCTGACCTGAGTCTATCTGGTTTGCACATGCCATAATGTGAGCCGGGACACAAGAAAACCAACAAAATGGTTGTGTGCTTAGCGCAGACTCAGATCAGCCTGGGCATCCGGCCATCCTCCCAGTCTGATCAGACACTTGGCTTTGTGCTTATAGGGTAGCTAAGGGTCTAAGTTACCTCCATGCATACAGCCAAGATGGGCAGATGCCCAGGCTGATCTGAGTCGCAGCTGGGCGCACAACCACTTTGTTGGTTTTGTTCTGTTGCAGCTCATGTATTTTTTCTTGTGATGCATGTCAGTAGTTATGTCCACTGTTAGACATCCCACTTGGCATGTTGATCTAACCCTTATAAAAAAACAGCAGACAACAAGATTCATGTCAGCAAAATTTCACAAAAAATTTTCATCAAAGCTAAATCATACCGTAATCGCCCCATTTACCGCACATGCCCCTATAACCGCACACCAAGGCCATTGCCGGAAAAAATGCACAAGCGCACACTGCTTTTTCCTTCTGAAACTCACAAAACGCATCAAGTTCAACTTACCATTACTGTTTCAACAGCGACAGTGTTTTCAGTTTTGTTTTCCCGACGCAATGTGCGAAGAGAGCAACTCTATCGGTCTAAATGTCAATCGGGCATCCTCGTTGATATTTACGAAGTTGGCTGAAGTGTTGTGATGTGTACGAGTGCGAACAGCGGACTCTGATCAGCTTACACATCTGCGCCGTCTGATTAGCGTATTCTCTATCTGCGTCAGCAATTGGAATGTACATGTACATGTTGATCCGAGAAGGATCTAGTTCTGTACCAAAACCTCATGTTTTTTCATTTTTTTCATCGGACGTTTATATGTCAAAAACCAGTTTTTTCAACACAGATATCCGATGAAAAAGACGAAAAAAACTGAGGGTTTGGTACAGAACTAAGAAGGATCGAGCTTACGAAGTTATGAGGTTGCGGGGGTGTGCAGGCTGATCTGAGTCTTTGCCTTTCGTACATTCGAGAAATGACGAAAATGCGTCATTTCTCAAGAGCAATTCTTGTCATATATAGCGATAATGTGCACGTGCGCCAAAGTGCGTTTGGGAAAGATACATGAACGACAGATGAGAAACCCGGGTTGCAAAAGAAATAAATTGTCATAACGACAAACTCTTGTTTCCTGACAAAATCAGCCTGAATACTTGCGCAAACTGAACGAAGCGACCAGCCTGCGCATATGCATGATCTGTGCATTTAAACAAAGTTCGCGGTAGCCTACAGGACAGGAGCTGGCCCGTGGGCCTCAAAAGGGCCTCAGGTCACATCCGATCAGCAAACACCCGCATCATATAGTGCATTTGCGAACATTGACCAGTCTAACAAATCTCCAGGATTCGCCGATAGTTTGCAAAATAATTGTTTTAAGATGCGCAGACTGGTCTAAGGCTTTGCTGTTTGCACATGTAATATGGTACCTTTCTCATGACACATTGCCAATATTTCTGCACCCTTGGACGTAATAAAGGAAAGACAGAAATAGGGAAGATCAAAAGGACCGCATCTTCCAGAATTAGAATGTGTGTGTTATAAATAGAAGCACGTGAATTTAAAGCAGACCCCTTGCAGTGAATGAATAGCCAGGGCACTGACAAACTTACCTGACGTGTTTAAACAATCACATATAAGCCTTAAAGTCATCGTAAATGTGTTGAAATACTTTCCTTTCTTTCGGAATATTTATTTGGAATATTGAAGAAGGATGAAGAGAATGAAATACATGCACAATCATTGATAATGAGGACATATTTAATACTGAGAGTTATGAGATATAATTTGCAACTTGACATGAGATCGTTTTTCTCCCGGAAATTGGCAATTCAAATAGTTCGAACACTAAATATTTTCATGACACTTCGAACACCCCGACCAGTATTGCCGACTATTTCGACCGTTCATTTGTTTTGTTTTGTTTTTTTTGTTTTTTTTTCGTTCTGAGTGTGCGGTTATTGTCACCCGACGTAGGCGGAGGGGGACTATAGAAATGACCCTCGTCCGTCCGTGTGTGCGTCCGTCCGTCCTTCCGTCCGTCCTTCCGTCCGTCCGTCCGTCCCAAATCTTGTCCCCGCAACTCCTCCAACGTCTTTCATCTGATTGATTTGAAATTTTACAGATTGTATTCTTATGATATGAAGGAGGGGGACTATAGAAATGACCCTCGTCCGTCCGTGTGTGCGTCCGTCCGTCCTTCCGTCCGTCCGTCCGTCCGAAATCTTGTCCCCGCAACTCCTCCAACGTCTTTCATCTGATTGATTTGAAATTTTACAGATTGTATTCTTATGATATGAAGATGTGCATGTGGTTTTCGCTTTTTGTTTCGGCCATTTTTGATGGAGTTACAGCCCTTGCTGACTCAGACCTTCCGAAATCTTGTCCCCGCAACTCCTCCTACATCTTTCGCCAGATTGATTTGAAATTTTACAGATTGTAATCTTACGATATGAAGATGTGCATGTGGTTTTTTATTTTTGTTTCAGCCATTTTTAATGGAGTTACGGCCCTTGCTGACTTAAATCTTGTCCCGGCAACTCCTGCAACATCTTGTATCAGATTGACTTGAAATTGTGCAGAATGTTTCATCATGATCTAATGATGTGCATGTGATTTTGGAATTTCAATTGTCCTATTTTGTACAAAGTTATGGCCCTTTGTCGTTTTTTGGCATTTTTCCAATTTTTGAACCGTTTGACCGAGAGAGCTGAAATTTGGTATGCTATTAGCATTTGGTAAATTGATTATTCTGATTACTGTTAGGATGTGCTAAATTATAAGTGACAGAGTTATTCCCCTTTCATAGATAATAGACATTCACTTAAAGGTAAAGGGATAACTATTCATATTAATGGGCTGAATTTTCATAAATGCATTGTTCATTTTTCATCAGATTCATATAAGCAGGATTATGGCTCTTGTTATTTTGTTACTGGGTATACAGTCGTGATGTTTTGGTCATTTTGTAAGGGCCTGTAGTTTCAGTAACCTGATTTTACGCATATATGCCCCGTTCTGAACTTTTACAAAGAGGCCCAGTAATTGGGTATATATCTTTGCTTATGTTCAGTTATCATTTGCTTACCAGGTTCTGTAATATATATATTTCCTGTTTTTGGCCATACATTTACTCTGAAACAGAATAATGGGCTGAAGTTTGTGACACATTTCAAACGTCGGGTGACACTTGGCCGATGGCCTTTTATTAGAAACGTTTTTAACCACACCTTTTTGTTGCAATTTTGAAAAAGTTAAGCGCACTGTGCGGTAAATGGGGCTATTACGGTATTTAGAATTCAAAGACTAGAAGGGTGAACAGCATAGGTCCGGATGAAGGTGAACAGCATAGGTACAGATGAGCTGCCTCATCTGGATCTATGCTGATTGCAAATTCAGTTATTTTCATTTTTAGCTCGCCTGTACGAAAGTACAGAGAGCTATTGTTGTCATTTGGACGTCGGCGTTGGCATGGGCGTGGGCGTCAGACTTGAAAGTTTTACGTTAAAGTTTTTTTTATGTGATGGGCAAGGCACTGCAGGCAAGCTATCCTGTACGGGGACAGGTCTTGTTTATTTTTTTTTATTTTAAGTGCTACTATAATCTGCAGTCAGTTAGGAGACATACGCGAACGAGACCGAACCAGCCTGTTTTGTTTTGCCAAGGCACAGATGATTCACTCATGGAAAATTTGGACTATTGATTTTGAAATGTAAACTGTGTATGCCTTGATCAGACTACCCATCTGCACACATACACACATTTTGTCATGACTAGGAGTAGACACTAGAATTTTTAGAAACAAAAACACAGCGTACAATGGGCTGAGATATGATCATGAAATAACAAGGGGAAAAATAAAATAGATAAAATAAAAGGAAGAAAAGTGCTTAGCAGAATATAAACATATCAGTTTACCAGGATCAACTTTCTGTACTGAATAAGAGATTGAAAGCATTCTATATGACATGTAGCCTAGGACTATAGTACATATACATGTAGAAACCTAATTCAAAATAAAGTAGGCATGCACTTAGTACATGCCTGCCTTATTTTGAATCTGGTAACTACTGAATACATTTTCGCTTTATTTTGAATCTGGTAACTATTAAGGGGAGTACATGTCTGCTTTCTTTTGAAGCTTGCAACACCCCTGCTTTATTTTGAATCAGTTAACTATTGGGTACATTTCTGCTTTATTTTGAATCTTTGATTATTCAGTACCTGCTTTAATTTGAATCTGATTGCTTGTGAGTGCATTGCTGTTTTATTTTGAACCAGGAAGCCGTTGAGTACATGCCCAGGTATCTTTAAACCCCGGCATACGAAGTATGACAAGGGGTATATAGCTTTCGTCCGAAGTCCGTTTGTCTGTCCTTCCGAGCAAACAGATTGGTAGTGGGGGGTTAAGGTTAGGGTGTCTCTAATGTATTTTAAATGGGGTTTATTCCATAGACACTTAAAAAAATAGGTTTATGTGGCTAAAAAAAAACGGTTTAAGTTGCTATTTTTTATACATCCGTTAGAATGTCCGTCAGTCCGTCCGTAAGTTAACATTTGCATTAAAGTTTTGCGTTAAAGTTTTTAAGATCTTATATTATCTAAACCCTTTGTTGGATTGGGTTTATATATGGCATGGTGATAGATAATGGTCTAAAGTTTTATTCTATACCACACCCACCCATGCCTGTGACCTAGAGGTCAAGATCACGGACTTTGACTTTTCATGTTAAAGTTTTGCGTTAAAGTTTTTAAGATCTCTATATAATTCAAACCCTTTGTTGGGTTGGGTTTATGTTTGGCATGATGATAGATGTTGGTCCGAAGTTTTATTTTGTACCACCCCCACCCATGCCTTTGACCTAGAGGTCAAGGTCACAGACTTTGACTTTTCATGTTAAAGTTTTGCGTTAAAGTTTTTAAGATCCCCTTTATAAGTCAAGCCCTTTGTTAGGTTGGGTTTATATTTGGCATGATCAGACATGTTGGTCGATAGTCTCATTCTATACCACCAACACTCATGCCTGTGACCTAGAGGTCAAGCTCACGGACTTTGACTTTTAATGGTAAAGTTTTGCATTAAAGTTTTTAAGATCTCTATATAATTCAAACCCTGTGTTGGGTTGGGTTTATGTTTGGCAAGATGATAGACGTTGGTCCAGAGTTTTATTTTGTACCATCCCCACCAATGCCTGTGATCTATAAGTCAAGGTCATGGACACTGACTTTTCATGTGAAAGTGTTGTGTTTATATTCTAAATGCTTATTTTTCCCATCTTCTTCAATAGGACTTTTTGATATGTTACTTTATTTACTTCTAGGTTGCAACAGTTTACATCATATGGATGCTATTGTTTACATAAGGTCAAGGTCACATACTTAAATGGTTGCATCAATGCATTGCTTTATACTGTGTCTTGCGTTTCAGGTATTCTTTAGTGGAACCTTCTGATATATTACTAGGTTTCCTTTTAGGTTGCAGCATATTGGTTGACATCATCTGTATCCTGCTGTTGATGAAAGGACAAGGTCGCAGACTTTAAAACTTGTATCTTATATGTGTTCAATTTTCATGTTTTAAGTTAAGTGTCATTAGGCGGTTGTGCCGGCCGGGGGTATGCCCCTCTGTTCACTTGCTCTAGTTATTATACCCCCGCTTTGAAAAAGTGGGGGGGGTATACTGTTATACCCCAGCTTTGAAAAAGTGGGGGTATACTGGTTTACATCTGTCCATCCCTCCGTCCGTCCGTCCGTCCCTCCGTCTGTCCTTCCGTCCGTCCCCTTTTAATCAAATTTTTCGTCAAAGATTTCTCCACAACCATATAAGCTAGAATGGTCATATTTAGCATACAGGTTGATGACGATGTGTTGTATCGTGGGATTGAGAACCAGCCTTCTCCTGCTTATTCTTCCCTTTATTTGTCCATTTTTCTTTATTGCCATACTTTGAATAATGAAATTTTTCGTCAAAGATTTCTCAACAACCATTCAAGCTAGAATAGTCATATTTTGCATACAGGTTGATGACGGTGTGTTGTATCGTGGGATTGCAAACCAGCCTTCTCCTGCTTATTCTATCGTGTATTTGTCCAATTTTCTTACTTTCCATACTTTGAATAATGAAGTTTCGTCAAAGATTTCTCCACAACTGTGTAAGGTAGAGTAGTCATATTTGGTTTGCAGGTTGATGACAATGTGTTGTATCGTGGGATTGCAAACCAGCCTTCTCCTGCTTATTCTTCCCTGTATTTGTCCGATTTTCTTTCTTTCCATACTTTGAATAATGCAGTTTTTTGTCAAAGATTTTTGTGCAACCATGCAAGCTAGAGTAGTCATATTTGGTATGCAGGTTAATGACAACTTATTGAACCAGCCGTCTCCCGCATATGCATTCCTTTATTTGTCTGATTTTCTTTCTCTCTTTACATTGAATAATGCAATTTTTTGTACAAGATTTCACAGCAACCCTTCAAGGTAGAATGTTCATAGTTGGTGTACAGATTGTAAACGACTTATTGTATAGTGGGATTCAACCCAGCTGTATCTGGCATATTCTTCCTTGTATTTGTTTTATTTTCTTTCTCTCTTTACATTAAATCATGCAATTTTTCGTAAAAGATTTCACAGTAACCCTTCAAGGTAGAATGTTCATATTTGGTATACAGATTGATCACGACTTATTATATCGTGGGATTGCAAACCAGCCGTATCTGGCATATTCCTCCCTGTATTTGTCCAATTTTCTTTCTCTCCATATTTTGAAGAGACATTTTTGTCAAAGGTTTCTAAGCAGCCATTGCAAGTTAGAGGAGGGATATTTTGTTTGCAGCTTGATGATAACTGTTTTATTGTGGGATGGAGAACCAGCCTTCTCTTTTCCCGATATTTTTCCAGTTTTTCTTTCTCTCCTTACTTAGAATAATGCAATTTTTCGTAACAAATTTCACAGCATCCTTTCAAGTTTGAATCTTCATATTTGGTATACAGATTGATAAAGACTTATGTTTTACATGTAATTATTAATTTTTCTATCTGTCTATGTGGAATCATTTTATTCCGTATCACGTTTACATGAAAGGGATTTATTGATATTTGGTATACATGTTTACAGTGAGTTCTCTTTCCCTATACTTAATGTAACGAAAATAACACTATTTGATTAAAGGACTTAAGCGGGGGTATAGTCGGATTCTCCGACAGTTCTAGTTGGCTTCTGTGTTGGCCTGTCAAATTCAGCTGAATTTTTCAGATGATTCTCATGATGTACATGAATAATTTTGTTTAATTTGGTTCCGAAACTGGTTCTGATGTAGAAATCCTCATTATTGGCAGGGGCGTATGACTGGCTGCTTATTTGCTCAACCTTGATATGCATTAGCAGATAGAAGGACATGAAAATAAGTAGATATTATATCATGGTATTATTATAATATTTTGGTGTCATCAGATTTCATCTTTGGCCATCTCGGTCACAGAGCCACAGATAGACAAAATTTTGCAGATAGTAATTGAGCCACAACAGGACGAAACCAACAAAGTGGCATGTGTGCCCAGTGAAGACTCATATCAGTTTGGGCATCTTCACTGTCTTCGCTATGGCATGAAGCTTAGCTGCCCTTTAAGCACAAGTGAAGACTCTGAGCAGACTGGGCAGATGCCCAGGCTGATCTTTGTTTTTGCTGGGCGCACATGCAACCTTGTTGGTTTTGTCATATGGCTACTCAGTTATGTTTGTGTTTTTGTAATATGTTCACAAAAATATGGGTTAGCACTTAAAGCACAAAAAGGCAAAATTGGAAATAAATGTATCATCCTGTATCCTGTATTGCCAGTGGGAACAACTGATTTAGTAGTCTAGCTTATGAGGCAGACTGTATTTGTGCACTAGCTACCACATTGTGTGCTCCATTTTTTAAGTCCTATTAAATGTCATTATTTACAGAAATGGAAATAGAACTTCTCCTTGTTGGATCCAAAATTACTCAAAGAAAAGCCAAGAATTATAATTCTAAACAAAGGGCAAGGACTAAACTCTGTTCATTAATTCTGAAATTGGGTTTTTTGCTGCTCATACTTTTATAAACTAATCAATCCAGGTAAGACTGTGCATAGTGATAATGCTAGACTTCAGCCGATTTCTCATCAATGTGTCCTTTGACTCTGTTCTTCTTTGGATGCTGGGCTAACCTGCACAAAACTGCAAATTATAGATTTTCAACCAGAGACTAAGTCCATCGGACAGATTGGAAACACCTTTTAATACCATATAAAGTGGTCGCTATAAATAGTTTTGTTTGCGGGTGGGGTTAGTATTCTAACACATGCTCTGCGCGTGTGAAATCAGTCAGCATGACAACAAGCTTGACGTCCAGATAACTTTGTCTCTGTTTGAAATTGACTATACCGCATAAACTCACACTGGACATGGTTTTCAGTGTTTCTTTAAAGTATCGCCACCGGCAAACAACGTCTTAACAACATAATATCAGCGTCAGTTCGACAGAACGATGTACACTGGTGTTGGCGTTATTTTAACGCCAATAGTATGGCTTTCCACACTATGTTGCTTTAAAACTGCAAAGTTAAGTACAGGGACAAAAGGACCAAAACGTGCACCTCTCAAACTTAATTATAACAGCTCCCCTTAATCAGACTGTTCCTCCTTTTTACCCCCATCCATCCCCACCCCCACTCTAAAATAATAATGAAATAATCTCCCCCACAGTACCTACAACCCCCTCCCCTCAATAAGTCTACCATCCAGACTCCCACCCCTCGATATGACTCCTTTCCAAACACACACCTGCTTATTCAATCCCGCCATCATAGTCTCTAGACACACATCATACAGCTCCCCCCCCCCCCCCACAACGCCCCCACTTCTTTTCAAAAAACTATTCCCTAAATTAGTCTACCACTCTGACCTCTACCCCGCGACACGATCATATATATACGCAAGGAAGACGCTACATCATCGAACTTTACGCCTTGCGCAAACAGGATGCAGTCTGATCAGAGTCAACCGGAAGCCGAAGTCAACCTCACGGTACTGAGTTTAAGAGAAAAGCTAAGACATATAAGAAGTTACTGTTTCGCCATTTCCATGATTTGATTTGCGTCATGTGAAAAAGATATTAGGTCATGTGCATACTGTTAATACTCAACTGTACAGGCTGGTCATTTTTAGCTCACCTGAGCCAGCGGCTCCGGGGGAGCTTATAGGATGGTAAGGGTCCGTCGTCCGTCCGTCCGTCGTCGGTCCACACTTTCAAACGACTTCTCCTCTGAAACCGCTGGGCTGATTGTAACCAAATTTCATATAGAGCCTCCTGGGACCTTAGGAACGAAAAGTTGTTCAAACGGTCCTGGTCACATGACCAACATGGCCGCCATGCCCATATATGGTATAAAAGTTCCTGAAAAAATCTTCTTCTCCAGAACCAATAGGTCGATGGCCTTGAAACTTGGTATGTAGCATCGGGTACACAAGTACTACCAAGATTGTTCAAATTATGACCTTTGGTTGACCTTGACCTTTTTTACGGTAAGCTCAAAATTGCTTCCTTATGCTTTTATATGGCAAAATGCTGCAACATAAGATATCTTGGAAACTATTCATGGAAAGTTTTGAAGATTTTGGCCTAAAAATTGGTACATACAGTCATCTTAATGACTACATGAAGATTTATGAGTACAAGAGGTCAAGGTCATTCTTTGACCTTTGACCCAGAACTCTCATATTTTGACAATATCAAACAATCTCCTCAAAAACAACTAGGCCAATTGTAACCAAATTTCATATAGATCCTCCAGGGGTTGAGGGAATGAAAATTTGTTCATACGGTCCAGGTCACATGACCAACATGGCCACCACGCCCATATATGGTTAAAACCTTTAAAATCTTCTCCAGAACCAGTAGACCGATGGCCTTGAAACTCAGTATGTAGCATTGGGTACTCAAGTACTATCAAGATTGTTCAAATTATGACCCTGGGTTGACCTTGACCTTTTTATGGCAAGGTCAAATATCGGAAAATGCTAGAACATGAGATTTCATGGTAAGTTTTGAAGATTTTGGTCTAAAAATTGGTATATACAATCATCTTAATGAGTACATGAAGATTTGTGAGTACAAGAGGTCAAGGTCATTCATTGACCTTTGACCCAGAAATCTCAAATTTTGACAATTTCAAACAATCTGCTCTAAAACCATTGGGCCAGTTGAAACCAAATTTCATATAGATCCTCGAGGGGTTGAGGGAATGAAAAAAACTTCCAACGGTCCTGGACACATGACCAACATGGCCGCCATGCCCATATATGATAAATACCTTTAAAAATCTTCTTCTCGAGAACCAATACACCTATGGCCTTGAAACTTGGTAAATAGCATGGAGTACTAGAGTACCACCAAGACTGTTCAAATGGTGACCTTGGGTTTACCTTGACCTTTTACAGCAAGGTCAAATATGGGAAAATGGTAGAACATAAGATTTCATGGAAAGTTTTGAAGATTTTGGCCTAAAAAATTTGTATATACAGTTGTCTTAATGAGTACATGAAGACTTATGAGTACAAGAGGTCAAGGTCATTTTGTTACCTTTGATCCAGATCGCTCATATTTTAACATTTTCAACCATTTCCTCAAAAGCTAAAGGGCCAATTGTGAACACTTTTCATACAGAGCCTCCAGGGGTTGATTGAATGAAAATTTGTTCAAACAGTCTAGGTCACATGACCAAAATGGCCACACCGCCCATATATGGTATAAATCTTTAATATTTTTCTTGTCCAGAACCAATACACCTATGGCCTTGAAACTTGGTAAATAGCATGGAGTACTAGAGTACCACCAAGACTGTTCAAATGGTGACCTTGGGTTTACCTTGACCTTTTTTGCTGCATGGTCAAATATGGAAAAATGCTAGAACATAAGATTTCATGGAAAGTTTTGAAGATTTTGGCCTAGAAATGGTATACAGTCGAACCTGTCTTAAGGGGTCACTGTATTAAGGGGTCACCTGTCTTTAGCAGCCACTTTTTGGGGGTCCCTTAGACACAAATACAGTGCAAATGAACCTTTATTAAGGGGTCACCTGTCTTAAGCAGCCAATTTTTGTGGGTCCCATGGGGTGACCCCTTAAGACAGGTTTGACTGTATATGGTTGTCTTAATGAGTACATGAGGATTTATGAGTACAAGTGGTCATGGTCATTCTTTGACTTTTGACCCAGAACTCATATTTTGACAATTTCAGACATGATAAGTAAAAGCCACCTTGCCAATTGTTCAGGTGAGCGATTCAGGGCCTCATGGCCCTCTTGTTATATGATCCAAGAATGTTTATGCAATAATGTAGACTGATATGACTGCACAATCTGAGTCTTTCCTGTTCGTAAAACATATGGGTACCTTTACACAAACGTGCAAATCTTTAACTTCCAAGAAACTGTATTCATTAGACACTGGCGTACTAAGGTGAACCCGCATGGAAAGGAAGAAATAGATAAATGCAGGGACGTTAAATAATTGTGCCTGAAGTTCGCTTCTTAGTCGGATGACACAACTGTCCCGTTGTTTATATGTATACTACATTTACTTTTGATATTTTCTTAAGAAAATATGACACAAACAAATACAAGTGTTCAAAATATGGTAAAGAAACTGGGTCTGGTTTTCGTTCCTAAAATCCAGAGTTGTCAAAACTGAAAAACTGTAGCTCATGTAGTGACTTGGTATTTTTTTTGTATTAAAAAATAGCCGAACTTCAAAACACTTTTTTTCTTATTCCTGTGACTTTGTTGGAGGGGCAACAGTTATTACCCAAATGACTAGCGTGATACCCACGTGGAGTGCATCTGAATATGTATGACTTTAGGCTGTCAATTTTCATCAAATGGTCTTAGTTTGTGGACAGGTTTGTGAAATTTGCTGTTTCGTGCATGTAACTGCAGCATTAGACGCCAGGCTCAGCTACATGAGACCTTGATGAGCAATCGGAGGAAGTCGAGCTTTATTACTATGCACAGTCTTACGTATACTGATCAGATTATAAAAGTATGAACAGCGAAAACCCCAGTTTCAGAATTAATGAACGGAGTTTAGTAGCATCTTTGGTTATGTAAAAACACAGATTAGCCCTATACTAATTTCATGTATATGATATTTACATAAGTGACAATACAAGGCCTCCCTGTCGGACCCCAAACACCAGAAAAAAATCAAACAAGTAGATGATGAACATATTTGTCTGTTTTATCAAGGTATATGTTTCATGGCTTGAGTGGTCAGACCACTGGGTTGGCTAGGGGTGGGGCTATGGAGTAGGTTCTAAAGACTAAAGAAGCATTGTCAATTTTGCTCTGCATTATAACTACAATACTGTAAAACACTTATATTTGGCGGTCACTTTATTTTGGCGATATTGGCAGAAAAGAAGAAAATCGCCAAATTAAAATTCCGCCAATATAAACTCATGATACTGAAGGAAGAAAAAAATATTATTGAGCATATAACCCTTTTTCCTTTACCAAAATATCAAAGCTTATACACATCACATATATTAGCGCTAAGGAAAATGCCTCGCAAACAACAAGTGGGAGGAAACGGAGTATGAAAATGTTCTCACCATACTAATTAGTGTTCCATTTAAGTTGATTAAATCAGAAAGAATACAAAATCCGTTTCAATTAACTACGCAAAATGTAACATGATTATGATAATAATTGTTGTTATTTTAATCAACATGACAATACAGAGCTCAACTCAAGAGCCAAATACGACGTCAGCAGGAATATTTTGTTCTTGAGAAATCACAAAACCGCCAAAATAAAAATCCGCCAAAAGGTCCATATCTAAAAACCGCCAAATTTTGCTGCCGCCAAATATAAGTGTTTTACAGTACAGTACTGTTGATGATGTAAAGTTGAAATTTGACAGAAATGTTTACTAGACATCTTAATCATAAGGGTCAGTCTCTTGTGTGGAGTGGGTGGAGCTAGGGTGTGGGGCCAGTAAAACAGCTTTATGGGCAAAGGCCATAGGGGGGCGACAGCTGTGTACTTTGGACACAAGTCTAGTTTAGATCAGAAGGAAAAACATAAAAGAAAAAAATAATGGTTTATCTGGCAGCTAGGTATATTTATCACTTAAAGGTAGGTTCCTGTACTAGCGATAACAATTATGTCCACAAAATAATTTCGTCTTTTTCTGAGCAGTATTGAATTCTCTTATTTTTCTGAATTTGTTGCTACTGAGAAACTCGTCAGATGTTGAAGAAAATAGTCGTTTTCCCTTTTGGTTTATTTTCTTTCGTTGGAATTCCAGTTCTAAAAATAACTATGTTTATTATGTCTATAAGTGCGCGATTTCTGATGCCATTCTCCAAAGGTTAATTTTCCGTTGTTGTGAGCTCTCCTAGAGGTCCTGGCATGGTGGATGGGTTAAAACTACCCCAAAATGCAATGCAGCATGACCTCAGCTGCGTTATCTATTTTTGGCGCGAACTAAAAATAGCGCTAACTGGTGTGCGAAGCAGAGTTAGGAAATCCCTTGCAAAACAACTTTTCTAATATTTTTTTGATTTACACTTTTTAGTGAAACTTATTCATTCCCTTTTATAAGTGCTTTCCAGCAGCTTGGATGAAAGATCATCAAAATTATGATGCATTCCAAAGTACAGGAACCTACCTTTAAAGCGCCGGAGACAAAAATAACAGAATTTGCAAACAGTGCAAACTCTGATGAGGCAGATCATAATGAGCTGCCTCATCAGGATCTACACTGTTTACCCTCTAGTCTTTGAATTCTTAATATGAAATATCTTGGACAAGGCATTTTTTGAAATTCTGCAGACGTAAATTTTGCCGTCTGCTTTTTGGCGATTAAAGGGTTAGTCATTTTCATTTTGATTTCTGTTAAAGCTAGGACATGTTCTACTGGTAGCACACCTTACAGAGGAAGCTATGATAAAACCACTATTAATTTTGGAGAGAAAGTGACGTTGACTTGTCAGTGGACTGATACGACAACCAGAACAAGAACAGCCATCTGTATTTATGAGAATGGAGCTACAAGATTTGGAGGAGATGATATTACCAGTTGTCCTGGTAAGTTCATACTTACAGTTAACTTGAGATCTTCCTGAGATCTTCATTTAAGCAGATACTGCTACTGGTGGTCCATCAATCTTCTTGGTAAAGATTCTTTTTCATGTCACAGAATTGGTAAGAAAATATGGTTGACCAGTCAGTGGACTGAGACTGAAACAAGAAAGAACAGTCTCCTGTACATGTATTTATGAGAGCTGCAAGGTTTGTAGATGATACTTCAAATTGACCAGATAAGTTCATGTCAGGAAATTGGTAGAACAAAATGGTAAATTATGTTTTACCTGTTAAACGGACTGAGACTGAAATAAGAACAGTGACTTGTATTAACGAGAGTGGTAATAAGAAATGGAGATCGTCGATGCATCCAACTTCATTATGCATAAAACTTCGTTCGGTTTCGTTATCTTCCTGTCCCGCACCTGAGGTCAAGGCTACCACATGTGTCTGTTGGTAAACATTGAGCTCAAGAACTGTCAAAGTTGTTCGGCTGTTTCCAGTGCACTATGTGTTTCAAGCAAGTAAGTATTGAGCAATCAAATTCTACATGCTTAAAATTAACAATTCTCACTATTACTTTTTAGCTCACCTGAGCCATAGGCTCAGGGTGAGCTATTGTGATCACCCAGTGTCCGTCGTCCGTCGTGCGTCGTCCGTCGTCCGTCGTGCGTCGTCAACAATTTGCTTTAAATGACATCTTCTCTGAAACCGCTAGGCCTAGGGCTTTGATATTTGGTATGATGCATTGTCTAGTGGTCCTCTACCAAGTTTGTTCAAATGGTGGCCCCAGGGTCCAAAATGGCCCTGGGGCAGGGGGTCTTGGGTTCGAAACTAAAAAATACTTAAAAATCTTCTTCTCCAGAACTGCTTGGCTCAGATGCATGAAATTTGGTATGTAGCATTGCCTAGTGGTCCTCTACCAAGTTTGTTCAAATGGTGGCCCCAGGGTCCAAAATGGCCCTGGGGCAGGGGGTCTTGGGTTCGAAACTAAAAATTACTTAAAAATCTTCTTCTCCAGAACTGCTTGGCTCAGATGCTTGAAATTTGGTATGTAGCATTGCCTAGTGGTCCTCTACCATGTTTGTTCAAATGTTGGCTCCAGGGTCCAAAATGGCCCTGGGGCAGGGGGTCTTGGGTTCGAAACTAAAAATTACTTAAAAATCTTCTTCTCCAGAACTGCTTGGCTCAGATGCTTGAAATTTGGTATGTAGCATTGCCTAGTGGTCCTCTACCAAGTTCGTTCAAATGGCAGCCCCAGGGTCCAAAATGGCCCTGGGGCAGGGGGTCTTGGGTTCGAAACTAAAAATTACTTAAAAATCTTCTTCTCCAGAACTGCTTGGCTCATATGCTTGAAATTTGGTATGTAGCATTGCCTAGTGGTCCTCTACCAAGTTTGTTCAAATGGTGGCCCCAGGGTCCAAAATGGCCCTGGGGCAGGGGTCTTGGGTTTGAAACTAAAAACTACTTAAAAATCTTCTTCTCCAGATTTGCTTAGCTCAGATGCTTGAAATTTGATTTGTAGAATTGCCTAGTGGTCCTCTACGAAGTTTGTTCAAAAGGGCACCCCAGAGTCCAAAGTGGCCCCAGGGCAGGGAGTCCCAGGTTTGAACCATAGAAATACATAGAAAATATTAAAAAATCGTCTACTTCAGAACCGCAAGGCTCGTATGCTTGAAATTTGGTATGTAGCATTGCCTAGTATTCCTTTACCAAGTTTGTTTAAATGGTGGCCCTAGAGTCCAAAATGGCCCTGCGACTGGGAGTCCTAAGTTTGAACCATAGAAATATATAGAAAAATATTTAAAAAAACTTCTTCTTTAGAACCACTTGGCTCAGATGCTTGAAAGTCGGTATGTAGCTTCTCCTAGTAGTCTTTTACCAAGTTTGTTCAAATGATGGTGCCAGGGTCAAAATGGCCCCGCCCCAGGGGGTCCTGGGTTTGAACCATAGAAATACATAGAAAAATATTCAGAAATCTTTAGAACCACTTGGCTCAGAGGCTTGAAATTTAGCTTATAGCATTGCCTAGTGGTCCTTTACCAAGATTATTCAAATGATGGCCCCAGGGTCCAGGGTTTGAACCATGGCAATAGAAAAACATTCAAAAATCTTCTTCAGAACCATTTGGAAATGGTTGCAAACTATCAGGTTTGTTCAAATTATGACCCTAGTTTGACCTTTAACCTTTTTGCTCAGGTGAGCGATTCAGGGCCACTTGGCCCTCTTGTTTCTCATGGTGTTCTAATACCCACAATTTCCTTGATTTTCAGTTTTTCACTCTGTTTTCTGAACGCATCATTCGGATGACTTCTATAGAGGGTTAAAATCCAACACCCATCAAAAATTTTTTTAGGCCAAGCCAATTTTACATTCAGTTTCATGTCCCTATCCTTAGGCTCAAAAATGAAAACAGTGACTCCTTTTAAATGAATAAACACTGTAGCATATTTATATTTCAGGAGTTTATCAATTAATAAGAAACAAATTTAAGGTGAGGTGGGAGTAATTCAGCGCCGCCGTGCGGCAGTTTCTGTCGCAACGTTACGTAATGAGAAAAACCTTCTGAGAAAAACAAGATGGCGTCATCATTATCCGCTTCTGTGATTACATGTACTACATGGTCTGATTCAGGGCTACAGAAATTTTGAAATCGTAATCAGTCCGGACGGCCAATGACGTCATACGAATCCAAAATAGACACGAAAACTAATGACTACACAGTGTATTCCACAATCAAAAAAAAGTCACGAAAACTAATGACTACACTGGAGCGCTGTATAATGCGGGTGTCATCGCTGAACTAGCCATTTAGTCCACATGTTCTTACTTAACGTGAAAAATGCACTTTAAAGCGCAGAGACAGTCAGACCGAAAGCGAAAGTACACATGGCTGTACCATTCGGACATCCTCGCCGATCTTCATTTACGGAATTGGCCGAAGTATTACGATTGACGTATTTTACTGTTTTTGAGTTAATTCCCTTGAAATATGAATATACTTGCAAAAAGGTACCTTCGGACCAAAAAAAAAAAAAATTCTGCGCGAAAAATGACGTCGGCTAACAAAAAAACTGACCAGACTGCACATAATCGAGTCCGGTTTAATTTTTCTTTTTGCTAGTCAAATTCTTTCCTTATGCTATCTATGAAAGTATACAATAGTCAGTAACCTTACGTTGCACAGCCTTTTTCCGTGCATCGGCACGTGTATGTGTGTATTACGAGTTATGGAAAATCAATATTGTGACACGTGCTAATTATCGAAGATTTCTAAAATTGAGTCTGTTCACACCTTGGCAAGACAATCGACACTTTGTTTATCTGTGATAACTTTTGACAGCAGTGCGTGATTATTGGATTAATAATATGACACATGGCTAAAATCCAGGTAATTATGTCATCATACATCGCAAATCGTGTTTTTTTCGGACCGAAAAAAATGTGCCTTATGCCAACTGAATCGGTTTTTCGAACTCAAAATCGGTCCGGACCGACAAAAAATCGGATTTCTGTAGCCCTGGTCTGATTAGAAAACGCAAAGCGGCTGAGCGCTGGGTGGGATTAAAAGGAAATAGAAAAGTGTCGTAGAGAAGAAACTGCAAAAAATATAGCTAGTTACTTCTAGCAGGAAAGCTTTTCTCTGACAGTTTTTCATCAGTTTGTTAGATGGAGTTTGCAACTGCTGTTGCAATAAGTCTATTACAAATTTAATACGATACCTCCTCATGAAATTGAAATGAGAAGTCAGATCACAGTCTACACTTCGACCACGCATTTTAGATTTCCGCCTCCAGCGGTTCTCGAATCCAGGACCGCTAGATCAGCAGGCCAGCGCTTAACCTACTGAGCTACCGGGGCTCATCGGGTGTTATCAGATAGATCGTCGGGATGGATGGATGGATGGATGGCGGTTTTACGTCCTTTCTAACAGTAATTCAGTAATATCAGGACCATGGTAATGTGATAATGAAATCCTGTGTGCAATGAGGTGTTGTCATACCACCCACACTTAAAAACTAATCAGTTAGAATTAGGCCACATTGCAGTGATAGTAAAAATTCTTAGACTGTCTCTAGCGTTTGAACAAAGCCAGGCAGCCATATCAACGTCGATGCAATATCAGCAGGACCTTTTATCAACGTTGATACGATAATTCAACGCTCTGCTCTGTCAATAATCTAAAAGACATGTAGCGTTTCTTTTTCCTTGCCTTTCTTTCATTTTTCTATCTTTCATTTCTTCATTTTTTTTCCAAGTGTATATCAAAGAATCGATTAATTAAATCTCGTAGACACTAAAGTGAATTCAAGCTGCATTTTCACAGTCATTTTCACAGAGAGAGAGAGAGAGTGGCAAAGGTTCAGTCGCAGTGCGAAATAATAATTGAGCCGCGACACGACAAAACAAACAATGTGGTTGTTCGCCCAGTGCAGACTCAGATCAGCCTGGGCATCCGTCCAGTCTGATCAGAGTCTTCGCTGTCCGCATGGAGGTAGCTTAGACCCTTACCTATACTTTGAGCACTTAACGAAGGGTCTGATTGGCTTGAGCGGATGGCCAGGCTGATCTGAGTCTGCACAGTGCCCACAACCACATTGTTGGTTTTGTCGTGTCGCGGCTCATATATGTTCCTTTCTTGGGTCGGGTCATGTACTGAACTACCTGACTTGCTAACACTGTACAAACGACAAGGGACAAGGGAATTGTTCAAATGTGGAAGCCCACCCCTAAAGTTGTTGCTTCAGAGAGTTTGTTAACTCAGGTGCCCGTAAATTGTATGGAAGGGCATAATGGCAATGTTTTCGATTTCTTTTTTATCATTATTAAAGAAAAGTTAGCAAGACGGCTAATGCATTGAGAGAAAATGTACATTGTACTACATCCGCTTTCCCGGGAATGACAATCATGAATGACGAAAGTCCTAGACAAATTTTGCCGGGATCCTACAATAAGCGACGGTTGATACTCGGCGCGAAAAGTAAAGTAACGTTAACGTCACCATGCGCGACGTTAACATTTCTGTCTAAAGAGACAGCAAGAAGGGCATTCTATGTACTTTAGCTCAAAAGTTAATTCGGCAACCTACTATTTTTATTGCTTTAATGTGAACTTCTATCATTTGGCCACACTGTGTTAGTTTTTAAAGAAAAAAATGTGTTTTGTTTTCTCAGAATGAAGGTTTTTATCCGAGAGAGACGTGCAAAAAAAGTACGTTTACCATAGAACGCCATTATAACGTTGTGTCGAAAATGAGGAAAAATTGATGTTTTCGAGGTCAGATATCTTGAAAACGACAACGGCGACACCCCCTTTTTAGCTCGCCTGAACGAAAGTTCAGGAAGAGCTATTGTTGTCACCCCGGCGTCGGCGTCCGCGTCTGCGTCCGCGTCCGCGTCTGCGTCCGCGTCAGTGTCAGCGTCGGCGTCCGGATTAGATGTTTTGGTTAAAGTTTTTTAAAGACCTATATCTCCTTAACCCATGGATGGATTCTTTTGATACTTGCACTGTAGGTAGATATTGGTCCAAAGTTTAACAGGGTACCACCCCCACCCCGCTCCATGACCTTGATGTCAAGGTCATCGACTTAGAAAATTGGGAAGTTTTGGGGACTGGATGTTTTGGTTAAAGTTTTATAAAGCCCAATATCTCCTTAACCCATGGATGGATTCCTTTGATACTTGCACTGTAGTTAGATATTGGTCCAAAGTTTTCCAAGGTACTACCCCCACCCCCCTCAGTGACCTTGATGTCAAGGTCATGGACTTAGAAAATTGTCTTTTTATTGATTGGATGTTTTGGTTAAAGTCTTTTAAAGACACATATCTCCTGAATCCAGTGATGAATTCTTTTTATATTTGCACTTTAGTTAGATATTAGTCCAAAGTTTTGCTGAGTACTACCCCAACCCTGCTCAGTGACCTTGATGTCAAGGTCACAGACTTTGGAAATTTGTTCTTTATTAAAGTTTTCTAATTGCATACTGATTCATAATGCTTGGCAGAGATTTACTTTACACTTGAACTGATGTTAGACACTTTTTTGAGTTTTTACAAAACACTATATACTTAGGTTACTGAACATTTCGTACAAGGACCATATAACCAATGAGGAGGTTCGCCGGAAGATCCAAGCAGCCATTGGAGAATATGATGAACTCCTGACGCTGGTCAAGAAACGGAAACTAAGGTGGTTTGGCCACGTCTTAAGGTCTTCTGATTTAGCAAGGACAATTCTTCAGGGCACAGTGAAAGGAAAAAGAAGAAGAGGTAGACAGAAGAAGAGGTGGGAAGACAATATCAAGGAGTGGACTGGAATGGATTTTGCCAGCTCAACTAGGGCAGCTGAAGACAGGACAAGGTGGAAAGGGATTGTTTTGAAGTCAGCTGTGGTGCCCCAATGACCTAGTAAGGTTATGGGATAGAATAGAATAGAATAGAATATACTTACCCCACTGGATGACCTTGAAGTCAAGGTCATCGGCTTAGAGTTTTGTCTTAAAGATTTTGGTTAAAGTTTTATATTTATGAAGACATAATTTCACAGTGCCACGATGAACTCAGTTGATACTAATACTTGAACTGATGTTAGATAATGGTTCAAGGTTTTGTTACATCCTAGCTCCTAGACCCCCCCCCCCCCCCCCCCCCCCCCCAGCTCCTAGACCCCCCACCCCTACCGCATAGTTCTTTGACCTCAAGCTCATGGACTTTGAAATTTCATGTGGATTTTTTTATTTTAATTTTATTTTAAGACTTATTTCTTAGATAGCTTTTGTTTATAAATGTGTTGTCATTATGGACATGCTTGCCTGAAGTTTTATGCATAGAAGTCCACACCTCCAAAGCGACTGTGTGATGGGCAAGCACTATTCAGGCGAGCTATGCTGTCAGGCGACAGCTCTTGTTATTACATTTTCTGAAAGAGGGGCTGAAATTGTACAATATAGGGAAGTATGAATAAAATCATGTGTTTTGTCAATTACTCCCACCTCACCTTAACAAACAATAAAAACACATATAAAACAGAGTAAAGGCAACATGTTGGGTGGAAGTAACCTCAACCAAAACAATCAAAGAAAGTAATTCCCCAAGCAGGCCCCTCTACTGACGAATCAGAGCTTGATGAAACTGAAAAATGTTGTGTTTGCTCTAAATATACCCCTGATCAAGTCAGAAATTCTTTGGACATAAAGTTCACCAAGTGGTTACAGTGTGCAAACTTGGAATGTATGAAATGGGTCCATCTTATATATTGTACCCCTATGAGAGCTGTGAGAGGAGAGACATTATCCTTTACTGTACTGACTGCCTAGAAGACCCCCCCCCACCTGTAGAGTAACTCTCCCCATTCAGATTTGTAAATAGTGTGTTAATTGTTTTAGTTGGAAATATTGATTTTTGAATTTGTTAAAATTGTTACTGTTGGACTAAATAAATGGAGAGTACAGTCAAGGGGTGATTGTACAAAAGATGGACCCTGGCACTGATCTGTACCAAAAGTAATGGTGGGTAAAGAAATAATGTCTTACAGTTTTTTTTTGGTTTTTTTTGGTATAGTAAAATTAATTTGGAAAATCTTACAACGAAAAAATAATAACCTTGGCCTAATTGAAGCATGGCTAATTAGCATAAATGTCAGCGCATGCGCCCTAACGAAGTTTTATGCACTTCCCTTTGTTTACAAGATGGCGGACACACGCTAGCCGAAGCGTTGAAAACAATAGAAATTGGAATCGCAGGATCATTATTTTCGCCATTAATGTTGCGAGAGGTATTGATTCATCGGGAAATGGTGGATTAAATTGTGGCCGCCATATTGTCTATTGCCGAAAACCACGTATGCTCTTAGGGTACCGAAGTTTCATGCATCGAGGATATTGTTAGTTAACTTTTCCTTAAAATTTCAAACCTTTTAAAATATCTCAAATATGCCAGTATTTTTATTTTTAAGAAAATGTGAAAAGTTTTTGCACTGCAAAAGCTTCTCTCATTTTTTCAACCAAAAATATCAGTGTATTTGATTATAAAGTAATAAAACACTTTATAATCAAACACACTGATAGTTTTTGTAACAAAACTTGTTAAGTCATAAAACACTTAACAAGTTGACACAAGTTGACCTTTTAATGAGCTCATCAGGCTAACAATGCTTTGAACAACTGGGCCCAGTTCAGGTAAGTTCTTGTAATCAAATTGGTAGAATGCCTGGTGATGTCTGAAATTTGCTGGTGGATCAGCATTAGATCCTGATGAGAGCAATCTGGGTTCGATGTTATAAAATAAATAGCCTCAATCTCAAACTCAAAATAAAGCACACTGATTGGCTGCTTCTGAGCATGTGCTCGGAAGCAGCCAATCAGTGTGCTTTATTGTTTTTATGTCCCCCCACCAAAGGTGAGGGGGGACATATTGTTTTCAGTGCGGATCCCGGTGCGTCGGCGTCGGCGTCGGCGTGACAGATTCTTGTATGCGCGATATCTCTTGAACCAATGGATGGAATTTCACCAAACATGCATGGATATATCATTGGGACAAACTTAAGAGCTGATTAGATTTTGGTGACCTTGACCTCATTTTCAAGGTCACTTGAGGACTTAGATGAAATTTCTTGTATGCACAATATCTCTTGAACCAATCGATGGAAATTCACAAAACTTGCATGGATACATCATTTGGACAAACTTAAGAGCTGATTAGATTTTGGTGACCTTGACCTCATTTTCAAGGTCACTGGAGGACTTAGATGAAATTTCTTGTATGCGCGATATCTCTTGAATCAGTCCATGGAATTTCACCAAACTTGCATGGATATATCATTTGGACAAACTTAAGAGCTGATTAGATTTTGGTTACCTTGACCTCATTTTCAAGGTCACTGGAGGAGGACTTAGATGACAATTCTTTATATCCACAATATCTCCTGAACCAATGGATGGAATTTCACCAAACTTGCATGGATACATCATTGGGACAAGTTTATGAGCTGATTAGCTTTTGGTGACCTTGACCTTATTTTCAAGGTCACTGGAGGACTTCGATGACAATTTCTTGTATGCGCGATATCTCTTGAATCAATTGATGGAATTTCATCAAACTTTTTTTGATACATAATTGGGACAAGTTTATGAGCTTTTCAGACTTTAGTGACCTTGACCTTATTTTAAAGGTCATTGGAGGACTAAGATGACAATTTCTTGTACCCACAATATCTCCTGAACCAATGAATGGAATTTGGCCAAACTTTCATGGATACATTATTTGGACAAGTTTAAGAGCTGATGACATTATGGTGACCTTGACCTCATTTCTAAGGTCACTGGAGGACTTGGATGACAGTATCTTGAACCCATGATATCTCATAAACTAATGGATGGAATTTCACTAAAATTTCATTGATACATTATTGGGACAAGTTTATGAGCTATTTAGATTTGGTGACCTTGACCTTATTTTTTCAAGGTCACTGGAGGACTTAAATGACAGTTTTTTGTACCAATGATATCTCTTGAACCAGTAGATGGAATTTTACCAAACTTGCATGGATACATTACTAGGACTAGCTGATCAGATTTGGTGACCTTGACCTCATTTTCAAGATAACAAGAGAAGTTAGATATGATAAATTTCACTAAAATGGATATGTCTCATTAACCTTTGGCTTGATTTGCACTTTACTTTCATAGCTATACCTTTGGGACAATCTCAAGAGTCTACTATGTTTTAATTACCATGTTCCCATTTTCAAGGTCAAAAGCTAAACTTACAAATGCCTTTTCTTCTTCTCTTAAATGAGTTATACCTTGAACCAATTGATGGATATTCATCAGACTTGCATGAATGTATCGTTTGACAGGTTTAAGACATGTTTAGCAGTTGGTGACCATTACCCATTTTTCAAGGACATAGTCTTATATGTAGGATATCTTTAGAACCAGTGGAATGATTTTCTCCAAACTTGCATAGATATTTTATTTGTACAGGCTTTTTATACATTAGAAGGGATGGGAAATGGGCTGGTGGGGGGACATCAGTTTTTCTCTGAAAAACATTTCTAGTATAACCTCTGGGCCTGATGTGGTTCTTTTGTGCTGGTGGAACAAAAGTCTAAAAATTGGGACACCTAAAATAAGGACCATAATTGTCATCGATATGTCCTTTAGAGGCAGTCTGTTCTGGGTCTACACTGTTTTCTCAGACCTGTCTGTCAGAGTATTTAGAATTTTTAGAGTATGCTAGCATTTTATGTTATTCCAGTTTCTTTCTCTTTATTTTTTCAGAGATAGATTGTGGTGATCCATTAACTTTGCTGGCGGGTCGAGGCGTAATAATGGGCCAGTCTCCTGCCTCGACCAAACATCTTGACCATCCCACCTTCACCTTTGGCTGTCCAAGTGGCTCCGAACTCCAAGGAAAGAGTGAAAGTGATAACACAACAGTTACTTGCAAAGAAAATGGGCGTTGGAGTTGGGCCAGTCTGTCTTGTGCAGGTATATCAGAACATTTCGTACTGTTGTCACTACAAATCAGTTGCTACTATAAATGAGGTTTCTTTTTTGCAAAAGATACATTCACAGCTGTTGAAGAATAATGAAATCAAGGAATGCGTCCTGCCACAAGGAAGATCTTATAAGCATTACATATAGGCTCTGTCAGAGTCCTGAGGTATTTGCCCTTAACTTCAGCAGCATTAATAAATGCTGAAGAGTTTAGATAATTTCTTCATTAACTCGTATGTTTTTGGCAGCTCTATAAATGCATATGTTGTGGCTCCTCAATAGAACTGCCTTATAAGGCAGTTCTAATGAGTAGCCACAACATAATACTCTTAGACTAATAGGAAAACTTGTCATAAACATTGGAGCTTCATCAACACAGATGTGCAAGCTGATCTGAGTTTGCTATTTGCACACCGCATAACGCAGCTTTCCGTTTGGTTTAGCTCATATAGGGCCCGGTTGCTCAAAATCAATTACATTGTTAAATAATGATGTTTAATTTTCAAAAGCATTGTACCTAATAACAATAATATTTTAGCTGAAAAAATATTGATAAATGTAAACTTATTTTAAATGTACTATAAGACTTGTCCAGCAACTGGGCTCAGTGCTTGGGCCACTAGATTAGACTGCAATCTGGTTAGAGTCTACACTATTTGCAATTCCACCAAGTGTTGCTAGGATAAAAGAATCTGAAGAAAGAAAAAAGGAAAAAAAAAACACACACACACACAAACACTTTTCACAATATTTTCAAGGGAAGATACCGTATTCTACCTTATTAGCGCACATGTCTCTATAAGCGCACGCCGTGGCAATTTGTGAGGCATAGGACTATTAATGCACATATTTGAACTTGGTATATCCCTTTGCTTTCTCGTTTACAAGAGCTGAAAATGCAATAGAATATTTAAGTTTTTGCTTCTAAATCTTCTCTATCCTTCTACATGTATATCCATACAAATTTAAAGGTTAAGCTTATAAGCAGCTTTTCTCTGATGCTTTACCTTTAAATTCGTTCCGTTCAATATATAATAACCTATTAAAATGTGCGCTTATATGAAAGAAAGTTTACTACAAGTATTTGCCGCCATTTTGAGAAAGTTAAGCCCACAGGGCGCTAATAAGGTTGATTACGGTAAGTACAAGGTTATGCCGGGCCACGTAGCGCAGTTGGTAGAGCATCTGGCTTATAAGCCAGAGCTCCCGGCAGCAAAACCCGGTCTGGCCACTTACTTTCATTTCCCCTTCTGCTGATTCAAGAAGGTCAGTTGTCAGTTACTGGTGAAAGTAAGTGCACTTAGTACTGGTTAACCGCTTAGGAGGTCTAAGCCTGCCCAGGAATAGTGTGCATAGGTTAATTGACCGTCCCGACATGACCATAGCTGTTTACTGTGGACTTAAAGCAATAACAATAACACAACAAGTACAAAGTTAAAGAACCATTATTTCATTCTCAGGTCTAACATGTAGTGACCCAGGCACCCCAGGCAACGGTGTACAGGTAGTGGACAACTACGATGTGGGTCAAACCCTCTACTACACTTGTAACCATGCAGGATTTGAACCAGAGCCCAAACTAACATACACCTGTGAATACAATTTTGGCAGTGCTGCATGGTCCAATAATCTTGCAACCAGTCTTCCGCAGTGCAAAGGTAAGTACCCTTAACAGAGCTACAGATAAAGTGGATTTTTGAAGATGATTCAGAGATAATTTTTTCTTATTTCTCCATGAAAACATACGTTGTGACCGCTCATCAGAACTTTCTCAGCGAGACAGTTCATATGTTTTCATCGAGAAATATGGAAAATAATTCCTAAATTATCCCTGTTACCGTTTTTATCTGGAGCTCTGGTAGAAATTTATAAATATTGGGACCCAGCTAGGTCTGAGCTAACAGTTTTTGCTACCCTTTTTGCAATAGGTGGCAAATAGGATTTTCAGGTGGCAAATTCACTATTTTCCACTGTTAATTGGGAATCTTGATGTTATTTAGGCAAACTTATGCATTATTCATAGCAGTAGTTAGATTTGTAATGTAAGAAACCTGTCTAATGCATACTAGAGTTATGTCTTGCATAGATTCATATGCAGATGCTGTTTGCCCTGTAGTCTAACAGTAAAAACTTTAAAAAAGAATGGGACACCTAAAATAATTATCCTGTTTGTCTTAAAAATGAACAAGTTTGGATTTACAGTGCAGTAATGCACCCAAAAATATAGATTGAATGGCAAGTAGTGTTAGCCCTGATTAGACAGCTTCTTGATCTGTAAAGGAGCATTCTGATCTGGGTCTGCACTGTTTGCTCAGACCTATCTTTCTCTCCAGATGTTTACAGTATTTGACAGTGCATTTGCAGTGGCCTAGTTTTTGTCAAATTGTATTATGGGCAACTACAGACTTTGCTCCTGGGCATACTGACCATTGGTTGCAGAATCTGAATACTACACAGTTTCTGGGCAAAAACATGGTTAAAAAATCGTTTTAGCCAAAAGACATTTTCAGCTTTTCTATTTTTAACCCTGAAAGCACACAGAAAAGCAGACAACAAAATTTACGTAAGCAAAATTTGAAAAAATGTTAAATCCTAATAAACCCCCTGCTCTAATAAACACCCCCTCCCTCTTTTTCTGAAAATAATTATTAATTTGCCAAATTTGCATAATTCCAGGTCTAAAATCCTGACATGGTAATTTGTATATGGCCATATGTTTACTTCATTATAGTCCCCAGGGTATTTCCTGAAAATATCAGCAATTTATGTGGTGTTAAAGAGCAGCTGTTCTTCTTACATGATCTTCATACTGTTTTTGGAAGTGTTTTGGAGAGTAGCTGATTTGTTACTTTTCAGACCCTAAATAACAAATTTTGTAAAATGCTACGCCCCGGGGGTATTTAATAGGAATAATATGGTATTTTCATTTTTGTCATGTATGGTATGATACTGTTATTGCAGATGTGACTAAACCAGAGATCACCAATGTACAACAGTCACCAGTGTACAGAGATCAGATGGAGCCTCTAGGATTTGATCAGCCCGATTTCAGTGATAATTTTGGATTGAAATTGACTAGAGTAATTCCAGATTATCAGTCTACTGACGTAGTATCTAGACAACAGATAATTACATACATGGCTGAAGATTATGAGGGAAATACCCACAGTGCAACAGTGACAGTTGTGCTGATTAGTAAGTAGAATAGAACCCAGCAGGCACATGATGTCAAAATGATGTCGTACTGACGTTCATGCGACATGATGATGTCGCATGGACATCAGAATGACGTCATTTCGCCGTCATGTGCCCGCTGGGGAGGCAGTGGTTACTGTCAGTAATAAAGTACTTTGGGCTTAAAACAGTTATACATGTGCGTAACCCTCACGTCGGGTTCTATTGTGGGTCATAAACAAGTTATTCGAAATAAGAAACATCTATTTTTTCTTATTTTCATTTAAAACAGAGAGGAGCAGCTGTAGTGTAGTGGATAATACTCCGGACTACCAATCCAGGGGTCGCAAGATCGACCCCCCCTTCTCCAGTCTTTCAGATGAGACTTTAAACCAAGGTCCCGTCTCCATATGACCTTGTGTTGGTGAGACGTTAAACCCGAGTTCACTCACTCAGTATTAAAGCAGAGAACAAAGTGGACAGCTATACAGTAAATCTACTTCACACCAGCTTGCTAGCATATTTGTGACTTCTATAACAGCTTTAAAGCTACAAGTCTAAGTAATATTATAATATGTCTTTTTCAAAAAGGACTGAGAATTAGTCAACAATGTTGTTTTGGTCATTATAGAAAGCTTTTTGAGATCAAACAACCAAATTAAGTATACCATTATGACTTTGCTGTATCATGTAAAATGTATGTTTGCTAGCTACCTCAGCCCTAATAATTGTGATTATATTTTCTTATCTGGAGTTCAGGCCCATTTGATCAGAGCATTAATAGCTTAACAAAGTTTTAGCAAAGAATTTGTTATGTTTTCTAGAACAGATAAAATCAAGTATGCTAATATTTTTTGCTGAAAAAATGTGAAGAGCTTTTGCACTGCAAAGCTGTGGTTTTTAGATACAACATGTTTGAAATGTTGAAGTCTCATTAACTAATGATGTCCTTAGTTTTGAACAACCTGCCCCTGGACCCAGTTGTTCAAAACTAATGTTTTATATGTACTAGAAAACTGAACAAATCCTTGACTAATGACTTTGTTAAGGTACCCAGGGTTTGAGGTTATAAAACTTGAGAATAATCTCAAACTCAAAATAAAGCACACTGATTGACATGCTCAGAAGCAATCAATCAGTGTGCTTTATTTTGAGTTTGTGAATGTACTCAAGAAGTTTATAACCTCTGGGCCAGGCTTTGAACAATCTTGCCCTGATGTTTATTGCAGACAGAAGTCAGAAACCATCACTCTCCTGTCCAAGCAATTTAGTGTTAGATGTAGGCAGTCAGACTGCAGACAGTTATGATGTGAAGCAGCATGTTCAATCAGATGGAACATTGACATTTAACAAAGAAACGGTGACAAGGTCATTGAACAGCATTGGCACATCAGAAAGAATTGATGTCACAGCCACAAATCAGTTTGGCACGGAATCTTACTGTTCTTTCTTAGTGACTTTTACTGGTGAGATCCTTTCTGTATTAAATCACAGCTCCAGTTAGGTGGACTGCAACTAGTAGAAGCCAGTCAAATGAATCTTTTAATGCCCCCGAAGAAACTTCGGGTGGCATATTAAAATCGGATTGTCTGTCCATCCATCCGACTGTCGGTCCGTCAGTCCGTGTCTCAGCGATAACTTTAAAACTACTGCAGCAAATTTGATGAAACTTCACAGAAAGATAAAGCATAATGAGAAGGTGTGTCGCACACAGGACTTAGGTCCCTACGCCCAAGATCATGGCCACAATTGGGTCAAAGGTCAAATTGTGTCTCAGAATCGTGTCTCAGCTATAATTTTAAAACTGCTGAAGCAAATTTGATGAAACTGTACAGAAAGATAAAGCATAATGAGAAGGTGTGTCGGGCACAAGACTTAGGTCCCTACGTGCAAGGTCAAGGCCACAGTTGGGTCAAAAGTCAAATTGTGTCTCAAAATGGCTCTCAGCGATTACTTATAAACTACTGAAACAAATTTAATGAAACTCCACAGAGAGATGGAACATAATGAGGTGGTGTGTTGCACATAAGATTTGGGTTACCAGGTACAAGGTCAAGGTCACAATTAGGGGTCAAAGGTCAAATCTTGCCTCTGTGATAACTTAGAACCTGCTGAAGAGAATGTCATCAAACTCCACAGAAAGGTAAATCATAATGAGAAGGTATGTTACACACAATATTTATGATCCCAAATCCAAGGTCGAGGTCACAATCTGGGGTCAGAGGTGAAATCATGTCTTGGCAATTACTCAGAAAAGTACCAATGCAAACTTTAAAGAAAGATAAAGCCTGCTGAGATTATTTGCCATGCACAAGACATAGGTTCCCACACCCAAGGTCAAGGTCATAGTGAGAGGTCAAAGGTCAAGTCATTCATCCTCAATTACCTAAAAACTACTGAAGCAAACTTAATCAAACTTCATGAAAAGGTATAAAACAGTGAGCGAATATGTCACAAACAAATTATGGTTCTGTTGCCCAAGGTCAGGATCACAGTCAGGGCTCAGAGGTCAGATCATGTCTTTGAACTGACTCAAAACTGCTGATTCAGAAGCAAATTTCATCAAGTTTCACTGAAAGGTAAAGCATGATAAAATGGTAATGTAAAGAAAAGTAAAGATATCATGTGCAAGACTCAGGTTCTATGTCCAAGGTCAAGGTCACAACTAGGGCTCAAGGTTAGTTTAAGGGGCCTTCGGGGGCATTTGTTACACACTGTAACATTTGTTGTTATACACTCGTATTTGAAAAAAACGATGTATTATGTCATGGTGCTGTACGTCCGTCTGTCCGTCAACGTTCTTGTGGGCACAATATCTCAGTAACCCTTTGAGATATCTTCATGAAATTTTGTAGATATATGTATTAGGATGGGGATATGTGCCGGGTACAAGAATGGTTGCTGCCGCTTTCTTAGTTTCCGAGTTATGCCCCTTTGATGATTTTTTCCCTGACTAGTCTTGTGCGTGCCATAACTAAATAACCATTTGGAATATCTTGCTGAAACTTCATAGCAATGTGTATGAAGTCCCAACGATGTGTTGTGTATAAAATGGATGCTCTCCCTTACTTAGTTTAAGAGTTACATCAGTTTGATTAGTTTTTTGGCCCTTTTTAGCTCGCCTGAACGAAAGTTCAGGAAGAGCTATTGTTGTCACCTTGGCGTCAGCGTCGGCGTCCGGATTGGATGTTTTGGTTAAAGTTTTTTAAAAACCTATATCTCCTTAACCCATGGATAGATTCTTTTGATACTTGCACTGAAGTTAGATATTGGTCCAAAGTTTAACAGGGTACCACCCCCACCCCGCTCCATGACCTTGATGTCAAGGTCATCGACTTAGAAAATTGGGAAGTTTTGGGGACTGGATGTTTTGGTTAAAGTTTTATAAAGCCCAATATCTCCTTAACCCATGGATGGATTCCTTTGATACTTGCACTGTAGTTAGATATTGGTCCAAAGTTTTCCAAGGTACTACCCCCACCCCCCTCAGTGACCTTGATGTCAAGGTCATGGACTTAGAAAATTGTTTTTTTTGTTGATTGGATGTTATGGTTAAAGTTTTTAAAGACACATATCTCCTGAATCCATAGATGAATTCGTTTTATATTTGCACTGTACTTAGATCAGAGCCGGGCCGGGTTGCGCAATTGGTAGGGCACCTGACTTGTAAGTCAAGTCCTGGATTCGAATCTTGGTCTGGCCACATACTTTCGTTTCTCCTTCCGCTGATTCAAGAAGGGCAGTTGTCAGTTACTGGCGAAAGTATGTGCACTTAGTACTGGTAAACCGCTTAGGAGGTCTAAGCCTGCCCAGGAATAGTGTGGTTAGGTTAACTGACCGTCCCAACATGACCTTAGTTGTTTACTGTGGACCTTAAGCATCAAATCAACCAACCAACCAACTTAGATCAAAGTACTACCCCAACCCAGCTCAGCGACCTTGATGTCAAGGTCAGAGACTTAGGAAATTTGGTGTTTATTAAAGTTTTTCTAATAGCATACTTATTCATAATGCTTGGCAGAGATTTAGTTTGCACTTGAACTGATGTTGGACACTTTTTTTGAGTTTTTACAAAACACCATATACTTACCTCACTGGATGACCTTGAAGTCAGGGGTCATTGACTTTGAATTTTGTCATAAAGATTTGGGTTAAAGTTTTATATTTATGAAGACATAATTTCACAGTGCCACAATGGACTCAGTTGATACTACTACTTGGACTGGTGTTAGATAATGATTCAAGGTTTTGATACATCTTAGCCCCCCACCCACCTCCCCCAACCCCAGCCCTTAGTTCTTTGACCTCAAGCTCATGGACTTTGAAGTGTCATATGTCGTGTGTGTTTTTTTTATTTTTTTATTTTATTTTAAGACTTATTTCTGATTAGCTTTTGTTTATAAATGTGTTGTTATTATGGACATGCTTGCCTGAAGTTTTATGCATAGCAGTCCACTCCATCATAGCGACTGTATGATGGGCAAGCACATATTCAGGCGAGCTATGCTGTCAGGTGACAGCTCTTGTTGTGTATACTAATCTTGTGCATACCATAAGTTGGTAAACGTTAGGAACATCTTGATTAAATTTTATTGCAATGTGCGTTATCACATGACAATATGTCACATATAAGAATGGTTGCTCCCCGTTACTTAATTTTGGAGTAACTTTCCTTCTTTTTTTAGGCTATTCCCATACATTCCATAGCTCCTTAAGGGATTGAAATAGTTTGACGAAACTAATAGTATTTGATGTTTTGAATGTTCATGCTGTAGTCAATAATTACAGAGCTGTTGCCCCAGTTTGTCTGCCTGTCCATCCTTCTGTAAACAATTTTGTTCATCCTGTAACTCCTTCATGGCACTGAAACGGGCGTATTATGCTCCGCTTGCAAAGCTATTGTTATACCCCGCCATACGTTAGTGGCGGGATATTATGTTTTCACGTTGGCCGTCCGTGTGTCTGTCCGTCCATAGTACGTACGTCCGTCTGTCAGTCCGCACTTTGTTTCCATTCGATAACTTAAGTATTTATCAACGGATTTCCTTCAAATTTTGCATATGCATTTGTACCAAGAATGTCTCCCTTGGGATTGTTAATGGGCAAATTTCGTTAAGGATTGTTAATGGGCAAATTTCGTTAATTTCTGGCAGAGTTATTGCACTTGTCAATGTACGAAAAATGGTTTTTGGCCTCTAGTTCCTTTACTACTTGGAGTATCATGATGAAACGTCACAAACATGATCGAAGTAACAAAAGCTTTATATGAGCACAGAAATTTTATCATTGGGGTTATCTGCCCCTACCCTGGGACTATATACATGTATAAAATAATGAAAAATTCCATATAAAATCAGAGTTTGAAGCAATTTTTCTGAAACTTTCAGCAAATGATCAGAGTGATGAAAGCCTCCAGTGATGCTCAAATTTACCCCATAGGAGTTATTTACCCCTACCCCCGGGCTATATACATGCATAAATCTGGAAAAATGGGTGTGTGAAAAAGGTTTGCAGTGGCGGGGTATCACGCAGTCGTTTGCGATGCTTTTATTTCTGTTGTTGTTGGCATTGGTGTCAGGGGTGTCAACTGTGTGTAAAGTTTTCTGGTTTGGCTCTGTTTTGTGTGTGACAGTGCTCAGACAGGCAAGACAAGAAATGAATCAGAGGCATGTATGTGTTATGGTAAAAATTCTAAGTATTTGTACAGATAGGACTTAGGAATTAGTATAGAGCCAGATCAGACTGCTCCTTTAGGAATAGTCTGATTTAGGAGCAGTCTGATCAGGGTCTACACTGTTTGCCATTCCATCTGCATTTTTTTGACAGTTTACTGCATTGTAAAACCAAACTGTTCCAGTTTTAGGACAATAACGGTAATTACTTAAGGTGTCCCAATCTTTAAGAATACTTAAAGAATTTCAGGTACTCTTTTGTAGCTGCTGCTTGCTTCCAAGAGAACTTACATCCAGATAGTAATGCCAACAGAACTTGTGTTGATACTGGTAATGGAGGCCTCCGCTGTACGTCTACTTGTAACTCAGGATATATGTATGGAGATGGGCAAATAGTGAAGACTTTTTTCTGCTCAGGGAGGAATTTATGGAATACTGCCTACCCTTATGCTTACTGTTTGCGTAAGTATAAATTAGGTATATGGGTTCGCATACAAGTCAGACCATTGATCTAGAAATGTTAGTCTCCCTTCTCAAGGATGGCTGCTCTTAAGGAGTATATATACACCATGTTTTTCTGCCATTTTTAGAAAGGGAAATAACTGTCATGACTTCCTCTTTGCTTCCATGGATGACCCTTACAAAATGGGGTCTTCTCTTAAAAGAAAGAATTTGCAACTGGAAGAGCAAATTCTTTCCTATGAGAGTTAACTCCCATTTAGAAGAGAGGCAAAAATAATAAAAAGCGCAGTGTTGCTTCCCCTGAAAGTGTACCCAATTTTTTCGTTTAAGAATGACAGCCATTGGAGATGAGATTCACCTATCAGAGAAGCAATTACTATTCTATTAAAATTGACTCCCTTGTTGAAATTGTGACCTATGGGAGTGCATAAGTACACCTAAAGGTGACTAAATATACCTCATAAAGAGTGCTCACAGAGCTAACAGATTTTGACAGTTTCCAAGGGAAGGCACTCTTGCTGAAATTAGTTTTATTCCATGGTACTCTAACTGGAGAGAATCTGCTCCCAGAGGAGAGAAAATTCTGTATCTAAGCGTAAAAGAGCAAATCTCCCTTTGAAAAGCGAGGCAAATAGTTACAGATCAGAGATATCTCTAATAGACACAAAAAATAGCTCAAAGAAAATGAGTCACAACATGAGAAATCCAACAAGTAGTATATGCACCCAGCAAAGACTCAGCTCAGTCTGGGCATCTGCCCAGTCTGATCAGGGTCTTTGCTTTGCACTTAAAGGATAGCTGAGGGTCTAAGCCATCTCCATGCAGACAGTGAAATAGGGGTGACTATTGCATGCCAAAATGACTATTGCATTGCAATTACTATTGGAGACAGCATTCGTATCCAGAAATTCTGCTTTTATGTATAAAATCTTGCTTGTTCACATAAGTTTGTGGCTAAAAAGCATTATTTAATGACTGTCATTTCACAATGTGCGCAACATGACAGCAAAATACAAGAAAATGTTATATTTTCCATTCTTTGAAATCCAATCAAGCTAAAACACATCCTTTCCTATTATTCTTTTAGTTAAAAATACTTCATTCAAGAAAAAGATGCATGTGTAGAAATTATTGAAACTATTGCAATATTGGAAACACTGTTGCCGATAGTATTGACATTGCAGCTTTCCCTATCGATAGTGACTATTGGGAGTGTCACTATTGCGATATATCGATAGTCCGATGTATTGTTACATCCCTACAGTGAAAACTCTTATCAGATGGGCGGATGCCCAGGCTGATCTGAGTCTTTGCTGGGCGTACATGCTGCTTTGTTGTTTTTGTTGTGTCATGGCTCAAATACAGGGCCTAGTTGTTCATAGCTTCATTAGCTTAACCAAGTTGTTAGTCAATGATTTTTCAAGTCTTCTAGTACACAGAAAATCAACTGTACTAATAGTTTTTGCTGCAAAACATTTTATAGTGAAAAGTTGAAAACTCATATTGTTTGTGCATTCAATGCAGTGAAAAAAAAAATAGTTAACAGCACAGTTAGTTTCGAAACTGGGCCCAGAAATGTAATATGGCTAGCATGGCATGAACCATCTAAAAATGTACTTTTTCTCTCCCATTATTGAGAATTTAGCTGCAGTAAAAAGACACTAAATTCAAACTTCCATAATAAGTAGGCTCTCTAGGCAGGCAGTTCCTGGCCCACTATGCTTCTAGGTGTCTTCCTATTGCTGCCTAAATCAGATGGCGGTTCTTTATCAGAACCACTATGTAATGGTGGATATAATAAGACTTTTTGACTTTCATTGTCATGCATCATGCAGAATCCTGCATAATCAGATAGAGACATGACATTTTCAATGCTGCTGATAAGAACTGGGTAACAGGGCTACTTTAGGGATAATTTTCCATATTATTCAAAAAAAGAAAACATGTTTGGGGCCCTCATTAGAACAGTCTTGGCAATTATCCCTAAATTTTCACTGTTACCCCTTGTAATCTGGAGGACTTAATTAATCAGGTAGGGACAAGGCATTTTGCAGTTACTGTAAAATGGGAAATATTTGCAAAAGTTTTATTATTTGAAAAATCAAAAAAAAAAAAAAAAAAGAAATGAACAAAAAAAAAAAGAAAAAAAAGGGAAAAGAATAAAGAAAAACAATTGTGAAATGGTTACGGTTCAGGCCCTGAGGTTATAAAACTTTTTCCATGCTCAACTCAGCTGAGCATGAAATAAATAGCAAATTACTGATAAGTACAGTTGTTTTCTTGCTCAGTTTAGCTGAGGATGGAACTTTCTCTGCTTATGAATATGAAAATGCCAACATTAGTTGGCATTTTCGTATTTATCAGCTGAGAAAAATTTCATGAGTTGAGCATGAAAATTTTTTTATAACCTTGGGGCCTGATCACTGTCAATACCCATTGTGAGAGTGGCAAAATCAAACTTTGCTAATACTGGATATATTTAGTCATGGGATTTATTTCCCTTTCAACACAACCCAAAAATCTAGATCCATCTGATGAAATGGATCTTGATTTTTGGGATTGTTATAAAATTGATCTAGATTTTTTGGGTTGTTTTGAAAGGGGAAAACCCATCATATAGCAGAATTGCTCTAGACTTGTTTAGATATTTGGGGTCATTCTAGAGGTATAAAACCTTTGTCTTATAATCAAATAAATACTGGTATCCTCTTATTTAAATTTGTGAAAATAAACATTCACAGAAATTTCTGTTTTACAGTGTATCAAATGCGCAAATGAAAGTCAGTTATTTTATTCACTTTTCAGCAACTAAGAATCCAACATTTAGGTTCACAGCGACAGTGTTGTATGATTACCATTCTATCTCCAGTCCTTGTACAGAAGAGTTTAATGCTTCCATGAATGGTCAAATACCCGAGTTCGAAACGAAAATGAATGAATTGTGCACGCAGATATCATTGGTTATTATCAGTTATACTGCCCTTGGTCGCAGTTCATTTCATGTAAGTTCTTTATGCAATCAAATATTATTGGCTATAATCATTGACACTGCACTTGATTGCAGTTCGTTGCAAATATGGGAATATGCTAGAGCATAAGATTTCATGGGGAGTTTTGAAGATTTGGCCTAAAAATTGGTATATACAGTCGTCTTAATGAAGTAGTGAAGGATTATGAGAACAAGAGGTCATGGTCATTCTTTGACCTTTGACCCAGATCTCTCATATTTTGACATTTTTAAACATTTTTTCAAAAGCCAAAACACATTTCATATAGAGCCTCCAGGGGTTGATTGAACAAAAATTTGTTCAAACGGTCCAGGTCACATGACCAATATGGCCACCATACCCATTTATAGTATAAACCTTTAATATTTTGCTTCTCCAAAACCAATACACATATGGCCTTGAAACTTGGTCATTGGCATGGACTACTAGAGTACTACCAGACTGTTCAAATGATGACCTTGGGTTTACCTTGACCATTTTTGCGGCATGGTCAAATATGGGAAAATGCTAGAACATAAGATTTCATGGAAAGTTTTGAAGATTTTGGCCTAAAAAATGGTATATATGTTGTCTTTATGAGTACATGAAGATTTATGAGTACAAAAGGTCATGGTCATTCTTTGACCTTTTGACCCAAGACTCATATTTTGACAATTTCAGAGCTGAGTCGCTTAGCGCACCTGACTTATATGTCAGAGGTCCTAGGTTAGATACCGGGTCTGGTCACATACTTTCGTTTCTCCTTCTGCTGATTCAAGAGGGGCAGTTGTCACTTACTGGCGAAAATATGTGCAATTAATACTGCTTAACTGCTAAGGAGGTCTAAGCCTGCATAGGAATAGTGTGGTTAGGTTAACTGACCCAACATGACCATAGCTGTTTACCGTGGGCGTAAAGCATCAAATCAATTAAAATCGTTTTTTCAAGGTTATAGTCTTATATGTAAGGATAACCTTTGAACCAGAGGACAGGTTTTCTCCGAACTCGCCCACACATATCATTGAGACAAACTTAAGAGTTGATTAGATTTTTATAACTGACCTTGACCCCACTTTAGCTCACCTGAGCCTTTAGGCTAATAGTTAAGCTTAAAGTGTAGCCAGGCATCCATCGTCCGTCTGTCGTCTGTCAACATTTTCAAACTTCTTCTGTGAAACTACTGAGCTAGTTGAAGCAAAATTTCATATGAGGCCTCCATGGGGGAGGGGTAACAAAAGTTTGTTCCTGGGGTCTGGGTCACATGACCAAGATGGTCGCCATGCCCATATATGGTAAAACCCTTCGAAACTGTTCTTCTCCAGAACCAAAAGAGCCCATCATAGTTTGTTCAGATGATGACCATAGGTTGACCTTGGCCTAATTTATAGCAAGTTCAACTTTGGTATGTTATGTTTTTAGCTCACCTGAGCCATAGGCTCAGGATGAGCTATTGTGATCACCCAGTGTGCGTCGTCCGTCGTCAACAATTTGCTTTAAATCACATCTTCTCTGAAACCGCTAGGCCTAGGGCTTTGATATTTGGTATGAAGCATTGTCTAGTGATCCTTTACCAAGTTTGTTCAAATGGTGGCCCCAGGGTCCAAAATGGCCCTGGGGCAGGGGGTCTTGGGTTTGAAACTAAAAAATACTTAAAAATCTTCTTCTCCAGAACTGCTTGGCTCAGATGCTTGAAATTTGGTATGTAACATTTCCTAGTGGTCTTCTACCAAGTTTGTTCAAATGGTGGCCCCAGGCTCCAAAATGGCCCTGGGGCAGGGGGGTCTTGGGTTCAAAACTAAAAAATACTTAAAAATCTTCTTCTCCAGGACTGCTTGGCTCAGATGCTTGAAATTTGGTATGTAACATTGCCTAGTGGTCCTCTACCGAGTTTGTTCAAATGGTGGCCCCAGGGTCCAAAATGGACCTGGGGCAGGGGGTCTTGGGTTCGAAACTAAAAAATACTTAAAAATCTTCTTTACCAGAACTGCTTAGCTAAGATGCTTGAAATTTAGTATGTAGCATTGCCTAGTGGTCCTCTACCAAGTATGTTCAAATGGTGGCCCCAGGGTCCTAAATGGACCTGGGGCAGGGGGTCTTGGGTTCAAAACTTAAAGATACTTAAAAATCTTCTTCTCCAGAACTGCTTGGCTCAGATGCTTGAAATTTGAGATGTAACATTGCCTAGTGGTCCTCTACCAAGTTTGTTCAAATGGTGGCCCCAGGGTCCAAAATGGACCTGGGGCAGGGGATCTTGGGTTCGAAACTAAAAAATACTTAAAAATCTTCTTCTCCAGAACTGCTTAGCTAAGATGCTTGAAATTTCATATGTAGCATTGCCTAGTGGTCCTCTACCAAGTTTGTTCAAATGGTGGCCCCAGGGTCCAAAATGGCCCTGGGGCAGGGGGTCTTGGGTTCAAAACTTAAAGATACTTAAAAATCTTCTTCTCAGGAACTGCTTTGCTCAGATGCTTGAAATTTGGTATGTAACATTGCCTAGTGGTCCTCTACCAAGTTTGTTCAAATGGTGGCCCCAGGGTCGAAAGTTGCCCTGGGGCAGGGGGTCTTGTGTTTCAGAACTAAAAAATACTTAAAAATCTTCTACTCCAGAACTGCTTGGCTCAGATGCTTGTAATTTGGTATGTAGCATTGCCTAGTGGTCCTCTACCAAGTTTGTTCAAATGGTGGCCACAGGGTCCAAAATGGCCCTGGGGCAGTGGGGTCTTGTGTTCGAAACCAAAAAAATGCTTAAAAATCTTCTTTACCAGAACTGCTTGCCTCAGATGCTTGAAATTTGGTATGTTACATTGCCTAGTGGTCCTCTTCCAAGTTTGTTCAAATGGTGGCCCCAGGGTCCAAAATGGCCTAGGATCAGGGAGTCCCAGGTATGTACCTTAGAAATACATAGAATAATATTAAAAAATCATCTACTTCAGAACCGCAAGGCACAGATTCTCAAAATTTGGTATGTAGCATTGCCTAGTAATCCTTTACCAAGTTTGTTCAAATGGTGGCCCCGGGGTCCAAAATGGCCTGCGACAGGGAGTCCTAGGTTTGAACCATAGAAATATTTTGAAAAATATTTAAAAAATCTTCTTCTACAGAACCACATTGCTCAGATGCTTGAAATTTGGTATGTAGCTTTGCCTAGTAGTCTTTTACCAAGTTTGTTCAAATGATGACCCCAGGGTCTAAAATGGCCCGCCCCAGGGGGTCCTAGGTTTGAACCATTGAAAAACATAGAAAAATATTCAAAAATCTTCTACTTCAGAACCACTCGGCTCAGATGCTTGAAATTTAGTATGTAGCATTGCCTAGTGGTCCTTTACCAAAATTATTCAAATGATGGCCACATGCCGTGTACATGCTCTTAGAGAATTGACCCTGACCGACCCGACTTACTGCTATATAAACTCGGGTTACTCCGGGTATCGATTTCACATGTGTTTCTAATGAAACTGGTCGTAAAATCCTCCGGTATACCAATGAATAATACATAATTATGCACCTTCGCAGCAGTGCCCCAGGTGGTGAAGATAACGCTGTTAACCGATTTTCTCTAGTTAAGAAATCCTGGTTAAAAGTTATGTTGTTTAGGCGTTTTGAATGGATTTCTACGTTAAAATTAAGCGTTTTGTAATATAACAATTTTATACTGGCACGGGAACCAGTGAAACAGTATTCCCTCTTTTACAGCCTTTATAAAAAAATAGTTCCAGTTGTATTGCAAACTTACTTTCGTGTGATACTTCAAACACACTGACTGTATGCAGAATAAAAGTAGACAAAACTTTATCATTGGATATGTGATTTTCTAGAGTATTTTATGAGAGCGTTCTTTAATCGGAGCACTAATACCGTGAATCAGGTTTCAGTAGCACCGCTGATAAAAATACTATGTGCTTGAATTATCTGTATAATTAACCGGGAACCAGCGTTAATGGCAAAAGTAGTTCACAGAGCATGTTTAGCTGATACCTGCAGTGTCCAGATAATTAGGGGATGGCGAAAACATCTGGTCTGATTATCAGTTAGGCATAAATTTCAGGTTATTTTTCTCTAAGAGGATACACATCATGACAGGGTCCAAAATGGCCCTGCCCCAGGGGGTCCAGGGTTTGAACCATAGCAATACATAGAAAAATATTCAAAAATCTTCTTCAAAACCATTTGGAAGTGGTTTCAAACTATCTGGTTTGTTAAATGATGACCCTTGTTTGACCTTTAACCTTTTTATCCCCCGACCGAAAGGTTCGGGGGATATAGCAATGAGCCTGGCGTCCGTCTGTCTGTCCGTCCGTCCGTCCGTCCGTCCGTAAACACTTTCTTGTCCGCTCTATATCTTGAAAACCCTTTGGAATATTTTCACGATACTTCACAGTTATGTAGAACAGGTCATGACGATGTGTCGCGTACAAGAATGGTAACTCTTGCTATTGTACTTTTTGAATTATCTCCCCTTTGGTGATTTTTTGGGAGATTCGTGTCCGCTCTGTAACTTGAATACCCTTTGGAATATTTTCATGATACTTCACAGAAATGTAGAACAGGTCATGACGATGTGTCGCGAACAAGAATGACAACTCTTGCTTTCTTACTTTTTGAGTTATTTCCCCTTGATAGTTTTAGGTGTGATTTTTTGGCAGATTCGTGTCCGCTCTATAACTAGAATACCCTTTGGAATTTTCTCATGATACTTCACAGATATGTAGAACAGGTCATGACGGTGTGTCGCGAACAAGAATGACAACTCTTGCTTTCTTACTTTTTGAGTTATTTCCCCTTGATCATTTTAGGTATGATTTCGTGTCCGCTCTATAACTTGAATACCTTTTGGAATATTTTCATGATACTTCACAGATATGTAGAACAGGTCATGACGATGTGTCGCGAACAAAAATGACAACTCCTGCTTTCTTACTTTTTGAGTTATTTCCCCTTGATGGTTTTAGGTCTGATTTCGTGTCCGCTCTATAACTTGAATACCTTTTGGAATATTTTCATGATAATTCACAGATATGTAGAACAGGTCATGATGATGTGTCGCGATTAAGAATGACAACTCTTGCTGTCTTACTTTTGGAGTTATTTCCCTTTGATGATTTTAGGTGTCCGCTCCATAGCTTGAATACCTTTTGATTTATTTTCATGATACTTCACAGATATGCAGAACAGGTCATGACAATTTGTCTCATACATGAATGATAACTCTTGCTTTTAGACTCAGTGAATTATTTCCCTTTGGTAGTTTGAGCTGCTGTTTGAGTCTCTGCTCGATAACTGTATAACTCTGGCCAGCTCCAGAATTTGAATAACCGTGTACCTTTTAGAATATGGATGATCATGCTGTGATATCTTATCAGTGTTCCTAACTCTCTCTTACCCCTCCACATTCCCGTGACCCCTCCCGCACCCCCCCTCTCCCCCCCCCCCCCCCCCCCCCAAAAAAAAAAAAAAAAAAAAAATCCAGATTTGGATTCTTTGTCCAAATTCACTTACTAGAGAGCTCAACATTAGATTTGTAGGGCTTGTACTTTAGAAGTTATTCACACATTTTGAAAGTTGAATGTATCGTATGCTATACATTTGTGTATATGGTGGCTGTTTGAGATATTACCTCTTTTTAGCAGTCAAGCATACTGTTTTAGTCTGAGTGTTAGATAATCATGCATCTGTTAACAGTTAATGTCAATCAGAAGCATAAAAGAACGACAATATATTACTAATATGTGTTTTGAAGTGCACCCTTTTTACCAAGGCCCATGGGGGTCTTCGGTCGGGGGATTTGCCATCTCCTCTGATGGCTATTTTTGGTCAGGTGAGGGATTCAGGGCCTCTTGGCCCTCTTGTTGTATGGGAAAATGCTTAAACAGTGGATTTCTCAGAAACTATTCGTCTAAGAAGCATAACATGCGAGCATGTCTAAAATGATCAGATGAAGATTTCATGTTGTTAAAGGTCAAGGTTATGTGTATGTGGAAGAAATCCATCAAAAGTATTCTTCTCCAGAATCTTGAGGCTAATGACCTTGAAACTTTGTATTTAGCATTAGGTTCCAGGGCCATCCAAATGTTTTTCAGATAATGACCCTGCATTGACCTTGACGTATGTTATGGCATGGTCAACTTTTTTCATCCTTATACTTTTATAATAGGAAATTGTTAAACAAACAGTGAATTTCACTTCAAACTTTTTAAGCCTAGATATAATAATTTGAAAATATGGCTAACTAAATGAATTCATGAAGACATAAAGTTGCCAAAGCACAAGATCGTTCTTTGACCTTTGCTCAAGGATTTTGAGATTTTAAAATTGAAACATGCACTCATCTAAAGCCACTGATTTAAATTTCGTAACAAATGAGCAAAGTACCTAACAGTAAGGTCTCAGGTTTCAGGTGAGTTACAGGACCATTGTTCTTCTAGTTATGGTCTTAGTAGCACTAAACAATTTAAGGATAATGAAACGTGGGTGGGAATGTACCAGGTGGCGTTTAGGGGGATGAGAATAGGGTGGTTGCTGGAGGCAGAAGTGGGGAGGGGGGGGGGGCATCTGTTCTTCTCTAAAAAACATTTCTAGTTTGAAATTGATCTTAAATATATAGGAACATACCATATAAATCCTATAAAACACCCAGGGGTGTTGCATTTTACAAAAAGTGGAGGCATTAGTTAAAACATAAAGAGTAGTAAATCAGCCACTGCCAAATATTTCTAAAGCAGTATTCTGGTGAATGGATATACTTTAAGATGAAGCAATTTTACTAGTTTCTTTTATTACCTTCCTTCTCAATAGGATTTAGCTCTTGAAAGAAAGAATTTGCTCTCCTAGGAGCGAATTCTTTCATCGAAGAGTGAACCTCATTTGGAAGAGTTACATTCTTCAGCAAACAGGAATTCATGAAAGTTGAACCCCTTTGTAAAACTGAAGGAAAACTCAGAGGTTAGCAAGTCAGTATGACATTATATATATATATATATATATGAAAAGAGACAGGCGCATTTATTAGAGCAGGGGTGCTTATTAGGATTAATATGTTATATGTTGTTATGTTAGCTAACAGTAGAAACACTAATACCGTATTAATCCTAATAAATGCCCCGCTCTAATATTCCCCTGCTATTTTTCCAAATATAGTCATATAATGTCATATTGACTTGCTAATTTCAGTGGTGTCCTTCAGTTTTACAGAAGGGAACAATATGAATTTTGATTATTTCATTTGAGAATGTACCTCTTTCAAATGGAGTCCACTCTTCAGGGAAAGAATTTGCTCCGAGTCTCGAAGCAAATTCTTTCCTTTAAGAGTAGACCCCTACTGAGAAGGGAGGCGAAAAGGAAAAAAGCAGAATAACTTCATCTGAAAGTATAATCATGTACCTTCATACCTTTATTACAAGTAATTTTGCAGTGCCTGATTTACATCTCTTTAAGCTGTAAATAATGCCCCCTTTTGTGAAATGCAATGCCCCAGGGCATTTAATTGGAGTAATATGGTAGGCAGGGCTACAGAAATTTTGAAATCCAAATCGGTCCGGAACGGCCGATGACGTCATACGAATCCAAAATAGTAACGAAAACTAATGACTACACTGTGTATTCCACAATCCAAAAAATCGCGAAAACTAATGACTACACTGGAGCGCCGTTATAACGCGGGTGTCATCGCTGAAGTAGCCATTTAGTCCACATGTTCTTACTTATCGTGAAGAATGCGCTTTAAAGTGCAGAGACAGTCAGACCGAAAGTGAAAGTACACATGCCGTATCATTCGGACATCCTTGCCGATCTTCATTTACGGAATTGGCCGAAGTATTACGATTGATGTACTTTACTGTATTCGAGTTAATTCCCTTGAAATATGAATATACTTGCAAAAAGGTGCCTTCGGACGAATAAAAAAAATATTTTTCTGCGCGAGAAATGACGCCGGCTGAAAAAACCCGGACCAGCCTGCACATAATCAAGTCCGGTTTAAATTTTCTTTTTGCTAGTCAAATTCTTTCCTTATGCTATCTTTGAAAGTAAACAGTAACCTTACGTTGCACAGCCTTTTTCCATGCGTCGGCATGTGTGTATTCCGAAGTGTGCAAAACCTTCGCCACTGGCCAAAATTGTGACACGTGCTGATTATCGAAGATATCTAAAAACATAATCAGTGTTCGCACCTTGGCAAGACAATTGACACTTTGTTTATCTGTGATAACTTTTGACAGCAGTGCGTGATTATTGGATTAATACTATGACACATGGCTAAAACCCAGGTAATTATGTCATCGTACATCGCAAATTGAGTGTTTTTTTTCGGACCGAAAAAAACGTGCCTTATGACATCTGAATCGGTTTTTTGAACTCAAAATCGGTCAGAACCGACAAAAATTCGGATTTCTGTAGCCCTGATGGTAGGTGTCTTTTTATAGCCCCCCCACACTTTAGTGGCGGGGTATTATGATATACCTTTTGGTGTCTGTCCATCTGTACATCTGTCCATCCGTGCTCATCATTTCTGATCGATAACTTGAGTATTTATTCACAGAATTTTTTTCAAATTTCGCATACATATTGTTATCGGCGATGAGTGGTATGGGATTGTTAATGGGCAAAATCCGTCCTTTTTCAACAGAGTTACTGCCCTTTTTCATATTGGAAAAATGGTTTCTGGCCTTTATTTCTACACTGTTCATGATATCTGAATGAAACTTCATAGATATGTTGAACATCGAAGGTTACATATTGTGACAAAGGGTCATCATTCTGACTTTTCCAGTTCATGAGTTATCTGCCCGTGATAGGTCTGAAAAATGGTTTTTGACCTGTAGTTCCTTTACTATAAGGAATATCTGATTGAAACTTCACAGATATGTTGAACATCAAAGATAACATATTTTGACTAAGAACCATTACCCGTACATTTCCAGTTTGTGAGTTATCCACCCTTGATTGATCTGAAAAATGTTTTTTGATCTGAAGTTCCTTTACTGTTTGGAAATCTGAATGAAGCTTCACAGATATGTTGAACATCAAAAGTTACATATTGTGACTAAGGACGGTCACTCTTACCTTTCCAGTTTGTGAGTTATCTGCCCTTGATAGGTCTGAAAAATGGTTTTTGACCTGTAGTTCCTGTACTATATGGAACATCTGAATGAAACTGTTAGATATATTGAATATCAAAGATTACATATTGTGATTAAGAACTGTCACTCTGACCTTTCCAGTTCTTGAGTTATCTGCCCTTGACAGGTCTGAAAAATGGTGTTTGATCTGTAACTCTTTTATTATAAGGAATATTTGAATGAAAATTCACAGATATGTTGAACATCAAAGGTTGTATATTGTGACTAAGAACTGTCACTCTTACCTTTCCTGTTTGTGAGTTATCTGCCCTTGATAGGTCTGAAAATGGTTTTTGACCTGTCATTCCTTAACTATATGGAATATTTGAATGAAACTTCACAGATATGTTGAACATCAAAGCTTACATATTGTGACTAAGGAAAGTCACTCTTACCTTTCCATTTTATTAGTTATTTGCCCTTGACAGGTCTGAAAAATGGTTTATGACCTGTTGTTCCTTTTCTGTATGGAATATCTAAATGTTACTTCACAGATATGTTTAACATCAAAGCTTACATATTGTAATAAGGACGATCACTCTGATCATTCCAGTTCATGAGTTATTTACTTTTGATCCTCTACTACATGGACGGGCCGGGTAGCGCAATCGGTAGGGTTCCTGACTCGTAAGTCAGAGGTCCTGGGTTCGAATCCCGGTCTGGCCACATACTTTCGTTTCTCCTTCCGCTGATTCAAGAAGGGCAGTTGTCAGTTACTGGCGAAAGTATGTGCACTTAGTACTGGTTAACCGCTTAGAAGGTCTAAGCCTGCCCAGGAATAGTGTGGTTAGGTTAACTGACCGTCCCGACATGACCTTAGTTGTTTACCGTGGACGTTAAGCATCAAATCATCCAACCAACAACCAACTACTATATGGAATATCTGAATGAAACTTCACAGATATGTTTTAACACCATAGAGTAAGAAACAGAGTTTCTCAGCTCAAAGAAATGCTATACTGCTTGATCAAAATCTACACTGGTCTGAATGCTCCACATTGTTAGAAATCTCACAAGACTGCTATGTATGAGTGGTTTATTATATGCCCGTCAAAACGGGTCGTATTATGTCATGACCTCCGTCCGTCTGTCTGTTAACTTTTCGTGTCCGCTCCATATCTCCTTAACCCCTTGACAGATTTTTTAAAATTTGGGTCTCCTTATGAAGACAATGTGTAGAACTTATATTTCAACGATGTCCGATAAAGGTCAAGGTCACACTTAGAGGTCAAAGGTCAAACGGTAACATTTCGTGTCCGCTCCATGTCTCAGTAACCGATTACGATTTATTCATGAAAATTTGAACAAATATTAAAGCACCATCAGACAAAGTGCAGAGAAAAAGAACCACAACCCTACTTTCATTTTTGACCGAATTATGTTCCTTTGTATTTTTTTGATAGTAATTTCATAAAAGCTTCATGTTCTCTCCATTTTCATATAAGCTTCATGTTCTCTCCATATCTTGAAAACTGTTTAAGATTTCTTCATAAAGTTTTTATAATTATGAAGCATCATCATATGATGTGCAGAGAAAAAGAACCATAACCTTACTTTTACTTTTAACGAAATTACGCCCCTTTGTATTTTTCGTAGGGTAATTTCATAAAAGTTTCGTGTCAGCTCCATATCTCGAAAACCATTTAAGATTTCTGCATGAAAGTCTCTTTAAATATATAGCACTATCAGATGATGTGCGGAGAAAAAGAACTATAACCCTATTCTCAGTTTTGACGGAATTATGTCCCGTTGTATTTTTCATACAGTAGTTTCATATAAGCTTCGTGTCCGCTCCATATCTCGAAAACTGTTTAAGATTTCTTCATGAAAGTTTGTATGCATATAAAGCAACATCAGACAATGTGCAGAGAAAAAGAACCATAACCCTACTTTCACTTTTAACAAAATTATGCCCTTTTGTTTGTTTTTTTATTGTAATTTTGTATTAAATTCGTGTCTGCTCCAGAACTCCTTAAACCTTTGAAAAAATTTTTTGAAACTTGAGTCAAATGTTCACCTTATCAAGGCAACCTACATAACTCATATATCAACAATGTCCAACAGAGGTCATGGTCACACTTAGAGATCAAAGTTAAAAAGGTAACATTATTTATCCACTCCATATCTCGAAAACTGTATAAGATTTCTTTATAAAAGTTTGTAAAAGTTTATTCAAATATGAAGCATCACCAGAAAATGTGCAGAGAAAAAGAACCATAAACCTAGTTTCAGTTTTGACGGAATTATGCACCTTTGTATTTTCATATAGTAATTTCATATAAGCTTTGTGTCTGCTCCATATCTTGAAAACCATTTAAGATTTCTTCATGAAAGTTTGTACAAATACCAGATGATCTGTAGAGAAAAAGAACCATGACCCTTAACTTTCAGTTCTGATGGAATTATGCCCCTTTGTAATTTTTGTCTAGGAATTTCATATTTGATTTGTTTGTTTTGTAGTTTTATATCTGCCTTATTATTGAAGATTTAAGCTACTGACAAAGTTCTGTCTCCGCTCAGCGGAGCTCTTGTATTATATCTGTTTGCAGTAAGGACATCATATCTCTGTCTATCCCAGTTCTGTGGCTATTTAGCTATTATATATTTCAAAAAATTAAGTTATGATGTCCAGCAGTGGCAGGGTACCATTCAGTGCCTGCAGTGCTTTTATTATTTTCTTTTTAGGTCAATCTGATAAGTCTTTTTATTTTGTTTTCTGTGTTCCAGTTTCAGTCAGAGATCAATGTGAGGTCAGCACCAGCTTCTAATACAGATATCAAGGAGTGTGAAAGTAAAATAGCTCAAAATCTGGACATTTTTGCACTTGAAAATAATGAGATGTATTGTGACTGGTCAAAGCGGTCAGATAATCTTACTGTTTTAAACACGTCAGTAAGTTTTAATTTGATTGGGTGTGGAGATGGTGACAACCATATTGTGATACAGTCAGCTGATGGTGACCAAAAATGTGGTAAGTATCAAAACCACCAGAGCTGTTGGTAGCGTCAGAATTTTTCTTGTGTCTGGAATTTCATTGTGTAAGCTTTTCATTTTTGTCCAGCCCACTTGGAGTGAGCGAGACATAGTTGTCACAACTTCAGTTTGGTGTATGTGCATGCATGTGTGTGTGCGTGCATCCATCTGTCCGAATTTGTCCGGGCCATAGCTTCTATATTTATTTGGCACATTTGTTCTTCTTGATGAGTGATGAGTAGAAGTGCCATTTGAAACTTTTGATCTGGTAGGTCCAAGGCAGGGCTACAGAAATTTTGGACTACAAATCGGTCCGGACAGTTGATGACGTCATACGAATCCAAAATAGACGCGAAAACTAATGACTTAATGGAAAAAGGAAAAGGAATAGACACGAAAACTAATGACTACTCTGTGTATTCCACAATCCAAAAGAGTCACGAAAACTAATGACTACACCGAAGCGCCGTTATAACGCGGGTGCCGGGAGACATAAATCGAACTGCGTTATGTGAAATTGCGGTCTAATGACATCGGCCCTGTATCCCCCACCCACTAATGAAAACCGCATGTTTACATTGTTCGTAGCCCTCATTTCAGCCATAACCAGGTCGAAAAAACATATTTACTGTTTGCCTGACTCAAAGGAAATCATCGCTGAAGTAGCCATCTAGTCCACATGTTCTTACTTATCATGAAAAATGTGCTTTAAAGCGCAGACAGTCAGACCGTAAGTGAGAGTACACATGCCGAAGCAATCAGACATCCTCGCCGATCTTCGATATACGGAATTGGCCAAAGTATTACGATTGACGTATTTTACCGTATTCGAGTTAGTTCCCTTGAAATTTGTATATGATTGCAAAAAGGTACCTTCAGACGAGTAAAAAAAATATTTTTCTATGCGAGAAATGACATCGGCTGACCCTGACCAGCCTGCATATAATAAAGTCAGGTTTAAATTTTTTGTTTTGCTAGTCAAATTCTTTCCTGATGTTATCTTTGAAAGTATACAGTAACCTTACGTTGCACAGCCTTTTTCCGTGCGTCGGCATGTGTATGTGTGTATTATGAGTTGTGCAAAACCTTCGCCGATGGCCAAATTTGTGACACGTGATATTATCGAAGATTTCTAAAAAAATAATCAGTGTCCACACCTTGGCAAGACAATCGACATTTTGTGTATCTGTGATAACTTTTGACAGCAGTGCCTGATTATTGGATTAATAATATGACACATGGCTAAAATCCAGGTAATTATGTCATCATACATCCGCACATTGTGTTTTTTCGGATCGAAAAAAACGTGCCTTATGAATCTGAATCGGTTTTTCGAACTCAAATTCGGTCAGAGCCGACAAAAATTCGGATTTCTGTAGCCCTGGTCCAAGGTCAACGTCACACTTGGAGGTCAGATGATAAAAATTGTCATCAATTGAGCTTGTCTGGGCCATAAGAGCTACATTTATGCCTGGATTTCAAAATAATTTGAGACAATTGTTTTCCTTGATTAGTAGAAGTGCTATTTGAAACATTTTTTCAGGTAGGTCCAAGATCAAGGTCTCACTTGAAGGTCAAATGATATAAATGATCCTAAATAGAGCTTGTCCAGGCCATAACTTCCACATTTATGGATGGATTTCAAAACATTTTGGCACAATTGTTCTCCTTAATGAGTAGAGTGCCACGTGAAAATTCATTCAGGTTGGTCCAAGGTCAAGGTCACACTTGAAGGTCAAATGATAAAATTGTCATAAGTAGAGTTTGTTCAAGCCATTCCTTCTTGGTTTAAATCGCATGAATTTCAAAATAACTAGGCACAATTGTTCAGGTTGGTCCAAGGTCAAGCTCACACTTCAAGGTCAAATTATAAAATTGTCATAAATTGAGCTTGTCATGGCCATTAGTTCCGCTTGCTTTCCTTAATGCAAAATTTAAAAAAGAAATATGCTGTATAAGCGTTAAATTGTTTGGCTTCTTTCTAATAAGTGAGTGAAGTAGTTTGTCTTGACATACTTATAGGATCACTAAAGCAAACAGCAGGCTTGACAAGTTGTCCCTGGACAACCATCTAGTTACCTGTAGAAACTACTGTAGCACGGGTCAGCGTCAGCATCTACATTTGAAGTTCTGGTTAAAGGTGCTTTTATGGGCTGAGGGAAGCAATGTCAAGTTAGGTATTCTGTGTGTGGACAGGTCTTGTTGTAAGATTCATGCTGGATATTATCTTTGTAAATGATACATTTACAGCTGATTCTAATTTAAGGATAGTTTTTACATTTCTTTTTCTTTGAATTAAAATTTCACGGCAATTTATTTTCATGAAACTATCTTCTTCAGAAAAGTCACATAAATAATGCAAACTTTAATGGTTTTACATTCGGTTTTCGTGGAGAATTATGACAAGTTAACTTGTCATTAAATAATCTCCTTATCTACCACAGTATTTATTCAGTTATGAGAGCCGGGCCACGAAGCGCAATCGGTAGGGCACCTGACTCATAAGTCAGAGGTCCTGGGTTCGATACCTGGTCTGGCCGCATACTTTCATTTCTCCGTCAGCTAATTCAAGAAGGGCAATTGTCAGTTACTGGCGAAAGTATGTTCATTTAGTACTGGTTAACCGCTTAGGAGGTCTAAGCCTGCCCAGGAATAGTGTGGTTAGGTTAACTGACTGCCCAGACATGACCATAGCTGTTTACTGTGGACGTTAAGCAACAAACCAAATAAAAAAAAAAAATCAGTTATGAGACGGGGTTTTTTTCCCGTGCAAAACAACCAAAAATCTAGACCCATCTTATAAGATGTATCTAAATTTTTGGGATGGTTTTTGGAAGGGGAAAAGCCATCTTAGAGCAGAATTGATATGACAAATTCAAATATTTGGGGTCATTTTGGAGAGGGGAAAAGACCAGGCCCAGAGGCTATAAAACTTGAGTACATTCTCAAACTCAAAATAAAGCACACTGATTGGCTGCTTCCGAGCACATGCTCGGAAGCAGCCAATCAGTGTGCTTTATTTTGAGTTTGAGATTACTCCCAAGTTTTATAACCTCGAACCCAGGTATTACTCTTCCAGTGTCTTCATCAGCATAGACTGTGTTGAGAGCTTGCATTTAGCTCTGCTTTGTAACAATGAACAGACATGCAATACACCATATTCCACATACCGTAATGTTGGTATACGAGGTGTGTTCGAAAAGTTTTGCAAATGGCCTCATAACTTTGTTTAGGGGCATGCTGGGTACAAATGTGCATGTGCTCGGAAGCAGCCAATCAGTGTGATTTATTTTGAGTTTGAGATTATTCTCAAGTTTTATAACCTCGAACCCTGGTCTTATGGCCAAATAAATGCTCTTATTTTCTTGTTTCAGTACCATGTGGTCCTGGACTTTTCTATGACAGTAGTACTGGTACTGGTAACTGTCTCCCATGTCCAAGTGGTCAGTATCAAGATGTAATTGATGGGACTTGCAAAGTCTGTCCTTCTGGTCAAACACCAAACTCGCAAAGAACAGGATGTGTCTGTAAGTATAGTATTCCCACTTTATTTGTGCCCCCCTTCTCTCTCAGTTTTTAACTGATTTTTATCAAACTATCATTAGAGTCAACTCTTATAGACAAGAATTTGTTCCTGTAGGAGTAGATTGTTTCCGTTCAGAGTGGACCCCCATTTGGAAGGGCTTCCTCCTTTGTGCAAGCGAAGGGAACTTCACAGAAGTAGTTTCCCCGTGTAAAAATAGTGGAAAAACCTTGAAGTGTATCCACACACCTTAAAATGAAGGCATGACACTAGGAATGTAAATATATTACCAATGAGACACAGAGATATATATTTCATTGACATTTTAGCATAATAGTATCTTGCTAGGATATTTTTAACTCTTTAAGCACCAAAAAGCAGACAACAAAATTTGCGTCTGCTAAAATTAAAAAAATGCCTTGTCCAAGATATTTCATATTGAGAATTCAGAGACTAGAGAGAAACAGTGTAGATCTAGATGAGGCGGCTCATGATGAGCCGCCTCATCAGGATCTACACTGTTTGCAAATTTTACTAACTTCATCACGGGGGCTTAAAGAGTTAATATAGTCCTACTGCTTGTTTCAGCGACTTGCCCTGCTGGTTTTATATCTAGTACTGGGTTACTTCCTTGCACCCCATGTTCTACGAACACATACTGGGTAGATTCTACAACCTGTGACTCATGTCCTGGCCTGACTTCTACTTCTGGACGTGAAGGAGCTGTTAACCAGGCTGCCTGTTATGGTGAGTCTTTTTGGCATTTTGACAGTAGTTCAAGGATAATTATCTATTGTTCTTGAAAACAGTATGATGTGGCATTCCATTAATATACATGGGTACACTTTCAGGGGAAGCAACTCTGCCATTTTCATTTTTCCTCTCTTCTCAATGGGAGTCAGCTCATAAAGAAAAGAATTGGCTCCTCTAGGAGCATTAAAGTCTCATCTGAAGGACTGGAGAAGTGGAGGATCAAACCTGCGACTTGCGCCATATCCACTACACAACAGCCAGTCCTAATATGGAAAGAACTGTGAATGTAATTGTCACATTATTATTTAAAAATTCAGTTTGTATTGTAAAAAAATAATTTGTGAATGACTTAACTCTTTAAGCACCAAAAAGCAGACAACAAAATTTACGTCTGCAAAAGTTCAGAAAATGCCTTGACCAAGACATTTCATATTGGGAAGTCAAAGACTAGAGGGCAAGCAGTGTAGATCTAGATGAGGCTGTCTGCAAATTATGCTATTTTCATCACTGGTGCTTAAAGTGTTAACACAAAAAGGAAGTTGTCTTGGCTTTGTATCATAATTACCATAAATTTTATAAAAAATAAAATTGGGACACCTGAATTACCATGGTTATTTGCCCTAGAAATGGAACAGTTTGGTGTTACAATGCAATAATTAGTCCTAAAGATGCAGATGGACTCCTTTAGAAACCGTCTGATCTGAATCTCCACTGTATACTCAGATCTGTATCCTCCACTTAATACTCAGATCTGTAGATCTTGATTCATAAAATTTTTATGGTATGCATATTTACAGAAAGTTGCCCTGCTGGTCAGTACTCCCAGACTGGCTATAACGATGTACAGTGCAAGTTGTGTCCACTGAACTTCTACCAGCCAAATCCACACAAGACGACATGCTTAGAGTGCCCTGATGGAGAGGTCACAACAGGAACCGGTCAGACAAGTCCAGACAGCTGTCAGCCATATCCATTTGACGGTAATGGGAAAAAATATTGTTAAATGAATATATGAGCAGCGACACGACAAAACCAACAATGTGGTTGTGCGCCCAGGGCAGACACAGATCAGCCTGGGCATGGGCCCAGTCTGATCAGAGTCTTCGCTGTCCGCATGGAGGTAGCGTAGACCCTTAGCTACCTTCTAAGCACTTAGCGAAGATTCTGATCAGACTTGGTGGATGCCCAGGCTGATCTGAGTCTGTGCAGGGCACACAACCGGATTGTTGGTTTTGTCGTGTCGCGGCTCATATTACACACCTGGTAAACTATCACAGGTACCTCCAACCTACTGTATTTATTTGGCTGTAAAACAGGGGCCTTATTTATAAAATGACTTGAGTGGTTTCTATGCTGTTGCTAAGGCTGAATTTCTATATAGGAGATTCCCTACAACTATGAAATTTGCTCTGGAGGAACAGTCTGAAAAAGACTGTTCCTCCAGAGCAAATTTCACAGTTGTATGGAATCTCCTTCAAAGAAATTTAGCCTTAGCAACAGCATAGCAACGACTCAAGTGGTTTTATAAATACTACTCAAGGTTTTACTCTCTCTGGAATGACTTGAAATATCTAATCAGTGTATGAAATTCTGCAATATGTATTTTTTCCCATCCAAAACACCACAAAGATCAAGATACATCTCGTAAGATGGATCTAGATTTTTGGAATTGTTGGAAAAAAACAACTCCATCTTAAAATCAAAGAAACACGTTAGCATCAATTGTGACATGCATCCAGCATGGCCTGTGACTGGTGAAAAACTGTAAATGAGCCACGACATGAGAAAACCAGCAAAGTGGGTATGCGCCCAGCGCAGACTCAGAGACTCTTCACTCTTCACTAAAGTCTTAAAGAGTAGCTAAGGGTTTAAGCAGCCCCCATGCAGATGCCCAGGCCGATCTGAGTCTGCACTGGATGCACAACCACTTTGTTGTTTTTCTTGTGTTGCGGCTCATTTAATAAATTAAAGGAATGTATTCATGTTTAATGATACATTGTATGCTCACCAGAGAGTTTATTTAAAATTGTAGAGTGCCATTTGACCATTATAGATATAAAATTTTATCATATGTCATATCTCCCAGGCTTTCCATGAATTTGAAAGATATGACTTTTGAAGTGACTTTGAAGTCAGCTGAACATAAACAAAACAGACCCATTTTGGTTATTTTTTGTCGTATTATATGCAGTATTAATGCCTAAGAAGCTGTTTATCTCGACACATTGATGTATAGCAGGGCTGCTGCTCTTATACAAATTTTGATTTCAGATAAGGCTGAGGTCTTTTAAAGATCCACCGGAGCACCTGTGATGGCATGGAGGTGCCTGGGATGTAAGAAAAATCTAGTGAAAAACTAGAGTTATTGCAGCTTAAATATCAATAACTTTTACGACTAGACCAATGCTTGGAAAGAAACAATTGTTTAACCAGTACAGTCGAACCTGTCTTAAGGGGTCACTGTATTAAGGGGTCACCTGTCTTAAGCAGCCACTTTTTCGAGGTAGCTTAGACCAGAATTCAGTGCATATGAACCTGTATTAAGGGGTCACCTGTCTTAAGCAGCCAGTTTTTGTGGGTTCCATGGGGTGACCCCTTAAGACAGGTTTGACTGTATTTCACTTTCCCCTGTAAACAGCTGTTTAAACCTGATTAAAACACATGTCAAATACACATAATAGTTAGTTCCATGAGTTGGAAGTAAATTCTGTGAAGAGTAATAGACTGTAACGTCTCCATTAGCGGTACCTTTGATAGTTTACCAGGAGTGTATAATTAGTCCTATCAGAAGAGAAACAGTCATATGATTTGAGCGGCGACATGACAAAACCAAGAAAGTGGCATTTGGATCATGCAAAGCCTTGGATCAGCCTGGGCATCTTCCCAGTCTAATCAGAGTCTCTGCTGTGCACTTAAAGGTTAGCCCAAGGTCTATGCTACCTCTATGTGAATAGCGAAGACTCTGATCAGACTGGGAGGATGCCCAGGCTGACCTGAGTCTTCGTTGGGCGCACATGCTACTTCGTTGGTTTTGTCAAGTCGCAGCTCATGTATGAATACACACCCATGACTTAAGATACGATTGGTTCACTTTAAAGGAAGCAACTCTACCATTTGCATATATATTTTTTTGCTTCCCTTCTCAGTATAGGTCAACTTTTAAAAGAAGGTCTTCTCCTAGGTCCCAGAAGTACACAAGAATTACACAACACTGATTTAGGCAGTAGAGTCATTCCTAATGTGAAAAAGACCTTTCTAATAGTAAAATTATTATGGGTAATACTCTTTGACTGAGAAAAGCTGGGGTTGAAAAGTCCTTATATTCAATTTGTTGTAATGGCGCATCCGGAGAGGCTCAGCGGAACGAATCCATGGTTGCACCTCCGAGTGTCAGAAGTCTGTCCAGGTAGACCATTCTTTCACACCTGAGAATAAATATGATTAGTTTTATATACCATGTTTCATGTTTATTGGCCTATAAGACTGGGATTTTTCTTCTCAAACACAACCCCAAAAATCTTGATCCATCTTAAGTGGATCTATATTTTTGGGATTGTTTTAGAAGGGAAAAACATATACAAAAACCGATTTACAGGAATTGGATACATATATTTGGGTCATTATGAAGGGGTAAAACCCCTTCTTATTGCAGAATAAATGTGGGATTGTGTTTTTAGTGTAACTTTCATCTGGGCCCAGTTGTTCAAAATTAACGACGTCGTTAGTTAACGTTTGGTTGAAATTTCAAACTTTAGCATCTCAAATACATCAACATTTTTTGCAATGCAAAAGCTTCTCACATTTTTTCAACAAAAAATATCAGTGTATTTGGTTATAAAGTCATAAAACACTTAAAGAGTTGAGCTCTTAACGAGCTCATTAGGCTAACAATGCTTTGGACAACTTTTATTGCAGTGTCGGAAATTGAACGATGTTTTCCAACAATGTACCAGGATAAAGAAGGAGGAAATGAGGCAGAAATAGCAAATTTTGAAAAAATAACTTTAGAAACTTGCAAGCAAAACTGTCTGAATGAGCCTGCCTGCCTGAGTCTCTCATATTTTGCAAGAGATGGTGTACAGTTTTGCAAGCTTTACAGTCGGACGACAGCACTAGCAGATCTGATGGACTGGGCTGGAGGTCAACATTTTAACAAAGACTGCTCTAAAGGTACACATTTTAGAGGTCCAGATAAGGCTGGATTTTTTAGGTAATTATTGTCTTGCCAGGGTTTCCAGGGCCACGGAAAAAAAAAATTGAGAATGATTTTTTTCAGGTCATGGAAAAGTCAGGGAATTTCATAATTGGTCAGGGAAATTTTGAAAGGACTTGAAAAGTGTGGGAATTTGAAAATTAATGGCTACGTCTGTCATCATAAAATATACTCATTCTAGCTGTTCAAGGGGATAGTCAAGGCACATCTCCTTCTTCATGAAGGGCTACTCTAAAAACTAAGAATTTGCTTCCTCAGGGAGCAAATTCTTTATTTAAAGTCTCCATTGGCCTATTAGTGGTAAAACTGTCTCAACACAAATAATTACGAAAAACGCTTCAATCTTCGCGTTCGGTGATAAAATGTGGGTTGAAGTGCAAATACTGATCCATATAACTGGCAAAAGGTTTTTTGAAACCTGTTTTTTGAAAACGACAAATCTATTCACAAAATACAGTTTTCCTTTTCTGGTTCCCCTTTGAGCGATGCAATATAACCAAAAGCGGGACAATGATTGGGACCACGCTTGTACATTGTATTTTTACCATTCTATTTATAGTAATGAAATCGAAAGTAGGTCATTTTAGTTGCCAACTAAAATGACCCAGATAATTTTTCAAACCTTTTTTATGTGAACCTGAAGATGTTTTATTTGTTTATAGTTGGCTAATCGCTGTCATTTACAATGACGAAACTATGGTGAGAAGCTGGCAGCGGTACCTCACGATAATTTTTTTCATTCTGATAGAGCAATGGGGCCTTTAAGAGAAGCCCCTAATTTTCAAGTGGTTCAGTCGCCACTGTTAGATTTAAGACTAAAATCAACTTTTGTAACAGTAAAATGGTGTGGGAAACAGTAAAATGTCAGCGAAAAACAGGGAAAAGTCAGGGAATTTTGTAGTGGAGGATAAGTGGCAACCTGCTCACCTGAGACTAGAAGAATGTGAGACATAGGTATTCCTTTTCACGTGTTGGCAGCATCAGTGGCATAAACTTTTGTCGAGTTTTCAGGTATTATTAGCTCTATATTGTATGACAGTGCTCTGATGGATGACCCCACATTCCGTAGAATTCTTGTGAGATAATTTCTATGCAGACTTAATCAAAGGTATGTGGTCCGTCATTTGAATGGCCTATAAAGGTTCGGACAAAGGGCCACAACATACACGTACATTTTGAAGAGGAATAAGGACAGTTGTCCCTGAATTATTCTCAAAAGTGAGCCTTATTTGGAACACTTTTAGAAAGGCTCCTTCACCCGACAAGCAAACTTAGTAAGTCACAGAAGTTGTTTCCCTTTTTATAAATGGCAAAAAAAAAAAAACAGAAAAAAAACATGGAGGTGTACCCATACACCTTAAAGAGAGGGCCATTTTCAAGTGTTTTCATTCACCTTCAGGCAAATGGGTATACCTTCAGAGGAAGCAGCTCAGTACTTTTCTTTATTACCTCCCTTTTAAAAGAAGGTCAACTCATAAAGGAACAAATTTGAAGGGCTTTGTTGCATAACGAATCAAATTGGAAGTTATAAAAGTTGTGCCGCTTTACCAAAATAGTGGAAAAAAACACATGGAGGATAGGTTTGTTTGCAGCACAGTTTAGTTATAGATTAGATTGCTTACGTTTGGTATACATAGGCCACTGCTAACTGTAACCTTGTGTCATAATGTATATTTGACCTCCATTTTTTTGTCCGTTAAGGAATCTGCACTATACTTCTTAGAATTTTTGTGCACTACATTCTTTTATATACATTACTTAGTTTTTGATTAAAGTGGAAAATATATAGTATAATAAATTTGTTGCAGTCACATTGAAGGGTTTCATAATTATTTCAGCGATAGATTGTGAGAGATCCTACTGTTCTAACCATGGAGAATGTGAATTCCAGTTTCACAGAGCTGTCTGCACTTGCGGTGAGTATAGTCGAACAATATCAGCCAAAAAGAGGTTGCTCAATTTATTTATAAACAGGAAGACTGACCCATCTTTGAATCCTAGAGCATTCTAGTTTGCACCTGTAGATTCTGCAGGACTCATAAATGGTGTGTGTAACATGAAGTTTGTCAAGGGGTAAACAGCTTGTGTCTTTCCATCTGTTTGTCTATCTATTCAACCATCCATCTGTTAACATGAGCTTTAAAATTTTATTCTTTGCCTATATTTCCAGTATCCTTGGGTTAACTTTTCAATTGGATGCTGCTGCTGACCTATCTTAAAAGCTGATAAATAGGTTAGACATCAGTGTCTACAAACAGACATTGATGCTTAACCAATTTAATTGTTTTGATGATGAAGAGTTGTATGTAGAGAAATATGGATATTCTATATAGCGCTCCTTTAAATATTTTGAGCAATGTTGTTAAACAATGTACATGTACACTGTTTTTGTGGCAGATGCAGTATGAGTGTGTCATTGGTGTCTGAAGACAGACACAATTTTCTTATTTTCATCTAGTATCCTATCATATCACTAATGGCATCAGGTCCTGACTCTCATGAATCTGTATTTTTATTATTTTATTATAGATGGAGGGTATACAGGGAAGAAATGTGAGTCAGAATACCATATCTGTGATGTCAATCCCTGTCTGAATGGGGCTAGCTGTACCCCTACTGGTTCATACACGCAGTACAACTGTTCTTGCACAGCAGGTAAATAAAACTTCATAAACAGTGCCCTTGAAAACACAGAACACAAATGAGCTGCGACATGACAAAGCTACCCTTAGCTACCCTTTAAGCGCAAGAAAATACTCTGATCAGCCTGGGCAGATGCTCAGGCTGATCTGAGTCTTTGCTGGGCGCACATGCCACTTTGTTGGTTTTGTCATTTTACCCTCTAAGCACACAGCGAAGACTCTGATTAGTCTGGGCAGACGTTCAGGCTGATCTGAGACTTTGCTTGGGGCACATGCCACTTTGTTAGTTTTGTCATGTTGGCTGAAAAATGGACAAAAATCAGGGTCTCAGTTTAATTGAGATGCAGAGTATAATAGCAATGTCATTGCAAGGCTGCATTTATTGCACATGAAATGGGACAGTATGTTGAAGAAAGTGCCTATTAGTGGTGACAACTGATTGTGGAATCTCATTGGTATTACTAAGTAAGGTTAAAGATCTAAAATTTGGAATAGCAAAAAAAACAAGAAAAAATTCTTACTGTTTGAAATTTGAGAAATTATGATCACAAATAATTTCTCACAAGCATTTACATGTACGATGCGCTCCTAAAATTTCAAACAGTGAAATTATACAAGCAGAGTAGGACAGAACCACAAAAAGCAGACATATGGTCGATTATCCTGTTTCCAGGTTAGTCTATTTCTCAAAAATCGAGCCATATGTAGAGTGCCTTTGCATAAGCAAACTGGTGCTGATATAATAACCGTTTGTGTGCATCCTTTTGCATGTGTGCATCCTTGTGCTTGTGATAAAAAATTTCACCTATTACGTTTAGCTCAGTTTCTAAATGACCAGAAAGGATAGAAAAGTAAACAAGAAGACAATGATCAGCAACCAACACATTGAGCCACGAGACAAGAAAACCAATAAAGTGGTTATGCGCCCAGCACAGACTTAGATCAGCCTGGGCATCCACCCAGGCTGATCAGACTCTTCGCTGAAGGCTTAAAGAGTTGCTTAGGGTCTAAGCTGCCTTCATGCGGACAGCAAAGACTTTGATCAGACTGGGCAGATGCCAAGGCTGATCTGAGTCTTTGCTGGATGCACATGCCACTTTGTATGTTTTGTGATGTCGCGGCTCATATTGTTTACCACATTGTGAGCTGAACACCAAATAGGAAAGGAAAAGAAAAAAACAAAAACAAGACAGGTGGCAAGCCAAGAGGCCAGCTCTTTCCCAGCAGATTGCAGCATAAGGGGTAGGATCTGTAAACTTGCCACATAGTAACATCTTGAGAAGGACAACTCATTTCATTTATGCATATTTGGAAAGGTCTGTATTTCAGATTCAGTGAACATCGAAAATTTGGGTTCACCTTTTGTACATATTACTGGAACAATTACCAGAATTAGCTTTGATCTCTTTTACAGGATTTAGTGGACCGAATTGTGAATTGGATGTGGTTAATGATTGTGCGACCTCTCAGTGTCACAGTTCAGCAATGTGCATGGATAAAGTCAGTGGTTATCAGTGTCTCTGTCCATCTGCTGGTGGATATACGGGACAGTAGTAAGTTGCAGCGATGAATAAAAACACTTCAAGTTTTTACAGCCGTTTTTACATAGGGAAACAACTCGTGACATCCAGGTGCTTGCCTGATGTTGAATCCCTTCGAAAATGGAGGCTTCTCTGAAAAGAAAGAAAGAATTTGCTCCTTGTATGAGCAAATTCTTTCCTTTCAGAGTAGCCTCCAATTGAACAGGAGTTAAAGTTTTCTTGGTAAGACTTACCCCCACTGAAAGTGTACTTATTCACCTGATATTCATAGACACCTCAGTGTTTTGCAGGAAACCTAAATCCTCCCTAATCACCTGGGTCACCCATCCAGGCACTAACTGCCAAATGTTGCATAGCTTTCAACAACAGTCCACCACTCTAACCAAATCTCCGTAAAAGCATGCTTCTACAGCAAGGTGCTAGTAGTGATATTTACTCAACTTCCACTAAAGTGTATATTCAAACAGCAAAGACTCAAACCAGCCAGCACATCTGCGCAGTTCCAGATCAGAGTGAGACTTTTTCTGGTACTTATTGTGTGAATAATGAAGTGATTGAGCTAATTAAGATGTATGGTTACACTTTCAGGGGAATTAACAATGCCATTTTATTTTTCCCTCCCGTCACATTCGGTGTCAACTCTTAAAGGAATAAAGGAAAGAGTTTGCTCCCCCAGGAGCAAAGTCTTTTCTTTAGGAGTTGACCCCATCTTGGAAGGGCTTTGTCATATATGGAAGCAAACAGGAAGTCATGACAGCTGTCTCCCTTTGAAGAAATGGTGAAAAAAAACATGGAGGTGCACCTATGTACCTTAAATAGAATATTTGGTTTTCAAATTATTATGGATTCAGAGCAAATTGATTCACGTAAAAACAAATTATGTTTTGCTACAGCAACTTTGGGTGGTTTTAAAACCGAGAGACATCTGTATGAACAATGTCAGATCTTTGCCGCAGAACGCTATATAGGGATTCTGTGTCACTTAGTAACTGAGCTATATTTCTTTGTCTTTAGACATTGTACATAAAATGCCCACTTTTGTCAACACTAGTCTCAAACTATAAAATGTTTAGTCAAACTTTTTGTTGCAAGAAAACAAGTGATATTTTTTTTTCACACACACAAGGACCCCAGTGACTTGGAGCTAATGTTTGCTCAGTGCTCCAGATAAGCAGGGGTAACAGGGATGATTTAGAGGATATTGCCCATGTTTCTTCATAAAACATTTTGTGACCACTCATTAGAACTGTCTCACGGAGACCGTTCTAATGAGTGGTCATAACATACTTTATGGTGAGAATAAGGAAAATGTTTTCCGTGAGATATAAGGAAAACCATCTATGATTTATCCAAAAAAATCCATGTTATCTTGAGCTCTGGCAATATACTGATTTTCAGCTGTGATGTTATTACTCTGCCTTGCGATGGGACTCGTTGTCAGCACGGTGGAACTTGTGAAGATTTTGGTGATGTGCAATATTATGAATGTACTTGTCCACCAGGGTACACTGGTGTGAATTGTGAAACAAATATTGGTAAGTACAGAGCTTGGACATCTAGAGTAGGATTTTATACTTTTGGCTTTACTATAGAAAAGTACAGGAAGAGCTTTAGCAGTGACCATGGCAATGGCAGCCCACTCTGATGACAGTGAATGGAATGGATACAGTTTCAGAGGAAGCAGTTCTATCATTTTCAATTTTTCCTCCCTTCTAAGTAGGAGTCAACTCTTCAAGGCAAGAATTCTTCCCTTGAAGAGTAGACACCATTCAGAAAGGGCCATGTTGTCCAGGGGAGAAAACCGGAAGTCACAAAAGTTGTTTTCCTTTGTAAAATGATGGAAAACATGAAGGAGTACCCATACCTCTTAATAATGTATCTGCCGAAAGTTTTTTTTATGTAATTGGCATATGCAGACAGGTCTTGTCTTGGTCTTGAAATAGGAGATTGGCAACTGACAAGCTCAAAATTAGAAATATAACATATGTCATGGCTGTGATGACTTCCTGTTATGTTAGGATTGTACAGGAATGGATGGTTGATTTGGGCTGTAATCTTTCTTTCAAAAATCTTTCCATTATTTGAAGCAAGTGAGATGACATTATGTCAAAAAAATGGGGCAAGGCTGAAGAAGTTTGTTCTGTGTCAGTAATAATATACTAGACATTCAAGAGAGCAAACGTTACTGGTAAAGATACTTTGCGTCTGTTCTAATTGTGAAGTTTGCGTAGTAATCCTGTATGTGAAATTGTATCTGTTCAATTGTTGAACTCACAATTTTGACTTTGGTGATAAAAGCAGAATAAAAATGCCAAATGACCATCCCAATTAAAATTCTTTACATTTTACAGAGACCAAGAAATATCATCTCATAATTCTGATCCCTAAATTGTTTTGCCCAATATATTATAAATATGTTTGGATAAAAAGACTGTTAGAGAATTATTGTTGAATACTTTCCAGGCACACATGTTCATATGGAATCATTTGGGTAGCAGAATAATTGTAGCAAGGATGAACTGGGATGTAGTTATGTCTCCCAAGAAAAGGGAGGAGGTACATATTTTCTCCACCAAATGTGAGTTGAAATGTGGGGTGGGGGCAGTTGAAGGGGTAGGGGTGAGGGGTACATATTGATTATGATGCACCTTGTATGTGTAATACCTCTTAAACCAGTCTGAGATTAATATTACAGGAACAACCTAAAAAGTTGATTGGGTTTGGTGACCTTGACCTGATTTTCAGTGTTGTCAACTCAGCAGTTTACTTGCATATACAAAATTTCTTAAGCAAGTGAGTGGATTTTCACCAAACGTGCATAGATATGTCATTGGAACAAGCAAAAGAGCTGATTAGATTTTGAAGACCTTGACCCCATTTTCTAGGTCACAGAAGCAAAAGCATCGTTAGATTTTCTTGTTCTAATTCTGTTCTAATATTTCAGACGAATGTGTGATGAATCCCGGAAGCTGTTTATATGGTGGTACATGCAATGACGGAACTAATACATACTCGTGTTCCTGTACCGGAGGATTCCATGGGGACAATTGTGAGAACCCACCAGATTATTGTTCCTCTAAAACTTGCCTCGGTAACACATGTTACAATAATCTAGATGCTCGTTCTGGAGTTTGTGAGTGTGAATCCCCATACTTCACAACAAGCGCTGGTGAGTGTGTTTGTTTCTTTAATTGAACTGTGTTCCCAGAGCTGTAGATGATGTAGAGTTTTTGATAGTAGTTGTTGGATAATTTTTCTTCTGTATTGAAAACATGTTATAACTTCTCATCTAAACAGCCTCAATGAGACAGTTTAGATGAGGGGTCACAACATGTTTTTATGCAGATTTAACAAAAATTACCCTTAATTGTCACCAAATACTTCTTCTTATCTAAAGTTCTGCTGCTATATTAGTTTTATGCCTCACAGAGGATGATTCAGCTGTTACTTTACGACTGAACATGCTCATGTTCTAACATGCATACAGCATTAGTTTTGGATTACAGTTTTCTAACAGCTGTCTGGGGCCTTTACTTGGATGGTTGGTGATTGTGCAGATTGTGCAGACCCTGATAAAAACTGCTCCCGTGGGACCCATACTATAGTGAATTATATGGCATGGAATTAAATCAGAAGCATTCTGATTTGGGTTTGCACTGTTTGCTCTAGTTCTTCTGTTTCTGTTTTAAGGATAATTACAACAATGCTATAATTTAACACCCAGAAATTGAGAATGGAAGTTATTCAAGGAAGATTTTATACAAACTCAGTCAAAGAAGAAATGCCACACTTTAGCTGTTTTAACCCTTAAATAGCCACACACACACAAAAAAAGCAGACAAAGTTTACGTCTGAAAATTTAAAAAAAATAAAGATAAAATGATGAAAAAATCAAAAGTTCCAAGAGATTGGAGGTTGTTAAAAATTCAAGGGAAAGAATTTTGTTTTAAAATGGGGCCTATTCATTAAATTGCCAAGTCCCAGCAATGAGGCTTGATATGTAAATATATCGGCCCAATTTTTCACTGTTCTAACATTTTTCTTTGTATTTTAATCTTTTTCTTAGGGTCTGGTGACTGTGAAGCAACAGCGGCAAAGCCATGTGACTATGTTCCCTGTGACAATGGGATATGTAACAGCCAAACAGCAGTGTGTGATTGTAATGCGGGTTATACCGGCTCCCTTTGCCAGCACAGCATTGATGACTGTACAGCCTCAACATGTATTAACGGAGATTGTATTGATGGCCATATGAGTACTACATGCTCGTGTTGGACTGGTTACACAGGTTAGTTTCTGATATAATGAACATACCGTAATGTGCATATATATTGGGACACCCACAATAATGAATTTTCCATTTGGGACAAATGGAAAATTTATTATTTTAGGTGTCCCAGTACTTAAGCACATTAGGGGTAGTACGGTGTATATGGTCAGTGCTCATGACTAGTCTATCCAGTAATAAGGTGAAGGGGTTGTGTACCATTTGTACAAAGTGAAACAACATCTGTGATAGCCTTCTTTCTTCCTTTGATGAAGAACTCCTTCTAAAGTAGGTCTGCTCTTAAAGGCCCTGTCACACTGTCACGAGTTTGGCTACGATAAGCGATGAGTTTATTACTCACCACATGTCGAGGGAAAGTGGAAGAGATGTCGCCATATCCCGTCTATTGTCGAACAAGCATCGTCATAACTCGCGTATTGTCGGGAGGTGTCTACGAGAATTTTAAAGTGTTTAAAATTCTCGCCGTCCAAAGTATTCTCGCAGCGAACTCGCAACTCACTCGTATATTGTCGTACAACTATCGTACACAGTGTCGCACGTTCTCGCGTGTTCTCGCCGTCCCAAAGCAACACGCGAGTCCTGGCGATATAGTACGATATAAGGCGAGTTGGGTACGAGTAGCTGCGACATATAGCACGATATTCTGCCGAATGTGGGGGATTCTCCACGTGATCCCTTCGAGTATTGTCGACAACTATACGACAATGGGCGAGTGCTTTACGAGTTCCGTTTGGGTCATGATAATTCTTTATAAATATTAGCTATGTCATCACAGGGTATAAACCAGTCTGCCAATTTTCGCTTCCTGCAGAGACTGTCCGTCATATTTGGCTTTCGCCGTGACTGTCTGTAATCTCTTGCTTCCTGCTTAGACTTCTGTACATGATAAATGGCTTCCTGCGGAGACTGTTCGCTTGATTCTGCTTGCTTCCTGCCGCGGCTCTCGACAGGAAGCAGAGTCACGCGGACAGCCTTGGCAGGAAGCCGTTTTTCGAGGACAGTAGTCCCGGCAAGAAGCAAGAGATCGCGGACAGTCTCGGCGGAAGCCAAATATGATGGACAGTCTCTGCAGGAAGCAAAAATTGGCTGACTGGTTTATACCCTGAGGTCATTATCAAGCAGTTTAAATGTAAACAGGGCTGAGATAACATCTCAGTATTTATCATACGTTCATTTTACGTTGATCAGTGCATGAGATAAAGGGAAAAGTTGCAACGAAAAAAAAGAGCTGGCACACCTCTCAGAGATACCCCCAACTCCATTTCCTAGGGAAGATGTGTCTAATGTGGACGAGGTACCTCCAAGACACGCATCCCCGTGGGGACGGTATTGTGTGGCACTCGGAACCCATACATGAGGCTCTTGTAGCTTTCTCCTGTGGCCTGGTACCTCAGGGTGTTAGCAAGCTTCAATCCCCGTTTCAGGGACTCTCGGTACCACGTGTCCTGTTTCAGCAGCCTAGGAGTAGGTCTCTGCTCAAGCTCTCTGAAAATTTCAGGTGGTACTCTCAGGAAGTTGCACTGTAAAAAAATTCCGTAGATTTTACGTCAGAATTACTGGCAACCAGCTGCCAGTCCATTTCCAGTTATTTTTACGACGTCTGCCTGTAGAACGTATTTTGAAATCTCGATATGGTAGAATTATGTTACCTGGCCGCACTGGAAAATACCTTTACAGTGTTGAAGGGCTATATGACAAAAACAATACATGTCTTCTTCTATCCTGCTCTGCGTGATGATTCCGCCAACGTTTACGGGCGCCCGTAAAAATAACGGGAAATGGACCGGCAGCTGGTTGCCAGGTATTCTACCGTAAAATGTACGGAAATTTTCTACAGCGTGGTGAAAGCTTCATGGTCTTCAGTCCGCAGTTCATGCATCAGACGATCATAGTGCCCAAAGTCTTTTCGACTCATGATCCATGGTCTGATCCAAAATCTTCTAGGAGCCCTCCTCCTTCTTCTCAGCTGGAGCAGTTGGGCGAGGCCAAGATCAATTTCGGCATCATATTCCTCCAGTTCCAACAGAAGCTGAAGTCTGAGAAGCCTTTGTGGAAGTTGAAGAATCATGTTTCTCACTCGGTAACCAATGAGACTGTGATCATTGATCTGCGGTATTCACCAATTTGTATACACCAAAAATGCTGGATAACTCGTACAGAAATTGCAATATGTCGCACAATGTCGAACAAGGCTAGGATGAGATCGTACTACGTCGAACAAAGACCGTACTAATATTGCAATAAATCCTACCATATCGTACGAACTCGTACCTTGTTGTACAAAACTCGTATTAGCTCGTACAAACTCGTAATCATATCGAACAAATATCAAAGCATTATCGTAGGAATGTCGAAGTTACACGTGCAGACTTGTACTAGTTTCGTACGTTTTGATCAGAAATATCGAAGAGATCTCGTTCTCTACTCGTACAAATGTTTTGACAGAAAATCATTTTGTAACTTGTGGTCATCCGAGGCGATTTACTGCGAGTTCAATCTCGCCGTAAATCGCCGCTTGTCGCCAGAGATATCGTGACAGTGTGACAGGGGCTTAAAGGAAAGAATTTGCTCCTAAGGGAGCAAACTCTTTTCTTTAAAAGTTGACCCCCCCGAGACAAAATGAAAATGGAGTTGCTTCCAATGAAAGTGGACTCATTTATCTTAAATACTTGAAGTAAATCAACAAAAATGTAAATTAAAGTTTGCATAGAAAAATGAATAAATAAAATAAAAAGTTTGCATAATTTTACTAAGGTTCAGTAGACACTAAGATTGGGCTTTGTATCTATGCAGTAGATCTAAAGGCTTTCATTTTTGGCATTTTTACAGGGGTGAGAATTTTCCTTTTTTGGAAGGTTTCCTTTTTTTTGACTGACATTTACAAATAGAAAAAGTATTGGATTTGATCCAGTATGCTCAAAACAGGTGTGTTTTGTTGAGAGTAGAGGGGAGGGGGTATTCTCTTTTCAAGCACTATTTCCTCTTTTAAGCTCGCCTGAACCAAGTTCAGGAAGAGCTATTGCATTACCCCCGGCGTCGGCGGTAGCGTCGCCATTAGAAAAATGCTAAAGTTTTATGTTAAAGTTTTTAAGAGCTCATAGTTTCTAAACCTTTTGATTGATTTGAATTATATTTGGTATGGTAATAGATATTGGTGCTAAATTTTATTCGGCACCATCCCCACCCCTGGACACGACCTATAGGTCAAGATCACATACTTAATTTCTTGTTAAAGTTTTACGTTAAAGTTTTTTAATCTCATAGTTTCTTGACCCTTTGATTGATATATTGGTTTTGATGATAGATATTGATTAGAAATTTTATTCAACCCCATCCTGAGCCCTGGACATGACCTATAGGTCAAGGTCACAGACTTAGAGAAATTTTATATTACAGTTTTACGTCAAAGTCTTTGAAATCTCATGGCTGCTAAAGCCTTTGATGGATTTGAATTATATTTGGTATGATGATAGATACTGGTTGGAATTTTTATTCAGCACCATCCCCACTCCTAAGAAACAAATACTAGCACTTGAAGATGGACAAGCGCAGGTTCAGGCGAGCTGTCCTGTCTGGCGGCAGGTCTTGTTTATCAAAAGTCTGCTCTCAGCCCTGTCTTTAGATTCTTCAGAGTCCATAAATGATATGTGAGAGCAGTTTACCCTCTTACCTGATAACTGATTTGATGCATATGGGGGTGCTGCAAATAACAGGAGAACATGGATAATTAAGGGATCATTTTCCACATCTCCATAAAAACATACATTGAGACCCCTCATTAGAACCGTCTCTTTGAGACGATTCTTATGAGGGATTACAATTTATGTTTTTGCTGAGAAATAAGAAAAAAGTACCTTATCAGGAGCTCTGGTATACCTGTGCAGGCTGTTCAGAGGCTTTGCTGTTCACACATGGTCAAAGTTCATGTCACAGTCCATGAAACAAATATTGACATTGTCTCTATCACAGCCTTAGCCATCAAAAAGTACAGTTAGACACATGGCCTCTACATACTTGTGCCTGCCTTACAATAAATTTTCATCCTTGCAGTCATATCCATTATCCAACACTTCTCTTGACTCATCGAGCTTCACATACTATTATTTTATAGATAGCCAAAAATTCTGATCTTACTGCAGAACACCTGCTTCAGCTAAATCAAATTCGATAAGTCTTGACCAACTGCAATGTACAGTAGCAGCCAATCCATATATGAACCAACAATTTCTAACCTTTCATTTGATTTTCAGGAAAAGATCTTTTGAGAAGAATTTTGTATGTGATGGTTATTACATTGTGGAAGTAATATCCTAAAATGTGTTTTACTTGTTTAGGTAACCAGTGTCAGAGTAACATTGATGACTGTGTAAATCAATGTGTAACAGCCTATGGTCAGTGTGTAGATCTGGTTGATGGTTTCCGGTGTGTCTGTAATCCAGGCTATACTGGGACTCAGTGTGAGGTAACATCATGCAATGACAACATTAAAGTGCAGGGAGTGAGCTCTAGAATGACCCCAAATGTCTAAATCAGTCTTATAAAAGTCAGCTACAAGAGGGGATTTTCCCTTCGGAAACAATCCCAAAAATCTAGATCCATCTTTTGGGATTGTTTTGGAAGGGAAAAATTCCCCATCTTATAACCGAAGAAATATAGTATCTCTTTGCATGAACATGTAGTGCCAGCCTGAAATAAAGAAGTACTTGTCTATTGTCAGTCTAATGTCAGTGAGTAGTGCTCTAACCCTTCTGTGAATGAATCTGTGTTTGAAATAAAGTAGTGGTTATATATTGCCATTTAAACATCAGTAAGTGTTCTAACTTTCCTAAGGGACAAACACACGGTGCCGGGTCTGTGCAACTATGAATACTTTCCGCAGAGCCACCTAGGGAACATCGCTATGAGAATTGAAACAGAACAAAACTAACTTTCCTATAAATGAGCCAAAGTAAATGAATATATCATAAAATTCAGAAAATTAGGGCACCTTACATTATCACCATAATTGTTCAAAAGTGGAACAGGTTGGTTTTAAAATGCAGTAATGTGTACAAAAGATGCAGATGTAATCTTGAACAGTGCAGGCTGTGATCAGACTGCTCCTTGTAGGAGCAGTCTGATCTTGGTCTGCACTGTTCTCTTAGACCTATCTGTCTCAATACTTAGAATTTCTACTGTATACCTTTATTATGCCAACAAGTATTAGTATATTTTCAGTTGGAGATTGACGAGTGTTCTTCTAACCCCTGTGAACATGGAGGAACATGTACTGACCAAGTTAATGGCTACAGCTGTAACTGCAGTTCTGGCTGGACTGGTAGTAACTGTGAAAGCTGGGTAGACCATTGCCAGCCAACCACGTGTCTGAACAATGGAGAGTGTTATAGTCTTGCCACCAGTTCTTTCTGCAGGTAAGCTGACTGTGCAGGCTGACATATGGATGGATGCATGACTTGTGATTTTATGTCCTTTATAACAGTATTTCAGTCATATTAGGACGATGGGCGGGTGATATTGAAAGGTTATGTGCAGTGGAACCCCATTTATGATTGAAAAGATTCCCCCTACAGCGGGGCTCAAACCTGGGACTGCTAGATCAGCTAGAAGGAATTCTGTATATCTCCAGAACTCCAGTAAGGTGAATTTTTGAGGATAATTCAGAGATAATTTTTCTTATTTCTCAATGAAAACATACGTTGATGCCCCTCATTAGAACCCTAGCAATGAGAATGGAAAAAATATAGCAGAGCAAAATGTTTTGTTGTTTCAGATGTGATATATTTCAATAAATTAAAAAAAAAGGAAAAATATAACAGAACATCAATATAACAGTACTCATTGAAATGTTAGTTTGGATAATACTTTAATCCTCATTTGCCTTGTATTTATTGTTTAGTTCCAATATAATGCTATTCACTTATTACGAACCCAAATGTAACGTAATACTTATAAAACGCGGACTATACTGTATAGACTGTTTCTAGGTGTGCTGGAGGTACAAAAGGGGAATTCTGTCAGGATCTGCGAGGTGTATGTGAAACTCTGTCACAGGTTGATGTTTGTGTTAACGGAGGAGCTTGTGAGAATATAGACGGCTCTGCCACATGTCAATGCCCCGCAGGTAATCCTCAATTTGACTAAATTTTTCTGAACACTTAGGCCCGATTTCATGTCACCTTAAAACATGATTTAAGCACAAATCAATGACTGGTTTTGCATTATGGCCAAGGTTAAATATTCGCTAACTTAAAGTTAGTCTGTGCTTTAAGGCGCATGAAATTGGGCCTTAAAGTGCCAAAAATGAAAAAAGTTGAAGTCCCAAACAGTGTAGATCCAGATGAGGTGGCTCCCAGATGAGGTGGCTTATATTGAGCCACCTCATCTGGATCTACACTATTTGCCCTCTAGTCTTTAAACGCTGAATATGAAACAGCAAAGATTTTTTTCTTTTTTTAATTTTTGCCGACTCAAAATTTGTCGTCTGCTGTTTTGTTGCTTTAAGGGTTGATACAGATGTGACTGTATAATGATACAAACCGAGGCAATTTTTGTAAAATCAGAACTACAGATATTATCAGATTTTGTGTACTTGTAATTTGTTTTAGTAGGTTATAAGATTGTTTAGAATTTTCTACAAAATTATGACATAATGTCAGATTAATTTTAGGTGAATGGATACACTTTCAGGAAAAGCAATTCTGCCATTATCAGTTTCGCCTCCCTTCTCAGTTGAGGCCCTTCTCAGTTGAGGTCAGTTCATAGAAGATAGGATGGGCTCCTATTAGAGGTGCAACGATTCACTTCGATGCATCGAAAATCCGGTTCACAAGGGCCGATTCGATTCCGAAAACAACTTTACTAATTTCGATTCGATTCACAATCCCCCGAATGGGCCCTCATTTAAAACGGAAGTCCATGTTTTAGACCCGCTCTGAATATTATAACGCTGTTTATAACGTAACGTACGATTGGTCAGTAATAATTAGGTCATCCAATCAATACGGGTGTTTCGTTTCCTTATCGGTAGGGTTATCAAAATGGCGTCTAACAATCACTCGCAGAAACCTGTGTCCAAAGATGCACCCCAAAGCAGGGTTCGAATTTAGACTCGCATACTCGCAAAATGCGACCAAAATTTACAGACTGCGAGTCCAAGAAACCACCACTTGCTTTTCTTTGCAAATGTAGTTTTCCCGGTGCAAAGAACTAATCCGGAAGTGTAAAGTTTTTGTTTATGTGCAGAACAAGATGCGCAGTCGCAAACTCGTCTTGATCACCCAGGTGCTTGCCTTATATTGATTCCCCAATACGGTGCCCCTCGTCAAGCGTCTGACAACCCACATCTGCAAGCGTCTTATTTCAGTTTGATCAAAAAAATCAATACACATGGACAGATATTAATTGTGAACTGGAAAAGGAGCAAAACGGGGGATCAGGAAGAAAAACCTTCTGAAAATAAACCCATCAAGACTGACTCTATGGGCCCAAAACCCCAAACTGTCCCTATAAAAACTGCACAGAAGTGGGAAAAAGAGCTCAGAGTTGCTCTGGAATATGAAACTAGTAGCTGTGAAGAGAACATGGTAGGGAGTGTAGGCATGGCCCTTGTGAGGTAAAGCCTCATTGGTTAGATACTTTATATTGTCTGTCAGATAGGGAAAAAGGGAGTATAATGAATGAGAACCACTAAATTTAGCAAGTGAGAAAAAAAGTTAATTTCAAACCCTGCAAAGATAAATAGAAGTGTAAATATAACAAAATAAAGTGATAAACGTGATGAATTAAGGTAGCATAAAATCAATCATGAATCAAATCGAATTAATCGAATCGAGGTGTCTGAAATCGAAATCGAATCGAATCGGTCGTTGGGTGAATCGTTGCAGCTCTAGCTCCTATAGAAGCAAAATCTTTCCTTTAAGACTAACAAGAAGTCATTAAAGATAACATACTTTAATGACTTCTTGTTTGCTTCCCTGGACAATGAAACTCTAGTCTTAACCCTTAAAGCTCCAAAAATTAAAATTTTTGCACTGGCGAACAGTGTAGATCCAAATGAGGTGGCTCATCATGAGCCAACTCATTTGGATCTACACTGTTTGCCCTCTAGTGTTGGAATTCTCAATATGATATTGCTTGGACCAAACATTTTTTGAAATTCTGCAGACGTAAATTTTGTCGTCTGCTTTTTGGCGCATTAAGGGTTAAAGGAAAGATTTTTGCACCAAAAATAGCATATAAAGAGTTTACCCCAGTTGAAAAGGGAGACAAAAAAGAAAATGGTAGAGTTGCTTCCCCTGAAAGTGTACCCATTCCTTTATACATGTTCTGTTTTTCTTTTATTGCAGTGTCAGATATGGACAGATGCTTTTGTGTAATGTATCAGAATAAAGAAGGGGGAAATGTTGCAGAGATTGAGAATTATGAAAACATTACCTTAAACACATGCAAAGAAAACTGTCGGAATGAGGTGACTTGCAAGAGCCTGTCTTATTTTGAAAGAGATGGTAGGCAGTTTTGCAAGCTGTACAACCAAAAGACAGCACAGGAGAATTTGATTTACTGGGCTGGAGGACAGCATTTTGAAAAGGACTGCCCTACAGGTATTATTTCAGTTATTCTAGACAAATTCTAAGACCACATTCTTGATCAAACATTCAGTTGTTGATATTGGCGATAATCACTCACAGTATGTATTTCTAGCAAACCAATGCTGATAGATCCCAAATACAGTTCGGTTTCACTGGAAAAATAGATATCCATGTATTATCACTAAATATACTTGTAATTATAGGCTTGACTTTCATCTCCAAACGTGAACATTGTTCTGCCCTGTGTGGGTTTCATCCATGTGCATATAGGTCTGGGCATAATGGTAGCTTGCCTGGTATGGCTTTCAGCAACGCAGTAACAGTTTATGACCCTGAACATTTCACTGTCTTATGACTTTGTCATCTATTATTATTTTTGTTTTTCATCAAACCTGGCTTCTTGTATTTTTTTTTACGACATCAAACCTAGCTTTTAGTTCAGTGTCTGATTTAATAGTGAGACCATCCTTCAGAGGCGCATGTTCCCATAGTTAAAGATGCATGGTCATGGTGCAGAAACATTTTTTTTTTTTTAAATTTGCGCAAGTAAATTTTATTGTATGCTTCTTAGCACTTTAAGGGTTACAATGCAAAAAAGGCAGACAAAAAAAACCCTGCAAATTTTAAAGTAAAATGTAGCAATCAAGCTGTATCATATTGAAAATTCAAAGGCTAGATGGAAAACTGCGTAGATCCACGGGAGGTGACTTATTATGAGCCATATCATCTGGATCTATGCCATTTTCAAATTCAGCTGTTTTGAAATTTAGCTGTTTTTATTTCTGGGGCCGGATTCATAAAGCCACTTAAGTCGTTGCTATGCGGTTGCTAAGGCTAAATATCTATAAAGGAGATTCCCTACAACTATGAAATTTGGTCTGGTGGAACAGTCTTACAAAGACTGTTCCTCCAGACCAAATTTCATAGTTGCAGGGAATCTCCTTCAAAGGAATTTAGCCTGAGCAACAGCATAGCAACCACTTAAGTCGTTTTATGAATACGGCCCCTGATCTTTCAAGGGTTAAATACTCCCATGTAGTTGACTGTGTGAATTGTTTACATTGCAGACTATGCCGGAAAAGCCTGTGAACTTTCTAAGGATTGGTGCTCTCAGAACCCTACCCCATGTGGTGATAACTGTCAGTGTATCACTGTCAACCCACACGGTTTCAGGTGTGACTGTCCAACAGGTTGGTACATCTGTGGCAAATATACTATGCAGATACAATAAAGTCTTACTTTCTTACGAGCCACAACACTTCGAGCAGAGAATGAATTACAGGTTTGAGTTTCAGGTAGCATCTCACTTATAATTCGTCAAGTGAACAGACAGATTTCAGGGAATAGTGTTACCTAGATCAGACTGCTCCTAGGTAGTCTGCTCTATTTTTAGCTCACCTGAGCCGAAAGCTCACAAGGTGAGCTTATAGTATAGGCTTGGTCCACCGTCCGTCGTACGTCGTCCGTTCACATTTTTAAGCATTAATATCCGCTTAAGTAGCTGGCCAATCTTGATCAAATTTTATGTGTAGCATGATTAGGGTGGGGGTTTGATTGCATATAGTTTTGGTACAGATTGGTTCAAAACTGTGGTTACCATGGCAACAAAAAGGTCCCATAGACTTATAATGGAGAAACTGTTGTCCGGGCCCTAGCTTCTTCATTTTTGTTCGCAACTTCGTGTAACTTGCAGATATCCAGGACAGCCAAAACATCTCGGACCAGTTCGAATTTGGGCCAGGTTGGACGATTCTTTACAGAGTTACTTGCCCTTGAGTGATAAAATATTTTCCCATAGACTTATAATGGGGAAAATGTTGTCCGGGCCCTAGCTTCATAATTTTTGATTGCAACTTCTTGCAACTTGCAGGTATCCAGAACAGCCAAAACATCTCGGACCAGTTCGAATTTGGGCCAGGTTGGACGATTCTTTACATAGTTACTTGCCCTTGAGTGATAAAATATTGTCCCATAGACTTATAATGGGGAAAATGTTGTCCGGGCCCTAGCTTCATCATTTTTGATCGCAACTTCTTGCAACTTGCAGAACAGCCAAAACATCTCGGACCAGTTTGAATTTGAGCCAGATTGAATCATTCTTTTCATAGTTACTTGCCCTTGAGCGATAAAATAAAAATGGGGAAAATGTTGTCCGGGCCCTAGCTTCTTTGTTTTTGATCGCAACTTCTTGTAACTTGCAGTTATCCAGGACAGTCGAAACATCTTGGACCAGTTCGAATTTGGGCCAGGTTGGATCACTTTTTTCAGATTTACTTGCCCTTGAGCGATAAAATATTTAGACTTATAATGGCGAAAATGTTTTCCGGGCCCTAGGTTCATCAATTTTGATCGCAACTTCTTGCAACTTGCAGGTATCCAGAACAGCCAAAACATCTCGGACCAGTTCAAATTTGAGCCAGGTTGAATCATTCTTTTCAGAGTTACTTGCCCTTGAGCGATGAAATATATAATGGGGGAAAATGTTGTCCGGGCCCTAGCTTCATCATTTATGATTGCAACTTCTTGCAACTTGCAGGTATCCAGGACAGCCAAAACATCTCGGACCAGTTCGAATTTGGGCCAGGTTGGATCGTTCTTTTCAGAGTTACTTGCCCTTGAGCGATAAAATATTTTCCCATAGACTTATAATGGCGAAAATGTTTTCCGGGCCCTAGCTTCTTCGTTTTTGATCGCAACTTCTTGTAACTTGCAGGTATCCAGGACAGTCAAAACATCTCGAACCAGTTTGAATTTGGGCCAGGTTGAATCATTCTTTTCAGAGTTACTTGCCCTTGAGCGACAAAATATTTTCCCATAGCCTTTTAATGGCGAAAATGTTGTCAGGGCCCTAGCTTCATCATTTTTGATCGCAAGTTCTTGTAACTTGCAGGTAATCAGGACAGCTAAAACATCTCGAACCTTTTCGAATGTGGGCCAGGTTGGATTATCATCTTCTCTCACTATGAAATTGTGGACGGGATATAGGATCTGTCCCGTACATACGTATGTATGTATGTATGTACGTATATTCACCGTTTGTCATCGCTCTAGCTACCTCATTTATCAGCCGATTTTGATGTTAGTTCACACAAGTATTGGGTATGACATTACCTCAAACGAGTTTGCATTTCAGTATGATGGGGTCAAGGTTAAGGTCACAGTGGCTATTTTTAGAAAAACTTTGTCATCACTCTAGCGCCTTCATTTATGGACCGATTTCCATTTAACTTCACACAAGTGATGATTATGGCAATATCTTGGATTAGTTTGCGTTTCAGCGTTCTGAGGTCAAGGTCAAGGTCATAGTGGCTATTTTTAGAAAATTTTGTCATCGCTCTAGCGCCTTCATTTGTGGACCGAATTCAGTTTGATATCACACAAGTGATTGGTATGATAATATCTTGGACAAGTTTGCATTTCAGCGTTCTGAGGTCAAGGTCAAGGTCGCAGTGGCTATTTTTAGAAAAACTTTGTCATCGCTCTAGCGCCTTCATTTATTGACCGATTTTGGTGAAACTTCACACAAATGTTTAGTATGACAATATCTTGTTAGCATCCTTAGGTCAATGTCAAGGTCACGGTGGCTATTTTTAGAAAAACTTTGTCATCATTATAGTGCCTTCATTTATGGAATGATTTCGATTGTACTTCACACAAGTGATAAGTATGACAATATCTCGGACAAGAACGCGCTTCAGCATTCTGGAACAAGGTGAAGGACACAGTGGCTATGTTTAGAAAAACTTAGTTATCGCTCTAGCTCCTTCAGTTTGTGGACTGAATTCAATTTGACATCACACAAGTGATTAGTATGACAATGTCTTTGACAAGTTTGCGTTTCAGCATTCTTGGGTCAAGGTCATAGTGGCTATTTTTAGAAAAACTTTGTCATTCCTCTAGCTCCTTCATTTATGGGCCCATTTTGATCAAAACTTCACATAAATGTTTAGTATGACAATATCTTGAATAATCTCGCATTTCAGCGTCCTAAGGTCAAAGTCAAGTTCACAGTGGCTATTTATAGAAAACTTTTGTCATAGCTCTAGCGCTTTTATTTATGGACCAATTTCTATTTAACTTCACACAAGTAATAAGTATGGCAATATCTTGGACAAGTTTGCGTTTCAGCATTCCTGGGTCAAGGTCAAGGTCACAGTGGCTATTTTTAGAAAAACTTTGTCATCGCTCTAGGGCCTTTATTTATGGACTGATTTTGATTTAACTTCTCACAAATGTTTAGTATGACAATATCTTGAATAAGTTTGCATTTCAGCATTCTAAGGTCATGATCACTGTTGCTATTTTTAGCTCACCTGAGCCGAAGGCTCACGCCACAAGGTGAGCTTATAGTATAGGCTTGGTCCGTCGTATGTTCACACTTTTAAGCATTAATATTTGCTAAAGTAGCTGGCCAATCTTGATCAAATTTGGCAACAAAAAGGTCCCATAGACTTATAATGGGGAAAATGTTGTCCGGGCCATAATATCTTTAGTTTTGACCGCAACTTCTTCAAACTTGCAGGTATCTAGGACAGCCATAAAATATTAGACCTGTTGGAATTTCGGCCAGGTTGATGATTTTTGTCTTTTTCATTTTCCACCCTGAGGGTCATAGGTATGATACCACCACCTATGTGTTCAATTTGCCTTAGAGTAACTTACCCTAGAGTACTGAGGCTGAATGGACTCAGGTGAGCTACAGGACCAATGGTCCTCTAGTTATTCTTGCATCATCTGTTACCAAATCGTAGGAATGGTTACAGACCAGAAGATCTCAGCTGAAGAGCCACCAAAAGTGATGTTAATGATATTGCACAAAATGTGTTTAAGGTTGCCCGTATGATATTCAGGGAGAGCTGTTGGAGTCGCTATCCATTATTGTCTCATAAAGAGAAGTTAATTTTAAAACATTTTATATGTAAAAACACTGCCCTTTTTTGCTTAAAAAAATGGGAGGAGCTTTTGCAGTGCAAAAAGCTCTCTCATTTTTTTCAGCTAAAAATATTAGCACACTTCAGTCAATATGTACAAGAAGACTTAATGAAATGTTGACTAATGACTTCGTTAAGCTAATGATGCTTTGAACAACTAGACCCTGTCTTGTACAGCAGTTGGTCTCATTATGGACAGCTAGGAGATGTATCAAATCTTTTGCTCACATAAATTAGTGGCCGAATGTTGAACTTTTTCTCTGACTTCAGGGTACACTGGTTTAACCTGTGTGACTCCTCCTGACCCGTGTTCGGGGTCACCATGCCCAACAGAAGCCACATGTCAGTCAAGTGTGACAGAGTACTACTGCCAGTGCCCTCTAGGACAAGAACTCAAAGCTGGAAGCTGCCGTAAGAAATATAATCTGTGCTTAACACACTAACTTGATGTTCTGAGTGTGTATCTAGCTACACCTTTTGTATTGGATGTATGTAAGGAAATACAGTTTTTGTTTTGTTTGTCCTTTCATTCATCACTCTGGTAGCATTTATATGAGCCATGATTCAACAAAACCAACAAAGTGGGATGTGCACCCAGAGCAGAATCAGATCGTGTGGGCATCTGCCCAATCTGATCAAAGTCTATGTTGTTCGCATGACGCTAACTTAGACCCTTAGCTACCCTTTAAGCGCTTAGCAAAGAGTCTGATCAGATTGGGTGGGTGGATGCCCAGGCTGTTCTGAGTCTGCCCTGGGCTCACAACCTTTTTGTGTCGCGACTCAGTAAGTTTTGCATTAGGTTTAAATTCTGCTTCATGATGTGTTGGCATTAGCTGGAGATATATATGAGCCTTTGCTGACTTGCTGTAGTTTTATCATTTAATAATCTGCACTCCTGATTTCAGTCAGTGTTCTCACGTATGCAAAAAATGGTCGCCATTACTGAAAACAGAATTTTGCATCAATCCATGCATCAGTCAACCTTCTCCTTGTACAGTAAATGTGTAACATTCAAATATGAAAAAAATTCCTGATGTCGTTACCAACACTTGAAAGGTCTTGTTCTTAAAAAGCACATGAAGCACATGCCACTGAGGTTCAGAGAAGTTGAGATTCCATGCAGATCAACTTTCAAAATTTTTGGCTCTGGCATCCACCATGACCTTGGTTCAGACAAGGTTTTATCCTTGGAAACAAAGAATGCGAGCAAGTAAGAAAACACGAAACCGTTTTATTCAGTTGAAATATTTAAAGGACTTCTGCAGAACTTCTAAATCAGGGAATTCAAAATTCAAGTTTCTTATGAAGAACTAGTGCGAGGATGATTTTCAAATAAATTAATGACAGTCGCATTCAGTATTGCCACTATATCCGAGGGGAAACCCCCCCAAAAAGCTCTGTACTATAGCTGCATCAAGTGAACAGAACCTTGTGTCTCTCTATTAATTCTTTAGGCATTACAAACAGTGTAAAGGATGAATCGGTGAATGGTTTGAAATTTTGTAACTCAGCTGCATGTCAGACAATACTTCCAGTTGATTAGTAAAAGATTATATGAGCCGCAACATGACAAAACCAACAAAGTGGTATGTGTGCCCAGCGAAGAGTCAGGTCAGCCTGGGCATCCCCCCAGTCTGATCAGAGTCTGTGCTGTCCGCATGAATGTAGCTTAGACCCTTAGCTACCCTTAAAGCGCCTAACAAAGAGTCTGATCAGACTGGGCAGATGCCCAGGCTAATCTGAGTCTGCACTGGGCACACAACCACTTTGTTGGTTTTCTTGTGTCGCGGCTCAAATAATTTGAAGGCTAGAGGCAAGTTCTTGGGCTCACATCTTTAGGAACATGAGTGAAGAGATTAACATTTTTTGCCATACTCCAGATTGTGACAGAAATCAATATCTAGCCAACAGAAGTCTACATTGCTTTTTTCTCAAGACCCACTCATAACAGCTGGTCAATTAACTGCATATGGAGCAATTCCAACCTAAGTTGGACTTTTAAATATTTATACTTCTTTCTCATAAGCATTTTCTGAAGGTGAAAGGATACTACTGTGTTGTTGTTGTTTTTTCCCACTATTTTCGCAAAGGTAAACAACTTCTATGACTTCCATTGGCTTCCCTGGACAAAGAAAGCTGCAAGTTGTTACTTAGGGGCAAATTCTTTCCTTCAAAAGATGGATGGATGGATGACTTGCGATTTTACGTCCTTTTCAACAGTATTTCAGTTATATCAGGATGAGGGGACAGTGATAATGAAAGGCTGTGTGCAATGGAACCCCGTTTACGGTGGGAAAGATTCTCGCCTCAAGCGGGGCTCGAAACCTGTCCCCTAGATCAGTAGGCCAGCACTTAACCCACTGAGCTACCGGGGCTCCTCCCTTCAAAAGAAGTCAATACCCTATTGAAATGGGAGACAAACTTTTGTTTGTAAGAATTACCTTCCCTGAAAATGTTTCACATCCACCTTAATTTTCCTTAACACTTACAGTGCCAAAAATGAAAACAGTTGAATTTGCAAATAGTGAAGGCCCAGATGAGGCAGCGCATCATGAGCCGCCTGATCTAGATTTACACTATTTACCCTGAAGTCTTTGAATTCTCAATATGATCTAGCTTGGACGAAGCATGTTTTACAATTTTGCAGAAGTAAATTTTGTCATCCACTTTTTGGCATTTTAAGATTTAAATACAGGGTGGCTCCATTGAGATATTACGAAATTCCTTACCATGGTAAAATAGATGTTGTTAACAGTGGATTGTCTGTCTTTCATACAGGAACCCAATCATCATCAGGATCAGGCTATGTTATTTTGCTTAATAATGCTTACACAGAGACAGACGGAACTCTCTCAGAGGATATTCCTACACTGAAGTCTCCGTTCCGACTGCTTGGTGACCAGTTGTCTGTCATGTTACGTGTGAGAGTGCATAAAGCACCAGCTACAGATCCTTTCCATCTTCTACGACTGAAAGGGTATGTTTGTTTCTGTTTGATATTGACTGCTTTTAACCCTTAAATAAAAGCAGACAAATGAATTTACGTCTGCAAAATTTAAAAATTGTTTTTCCATGGTATATCATAATAAGAATTCAGAGACTAGATGCAAACAGTGTAGATCCAGATGAGGCAGCTCATGAGCCACATCAGTATATCAAAACAAGGAGGTAATCCACTTTTAGCTGAGGCTCTGATCCAAGTTGTTAAAAGCATCTTTAGCTTACCAAAGTTGTTAGTCAAGGATTTGTTACGTCTTTTAGTACACATAAACTCAAGTGTGCTTCTCACATTTAATGAGCAAAAATGACAGTATTTCTGCACAAAATACATTTGAAAAATGTAATGTTTTGTTAACTACAATGTCCTTAGTTTGAACAAGTGAGCCCTGATATACATTGTTTATATTTTTCCAGGAGTGAACAGGTATTTCCCCTAAAGGACACAACAGCTATGCTTGAATTAACAGTCACCAACAAAGAAGTAACATTTAGATATAACAGTGAGACCCATTTGCTTCCATTCACAACATCTCTCGATGATTATAAATGGCATCATGTTGGTATCTCATTAACTACAGATGGAGAATTCTCGTACACCGTTGATGCTGTGGAAGTCCAGCCAAAAATGCAGTTCAGCACAGATATCAATATGGCTCTCAAGTAAGTAGCAAAGCATTTGTTTTGAGAATGAAAATAGGCCACATCATGTGACTTCGAACAATGTGGTAATTTTGTCATGTGATATTCAGATCGTCCTTCTCATTTATACAGGGTAATCAGAGATCTCGCTAGTAGTAGTTTATTTTGATGAAAATCACACAAAACATAAAGCACAAATAAAATGCACAAACATTAAAGATTATAAAACTCATGTACATAAAATGAAGGCAAAATGTCTCACTGTTGGCTCTATGCCTTTGGTTACTTCCATAGATGGCTGACGTGACAAGCGAAGGTGCTGATCAGACTGCACATATGTGCAGTCTGATAAGAGCCTTTGCTTGTCACCAGTGCCACATTGATGGAAACCACATGACGTGGCTCATTAATGTTGATATATCGTGGGAACCATTGGAAGTAGATGGGAAGCACAATCAGTTTCATCATCCTGCCCTGAATACCAAATGGGAAATGAAAACAATAAACCCGCACACGAAGCAAAACAAAACAAGCGAAAAGCCTAGAGGTTAGCTCTTCCCAGAAGATGGCAGTGAGGCTATCCCAAATAATATACAAAAAGACAAACACTGATAGAAATCCAACAAACAATGACAATAAAAGAAAAGTATAGAAATCTCATTGGCATGGTAAATTATTTCTGTGGGCAGGGTTTTTTTGGAATACTTATGCTGATATTATATTTCACATTAGTGTTGAACAGAACCTGATGATACAACGTATACCAGAATGGAGCTCTTGTTTCAGTTTTGCTTCCCTGCTTAATGGAAAAGGAAAGAGTCTGTTCCCAAAAGAGCTGCTTTAGGAGTGGACTCTATTTGAATGGGTTATTTTCCTATAGGGGCTGATGCCAAAACTAAAACATAAAAGTTGTTTCCCTTGAAAATTGGTGAAAAACAACAACATTGAGGTGTATCTATTCACCTTAATTCTCATGAGTCACAAATACAGTCAACTCTTGATATCTTGAACACTGATATCTCAAAATGTCTTCTTAAATCAAAGAATGCAGTTTAGACTAATTTCCTATTTTTTATTTACATTTCAACTCATGCTGTCTTAAACTACTGATATCTCAAAGTAAATTTTCTGGAATCAGAAAATTTACTTTGAGATATCCGTAGTTTGGAATGATATTTGACTTTGAGATATCAAGAGTTGACTGTATCAGACTTAAAAAAAAAGGATATGTGTTATCTTCAAAATCAAATAATTTCAGCAATGATTATATTTCAGTTCACAAGTGATTCTTGGTGACCCTGACATGGTGGTAGAGTTCAAGCATGTCACTGTGTGGCAGACGGCCTTCAGTAACAGCGACTTTTCCCAAGCTTCAGCTAACGAAAACTACACCCCAGTTGGGACCATGGCTCAAGGATGGTGGAATTATAAACTGTCCAAAGCTTCTAAGCTTTTGCTGCAAGAACTTGACAATCATCTGTATGGGGGTAAGAGGGTCTGAAGATAAAGAAAAAAAATTAAAACAGGTTATAAGGAGCAGAAATTATATTAACCCTAAAGGCACAAAAAAAGCAGACAACAAAATTACGTCTTCAAAATTCCAAAAATGTTTTGCCCCTTTGATTAATTTTTTCCCTGCAAGTCTTGTGCGCGCCATAACTAGATAACCGTTTGGGATATCTTCATGAAACTTCATAGCAATGTGTATGAAGTCCCAACAATGTGTAGCGTACAACAATGGTTGCTCTCCCTTTGTGTGTTTTAGAGTAACATCCCTTTTATTATACGCCCGTTTTGAAAAAACGGACGTATTATGTCGTGGCGCTGTCCGTCCGTCCGTCCGTCCGTCTGTCCGTCCGTCCGTCCGTAAACATTCTTGTGCGAGGCATAACTCAGTAACCGTTTGGGATATATTCATGATATTTGGTAGGAATATGTATTAGGTTGGGGGAACGTGTCGCGTACAACAATGGTTGCTCCCCCTTCCTTAGTTTCCAAGTTATGCCCCTTTGATTATTTTTTACCCTGCAAGTCTTGTGCGCACCATAACTAGATAACCCTTTGGGATATCTTCATGTAACTTTATAGCAAGGTTTATGAAGTTCCAACGATGTGTCACATACAACAATGGCTGCTCTCCCTTTCTGCATTTTCAAGTTACCTCCCTTTCATTAGTTCATGTTAGCTATTTTTGTGTATACATACCTTGTGCATACCTTAACTTGGTAACCGTTTGGAATATCATGATGAAACTTTATAACAATGTGCATGATCATAAGGCAGTGTGTCACATATAAGAATAGTTGCTTCCCCTTTCTTAATTTTGGAGTAACCTCCCTTTGATTAGTATATTTTAGGTGTTTCTCATTCACTCTATATCTCCTTAACCATTTGAAATATTAATATGAAACTATGTAGGAATGTGTATAATAATGAGGCAATGTATCCTGCGCAGGAACCACAACTCTGGCTTACATACTGAATTACCTGCCCTTGCATAAATATCCTGTTTCACATTTCAACTGTTTAAAATATTGTAACACAAGTTAATGATGTCAGGGGAGAGTAGTAGAATCAAGAATGCTATATCTAGTATATTTAGTTTATCTCCCTTGACTTGATATACTAATAGTATATTTAAATAATGTTGCATTCATTAATTATAGAGTGGGTTCCTCTGTTTGTCTGCCTGTCTATCCTTTTGTAAACAGTCTTTTTCATTCTGTAACTCCTTTATGACATTTAAACGGGCGTATTATGCGCCGCTTGCGAAGCCCTTGTTAGTTCTTGTAGGCTATTTTTGTGTATACTTACCTTGTGCATACCTTAACTTGGTAACTGTTTGGAATATCATGATGAAACTTTATAACAATGTGCATGATCACAAGACAGTATGTCACATATAAGAATGGTTGCTCCCCCTTTCTTAATTTTGGAGTAACCTCCCTTTGATTAGTATTTTAGGTGTTTCTCATTCACTCCATATCTCCTTAACCTTTTGAAATATTAGAATAAAACTTTGCAGGAATGTGTATAATAATGAGGCAAGGTATCCATAGCAAGAACCACAACTCTGGCTTACTTACTGAATTACCTGCCCTTGCATAAATATCCTGTTTACTCTGTAACATTTCAAGCGTTTAAAATATATCTTAACACAACTTAATGGTAATGTCAAGGGAATGTCGTAGAACCAAGAATGGTATATCTAGTATATTTAGTTTATCTTATCTCCCTTGTTTGACCCTGACTTGGTATACTAATAGTATTTGATATGTTGAATATTTAAATAATGTTGCATTCATTTATTATAGAGAGGTTGTCTCTGTTTGTCTGCCTGCCTATCCTATTGTAAACAGTCTTGTTCATTCTGTAACTCCTTTATGATATTTAAACAGGCGTATTAGGAGCGCTTGCGAAGCCCTTGTTGATCTATTTTTCAGGCTGCACTGAAGATGACCACAGCTCATCTTTTCTACTGCAGTTAGCTCCATACATTATGACTTTATTAGCTCACCTGAGCCGAAGGCTCAGAGGTGAGCTTATAGGATGGGAGTCGAGCCGTCGTCCGTCCGTCCGTGGGTGCGTGGGTGGGTGCGTCAACACTTTCAAACATAAATATCTCAGAGACCAGTGGGCCGATCGCAATCAAATTTTATCTGAAGCATCATTTGGGTGGGGGAAAGGCTGCATTAGGTTTTGGTGCCGATCAGCTCAGAACTCTGGTTTCCATGGCAACAGATAGCCCCCATAGGGTTATAATGGGGAAAACGGCGTCATCACGTTTTCTCAACTGTTTTTGATTAGATCCTTATCATACTTGCAGGTAATGATGACATACACAAGAGCTTGGATGAGTTCGAAATTTGGTCGGATTCGAGCACAGACTACGGAGTTAGCTGCCCTTGAGCGTTTGAAAAAAATCCCATAGTGTTATAATGGGGAAAATGGCGTCATCACCTTTTCTCAACTGTTTTTGCTTAGATCCTTATCATACTTGCAGGTAATGATGACATACATAAGAGCTTGGATGAGTTCGAAATTTGGCCGGATTCGAGCACAGACTACGGAGTTAGCTGCCCTTGAGCGTTCGAAAAAAATCCCATAGTGTTATAATAGGAAAACAACGTCGTCACATATTTTTAGAAAAACTTTGTCATCGCTCTATTGCCTACATTTCTCAACAGATTTTAAAATAACTTCACACAAATGTAGGGCGTGACAATATCTTCTTAGCTTGACCTACTTTTCATCCTCTGTTGAGAATGGACCACACTTGCATCTACACAGATCATGTCCCTCCATTTTTCAGAACCTTAAAGAAAACATAAGCGCAGAGGATTAAAGTACCCCATAAAAGATTATCTTAGCAGTCAAGGCAATCATACAATTTTCTCTAACAGTTGTTTTGCCATGAAAGTAGGACCAGCTTGCCAAGGCAGTGTCATAAAGCACCAGTCTGGGGCCGTATTCATAAAGCCACTTAAGTCGTTGCTATGCTGTTGCTAAGGCTAAATATCTATAAAGGAGATTCCCTACGACTATGAAATTTGGTCTGGAGGAACAGTCTTACAAAGACTGTTCCTCCAGACCAAATTTCATAGTTGTAGGGAATCTCCTTCAAAGAAATTTGGCCTTAGCAACAGCATAGCAACCACTTGAGTCGTTTTATGAATACGGCCCCTGGTTTTCAGGAGCTCACTGTGCAGTTGAGCAGTTGTAGCTGTCTCATCCAGGTGGCTTATCGAGCTGTGCCTAACGATGAGATGTCACATTATGGTCAACTTTTGTCTTTAAACATGAGAAATAAGAAACATTCTTTATTTTAGATGAATGGGATTGTATGTGGAAATTAATTCTTACCTAGAAGAACTTTACTCTTATTTAATTGGGGGCTTCTTTTAAAGGAAAGAATTTGCTCTGGGGAGCAAATTCCTTTCTTTAAGAGTAGCCCCATTTTCGAAAGTCTTCATGGATAGTCTAGGGCAGAATGCAGGAAGTCTTAATGATTGTTGCTTTACAAAAAGGGCTGATAATCATGATCATGTATCATTTACCTTATAGCTTATTTTGATTATGAGCTATTGTTTTGTCATTTCAGAAGACAAGTCAGTGCCAGGGATTAAATGTGACGTAAACCCTTATGAGATGGTATCCTCAGAGAGAATAATCTCTTGTGGTGGGTTGACACCCCTCACACAAAGGATTGAATCTGTGCCTTTGGGTCAGTCATTCAAGCACAGTCTTCCCGAAGGTATAGTCCCGTACATACAATATGACATGGTTTAGTTTTCATTCATGTTGTTAATAATACAATTCAATTATGTATTCAGATTGCCAAATACATTTTAGTGCATCTACACCACAGGGCATCCATGGCCGTATGGATAAGAGTGCTGACTCTTTAAACATTTGTTAACCCTTAATGCGCCCAAAAGCAGACGACAAAATTTACGTCTGCAGAATTTCAAAAATTGTTTCATCCAAGGGATATTATATTGAGAATTCTAACACTAGAGATCAACAGTGTAGATTCAGATGAGGTGGCTCATTATGAGCCACCTCATCTGGATCTACACTGTTTGCAAATTTAACTATTTTAATTTTTTGGCACTTTAAGGGTTAAAAATTTGTTTCAACTCCTTTTACCCAAAACTACTGTTACTCAAAGCAAACTTTCTGCTTTGAGATAACAGGAGTTCACTGAGTTATTTTAGTAATTGTAAACTGGTATTGCTCGAAAGTAAAGTGACTACCCAAAACTTTCAACGTTTGAAAAATAACAGACACATTTTGGTTATGTTCATAAGAACAAATGCGGAATTAAGCCACAGCCATTAGTAATGTCTAGAGTTACTAGGTCTCTGTATCGTAGCACATTCTTTTTTTCAAAAATTAAAATTAAAAAGTAAGCAAACATTAAGTTGTTATTTTCATTTCAGTGTTAACCTGGGGCTACTATAGTGGTGTAGTAGTTGTTGAAGGCAGCAATGGTAGATTTGCAGAGTGTCGCTTCCCGATGTATGTTAAATGTAAGTGAACATATGCATGCTTTGGCCTGTGTCGAATTATCATCTGTTAAAATAATTTTTCATATATCTTGCTTTGAAGTTTCACTGTCATAATCATTTTTAGTGCGCCTTTGCTAATGCAAAGGAGAGCTTATGCCATACCCCCAGCGTCATAATCTGAGTATGCGTTAGCATCTTCCTCAGCGTCCTCGTCAGCGTCCTGGTCGGCGTCCGTGATCAGGTTAACCAATGTTAACAATTGCTTTTAACTTGATGATTTACTCTGTATTGTACAAACTACAGCAGCTGCAATCATCATACATGGTACATACATCTATATGACTGCAGCAGCTGCATAATACAATTTGATCAGGTTAACCATTGTAACATCTGCGTTTAACCAATGTCAACAATAGTGTTTAACTCTGTATTTTACAAAATACAGCAGCTACAGTCATCATACTTGGTACATATATGCATCTTTATGACTGCAGCAGCTGCATTCAGTGACCTATAAATACAGTGACTCGCCTCTCCACCTTTCGGTCTGAAGAGGCGTGTCGCGCATGCGACTGCAGCGCCTCCTACCGGAGCGCCATTTTTGTCGCACCTGCTTTAGCAAGGTGCGATATAGGAGTTCACTTTTCCGTCCGTCCGTCAGTCATTCCGTCCGTCCATCCGTCCGTCCATCCACAATTACCTCGACCCTAGTGTTTAAGTCCATTTCTCTCAAACTATGATACCTACAATCATCAAACCTGGTAAAAGTTTCTTCTGGGAATGTTCTCGAGGTATGTCGCACATTTTTCTACCCTTGACCTATATTTCACGCTCTGCTGACTTCGTAAAATTTGATGTGCAAAATTACCTCGACCCTAGCGTTTAAGTCCATTTCTCTCAAACTATGATACCTACAATCATCAAACCTGGTATAAAGTTTCTTCTTAGAATGTTTTCGAGGTATGTTGCACTTTTTTCTACCCTTGACCTATATTTTATGCTCTGCTGACTTTGTCTAATTTAATGTGAAAAACTACCTCAACCCTAGTGTTAAGTCCATTTCTCTCAAACTATGATAACTACAATCATTAAACCTTGTACTAAGTTTCTTCTTAGAAAGTTCTTGAGGCGTGTTGCACTTTTTTCTACCCTTGACCTATATTTAGCCCTCTGCTGACTTTGGAAAATTTCACGTCAAAAATTACATTGACCCTAGCATTTAAGTTCGTTTCTTTCAAAGTATGATACCTTGAATCATCAAACCTGGCTAAAAGTTTCTTCATAAAAAGGTCTCCAGGGATGTTGCACTGCTTTCTGCCCTTGACCTTAATTTTAAGGGCTGCTTTTACGCCCAACATTGCATTGACCCTAGCATTTAAGTCCATTTCTCTTTAAACACAATGGTATAAGCATCAAACCTTATGCTTGATGTTCATATTTCATGCTCTGTTGGCTTTGTGAATTTGTAGGTTAACCTGGCATCCACATTTGTATGTACTCTGGCATTGAAGTACATTTCTCACAAACTAAACCACTAACAATCATCAGACATGGCAATAAATGTTTTCTTAAGCTGGTTTCTTGGATTATACTTCTAATGATTATTTCATACTCTGTTGACTGTTGAATTTTATGTCCAGGATTGCAACCGTCTTTGGTTGCAAGTCCAGTTTGCTCAAATTTTTATACATGAATTCATCAACCCTAATCTAACCATGATCTCTGTTACTGTGGAAGAGCAAGGCAGGTGCGACATAGCATTCTGCGGAATTCTTGTTAATACAAGCTGAAAAAGCTTGAATTTCTGTCAAAAGTTAACAGCTTGCATCGCCCATTTTATCGGTGTTTTCATAGTGGAATTATTATGCAACGATAAGGTAAGCTTTGAATTTTATAATGATGTATTAGAATATAAGTTTTGTGATGATTTTGCTTGGTTTTGGAGTTCATTTTTAACAATGTAAATTGAGAAACTTTTGTCACTCGAAAGAAAATGGCGAAGACACCGTAAAAACCATCACTTCTTTTACGTTGTACTCCGTCGTTAATAAGGTTTGATGTAATATTTTAGCATTAGAAAACTAAAGGGGAAGGACCAAAATGTTGTTTAATATCGTTTTCATGACAATTATTTAGTATTTTGATGGTCTTATGACAGTATAGAAATAGGCTTATTTAGGAAAGTAGCGAAATCCGGCAAATCAGGATGTTCAAAACCCCACTCCTCCGTTTTTGAATAAGGCTCCCAAGCTAACTGTTTTTGAGCCTCGCAATGATATTTTTCATAAAGTTGAATGCCTTTTTAATTGTTTGAGTGCTATTTTATGCAATTTTGTGCCGATTTAATGGGTCAAAATAATCTGAAAATAAAACTTGTTTTTCACAGTTTTCGCCATACAACAATGAGTTCAGAGGGTTGGTTAGTTATGCATTGAAGAATTTGTCAGGGACCAAAGTTTCTTAAAATCAACTCCATAACCAAGCAAAATAATCACAAAACTTACTGTTCTAATACATCACCATAAAATTCAAAGCTTACCTTAACGTTGAATAATAATTTGATTACGTAAACATTAATGAAATGGGCGATTCACGTCGATAACTTCTGATAGAAATTCCATTCCACTCAGCTTAATTAAAACCTATGTCACTGACTGACTTCAATTTTCAATGCATGCATAATCTCCTAAGTAAGGGAGAGCCAAGATCAAAATCCTCATCCAAATGCATAATAAACAAAAGTTTCCCGTAGTTATATTGAAAAGCCCTCCAGTCCGTATTTTTTTTTTTAACTACGTCAAGTAAAACTACTGTATAAAAACTTGGCAAGTTTGGTATCAAAATTTCGGAAATTAAGTACACAATTTAATGCAAACGTTTGTAAGAACACATTATTTATACAGATAAAATAAAACAATGATAATATTAAAATATTTCTAGATGCAAAATAAGCGGTCGATAGAATTATCGATTTTTTCAGCTACTCACCTGTCCAGCAGCGCGACAAGCGTCTATTGGAAAAATACCTATATTTAACTGGAGATGCGAGTCACTCTATATATAGGTCATTGCTGCATTACACAATTGTGTGTCCTTGACCTATATGTTAGGGTTGACTGACTCTGCTGCTCGGCACTGCTTTTAAGGCAAAGTTTTTAGTTTTGATGATACCTTTGAGACAAGATAGTTGATACTTGGTCAAATAGCATATCCCCATAATTGCAGCAGCTGCAAAGCATCCATGCTGCCTCCTGTGCCCTTGACCTTTATTCATGGTCCAGTGGTTTTGCCTTATATTTCCAACACTGTTTCATTGAATAACTTCATACCTGGCATAGTGGATCAGTCTGACTTTGTGAATGACCTCATGCTATTGATAGATCACTTTGATCTTCATTTCATGGTTCATTGATTTTGATTTATATCTTTTGCACTATTTAGTAGATTTCCATCATACATGGGATAATAGTTCAGTCTGGCTCTGCAAATGAATTCATACTATTTTTAAGACCATCCGATATAGACTGAAATACTGTCTCCAAGGGTTGTTAAGCCCAAAACAGCCGGGCCGGGTAGCGCAATCGGTAGGGCACTTGACTCGTAAGTCAGAGGTCCTGGGTTCGAATCCCGGTCTGGCCACATACTTTCGTTTCTCCTTCCGCTGATTCAAGAAGGGCAGTTGTCAGTTACGGGCGAAAGTATGTGCACTTAGTACTGGTTAACCACTTAGGAGGTCTAAGCCTGCCCAGGAATAGTGTGGTTAGGTTAACTGACCGTCCCGACATGACCTTAGTTGTTTACCGTGGACGTTAAGCATCAAATCAACCAACCAACCAACCAAGCCCAAAACAACCAACCAACTATTTTTAAGTCAATGTGACCCATATTTCATGGTTCAGTGATTTTGCCTTGTATCTCCAATAGAGTTCAATAGAATAGCATTGTACTTGGCAACATGGATTTGTCTTATACTTTGAAGGACCTCGTAGTACTTGAGGTCACTCTGACATACATATGATCATGGTTCAGTGATTCTGCTTCATATTTTGAGAACTATTTAGTAGGTATTCATCATATACCAGGGATAATGGTTCAGTCTGACACTGGAGATGACTTCATATATTTGTTGGACTTTCTGAGAATCAAGCACCCATGAGGCATGCTTTGTTGTCTTCTGACAACTCTTGTTCATAAGAGCCATGGCACAACAAAACCAACAAAGTGGCATATGCGCCCAGGGAAGACTCAGATCAGCCAGGGCATCCTCCCAGTCTGATCAGTCTGCAATGCGCTTAAAGGGTAGCTAATGGTCTAAACTAGCTCCATGTGGACAGTGAAGACTCTGCTCAGACTGGGCGGATGCCCAGACTGATCTGAGTCTTCGCATGACACTCATGCCACTTTGTTGGTTTTCTTGTGTCATGGCTCATTAATGTTGAAATAATTAAATGAAGCTTTTTTTTCTTTCTTTCCTTTTGTTGCAAACTTATATTCACTTTATTTTCTCAGATAATGATAAGTGTCCCGCACCTGTACATGGTTCAGATGTGAGTGTTACGCCATGTGATATGACCAGTTTGGATGGTGTGTGTGGGCTGTCTTGTGTAGACCAGAACAAGTATATGTCTGCCGCAATTCCACTCTACCAGTCCTGTGGTGTACTTGGAGTGCCTGGCTGGACAGTGCCTTACCAGAAACATGTCCTTCCTTCTTGTGTTGGTATGTCTAGTTTTGTTGTCTGGCCTGCAACTGGCGGAAGCAAGATCAGGCCCCTAGGTTATAAAACTTGAGTACATTCTCAAACTCAAAATAAAGCACACAATGTGCTTTATTTTGAGTTTGAGATTATTCTCAAGTTTTATAACCTCAAACCCAGGTATTACTCTTCCAGTATCTTCATCATCAGCTTAGACTGTATTGAGAGCTTGCGTTTAGCTCTGCTTTGTAACAGTGAACAGACAGGCAATACACCGTATTCCACATACCGTAATGTTGGTTACAAGGGGTGTTCGAAAAGTTTTACAAATGGCCTCATAACTTTGTTTAGAGGCATGCTGGGTACAAATGTTATGCATGTACTGAAAGCACTTTTTTTGGTCTTTACAATGATACCAAACTCTTTACAAAGGCACTTTTTCTGACTGACTTACAGTGCATGTTACTAGGCCCCAGTCATACCACTGGGCTAATTTCACATGTAAAATCTTTTCAGTGTTAGGCCCTCAATTCAAATATCTTTGTAAATACAAAAAATATATCAGCTGCATGTCTGTTGTTGCCTACATTATTCATACAAAAGATAGAAGGGTGGAAACTGTTATCGATTCATTCCTTGCAAAGCAATGCAAAGTTTATATGACGCTATTAAAATCAACATCAAAACCATTTTTGAAAAATTGTAGGGGTCTCATATTTTGCATTAGTTAAAATTCATTAACAGAGTTTAGTTGATCCATGTAAAGACTCTTGCTGACAAGATTTCGAATACTAACAGACTTGTTTTCATTACCAAAATCATTATAACTTTAGTAGAAAGGGAGAATTTGCTATTACATGAAATACGGATAATACATATTTAGGGAACAGTATGGAACCTAGATTAAATACGATTTTCGCGATATTTACAGGACTATATTGTCTAGGCATTGTCTTTAAGCAGCAAAGATAAAAAAAAATCAAAGACTGCTCAAATATGAATTACGCACTACCAAAGTAAAATTCTGCAGTGCCTGCAGGGTATTGCTCTTTCAAAGAAGTTAAAAACGAGTCTTTTAAAGAAAAATATACTGCTTTTGCAAACTGCTGTAGGCAAAATATTGCGTTATGTGTTTTTGCTATCAATAGTTCTGTCTTTAACGTGGTGACCAAGACATTACGTCATTTGCAAAACTTTTTGAACACCCCTCGTATATTGGGACACCTGAAAATAAAAAAAATTCCATTTGGAACAAATGGAAAAGGACAAGGTGCGCCAAGGGCGGTTTTCGGCCTATCCTTAGTTTTTGATAAAAAAATTATGAGCTGTTAAACAGAGTCTAACTAGATGAAAAACGAAAAAAATGAATGAATATCTTATTCCATCTTTCAGAGAGAACGATTTAAATACGTCAGGGGTTCAAAGATTTTCGGTGACGTTTCCGTCGCTTAACGTGACGTCGCGCGAATCACAACGTTATTTCGTGTCTTGCTGTTCTTAGTACATGTACATGCGATGTATTGTTAATATTGTTAAACTGTTAGAAATTAATCTAATTGTCTTTATTCTTAACAGACAGCATTGTCGCGCAATATTTCTCTGTAGAAAAGTTTGCCATCATAGGAAACGCGGAATAGACTAATATTTTTATAATAATTTGTATTGCTATAAGCTATAAAACAAAGGGTAGGCAGTGCAGGCTTCTTGTGTTAACACTACTGGGTTCGAAATCCACTGTCGGCAGAAACTTTCACACCATAAATGAGTTAAATGGCACACAGCATTTCTCATAAGTATCGTACCGCGGTCTCGATTCTTCTTAGATATGAGCCGATCGTTAATCGAAGGTCAGCGAAAACCGGAGATCCCGAGAAAAATATACCCGAGAACTTGGCTTTCTCACATGTGCACCGGCCGAGGCTCGAACTAACAGCGGTGAAACACCTGAAGTTTAAGTGTCAACGCTCTTATTCATTAGGCAACGGAGACCCGTGCCTCGATATGACTGGAACTGTTGAAAGGGACGTTAATCTCAATGTCATAGAAAGAAAAAGGCACACGTCAAAAAGCAAGGTGCGGGAAAAACAAGGCGAGGGAAGGAAAACGGGTAAAATGCTTTAAAAATGAAGGGAAAAAAAGTAGTAAAAATAAAAAAAAGATTTTTTTTTTGCCGTCATATGAATATATATATAATGCATTTTATCACTTGTTTTCAGAGAGACTTACTTCTGGTCAGGATATAATTTTTGTCACGTCACCATAAGACTTTTAATTCCTATGCACGCAAGCTGCCATTTATAGCTCTTTCAATTGCGGCCGGTAATATTATTCTTTTTAAATCCGGCACCGAATTAACTGTTCCAGTTTTTGACTCAGTTTCAATGGCGAGGACTGATCAGACACAATGTGTTGCAGTGTGTGTGATTCAGGTTTCAAGACACCAGTATTGTTGCCTCCAGTTGAAAGAAGAAGGTAGGTGATGGCCGGACAGCTCGTTCCAAGGTCTTTGCCGCTGCTACATGTATCATTACACAGCAGAAGACAAAATAGAAAACGTTTGCAAAGCAATATATATACATATTTCATTTTAATAAGGATACACTTCATGAACAAATAATGAGCCGCGTCGCTAAAAATAATCTTACGAGACATGCAGACTACGCATGCCTAGGCCAGCCTGCTTACATGCACGTCCAGTCAGGGCATGCACTTTACTGTTAAGCATAATTTGTAATTTTGAATTCTGAACAGTGAACACCTTTCACATGCGTGTCTGGCCATGCGAACGCAGCTATAAAATCTCGTATGTGCGATACGGCTTAAATGTAACAGCAAAGAATAACACACTTGCCCTGCACTGTAAAAAAACTGTAGATTTTACGGTAGAATAACTGGAAACCAGCTGCCAGTCCTTTTCCCGTTATTTTAACGGGCTTTTGCCCGTAAGACATTGTTGGAAATCACGAAATGGAAGTTTTTTTGTTAACTTGTCGCACTCGAAAATAACTTTGTATTGTTGAAGGGCTATCTAACCAAAACGACACCTGCTCTATTCTGTCCCACTCTGCTTGATGATTCCTGCAATTTTTACGGGCGCCCGTAAAGATAACGGTAAAAGGACTGGCAGCTGATTGCCAGTTATTTTACCGTAAAATCTACCGTTTATTTTCGCAATGTGCACTAGGGAAACATATGGAATTCGAATAATCACAACAGCAGCTTGATCAGGACTTCCAGTGTTTAACCAGATAATATACAAACTTTACAGACTCGGATCAGATTGTTTGACAAGAAAAGCTTCCTCTGGTTTTCTGTTGCAAATAAAGTACAATAAGTTAATGCATACACTGTAAAAAAAATCCGTAGATTTTACGGTAAAATAACTGTCAACCAGCTGCCAGTCCTTTTACCGTTACCGTTATTTTTACGGGACCACTCAAGCAGAGTGGGACAGAATAGAGCAGGTGTCGTTTTGGTCAGACAGCCCTTCAACAATACAAAGTAATTTTCGAGTGCGCCAGTCAACATAATACTTCCATTTCGTTATTTCAAACAATGTCTGACAGACAAACGCCCGTAAAAATAACGGAACAAGAGGGCCATGGTGGCCCTGAATCGCTCACCTGAGCATTAATCAGTTCACTGGCTCTGGTGAAGATTTATAAGAGTTTTTACCATACTAACATTTGACCTAGTTTTTGACCCGGCATGACCCAGTTTCAAACTTGGCCTGGATATTGTAAGAATAGACATTCTGACACAGTTTCATTGAGATTGGATCAAAACTGTGCCCTCTGGAGCGTATACAAGGTCGTTCTTATATTTGACCTAGTGACCAAGTTTTTGACCCGACACGACCCAGTTTCAAACTTTACCTATATTTCATTAAGATAAACATTCTGACAGAGTTTCATAAAGATTGGATCAAAACTGTGCCCTCTAGGGTGTACACAAAGTTTTTCTAAGATTTGACCTTGAGCCGACGTGACTCAGTTTCATAGGGGGCTTAGATATACGGACAATAAACATTTTGACATAGTTTCAAGAAGATTGGATCAAAACTATGCCTTCTAGTGCTTACACAACGTTTTTCTAAGATTTGACCTAGTGACCTAGTTTGTTTACCCGACATGACCTACTTTCAAACTTGGCCGAGAGTTTATGAAGATAAACATTCTGACAAAGTTTCATAAAGATTAGATCAAAACTGTGTCCTCTAGAGAGTAAACAAAGCTAATATTTGACCTAGTGACCTAGTTTTTGATCCGACATGACCCAGTTTCAAACTTGTCCTACATATTATGACGATAAACATTCTGACAAAGTTTCATGATGTTTGGATCAAAACTGTGCCTTCTAGAGCGCACACAAGGTTTTTCTAAGATTTGACCTAGTGACCTAGTTTATAACTCGACATGACCCAGTGACGAACTTGGTCTAGAGTTTATGGAGATAAACATTCTGACAATGTTTCATAAAGATTGGATAAAAACTGTGTCCTCTAGAGCGTACACAAGGTTTTTCTATGATTTGACCTTATGACCTAGTTTTTGACCCCACGTGACCCACTTTCGAACTTGTTCTAGATATTATGAGGATAAACATTCTGACAAAGTTTCATGAACTTTGGATGAAAACTGTGCCTTCTAGAGCGTACACAATGTTTTTCTAAGATTTGACCTAGTGACCAAGTTTTTGACCCGACATGACCCAGTTTCAAACTCAACGTACATATTATGAGGATAAACATTCTGACAAAGTTTCATGAACTTTGGATCAAAACTGTGTCCTCTAGAGCGTACACAAGGTTTTTCTATGATTTGACCTAGTGACCTTGTTTTTGACCAGACATGACCTACTTTCAAACTTGGCCGAGAGTTTATGGAAGTAAACATTCTGACCAAGTTTCATAAAGATTAGAACAAAACTGTGTCCTCTAGAGCGTACACAAGGTTTTTCTATGATTTGACCTAGAGACCTAGTTCTTGACCCGACATGACCCAGTTTCAAACTTGTCCTACATATTATGAGGATAAACATTCTGACAAAGTTTCATGAACTTTGGATCAAAACTGTGCCTTCTAGAGCGTACACAAGGCTATTCTAAGATTTGACCTAGTGACCTAGTTTTTGACCCAACAAAACCCAGTTTCGAACTTGGCCTAGAGTTTATAGAGATAAACATTCTGACAATGTTTCATAAAGATTGGATCAAAACTGTGTCCTCTAGAGCATACACAAGGTTTTTTCTATGACCTAGTTTTTGACCTGACGTGACCCAGTTTCAAAATTATCCTAGATATTATAAGGATAAACTTTCTGATTAAGTTTCATAAAGATTGGATCAAAACTGTGCCTTCTAGAGCGTACACAAGGTTTTTCTAAGATTTGACCTGGTGACCTAGTTTTTGACCCGACATGACCCAGTTTCAAACTTGGCCTAGAGTTTATAGAGATAAACATTCTGACAAAGTTTCATAAAGATTGGATCAAAACTGTGCCCTCTAGAGCGTACACAAGGTTTTTCTATGATTTGACCTAGTGACCTAGTTTTAGACCCGACGTGACCCAGTTTCAAACTTGGCCTAGATACTATGAGGACAAACATTCTGACAAAGTTTCATGAATTTTGGATGAAAACTGTGCCCTCTAGAGCGTACACAAGGTTTTTCTAAGATTGACCTTGTGACCTAGTTTTTGACCCGACATGACCCAGTTTCAAACTTGGCCTAGATTTTATGGAGATAAACATTCTGACAAAGTTTCATAAAGATTAGATCAAAACTGTGTCCTCTAGAGCGTACACAAGGTTTTTCTATGATTTGACCTAGTGACCTAGTTTTAGACCCGACGTGACCCAGTTTCGAACTTGTTTTAGATACTATGAGGATAAACATTCTGACAAAGTTTCATGAACTTTGGATGAAAACTGTGCCCTCTAGAGCGTATACAAGGTTTTTCTAAGATTTGACCTAGTGACCTAGTTTTTGACCCGACATGACCCAGTTTCGAACTTGGCCTAGATTTTATAAAGATTAACATTCTGACAAAGTTTCATAAAGATTGGATCAAAACTGTGCCCGCTAGAGTGTACACAAGCAAAAGTTGACAGACGTCCGTCCGGACGGACGATCGTCCGGACGGACGTCCACACGTACGACGGACGAAGGACATCACGGTATCCTAAAAGCTCACCCTGAGCACTTCGTGCTCAGGTGAGCTAAAAAGGACTAGCAGCTGGTTTCCAGTTATTCTACAGTAAAATCTACAGGATGTTTTACAGTGTATGGACGTTTCTAACACAAGGATGGACAGCATGACACAGCCGCTGTCTGAACAGTCAGCTAACAAGCATAGCAGACCCGGCCCAGAGAGGCACGATCAAATTCCATATTGTCTGGTTACATATTGTGTCCGAATACCAAGTGCATAAAATAATCGGATAAATTAGAAGATGTACAACTTGCATTAATTACAAAGTTCACTGCAAGCACTGGGCAAGCAGAGCAGACACTGACCACATCTGTACAAAAATGTGCACTAAATGAAAAACTAATACGTATACTAGAGAGAGAGAGAGAGAGAGAGAGAGAGAGAGTTATTGATACTTCATGGGTAAACACACTGATTGATGGTGTGGAAGTTGTTTTAACCTGTTTCAAGCGTTAAAAAAAAGCATATTCACGTTTCATGAAAGCGAAAGTAGAAACGTTAAAAAAGTTAATGTTACAAAGATTCTGTGTCGCACTTTTTTGCTCCGTGTCAAGGCACAATGTTTGCCAAAGAAACTATATGACCCCCGCCACTAAATCTGTAAGAACTAATGGAAATTCCAGTAAGAGGCATTGCGAACTCAAGTCAGCTTGCACATTCACTGTAAAAAACTGTAGATTTTACGGTAGAATAACTGGAAACCAGCTGCCAGTCCTTTTCCCGTTATTTTTACGGGCATTTGCCTGTAAGACATTGTTGGAAATCACGAAATAGAAGTTTTATGTTAACTTGGCGCACTCGAAAATAACTTTGTATTGTTGAAAGGCTATCTGACCAAAACGACACCTGCTCTATTCTGTCCCACTCTGCTTGAGGATTCCTGTAATTTTTACGGGCGCCCGTAAAAATAACGGTAAAAGGACTGGCAGCTGGTTGCCAGTTATTTTACCGTAGAATCTACAGATATTTTTTACAGTGTTCAAGTACAGTCCAACCTGTATAAGCAAGCACCCAAGGGATAATCAAAATCTGCTTGCTGAAGACAGATGCTTGCTTAATACAGGTACATTTCAATGTATTTGGCTGTTTCGGGAACTGAATACATGCTTGCTTAATACAGGTTGCTTGCTTAATAGAGGTGGCCACTAAGACAGGTTTTACTGTAGTCTGACCAACCCTTTGCGGTTCCCGGCTTGGCAGAGAGATGAAGGAAGACTCTAAGCGAAATGCATGATTACGCAAACCAATTTGAATTCGCTATTATGACCAAGTATGTCACAAAGCAATACGAGTGCAAATGGTGAAAGCAATATTCCAGATTAGTTATTATTATTATCATTATTATTATTATTATTATTATTATTGTTATTTATTATTATCATTGTTTATTAGTTTATTTCAGTCTCATCATCATGGTGGTATTAACAATTTCGCTACCTATGCTGTCGACCGCTACGGTACTATACAAATTGGCTGTCGACCGAGAATTCAGTGGTAAGAATTACCAACAACAGTAAATGATACTTTTGTAAATGGCTGTCGACCGAGCTGATACTGTTGTCGATTGTCTCGGTCGACAGCCACTTTTGCATGTTTGGTAATTGACTGGCTTGGTTGAAAGCACAGGTAGGGAAATTGGTATTACATGTACCATCGTAATCAAGGTATATAAATATACATAGATATACATATATAATGATGCATGATCATAAGCAGTACCATGCAATTCTTAAATAGAATTATATTTTCAGGAGAAGAACTAAATAAGCATTTATGCTTTCGTTCTGATCCCATTGTTTGTATCATGCTTATATTGTAGTCATGTACAGTTTATGATACGATAAATCGATAAATATGTTTAAACTAAATAGAATTATAACTATTTCAGCTGTACATCATACACTAATTTAAACAACTTTCCATAAAATAAAAGTATATGGGTGGTCCAGACAAGAGAGAGTAGTTGAAAACAATTAGGGGCTACTTGACATCAATTAGGGGCTATGTGCCCCACTTTCCATGGAAAACAGATTGTAACCCCTCATCCGAACTGCCTCGTCGAGGCGGCACAGATGAGGGGCCACAATATATACTTCCCAAAGATCTAACAAAACCGTCCCCAACCATCACTAAACACTCCCTTCCCTCTACAGCTAAGATATACCGTATATAAGGTAATTTTCGCGGTGTTCCATTTTTCGCGTAATTCCCGCTCACTTAGAAACCGCGAATATTTAAATCACGAATAATTTCCAGTTTCTTACAAAGTGTCTTCTTTAGACACAGTGATCATATATTTTGTTTCTGTTTGCGCAGAGTGAAAACGGATACTAGGCGATTTTCGACCAGTGAATTAGCGTGCGTATCTGTACTTACGTATCTGTTTGCACTTATCAACTTTTAGATTCCCGAGTTTCTTAGAGATACGCAGATTGGCGACAGGTTGATCTGATGATCTGAATCTATTCTGTCTGTGCGTGCTATCAGGTAATTTTTCACTCGACGCCGGTCATATGGCGATTCAGACAGTAAACAACAACAGGAACAGCGTCGCCATACTTATACGCTAAATCCGGTCATAATTTAATTAAGGTGGTGATTTATGGTAAATGTAAAATCTGCATAAAACCATAAAAAAGTAAGGTATCTCCCTGAAAGTTAGCAGAAATCTTATTTTTGTTGTTCTTTACAGTTTAGAATACAAAATAGACATACATGCTGCTTAAAAAAGTGTTTTTATAAGGAAAGATCAAAGGGTAATTTTCTGCGAATAAATCTGAAAAAATAATATCCTTATTGAAAATTTACGTAGTGCTGAAGGTGCATTATTGCATAATGAAGAGCGTCCTAGCAATTATTTATTCCAACTCTTTCTCAAATTGTAATGTAGACCAGATGAAAACGGTAGCTTTTTTCTCAAATGTTCACCCATGTACAAAGTAAATGTACACTGGACGCATTTATTAAATATAGGGTAGGCAAGCATACCTATGTTAACACCTACAATATAAATAATACATTACTGACATGATCAGTGGTGTGTAGATGAAATTGTTCAACCTTGTTAAAATAGTCTCACCTCTCCCACTTGGGTGTTTTGACAAAAAAAATTTGGACACAGACTGCATCTTTTTTCATCTGCTCAGCCTGATAATGTGTGAAAGAGTTTGAAAAAATAATTGCTAGGACGCACTCCATTATGCAACAAGGTACTCTAAGCACTAAGTATATTTTCAATAATGATATTATTTTTTCAGATTTATTCGCAGAAAATTACCCTTTGATCTTCTCTTATAAAAACACTTTTTATCATTAACAAATGCAGCATTTTGGGATTCTCAATTATGAGAAACAGCATAGAGAAGGCATCTGCTAAGTTTTGGAAAGTTCAGTGTTATTTTGAGTATTTTATGCAGATTTTTGTCTTTGTTCCAAATCAGTGATAATCACCACCTTAACAGATGGATGATTGGATAGATAAATTGTGTTTAGTCTTAAACACTTCAACAGTTTTAAATCATATCAAGCCGATGGTTGAATGGGCGCATGATGACGGGGATGACACAACGCAGAGATTAGACGGCATGGGTCTGAATTCGACGACCTCTGGATTACATCTCTACCTAAACGAATCATTTATTATACAAATGCTGCAAAAGGTAATGGTTATATGGGCAATTTTTGATACCGAGATGCACTGACTTCTTTCAAACCTAATACATTTTGTCGTATGAAAATAAATCTCACTGCATGTACAAAGTGCAAATAACCTGATTAGCCTGCGCATCCGCGCAATTTGGGCAGTACGTTTTCTCTTTTTGAATAAATGGTCGTTGAATCTTGCGACAACTAAATATTCTGACTAGTTTGCACAAAAGCGCAGTCTGATTTCTGTGTATCCATCTTTTAAGGTCCATTTTCACGCCATGCCAATCAAACGCGCGAAATTATTTTCAGCCTCAAAGATTCGCGTTGTGCATAGAGCTTTAAAAATTGATCAATCTAACCTTCAAAGCCGATCTCCATCTCTCTCGCTCCTCTTTTTCTCATTTGCCGACACCCCCCCACCCCCTCGGCCCCAACTTGCTCAGTCTCTCAGAGGAGACCCGGTAGCTAGGTTAAGCGCTGGCCTACTGATCTAGCAGTCCCGGGTTTGAGCCCAGCTGGAGGCGGAAATATTTCCTATCGTAAGCAAGATTCCTCTGCACTCAGCTTTCGTTATCACCCTACCACTGTTCTAATATGACTGCAATACCGTTAAAAGGAACGTAAAATCGCAAGTCATCCATCTATCTACTCAAAACAAACTAACTTAAAATAATGGTACATGTACATGCGCATTTATGTAATATCACCGTTGTGTTCATTATGCAGTCTGGTCACGATATCTGCAAAGCTTGTAGCTTTTGGTGTTTACGGATACCGCGTTTGCTTCGTATATACACTCAGTAACGTTTCAAGGAGGCAAGTAAAGGATGTGAAATGATACTTGATGGCTTGACTGGGCACGACATATGGACTTGATGAAGACACGTTGCTCTTTGCTAATTTCTGTTGCTGTTGTTGTTGTTTTTATTAAATTCCTCAGACATGATGATGCTCAAACAACAAAACTGATGTTCAATATACATGTTTTCATTTTTTTTTGCCATGGTTTGAACCAAATATGGATTAAAATGGTAGAAACAAACGGTTAAACCGGCAATTTCACAGCAGCTACAAGTATACAGACAGGAAAAAGTAAAATTAAAGAATGATCGCATGCGTGTACCAAAGAGACCTTTTGACCATCTGTCGGTCACTCTCTTTCGACGATCTGTACAAAAAATCGAGTTGGTACAGCCATGCGGTCATATTTTTATTTTGCAAAACGTACCTGAATTTGTTCTTTTTCTTGCAAAACCCCGCAAAAATGGCGTCTTTGACGTTGTGAAATGACGTCACGTAACGTCATGACGTAATTTTTGTGTGCGCACGCGATAGTCCTTATGTTGTTACAGTCAGGGACGGTGGTGGTAATTTGCAGTGTCGAGTTTGATTTTTCCCGAAATTTTAGGCCGCTAGCAATACACTAGCGCACCTTGTCCTTTATTATTTTAGGTGTCCCAATACTTCAGCACATTACGGTAATTTGTGTTTTCCATCAACATTGAAATCTCAGTATAGCATATATTATCACATTTTGTCAGTTGTCAGTTTGACAATCTGTCAACACTGCCTCATATAGCTTCTTCTGATTTGATGGCATCAGGCTTGAGGCTTTCAAAAATACCAATGTTGATCTCGAGTAGGAGCCCAGATAAGGGTGATTATTTGAGGATATTTCTTAGAGTACACCAGTAAGCCATTCCCATTTTTGCAACCCCCATCAATAGGGGTTGACTCCATATGGAAAGAATTTTCTCCTAGAGGAATGAATTCTTTCCTGTAAGAGTACGCCCTAGTTTGGAAGGCCAAAGTCATTTGAGGAAGCAAACAGGAAGTCACAAAAGTTGTGGAGTATACAGACATTGATGTGCCAACTACCAGATATGACAACTTATGGCCTTTTCTCCAGCAATCAGTATAAAGTTATTTATTGCAAAATCTGTATCATGAGTAACTGCATAACAGAAGTTGACACATCAACTAGCAAATACCCTAATGTGCTAAGTAATGGGACACTTTAAGCCTTTAATTTTCCATTTGTCTCAAATTGAAAATTGATGGTTTTTAGAAGCCAAGTATTTAAGCACATTTTGGTAACCAAAGCAGTGAACATGAATAGTCAGGCCAAGTGTCATCACTTTCAATATAATGGCAGAAATGCTACCAGAGCTCTAGATAATAGGGAGTATTTGATGATATTTGAGGGATAATTTTTCTTATTTCTCATTAAAACCATATGTTGTGACCCCTCATCTGAACCATCTCAATGAGATGGTTTAGATGAGGGGTAACAACATATGTTTTTATGCAAACTTAATAAAAATTATCCCTAATTATCACCAAATACTCCCTCTTGTGTAGAGCTCTAACGCTACGTCTGAATGTGTAGCCAGCACCTGAAAAGGATTTATTTTTTGTGTTTTAAAGCTGCTGACCCACCAAAGTACAATGTGGAAGTGTTCATGCAGTATGATTTTGTCATTAATTGCACCGACATGAATTCGAGGTTTGATGAAGTGAAGACCAAGATCAGGGAGACATTCGTTGAATTGAAGAAATCTTGGAAAGAGATCTGTGTTGGTACAAACTGTTCAAACCTCATGATCAGTCAAGTTGAATGTACAACTGGTGAAGTAAAGAGAGTAGACATCAAATTCTCTGTCAGTTTTGATAGGTATGCGCTAAATTTATCTTGCATTTCTCATCATGACATCATTTAAATGTCAGCCAGGCCTCTGGTTCTGTAACCTTTTTCGTGCTCAACTCAGCTGAGCATGAAATTCTAACTCCTGCTTAAAGCTAGCTATGTTTTTTTGCAAAGATTTTTATGGTTTTCCAATATTTGCTTTTCACATAATCTGTCTTACCCTAATATGCTTAAGTACTGGGACATCTAAAACCATTAATTTTCCATTTGTTCCAAATGGAAAATTAATGGCTTTGAGGTGTCCCAATATTTAAGCACATTAGGGTATTTGAACACTCAAAAGAAGCCTTGTTTAGTATTTCGAATTCTATTCAATATTTAAATTTGAGCACAATGTCAGCTGAGCATGAAGAAAAGTTTTATTAACTAATTGGAGCCAGCAATCCCACACAGCAGGGAAAAAAATTCATTATTATATTTTTTTAATTTCAAAGTCAGGGAATTATCATGAAATTTCGAGACTTTCAAGGACAATTTGAGTTTTTATTAGCCTGTTTTATGTCACTATTTCCATCGGAAAGCAATATTATCACTCCATTCACTGCAGCTCTTTTTTTTTTTTCTCTTTTTTTTTTCCACATTTATGGGAATGTAACATCCAAGATGGCCGCCACTGTCGTTACTAAAAATAGCAAAAACATGAAAATAACTATACATGTATTTCATTAACCCCTGAATGGATTTGGACCAATTTTGTGTCAGAATGATCCTTGCATATGGCTATTTTGGTTTTTGGCAAATTGGCCATCCAAGATGGCTGCCATCTACATTACTAGAAATAGCACAAACATGAAAATGGCAGTACCCTAAGAACCATTGGGCAGATTTTGACAAAATTTGTGTCAGAATAATGTCTGAAACTATTTCATTTTCTTTTAATTTTCAATTTTTGCTTTCACTTCCCTTACAACATGATCTCATGAAACACAATGCAGGTGCGACATAGCATTCCGTGGAATTCTTGTTATTCAATATCGCCCCAACCCCCCTTGATGACTGAGGTTAAGGTTATGGTCTTATAAATGTTCTATTAAAAAATTTTATCAACATTTCCGAAAGGCACAGTGTTTTCTTAGTTTGTGGATGGATTCAATTGATACTTAGAATTCAGTTAGATGCTGGTCCAGAGTTTTACACAGTACCAACCCCATCTCTTTCATTGACTATTAGATCAAGGTCACAGGCTGAGGGTTTATAGTTTCAAAGTGCCTGGATGGAAAGTTATACCTAGACTGGTGACAGATACTGCTCCAGAGTTTTACATGGTAGCAGCATCACCTTCTAAACTGACCTTGAAGGTCAAGATCACATTCTTAGAACTTTGTGTTCATGATGGGCAAGCACCAAATCAGGCGAGCTATGCTGTCTGGTGACAGCTCTTGTTTTTTGGTTTTTATACGCCCGTTTTGAAAAAACGGACGTATTATGTCGTGGCTCTGTCTGTCCGTCAACATTCTTGTACACGCCATAACTCATTAACCATTTGGGATATCTTCATGAAATTTGGTAGGCATATGTATCTGGGTGGGGGAACGTGTCGTGTACAAGAATGGTTGCTCCCCCTTTCTTACTTTTGAAGTTATGCCCCTTTGATTAATTTTTTCCCTGTAAGTCTTGTACGCGCCATAACTAGATAACCGTTTGGGATATCTTTATAAAACTTCATAGCAATGTGAATGAAGTCCTAACGATGTGTCGCGTACAAAAATGGCTGCTCTCTCTTTCTTCGTTTTAGAGTTAATCCCTTTCATTAGTTCTAAAAGGCTGTTTTTGTGTTTTCTTGTACAATATATTGTCAAGGGAAAAAACTAGAACTAAAAATGCTATATCTAGTGTATTAGGTTATCTCCCTTGTTCAACTACCTTGGGAGCTGATTTTTGGATCAGTATATCATGTGTTAAATATTTAGATGATGTTGGAGTCATTATACTCCCACTTTGAAAAAGTGGGGGGTATACTGGTTTACATCTGTCCATCCGTCCGTCCATCTGTCCATCCTTCCATCTGTCCTTCCGTCCCCATTTGATCAAATTTTTCATCAAAGATTTCTTCACAACCATACAAGCTAGACTGGTCATATTTGGCATACAGGTTAATGACGACATGTTGTATTGTGGGATTGAGAACCAGCCTTCTCCTGCTTATTCTTCTCTGTATTTGTCCGAGTTTCTTTCTTTCCATACTTTGAATAATGAAATTTTTCATCAAAGATTTCTCCACAACCATGCAAGCTAGAGTATTCATATTTGTTATGCAGGTTGATGAAGACATGTTGTATCGTGGGATCGAAAACCAGCCTTCTCCTGCTTATTCTTCCCTGTATTTGTCCAATTTTCTCTCTTTCCCTACTTTGAATAATGAAATTTTTCGTCAAAGATTTCTCCCTAACCATGCAAGCTAGAGTAGTCATATTTGGTATGCAGGTTGATGACGATATGTTGTATCGTGGGATTGAGAACCAGCCTTTTTCTGCTTAATCTTCCCTGTATTTGTCCAATATTCTTTCTTTCCATACTTTGAATAATAAAATTTTTCGTCAAAGATTTCTCCACAACCAAGCAAGCTAGAGTAGTCTTATTTGGTATGCAGGTTGATGACGATATGTTGTATCGTGGGATTGAGAACCAGCCTTTTTCTGCTTATTCTTCCCTGTATTTGTCCAATATTCTCTGTTTCCATACTTTGAATAATGAACTTTTTCATCAAAGATCTCTCCACAACCATGCAAGCTAGATTAGTCATATTTGGTATGCAGGTTAATGATGACTTACTGTATTGTGGGATTGAGAACCAGACTTCTCCTCTTTTTGTCCCCCGCCTTTTCGAAGAAAAGCGGAGGGACATAGTTTTCGGCATTCCGTCCGTCCGTCCGTCCGTCCTTCCGTCCGTCCGTCTTTCCGTCCTTCCGTCCGTCCGTCTTTCCGTCCTTCCGTCCTTATTTCCGTCCTTCCGGCCCCTTAATGTAGTAGGTACCTTGTGTGCGCAACTCCTCCTACAGTTTTATGCCGATTCTTTCGAAACTTTACAGATGTTTTTGTCATGGTCTGAAGATACGCATGTGGTTTGGATATAATCCTGAGATTATTTTTTGTTACTTTTTCCACAAGTTGAACTTAGTAATTTTTTAGGCGTTTTTACTATCAAAGTGACTAGGTAGTGGGTACCTTGTCGGCGCAACTTATCCAAGAGTTTTATGCCGATGCCTTTGAAACTTCACAGGTGTTTTGGTCATGGTCTGAAAATACGCATGTGGTTTGGATATAATCCTGAGGTTATTTTTTGTCACTTTTTACACAAGTTGAACTTAGTAATTTTTTAGGCGTTTTTGCTATCACAGTGACTAGATAGTGGGTACCTTGTGTGCGCAACTCCTCATACAGTTTTATGCCAATTCCTTTGAAACTTCACAGGTGTTTTGGTCATGGTCTGAAGATATGCATGTGGTTTGGATATAATCCTCACATTATTTTTTATTACTTTTTTCGCAAATTGAACTTAGCCATTTTTCATACATTTTTACTATCAAAGTGAATAGATAGTGGGTACCTTGTGTGTGCAACTTCTCCTACAGTTTTATGCCGATTCCTTTGAAACTTCACAGGTGTTTTGATCATGGTCTGAAGATATGCATGTGGTTTGGATATAATCCTCACATTATTTTTTTATTACTTTTTTCATATTTTTAACTTAGCCGCTTTTCCAGCTCAAAACACTTTAGTGTTTATACAGTGTTTATACAGTGGAGACCTAGTTTCCAAGGCGGGGGGCATAAATTCGTCGAATTTGCTTGTTATGTCCTGTTTTTGTCCGATTTTCTTTCTCTCTTTACTTTGAATAATGCATTTTTTTTCACAAAAGATTTCTATGCATCTGTAAGTTAGAGTAGGGATTTTTGTATGCAGGTTGATGATAACTTGTTGTATTGTGGGATTGATAATCAGTCTTCTCCTGCTTATTCTTCCCTATATTTTGTCAATTTTCTTTCTTCCCTGACTTTGAGTAATGTAATTTTTTGTAACAGATTTCACAGCAACCATTCATATTCGGTATACATGGTAACAATGATTTCTCTCCCTCTTTATGCTTTTTGTTACGAAAATAACATCATTTGATTTAATCAATTAAGCGGGGGTATAGTCGGATTTGCTGACAGTTCTAGTTAATTATAGAGTGGTTGCCCCTGTTTGTCTGCCTGTCTATCCTTTTGTAAACAATCTTGTTCATTCTATAACTCCTTTAGGACATTGAAACGGGCGTATTATGCGCCGCTTGCGAAGCCCTTGTTTTTTTTGCAAAATATGGTGGTGTTTTTGTATACAGTACTTTTGAAAATCTAATGCCTCGTTAACTAATGAGGTTCAAAACTAAATGGGCCCTACCTTCATTTTGGGACAAACATTTATTATGCATGTTCAAAGCATATGAGCCCCAACATTATAAAACAAATAAACTGGCACATGCGCCCATTGAAGACTCAGATTAGCCTGGGCAGCTGCCCCTTCTGATCAGAGGCTTTGCTGTGCACTTAAAGGGTAGCTGAAGTTCTAAGCTACGGCCAAGCTGACAGCGAAGACTCTGATCAGATTGGGTGGCTGCACAGGCAGATCTGAGTCTTTGCTATGTTCACATGCCACTTTGTTGGTTTTGTCTTGTTGCGGCTCATATGTCTCAGAATTACTTTAAATGAGCCTCGACACGACAAAACCAACAATGTGGTTGTGCATCTAGCGCAGACTCAGATCAGCCTGGGCATCCACCCAGTCTGATCAGAGTCTTCCCTGTCCACATGGAGCTAGATTGGAACCTTTGCTACCCTTTGAGCACTTAACGAAGAGTCTGATCAGACTAAGTGGATGCCCAGTCTGATCTGAGTCTGTGCTGGGTGAACAACCACTTTGTTGGTTTTCTCGTGTCGCGGCTCATTAATTGTTTCTTACTTAGGATTCTGTAAAAGTGTAATTGTATGTTTCGTTTGAAGTAACAATGATTTAAAATCTAAATAATTTATTTCGTTCTTTTACACTTAACAGTGATTACCTTGATGCACAAATTACACAGAGTAATGGTGTCACCGTGGATGATGGAAGGCTCAAGCTGGTAGATGCTCTTAAAAGCATAATTGTCCTTGAAGAAGAAATTGACCTATCGGTAAGCAGCATTTTTAGATGGATAAATATAGTGATGATAGGCTGTTAGATACCCATCAGTTTTTCTGATAAGGCAATTACATCAGTTCAAACATTGAAAATAAAATATTTGAGCTGCGACACGAGAAAACCAACAATGTGGTTGTGCGCCCAGCGCAGACTCAGATCAGCCTGGGCATCCGCCCAGTTTGATCAGACTCTTCATTAAAGGCTCAAAGGGTAGCTAAGGGTCTAAGCTACCTCCATGCGGACAGCGAAGACTCTGATCAGACTGGGCGGATGCCCAGGCTGATCTGAGTCTGCGCTGGGCGCACAACCACATTGTTGGTTTTGTCGTGTTGCGGCTCATATTTAGATGAGCACATTTTCACTGAAAATTGGAAAGGTTACAGTCAGATTTTACTATATGCTGTTATTGCAGTATGTGTGATTTTTCAGGTGATAAATGAGCCACGACAGGCCAAAACCAACAAAGTGGAATGTGCGCCCAGCAAAGACTCAAATCAGCCTGTGCTTCTGTCCAGTCTGATCAGTCTTTGCTGTGTGCTTAAAGGGTAGCTAAGGGTCTCAGCTAGCTTCATGCGGACAGCAAAAACTTCGGTCAGACTGGGAGGATGCCCATGCTGATCTGAGTCTTCGCTGGCACACATGCCACTTTGTTGGTGGTTTTGTCGTGTCTCGGCTCAAATAATTTTCAACATAAGTTCATTTATAAGATTAAGTATTACTTAACCAATCCAGAATAGCGTAAATGCATATAAAAATGATGATATGGCTCTAATGACTATCACTGAAAGTCTTAAACATGTATAAAAGTTTTATACAGTCAACTCTCGATATCTCAAAGTCAAAGCTCATCACTAACTACTGATATCTCAAAGTAAATTTTCTTGTCCCAGAAAATTTACTTTGAGATATCAGTAGTTTAAGATAAGAGGAGTTGAAATGTAAATAAAAATAGGATATTAGTCTTAACTTTATTGTTTGAAATAAGAGGGTACATTAAGATATCAGTGTTCGAGATATCGAGAGTTGACTTGTACATGTGTATACCATATTTATTTAGCTATGAAAAGGGATTCCTCCCTTTCTAGAATGACTTTAAATATCTAAATCAGTCCTATGAAATTCTGCTATAATATGGGTTTTTCCCTTCCAAAACGATTTCCAAGATCTGTAAGACAGAGAGACAGGTATAGATTTTTGGGATTGTTTTAGATAGGAAAAACCGGTCTTAAACCAAAGAAATGCGGTACTTGTCTTATTCGAAAGTAACAAAAAAATATCACATTTGCTCATTTATTTAGAACTAGTGGTATCTACAGCTCTGTTCAAATTTTGTCAAGTATGATTGACCTTAATTATCTGGACCCGGTTGTTCAAAACTAACGCCATCGTTAGTTAACGTTTCGTTAAAATTTCAAATGTTAATAGCGGAAATATGCCAGTATTTTTTTTTGAAAAAATTTGAAAAGCTTTTGCATTGCAAAAGCTTCTCAAATATTTTCAACAAAAAAAAATAAAAAAAAATTGAGAAGCTTTTGCAAAAGCTTCTCACATATTTTCAACAAAAAATATCAGTGTATTTTGCTATCAAGTCTTTAAACACTTAACAAGTTGACCACTTAACAAGCTCATAAGGCTAACGATGCTTTGAACAACTGGACCCTGTTGTTTATGATTAACAGGGCTTTGCCTCAGCAACTCTAGTACCATCAACAGTGACTGTAACAATGAACACGGGTTGTACCAGTCAAGGTCAGGACCTCCTCAACAACAGATGCAGTGAGTTGAAAACTTTAATGTGAATCAAACATGTGACACAAATCTTGATAGTTATTCTAATTGTACATGAAACTTGTGCAGCTTCTTGGTAGTGTATGTCCGGGTTGATTTTAATAAGAGGCTACAACCTAAATTTTATTCAGAAGTAACAAAAAAAATATCACATTTGCACATAAATTTAGCAGTAGTATTCTGTCTAAGTCTGTTCATATTTTTAGAACTATTAGCTCTTTTGTGGGAAAGTAAGGAAGGAGCTATTGCTGTCACCGCTGCTTTTGTATCAGGCTTGAGTATGCTTTGGGATATTTTGGTGATTGGCAAGCACTAGTTAGGTCAGCTATCCTGTATGCAGACAGTTCTTGTTTACATAATCATTTGAGCTGCAACACAACAAAAACAACAAAGTGGCATAATGTACACCCAGCAAAGACTCAGATCAGCCTGGGCATCTGCCCAGTCTGATCAGTGTCTTGGCTGTGCACTTAAAAGGTAGCTCAGGGACAAAGCAACCTCCATGTCGACAGCTAAGACCCTGCTCAGATTGGGCAGATGCCCAGGCTGATCTGAGGCTTCATTGGGCACACAGTTATGCCACTATGTTGGTTTTGTTGTGTTTCGACTCATTCGTGTTATTTTTTTCCTAGTTTCATGTGGTAAAGGCTTATACTACAGTAGTGCATCAGAGGAGTGTGAGTTCTGTGAACTGGGATCCTACAGCTCCAGTGAGGGGACTACAAGCTGTACATCTTGTGGTTCCGATAGATCAACTGTCAGTATTGGAGCCAGAAGCATCAGCGAGTGTATCAGTAAGTAGAGCAAAATGGCAAACATTTATTTTACTCAGATCTGTAGCTTAAGGTATTATTTGATGTTGATTCTGGGATAATTTCTGCTGATTAGCCATAAAAGCATAATTGAGGCTCAACACGAGAAAACCAATAAAATAGCATGTGCACCCGGCGCAGACTCAGATCAGCCTTGGGATCCGGCCAGTCTGTTCAGAGTCTTCACTTTGCACCTAAAGGGTAGCTAAGGGTTTCAGCAATCTCCATGTAGACAGTGACAACTCTGATCAGACTGGGCAGATGCCCAGGCTGATCTGAGTCTGCCCTGGGTGCACATACTGCTTTAGTTGATTTTCTCGTGTTGCGGCTCATATGTTGTTATTCCTCATAAGAACCGCCTGGACTTGGGCTCAACTAACGGCACATCATATATTTTGTGGAGAGTTACGGAAACTTAACCTCATGTTACTATCTAATAATCTTCTGCTTAATGTAAATTTCCATATATACACTAAGTTTGGTAGCTTTTTTTTTTTTTTTTTGACATGCGTAACCGTAATAAGAGGTATTTCAACAGGCAGCATGATGTAGATGCTCATAATAGCACTTGCAGGCAAGTGTGATCATGACATAGGAGGACATAAAATGCCCTTATGTTCTTAAATATTGGGACATCTAAAACCATTATTTTTCCTTTTGTCTGAAATGGAAAATTAATGTGTTTTTAGGTGTCCCAATAGTTAAGCACATTAGAGTACCTTTAAAAATCTAAAAATTGGAAAAAAACTAAAGTAATTACCATAATCATAAAAAAAAATGGAAAGTTTATTTTATACAATGCAACAATGTGTTTAAAAAGATGCAGATCAAATGGCAAACAGTGTAGACCCTGATCAGACTGCTCCTTTAGGAGCAGTCTGATCTGGGTCTGCACTGTAAGCACAGACTTGTCTGCCCAATACATAGAATTTTTACCACAGTGTTTTTTCTGTTTTGTCTTATTGTAGGCAAGTGTGACCCTGGCAATTATTACAATGAAACAGCAGGCATCTGTGAAGCATGTGGGATAAATACATATCAGGACCAAGCTGGACAGTCATTCTGTATAGATTGTAAACTTGGCTTCATTACTGAAGGAACGGCATCTAATTCTGATTTAGATTGTAAAGGTAAGAGGCTTATTGTGCGATCCTGCAAAAAAATAGAGCCCCAGCAAAATTGTGATTTTGAGGATATTCTGGGATAGATTTTATTATTGTCTCACCTCCAAATAGCAGATTCGAGACATAAGTATTGCTTCTCCTGTGTCTTCAGCAGCATAAACCAGAGCTCTAGATAAGAGGGAGTATTTGGTGATAATTAAGGATAATTTTTGTGAATTCTGCATAAAACCATACGTTGTGACCCCTCATCTGAACCGTCTCGACGAGACGGTTCAGATGAGGGGTCACAACATATGGTTTCAATGAGAAATAAGAAAAATTATCCTTCAATTATCATCAAATACCCCTCTTATCTACAGCTCTGATAAACTATTATGTTTTCTGGTTTTGCTGTGTTTTGTGACCATGTGGAGACAGGCGAGATGCTAGGAGTTTCTAGTACTGTAGTTAAATAATGTATTTGGTTATAAATCATAGGGGGTTTTACCAGTCCAAAACAGCCCCAAAAATTTAGATCTGTCTTATAAGACAGATCTAAATTTTTGGGATTGTTTTGGAAGAGAAAAGCCCATCTGACAGCACAATTTCACAATTATACTGATTTAAATGTTTGGGTTTACCCTGCAGGGGGAAGCACCATCTTACAGGTGAATAAAAGACAGAGCTTGTTGTCACCCGACGTAGGCGGAGGGGGACTATAGAAATGACCCTCGTCCGTCCGTGTGTGCGTCCGTCCGTCCGTCCGTCCGTCCGTCCGTCCGTCCTTCCGTCCGTCCGTCCGAAATCTTGTCCCCGCAACTCCTCCTACGTCTTTCATCGGATTGATTTGAAATTTTACAGATTGTATTCTTATGATATGAAGATGTGCATGTGGTTTTCGATTTTTGTTTCGGCCATTTTTGATGGAGTTACAGCCCTTGCTGACTCAGACCTTCCGAAATCTTGTCCCCTCAACTCCTCCTACATCTTTCATCGGATTCATTTGAAATTTTACAGATTGTATTCTTACCATATGAAGATGTGCATGTGGTTTTTTATTTTTGTTTCGGCCATTTTTAATGGAGTTACGGCCCTTGCTGACTTAAATCTTGTCCCCGTAACTCCTGCAACATCTTGTATCAGATTGACTTGAAATTGTGCAGAATGTTTCATCATGATCTAAAGATATGCATGTGATTTTGGAATTTCATTTGTCTTATTTTGTACAAAGTTATGGCCCTTTGTCGTTTTTTGGCATTTTTCCAACTTTTGAACCGTTTGACCGAGAGAGCTGAAATTTGGTATGCTATTAGCATTTGGTTATTTGATTATTCTGATTATTGTTGGGATGTGCTAAATTATAAGTGACAGAGTTATTCCCCTTTCATAGATAATAGACATTCACTTAAAGGTAAAGGGATAACTCCAGAACTATTCATATTAATGGGCTGAATTTTCATAAATGCATTGTTCATTTTTCATCAGATTCATATAAGCAGGATTATGGCTCTTGTTATTTTGTTACTGGGTATACAGTCTTGATGTTTTGGTCATTTTGTAAGGGCCTATAGTTTCAGTAACCTGATTTTACATATATATGCCCCGTTCTTAAGTATTTTACAAAGAGGCCCAGTAATTGGGTATATACCTTTGCTTATGTTCAGTTATCATTTGCTTACCGGGTTCTGTAATATATATATTTTTTGGTTTTGGCCATACATTTACTCTGAAACAGAATAAATGGCTGAAGTTTGTGACACATTTCAAACGTCGGGTGACACTTGGCCGATGGCCTTTTATTTGTTTACCATTGGAATTTTCATCCTTTCAGAGGATTGCCAAGCAGGCTTTGCAAGAAGCCAGTCTGGTCAGTGTGTGCAGTGTCCGAGGGGTTACTGGCGAGACTTAAACCACAACGAGTGTCAGAAATGTGACAAGGATTACACAACCAAAGAGGGTGAAGTTGCCATCTGCAAGGACCAGTGTACTGAAGGTAGGTTCTGAGTAGACCATGTGTACCAGTAATATTTGAATATTATTCCTAAGCAAACATTTCTTAACCCAGATCAATCTGTTCTTAAGGAGCCCTCAGATCAAGGTCTAAGTAAGAGTCAATTACAGCAATTACCAGTGCTTCAAATAAGAAGGGTAAATAGGATAGTTTAGGGATAATGTTCCATATTTCTGCATGAAGATATTTTGTGTCCCTCATATGACGGGACACGTACATGTTTACATCAAGAAATAAGAAAAAAATATCACAGAATTATCCTCATAATGCGATGTGTAGATGGATGACTTGCGATTTCACGTCCTTTTCAACAGCATTTCAGTCATATCAGGACGATCTCAAAATCTGACCTGATCCGCAGCTCTGAATAACTTAGGTATTTGAACATATCAGTAAACACAGTATTATTATTTTGAGCAGACATATTCACAGTGTAGGAACAAGTATGTATAGCCTTACATTTAGTTGGGATGTGTATGTGGTGTACAGGTTATTTGAGAGGAAGAGATAAAGTACCTCTCCGGATGTCAAGTTTTTGGGGTCTATTTGTCACCTGACATAGGTGGAAGGACTGTTTTTGTCACCCGATGTAGGCAGAGGGGGACTATAGAAATGAGATTATTCCACAATTATAATAAAATACTCCCTCTTATCTAGGGCACTGCTGAAATTATTCAATTGTGATAACATATTTCTCTCAGAGTGTTGTGACTCCTACCTACATTCTTATGATGAGGCAGTTCAGATGAGATCACAACATGTATTTTTGGGATGAAATGAAAGTCATTCCACAATTTCTAGCAAATACTCTATCTAGAACTCTGCTAAAAATATGAAATTGCAAAAATATGTTTCTCCCTGAAAATATATGTTACCCCTCATTTGAAATTTCTGAATTAAGGAGTTCAGATGAGGGGTCAAAACATGCACTTTCAGAGAAAACAGAAAATTATTGCATAGTTATCATCAGATATGCCCTATTACTAAAGCTCTGTATAATTCGGTTTTAGTATGGTGCGACAATGGTAGAGAGTACAGAACTGATACAAACTCATGTGTAGACTGTCAGCTGACATATTACAAAGATGTCACAGGAAACACAGCATGTAAACCTTGTCCTCCAGATACAACAACAACAGAAACTGGACAGGCAACTTGTAAACGTAAGTCCGGGAGGAACATTTCCTTCCATTCTGAGATAAGGTGTGTGTGTGTTTGGAGGATGGGTTGGGGGAGGGTCCCTTAACCTTTCATTGTGATTGGTATATATAAGTCTATATATGCATGTCTTTCATGGTTGCATATATAGGAATAAAGCACTATGTAAGGTGCATTTTGTATTAATCCTTAAAGTGTGAAAAAAGCAGACCAAGAATTTACAGCTGTAGAATTTTGTAAACTGTTTTGTCCAAGCGATATCAAATCCAGATTTCAGAGAATAGAGGGCAAACAGTGAACACCCTGTTGAGACAGCTCATCATCTATGAGGAGCCCTGGTAGCTCAGTGGGTTAAGCGCTGGCCAGCTGATCTAGTGGTCCTGGGTTCGAGCCCCTCTATAGGCAGGATTATTTTCAATCGTAAACAGGTTTCTGTTGCACACAGCCTTTCATTTTATCATCCACTCATCATCCTGATATGACTGAAATACTGTTGAAAAGGACATAAAATCACAAGTCATCCATCCGTCATCATCTCTGCAGTTTGCAAATTCAACTACTTTCATTTTTGACAGATTGAGTGTTAAGTAACAAGTAGTAAGTACAGGAAGGAATCCGTTTATTATGAGATGTACAGGAGTGGGCTCCTCAATGAGTCAGAGATATATCTCAGTATGTAAGAGACTATCACATGGAAATGGACTCCCACAAGTGAATTCACAAAAGGGTCCCTTGCGTACTAAGTGTAAAGGAGTAAGTGAATAAATGGTTTGAAAAACTTGGTGAACTGGTCACTGAGCTTTTTTCATTCTTGCTTATGTGAGTGAGTCGGTTCATCTTTATACTGAGATGCATATTACATAAGAGGGCTCTGTTCACAGTGAGATGAATTAAAAGATTGAGTTCCTGCATCAAGTCCTTTCTGACAGAATGAAAAGTCAAATTAGAAATCATACCTGTCAACTTTTTGAAAATCTCAACGGGGAGAAAGCGTGACAATGACAATTTAGCAGGCTTTTTAAAGAAAAGCTCTGCACGTTCCGAAAGTCATGGCAAATTCCATGGGGGAGGTTTTCGGAAAATTTATACTATCCTTGAGTGCCCAAAAATCACGACCATAAGAAGTCTTGGTAACTAATAACTATATAAAGATAGAATATAGAATTTGTTTTCTTGCATTGCAATAAAAGTTCATCCAACTTTCATTTCCGTCCTCAAAATATTCAATAAACGTTATAAGTTTTTCAAAACACCAATGTAACACACGTGGTAAAAACAATATGGCGGCAAATGGAAAAATCCCAAGATCGTGACCTCATCCTTTTTAGGCCAAGCCAAACATTTCAGAGTGTTGGTAATTCTAACTGTGAAAACACTAGTAAAATGTAATTATGTCCCCCCACCAAAGGTGAGGGGAGACATATTGTTTTCAGTGCGGATCCCGTCGGTGTCGGCGTGACAGATTCTTGTATGCGCGATATCTCTTAAACCAATTGATGGAATTTCACCAAACTTGCATGGATATATCATTGGGACAAGCTTATGAGCTGATTAGATTCTGGTGACCTTGACCTCATTTTCAAGGTCACAGGAGGACTTAGATGACAATTTCTTGTATGCGCGATATCTTTTGAACCAATGAATGGAATTTCACCAAACTTGCATGGATACATCATTGGGACAAGTGTATGAGCTGATTAGATTTTGGTGACCTTGACCTCATTTTCAAGGTCACTGGATGACTATGATGACAATTTTTTGTACCCCATGTCTTGCATGCGCGATATCTCTTGAACCAATGGATGGAATTTCACCAAACTTGCATGGATATATCATTGGGACAAGCTTATGAGCTGATTAGATTTTGGTGACCTTGACCTCATTTTCAAGGTCACAGGAGGACTTAGATGACCATTTCTTGTATGCGCGATATCTTTTGAACCAATGAATGGAATTTCACCACACTTGCATGGATACATTATTGGGACAAGTTTTTGAGTTGATTAGATTTTGGTGACCTTGACCTCATTTTCAAGGTCACTAGAGGACTTGGATGACAATTTCTTGTACCCACTATATCTCCTGAACCAATGGATGGAATTTCACCAAACTTGCATGGATATATCATTGGGACAAGTGTAAGAGCTGATTAGATTTTGGTGACCTTGACATCATTTTCAAGGTCACTGGAGGACTTGAATGACAATTTCTTGTACCCACTACATCTCCTGCACCAATGGATGGATTTTCACAAAACTTCCATGGATACATTATTGGGACAGGCTTATTAGATTTTGGTGACCTTGACCTCATTTTCAAGGTCACTGGAGAACTTGGATGACAATTTCTTGTACCTTATATATCTCCTTAACCATTGGATGGATTTTCACCAAACTTTCCTGGATACATGATTGGGACAAGTTTATGAGCTATTTAGATTTTGGTGACCTTGACCTTATTTAAAAGGTCACTGGAGGACTAACATGGCAGTTTCTTGTACCCACAATATCTCGTGATCCAATGAATGGAATTTCGCCAAACTTTCGTGGATACATGATTTGGACAAGTTTTAGAGCTGAACAAAATTTTGGTGACCTTGACCTCATTTTCAAGGTCACAGGAGGATTTAAATATGTGAAAATTTCACTAAAATTGATGTATATCTTTAGCCTTTGGCTTGATTTCCACTTTACTTTCATAGATATACCTATGGGACAGTCTCAAGAGTGTACTGTGTTTTGATGACCTTGACCCCATTTTCAAGGTCGAAGGCTATCTTACAAATGTGTATTTTTCTCTCTTAAAAATGAGATATCTTGAACCAGAGGATGGATATTCATCAGACTTGCATGAATGTATCGTTGTGACAGGTTTAAGACATGTTTAGTAGTTGGTGACCTTGACCCATTTTTGAAGGACATAGTCTTCTGTGTAGGATATCTTTAGAACCAGCGGATGAATTTTGTCCAAACTTGCATAGATATTTTATTTGTACAGGCTTTTTATTCATTAGAGGGGATGGGAAATGGGCTGGTGGGGGGACATCAGTTTTTCTCTGAAAAACATTTCTAGTTAATCTCTCAATTTCAAAGTAATAATTTCATTTGGCAACAATTAAATTATTGAACAATGGGCTTTTTGGTGTACACCTGGCTAAATCCATCCTTCAGTTGAAGGAACTGAATGTGTAGAACAAAACTTGGCATTCAGCCTACGAACTCATATGTACTTTACTACAGGTGAAAATGCACATCTTAATGGTTTAGTAAAAATTACCAGTCTTCGCTTATGGGCCAGTGTCTGGGGGTCAGATGTGTTGGTTCATCCTTCTAAATATGAAATCCACCAAAATTGGTCCTTAGCCACAGTGTGCAATGAAATCAATTTTCATTTTTGATTGGCCTAATTTTTGCTGACTTCCGGCACGTGACCTCCATTCATGAAATCTAAATAAAGCAGATGACAGGCTAGCTGTAAGCAGTGCGGTAGTTTTCTTTGTAAAAATCAGTGCTGAAGTAGAGCAAAGAAAAGTAATAGTGAAATTACATAAAATTTCTATGAAAATATAGTTTCGGTGTGTAAATTACAAGTCTGAAAGTAATATTTCCTCTTGCCACACAGGAGTGAAAATACTACGATAGGGATTATTTTACCACGGTCACATGACATGGGGTCACGTTCTCACAAGACTACGAGGTAAACAAAAATGTCCGCGACTTTGGGGATTCCGCGATTCTAAGGCCGGGCTGCGTAGCGCAATCGGTAGGGCACCTGACTCATAAGTCAGAGGTCCTGGGTTCGAAACCCGGTCTGGCCACATACTTTCGTTTCTCCTTCCGCTGATTCAAGAAGGGCAGTTGTCAGTTACTGGCGAAAGTATGTGCACTTAGTACTGGTTAACCGCTTAGGAGGTCTAAACCTGCCCAGGAATAGTGTAGTTAGGTTAACTGACCGTCTTGACATGACCATAGCTGTTTACCGTGGACGTTAAGCATCAAATCAATCAATCAATCAATCAAGGCACTCAACAATAATAAAGGAAAAATATTAAAATTCAAACAAAAAAAAGGGAGATGCCTTAAAAATAGGGAGTTTTGCCATTTTTGGCGAAATAGGGAGGGAGAGAGGGAGTGCCTCCCAAAATAGGGAGACTCACTATTTATGGGGGAGAGATGACAGGTATGAGAAATTCTTTGAGGGCAGTTCCTTTCAAACTTAGATTTTAGCCTCTGAGCAAAACTGCAGGGGAGCTTATATGTTGGCTAGGCTTTGTTGTCTTACTTTGTGGGTTATTTAGACTACTACTTCTTTGAAGCCATTCTGTTTCAGAATCGTTAATATTCTAAGTATTGGGACAGATAGATCTGAGTAAACAGTGCAGACCCAGATCAGACTGCTCCCAATGTCCCAATTTTAAGAAATTTTATGGTAATTAAGATTTTTACATTGTATTATTCTTATCTGAAATATGGCTATAAAATATTTTTTGCAGCATATTGTGGGCCTGGTAAAACTGAAGTGAACGAAATATGTGTTTATTGCTCAGTTGGATATTACAAATCCAATTCTGGGAACGATCCATGCACAGAATGTCCAGGACAGACAACCACTGCTGCAGAAGGGTCTATCTCTCAGACCAACTGTACCATAGGTAAGTCCATTTTCAAGGTGAAAAGGGTAATCTCTTAAGGGAAAGAATTTGCTCCAAGAGGAGCAAATTCTTTCCTTTAAGAGTTGATCCCATTTGGGAAGGGCTTTGTTGCCCAGTAAAGCAAACATTTGCACTCCTTTATCTTTCTAAGCCTTCTCTTTCTCTTTATTATCATATGACAGGGGAATATTCCTGAAGTACAACCCTGTGGTTTCAATGTTTTCAAACCCTATATTCAGAAAAGGATTTTTGTCCTTTAGAGCTGCCTGATTACCTTGAAGATTTATTCCAGTAGTAAACAACTCCTCATTTGTTATGTACACCCTCCAGAGACCTCTGATACTTTGACCCCCTTCAACAAAATTTTCATTCAAGACCACATCACACACAGACAGACGCATTTCTTAAGTGTTTGACCACCTACCATCCAGCTGCTCTACTTCATTATTCAGGAAGAACACAGGCTCAACCCCCTTGACAGTCTCTTCTGTCATTGTGGCTGTACCCCACCCACTCGGAAAACTATGGTGTTCCTCGTAAACAATGAAAATAAACTAGCAAAAACAGTAAATTAACTCCCAAAATCTCATAAAAATATGACACCTAGCATGCTTTCCTAAACCTACCTCAGCCTTCTTCACCACAAAACAACCGGAAAAAATATGACAAACGCAGACGAGACTAAAAAATGACAACTGCCATTTAATCCCCGCAAAAATTGCCATATACCTTTAATAGTTGCTATGATTAGCTCAAACCAAATGCTCACAAGGTGAGCTTATAGTATATTCATTGCCTGTTGTCTGCCCTTGTCATTTCACAGTTTCAAACAAGAACATCTCCAAGGCCAGTTGGCCAAAATTGATTAAAGTTTATCACATGACGTCGCATCTGAGAGTGTAATAAAGCCATGCATTAAAAACGATAATCAACTTGTGTATTAAATATGCAAATTACGTCAAAACATTATGCGTTGACGTCTATAAAACGTCGCATTTTCTAATGGCAAAGTCGTGAGGTTTTAGAGCAAAAGTTGCTAACAAAATGCAATTTTAGTGTCATATGATAAATAGAATCTTGCATTCGTGCTCCTGTATTATTGAATTTATTAAACTTGTTGGGGAAAACTGATAAGATGCTCGGCAGAGCCTCGCATCTTATCTTTTTCCCCAACTTGTTTAATAAATTCAATAATACATGAGCACTCATGCAAGATCCTCTATTTGTAGCATTGTTGTGGTTGTGGGGTGAATACATAAGGTTCTGCACAGTTCAGTTTAAAACTGTAATTGTTATAGTAGGCAGATGGTCCCATAATGGGGTAGATTTGCCCCAAGCATAATACTTTCATTTCTGATCAAGCTCTTATTCAACATGCAGGTAACCAGGACAGTTAAGCCCCGGTCCCACAGAGCTTGCGACCGTGCCGCGACCTATCCGGGACTAAAAAGACTGACTGTCACAGAGAGGTTGCAGAGGTCACAGAGAGATTTTATAAGGGTCACAACAAGGTAGCCAGGCAGTTGCTGAACAAAATTAGTCACAGCCAGTCTTTTGAACATGCGCAAAAGACTAGCAGCGACTGATTTTAATCACCAACTGGTTGCAATGGTTTTCTGGAAGTCGCCGATCGTATTATTTTAGTCGCCGATCGGTTTCATCAACTTTTTGGCTTTGAAATGTTGCAACCTTGCTGCAACCTATCAGGGATCTGTCGGCGACTGCTCGGTGACTTATCGGCGACTGACTACAGGTGAGACAGCGACTGATCGGTGACTGGTTGCCGACAGGTTTGCAGCGTGCGCCGATAGATCGGCGACTAGTCACCGACTGGTTGCATTGTGCGCCAATAGATCGCTGAAGGTTTGCAGTGCCAGCTTTAAAACGAAAAGGTGTGTCTTCGCATCCTAGCATCATTTTATTACCGGGGTTCAAAGTGTTCGCATCGTACTAGAAGAAGCCGAAAAAAAGAAAGAAAAAAACCAGCGGCCCAAAACAAACAGAAGAAATGACTCCCGAAGTTCGGACGCCTGCTTTAGATGAGGAATGTCAACAGTCAAGGGAGGAATCTCAATAAACTGCGGCCTTCTTGAAATCCAATGTATTATCCAGTACTGTGTTCGCCTCCTCCGTCTTAATCGCATGTACATCATCAAAGACATTACAGCTGCATTCCGGTTGTTTCGTTGCGAGCAAAGCAACTGAATCTGTTGTTATGTTATTTTGACAACTTTCACTGAAATGATTTCATTCTTGTCAACACATTTCCATTGAAATTTCTTTTTGATCACAGAACGGTCGCCAATCAGTCGCCGTTCAGTTGCAACCGGTCGCCGAAGAGTCGCCGATTGGTTGCAGACTGGTCACCGATCATCCTAAACTAGTTGCAATCCTGTCGCTGTCCTACGGCGACCAGTTGCAGTAAGGTCGCCGATCGATCACAGAATGCATGCGAAGCTGTTGCCGACTGTACGGCGACTGATCGGCAATCACATTTGAATGGGAAAAGTAGTTGCAATGGTCACAGAGGTCGCAGGTCAGTCACAGACGAAATCAGTCGCAAAGCGGTAGCATCGCAGTTGCAAGCTCTGTGGGACCGAGGCTTTATTAAACTTTGGGCAAATTTAAATTTTGGGCAGCTCTGACTGCTTTTGATTTACTTCCTCTGAGCACCAAAATTTTTGGACTTACAAAATGCTGACATGGGCATTGGGACTTTTTATCAAAACTTCACCAAACTTGCTGGTAACAAGGACAGGCATAAGAGTTCGAAATTCTGCTAGATTAAAGCATTTACTATATAGTTGCTTGAGTGCCCAAAAAGTGAATATTTGACCTTTCCCTGGGTATATATTAAGCCCACAGAAATAAAGTGATTTATTTATGGAGTTTTAAAATTAGTACAAGGAAAACAAAAGTTATGTTTAAACCAAAATGGTAAATTGTTCAAAAGTTTTAAATTTTACATCAGTAGTATACCATAAAAATTGTAAATATAGGGACAGATAGTTCTGAGCAAACAGTGCAGACCCGGATCAGACTTCCCATGGAGGAGAAGTCTGAACAAGGTTTACACTCTGAGCAGACAGTGCAGACCCAGACCAGATTGAACAAAGTCTACACTGTTTGCCATTCCATCTGCATCTTTCTGACACATTACTGCATCAAAAAACAAAAAGGTTAAATTTTTAGGACGGTTACGGTTATTAATTTAGGTGTCCCAATCTTTTAGAATTTTTACAGTATTACTAGAAAATAAAAAGAGGAATACAAATATTTGGGAATAATGATGAGAGCATCTGGTATATTTACAAATGCGGTCCAGTATTTATGTACTAAAACTTTAAAAGTTATCTTTACAATAAGACTTAGTTCCAATATGGGATGATTTGAATCAATTGTCAATTGTTGATTCCTATGAAAAAAGAGTGTGGTCTGCTAAGGCTGGGATGAGTACCCGGGTACCTGAGTTTGGGTTGGGTAAATCAATTACCCTGGTACAATTTTACTACCCATTACCCGAATGCTTATTATTATGTAATGTGTAAATATTCTATTTCAGCTCATTTACAATTAAACTTTAGCAAACTTTAATGTGATTGACTTGTATAAATGACAAATATTGCAAAACTATACTTTGTATATTATAACAAGGGGATTTTTTTACATTTTCATACCATTCCAATGCAAGCATGTGCAAACGACAGATACCTTACTTACATTTTGTTTTAAATGTATATTTTCTGGCTGTAGAAATGATCAAAATGCTATGGTAACGAGTACCCGCAGGTAATCGGAACTCGGGTACCCGGGTACAAAATCTCTACCCATCCCTACCCTATTGTCTGCTGATATTTAAATTCTGCATGCCAAAGATTAAGTCTTTGCTGTTGGCACATGCCGTAAGGTACATGTTGTTTAGACCCTGTTTGTATTTATTTACTTGTAGATATTTGTCTGATTGGTCAGTACAGAATTCCTGACCAGAAAACCTGTACAAAGTGCCCTCTCAACTCCTATCAGGATCAGACTGGACAGATCAATTGCACATCATGTGATAATGGCAGGGTAACCATGGATACAGGCTCCACATCTTCTGATGACTGTGTTCGTAAGTACATGTATCTAGCATTTTAAATTTAAAATACAGCTTGATTACTTCTTGCATAAAAAAAAAATACACAAGATACGTAGCGTAATCCTGAAAGTACCAAAAAGCAGACAATAAAATTTATGTCTGCAAAATTTCGAAAAATGTTTCATCCAAGCTATATGATATTGAGAGTTTAAAGACTAGAGGGCAAACAGTGTAGATTCAAATGAGGCGGCTCATTTTGAGCCGCTTCATCCGGATCTGTGCTGTTTGCAGATTCAACTGTTTTGTTTTTGACGCTTCAAGTGTTAATACAGGGCCCTGGATAAGAGGGAGTATAAGATGATAAATTTGAGATATAACCTCTCCTCATGTCTGCTTAAAAACATTTATTGAGATCGCTTGTTAGCTCACCTGGCCCGAAGGGCCATAGTGAGCTATGTCATACCAATGCTTGCGTCGTGCGTCTTCACGGAATTTGTCCGTCAACACCTAAAAACAAATATTCAAACATCTTCTTCTGTAAAACTACTGGTCCCATGGTTCTCAAATTTCACATGGAACATGACCTGACTCCAGGGTATTAGAATTGTAAAATTGGGTCAGGTTGAAAATCCAAGATGGCTGCCGTTACTAAAAATAGCAAAAACAACAAAATAAACTTCTTCTCCAGAACCACTGGGTATATTTGTCTGAATTTTGGCATGGAAAATCAGTGGAACCTTGGTATTCAAAATTGTAAAAAGCTGTAGCGGAGTTTTGTCACAGTGACCTACTTTCTGTTTACGTGTGTAATTTTGCTCAAATGCCAATGTCAAAAAATGACCTATTTAAACAACTTCAAACAACTTCTTCTCTAAAACCACTGAGCCCATGGATCTCAAATTTCACATGGAGCATGACCAGACTGCAGGGTTTCAAAATTGTAAAATTAGGTCAGGTCAAGAATCCAAGATAGCTGCTGTTACTAAAAATAGCAAAAACAACAAAATCAACTTCTTCTCCAGAACCAGTTGGTATATTTGGTTGAAAGTTTGCATGGAACATAAGTGGGACCTTGGTATTGTAAAAATAAAAAAAATCTATAGCGGAATTAGGTCACAGTGGCCTACTTAGCGTTTACAAGGCCGATTTTGCTCAAATGTCAATATCTAAAGAATTATCCAGATTTGGTCAGAATTGGTTCTTGAATGGAATTATTTCAATTTTGTGCCAGTTGACTATCCAAGATGGCCACCATGGGGGCCGTTACTAAAAATAGCACAAACATAAAAATGACAATTACTCAAGAACCCTTGAATGGAATTGGACCAATTTTGTGTCAGAATGTTCCTTGATGAAGCCGTTTCGATTAATTGCAATTCGGCATTCCAAGATGGCCGCCATCTGGTGTTACTAAAAATAGCACAAACATAAAAATGACAATTACTCAAGAACCCTTGAATGGAATTGGACCAATTTTGTGTCAGAATGTTCCTTGCATGAAGTCGTTTTGATTAATTGCAATTTGGCATTCCAAGATGGCCGCCATCTGCCGTTACTAAAAATAGCACAAAACATGAAAATGACAATATCTCAGTAACCGCTGAATGGATTTTGACGAAATTTGTGTCAAAATGATTCTTGTATTGAGATGTTTCAAAAATATCTAACTGTAGACCCTTCATATTGGCCTCTGTTACTAAAAATAGAAAAATGTGAAAATTAGAAAATCTCAATGGAGTTGGATTAATTTTGTGTCAGAATGGTCCTTTAATTAAGCTTTTTCGATTTTTTGCATTTTGGCATTCCAAGATGGCCACCATTTGCCGTTACTAAAAATAGCACAAAACATGAAAATGACAATATCTCAGTAACTGCTGAAGGGATTTTGAAGAAATTTGTGTCAAAATGATTCTTGCATTGAGATGTTTCAAAAATATCTAACTGTAGGCCAGTGATATTGGCCTCTGTTACTAAAAATAGAAAAATGTGAAAATCAGAAAATCTCAATGGAAGTGGACCAAATTTGTGTCAAAATGGTCCTTGCATGAAGGCTTTTTGATTTTTTGCATTTTAGCAATCCAAGATGGCCGCCATCTGCCGTTACTAAAAATAGCACAAAACATGAAACTGGCAATATCTCAGTAACCCCTGAATGGATTTTGATGAAATTTGTGGCAAAATGATTCTTGCATTGAGGTGTTTCAAAAGTAAATATATAAAGACCAGGCAAGTTGGCCTCTGTTACTAAAAGTAGCAAAATGTGAAAATGAGAAATTCTCAGTGGAATTGGACCAATTTTGTATCAGAATGGTTCCGTTGCACAATAGCCAGGTGAGCGATATCAGGCCCATTTGGGCCTCTTGTTGAGTGTTAGGATCAAAATAGTTCAGCTCTAGCATTTAATTGTTGAGTAATAATTCACTGTTTGTCGGTCAGTTGTAAGTAGATATATCACTCGTGCTCCGCGCTCGTGATATGATCTACTTTACAACTGACCTCCAAACAGTGAATTATTACTCAACAATTCACTGCTAGAGCTGATCTATTTCTTAAGTAACAAAAATATGACATTTGGTCATTAATATAGCAGTAGTATTATCTACAGCTTTATTCAAAATTTTACAACTATTAGCTCCTTTTTAAGAAAGTAAGGGAAGAGCTTTTACTGTCACAGTTGCTTTTGTATCAGGTTGAAGTACATTTTGAGATAGTTTGGTGATGGGAAAGCACTAGTTAGGTGAGCTATCATGCATGCAGACAATTCTTGTTTACATAATTCATTTGAGCCAACACATGACAAAACCAACAAAGTGGCATGTGTGCCCAGCAAAGACTCAGATCAGCCTGGGCATCTGCCCAGTCTGATCAGAGTCTTGGCCATGTGTTTAAAAGGTAACTAAGGGTCAAAGCAATCTCAATGGAGTTGGATTAATTTTGTGTCAGAATGGTCTTTTCATTAAGCTTTTTCGATTTTTTGCATTTTAGCATTCCAAGATGGCCGCCATTTGCCATTACTAAAAATAGCACAAAACATGAAAATGACAATATCTCAGTAACCGCTGAATGGATTTTGACGAAATTTGTGTCAAAATGATTCTTGCATTGAGATGTTTCAAAAATATCTAACTGTAAGACCAGTCATATTGGCCTCTGTTACTAAAAATAGAAAAATGTGAAAATCAGAAAATCTCAATGGAGTTGTATTAATTTTGTGTCAAAATGTTCCTTGCATGAAGGCTTTTCGATTTTTTGCATTTTAGCAATCCAAGATGGCCGCCATCTGCCGTTACTAAAAATAGCACAAAACATGAAACTGGCAATATCTCAGTAACCCCTGAATGGATTTTGATGAAATTTGTGGCAAAATGATTCTTGCATTGAGGTGTTTCAAAAGTAAATATATGAAGACCAGGCAAGTTGGCCTCTGTTACTAAAAGTAGCAAAATGTTAAAATGAGAAATTCTCTGTGGAATTGGACCAATTTTGTATTAGAATGGTTCCGTTGCACAATAGCCAGGTGAGCGATATCAGGCCCATTTGGGCCTCTTGTCTGAACTGCCTTGCTGAGACAGGTTAATACAGGAGTACACAATATAGTTTTGTGCAGATTTTAGGTTTATAGGTAGGCTTTCATGTTTGTCCACCATCTTTGCAAAGGGCATATCTTTTGTGAAATCCTGTTTGCTTTCCTGGATGACAAAGTCCTTATATTGCAAAAAGCTTATCCACATGATTTGAGCTGCATTTTTCAATGGATCTTCTTCAAACTTGTAGACAGTAATGATTTGCATTAGACTTCAGACAGATTAGAATTTGAGTAGTATCAAACTTTGCAGTACAGAGTTATGGTCCCTTGAACTTTTCATTGATTTATAATGAAAATTTAAAAGCTTGTCCCAAGGCTGGAAGCTTCAGTTTTCAGGACATCTTTGAATATTGAAACTATGTAATGAGACATTGGGCAGGTTTTAATTTTACCTCTCAGAATGTTAACTGCAGAGTTATGTCTCTTCCCTTACATTAAAAAAAGCTTGTTTGAGAGCAGCTGCATTTTTCAACAAATCTTCCTGAAACATACAGAATATTGATTTGCCTTTGGGAGCATATGTCTTGTTTTTTTGTGACTTTAAGAGCTGACTCATTAATTTTTTGGGTGTACCCTTACAGAAAATAATTTATTCCTCTAATCAGAGGGGAAGCAAAATGAAAATGATAGAGTTGCTTCCCTTGAAAGTATATCTGTTCTCCTTAAAAGTTGGCATATGTGAACAAAAGAGGCCCAGCTAGTGCATGACTGGTCAGGCTGATATTTGCACTACTGGTTACAGTATACAGTAAAAATTGAGAAGAAAACAACAAAAAATGCGGACACCTAAAACAAGTTACCATAATTGTCCTCAAAATGGAACAGATTGGTTTTACATTGCAATAATGCATCCAAAAGATGCTGATTGAAAGGCAAACAGTGTAGACCCTGATCAGACTGCTCCTTTAGGAGCAGTCTGATGTGGGTCTGCACTGTTTGCTCAGACAGGTCTATCGCATTGCTCAGAAGTATTTCAGCACCCACATGTTAGTTTCGTATCGTATTTTACAGCTGAATGTCAACCAGGGGAAGAGTATAACCATGGAAATAAGCTATGTGACAAGTGTCAGCGGGGTTACTACAAGAACAACACAGGCAATTTGGAGCGATGTGTGAAATGCCCAACAGGCTACACGACCATTGGAGAGGGAGCAGCTTCAGTCTTGGCTTGTAACAGGAGTAAGTTTTGTATTCTGTTTACAGCTCTTGGGCCATATTTATAAAACGACTGAAGTGGTTGCTGTGCTGTTGCTACCGCTTAATTTCTATAAAGGAGATTTCCTACAACTATGAAATTTGCTCTGGAGAAACAGTCTGTAAAAGACTGTTCCTCCAGAGCAAATTTCATAGTTGCAGGGAATCTCCTTCATTAAAATTTAGCCTTAGCAACAGCATAGCAACAACTTAAGTGGTTTTATAAATACGGCCCCTTGTCTCAACTTGTAGTTGGAGTAAGTTTTGTAGGGTCCTTCAGGGACTCTCAAACATACAATTATACCCAGTTGCAATTCATGCCCAAGTTAAACAAGTTAGAAGGGCTTGAAATTGCTTTCTGGGCCCAGTTGTTCAAAACTAATGATAGTGTTAGCTAACAGGACTTTACATTCACATAATTCCAACTCGACTTTCAACAGCTAATTTAGCGCAATTTGATTGGTCAGGAGCCTACAGAAAATGGTGTTTATACTTTAATAAACCCCATGACCGCAGTAAGTTTTGTACCGTAATGACCCTAAATATTCGGACAGACAGGTCTGAACAAACATTGAAGACCCAGATTAAATTTGGAACTGGGAACTACTTGGAAGATTTTATTTGCAGCAGTTTCTTAATTACTTGGTATAGCTGACAAATTTAAGATAAAAATGATTGAGTTGGACTTATAAGAAATGTATTTTATTTTTGTTGATTTTATGGATGTGTAAACATGGCGAATCACTCACAAACTTAACATAAAGCCCTTCAGGCTTTATTCAGTTTGTGAGTGATATGCCGGTGTTTACACATCGATAAAATGAAAAAAAAAAAAAATTCATTCCTATACCAAAAACAATGTGAGGGGCTTTCATGTGTACAAGAAGACAAAACGAAACATTGACTAACCCCTTCATCAAGCTAACAACTTTTGAAGAGCTGGGCCCAGATTGTCTGTTTTAGGAAGATTTGGCAGCATTATCAAGCTTTACTTTGTGAGACAGTTTGAATGCAATGCCAAGCTCTACATTCTGCAAAGAAAAAGAAAAAAATTAAAGTCCCCATATGCCTACCAGTGGCAAAATCATCTAAACAAGAATCATTATCAAAAGCAGTTCAGTCATCAAGTTCAATGATAAAATGTGACTTGATGTGCATATATCTAGTCAGATTATTGGCTAAATGTAGGGGAACAAACTTTTGAAAAACGGCAAAATTTACTTTCCTGTTTCCCCGTCTAACAATGCTATATAAAGGTTGGTGGGATAGTGAATGGGAATCCATGCTTGTTAATTGTATTTTTACTAATTTATGATATTGAAAGGAGGTCATTTTAGTTGCCAACTAAAATGACCCAATTCATGTTCACAGCTTGTTTATGTGAGAATAAAGGCAAATTCAGTTGTTTTTAGTTGACAAATCACATTCATTTACAATAACAAAACTGTAGTGAGGATCTTGCATTGATACCTCACATTGAAGTTTTTCATAACTGATAGAACAATGCGGCTTTTAAGAAGCAAATTTTCTTTGAGATACCAGTAGTTTTAGATAATAGTAGTTGAAGTGTACAGAAAAAAAGGAAATGTGTCCAAATCCTATTCTTTGATATAAAAGGGTACCTTGAGATATCAGTGTTTGAGATAAAAGTAGTCAAGTGTATAGCATACTAAAGGTAAATAATGCTTATATTTTCACAACAGCTGTTTGCCAGCCTGGGTCCTATGAGAAAGAAGAAAATGGGGAGATAACTTGTCCTCCATGTCCTATAGCAGAATACCAGCCGGAGCAAGACCAGTCTCAGTGCATTAAATGTGACCCTGGTTTTATCACCATGAACACTGGTAGTGTTTCTAAAGCTGATTGTGTTGGTGAGTACAGAGCTCCAGGCCCCAAGGTTACAAAACTTGAGTACATTCTCAAACTCAAAATAAAGCACACTGATTGGATGCTTCTGAGCACATGCTCGGAAGCAGCCGATCAGTGTGCTGTATTTCGAGTTTGAGATTATACTCAAGTTAGAACCGAAAAACCCAGATAAGGTGGGGTTTTGAGGATAATTCTGAAATATTTTTTCTTATTCTCACCAAAAGCATATATCGAGACAGTTCTAATTAGGGGTTGCAATATATGTTTTTATGGAAAAATATGGGAAATTATCCGGAAATTGTCCATTTCCCTTTCTTATCTGGAGAATGTAGAGTAAGGTTAACAGTACTTATGGTATGGCAGATTAGTTAACTAAATTACCATCCCTAACCAGTGCAAGGCAATGTAAGTTATTTTGTTTATACAAAGAGAGCAATTTGATTGTCCCCTTTGCTTTAAATTACTTGCCTTACCTATATTGATTTTTATGATAAAATTTTGTATCAAAGGGAGGAAATTCAGTTTCTTCCTTTTAAATATAATTATTTACCTTGCTTATATTGGTTTCTCTCAAGTATATTTGTTGCAGGTGATAATCTTGTGATGCATGGATGACTTAAAATTTTACATCCTTTTTAACAGTATTTCAGTCTTACAAGGAGGATATCGTGTGATAATCAAATGCTGTGTGAATTGAACCTATTAATGGCTGAAAAAATTTCTGGCTCCAGCTCAATTCAGTCCTGGATGGTGAGGGACTCAGCTAATTTGATGCCTAAATAATCTTGAAATTTAGCTGAAAGGTATGAATTTGAATCAGCATTTTAATGCTTCCAATCTCAACGTGGATCAACTCTTAAACGAAGGAATTTGCTCCTAGAGGCTAGGACCAGATTAGTTCCTTTAAGAGTAGTCCCCATTTTGAAGGGTTTCATTGTCCAGGGAAGCAAACAGAAAGTAAAAAAACAGTTGTCTCCCTTTGGAAAATGTGGAGTATCCATACACAGAGGATCTTACATGAGTGCTCATGCATTATTGAATTTATTAAACGAGTTGGGGGAAAGATAAGATGCGAGGCTCTGCCGAGCATCTCATCGTTTTTTCCCCAACGAGTTTAATAAATTCAGTAATACAGGAGCACGAATGCAAGATTCTATTTATCATATGACACTAAAATCGCATTTTATTAGCAAAATTTGCACTAAAATGACACAATTTCGCCATTAGAAAACGTGACATTTTTATGGACGTCAACGTATAACGTTATGAGGTAATTTGCATATTTAATCCACTAGTTGATTATTGTTTTTAATGCATGGCTTTATTACACTCTCAGATGCGACATCATATGATAAACCTTAATTCAGAAATGGTAACATTATTTTGTAGAAGAATGTCCAGAAGGTAAATACTGGTCAAACTCAACTCAGACTTGTGAGAACTGTCCAACGGACACATACAAAGATGTGGTAGGCCAGACTCTGTGTACAATTTGTCCAGAACTGACTTTCAATGACATAATTGGAGCAAAGTCAGTAAACGATTGTCGGCGTAAGTATTCTTTAAGATCCTAACCCTTTAAGTGCCAAAAAAAGCAGATGACAAAATTTAAGGTTGTTAAATCTTAAAGAAATGTTTTGTCCAAACTATATCATATTGAAAATTCAAAGACAAGAAGGCAAACGTTGTACATTGTAGATCCAGATGAGGCAGCTCATTATGAGCTGCCTAACTTGGATCTACACTGCTGGCGATTCAACTATTTTCATTTTTATATGTCCTTTTTTAAAAAAACAGACATATTATGTCATGGGGCTGTCTGTCGGTCCGTTCCGGCCAACACCCTCCGCCCGTTAGTTAACTGGGGGTGGTGGTCGGGTGATGGTCCAGTGCCGGGGTGTCCTACTTATTTGGATAAAGGGCAAGGGCCTACTGTGCTTGCAGTAGGTGCGGGCAGGGGTTGTTTGGATTTTCTTTTTCTCTCATCTGTCATTTCACTTTTCTTGCTCCCTGTCTCTGGGAGACGGCCCAATATAGACTGAAATACTGTCTCAAAAAGCCGTTAAACCCAAAACAACCAACCAACCCATCGTCCGTTAACATTCTTATGTGCCCCATAACTCAGTAACTTGGGATATCTTTATGTAATTTTGTAGGGATATGTATTAAGCTGGGGCAACATGTCGGGTACAACAAGGGTTGCTTCCCCTTTCATAGCTTCAAAGTTATGCTGCTTTGATTATTTTTTCCCTAGTAGTAATGTGCGCGCCATAACTAGATAACCACTAGGAATATGTTGATGAAACTTCATAGCAATGTGGATGAAGGTCAAACCATGTGTCATATATACCAATGGTTGCTCTCCCTTTGTTTTGGAGTAACGTCCCTTTGATTATATTTTTAGGCTATTTTTGTGTATATTAATCTTGTGCATATCATAACTTGGTTACCATTTGGGATAGCTGGATGAAACTTTATAGCAATATGAGTGATCACAAGAGGTTGTGTTGCATGTAAGAATGGTTTCGCCCCCTTCCTTATTGTGGAGTAACTTTCCTTTGGTTAGTTCTTTAAGGCTATTCCTATCACTCCATAACTACTTAACCATTTGAAATGTTTTAATGAAACTTTGTAGAAATGTGTATAAGAATGGGGCAATATATCTCAAGCAAGAACCACAACTCTGGCTTACTTACTTCCTGAATAATCTGCCCTTGCATTAATTTCACATTTACTCTGTAACTCCTAAACCGTTCGAGATAATTTAACAAAAGTTAATGATGGTGTGTGTGTTGTCAAGGGAATGTATTAGGACCAAGAATGGTAACTCTAGTTTACTTAATTTATGAATTATCTCCCTTGTTTGACTTTGGCATTTTTCAACTCTTGAGCCACTTCACATTGGAAGCTGCTTTTTGGTATACTAACAGTATTTGATGTGTTAAATGTTTTAATAACATTGCAGTCATTAATTACTGAGTTGTTGCACCTGTTTGTCTGCCTGTCCATGCCTCTGTTAACAATTAATTTCATTCTGTAACTCCTTCATGACACTAAAATGGGCATATTTTGCACTGCTTGCAAAGCTCATGTTGGTGTTTTAGATGATAATTACCCATGCAGAGAGCTCACAGACCACAAACTGAGTTCTAAAGAGGCTGGTTGATTTGCCTGTTTCATACTTAAGGCATTACATAGGAGGCAGTAAAATATGAGCCGCGATGCGAGAAAACCAACAAAGTGGTTGTGGGTCCAGCACAGACTCAGATCAGCCTGGGCATCCGCCCATTCTGATCGGAGTCTCCGCTGTCAGCATGGCGGTAGCTTAGAACCTTAGCTACCCTTTAAGTGCAAAACCAAGACTCTGATCAGACTGGGCGGATGCCCAGGCTGATCTGAGTCTGGGCTTGGCGCACAACCACATTGTTGGTTTTCTCGTGTCGCGGCTCATATAATGTTTTTCAGGTCACACGCCCTTACAGTTTTTTTGTTATCTCAAACAGCATGTACCTGTATCAGCAAGTGCATATGATTATTGTCACAAACTGCTTCAGTGATGACCGAAAAGCGTACATGACTCAAAGAAATCATCAACAGCATTGCATAAATAGTCAGTCATAAAAAGCAGACATGCCCACAACTAGATAACTTTTTCAGTAATTCTCCATGCTACTTTTACTCCATACAATTTTTTTTTCAATTTTCAGGGTTTTGTACTGAGAATCCACAATATTGCAATGAGAGAGGAGAATGTAAGGAAACGGACAGACGAAACGCCACCTGTACTTGTGATGAAAATTACACTGGACTGAGATGTGAAACGAAAATCAGTAAGGCTTTCTGTTCTCTTCTGATTCATTTCTCATAATGACGATACCTGTGTCTGACTTTTCTGCATTATGTAGCGGAATCAGTAAGGATTATAAATGACTAGATTTTTATATCCCACCACACGTTAGTTCCTAGAGAAGTCCTCTATCAACCACATGAATTTATCCAAATCACACAATATGGCTGGTTGCCATGGCAACCAAATGGTTAAAAATGGAAAAAATATTGAAAAACTATGCAAATCACACAATATGGCTGGTTGCCATGGCAACCAAATAGTTAAACATAGAAAAATTATTGAAAAACCATCTTCTCAAAAACTGGGAAGTGGCTAAAGCTCAATCTTTACAGAAAGGATCTTAGTACTAGCCTCTATAGAACTGCTTTTCATGGCAAATGCTTCAGCAGCAGCTATAGCAACTAATATTTTCTAATGACTTTTATGGGGAAAAGTGGAAATTGGCTTTTTCTGCTACCGCATTGCAGTTATTTTGATTCAAATGATTTTTTTTCCAAATCAGTTAATCAGTAAATTTGATTGGTTTCTGTGGCAACATAAAAAGTAAATTGTCGAAAGTATATTAAAAAATCTTCTTCACAAAATCCACAAGGGGGGATGATACTTGCATACATGTTCATGACATTAGCCTCTTCATAAACTCCATCCATACATCTTTATAAGCTTTCACCATGAACTAATATGAGCTGCAACACGAAACAAACCAACAAAGTGGTTGTACGCCCAGCCCAGACTCAGATCAGCCCTGGCATACGCCCGGTCTGATCAGACTCTTCGCTAAGCCCTTAAAGGGTTGCTTAGGGTCTAAGCTACCTTCATGCGGACAACAAAGACTTTGATCAGACTGGGCGAATGCCCAGGCTGATCTGAGTCTGCGCTGGGCGCACAACCACATTGTTGGTTTTTCTCATGTCGCGGCTCATATGTGTTTTCAAATATTTCAGCTCCAACTTCAACTACAACAGTTGTGATTGCTGGATCAATTGGAGGAGTAATAGGTCTTCTGGTTTTAATAGTTATCATTATTGCTGCACTCAGATAGTAAGTACATGTCAGGGTCCAGTTGGTCAAAGCATCATTACCATAATAATTCATAATTATTCATTAGTCAAGAATTTGATAAGTCTTAACATAAGCATAAAATGAAGTGTGCTGATATTTTTTTGCTGAAATGTGTGAGGAGCTTTTACATTTCATCAGCAAAAGTAGCAGTGTTTTTACATACTGTGCATCATGTAAACTAAAACTCATTAGTTTTGAACAACAGGGCCCAGATTTCTAGATATATAAAAGAGTAATAATAAAGGATTTATTATACGCCCATTTTGAAATAATGGACATATTATGTTGTGGTGCTGACTGTCTGTCTGTCCGTTCATAAACGTTCTTGTGCATGCCATAACTCAGTAACAGTAATTTCATGAAGGAATATCTATAAGGTCAGGGCAACACGTCTGGTATATGAATGATTGCTCCCCCTTCCTTGGTTTCCAAGTTATGCCTCTTTGATTATTTTTTCCCTGCAAGTCTTGTGTGGGCCATAACTCGATAAGGGTTTGGGATATCTTTATGAAACTTCATAGCAATGTGTATGAAGACCTAATGATGTGTTATGTACAACAATGGTTGTTCCTCTCTCTTACTGCGTTTTAGAGATCTCTTTGATTAGTATTTTCAAGCTATTCCCATTCACTCCATATCTCCTTAACCTTTTGAAATATTATAATGAAACTTTGTAGGAATGTGTATAATAATGGGACAATTTGTCCTGAGCAAGAACCACAACTCTGACTTACTTACTGAATTGTCTGCCCTTGCATAAATTTCATGTTTACTCTGTAACTCCATTACCATTTGAAATATTTAAACACAACTTAATGGTGATGTGTATATTGTCAAGGGAGTGAATTAAAACCAAGAATGGTAACTCTAGTATATTAAGTTTATGTATTGTCTACCTTGTTTGACTTTGACTTTACTCAATTTCTGAGCCTTTTTGCATTGAACGCTTATTTGGCATACTTAAAGTATTTGATGTGTTAAATGTTTGAATAATGTTGTCGCCATTGATTATAGAGTTGTTGCCCCTGTTTGTCTGCCTGCCCATCCTTTTGTACAACAATGGTTGTTCATTCTGTAACCCCTTCTGACATGACATTAAAATGGGTGTATTATGTGTCACTTGTCTACCTTGTTTGACTTTGACTTTACTCAATTTCTGAGCCTTTTTGCATTGAAAGCTTATTTGGCATACTTAAAGTATTTGATGTGTTAAATGTTTGCATAATGTTGTCGCCATTGATTATAGAGTTGTTGCCCCTGTTTGTCTGCCTGCCCATCCTTTTGTAAACAATCTTGTTCATTCTGTAACCCCTTCTGACATGACATTAAAATGGGTGTATTATGTGTCACTTGCGAAGCCTTTGTTTGTACCAAGGAAGACAAGTATGTACACAGATACATAGTTTTTGTCTTTTTAGCCATTCTTCAATTTCTTTGTCAGTTATCCATTCATAAGTTTGTTCCTCCCATGCATTAGCACTTAAGTATTGCATTAAGTTCATGTTTTTCTTTGCATCAGCAGGTTATGGCATTGGTCAGGGGTATATATGAGCCTCTGCTCACTGGCTCCAGTTGGTGATAACTCAGTCTGGTATCTGTTCATTTGACCCTGTAGTCTGGTATCTGTTCATTTGTTTCTGTAAAGGCAGAAATCTTGCTGACTCTAAAAAAAACTCCATACATATTGGAATATTCAGAGTTACATACATTTTGACTCAATTAGATATACTACTTAAAGGCACTATTGCTCTATAAACATTAAAAATTTCATCACGCGGTATCGCTGCAAGCTTCTAATCATAGCTTCTTCATTGTAAATGACCACGATCGGCCGACTTAAACAAATAAAACATCCATGAATTTCACATAAAAAGGGATTGAAATATTATTTGGGTCATTTTAGTTGGCAACTAAAATGACCTACTTTCGATTTCATGTCTTTGAATAAAATGGTAAAAATACAATGTACAAGGGTGGGGCCTCATTCGCAGTAGAGCTTTTGTTTATATTGCATCACTCAACCGGAAACCAGAAAAGGAAAATCATATTTTGTTGAGTGATTAGTAGTTTTTCAAAAACCTGTTTTCCATACTTTTTGCCAGCCATTTGGATCAATTTATGCTCATCAACCGACATTTTATCATCAAAAGGGAAGGTTGAAAGGCTTTTCATAATGATTTGTGTTTGGACACTTTTTACACTGATAGGACTATGGAGACTTAAAGAAATAGTTCTTCCTTACCCATGAATTATTGCTGATTAACACGTTTTTGGAAGGCAGATCAAGAAATATTAATTCACGATTGCCGGAGTTAATTAATATTTGTATCTGCCAGACAATAGGTGTTAATCAGCAATAATTCACGGAAAGGAAAAATTATTTGATCCTAACATTATACAGAATGAAAATGCAAGTATATTACAAAGTTTTGCAAAGGACTATTATAGAGGCAGACATCAACAGAAGCATATGTTTACATTCTACATCATCAAGGCGCGAAATATTGGCACATCTTGATGTTGACAACATGAATTATCACAAATTTTCACATGCTGCAGCTTCCTAAGCATTCAATGGGGAAAACGTTAACGTCATGTTAGAATTTCCCTTGGCATGTGACCGTCATGATTGACTAATTTAAGGGATTTAAAGGTAATGTTGTTGTTATTCCAATTCTCCAAATGAGATTGGTCTCTGGAGCTCAGGCCCTGTGGTTTTAAAAAAAATGCATGCTCAACTCAACTGAGCAGGAATAAATAACAAAAATACAGGTAAGTACAGTAGTTTTATGAAATTTTCTCTGCTTATAAATATGAAAATGCCAACATTTGTTGGCATTTCATGTTTATCAGCAGAGAAAATAATGTTGGCATTTTCATATTTATAAGCAGAGAAAGTTTCATGCTCAGCTGTTTTATAACCTCGGAGCCAGGGGTACTAAACTATGGCCACACTCCAGACCATTTCACTGGGGGCCTCTTTTAAAGTGACAAACTTGCTCCCTGAAGAAGATTCTTTCTTATAAGGTAGTTTTTGAGGGAATTTATTGTCCAAGGAAGCAAGCAAGATGTCATAAAAGTTGTTTCCCTTTGTAAAGATAGGAGAAAAGCATGGAGGTGTATTGGTTCACCTTAAACACATTTTCCACTAATTTTAATACATTTTCCAGTTGTCCAAGGAAGCTAAAAGATGATTTAGTGGTATCTCGCAACCCCCTGTACAACAGTTTCTACAGCTACACAGAGGAGGGAATTAGACCAAAAGGTTCTCCAGGGCCGGGGGATACGCCGCAGAGAAGGAGTGAGGAAGACATATATATCTGGGAAGCCAGTAAAATGTGAGAGTTCGAATAAGACTGCATGGATAAACAGGCAGGTTGCTGTCTGTTTGGTTTTGTCTGATTATGCAGAAAGGAGAAGTTATTCATGTTATAGCTTTTGACATTCTCATTTTATTGCCATCGCTGTATAACACTACAGTTCGTTTATTACATTATGTTTGGGTTTCATGGAAGGCATGGTGTTATAAATGAATAATATTATAATCACTAGATTACCGGGGATGGAACAAATATATACAGTCAAACCTACTCATGTGGTCACCTCTATTGAGGGATCACCTGTCATAGGCAGCCACATTTTCTAGATCCCTTGGACCAAAATACAGTGCAAATGAACCTGTATTAAGGGATCCCCTGTCTTAAACAGCCACTTTTTGTCTTTTCCTTGGGTGACCCCTTAAGACAGGTTTGACTATTTACATTATTTACATTACAGCTGGAGAATTTGAATTTGAACTGGTTCGTCAAAAGTAAGCAGTGTAGACTCAGATCAGACTGACTGCTCCTCAAGAGAAGCATGTTGCATGATCTGAGTATGCACTGTTTGAATTTGAGAATGGAATTGAGGGGTCTGTGTAAAGAAATACTATTTCTGTAGGCATTTCTGTGTGAATCATTAGGGTTAGTGAAGTACATTCAACTTTCGATATCTCAAAGTCATATTTAAACTCAAACCACTGATATCTCTAAATTTTCTGGTCCCAGAAAATGTACTCAAATTACAGATACCTCAAAGTAAATTTTCTGGTCCCAGAAAATTTACTTTGAGATACCAGTAGTTTGAGATAACAGGACTTGAAATGTAAAGAAAAAAAAGGAAATGTGCCCCAACTATATTCTTTGATACAAGTTTTAGATATCAATGTTTGAAATAGAGTCAACTGAAATAAACATATTGGATTTTCACATCCTGTCCTAAACACCAAATAGGAAAGGAAAACAAATGAGCCGCGATGCGAGAAAACCAACAATGTGGTTGTGCACCCTGCGCAGACTCAGATCAGTCTGGGCATCTGTCCAGTCTTGTCAAGCTCTTCGTTACGTGCTTAAAGGGTAGCTAAGGGGCTAGGCTACCTCCATGTGGACAGAGATGACTCTGATCAGACTGGGCAGATGCCCAGGCTGATCTGAGTCTGTGCTGGGTGCACAACCACTTGGTTGGTTTTCTCTTGTCACGGCTCAAATAATGATGGCACACAAAAGCCAAAAGGCCCGCTCTTTTGACCAAAAAAAATTTGTACAGATATGCCTGAGCAAATGATGTATACCCCAATCAGACTGAATTGCCAAGATTATGATAGCCAAGCAATTTTGTGAAATTGAGCTTGGTAAAGTTTCACTACAGATATGGATGTGTCTTCAAGTGCCAACGGTTTACATGTGTGTGTGTGTGTGTGTGTGTGTGTGTGTGTGTGTGTGTGTGAAGCCTACTGATGAAATGTCAGGACAGGCATATTAATACATTACTAGGTCTTAATATTGTCTTAAAATTTCTGTTTTATTATATAGTCATGTATGCTTACACAAATACTGGAAGTTGTTTTAAATACATTTTTTTTCTTGGAATTATTAATAATATTTCAATATTGATTTCTGACACAAGTGACACTTGTGGTGATTATACATCTTTGAGCCGCACCACGGGAAAATCAACAAAGTGGTTCTGCACCTAGCGCAGGCTCAGATCAGCCTGGGCAACCACCCAGTCTGATCAGAGTCTTCGCTGTCTGCATGGAGGTAGCTAAGTCTCTAAGCTACCCTTTAAGTGTTTAGCAAAGAGTCTGATCAGACTCGGCAGATGCCCAGTCTGATCCGAGTCTGCGCTGGGCACACAACCACTTTGTTGGTTTTCGCATGTCGCGGCTCACATATGCCATGACATGCAAAAAAAGCATTGCTTACAGCATGTGCAGACAACAGAGGCTTATACCAGCCTGTGTACAGACTGATCAGAGTCATTGCTGGGTGCACATGCCACTTGTTTGATTTTGTCATGTTGTGGCTCATTTATTCTGCTGTCAGATGGGGGCATTTTTCTTCTCCAAAATGCCCCTAAATATGTAAATTGTCTTAACACTTTAAGCTAAGGAGACGAAAATAGCTAAATTTGCAAACAGCGTAGATCTACACTGTTTGTCTTCTAGTCTTTGAATTCTTAATATGAAATACCTTGGACAAGGCATTTTTCAAAACTTTGCAGACGTAAATTTTGTCGTCTGCTTTTCGGTGCTTTAAGAGTTAATTCTGCTATAAGATGTTTTTTTGTTGTTTTTTTCTTTACAAAACAGTTTCAAAATGTAGATCCATCTTATAAGTTGGATCTAGATTTTTTGGGATTGATTTTGGAAGTGGGGAAAACCTCATCTTATGACCAAATAAATACAGTAGAAATGCAATAGGACCATATCCAATACTTTAAACAATCATTTTCTTGCTTACAAACTGTTGATTATATGGTATAAAAGCAATATATTCATATCCAAGACTCTAAAAAGTTTTTACCATACTAACAAACTGTTTATTATTAGAAATATTAAAATAAAACACAGATGTATTTTTCTCTTGATTTGTTGTTTATATTTTTGTCACCCTACGTAGGGGGAGGGGGACTATAGAAATGACCCTCCTCCGTCCATGTGTGCGTCTGTCCGTCCTTCCATCCGTCCTTCCGTCCGTTCTTCCGTCCGAAATCTTGTCCCCGCAACTCCTCCTACGTTTTTCATCGGATTGATTTGAAATTTTACAGATTGTATTCTTATGATATGAAGAAGTGCATGTGGTTTTTGATTTTTATTTCGGCCATTTTTGATGGAGTTACAGCCCTTGCTGACTCAGACCTTCCGAAATCTTGTCCCCGCAACTCCTCTTACATCTTTCATCGGATTGATTTGAAATTTTACAGATTGTATTCTTACGATATGAGATGTGCATGTGGTTTTTGTCTCGCCTGCAAAGCAGAAGCGAGACATAGGTATTGCTTTTCCGGTGTCGGCGGCGGCAGCGTAAACTTTCATCGGGTTTTTGCATTTAGGTCAGTTTCACAAAGCGCTGACAGGCGAGACACCGCATTCCCCTGAATTCTTGTTTATTTTTGTTTAGGCCATTTTTAATGGAGTTACGGCCCTTGCTGACTAAAATCTTGTCCCCGCAACTCCTGCAACATCTTGTATCAGATTGACTTGAAATTGTGCAGAATGTTTCATCATGATCTGAAGATGTGCATGTGATTTTGGAATTTCAATTGTCCTATTTTGTACAAAGTTGTGGCCCTTTGTCATTTTTGGCATTTTTCCAACTTTTGTACCGTTTGACCAAGAGAGCTCAAATTTGGTATGCTATTAGCATTTGGTAAATTGATTATTCTGATTATTGTTAGGATGTGCTAAATTATAAGCGACAGAGTTATTCCCCTTTCACAGATAATAGACATTCAGGGATAACTCCAGAACTATTCATATTAATGGGTTGAATTTTCATAAATGCATTGTTCATTTTTCATCAGATTCATATAAGCAGGATTATGGCTCTTGTTATTTTGTTACTGGGTATACAGTCATGATGTTTTGGTCATTTTGTAAGGGCCTATAGTTTCAGTAACCTGATTTTACTCATATATGCCCCGTTCTGAACTTAAGTATTTTACAAAGAGGCCCAGTAATTGGGTATATGTCTTTGCTTATGTTCAGTTATCATTTGCTTACCAGGTTCTGTAATATATATATATTCTGTGTTTGGCCATACATTTACTCTGAAACAGAATAAAGGCTGAAGTTTGTGACACATTTCAAACGTCGGGTGACACTTGGCCGATGGCCTTTTATCTGCAGAGGGTTTGCATGTGGTCTAGTCTATCCCATAAACATGTGAGGCATTTGGAGCTCCACAGAGTTGGGGCTTAATAATAATAATAATAATAAAGACTTTATTTCAAGAGGGTAACACAATTAGTACAAAAACTAATCTCCCTTGCGGCCCTCAAATATATACAAATACAAATACAACAAATAGGACATGTTAAAGTGAACAAATATAGGAATATGCATAATAATGGATTGTACATCCCACTATATCAAGAACCATCTGATAAATGGGGACTTAGAATATCAACCTTACAGTATCACAAACATACAGTCCTCTCACACACACAAAGAAATATATATATTTACACAAACTCACAAATCACCTAACAAAATAAAACAAAAACAAAACCATACAGTCCTCTTGCACACAAATTTATGTATATATATTTACATAAACACACACAAATCACCCAACAAAATTAAACACAAAAAGAAAGAAAGAAAGAAAAATAATAGATAAAAATATAAAAACATTAATATTTTAGCATATTATTTACATACAATTATTTACATAATAAATTTCAAAACTTGCTCACTCAGCTTTTCATCCATTTAACACATCTGGAATGAAATGACTGCATAGACGTTGCATTTTTCACATAACTATCAAGGCAGTTCCAAATTACAGGACCAGAATATGACATACTATTCTTGTATAATTCAGTATTTGGCTTTGGCAAAATATATTTATCAGCAGTCATAGATCTTAAAACATGAGTTTCATTCCCATCATTGATCACTGGCTCGCGTTTCATAAATAAGTCATTTATATACTTTGGTGTAATATTAGCAGAAACTTTAAACATAAATTTGGCTTTTCTCAAAAATACTCTTTCAGAAAAAGTCATCATTTTCATGTCATTCATTGCCTGAAACACATTTTCAACATTATAATCAAGAATCAATTTACAAGCTCTCTTCTGGAGTCTTTCAATTTTTAAAATTTTTGTCTTTGGTGCCCCACCCCAGACGATATTTGCATAATCAATATGAGGCTGAATGTAACTCCTATAGAAAATTAATCTGTGTTCAGTAGACAAATAGTTCTTAATTTGGGACAAAAGCCAGATGTTTGTTGACATTTTCTTAGCAACTTTACTGATATGTTCGGTCCATAAAAGATTATTATCTATTTGGACACCCAATACTTTCTCACTGGAGACTGTCATTAGTTGCAAATTATTACATGAGATTTTCAAGTTATCATCTATTCTGCTCCTTTTCTGTCTGGTGGTAACTAACATTGCTTTGGTCTTATCTTGGTTAATGACCATGCCATTTTCAATACACCATTGAGATAAATTGGATATTGCCTTCTGTAATTTTGATTCAATTTCTTCTTTAGACTTGTTTATTTCATAAAGTGTCGTGTCATCTGCATATATTTACATTCTTGGTGTATGTACTGAAAAGCCCTATAGTAAACCAATGGAACGTAATGTAGTTTACATTCCAATAATTACATTGAGACACGCGACGTCAATGACGTAAAAATAAACAATGGTTCTCTACAACCTGATTGGGCGTCAGCAACATCCTGACGTCATGCACGCCGTTCTGCTGTTAGCAGAAAAAACTGCGTGTACATGTTTTACTGCTTCAATTTTAGCGCTTATATGAAATTTTTCATGAAAGATTTGATTGAAACGAATGTAAATATAAGCAATGAACTTAATTTTTCTGAGGTTTATCGAAGTGTAAACTACATTGGGTCACTAGCAAAGTTTACATGAACCCCTTCGGGGTTCATTCACTTTGCACGTGACCCAATGTAGTTTACACTACATAGACAGTCTGTTGTTTAAGATAGGCAGGCTGCATCTTATAGATAGGCAGGCTGCATCATACATAGACAGTCTGTTGTTTAATATAGGCAGGCTGTAGCTTATAAATAGGCAGGCTGCATCAGCCATAGACAGTCTGTTGTTTAAGATATGCAGGCTGCATCTTATAGATAGGTCTTTGGTTGGGGGATTTGCCATCTCCTCTGATGGCTATTTTTTATTTTCAGAGTTACACCCCTTTGTTTTTTAAGGCTTTTCTTGGGCAAACCATTTGGAATATCTTGATGTAACTTTGGGTTGAAACGGTGTGTTGAGTATTGGGTCACTAGCAAAGTTTACATGAACCCCTTCGGGGTTCATTCACTTTGCACGTGACCCAATGTAGTTTACACTTCGATAAACCTCAGAAAAATGAAATTCATTCCTTAAATAGATCAGTGGTGACATCTATGTGGAATGGCAAGTCATTTATAAAAAGGAGAAATAACAGTGGCCCAAGAATAGATCCTTGAGGCACTCCAAATTTAACTTGCTCTTCATCAGATATTATGTTTTTGAAGGAAACTCTTTGTTTCCTGTTAGTTAAGTAAGAACTAAACCATTGTAAGGAGCCCTGTTTGATCTTATATAAGTTCATTTTTTTAAGCAAAATTTCATGATCAACAAGGTCGAAAGCTTTGCGAAAGTCTACAAGGATGACACCAATCAGATCTCCTCTGTCAAGAGCTTTCAGCCATTTGTCAATCATGTGTATTAGGGCCGTTTCACAGGAATGGTCTGGCCTAAAACCTGATTGAGTTTCATACAAAAGATTGTGTTCGTTTAGGAATTTCATTAACGAATCATGGGCATGTTTCTCAAAGAGTTTAAAGTACTGGCAGAATTGATATTGGTCTAAAATTATTTAAGTCATTAAGTGAGCCTCCCTTATGTAAAGGTTTAACTTTTGCTTCTTTCCATTTTTCAGGGAATGTGCTAGTCAAAATGCTTAAGTTACAGATATAAGTTAAACTTTCAGAGATAAAGGGAGCTGCAAGTTTCAAGAGCCTCGGGCCTATTTCATCTGCTCCAGTTGACTTCCTCACGTTTAAGTTTTTCAGGTGCTTGAGTACTTTGTCATTACTTAAAAGGGGCATTTCAAAGAAAACATCCTTTGGTATTTTCTCACTGCAGTAGTTTCTCAGCTTTTCATGGCTTGATGGGGCAATGGGTTCCTTAATATTTTCAGCAATGTTAACAAAAAATTCATTGAAAGCATTAGCAATATCCTCAGGTTTGTCCGCTTCCTGACTGCCAATCTTAACTGAGTGAATATTGCTTGCCTTATCAGACTTTTTCTTTCCAGCACCAAATTCATTAAAAATTTTCCATATTGATGTTGGCTGATTTTTCCCTTCTTCAATTAGATTTTCATAATGTCTCTTTTTAGATTGTTTAATCAAATTCACTACTTTATTTCTCCAAAATTTATACTGGTCAGTATTACCAAGTGCTTTAAATCGGTCCCTAGTTTTAATGCCTTCAATAATGTCTGGGGTGAGCCAAATCGGTTGGTTAATATGCTTGACCCTGTGTTGCTTTAGTGGCACATGCTTGTCAATTATTTCAGAGAAAAGAGAATACCAAGTATCCAAAGCATCATCAACATTGTCAAAAACTTTTATGACATCCCAAGGTATTGAATTCAAATCTTCATTGAATTTTGCTTCATCAAAATGCTTAAAAGATCTATATTTGATGGTGTGATGGGAAGCTTTGGGTATATGCGCACTAACTTTGCGAGCAAGAAACACTGGGTAATGATCGCTTATACCAATCTTAGGAACATCAGTAAAATGAACACTATCTGAAAAATTTGAATAAATGTGATCAATTAGGGTTTTACTTTGTCTAGGTACCACTCGTGTAGCTTCCTTTACATGTTGGACCAGGCCATGAGAATTTGTGTAATCAAGCCACTGTTGTTTGATCTGGGGGTTATGCAAATCTCTGTTAAAATCCCCTAAAATAAGGACCTCTTTGTTTTCATCCAAAACTTTTTCAATCTGGTCATCAAACATTTCATTCCAACTAATGTTTGAAAGGGGGTTTCTATAGAAGTGTCCAACCAAAAATGATCTGCTATTTTTGGGGAAAATCTCAAGCCACATACTTTCAAAATTGTCATCTTCTAAATCCCCTCTGCGATTACCTACAATATCACTGCTGACATATACTAGTATACCACCTGATCCTTGTAATTTATCTTTTCTGTGACATTGAAAATTTTCAATTTGGAAGAAACTATCAGGTATATCACACCCAAGCTTACTTTCACTCAAGCCAAGCATACTTATATCATTCTGACGTGACTGTAACATAATTCTAATTTGATCAAGCTTCTCACCAGATCTAATACCTCTAACATTCAAATGTCCAATATGCATACCCTTACCTCTTAACCCTAGATTTATTAAGCTGTCATGGGCCGACAAGGGAGATAATTCTAAATCATGCACAGAAGAATTACATAAAGTTGAAGCATTGTAAACACTATCAGCCAAGCAAGTGTCATTTTCAGTAAATGTGTCAGCATCATACACTCGTGTATTTAAACTAATGTCATTTAAATTTGTAGAAGAACAGTTACTGGTACTATATTCCACAAGCTTAGAGTCATTCAGTGTTTCATTTACTATGCTTGTCTTTGAACATTTGCAGTTATGCTTATTACACTCAATACACACTGTTTCTAAAACCGAAAATGCATTTGCTGAAAGAAAAAGTGAGGCATCATAGCCATAGTCCTATTTATTGGGACATTTTGCTAGTTTATGTCCAAAGTAGCCACAGGAATGACATTTTATTTGTTGTTTATGCTTACAATCAAATGTTGAATGGTTGTTTTCACCACATTTGACACAGTTTTGGGTTCTGTCACGAGCTGGAGTTACACTGCGTCTGTTTGCCTGCTCACGTCGTCCTGACTGTCCAAATTGTCTTTGATTTTGTTGAGGTCTTACTTGTGTAGTTGTTGGTCTCCCAAAGACACATAGTTGAAAATTATCTACCACAACGAGATCTTCACATCCTTTTTCAATGGCGTCCAAGAACCTACGCACTCCTGATTTAGACAAATGGATTCTGTCCTTGCCATAGTAAGTGTAGGATTTCCATCTGGGCTGCAAAACTGCTTCTCCATATCAACAAGTTGAACATTATGTTCAGTGCTGAGCTGATTAAGAATGTCATTTAATTCTGAAACATTGCAGTCCTGTCGAGGACAAACAGTACACATTACAATCTGACAGTCTGGATTGGCAGCCCTCATGTGGATGAGTAACTGATCATACTTTTCTTCCACATATTCAAGATTTGCACCGTTAGAGATATCATTTCCACCCACTGAGACTATAACTGTGGAAAAATTCTTGAGATCAAATAAATGGATGTGTTCAAGTATTGTCTCCACACAGGCGCCAGATATACCATGACAGTGCACATAGCTTTTCAAGCCTTTTTCATTGATTCCCTTTATGAGTGAGTCTCCAATTATCAGAGTCTTTGAATTTGTAGGGATTACTCTTGACTTTGTTTGGCCTCTTTTTGTTGGGTTATTCTTTGGTTGGGCTTTGTTACTTATCTTGGCCTCATTTGTTTGTGTATTGGACTTAGTTTGGCAGTCATTTTGCTGAATCCTTGTAGGTGTACTTGAAGCCTGAGCACTGGAGGGGGTGCTGTCAATAGAAAAGACCGATGGTGCCCTAAATAGTCCACATCCTACACCAGACTGGATATCTTCTGGGGTGGTCTTCCTTAATGTTTTCAGTTCTTGCAGTTTAACCACTTCACTGGTCAAATTGGTCAGCTGTTCCTGTAGGGTACTAATCATTCTGGCATGATAAGACAGCAGTTCAAATATAGCTGACATCTGTTCCACTACAGGGATCTGCTGTGAACTGGAGTTCTCCCCATGGGGTAATAAAGGTACAGAAGCTTGGCTAGGTCTAGGCACAGCAGGGGTACTGGTCATTTGTGGCTGGACAGAAGTACCACTAATACTTGTCTGCAAGTCAGCACTCAGATTCTGTGTAAACCTAGTGAACAAGGTGTTGGCGATCCTCTTAAAAGCTATATCCTTCCAAATTTTATGACCAGGTCCTGACACTTCAATTGTTTTTTCTGCCTCAAATACCGTTATGATGACCTTCCTGCCTTGAATATGTGATGACACTGCGAATTTATTGTCAACACTCCATGTAGCATTTACAAATTCCTTTTCCAACAACTGAACAAAGTTGTTGAACAGAACTGGAATACAAAACTGAATGTTCACTTTAGATGCCGAAGGAAGAATATTGTACAAAACTCCTTCAAGCCTGTCTGCAACAGTTCTGTCAGATTCCAAGGAGGAGAATCCTGAGAAAGAATCTGTGGAATTGAAATTCATAGTCAAAGTTTGTCCCAAGGAACTAGTGGGAAGAGTAGACTGATTGATGGATAGTAAGTCCATAGTCCTTAGACAATCTGATATTCAGAATTTGAGAAGGTTACTCCAGTAGTAATTACTCAATATTTAGAAAATCCTATGATATAGACATAAAATATAATCACTGACTTATTCCTTGAAAATTGAATTACACATTCATTTAAATATTAACACTGAGTTATTCCTTGAAAAGTGAATCACACATATGTCACAAGTAATTCCATGCTAACACATAAGCATTGTATATGGTAACACTCTGCCTCAGAGCCTCATAAAATAGGTCTTATCACCTCAGCAGCTACTGACAGACTGAAACACACACACACACAGATGATTTTACAACAATCCCTTTGGGGGTGGTGGTAGGGTAATAGTGCTAGTAGGGCTGGAACAGGTAGAGATTTTGTACCAGGGTACCCGAGTCCCTATTACCCGCGGGTACCCGTTACTATAACATTTTAGCATATTCACAGAAGAAAGTATACGTTTAGAGTAAATAATAAGTTAGATATTTGACATTTGCAAACGTGTGCATGGGAAGAGAATGAAAATGTAGAAATGTCTCATATAATGCACCAAAAAAGGTTTGGCATTCATATACATGCAGGCGGTCACACTAAGCCTTGCTCGGTTTGCTTTGAATTTTATTGAATGGAATTTTTATACACTACATAATAATAAGCATTCGGGTAATGGGTAGTAAATTTGTACCCGGGTAATTGCTATACCCGACCCAACCTAGGGTACCCGTGTACTTGTCCCAGCCCTAAGTGCTAGTTATAACTTCTAGTGCCGAGGCATCCTACTTATTTGGATAAAAGTAGGGCAAGGGCCTACTGTGCTTGCAGTAGATGCGGATGGGGGCTGTTTGGATATTTTTCTCTCGTCTATCATTTTTCTTTCTCCTCTCTGGGAGAGAGCCCTATATAGACTGAAATACTGTCTCAAAGGGCCGTTAAACCTGAAACAACCAACCAACAACAATCCCTTTCCACCTAGTTCTGTCTTCAGCTGCCTCAGTTGAGCTAGCAAAGTCCATCCCTCTCCACTCCTTTATATTGTATTCCCACCTCTACTTCTGTCCACCATTTCTTCTTTTTTCCTTTCTCTCTGCCCTGCAGAATTGTCTTTGCTATGCCAGAAAACCTCGAGATGTGGCCAAACCACCTCAGTTTCAGCTTCCTGACCAGGGTCAGGAGTTCCTCATAATATCCATAATATTGGGAACATCCTTAGTAGTGACATGGTCTTGTACGAGATGGTCACTAACCTTCGGTAGCATCTCTTCTCAAGGGCTTGCATTCTTTTCTTTAATTCTTCTGTCGCTGTCCATGACTCACATACAAACAGAAATACAGATATGACCAGGGAGCGCATCGGTTTCACCTTTGTTCCAAGAAATATTTTCTTATCCATATTGGCTTTGGCTTTGTCAGAGCTGCAGTGGCTTGTGCAATCCTTGAGAGAACCCTTTGATTTTGAAATATTTGAAATTTGTAACTGTTCAAAGCTTCTTTCCTTTAACCTTTATCTCCCTTTGGATGCCAGTGATGCTGTTTGTCACTCTTTTGGTCTTGTCAGCACATAAGCGCCACTTTATACTTGTGCAGGCTTTGTCTCGACTTTAGGCAAGGGCTTCTTGGTCATGCTCTTCCTTATCAAGAGCATCAGTGTCATTGGCAAACCACAGATTGGTAATAGTTCAGCCACCTATGCTAACCTTTTCATGGTGTTCTTCCAGACCATCAGACATAATCTTTTGAAGAGGATGGGTGAGAGAATGCATCCTTGCCTAACCCCAACAGTTTTTATACGCCCGTTTGAAAAAACGGATGTATTATGGCATGGAGCTGTCCATCTTTCTGTCCGTAAACATTCTTGTGTGAGCCATAACTCAGTAGCCTTCTGGGATATCTTCATGAAATTTTGTAGGAATATATATTAAGTTGGGGCGACATGTCGCATACAAGAATGGTTGCTCCCCCTTTCTTAGTTTCCAAGTTATGCCCCTTTGATTATTTTTTCCTGACTAGTCTTGTGTGTGCCATATACTTGTATACTGGGGCTATATACTTTTATAAAAAAAAAATTGAAAAAATCTGTATTCAGAGCAGTTCTTCTGAAACTTAGCTAATTATCAGCATAAAAGTCTCCCATGATGCTCAAAATTTACTCCTTTAGGAGTTATCTGCCCCTGTCCCCACATATATAAAATTGTGAAAAAAATTATATAAAATAATTGTTTGAAGCAGCATGTCTGAAACTTACAGCAGATGATCAGAATAGTAGAAGTCCTGTGTTGCTTGAAATTGACCCCATGAGCATTATCTGCTCCTGTCCTTGGGCTGTATATACTGAGAGAAATAAATTTAGCAATTTTTCCAAATGGTTGTGAAATGTTTTTTAGGAATAGTATTCCCAGATTATTGATCGCATATAGTAAGTTTAAGTTAGGAGACTGCGATTACATCAAACTTGGACGAAAAAGGTGATTTAACGCACGTTCGACGTCACTTTGAATGAATTCTCGCTTTGCGCGGGCTGACAAACTATTAAACAAAGAAAATTGTCAAAATGCTTTTGAAAGGTTTTGACTGGGTCCTTAAACAAGAAAGCCATAAATGGGTTTGCATATAAGCGCAAAAGAAGCAGGCAATGGGGCACGTTAGTTCCGCCTCGAATCTTTTTGCGCTTTATTACTGTCAACTTGGGGAACACTATCATGTTAAAAGATTACCACCGATAATCCATTTATCCATTTGTTTTAATGCAACAATCAGAACCTTCCAAGATTTGAAGGGAGGCGTCTAGTTTATGTTATGACAGAAATTGTCAAAATCTGTAGATATGCAATGACCTTTATGCGCACTTAGAGAAGAGAACCTTTAAGTTCAATATTGCTGATGTCAAGAGGACCTTTGATGGTTTTAAAAACTGACGTCAGAATGACGTAACTGTCGAACCTGATGTGGGTAAATTGGCGGGAATAGCGCCAATTGACAGCAACAATGAAGACAGCAACTTCATTGCTTGAAAGTGTTCTGGTCATTTAGAGACCACGCCATTGCAGTTTAGTTCAAGATTTGAGAACAATTTGTTAATGGTTACTTTTGCTCAGTCTCAATTGCTTTGTGAATGCCAATTTTGACGGCGTAATAAGCTCATTTACGTGTATCGTGGCAACAATCTTTTAGCACACAACACTTTGCCCTTGTTCACATTTGTCTACACCACCGCAAAATTGGCGCTGGTGTAAGATTTGAAGATGAAACAGCGTCTGAAAAAGTTGAGTTGCATAAAAGATTTATGGCATTTTTTTGGTCAAACGCTTGAGTACAAAAGCTATGGGATTCTGCTCTATAAATAACTTTCGACCTTAATTGTTAGCTCACCTGAGCCGAAGGCTCACAGGTGAGCTTATAGTATAGGCAGTCGTCCGTCGTACGTCGTCCGTCCGTCCGTCAACATTTTCAAACGACATCTCCTCTGAAACTACAAAACCAATTGTAACCAAATTTCATATATAGCATCTATAGGCAGGGGGAATCAATAATACTGTTTTTTTATCCAAATCGCTTCAAAACTTTGGTTGCTATGGCAACTTAAAGTTTCCATTGACTTGTATGGGAAAAATTGAAAATTTGCATTTATTGCTATGTCGCTGCAGATATTTTGACAAATCTTTTACAGAAATGTTCCTTGAGTAGTCCTCTATCAACCACATGAAATTTATGTCAATTGCACAATTTGGCTGGTTGCCATGGCAACCGAATGATTAAAAATAGAAAAAATATTCAAAAATTCATCCTCAGAAACTATGCAACCAATAAAGCCCAAACTTCACAGAAAGGATCTTAGTACTGGCTTCTATAAAAGTACTGTTTTTCTTGGCAATTGCTCTAGCAGTTTGGTTGCTATGGGAACTTAAAGTTGCCATTGACTTATAATGGCAAAATAGAAAAGTTGCATTTATTGCTATGTCGATGCAGATATTTTGACAAAACTTTAGAAATGTTCCTTGAGTAGTCCTCAAGCAGCCTTATTAAATTTATGCAAATTGCAGAATTTGGCTGGTTGCCATGGCAACAGAAAAATTGAAAAACTATAAAAAAATCATCTCAAAAACTATGCGACCGATATAGCTCAAAGTTTACAGAAGGGATCTTAATACTAGCCTCTATAAAAATACTGTTGCTTGTGGCAGTTGCTCCAGTAGTTTTGTTTCTGTTGGAACATTAAGTTGCCATTGACTTACAATAGGAAAGTTGAAAATTTTCATTCATAGCTATATTGCTGTAGATATTTGGACAAAACTTTTACAGAATTGTTCCTGGAGTAGTCCTCTAGCAACCACATGAAATTTATGCAAATGGCACAATTTGGCTGGTTGCCATGGTAACCAAATGTTTAAAAAACAGAAATACTCAAAAATCATCTACTCAGAAACTAATTGGACGATAACTCTACTGAAAGGATCTTAGTTATAGCCTCTATTGAATTACTATTATTTATTATCATTGCCCATGTGGTTTGTTGCGATGGCAACTTAAATTTTCCATTGACTTATAATGGGAAAAATGTAAATTAGCATTTATTTCTGTGTTACAGTAGATATTTTGACAAAAGTTTTACAGAAATGTTCTCAAGAAGCAGACTTCAAAATTCTGTCATATTGTACAATTTGCCTTAGAGTTACTTACCCCTGAGTGCTGAGGATGAATGGACTCAGGTGAGCTGCAGAACCAATCGTCCTCTGGTTTGGTTTCTGCTACCCAAAATGATACCTTACACTGCGGAAACAATACCATTTCCCCTCTTTTAAATAAGTGTGAATTATACGCTGATTTGTAAAAACTTGCTAAATCTATTTCCCTCAGTATACATACATAAAATGTAGATAAATCATAAGTTAAACAGATTTTTCTGAAATCTACAACTGCCCTGCTCTCAGGTAATAGTGAAAAACAACTAGACCAAGAAAAAAATGCTGAGTGGAAGAGGTATGCAGTGGTGGGGTATCACCCAGTCGTTTGCAATGCTTTTTATGCTCCCCAAAGGGTGAGCATATAGTTGCTGCTTTGTCCATTCGTCTGTCTGACCGTCATTCCGTCCGTCCATCACACTTTTGTCTGGAGCGTATCTCTGAAAGTATAAGGGGGAACTAAATGAAACTTCACACATTGATAGAGGACAATGAGAGGAAGTGCAGTGCACAAGAACCATAACCCTGTCAAAAGTATATATGAAGTTAGCTCCTTTTCCAGTTTTTTTTCAATATTTTTCTTGTCCCGAGCATACCTCTGAAACTATTAGGGGAAACTAAATGAAACTTCATACATTGATAGAGGACAATTAGAGGAAGTGCAATGCACAAAAACCGTAACTCTATCACAAGTATTTAGGAAGTTGGCTCCCTTTCTAGTTTTTTCAACATTTTGCTTGTCCGGAGCATATCTCTGACAAAGTATAAGGAGGAACTAGATGAAACTTCAGACACTGATAGAGGAAAATGAGAGGAAGTGCAGTGCACAAGAACCGTAACCCTGTCACAAGTAGTTAAGAAGTTAGCTCCCTTTCCAGTTTTTTCAATATTTTGCATGTCCGGAGCATCTCTGAAAGTATAAGTAGGAACTAAATGAAACTTCACACATTGATAGAGGACAATGAGAGGAAGTGCAGTGCACAAGAACCATAACCCTGTCAAAAGGATATATGAAGTTAGCTCCTTTTTCAGTTTTTTTTTTTCAATATTTTGCTTGTCCGGAGCATATCTCTGAAACTATTATGGGGAACTAAATGAAACTTCACACATTGGACAATTAGAGGAAGTGCAGTGCACAAGAACCGTAACTCTATCACAAGTATTTACGAAGTTAGCTCCCTTTCAGTTTTTTTTTTTCAACATTAAGCTTGTCCGGTGCATATCTCCAAAAGTATTAAAGTGAACTTAAGGAAACTTCAAACATTGAAAGAGGGCAATAAGAGAAAGTGCAGAGCCATGACCCTGTCGTAAGTATTTACAAAGCTAGCTCCCTTCCTATTTTTTCAGCATTTTGCATGTCCAGAGCATGCAATAAAGTATGAAAGGGAACTTAATGAAACTTCACGCACTAATAAAGGGCAATGAATGAAAGTGCAGAAGACAAGAACCATAACCCTGTCATAAGTAATTACAGAGTTAGCTCCCATCTCAATTTTTGCTTGTATGGAGCATATCTTAGGAAGTATTGAAGGAAACTAAATGAAATATCACACATTGATAGAGGGTAATGAAAGGAAGTGCAGAGCTTAAGAACTATAACACTACCTTAAATAATTACGGAGTTAGCATCCTTCCTAATTTTTTCAGTTATTTAGCTTGGTCCGGAGTATATCTATGTACATATTTAAGAGAACATGAATGAAACTTCACATAATGATAATAGAGGGCAATGACAAGAAGTGCAGAGCAGAAGAACCATAACTATCCCAAGTTATTTTGGAGTTACTTCCCTTCTTATTTTATCTCAGTTGTATGCCTGTCCAGAGCATTGCTCAAAAATTATTGAAGCGATTTTTTTTTCAGTTTAAATTGCATTTAATTTACACAGAAAATCACTCCTTCACCAGGATACCCATTTTCCTTTTCCAAGCCTTCGGGGAGCATCCATCGGTTCCACCGATTTTCTTGTATTTGCTTTCTGTGCAAGATGAGGATTGTCAGACTGAGGAACATAGAGTGTTATGGCTCCACATGTCTTACACCGATGACATTGATGCTCTTGCTAGGAATAGCAGGAACTAGGCCCTAATCCAAAGTCCTGTCAAAACCTGCGCAAGGTATAAAAGGGAAATAAGGGCTGAGAAGACCAAAATAATGACAAATAGCGCCAATGGCATCCAGAGGGAATTCAAGGCACCCCCACTCTCCCTCGCTACTTTGCCAAAAATGGCCAACTCTCCTTATTTTAAGGGCATCTCCTTTTTGTATGAAATTTCTAATACCCCCCCCCCCTCCACCCCAATACAAATTGCCATGACGTGGACGCCCGCAGATTTGCATACAAGTCGCTTCAAAATGGTCGTCTCAGGCTTTCTCCCCCATGAGATTTTCAAAAAGTTGACAGATATGAGGTAGACAGAAGAAGAGGTAGGAAAACATTATTAATTCAACAGGAATGGACTTTGCTAACACTACTGCCTGTAGCTAGCTCAACTAGGGCAACTAAAACAAGACTAGGTGGAAAGGGATCGTTATAAAGTCTTGTTTAATATGTTTTGTTTAGTGACCTAGCGCGGAACTCCTCGGTGGACTGCCGCCAAGGCTAAGGGCTCCACCTACCCTCTCTCGTTGATGGATAACCTTCGCAAGCTGAGGAGTCCCATCTACCCACATGCAACAGGTAGTACTAGACTTCATGGTAGCAGTAGCAGGTTTTGCCTGACCTGACGAGCTATATGCAACAGGTGAACCTTGTGATTACGCACAAAACACTTAAACACGCATGCAAATACATACGAAGGGTATTGTACAAGCATTCCTTTGCTTCCACAAAGGTGCGCTAAAATGGGTCAAGGTCACAAAATCCAAAAATCCCACTCTTGTCAGGAAACATCCATGCAATTTTAGTGGAAATCCATCAAATGGTTCATGAGACAATGCTTAACAGATGCCGACCCCGACAACAACAGGATTTGCACCACCCGTCCTCGCCTAATTTGAGGGTAGACATAATTGCTCCTCATCTTGGACAAAAGGATAGTATGATTATTATTATAGTTCTCTGATATTTTTTTTTTATTTCTTGATAAAGGATGTTTTAATGAGGGTTACAACTAATATTCTTAAATAGAAACAAGATTTGTCACAAGAAAATACCCCTTTCCAGACCTCTTTGGAGCTATGTGTTCAAACAGTGGCGACATATTTAGGAGGAATCTAAAATAGATATGCTGCTGTCAAGAAATTTTTTCTTTAAGTTTTCAGTTTTGAAATTTAAACAAATCCTTTTCTTTCTTTTTTTTTCTTTTTTTTTTCACCCAGAATTTTTGACCAACATAGTAGGGCCTTAGAAACCGCTACCGCTGCTTCACGGTAATGTAGCGAAGCGGAACGCAACGTCAGGAGTCTCATAGCTACCAAAATCTAACAAAATTGATTCTTGCTTATAATAGTGATTTGTTGTCCAATATCACGGTGCATAACCATATCGGATGCTATCTGTGAAAACTGGACTCTATCTGTGTATTTCGGAGTCTATTTGCGTTAGTTTAGGATTCTATCCGTCCCAAAATGGAAAACGAGGTAAGGGTGGGTGTTAATAAAATCTAATGTAATTGTAAACAACACATTTTCTTATGGGGCATAAGGTGCACGGAACCTCAGGCATCCGTGTCTTCCAGTATCTATAGCTGTTATGCCTAACTCGTATTTACTTTCGAGTCTACAAGCTGGAATGAAGGTCAAGATTTGACAATTTTGAAGAGCGTGTCCACTTTGAACGCCGATCAGTTGCGAACGCAATGGAAAGAAAACAGATCGGTTGGATAAGTTTGACCCTAATGAATGAATTTGAAATTTTGTAAGGCTCTGAGTTGAAAGAATACCTCCTTTTTGAAGAAAATCGGATTTTTTTTTACCTTTTACAATGGCACCGGATGCTATATGCGCCTGGCACAAGACTCTATCAGCGGCTAATTGTGCTTCACACAGGACTCTATCTGCCAATATCATCGGAAACTATCTGTGCTTCAGAAGCATGGGCCTACATTTGTATAGTGATCCGAAAATGGTATCAACACGAGGCAGATTTGTATTTAGATATCGTTCATGATTGATTGATTCTTCTTCTTGCACACATTTTAAAACTTTTCAGAGGGTTTTGGTCACCTTAAAGCCAAAGAAATGAATCAACGTTTCAATACGCGCATATACATATTTTTGCAGTTGCAGTTATAAGTCATGCTGAAAGTCATCTTGAACAGGCTGAAACCACAAGCCGAAGAGATAATCGCTGAGGAACAGACTGGGTTCCGAGCGGGAAGGAGCACCACAGAAGATCTTCAGCCTTAGAGTCCGGTGTGAAAAGTATCTCCAACATCAGCAGAATCTGTGCCGTGTCTTCACTGATTTCAAAAAAGCCTTTCACAGGGTATGGCATGCAGCCTTATGGGCCACCATGCGGAGGTGCAATGTCGGTGCAGGTCTACTTCGCACCATTGAGCAGCTGTACGACAAAGCTACAAGTGCAGTCCTGATAAATGACAGCACAGGAGAATGGTTCAGAACAACAGTTGGAGTAAGACCAGGATGGCTTCTGTCACCCACCCTCTTCAACATTTTTCTCGAACGGATCATGTCTGATACTCTGGAAGAATGTGGCGAGAGGGGGGAGGAGGTTGGCATGGGCGACAGAGACATTGCCAATCTGCGGTTTGCCGATGACATAGACACTCTAGCTGAGGAAGAGCAGGAACTAGAGGCTCTAGTTGAAAGTCTCGACCAAACCTGCACAAGGTGTATGATGGAGATCAGTGCTGAGAAGACCAAACTGATGACGAACAGCGCAGATGGCATCCAGAGGGAGATCAAGGTAAAAGGGCAGAAGCTGGGTACTGTAAGCAGCTTGAAATGCCTTGGGTCAGTTGTCTCAGATGATGGCTCAAAACAGGAGGTTCTCTCAAGGATTGCACAAGCCACTTCAGCTCTTACCAAGCTGAAACCAATTTGGAGATAGCGGCATGTCTGTTGGATCAAGTGTGAGACTAATGCGCTCCCTTGCCATTTCCATATTTCTGTATGCCTGTGAATCGTGGGCCTTGACAGCAGAGTGAGAGAAAAGAACGCAGGCCTTTGAAATGAGATGCTACCCAAGGTTACTGAACATTTCGTGCAAGGACCATATAACCAATGAGGAGGTTCGCAGGAAGATTCAAGCAGCCATTGGAGAATATGATGGGCTCCTGACGCTGGTAGGGAGGCGGGGGCTGGGGTGGTTTGGCCACGTCTCGAGGTCTTCTGGTTTAGCAAAGATAATTCTTCAGGGCACAATGAAAGGGGAGTGGGGAGGGGATGGACGAAGGAGGAGGTGGGAAGACAATATCAAGGAGTGGACGGGAATGGATTTTGCCAGATCAGCTAGGGCAGCTGAAGACGGGACAAGGTGGAAAGGGATTGTTTCGAAGTCATCTGTGGTGCACAAACGACCTAGTAAGGTTATGGGATAGAATAGAATGAATAGAATAGTTATAAGTACAAACGGTGGTGGACACCTAGAGTTGCGGTTTATTATGAACAACATCTATAGGTTGGTGTAACTATATGCATGATATTAGGTCAAAGAAACCCATAAATGGAGGGAGCTCTGTCAACTTCCTTTACATCTTTTGAGTGAGCCGTTGTGGGTGACATGGTCTCATTTTGGCAATCTACTGTGAACACGAATTGAGCATGCGCCGCAGGACTTTTTTCGAAAATTCGGGACTTAGCCTTCGCCGTTTTGGCTGATGCAACCACAAGTTTGATCTTTTACGACGTTTTTGGCTGAAAAAAAAAAAGAAAGAAAACAAACAGCACAAGTAAGGTCCGCTGCTCACAAGTATAGTCCGTTGCCTTGAGGACAACATCTGTCCGTTGGCATAAAATTACATTATTTCGGAGACGCAAATAGAATCCGGAACATTGAAAATAATGGGTGGTGTCCTATAAACATTGATATTAACTTAAAGATTTTATCTATGCACCTAACGACATGTGCAAATTATCAAGAACATAATTATCTTCGTAAATTAAGGACAAAATTCATTACCTACAAATAAAAACACAGAGTTTTTCCTTGTTTTCAGGTGCCATGTACGCTCCTGCACTTTCACGCTGCATTTGATTTCACTGATGACAAGCACTGAACATCGCTAGCTGAATAATATCGACGGAAATATTAGGAAAAATAAGGTATGTGTTCCGTGGAAACCATGAAACCCAGTAATTACACGTTTTGTCCCTTTTTCCTCGACTGAATCGCCGAAGCGTCAATGGAAAGTAACAAATAGAGTCCGTAGCACTCACAGATAGAGTCAAGTAACGCAGATTTTCACAGATAGCGTCCGATATGGTTATGCACCGTAAATATATCGCTGGTTGGAGATCAGTCGCGAAGTGGATATATCACGAGCACGAAGCAGAGACTGGAGTTTACAGCCCCGGATCCAGGGGGTGAGCTTTGGGACTTAAGCCCCGCCACCTGGAACTCGTGTGTCCAATATAATGCTGGAAAATGTAGGTAATAAGGAGCACCTGATGGTAATTTGAGATGATATTCCACAAGGTGAAATTAAAATTTATGTTGTGACATCTCATAGGAATCGCCTCAGTGAGGCGATTCCAATGAGATGCCACAGCATATATTTAAATATCTTTATTTTTCATCGAATGCTCTATTTATCTGAAATCCTAATTATGGCCTGTTTCTTTCGGCCCTAAACCCCACCATTTGTCGAGAGAGAGCCCCGCCAGCTAGTTGTGGTCTGGGTCCGGTTCTGTGTTTATGTGTATTTCATAAATTTTGATGCGAGAAAACGACGTTTCTCCGTCTATTCTCATTGGAAATAATAATTGACGTTACCAAACGAATCAAAATGGCATACTGTATAATTGGAGATAAATGTTACGCTAGTCCGCTCAGCGATTTGTCACGGAATGTATCACTAGATTTTACCATTGGCTATAGGCGACCACTGTAAGACTTAAAGATAACCTCGGGGCATGTGTTTTGTCAGTTCTGTTAAAGAATATCGGGAAAAGTTTTACTTGCATTTATCTGGTGGAAGCGCTGCCCTGCTGACCTAGGGAAGTAGCGGTCTTGGGTTCGATTCTCGATAGCTGAAATCTCCAACAGAATATTTCGTTCCAATGCACACCCCTTTTATTAATAACCCCCTCTCCAGTCATCCTGGTGTGACTGAAATACTGTTGAAAAGGACATAAAATCGCAAGTCATCCATCTACACTTCTAAAAAAATTTAGGGCAAATCACCTTACAAAGAGTGACCGTATTTCTGTCTTAGCTACAAGGCAAATATCGGTGATATGTTTCAAATATTTTTTATAAACATAGATAATTTCTACTTTTCTGACGAATTTGCATTTTTGGGTAAATATCTATTTTCAGAATTTCCCCTTTCTCCAGGGTCTACATGTTTTATCTTGTTGTTTTGGTAGCTATTTATATTGCTTACATGTTCAGCATATTCACTCGCACATGCAGCAGAGTACCTTTTCTCGTGTCGCGGCTCATGCACCAGTTTGGATAATATCTGGTCCATTGAGATTTCAAAATAACAACACCATCAGCTGACTGAAACATTCAAATCATTTCAAACATGTCAAAAACTGCATTGTTTAAATGTTTGACATTCTAAGAATAGCTGCTGCACTTTTAAATTCTATCTTAAGGTGTATTGAGACACCTCCAAGGGAGGTAATTCTGATCTGGAACTAGTTTACTCTCCTCTTACAGGCAGCTACTCTTAAAGGGAAGAATTTGCTCTCTTCAGAGCAAATTCTTTCCCTTAATAGTAGCCACCATTGCAAACGGATACCCAAATAGTACAATATCATAATTGTCTTTCCTTTTTAATAAGCGGCTTATAAATGCATCTTAAGTTAACGCATGCTTTAAGATAGTGCAGAACGAAAATACTCACACAGGGGGTATAGATAGACGATCAGTATCAGTTTATCGCTTTTAATTATCTAAACATAAGTCATTAAGACGACAAGACTGCAGGTAAGTCCTCCACATTAATCTACTGACCACATTTGACCTGCATTCTTCACCTCATACAGAACAGACATCCGCATTGCTAAAATAACCACGCTATTGTCCACACGTAAGTTAAAGTGGCAAAAACACCCAAATCATAAGTCCGAATTCTAAGTCATATAAACATAGACAACTCCGAGATATTCAGAATTCAGATATCCAGAAATGGGCCCAAAAGAGAGGTGTGAACAGGTGCTCGCAAGTAGTAAACAGCACCTGCCCGGGGACTAGCGGTTTTCCATAACGCACATTTGTGATGGTCAGCCGTACTCCTACAGTTTTCAGTCCAACTCTGTAAAATGGCAATTTAACCCACTGACAGTGTTTAGTATGACTGTCTACACTTAAACAGCCCTGAACTATTCTCAGTATTTATAGACAGTCTGTATTTTGGTTATTTTTTGCAGAATTATGGTAAAATTAGGTAAATATTGGTATGTAATTGGCTTGTTTTATTTCCAAGAAAAACACATGTTTCCTTTCTATTTTTTTCTATTCTGTTACGATCAAAATTGTCTGCAATGCTTGCTTTTTCGCAACAGATGCTAATTGTATGAGTTACTCAATGTTTTGGACCAGGTACTCAATTGACAAGTACTTGAGGGTTTTTGGATTTGTTATGGTCAGCCATAACACCAGAAAAAACCAACGTTATGGCTTTCCATCACGTTTCATCTTTCGGACATGCATTGACATCTTGTGGTAAAATTTCAGTAATTATGTGATAGTAAGCCATCATGTCAGTTCATTTAAAGTGCATGGTTACAATGTAACCATCACAAATTTGAAGTCCCCAGACTGGTAATACACCCGCCATATCTATGTATCTGTGGAATACGTCAGTGAAAATGAAAGTCCGGTATTTAAAAACATTAGTAGGACAAAGTCCATCAAATCGGAATTAGTTTAGAAACGCCGGTCACATTGTAGGGATCAACGAGGTCATATTTTCTTCCGTAAACCTTTTTAACTATTGACAAGCTTCGCTCTGCTATAACCCTTTGACAACAACTTACTAGTATAAGCAGCGTCCATCAACGAAGTCTCACACGGAAACTGATGACGCAAAGCTATTTCATTAGTGCGCAACGACGGTTATGGAAATATGCAAATGACATCTAACTACCCATGCATCAAAGTCCGCAATATACCGGAGCAGTTGCAAAGCGTTCTCTGGTTCTTATAAAGAATATCTATCTATCTATCTATCTGTTACCGGTTAATTTAGACGGCATTTTCAGGTCTAACTTTGTAACAGAAACATACGAGAATACATATACTGATCGCAAGCTCCATAGTGTCCAATACACTGCTGGACACAATCTTGAGAATAATCACATTGTGCAAAAAAAAAAACACTTCATTTGACAAAGGGTGGGATATCTTGCAGGGAATATTCAAATATTTTTAAAACAACTAAAATACTATTTATTATTTATCTTTAAGCGTATATTTTACCCTAATAGGACAGTATTCCGACTTTTTCTTCGCTTTATGTAAGATGGTTTAAAGACCAATATGCAGGGCGGGACTACCGCTTAGTTTGGCTTACCCTTACTCACACTCCACGTCATACAACAATGTAGGTTATGCAGAGCACAACTAGACGCCGGCTTTACCAGCAGGCAAACAAGTCAGTTCTTAGGGTAAATTTGACTTCGGTTTTGACTCCAGTAGTGGAGACAACAGATTACCTTCGTTTCTTTGCATGACTATGAGTTCTGTAATCAGCAACATGACAATTGACTGTGCTAGTATTGAAACAATGAACTTTTGACTCTTTGATACAAATCATGAGAGAGGACAGCAAATTTCATTAATATTTCTCAATTGAATGTATGATATATGAATACATTCAGGTAAACAAAATGTGATAGAGTTTATTTGTGATATGTGCCCGATACTGTTATGCGGTTATCTATGAGTGTCTACCTCCTGCATCAAATGATAAACCCTCCTGTCAAAACTAAATAAGTTACTAGTTATCCATTCTTTCATCTGTTTAGGAATGACAAAGGTCTCTGGCATGGCATGTTGACAAACAATATCTGGTGTACATATAACCTCTATATGTACTTTACAGGCTTCAAGGAAAACTCATATTTTATGTAGAACTCAGCCCAATTATTCAAACCGACATGTTTTCAAAATATTTTGAAAGCTCCGCAGTGGGTTAAATCCCGGCCTTATACGCTTGCGACCTTAGGATTACCGTGGCACAAATGTTTTCTTTTTTCGATCATTCTAACATTTTATTGCAGTCACCATTTGCCTCGGACCAGAGGTCTCAGAGCATGGCAGCCACAACAACCTATATATAGGAGCAGTTTTTTTGTTTCTTTCCTCAATCAAGAAGGGAGACTGAAATGAAAATCCCTGCAAGCTTATGTACAAATGTATTTGATTTAAGAGAGTTTTGAAGCAATCTGCAAATTATCTTCTGTAGGGTAGAGTCGGGTAACTTCGGACATGGGGGCAAATTCGGACATACCATTGCAAACAGTGAAACTCCAGATGAGACGGTCTGATCAGGATTTTCACTGTTTGGCCAGTTAGTTTTTTGTTTTAGTTCCAAACAACTGACATAAAGGAGACAATGTCAGTGTTCGAATTTACCCGTTGTCCGAAGTTATCTGACTCTCCCCTAAATATGAGCACTGGGTTTAGGACTTGTCATCTTTGACAGTATTACAAAATGTTCCAGGCAATTGTGCTTAACCGAAGATAAAGTCCGATACTATTACTAGAAAGTTGTTTTTCTTTTAAAAAATCTAAAAAATGACCATTGTTATTGAAAATGTATACAGGTCTGAAGATACTTTAATGCATGACGAAACAATGAAACTTCGTCAGTACGATAAGCTAGCTCGTAATGAAAAATGAACCAGCTAGTTATACGACAAAATCGAGGGTAGTAAATCAAGTAAAATGTTTACTCACGACACCAGAAAATACTATCATACTATTCCGTTGTGGGTTGAGGAGGGGCTAGCAGGGACGGAAAACTATAATTATAGTCAAGGTCCGTTGCATTCTGTTATTCTGTTTTGATTAGGTCTAAAGTTGAAGATTCAATGTGCTTTTCGGAAGGCAACCTAACTTAAAAGCAGCGGCTCCTTTGCATACAGTGGGTGGGGTGGAGCTATATCTATTGATAAATTTATTATGTACATTAATCATGTAAACTAAATACTAGTGCATGTAGGTTATACTGTAGATTTTTTTTATCATAATAAATCGTCTTCATGTACTTTCAAACTTCTCAGCCATATCAGGAGAAAAACTGTATTAAGTCATGCGAGCAACGCATGCCCTGAATGATCTATTTTGGCTGAGTCGGCGCTAATTTGGCAGACTCGGCCGAGGCTATAATGCAATGCCTGTTATGGAAGACACCATCGGAGCTATAATGCGATGCCTATTTTGGCAGACTCCGTCAGAGCTATAATGCGATGCTTACTTTGGCAGACTCAGTCGGAGATGTCGGAGCTATAATGCAATGCCTTTTTGGCAGACTCAGTCGGAGCTATAATGCGACGCCTACTTTGGCAGAATCAGACGGAGCTTTAGTTCAATGCCTATTTTGGCAGACTCTGTCGGAGCAATAATGTGATGCGTACTTTAGCAAATTCAGTCGGAGCTAAAATACGACGCCTGTTACGGCAGATTCCGTCAGACCTATATGCGATGCATATTTTGGCAGACTCGGAGCTATAATGCGATGGCTGTTGTGGCAGACCCAGTCAGACCTATAATGCGATGCATATTTTAGCAGACTCAGTCGGAGCTATAATGCTATGGCTATATTGGCAGACTCAGTCGGACCTATAATGCGATGGCTCTTTTGGCAAATTCATTCGGAGCTATAATGCGATGGCTATTTTGACAGACTCAGTCGGAGTTTTAATGCGATGGCTATTTTGACAGACTCAGTCGGAGCTTTAATGCGATGCCTAATTTGGCAGGCTCAGTCGGAGCTATAATGCGATGGCTACTTTGGCAGACTCTGTCGGAGCTATAATGCGATGCCTAATTTGGCAGACTCAGTTGGCGCTTTAATGAGATATTATTGCAAGCCATATGCACAATAAGTCGTGAAACAGAGATTTGTAACGATTAAATACCTTTGTTTGAAAATCTAACCTGTGTTTGAAAATCACTCTCATAGGTTTATGGTTTTCTAACCTTTTCTTTAAGAACTCCATCATAAGTTTCATAATTTGACATTTAAAAACCTGCGATTTTACTCCAAACCTAAGTTAGGACAAAATTATGAATGCAATGTGCACAATAAATCTACAAACATAAAATCTAATTTTGGGTTTCTTCGAGTTCAAACCTAGGTTTTAAATTTACAATCACGTTTTTTTTTTCGTTTTTTTTTTCTCATTTGGCTGATATGGGTGTGGTATGGTAATATGGCAGAACGCATCGATTGTTGACAGCAACTTTAATTATGAAACTCTCACCTTAGCACCAACCTTAGACTTTATTAAATATAAGCAAACATAAAATGGTTACATAAATAGCAATACGTAAACAGATTACTTTTCTTGATTATTGTTTCCGTACATCCTTGTTGACACTTTTAAGTCTGTGTTAGACAAATGTTAAACATCTTAATTCTCTCAACATACACAGACAACAATGACGTCTATCACCGGCCTTAAAAGGCGAGAGGTGGACTCTAAAATTTAACCGTTCGGTTGAAAAACAAAACAAAAAAACTCATTTTGTATGTACGACTAGCAGAATATACTGCGCATGCTCGCAGTTTGATGAGAGACTTTTCTGTTGGTAATGTCACCCCTGGCTAACTATGTATATACAAGGGCCGTCGCGAACCGAAAAAGAGCTGAACATTACGAAACGAAAAAGAGTCATAGTTACCAAACGACTTGGTCGGCTGTTACGAAACAAAAAAGAGCTGTTACGAAACGGAAAAGAGTCATAGTTACCAAACGACCTGATCGTTGGTAACCATGGCTCTTTTTCGTTTCGTAACAGCTCTTTTTGTTTCGTAGCATCCTTGAATGAGAAATATACCGTAAAATCTAAGTATAGGGACATATAGGAGCAGTCTGGTAAAGGTCTACACTGTTTCCCATTCCGTCAGCATCTTTTGGATGTATTACTGCAGTTTCATACTAAACATTTGTTTGGTTGGTTGCTTGGTTGGTTGTTTTGGGTTTAACGGCCCTTTGAAACAGTAGTTCAGTCTACACCCAGCCGACTACCAGAGAGAGCGGGAAGAAAGAAAAGATAAGATCGGAGAGAAAAATGTCCAAACAACCCTCACCAGCACCTACTGCAAGCACAGTCGTCAGCCCTTGCACTACTTTAATCCAAATTAGTAGGACGCCCCGGCCTTGTTACCCAACACCATCGCCCGACCACGACCAACCCGCAGTATATTTTTGGACAGTTCAGGTGTTCCAATTTTTATTATTTTCACCTTATACAGTGAACTCTGTAATCACATTCCGCTAAATATAACAAGCTGAAAGGTGGCCTTTTTGCCTTAACGCCATTGGCAGTTATTGTGCCTTTTCCTGAAAAGGCATTGGTCGCAATTCTCAAATTTTCTTTCACACAAACACATGCAATGGCACGTGTACGTGGAACGTGACAATAAAGTTATATTTATTAGGGATAAATGATATTCTATCTCCATTATCGAAAATTTTCTCTCAAAAAAAAAGAAAGAAAAAAAAACAATAAAAAAAGAAAGAAAGAAAGAATGAGAAGCTGCACCGTATCGGCAGATGCGTTATGTTAACAGCCAGGCAGACTACCTTAAGCTTGCGTGTCTGCGCAAATCGTAACTGAGCCGCGGTATGACAAAACCAACAAAGTGGCATTTGCGCCTAGCGAATACAGAGACAACAGAGTCGTTGCTGTGCGCCTTATGTGTAGCTAAGGGTCTAAGCCAAGCTACCTCCATACGGACAGCGAAGACTCTGATCAGACTGGGCGGATGCCCAGGCTGATATGGGTCTTCGCTGGGTACACATGCCTCTTTGTTGGTTTTGTCGTGTCGCGGCTCATTTTATCTTCACTGCAGCTGGTCTTGTTCCGCGTGGTGGCCGTATACATCATCATGATGCAGATTATATTCTCTGGTCCTTTTGCTATCATTGGATTTATTCTGAGCCAGTTTGAGAAACAGAGTTCCACTGAAGCCGATCCAGTGTTGCTATGATACGCGCATGAACAGACTCAATTAAACTTAGTCTGCTATTTTCAATTCTTTGGTGTAAACCTTGCTTCCAAAGAATCTTCCTTTATACTTAATATCAACTCTTAACAAAAGAATTTACTCCTCTGGGAGCACGTTCTTTGCCTTAAAAGTAGACCAAGAGTAAGAAGAAACATGACGATTGCAGAGTTGCAACCCCCGCAATCGGAGAACCGCTCGACCAATTCCGTGGATTCACGGAATTGGCCGAGCGGTGTTCCGATTGCTCCCCCCCGAATTAGTATCCATTCACTCTATTACGTTTTCTTGAGACGCGGTTCATCGTGGGTCCCAAGAATATGGAACACTGAAATAAGTATATATGATATGATGGCAGTTATAAATATGGGTTGACTAATTGCAAAACTGATAAAATGAGCTTTTAAAATATCTTGGAAACCAGGATGTATACATTAAGATGAGAGTCTGTTAGTCAGTTCAGGGCTATGGCACTAGCATTGTTATCAATGCCAAGTGCGTGTGTTAAAATTCCACCTCACCTTGTATATGATTATTATTTTGATTCTATTATTATCGTTATATTTTACTTTTATCAGATAACTATGGAAGCCCTGGAGGGACTTCTGACTTCATCACTTCACATTTCAGACTTCATCACTTCAGAGTTCATACTTCATCACTTCATACTTCAGAGTTCAGACTTCAGAGTTCAGACTTCAAACTTCAGAATTCAGAGTTCAGACTTCATACTTCAGAGTTCAGACTTCAGAGTTCACACTTCAGAGTTCAGACTTCAAACTTCAGAGTTCAGACTTCAGAGTTCACACTTCAGAGTTCACACTTCAGAGTTCAGACTTCAAACTTCAGAGTTCAGACTTCAGACTTCAGAGTTCACACTTCAGAATTCAGGCTTCAAACTTCAGAGTTCAGACTTCAGAGTTCAGACTTCAGAGTTCACACTTCAGAGTTCAGACTTCAAACTTCAGACTTCAGACTTCAGAGTTCATACTTCAGAGTTCATACTTCAGACTTCGGACTTCACACTTCGCACTTATTCTTTTAGGATGTTCGAATAGTGCGGGACTCTCCATTTTGGCGACAGTATGCTTTTACGTTTTTTTGTCAGAAGTCTGAAGTGTGAAGTCTGAAGTATGAACTCTGAAGTACGAGGGACGATAAAAAAATATGTGGACTTTTGCTCTAATTTTTTTTATCAGTAATAGTAAACCCATTAAATTTGCAGTAAATACAAATCGCCTTTCATCTATCCAGTGATGTATATATTTTACCGGTCAATATTCGGAAAATAGTCTTTATTGGTAGTCATAGTAACCTTACGACGTTACTGCGGAGCACGGTAAAACTTTGCCTTATTATTTCAAATTGTTTGGACATATCTAATATTTGGAGAAGAGTAAACTGCTTGATATTTTGTATGTTATTTGTTTATGGTTTCCGCCTTTCACTGTCAAGGAATTATTGCCGTCAAAAGGTGGTATGCTTTCATAAGCAGCCTAAAACATGCTATGTGGGCCATACATGAGTGACGAAATGACGCCAAACATTATACCGCGTATTTATGCAAATCCAATTTTTGTATATAATTGTAAAAAAATGGGGAAAATTGAAGAATTGAAGAACATTCAGTTCAAATTTAATGTTATTTGATCTTTTTATGCTAGTTATATCTGATGTTGGCACTGATTAAAGGGTTGAAGACCAGCATTTAGACATACACCGCAAATATAGTGTACGTTGACACGATATTGAAAGCAAAAGTTTGGCTTGGATTTATGAATGTCTCAAGGTCTTCTGGTTTAGCAAAGACCACTCTACAGGGCACAGTGAAGGGAAAAAGAAGAAGAGGTAGACAGAAAAGGAGGTGGGAAGACAATATTAAAGAGTGGACAGGGATGGATTTGCCAGCTCAGCTTGGGCAGCTGAAAACAGGACAAGGTGGAAAGGGATTGGTTCGAAGTCATCTATGGCGGCCGAACGACCTTGTAAGGTTATGGGATAGAATAGAATAGAATAGAATAGAAAAACCTGTAAAAATATTCTAAATCTGAAAAGGTCGAAGTAATCTGTGGTGCCCCAACGACCTAGTAAGGTTATGGGATATAATAGAATAGAATAGAAATATGAGGAGAGTACGATATGAAATTCTTCAAAACAATGGTATTGCATGCTGCTGTGTCTAGAATTGGTCATAATTATGAAAAAATCTGCAAAGAGGCTACAGAGAAACAAAAGAACCACTGAAATGTTTAAAAAAGACAAAACGTCAACGGCATTAATGTGGTGCTCCGCTGTACTGTAGCAGTACCTACCTTATATAAAATAAAAGAAAATACTTACTGTTCACTGAAATTTCATCAAAATTTCACATAACGCAGATAAAAAAAATGAAATTTTCGCGATATAAGAAAAATACTATAACTGCATTATGCTCACCGCGACAGCAAAGTCCACGTATTTTTATCACCCCTCATATGAAGTATGAAGTTTGAAGTCTGAACTCTGAAGTCTGAAGTCTGAACTCTGAAGTCTGAACTCTGAAGTTTGAAGTCTGAACTCTGAAGTATGAAGTCTGAACTCTGAAGTATGAAGTCTGAACTCTGAAGTATGAAGTCTGAACTCTGAAGTTTGAAGTCTGAACTCTGAAGTCTGAAGTCTGAACTTTGAAGTCTGAACTCTGAAGTCTGAAGTCTGAACTCTGAAGTATGAAGTCTGAACTCTGAAGTTTGAAGTCTGAACTCTGAAGTCTGAAGTCTGAACTTTGAAGTATGAACTCTGAAGTGTGAACTCTGAAGTTTGAAGTCTGAACTATGAAGTATGAAGTCTGAACTCTGAAGTCTGAACTCTGAAGTCTGAACTCTGAAGTTTGAAGTCTGAACTCTGAAGTTATGAAGTATGAACTCTGAAGTGATGAAGTATGAAGTCTGAAGTCATGAAGTCAGAAGTGTGAAGTATGAAGTATGAAGTTTGAAGTGATGAAGTGTGAAGTGATGAAGTCAGAAGTCCCTCCAGGGCTTCCATACAAAACCAAGCCAATGTTCCGGACAAAAGTTTTTATAAAATTTGGTAAAAAATCAGATTCAAAGGTTCCTAGCTTGTTTCGCCGGATGTGGGTGGGGAGGGAGGCGACAACAAAGTATCTGCATAAGAATGATTTGAGCCGCGACACGAGAAAACCAAGAAGTTGTGCGCCCAGCGCAGACTCAGATCAGCCTGGTCACTCTGAACAGAGTCTTAGCTGTCCGCATGGAGGTAGCTTAGATCCTTAGTTACCCTTTAAGCGCTTTGGAAAGAGTCTGATCAGACTGGGTGGACGCACAAGCTGATCTGAGTCTGCGCTGGGCGCACAACTACTTTGTTTGTTTTCTCGTGTCGCGGCTCAATTTTGGCGTTACAGCCGAAGCCCTTGTTTTGTCAAGGTGCTATGTCTGACTCATGTCTATCTTAAAAACGAACAGTTCAATTATTCCATTCTTCTAGCAATGCAGATAATAAAAGATCATGAAATCAACTTGTTGAAAAAGAAACACAGTAGTAGTTTATTTTATAATTTATTTCTACTTTATTTCAAGAGGATAGCGTATTTAACTAAAAAGCCAATATGACCCGACTTATAATAATTGGTGAAGTGTCCCAATATACGAGGGTAGTCACCAGGAAACAACTTCAGAAAGACTGTGCAACGTGATGACGGTGCACTGACGTTGAAATGACGTCAGTCCACTGGGGTATAATTACCGCCGTCAGTCCACTGGGGTATAATTACGACAGATATTTTTCCATTTCCTTTGCTTTTTGACCCCACACAGTTAAAAAAACGCAGCGTTGTTACAGATAGTATTATCAGTGTAAACAAACAAGACTTGGGAGAGCTAATATAAAGGCGAGTGACACTACAAGATCAGCTGTTTGCTTTGATATACTGTAAAGTGCGCATCTATGATCAGTGTGGATTAATTGACAGAAAATGCAGAAGCATCTTAAACAATTCTGTGTCAAATGTTGCACGGTCGAAAATGTGAAAAATAAATTTCCAATTACTAACTGGTTGCCTAAATACAGGTAAGAATGTATAAATATGAAAAAAAAATGTAACTAAACAGCTTAATTACATCTGTTGTATCCTAAGAAATTTGAATTTTCTAAATTTTCTACTATGTTCTGTGTTTTAGCAAGTTTTACAAACCTTTTGATTGGAAAATTTAAAAAGAAGATCTAGATATATTAAGTTTTTTTTTTGCTCTAATATATTTATTTTTGATCATTATTTTTTATTATTATTGTAAATTCTAGGAAGATATTGACTATTTGTGGGAGATACGTTTATGATTCAAATTCTCTTTATTTATTGTTTTTTTTTTTTTTTTTCTTTTTTTTTTGTTTTTTTTTTTCATTTTATTTTATTTATTTATCAATCATTCGTTTTTGTAAATTCTAGAGAGAAGATTTGATTCTTTCTTTGTTTTTCATTTAATTTTGCAACTTTAAATGTTTTAATGAATAAAGCACAATTCTGAACATTTCGATTTATTGATATAAACCTTTTTGTAAATTCTATGTTTGTTGCTACTTTTATACCTTACTTTATAAACCTTTTGTAATTTTTATTTTCCACTGGCTTTACATCTTTAATAAACCTTTGGTAAACTTGAAAACACAGATTACGATGTTGTTTTTTTTACAACTTTCATAAAACTTTCGAAGATTCTGATAGACCGCTTATCAGTTCTAGGAGGAATACTGTGGTTATACAACTCTGAGAAACAATTTTGTCATCTTCTTCTCGACATGGTTTTCAAACAACTTCGAATTATTGTTTGTTTTGATAATACAGTGAGGACAACAAGACAAGAAAAGTGTTATCATTCTCCGATAATTACTACAACTTTCCAAACACTGCCAACATTTTTTGACCTGTAGATACCATGCCAAAATATATCGTTCTCACAATATTTTGAATATTTATAATGTTATAAATACTACCACAAGTAACATGGCTGTTGATAGCCAGTGAGCATACTTTTTCAATATACACTGGATCGCAGATTTAAACATAAAATTGAGCCTCGACACAACAAAGCCAACAAAGCGGCATGTGCGCTCAGCGAAGACCCACATCAGCCTAGGCATCCGCCCAGTCTGATCAGAGTCTTCGCTTTCCGCATGGAGCTAGATTAGACCCTTAGAAACCCTTTAAGCGCATGGCAAAGACTCTGATTAGACAGGGCGACTGTCCAGAAGGTGACCTTAGACTTTAAGGAAGGTTTGTCGTTCTGAGCCCAGATTACAGTTAGAATAATAGTCTGTGACATACAGAGAATCGAAAATATTTTATGTGTCATTTGTATGCATCAAAAACCTTGATTTTTTTTATCAGAAATAAAAACTGATACTGCTTTAATTAATTTAACTCTTTCGGTGCCAAAGTCGCAAAAATGCGACTTTGCAAACAGCGTATATCCAGATCAGCCGGCTCTTAAAAGAGCCGTCTGATCAGGATCTACACTGTTTGCCATTCAAATATGAACTTAAAAAGCCTGATTTTATGAAAAATGTCTTTAGATTGTTAAAATTTCCAATTACAAATCTGTCGTCTGATGATTTGAGCAGACGAAAATTTGTCGTCTGAAAAATTTGGCGCCGAAAGAGTTAATCATGTTGAAGATAGCTACCATAAACCTCTAAGTATTGGGACAGGTATGTCTCAGCAAACAGTACATCAAGTAGCAGTCTGATCAGGATCTACACTGTTTACTATTCCATCTGCATCTTTAACACGATAACTGTTAAAACTGTTATATAAAACCAAACTATTCAATTTTTATGAAGTAACGGTTTTAAGTTTAGGTGTCTCACGTTTTAGATTTTTTACGGTAAGTTCAAGTGGAAGGTAATTATGGGATGCAGTTTTACTACATATTCCCTATTTATAGGTATCCATGATTATTTGTGGATATCCATAATTCAAAATAGTGATATCCATAATTCGAATTAGTGATATCTATAATTATTTATGAATATCCGTAATTCGAAATATGGATATCCAATAATCTAACTGATTTATACATATCACTAATTCGATTTAAATCGAGTTAGTCATATCCATAATTCGAATTAGTGATATCGGTTATTCATTTAGATTATTGGATATCCATAATTTGAATTTGCAATATACATAATTCCAAATTATGGCTATCAACAATACGGTCTATTTATGGATATCATTAATTTGAATTATGGATATCAATAATTCGACTTTGCAAATGATGACTTTAAATAACGACTGCTCTGCAGTGATTTATAGATATCCATAATTCGAATTATGGATGATCTATGATTCAGCACGCTTTATTGATATCACATTATGGATATTCATAATTCGAATTATGGATAACCATAATTCAGCCCATTTATAAGAATCCATATTTCGAATTATGGATACTTAAACTTCGAAGTGATATCAATAACTCGAATTAGTGATATCCATAGATCGGACTGGATTATAGATATCCATAATTCGAATTTGTGATATCAATAAATGGGATGAATTGTGCATATCACTAATTCGAATTCTGAATATCCATAAATCAAATTATGGATATCTATAGATAGTGAATAAATAGTAAACGGGTACCCCATAAATAATACGCGACTCGGGTTAATATGAAAGCAAATCTTACAAGCTTGCTAAAGTGCATGAAGATTTCAGCCTATCAGATTTTCTGTTTCTTTGTGGTGCACGCATTCACCACACAGCTGACCACACAGCATCTCATGCTCTGTTAGTCTTCGGACTTGACCCCTTTGTCCTTTTATCACAAAGCTAAGGTCAGTGCAAGGCTGGAAATCTCATAATCTCATTAAGGTCTGTGGAATTTGTCCTAATTCTGTTTCTGTGTCACCTCAGTTCCCTAATGGCTAGCTACGTAGCAACCTAACAGTTTAGTGTCATATGAAATATGGCTAGCTTTAAGAGAAAGCCATGAAATAAGCATTTATCTGTTAGTTTCATGCAATTTATCAAATCTGTTGTGTTTATCCACCGATAGTAGATGATTCTTCAAAGACTTAAACAAGGGCATACAACTGAAAAGTGTGCCGTTTAAGGGTATATAAATTATGAAATACCTACGATGATAAATAAGAAATTTAATTAAAATCTGAATTATGATACATCTGCGTTTAAACAGAGAAGGTATTAATGACAAGCTGAGTACTATAAATTTTAAATCTCTTTGATTCAGTTCTATTATTTCAGACCAATATATTAGATTAAATGGGTCATGGCGAAAAAATATTCCATACGCCATTACGAAATCTGCGAACAGCCAAAAGCTTCCGTGGGTGGGGAGTACCATATTTATTTATTTTTATATTATTTCAATTTTATTTATTTAGCCTTACATTTCTTTCTTTCCATACGCTGCACGGAAAATGCATGTGGACCTTTGTTAGAGTAAATAGCTTATTATTTTCTTTTAATATTTTATACTTATTGGGTTATGCGTCAATTTCCAGTCCAGATATTCCTGATTCTAACGACACTTAATATGGAACCGCAAATGGAAATACCGAAACTAAAATGGCGGCGTATTCTGCACAAGTACCGTTGATTTTTTGTGACAGAGTCCTTGCCAAAAGTACGAATCTTTGTGGTTCAGTCGCAGTCGCAATCGGAACATCGCAGTCGGAGCATGCTCGGCCAATTCCGAGAATCAGATTCACGGAATTGGCCGAGCGGTGTTCCGAGTGTGGTAAGAACCGGAAGCAAGTGGAGTTGAAAGGGGTACATTATTCAACGAGTGTAAAATTTTTGAAAGACAAATAAGTAGCTGACATAAACCAACCAAGACTTACTCACTGCATCGCCATTTTTTCCATGCAGTGTATCAAAACGGAAACCACCTGTTCCCCCACCCTGACGCGAATCGATCTGTTGTTATTTATTTTACGTCCACGGTTAGCAGCTATGGTCATGTCGGGACAGTACACTATTCCTGGGCAGGCTTAGACCTCCTAAGCGGTTAACAAGTACTAAGTGCACATACTTTCGCCAGTAACTGACAACTGCCCTTCTTGAATCAGCGGCAGGAGAAACGAAAGTATGTGGCCAGACCGGGTATCGAACCCTTGAGTCAGACGCCCTACCGACTGCGCTACGCGGCCCGGCTAACGCGAATCGACCAAAATCTTCGCTTTTCGCTACAAAGATTCCAGGGTTCGTAGATTGTCTGTCAAATAAGAAAATGTTCGCGCATGCATTCTGACCAGAGTCTACGCAGATCGCACAAGCCATAATGTACATTTTCATTTTGTGCGTCACAACAAGAGGGCTCACTGATCTTTTTTATGATGTCTTTAAGATATCTGGGTACACCTCAATGTTTTTTCTGCCTTTTTTTTACAAAAGAAAACAGTTTTTGTGACTTTCTGTTGCTTCTCTGGATGACGTACAGGCCTTCCAGAATGGGATCTACTTTGCTTCAACAGAAGCAAATTCTTTTCTTTAAGAGTCGATTCCCATTGAGAAGGGAGGGAAAAAGAAAATGACAGATTTGCTTTCCCTGAAATTGAACCTATCCACTTTGACAAAGGTCATTCTGTGAAGCCACTGTTATTACCGTTTAGCTTCTATTTTTCAGGCTGTATGACTTTCAGAGTGATCTTATAGCTGGACTAACAGTCGCCCTAACAGTTGTTCCCCAGGGCCTAGCATACGCTAATATTGCAAATCTTCCTGCTCAGGTAAATACTTTGATAAATGGCATATGACAAGAGCGAAGACAGGAATCAGTCTGCGCATCTGCGGAGGCGCGAAACGAAATAGTTGAAATTTGAAGAAAATACCATCCAATGCATTTCGTTTATCTATTATTATCATTTTCTTTTTGTCTTTTTTACCATAAAGGGTCATATAAATAGAAATCCTGTAATGAACTGAGTTGAGCTGCGAAGAGTACCGTACTATATATATCTGAACAACACTCCCCGCTCCACCTTATACCAAGATCCCCGTCTCAGTATGACATGCGTGTTGGTGTGACGCTAGTCGATAGTTTTAAAAAGAATACGTTTTCTACTTTTCTTTCAGTATGGATTATATTCCGCTTTTATGGGTGCTTTCGTCTACTGTTTCTTGGGAACAGCAAAGGATATTACCCTTGGACCCACCGCCATCATGTCCCTCCTGACCGCTGCATTTGCAGCTTCTCCGGTAGATCAAGATCCCACATACGCCATCATTTTATGTTTGGTGTGTGGTGTTGTACAGCTTTTAATGGGAGTTTTGCGATTAGGTAAATATTATTTTTTTTAACTGTTTGATTTTAATTTCAGTTTGTTTTATTCAGTGGTCTCAAGGACCAGCATTATCTTGTCTAAGGCTGCCTGATCCAATTTTTACAGTAGTACAACTTATAATGCATGGCAATAATCACTGCCGTCAGATTTTCTTAACAAAATGAAGTCGCAGAGACTATAGGCTTCACAAAATAGATACATTCACTAAGACTAAAAGTCCGCATTGATAGTCAGGCCATGCATTTTGTGTGTGTGTGTGTGTGTGTTTGTATGTTTGTAAACTATTGAATGAATTGTGTGAAATTCACAGACATTATAATTTGCCCTTGGATTTAAGGAGAATTGAAATACACACACACACGATGCGAAATGGTAATTAATTTCCCCAATGGGAGCAATTTTTACCTTTAAGGAGCTGACGCTGTGCGAGAAGAGTGGCAAAAAGAAAACGGTAGATTTGTATAATTATTATGCATTTCACCTTAACATAGTATTTCATAAATTTCAGGCATCATCGTGAATTTAATATCTTACCCAGTGATTAATGCCTTCACATCAGCGGCAGCCATTACGATAGCCGTCGGGCAGCTGAAGGGAATTCTGGGATTGTCCCACATTCCACGAGAGTTTATGGAACAGGTCTACGAGCTCTGTAAACATGTCCCAGAAACAAAGTAAGAGCAAGTCAGTCTTTACTTGTTAATTTCCATATTAAGCTGTATTATTTCTGAAAGAAATGACAAAGACTTTATAATCCTTGACATACTTTGTCTAAGATATATACTTAAGGGCAGAAGTTTTGCACGGATGTTAAGTTAACATCCGTGCAGAACTTTTGTCCTCAAGTATAGTACATAGCTATGTAATCTTTAATCTTATCGAAGGTTGTGACACATGCAGTAGCATTTACGAACAGCGACGATGTGATTTAAATTTACATGCAGTGAAATAGAGTGCAACTTCAGATTTGAGTAAATAACCTGACTTCCACCTCTTAACCAAACTGTTTAAATCAAACAAAGGTCCATCTCTACCATAATGTAAAGTTGACACAGCCTAGGAATGCACTGGTTGATAGCAGGTAGTGTACCACATGTATTATAGTTTATTTGTCTCATTTTGGTGTACATCACATCACATACACACATATATACATATATTAAAAACAGACATATAAAATACACCAAACCACTCTGTACGGAATTATAAGAGACTATATAAAAAAGTAAGTTTCACCTAAAATTTCTATCACTGTTGATCATCAACCTACATATAGCTGGACTCTCCCGACCCGAATAAATGCAAGAGTTACTGACATCCAGGGCCGAGTTCCAAGTGATTGGGAGGGAGCCCCACCTACATGTACCTTGGCCCAGGGTGTCAGTAGTTTATTAAGTTCTATCTCTTATGGTTTTAAACATTATATACATCTTCTATTTACATCTCTAAAACTTACTAAGCCATTCTGAATAAGAATTATAAGGTACTATCGCAGCATAATTTATATACATGTACAATCACAGCAAATGAAATACAAATTATGACCTAAAATATTACCAATGTTGAAAACAATGAGGTCAGACAAAAAAGAGATAGCCTCCATCCTGCACACTAAAGGACCACGGGAAAGAACCTGCAAGCAACCACATGGAACTGTATAGTACAAAAGCTAACAACAGTTCCACAGCGACAGTGCCTCAGATGGAGTCAAACTTAACACCATTGTTCGGTCAACCTTTGCACCAAATATGAAAAACTATATCAATCTACTCGTCAAGAAAATAACATTTCTATGTACAGCCTTTTTTCCGGACAAAATATATCCTCTTAACGGGTATATAATTCATTATTAACCATTCTTTTTTCAGTGTTTGGGATCTCACGATGGGTTTGAGTTCTTTCATCCTTGTCACCTTACTAAAGGTAGGTATTATTCCACTAGTATTTTGAATTAGAAGAAAAGTTATATAGAATATACGTAAATTCCACCACGAATGAGTTGTCAGCAAACCTTACATTCTTTCTTATCAGTTTCATAATTTGTCTTCATAGATATTTATTTATTTCGAAAATACTAACAGTGTAATGATGGTGTAATAATGACAGATGGAAAAGTCATTATAGTAGTAATTTGAATCACAGAAAAAAATGTATCTGAAACAAATCCAACATTGTCACAATTTTCTCAATTCACGAGTAGCAATGAAAAGGCCCGTGCGTAAATGCATGATAAAATTTCTAAGTAGTGCGACATGCAAGTCTAAGCAAACAGTGCAGACCAGGACCAGACTGCTTCTATAAGAGCAGTTTGATCAAGGTATACCCTGTTTACCATTCCATCTGCAGCTCCTGGGCGCATTACGGCATTGTAAAACCAAACTCATCCCTTTCATGACAGTTGCGGCAAATAATTTTAGGTGTCCCAATTTCTAGAATTTTACAGTATACATATTGATAGAGGAGCTAAGAATATTAGTCGAGAAGATTTGAAATACAGTAAACTCTCGATATCTCAAAGTCGAAGCTCTTTTTAAGCTATTGATATCTCAAAGTAAATTTTCTGATCCTAGAACCAGTAATTTTTACTTTGAGGTACCAGTAGTTGACATATTAAGAAAAAATGGAAATTTGTCTATATTCATTGATACAAGAGGGCAGTTTTAGATATCAGAGTTTGAGATAACAAGAGTCAACTATAATTGAGCCGCGACACGAGAAAACCAACAATGTGGTTGTGCGCCCAGCGCAGACTCAGATCATCCTGGGCATCCGCCCAGGCTGATCAGACTATTTGCTAAGCGCTTAAAGCGTGGCTAAGGGTATAAGCTACCTCCATGCGAACAGCGAAGACTCTGATCAGACTGGGCGGATGCCCAGGCTGATCTGAGTCTGCGCTGGGCGCACAACCACATTGTTGGTTTTCTCGTGTCGCGGCTCAATTGCAAGTTCTTTTCACAATGACAAACATAATACCAGAATCAAAACAAGAAAAGACTACTAGTTTGCATATCTTATTTGTGATTCAGAAATTACGCAATATCAAATGGAAGGACGAGCCGGACGGAGGAGATCCCCCAATCTTAAAAGTGATTATAAGGAAAGCGATTTGGCTGACAGGGATAAGTAAGTTATGATGTGAACTTTCGTCTTTCGTTTAGCTTTCTTTTGTGACAATGTTCCGAAAAAGATTAAAATGATAAGAATAATTTAAACCAGACATCCTTTTATCATGCATTTGATTAGGATAGAGGGGGCCACTAGGCATAAATTGGTTAATCTTTCTCTGTTTCCTATCTCGGCCTATTTTGACGTACAGTCAAGTTGGCTGACTAGAATACACGTTTCACAAAGTTACTTCGTATCTTTCACTAAAGCCCATGTTACACTATTCAATTTGTTTGATCAAATACGGGTTAATTTATGTTGATTGAAATTATTTGACCCCAACCAAATAATCTTAATTGCATTTCAAATAAGATAACAAACATTGGATGGCGATAGAACCTGTCCGTTTTTCTCCTCAAATATTTTTGACAAGCTCTGACACACAAGTGTCAAGCCTGCAACACAAGTGGTAAACGAGGAATTTCTCTCAACGAGGGTTATGAATGAGGTAGTTTTTATAGTAAAAAGACCTCTTTTTTATATTAACACAAACACTTTGTTTTTAGCCAGCTGTAATCATCATTCGAGCCTTTTGATGAATAATGATGCACGCACAAAGTTTGATGCTAAACATTTGACAGTGTGTTATGAATATTGAATCAAATATTTTATTTGAACAACAAGAAATTAAGAAAATTTGAACAAAGAAGCAATAAAGTGTATCTTGATGTTTAGTCAAACAATTTCTTGACAAGCATATGAATCTAGAACATTTGATCATAGAAGTTTGATAGTGTAACATGGCCTCAAGTTTTAAGTTCAAAACTTCTGAAATTGTGAAGGTGCTAGCTAACTACTTGTATTCATTTAAAATTTCTTCCGCACACAAATATCTATCAATTCTAAGCATTTCACTTTTTCAGGTGCCAATGCTATCATCGTTATTTCGACCGCCATTATTGCTGCAATATTACTGGAAAACGGAATTGACAAACTAACAATCACTGGACCTATCCGAGCCGGGTTACCTCCGTTTAAACTTCCATCCTTCAGCCTTGATCATGTGGGAACCAACGGCACCGATTCTGTTCACAGAAACTTTGGAAACATTTTATCAGTGAGTAAATATTCGATATGGTGAATTATCAACCATTTCAGGTTTCATTTTACATAATCTGATGGTAAAGGCAGTAAAGTGCAACGCAGTTTATGTCCTCTAGCACCCCGCAAAAGCGGGCACCATATGAGCCGCGACACGAGAAAACCAACAATGTGGTTGTGCGCCCAGCGCAGACTCAGATCAGCCTGGGCATTCACCCAGTCTGATCAGACTCTTTGCTAAGCGCTTAAAGGGTAGCTGAGGGACTAAGCTACCTTCATGCGGAAAGCGAAGACTCTGATCAGACTGGGCGGATGCCCAGGCTGATCTGAGTCTGCGCTGGACGCACAACCACTTTGTTGGTTTTCTCGCGTCGCGGTTCATATGTGACAGTGCCTGCGATCTTGAGCCTTGTGGAGGTGCGACGTTCACGTCACGAAACGTGAAATGAAAGTGACGTCATAAAATTTGCACGTAAAGTTAATTGTATTTCCGCGCACTGACTAATAAATTTCAAAGCATCACCTGAAAAGGCGATTCAACATTTCTATCGGCGTGTTAAATTTTCTTCATCTACACTCTTTTAAATATGTTCGCATTATAGATCTCTGAAAAGAGATGTCAAGAAGCAGAGTTATACAGGTTTATCCAGCAGTAAACCTTAGCGCTATTTCTTTGTGCTTCTCAAAATCTATTTTGGAAGCACTAATAACTTGAAAATGTTAAAAACAAAATCTCCGATTTTCGCTCCATAAGGCTCAAAAGACCAGACACTGTCACATATGCAGATTCAGTGAAACCATTTTTGTTAGATCTATTTCTATTTCGTTTCTGTGCTCCTTATTTCAAAAGACCCCTCTTCTCAGAATTTACTGAGAAGTTTTCGGTACATTCTTAAAGGCTCTCAGTAGATTCTGGAAAAGGCACGATTGTACTGAGTATTTACAAGTTTTGCATTTGTCTGTTAAGTTAGATAATAAATACATCTAGCCTATAGAGTTTTGTATGTGTTTTTGCAGGACATCGGCCCTGGTCTAGCGGTGGTGCCATTATTAGGCTTGGTTGAGGCTGTCGCCATTGGAAAGGCTTTCGGTAGGTCGCTGCTTTTTTTAAATACCTGAATTATGCTGGTCATGAACAAACTCAGTTAAACCGAGTCTGCTATTTTCGTTTCTTTAGTGTATTCCTTGCTTCCTACTATTCCGAACCTTTACTTTATTAATGCCATTTAAACGGCAGAGACTTTTTAAGGACAAAGGATTTTGTAGAAATACCGCCATTATTTTAAGTTTTGTAGTGCACGTTGCTAAATGGCTATTTTTCGTATACGCAAAAATCTGTTTTAAATGTCCTTAGTACCTTCGAAGTCTCAAACTGGTTTTGCGATTTATACAACATGATTAATAAAGTTGGTAATACTAAAATTGGTAATAAAATGTTCCAAACATAAACAAGATCATTCTTCAAATTTTACCATTTTATATCAAGCTGAATGTGTAATGAATTTCAAGCATTTTGATTGTTGCATACTTATACCAAAACATAAACCACACTCGTAGCGTGAAGAATGTTGTATTACAGTTTTTACTCTAGGTTGAATAGTACTTTAAGTTTCTGAAATCTACTTTTCAGCACGACAGAACAATTACAAAATAATTCCAAATCAAGAATTAATAGCTATTGGTAAGTGCAATTACTTTAGCAGCATTTGTTTTATTTTACAAAACCACCACAACCGATGTTATAATTTTTGTTGTTATAGATTCTACTTGTACCTATTCGCATTCAAACAAGTCTGTTTATTCCGTTTATCCCATCGAGGCGTACTTTATAAAATCGGGAGCTGAACAGCAAAAGTGCGGACCATAATCCAAGCTACGGATTCAAGAACAGTCTGAACTTGGCCTACGCTGCATGTACTGTTTTTTTTTTATTTAGTATTCAATAAGAGGATCTTACACGAGTGGTCATTTCATATGAAAGTTATGAAACGAGCCTTCGGCTAGTTTTATAAATTTCATATGAAATGACCACGAGTGTAAGATTCTGTTTGTCATATGACCCTTTATAATGGAATTTTAACGCCTTCAAACTGAAAATTATTTCAATAAAAACTGATTGTTGGACCTCTCTAATCTGTAATAATCGGTAGCATATACGTGTATAGTATGTTTATTTATGTTCATCTGTTGTTTAGTCTGTCGTCCAGTTAGGTAACATGTACATTCATTTTGAAACTCGTTTCAGGTATAGCCAATCTTGCCAGTTGTTTTGTTTCATCTTATCCTGTCACTGGAAGTTTCTCTAGGTAATAATAAACTTCTTTTTTCTTTTTCCCTTTATCACTTTACTCTGAAAAAGAATTAAAGCATTTTTTTTCATTGTCGAAATGAAGCATTTTTCGTTAAATGCGTTTCTGAGAATAACTGCCGAAATAAATCAGTTTGAACCATTCTTTTCTTTGAAGCATTCCTCGCTTTAAAGAATCTAAGTTTTCTTTCAGGTTTCTTATGCTTATTCCATTTTGTCCCTTTGCGTGTTGCGCATTGAATTTTTAGTAACCATAATTTACATACTAACCAAGCTTTTGAAACTGAAAATATTACTGTTTATATTCTGTATCTGCACAAATAATAATAAAAAATAAAAAAGAAAATAAAAAAAAACAGATCTGGAGGGATAGAAAAAAAATCCTTCTCCCTCACCAGGCAGAAAAGCAGTAAAACGTGTAACCTCACATCAGAAGACGACCAGTCCCCTCTTCCCCTTGTCACAATGCTAGACAGAACAAAACATAGTTACTAAGCCATGCAATACCAGATTGTGATGTACCTTACATAATATGTAAATTAAATATACCTAGTGCATCTAATAAAAGCACGAAGTCATACAGTATTATATATTTACATATTTCAGAACTGCTGTTAATTCCCAGAGTGGTGTCAGAACTCCAGCATCAGGACTATTTACTGGTGAGTATGAGCAGAGCGCAGTTGTACTGTCGAATTAAAATCTTTAAGGGTTCCTCCAAGAGCAGAGAACATATTCAAAAGAAGGAACATGGGCTATAATTCGAAGTTTCAGCTATTCAAGCCTCATCAGTGACCCTGACATGATCTGGCGATGAAAGCCAGAGATAAAACATACTGTAATTTCTTAATTTTCATAAGGCAGTCGATTCAAAGACTAAATGGCATCAAAAAGGTCTAAATGAATAAAAAAGCGATGGTCTAGAATATGAGTCTTTTAAAAACCACTCAAAAATTTCTGATTTCTCTGAGTATCCTCTGATGCAGTAGGTTTTATAAGCTTCATAGTCTCTCTACATATGATATGATATGCTAGCATATGATACTACCTTAACGGGAATGAATGTGGTAAGTTTATCTTATCAATAATTTCTGTGCTTCTACACAAACACTATGGACAGGAACCATTTATGACAGTTACAACTATGATTAAAATGTTTTGTTTTGATAAAAGGGAAAACTTCACACAGAAAACAATAACGTTTTATCTCTTTCAGGTGCTGTTGTGTTATTGGCTTTACAATTTCTAACACCTTTCTGTAAATACATTCCGAAGTCTGCACTATCGGCTGTCATTATATCTGCGTGCATCCCTACTATCGACTATAAAATAGTTCCAAAAATATGGAGAGTCCAAAGTAAGTTAATATATTTTTTCTGAGGTATGAGAGCGAACATTTGAGCTTCGACACGAGAAAACCAACAAAGTGGTTGTGCGCCCAGTGCAGACTCAGTGCATCCGCCCAGTCTGATCAGACTCTTTCCTAAGCGCTTAAAGGATAGCTAAGTGTCTAAGCTACCTCCGTGCGGACAGCAAAGACTGATCAGACTGTGCAGATGCCCGGGCTGATCTGAGTCTGCGCTTTGCACACAACCACCTGGTTAGTTTTTGTCAAGCCCGCTTGCGGTGAGGTAGACATAGTTGTCACAAGTTCAGTTCGGTGCATGTGCGTACGTACGTGAGTGCGTGCGTGCTTGCATCACGGTCCATTCATCCCAATATTTCCGGGCCATAACTTCTATATTTATGGATGGATTTTAAAATAATCTCGCATAATTGTTTTCCTTCACGAGTAGAAGTGCCATTTGAAACGTTCGTTTGGGTAGGTCCAAGGTCAAGGTCACACTTGAAGGTCAAATGATAAAATGCTCATATATTGAGCTTGTCCAAGCCATTACTTCTACATCTAAGGATGGATTTCAAAATAATTTGGCACAGTCGTTCTCCTTGATGAATAAAAGTATCATTTGAAACATTCGTTCAGGTAGGTCCAAGGTCAAGATCACACTTGAAGGTCAGATGATAAAAATTGTCATAAACTGAGATTGTCCGGGCCATAACAGCTACATTTGTTCATGGATTTCAAAGTAATTTGGCGCAAGTGTACTCCTTGATTAGTAGAAGTGTCATTTGGAACGTCCAAAGTCAAGATCACACTTGAAGGTCAAATGATAAAAATGGCCACAAATAGAGCTTATCCAGGCCATAACTTCTACATTAATGGATGGATTTCAAAACAGTTTGACACTATTGTTTTCCTTGATGCGTAGAAGTGTTATGTGAAAATTTAGTCAGGTTGGTCCAAGGCGAAGTCACACTTGAAGGTCAGATGATAAAATTGTCATAAAAAGAGCTTGTCCAAGCCATAACTTCTATGTTTAATAAGTTCTGAATGGTAAGATCCTTTTCCAAAATGACTCAAATGAACCCAATGACCCCAAAGGACCAGAAAATATAATCTGCACCATGAAGATATACCGGGAGACGTTTTACGGCCACACGGCACAAATACCAGCTGCAGTGAAGATAAATAAGTTCTGAATAGTAAGATCCTTTTGAAGCAAGGAATACATCAAAGAATACATCAAAGAACAGAAAATAGCAGACTCGGTTTAATTGAGTCTGTTCATGACCAGTAATTAAATGTGCGACACCAGCCACGCCCTCTAAGATCCTTTGGAAGCAAGGAATACATCAAAGAACAGAAAATAGCAGACTCAGTTTAATCGAGTCTGTTCATTACCAGTAATCGAATGTGCGACACCAGCCACGCCCCCTAGCACCGGCTTAAGCGGAACTCTTTTTTCAAATAACTCAAATGAACTCAATTATCCCAAAGGACCAGAAAATTTAATCTGTTGATGTACGGGGAGACGTTTTACGGCCGCCACATGACACAAACACCAACTGCAGTGAAGATAAATAAGTTCTGAATAGTAAGATGAATAGTAAGACTTAATCGCATGAATTTCAAAATAATTTGGCACAATTGTTCAGGTTGGTCCAAGGTCAAGGTCACACTTCAAGGTCAGATAATAAAATTGTCATAATTTGAGCTTGTCTACTTGTTTTCCTTAATGCAAAATTTAAAAAAAGAAATATGCTGTATAAGCATGATATTGTTTGGCTTCTTTCTAGTAAGTGAGTGAAGCAGTTTGTCTTGACATACTGATATGTGACTTAAGCAAACAGCGGGCTCGACAAGTTGTCCCTGGACAACCATCTAGTCTTATGTCGCTGCTCATATGTTTTATTCTGAGGTATGAAAACAAACACTTGATGTAGATTTATTTACACTGGCAAGTTACAATTTATTTTTTATACACTTAATCTGTCTTTAATAAAACTGTCGGAAGTCTGCATAGTCCACTTAAACGACTTTTTAAAAAAAACGAAAAAAAAAAAAAAAAACTGTGATTCAGACAAGAGCAATGAAATAGTTTTAAGTTTAAAATCATTTATCAGATTTGCATTTTATTTAGAATTTCAGATGTCATCTAAATACGAATAGTGTTATGGTGGTAATTTTTGTCTTGAAAATGGGCAAATGTAATAAGTTTCCTCTGGGCTTGATTACCTTTTATTTTCTATATGCAGCATGTCTGCCCAGCAAGCATACAACGACGAAGCAGAATTCTAATGCACTTACATATATAACGTATAATATTGGATAACGACAAAAATTTGCAACAATATATTCTGCGATTTACTGTCGCAAACCCGACGTCATTAAGTAACGCCGCTTCTCATTGGCTGATGTTTGGTTTTATGCTGCTGATCGCGCTCGAAATGGGTGCAAACTAGTACATTATGAAAGGTAAAAATGTGAAAGTGCATTAGAATGGGGATAACTGTATCGAAAATTGACATTTGGGGCGGTAAATCATCGGCTTTATGGCGCGTCGCCGTAAAACGAACTCCCCAAATGACAATTTTCAAGACAGTTATCCCCTAAATGAATTAACGTTGATTCAACATCATAACGTTGAATTAATGTTGATAAGCGTCATGTGATGACGCTGACTCAACGTTGATTTAACTGTGTGTCCCGTGGGTTGAATGGATGACCGAGCCGCGACACGAGAAAACCAACAAAGTGGTTGATCAGAATCTTCGCTGTCCGCATGGGGGTAGCTTAGACCCTTAGCTACCTTTTAAAGCGCTTAGCGAATAGTCTGATAAGACTGGCGTTTGCCCAGGCTGATCTGAGCCTGCGCTGGGCGCACAACCACTTTGTTGTTTTCTCGTGTCGCGGCTCATATGTTTTTTTTGTTTTCCTTTACAGAAATAGATCTGATCCCAATGTTTATTACCTTTATCACTTCATTCGTGATAGGAATTGAGGTGAGTGCCTATATTTTCTGGCTATGCTACATACTGCAGGTGTGGCAAAGACTACCATATAACGTAGTTCTTTGAATGAATGTCCCGGGGTATTTTACCAGTCACAAGCCCTATAGATGTCATTTCGAAAACAAAATTTGGGTAAAAAAACTACATATTTTGGTGTCTAAAGTCAATTTTGGTGGAACTTTGGCTACTTGTTTATTGGAACTCATAATTGGGTGTTTATAAGAGAGGTGGGCGTTGGTTAGAAGACGTTTTTTTTCATGAGGCAGTCCATTGATGAGCACTTTTGTTGACTGAAAATTTTATATCTGTTATGAAACTACCTGTGCTACAAAAATACAGATAATAAGTAGAAGGTGTGAAGCTGTTTATGTCCTTGGATTAAGAACAAGCATATCAGTTGTTACCGTTATGAAGGTGTTTTTGCCCTTGTCCTTGGTATAAGAACAAGCATATCAGTTGTTACCGTGACAAGCAAACTAGTTGTCACTTTCAGTTATTAAACAAAACTACATGTTGGTTGTATCTGTATTGCATGTTTGTATAACAATAACAACAACAAACCTTTTTTCTCTCGGGTCATACATACATGACGTATGAGGAACAAATTACAGCAAACTGACATGTTATTACAAGAAAAAAAGCCATAGTCCAAAATGTATGGAGGCTCAAAACCACAATATCTATAAAGCTAGTCTCACTGTTTTTTCTTTGATTCATTATTTTCTTCGAGAACTTTTTTCGCATCTCGTCACTCTCGTCCAAGTCTACTAAAGGACCAAACCTGAAAATAGCTGAATTTGCAAACAGGAAAGATCCGGATAAGCCGCCTCCTCTGGCTCTACACTGTTTGTCCTCAATCCTTTGCAATATAATGTGATATAACTTTGCTGAAACATTTTCTTTTTCGAAATTCTCGGATATAAATTTTCTTGTCCGCTTTTTTTTTTGGCGCCTTAAGGGTTAAGTATACAGTATATACTTTATAAAGCTTTCAATATTTTCTGTCTTTACAGTATGGTATATTGATAGGAATCGGCATTTCTCTGTTGATTCTGTTATATCCAATGGCAAGACCCAAACTGACGGTGAGTTTTATGACACATTTCAATTTCAATTACTTTCTGGAAACAAAGAAAATTGCGGTAAAAGATTCAACTGTACCAGTGATTCTTATAACTGCATATGTTGTTATGCAAGTAAACTGTCAGTTTTTAAGTAAATTTGAGAAATGAGGTAAAATATGTTTTATGTTTTTTTTTTTCCTCTCTCGGTAATAATCAAAAGTATCAGCAAGATACAGCCAAGCCTGTCTTAACTCTTTAAGCCCCAGTGACGCAATTAGCAAAATTTGCAAACAGCGTAGATCCTGATGAGGCGGCTCATAATGAGCCGCCTCATCTAGATCTACACTGTTTGCCCTCTAGTCTCTGAATTCTCAATATAAAAAGTCTTGGACAAGGCATTTTTTTAATTTTTGCAGACGTAAATTTTGTCGTCTGCTTTTTGGTAGTGAAAGAGTTAAGCAAGCACACCAGGGACGGGCTAAAACTGCTTGCTTAATGCAGGTGCTTGCTTAATACAAGTCAATTTAAGACAGGATTTTGCTTAACAGCGGTGGCCTTTAAGACAGTTTGACTTATTTTAAAGTCCAACATGACTTTTGTTAGAAACATCTTTCATATGTTTAAGTGATTCGCCAAAAAAGAAGAAAATATTAAACTCTCAGCAAATGGAATGTAATGAAATGACACCCTTTAAGCAATTTCTTTACGAGTTTTGAATCTCTTTCAGTTAATTGATCGTCGGGGTTTATATCCTCAAGGCTTTTTAGAGGATCCCTGAATCCATTTTGAGAAAAAAGACAATGTGTTTGGATGCGATCTGAAATGCTGAAAACTTTAATGGGCTAGGTACATTTGCAATCATGACTTTTTGACAGAAAGTTTATGCTAAACAGACAATCAGATGTTTTGCCAAGCTTTGGTGTTAATTCACCCGTGTCTGTTTCTTTCTTTCCAGGTGCACTATCATGATACTGTCGTTGTTTCCTTTGACCAAGGCATAAAGTTTGTGTCCATAGAATATGTACAAGCTAAAATCACGAAGGAAATGAAAAAGGGTAAGAAACCGTTGATGCCATGTTATATACATAGCTCTGGTAAAAAATACAGAGAAAAAATAAAAATAAAACAGCGTAAGCTATAGATAAGAAGTATATCTGGGGCCGAGTGCACAAAGCAGACGTAAGCGTACGCTCGACGTACGACCGTCGTAAAGTTGTCGCAGAAATTTAATCGGTGTGCACAACCGAGGCGTGTCGTAAACTTAGTCGTAAAATCGCTCTAAAACTCACGTCTGCTTTATAGTAGACTTAACACTGGCGTAAGGAGTCCATTTTGAGTTACTCCAATAGTGTTTCATTTAAACATGGCCGGAATGTTACATTGGATGCACGATTTGCAATATAGAAGGGTTTTAAAGAGAGACAGGATAATCAGAGACAGAACAAATCCTTTGGATACATATAATGATGTAGAGCTATATGAACATCGCCAACAATTTCAATATTTCATTATCTTCAACAAAAAAAAATTCTGATAGACATTTTACGTTTAACTCAAAAGCACATGCACGTTTGAAAGTGTTATAATGAACATTAGTTTTGAAGAAAAACACCAAAAGATTAAAATATGTCGTGCAGATTAATGATTGACCCATAACATGCAAAAAGATGCATATGCCATATGCGAACATCGGAGGCTCATACCAGCCTGCGCATATGCGCAGTCTGAAAACTATGCGTGGAACCTAAGGAATTTATAGGTACATAGTGAAGGATATATCTAAAAGCATGGACTCACAGACTTTGTTCAGTTTTGTCTGTTCCCAGTTGCCTTAAGCAGCCTTTATGCTTAACGCGGCTCATATCATATAAGAAAACCATTCATAAAACACACGTGCTAATTTTATTTGAGAGCACTACGCTAGTCGTACTCTAGTCGCAACTACGCCTGACTTACGCCTGCTTCGTGCACTTGGATTTTAATACAGTCGCAAGATTGACTTAGTTGCGCCGACGTTCGTAGCCTACGCCGGCGTAGTTTACGCCTCCTTTGTGCACTCGGCCCCTGATTAAGATAAACAGTACTATATATTATTCTCTTTAGTTTTCTTCTCAAGTTCTTCTTTCGAGGCCGGATCGGTAATTTTTTTTCTTTCTATTTTTCCGGTTGAACCTCAGCTGATACATTGATGGAGGCAGCAGCTTCTGTTTATGTTTCAAGTTTTCATAGCTGAAACTGAATAAAGGGCTACAGTTAGTGTCACATTTTAGACGCCGGCTAACGTTTGGCTTATGGCCTTTTATTTATCTTTTTCACTGTATCGTTTTCTTTCAGATGTAAATGCAACCCATCTTTATTCATTGAGATTTAGTTACTGTATCTCAAGAGATAAGATAATACAACTATACGTTTCTGAAAAAGATAATTCAAATATATGATTTACCCTATTGAGTGAAATATAGTACATGTATCGTTTTCAACTTATTTAATATAATTGAGCCGCGACAAGACAAAACCAACAATGTGGTTGTGCGGACAGCGCAGACTCGGATCAGCTTGGGCATGGAGATAGCTTAGACCCTTAGCTACCTTTTGAGCACTAAACAAAGAGTCTGGTCAAACTGGACGGATGCCCGGGCTGATCTGAGTCTGCGCTGGGCGCACAACCACATTGTTGGTTTTCTCGTGTCGCGGCTCATATATCTTTTTAAACTAACTTGAGTTTTCAGTGATAAATTGTCAGTTTATCAAATTTTAATTTTTTCGCTGATTGATAATTTTTCCTTTTTTTCAGATGGAAATCCAAAGAATGTGATATTAGATTGTACACATGTCTCAGGTCTTGACTTTACCACGGTTCAGGGAATCATAGAACTAGAGGCAGACTTTCTCAGAAATGATGTAACATTTGCATTGGCTTGTGTACCGGTAAGCTTTACACCCTGTTTGCTGGGGCCGTATTCATAAAACTACTTAAGTGGTTGCTATGCTGTTGCTAAGGCTAAATTTCTTTGGAGGAGATTTCCTACAACTATGAAATTAGGTCTGGAGGAACAGTCTTTGTAAGACTGTTCCTCCAGACCAAATTTCATAGTTGTAGGGATTCCTACAACTATGAAATTAGGTCTGGAGGAACAGTCTTTGTAAGACTGTTCCTCCAGACCAAATTTCATAGTTGTAGGGAATCTCCTTTATAGATATTTAGCCTTAGCGACCGCATAGCAACGACTTAAGTGGCTTTATGAATACGGCCCCTGGAATCTGTTTATTTGCAACAGGTTAATAGTTCATAATATTTCATTCAAATTATCCAAATACTATCTCATAGATTATTTACGTATTTGCGAAACGCATCAATCAAAAGTCGTCAAGTAAAATTTAGTGGCAAACTGTATTTGCAGTTTGCTTGCACTTACCTAATTTCAGTCTTTATATTATCTATATATACCAAACAAAAAAAGAAACGCACATAGTAAGATTTTCCCATTTAATTTACCTTTTATAGCATGATTAGAAACTGTCTAAAAATCCGTATTTCTGATCAAATCTTGCTCAGACTTCATCATGGCGTAGATGATGATCTGTACCTTCCATATGCATAAAAATACGCATTAATGAAATCGCTGACAATGGCCTCTTATTGAAGACTGTGACATCGAATACTGACCCCTGCCTTGTTCAGAGACGCGTCACAAAGTACTGAATTGACACAATTTAATGAAATTTTCGGGTTGGACTGTCCGATTATCTACCTATAACACTGTATGAATTATTGTTTTAAATTATTTGTTATTTCAAAGAAAATACCAAAATATTACTGTGTGCGTTTCTTTTTTTGTTTGGTATAGGTCCAAAAATGTTATTTACTATACTGTTTATTTTGGAGACAAAAATTCCTTGTATACCAAGGTCGCATTCCTAAAGTTTGCAGATGTTCTACACATATTAGCTAGTATGGAAAATGTTATGAGCATCCGTTTTTTCACGACGTATAGTATTTACTTCCTTTATGGTGAAACTCTCTTCTAGTTTAAGCTACTCTGAAAAGAGAAACTTGCTTTCTCTGAGCATAAATTCACTACTTTATGTTCATGAAAAAAGAGCACTAGAACACAATTATGTTCTGTGTACATATTAAAACAACCTAACCAATATGCGATTATTGAATACCCAGAACAAACTTTGTATTTGAGACAAAGAAAAACAGTCGAGCTTACCCCATAAAACTTTGTTTAAAACTGCGACCTATAGTTTGTCTGTGTGCAATGTAGAAATTAGACAACCAGCCGAGTCTAATTTCCGTCTAACCACGTACGTCAGTTATGATTGGTCAAGGTGACTGATGATCTGTCAGTGAGAGCATCAGACAAGAAGGTCCATTTTCCGGACAGAGTGATGCATGCAAAATTAGATGAACTAAAATAAATGAATAAAATCCCTATTATATATTTTTTTTTTAGTTTTATCATTTGTTTTTAGCTGGAAACGTCAGTAAAGCTGTGGAATAAAACATATCTTTTTCTTTTTTTAATCTATAGGCAAATATTTCTGCTGATGGCCATGTGTACTGGATAACTGGGCTCGCCCTCACGGGCTCGCCAGTTATGCCGCACACATGACAATCAGTATTAATATTAACCGATAATGTCAAAAGACAATGGATGTATCTATTACTTTCAGACTATAGGGTTTTTCCATTGTAGTTCCATCCCATTATCTACAATTTATGATTATGCTTTTTTTTATGAAAATAGATTGAAATAATATATTATCAAATACATATACACCCATTATTATTCCTTTTTATAGACTCATGTTATTAAGATGCTGGAAAATGCTGACGTTCCAAATCTTATCTACGGGAAAACTATTGATGAAACTATAAGGATGATAGGTTAGTATAACTTTTATGATTAAGCAAGCAAATATCTAAGGAAATGATTAGATCTGTACGTGACCTGCACCCTGATAAAAACATACCTCGGAGCATTTGAGAGCAGCAAAGCGACAGCTCGGCCAGAACATCAAGCTTAAGTGGATACATGTGTAGCGAACAGTGAGGCTCAGTTGCGAGAATATGCTAGTTGATCACAGAGCTGGCTTTTCGCATGTACCGTTATATACAGGGTCTGGTTGCTCGCGTCGTTATTATATTCCAGTGTATTTGCATGTGGAGATAGTTTTATACACATATTTCCCAGGTTTACAAGCAGCCTAGCATTCGCCATCTGGTCAGAGCATGCACAGTTCGCATAAATAATAAATTGAAATGCCTGCTAGTGGGCAAACTGGTCAATGCATGTGCGAGTTTTTAAACAATGTGCCTCAAATCAAAGTTAAGGTGACCCCTTAATACAGGTTTATTTGCACTGAATTTTGGTTCAAGGGACCCTTCAAATATGGCTGCTAAAGACAGGTGACCCCTTAATAGAGGTGACCACATAAGCAGGTTTGACTGTATAGTCCTATTACATATTGTAAAGCACACGACTAAATCAATATCCACGACGTTATTAACGTCATGTCTTGACGTTGTACATAACGATGTTGATATGACAGTTGATATGAAGTTGCGTCAACTTTGTGTAATCGTGCTTTGAGTCAGCAATTTTTGAATTATATTTTTATATTTGTTTTCTTCCAGAAAAATCGAAGGAAATCGAAATACCAGTAAAAGAATCAATGAAAGTCGAACCCAAAATGAATGGAACAATTAATGGACTATCAAATGGCTCAGTGACTGTAGACATTTCTTATGAGTATGATAATGTGACTTTTGTGGAACATTTATGAGTTATGCTATGGATATGCTATGATTCAGTCACACTATATTTTCTGCTTTGGTTGAGCTTAGTTTTGCAAAGCAGTGTACGTATCATGCCAATGTTTATTCTAAATACATTATTCTGAAGTATACTAATACATTAGACACTAACTCTTAAACTGCCAAAAAGTAAACAACAAAATTTACGTCTTCAAAGTAAAAAATTATATCATATTGAGAGGGCAAACAGTATAGATGAGGATGAGGCGGCTGATTATGGGCCGCCTCATCCGGATCTTTGCTGTTTGCAAATTTAGCTATTTCGTTTTTGACACTAAGTGTTAATACACTATTTTGGCGCCGGCGCGTAGTCGTTGTCCAAAAGTCGTTCAGTTTTATGTTAAACTTTCATGAGATTCGGCAGCGCGAGTTCAGGGATCCTGTATAGGGTCATATCGGGTAGCGTAAAGCTTCGTTCAGAATGGTCATGACATCTTATGCCAGAACTATTCACGGTCTGAGTAGCTTTTGGAAATTCGTTCGAAGTGGATCAGCTCACATATGCTGTCCCTTTCAGGTTCAAGCTTTCCTTTACAATTCTTATAAGCTTATGCACGACTAGTAAACACAGCGTTATGGCTGCTGTTGCTATTTTAGAAATTTTTGACAGAAATGGCGGTAGGCAGAGTAGTTGTCGTTTAGATAAGCCAGAACTCCGTCGAAGGAATTTTCACGCCTTTTAAGATAAAACAGCACATAAGAAGAACCGCAAAACAGTGGATGCATTCGATGTTTCGCTATTGCAACCAGTGGTAAAAATGGCTTTGGCATACAGCATTTCGACGATGAAGCAACGTTGTACTTCAACTGAAAGCTACCTTGGTTATTATTTGTTTCTGTTTTGAAAAACGGAAGTTTTGTAATAACCAGTCTTTTGTGTGTGTTTTTTTTTTTGGATTACCTTGGTAAAAGTTTTACTCTAACACAGTGCGCCTATAGAAGCAATGGAAAATTTCCGTGTTTTATTCTGCAACAGTTCACAGTTTCGGAGCGCGTGGGTGTAATTGCTCACTGGCAATTACTTACGTAATTTTGTGACGTTTTGGGACGTTAGACGGTGTAACTTCCCCTTTTCTTTCTAAAATCGCCATAAAACGTACATTTATCTGTGATACAGGTAAGAATATAAGCGGGAGCAAGAACGCGCTGGCAGGAAGGCTGGGAGAATTTTAATACTTTTTCAGCGTTTTTGAGTGTTAGAATCGAATAGTTCAGCTCTAGTATTGAATTGTTGAGTAATAATTCTGCAACAATTCACTGTTACGGAGCGCGAGTCTAATTGCTGACGTCACTGCATTAACTGATGTAATTTTGTGACGTTTTGAGACATTAGACAGTGTAACGTCTCTTTTTCTTTCTAAAATCGCCATAAAACGTACATTTATCTGTGGTACAGGTAAGAATATAAGCGGGAGCAAGAACGCGCTGGCAGGAAGGTTGGGAGAATTTGAATACTTTTTCAGCGTTTTTGAGTGTTAGAATCGATGTAGTTCAGCTCTAGTATTGAATTGTTGAGTAATAATTCACTGTTTGTCGGTCAGTTGTAAGTAGATATATCACGCGCGCTCCGCATTCTTGATATGGCCTTCTTTACAACTGACCTCCAAACAGTAAATCATTATTCAGCAATTCACTACTAGAGCTGATCTATTTCTTAAACAACATTATCGCACGAAGGAAGCATTAATAAATATTCTCTAGAAATCTTGTGAAATCTGAAGAACAAATTTAGCATGAATAAGAGCTTGGTGTGTCATGATGATAAACGTTTTGTTCCAGTAAATTTGTAGATATATCACGCGCGATCCTTATTCTTGATATGGCCTTCTTTACAACTGACCTCCAAACAGTAAATCATTATTCAGCAATTCACTACTAGAGCTGATCTATTTCTTAAACAACGTTATCGCACGAAGGAAGTATTAATAAAATTCTCTAGAAATCTTGTGAAATCTGAAGAACAAATTTAGCATGAATAAGAGCTTGGTGTGTCATGATGATAAACGTTTTGTTCCAGTAAATTTTGTTCTTCAGATTTCATCACATTGTTTAGTGTTTTCCTGTTTCATTTCTTTTGATATGCCGTTTCTTGTATTGCAGATCACCCTCCATAATTATTCATCTCATAAAAGCCATAATGCGTATACGTATAAGACAAAGGATCTGATGTATAGTTTATATGTATAGTTTATATTTTCAAAATAGTAAATTTCATTAACTGGTTGATCGTATCTCTGAATCACAAATACCATTTAATCATACTGGTTGCCTTTACACAGTGCGAGGAAAATGAAAAGTGTATTTAATGGTAAAAAAATACGAAAAAATACGGAAAAACACTCGTAACGAACAGATGTTCTGCCAGATGGATGTGTCTGTTCGATGGGTAATGAAACTGATGCATGCACCTATTAATGTTTCCCCGCAGAGGAGTACAAGAGCATTTTACTTGACTTGGCTGTTTTGTGTTTGTAGTATCTTCATTCGCCTTTATCCACCACATTTTCTGGCAGTCTTTTCCGTTTCCTTTACTTCGCTCAGGAAAGTTCAGTTTTATTATCGCGTTCAGAACACGATAATTAAACTGAAGTATTCTTAGCCAGCTAGGCATGGACGTTTTAAAAATCCAATCCCCCTTTATTATCAACTATCCCTCCTCTGAGGCAAAACATTTATAGGTGCAGTGCATGCATGTTTAAAGTGGCATTCTTATAAAAATGGCATTGTTGTATATGTATGTGTATAATGTATATGAGTTCAAGCATATTTAATTTGTGTTAAAGAAGATATAAAACTGCCATGCAGTGTATATTGTAGTCTGTATATGAAAACTGAATTACTAGACTCTAAGTGTAGATTATAGTTCTTATTCAAAAGTTCTTATTCCAATTGTCATTATCCAAATTTTCTGTGTAAGCACGAGCCCTTTAGCTCATACAGACTTTAGAAATGCCTCGTATTTGTTGACTTTCGGATGTCTTTGTCAATCTTTCCCTTTGATGTTGGGGATAGGGTTTGGGATCTGATTCAGTCAGTTCCTGAAGTGTAGTAACTCTTTAAATTTTCTACTAAACCTCTTGCAAAAAACATCAAAATACTGATATAACAAATGCATATAAACTCATGAACAGAAAGCATTTTATATAAAGATAACCTTTAGTCGAATGCCACCCAAAATATCAAAGATTGGAATAATCATGGAATTTAGATTTCCTGTGATAAAGAAAAACATATGAAGGTGTAGGATTAAATTTTATGTTTTTCAGTCATGTTTATAAAATATACTCCTTGCCAAAAGTTTAGCATATCTTATGACGAACTTAGCAGCAGATATAACTGATACATACGACCTCGGATATGTCGAAAAGGTTGTCATCGTTTGACTTATCCGATGTCATAATGTTAACAAAAGATGCTGGTCACTGGAATTTTGGAACTCAGCAGACGTTTGGGTATACAGTGCCAAAAGTTAAGACCCCTGTATTTCAATGACAATTTTCGACCCTTTTCAAAATTGTGTTCAAAACATCACCAAATTTAACTTCATCTCCACCAAACTAGCATAGTCTATAGTCAATATGTTTTATTGTAATGTGCTACATTAATCGTGGTCATGCCATTTCAAATTCGGTTATTAGAGGCAAACTTGTCGAAACTTGTTTCCAAAATGACCGATAGTGCAATTTACCTATAGATTCTTATCATTTTTGTCTTATGGAAAATTGGTAGTCTTTGACACTGAAACTACAAACTGTTTATGAAACATATCAATTACGTGGTCTCTAATCTGAAGTAGAACGAATTTTTTAATGCGCAACTTTTTTGTGTTCAGAAAATTAGAATTTTTAAAATAGTGTTTTACTAGAAAATACATTAAAATGACATATGCCAAAATTCTTAAACATGATTTGTGTGGACCAAAATGTCAACAGGCATATGCCTATGTATACTGTCTTTCAAAGTCAATAAATTTTATCCTTGTTTCATATTTTGCAATTGTTCTGCAGGATGAGTAACAGAGCCACCGGGAAACTGAAATATGATAAACTTTTGTCTAGATGTATATTATTACTTTGGTTTGAATCAATCACTGATAGTAAGAGATAATTCAAAACAATAGGCTGTATGTGTTTACGTTTATGCATGTTGCAGTATATCGCATATTTTTCTTTCGTTTAAGTTGATACTTTCGCTTCATATACATGAGTTTGGTGCAAATAATAATAATAATAATAATAATGAAGATCATGCAAGACAAGTGAAAAATGTCTTTTCACCTACAAAGTTTATTTGTAGATCTTTATTTGTATAATGTAGACTATCTTTCATGAACAGTGAGAAATTTTACGGCTCAATTTCGGACTGTCCCTGTTATTTGTTCGTGGCATGAAAGTTCAGGAGTATTTCTCACACAAAGCTTTACCATGTGATAAAAATGTAGCCTTTTTGGATTTTTGTATACATATTGTTACCAATATTATTGTTTGCTTTTTCAATATCATGTTGGCATGCTTAAAAATCGTTCGGAATGTACATACTAATCTACAGTCATCTCTCGATATCTCAAAATTGAAGCTCATCTCAAACTACTGATATATCAGAGTAAATGTTCTGGTCCCAGAAAATTTACTTTGCGATATCAGTAGCTTGCGAAAACAGGAGCTGAAATGTACAGGAAAATAGGAAATGTTCTCAAACTACATTCTCTGATATTAAGAGGGTACTTTGAGATATCAATGTTTGAGATAACGAGAGTCAGCTGTAGTTTACGGTTGTAGTAAGACCCCTAGTAAATGCGCAAACCCATTCCCTCATGGAGATTAAAATTTTAAGCTTCTGCAAATAGTTAGCCATAATATAACGTTTAATGCTATTCGACTCTAAAGTAGGCATTTTAAAGCAATTTGTGCACAGTGTTTGCTGCAAAGTAAAAACAATGATGTTACTGAATTATTACCAAACCTCTTGAAAGTGGCCAAACTGAATATTTTGTTTGACCACTTTCAGGAGTTTTGTGAGACCTTCTTTGTGCTAACTTCACATACACATTAGTCAAATAACATTGTAATATTTTCATTATACCTTTGACGAAGTTGAATTTCGACTTTCCGGTGGGAATGGAATTGTGTGTTTGCCAGGCAAGACTAAAGAACATGTTGATAAAATTGTGATAACTAGCAGACAAACAATGTTGAAACGACGTCGGACCAACGTATTTATGCAACATAAAGACGTTGCTTCAAAATTGATACATTGTTTCGGCATTATTTGACTGTAGGGATACTGTTAGAAACATTGTATAAAATTGTTTTATATTTAGATGGTTAAAATGTTTAAATAACATTGGAACTTTGTTGTTTCTTACCACCTTTAAACAGCTAAAATCGAATGTTGAATCTAGTTTCTCTGTCTACCTTTGATAAACGGCTGGTTCGAGAAAAGTGAAACATTCTTGAAGGGTCGTAAGGACGCCGCAGCGCTCCTCAATAAGAACAATACAAAATATGAAACAAATACCCTGAATATCATGTATGAACATTAATGTGAACAGTTACTGCGAAAAAAATTACATGCAAGGGTAAACAGTAAACGGTCCGTTCTCTATGAACGATACACAAGGTCGTCAACCCACATACCGAATACGAACCAATTGCTATGAAATCTGAACGAAAATTTTCATCATTTAATGTCCGAAGAGAAGGAGAAAAATAAACAAATATTAGGAAGAACACGGGTAACATCACTATCCAGTGAACACATACGGATAAGAATAAGCAGGAGAAGGCCTGCTCTGTATCTGATGATACAGCATTTTTAGATGCACAGTACAAGGAAACTACGAAAGAGGAAGCCCGTTTTCTATCTCATCATTGTCGACTCACACACCTAATATGACTTTTCAATATACATTGTCATGAGAAATGAACAACAATAAAACAGGTGTGTGTGTGTGTGTGTGTATTTATTGGTTAATACCGGTATCACAGTATCCGAACGCCCTGTACCAGCTCTTTCGGTTTCCATAGCGTCGTATCGAGAGTACAAACATTCGGTTATAACCAGTAGTCGGAAATCATTATGTTTTGATATTTTATCCGGGATTTGCTGCGTCATTTATAGTTATTCAGCTTCGGAAATGTAAAGAGGTAAGTTTAATATAATTTGCTCTTCGGTCTTTTGCTTTATTGCCCTGTACAATGTCGTGTATGGGTGGATGTAAACGGTACAGTTTTCAAATTGCCCTTGGCATGATTCTACATTTTTTAGCTTCTTCTTACATGTTTTATAAAAAATCTTTAAAAAGGCGTTATCAATCTACAGTTTGTTACTTTTGGTAATAGGATGATAGCTAGGTTTTGCACGACACAAACTCGTGTTAAATTAAGCTGTTCGGAATAAAATTTCTGTGACGGCCATGAGGTTTTCATTGTACAGGGTAACAAAGTAAAAGACCGAAGAGCAAATTATATTAAACTTACCTCTTTACATTTTCCAAGCTGAATATTTATAAATGACGCAGCAGATTCCGGATAAAATCACAAAACATAACGAATTCCGACTACTGGTTATAAGCGAACTTTGCACTCTCGATTCAACGCTATGAAAACCGGAAGAGATGGTACAGTGAGTTCGGACACTGTGGGTATTATGGTTTATACGTGGCGCTGATTGCAGTGCACTATGGTGTTCCAATAGGGTCAAAAGTCTATTTTTAGTGTGACACTAATATTATTTAACGTGCAACGTAAATTAATTTACGTCCAACGTAAAATAATTTACGTCCAACGTAAAATAATTTACGTCCAACGTAAATTATTTTACGTCCAACGTAAATGAATTTACGTTGGACGTAAAATAATATTAGTGTCACACTAAAAATGGACTTTTGACCCTATTGGTGCGTCTAACTTGTTTTGTGACACCAGAGCTCATTTGCATATAGCCAATCAAATTCGGTTTTACAAAAGTTCAACTTGGGGACTCTCTGAAATAAAAGCCGGTACCAGGACAGTTTTCTTGTCTCAACCGGGCTTGATAGCTAAATCGGTAACGCGTCTGGCTACCGATTCAAGGGTTGGTTTCGCCACGCGGGTTCGAATCCTGGCCCGGCCCAGACATAGTTTTCGTAGAGATTTGGTCATGAATTCTTTCAGTTGTCAGTTAATGGCAAAAATATGTGCAGGAGTACTGGTTAAGCTGGAGAACTGGTTAAGCACTCAGATGGTCTGGGTCCGCCCAGGAAAATGTGGTTAGGTTATCTGACGGTATCCCTTATGTGCCTCTGGTGCCCGGTTACCTTAAAAATCCATACTCTCTCTCTTTTCTATCTCATCACAAGCGAATGGAAAAGATGCATTTTGTTATTATATTTATTATTATTATTATTATTATTATTATTATTATTATTATTATTATTATTATCTTCAAATTAATATAACATACCTACAAATAAGATTATAAAGCTTGAAATGTATAACTTCAAACTGTTATCAAATTCAAAGGCCTGCGAGGATATCGGCGCTTGAGAAAGGTGCACAACAAGTTCAGATTAAACCCTCAGCAACTTTACCTCAAACTTGGCTTTCAGAACACAACATTCTCTCAAGCAACAAGTAGCCTATATTAAAAGCATACAGATGCATACACGAAAGCCATATAAATAGTCATGAATTGCTAATTGCAATTTGCATAATTTACGTCCGACGTAAAATAATTTACGTCCAACGTTAAATAATTTACGTCGGACGTAAATTATTTAACGTCCAACGTAAATTATTTTACGTCCGACGTAAATTAATTTACGTCCGACGTAAATTAGTGATCTCAATAGACTGTGATGAGTAACTGAATATTTCACTACTTAAACTGTGTATTTCAGTGTAATAATAAGTCAAGTGCACAAGTACATTTGAAATTAAACAATTTTAGTTACGATACTCCTCTCTCTGTAGTGGATATTTTCCAAAATAAAAAGCACTGCTGTTTTGCTGATTCCCTTTTAATCTAGTTTTTAAACTGTACAATGATCAAGTGAACATGAATTACGTATAAAATAATTCGCTCTGGATATTACGGACTATACAGTCATGTATCTGTATAACGTGCAAGACTCGCAGGGTCACAGACACACTAACTAGCAGCACCGGACGAGCGGATGCCCAAACTGCTCTGAGTCTTCTCTTGGCGCTCATGCCACTTTGTTGGTTTTGTCAGGTCGCGACTCAGTTATAACCTGCCACTGGTGATATTCGAACAGTATTAGAGGTATAAGCAGATCAATGATTTTGTTACCTGTGAGTTCCGCTGCTTCATATAACGTATTTATTCGGCTATAAAACGGGGGGAGGGGCGGGTCTCACCTCTAGAATGACCCCAAATATCTAAATAATTCTTAAGAAATTCTGCTATAAGATGGGTTTTGCCCTTCCAAAACAATCCCAAAAAATCTAGATCCGTCTTAAAAAAATTCCATCATAATAAACAAAGAAATACGGTTTTCATATTTTTTCCCTCATAATTTATATTGTTGCGAGTCCCAAGACTCACTAAAATTCAGTGCTGTGGAATCCTGGTTTTATTGTATGACGAACTGAACTTATAAACCGACTGAGTCTCAAGCGGGGACCCAAGATTCTTTCGCAGCAAAATTGTAAATAAATCACTTGCAGATAGATACATATGAGCCATGACACGACTAGGGCTTCTACGTTTACAAAATATTGTAAACGTTTACACGACCGCTAGAAAACGAAACGATTCCGTTTAAACGACCATTACCGTTGAAATCTTATTCTTAGTCTATTCTATTCTATTCTATCCCATAACCTTACTAGGTCGTTGGGGCACCACAGCTGACTTCAAAACAATCCCTTTCCACCTTGTCCTGTCTTCAGCTGCCCTAGTTGAGCTGGCAAAATCCATTCCAGTCCACTCCTTGATATTGTCTTCCCACCTCTTCTTCTGTCTACCTCTTCTTCTTTTTCCTTTCACTGTGCCCTGAAGAATTGTCTTTGCTAAACCAGAAGACCTTGAGACGTGGCCAAACCACCTTAGTTTCCGTTTCTTGACCAGCGTCAGGAGTTCATCATATTCTCCAATGGCTGCTTGGATCTTCCTGCGAACCTCCTCATTGGTTATATGGTCCTTGTACGAAATGTTCAGTAACCTTCGGTAGCATCTCATCTCAAAGGCCTGTGTTCTTTTCTCTAACTCTGCTGTCAAGGTCCATGATTCACAGGCATACAGAAATATGGAAATGACAAGGGAGCGCATAAGTGTCACCTTTGATCCAAGAGATATGTTGTTATCTCTCCAAATTGGTTTCAGCTTGGCAAGAGCTGAAGTGGCTTGTGCTATCCTTGAGAGAACTTCCTGTTTTGAGCCATCATCTGAGACAACTGCTCCAAGGTATTTGAAGCTGCTTACAGTACCCAGCTTCTGCCCCTTTACCTTGATCTCCCTCTGGATGCCATCTGCGCTGTTTGTCATCAGTTTGGTCTTCTCAGCACTGATCTCCATCTTATACCTTGTGCAGGTCTGGTCGAGACTTTCAACTAGAGCTTCTAGTTCCTGCTCTTCCTCAGCAAGAGCGTCTATGTCATCGGCAAACCGCAGGTTGGTAATATTTCTGCCGCCTATGCTAACCTTTCCGTCATGTTCTTCCAGAGCATCGGACATGATCCGTTCGAGAAAAATGTTGAAGAGGGTGGGTGACAGAAGACATCCTTGTCTTACTCCAACTGTTGTTCTGAACCATTCTCCTGTGCTGCCATTTATCAGGACTGCACTTGTAGCCTTGTCGTATAGCTGCTCAATGGTGCGAACTAGGTTTGCATTGATATTGTACTTCCTCATGGTGGCCCATAAGGCTGCATGCCATACCCTGTCAAAGGCTTTTTTGAAATCAATGAAGACATGGTACAGATTCTGCTGATGTTGGAGATACTTTTCACACAGGATTCTAAGGTTGAAGATCTGTTCTGTGGTGCTCCTTCCTGCTCGGAACCCAGCCTGTTCCTCAGCGATTATCTCTTCGGCTTGTGGCTTAAGCCTGTTCAAGATAACTTTCAGCATGACTTTGCTTGAATGACTGATGAGGCTGATGGTTCTGTAGTTCTGGCAGAGCTGCAGGTTGCCCTTTTTAGGGAGAGTAATAATCAGCGACTGAGTCCATGGGGTAGGCCATTCTCCTGTTCTCCAGATCCTGTTACAGATATCTGTTAAAACATCAATCATGGTCTCCCCTCCAGCTTGAACAAGTTCTGCAGGTATATTATCAACTCCGGCAGATTTTCCCTTCTTCAGTGCTGCTACTGCAATCTCAACTTCCTCACGAAGGATCGGTTGTTGATCTTCATCTGGGGGCTGACTGCAGTCCAGAACCGTATTGTCACCATCAGTCTCATGGTTGTATAATTCTGAGCAATATTCTGTCCATCTGCTGAGAATCTCTTGTTCTTCTGTAAGGCATTTCCCAGACTTGTCCTGGATAGCTGTGGATCTACCCTGTTTCTCTGAAGTTAGATCCTTCACCAGCTGGTATGCTTTCTTGCTGTTGTTTTTGTTCAGGCAAGTTTCGATCTCCTCGCACTGACTAGCTATCCAGTCCTCCTTCGCTTTCTTCACTGCCTTCTGAATCCTCTTGTTTGCTTCCCTGTATTCTTCTGCTCCTCCTGCTTCATACCTCTTCTTCTTCAAATTTCTCCTCTCATCACAGAGGTCGAGAACATCTCTAGTGACCCATGGCTTTTTCCTGCGACGTTCCTTCCCAAGTATCTCACTGGCTGCATCAGTCACTACTGTATTGTAGGTGGTAATCATGGTATCTATGTCCATGTCATCATCCCTCAGACCAATGAGTGGTGCAAATTTTCCACCTATTGTTGCTTGAAAAGTGCATGCCATACTTAATTCTTAGTATCAGACATCTATGAGACGCCCCCCATACCTTTATGATTATAATTATGTTACCAAACTGTGTCATCCAATAATGCGCTTTCATTTTTGGGGGTCAATTCGAAGTTTACAGTAACCGACGGTATTAAAAAAACGTATTTACTATTGACCGATTTCCGATGACAGCAATTATTTGACCGTATTAGCAATTATTTGACCGTTTTTGATAAAATTTACATGGATTAGATTAATAAAACATCAGGGCCCAGTTGTTCAAAACTAACGACGTCGTCAGTTAACGAGACGTTAAAATTTCAAACGTTTATAACTCAAATATGCCATTATTTTTTGTTGAAAAAATGTTAGAAGATTTTGCAATGCAAAAGCTTCTCACAATTTTTCAACAAAAAATATCAGTGTATTTGGTTATAAAGTTGTAAAACACTTAACGAGTTGACCTCTTAACGAGCTCGTTAAGCTAACGATGCTTTGAACAACTGGGCCCTGACTTAATTATCCTGTTAATTGATAATAACTGTCAAAGTTACAAGCTGCAATTATCTCACCTTCGCGGTAAGCTTAGAAAACACAGGTACCGAGGTAACGTTAGTCCTAATTTTTTTATTGCACAACTCGTGTTGTAACTGTTGCCGGCAGACATTACCTTGCCTTTGATCTGTACCTTATAAAATTAGCTGCCGATTATGACGTAACAATTTTCTGGCAAACCGTGTACATGTCGTGCTTTGCGTAAGGTACACAGAAGTTAGAAAATAAAGATTTTAATAGACGTTTCCGAGGACACCGTCAAGTACATTAAGATTGGCTTCTGATGACTGTGTAAGATATTATAACTTGTTGGTGGTCTACCGGGTGTTCAGGTTCGGTTAAACGATGTGTGAATTTTGTAAACGTTTAGCACATATACACGAACCGTTACCGTTTATCCGTGTAAACGTAGAAGCCCTAGACACGACAAAACCAACAAAGTGGCATGTGCGCCAAACCAGCATGATCAGCCTGGTTATTCATTCTGATAAGAGTCTTCGCTGTGCGCTTTTAGGTTAGATAAGGGGCTACGTTAGCTTAGTGCGGACAGCGAAGACCCTGATCAGACTGTGTAGATGCCCAGGCTGATCTAGTTCGTTGTTGGGCGCACATGCCACTTTGTCGGTTTTGTCGTGTCACGGCTCAATTATGGAAGTGTACGCATACACCTTAATCGACTGCTCAGATGTGGGTCTGGAATGGTTACTCTGTGGAAATTGGATTTATCAAAATAATGAATGATTTTTCATACTTTTATATAGTTTTAGATGAGCAAATTAGAGTTTTATAATAAACTTTGGACCTCTGCTTGTTCTGAAGTAAATTGCCTTAGACCTAGATAAAAAGATAAACTCTTTCATTTTCGTTTTTACCTCCCTTTAAAATGGGGATCAAATCTTCAAATAAAGCATTTGCTCCTATTTTCCTTTAAGGGTAGACCCCATTTTTGTCCAGCGAAGCAAACATGAAGTTACAAAAGTTGTTTCCCTTTGTAAAATGGTTTGGGAAATATGGAGTTTTAGATATTCAATTTTAACTCTTCTCGCGCCAATGTCTACAAGAACACTGTTTGATAGGACACGTCTCTCTGTACTTTGGGGTTTACGAAAGCTGGTGGGATGGTCGGTTCGTGCAATGGCGCTCTGTAACTTTCATTGCCGTGGCGTCCTACTAATTAGACTAAAAGTTGGACAAGAGCCTACTGTTCTGGCAGTAGGTGCGGGTGGGGTGTTTGGATATTTTTCTCTCGTCATTTCTGTTTTCTGTCTCCCTCCCTCTGGGAGACGGCCCGATGTAGACTGAACCACTGTCTCAGAGGGCTGTAAAACCCAAAACAACAACAATAACGTAAGCTGAGTGGGTACATCAGTTCATCATTTCCGCCATTTTCCTAGAGGAGCAAATTCTTTTCTTTTAGAGATGAAAGTGGTCAAAAAGTCCAAACTCGTAGGTCATTTAAACAAAGACAATTCCGGAATATCTTAGATACACAGACCTGGACCCCAAAAACAGGTGTGAACAGGTGCTCGCGGCTAGTAAGCATCACCTGCCTATTATAAAACCCGCCATATTTATGTGTATGTGAAAAAAGTCAGTGAAAATGAAAGTCCAGTATCACTGGGTGGTTGCTTAGTCCCGGTAGGCGGTGATTTTTTCTGACAATTGTCAACGATTTTTTCTGACAATGGTCCCGGATTTTTTTCCAAATTGTCAACGATTTTTTCTCCGTGACGTCATAACACAAAACTGATGCGACAAAATGGAGAATTTTGTCAATTAAACCATTAATTTACAAATCTTAAGCGTATTCCTGGTAGATCTAAGGCAGATTAGATACAATACAAGTGTTTAACATTGCCAACTGATAAATTAAACCGGGAAATTTTCATTTAGGGTACATCTTGATGAACTGTCCGCTCTGTCTATGTCTTCGAAGTTTACCATAGGGAAAAGCTATTTTTAATCATAAATCGGTGTTGGGAAACATATTATATTAATTTTTGACACTTTACAATGATATAAATGGGTTTGTCAGCAGATTTTGATTTTTCATAAGTCCCGGATTTTTTCCTACAAGTCCCGGATTCGCTCCTACAATAGATTTTAAGCGCCTGATTTTTTCTGACAACGCAAACTACAAAATGAGTAGTCAATATGATACTTTATTGCGCATAATTGAATAGCAAGATTTAAGCATGCCCCAAACTTTAATTGTGATGCATAAATGGAAGACGAAATACTTGTTGGTCATTAAAAGACCAGCCTTTTCATTATATACAGACCATTCTATTGTTCCATATATAAAAAATTTACAATGGAATATCATGTAGTAAAGAGCTGAGATTAAAACAATATTCAGTGGCCTTCCCAATGCAGGCAAGACTGTTGTACTAACTCTACCAACTGAACGACGTGGTCACATGGTCGTCCAATGCCAGGAAAGCTCAGCTGGCAGAGCAGTCCTGAGCATCGCCTATCTTTTTACTCAGTAGTACCGAGGAGGTTGAAGACTAGGAGTTCCGCCGCGGCCAATGTGTTTTTCTCGCTTAGGCAGCGTAGAGAAAAGTGGCGAAAACGAATTAGGCAGATTTCTTCACCCTGGAAAGGTACTTATTCACCCAAATAATGTACATTATCAGGCGTACACTCGGACCCTAAACTACCGTACATTATTCTATTTAATGCCCCAGGACGTTGCATTTTAGGAAAGGGGGCGTGATTTAGGGTCTAAAGTGTAGTAAGTCAGCCACTGCTAAAATACCTCCAACAAACAGTAACTGGGAATGGAAATACTTTCAGAGGTACGAGCTCCACTATTTTTTTTGCCTCCCTTCTCAGTAAGGGTCAACTCTTAAAGCAAAGGGTTTGCTCCTCTAGGAGCATTGTTTTCCTTTAAGTGTAGACCCTGTTTCAAAGAGCAACCGCAATCAGAGAAACAGGCAAGTTAATATGACATTTTTTCCGAAAATCGGAAACTTGAGAATTTTTACTAATAATTAAAATTTCTTCATTATCGGTGAAATGCTTCTTCTCGGCCGAATATAGGCAGTTGGTCAGCAGGCACACGGCGATAAATCAATGTTGATACAGCGTCATTTTATTCTTTGAAGAGCTACTTTATTCTTTGAAGAGCTACTTTATCCAAGGAAGCACGCAGTAAGTTGACATACGCGTCATTTGACCAATGGAATCTTGTGAAATGTGGAACAATATCGAAATTATACGAGGCTGCGCCTCGAAAAAACTAGACATGTCAGACAACGATCAGAACAAGTTTCATCAAATTCCCTGATGTCGGCGATTTTTTTCTGAAATGTATTATCTCTAACACAACGTAATATCCAGAGCGAATTAGTTTATACGTAATTCATGTTCTCTTGATCAGTCTACAGTTTAAAAACTGGATTAAAAGGGAATCAGCAAACCAGCAGTGCTTTTTATTTTGGAAAATATCCACTACAGAGAGAGGAGTATCGTAACTAAAATTGTTTAAAATCCAATGTACTTGACTTATTATTACACTGAAAGACACAGTTTAAGTAGTGAAATATTCAGTTATTCATCACAGTCTATTGAGATCACTAATTTACGTCGGACGTAAATTAATTTACGTCGGACGTAAAATAATTTACGTTGGACGTTAAATAATTTACGTCCGACGTAAATTATTTAACGTTGGACGTAAATTATTTTACGCCCGACGTAAATTATGCAAATTGCAATTAGCAAATCATGACAATTTATATGGCTTTCGTGTATGCATCTGTATGCTTTCAAAATAGGCTACTTGTTGCTTGAGAGAGAATGTTGTGTTCTGAAAGCAAATTTTGAGGTAAAGTTGCTTAGGGTTTAACCTGAACTTGTTGTGCACCTTTCTCAAGCGCCGATATCCTCGCACGCCTTTGAATTTGATAACAGTTTGAAGTTATACATTTCAAGCTTTATAATTTATTTGTAGGTACTTTATATTGATTTGAAGATAATAATATGGTTGGAGGTCGTAAAATCGTGGGAGTTGTAAATTCGTGGGTGCTAGTAATTGGCATAATATTCATGCGCAAAAGAAGCTCCACTAAGTGTTTATTCTTCCAACATTTAACCATGCATAAAGGTTTTATTTCATAACAAAAGCAAATGCCTAGAGCCTAAATAGGGAATTTAATTTTAAAAACAGTTTGACCGATTGCTTTTATGCCTTCTTTTTCTATTTCTTTTTTGCATACCTGAAAAGCGGCCATTTTCTAATCTCGGATATCAGCCTGAGAAAACATTGCAATGATTACTGATTTTTTACCTTCCGGTGAACAGTTGGTCCAAGTACGGGGGCCAAATTTAATTGCAAAATTGTTCTCTTATTTGATTATTATACCGGGGGTCCTTATTTGCGTTTTCTTGAAAAATGAAAGTGTTATGTTTTGAGAGTAGGGCTAAATCCAGAATCGGTAGCCAGACGCGTCACCGATTTAGCTATCAAGCCCGGTTGAGACAAGAAAACTGTCCTGGTACCGGCTTTTATTTCAGAGAGTCCCCAAGTTGAATTTCTGTAAAACCGAATTTGATTGGCTATATGCAAATGAGCTCTGGTGTCACAAAACAAGTTAGACGCACCAATAGGGTCAAAAGTCTATTTTTAGTGTGACACTAATATTATTTTACGTCCAACGTAAATTAATTTACGTTGGACGTAAAATGATTTACGTTGGACGTAAATTATTTTACGTTGGACGTAAATTAATTTACGTTGGACGTAAATTATTTTACGTTGGACGTAAATTAATTTACGTTGCACGTAAATTAATTTACGTTGGACGTAAAATAATATTAGTGTCACACTAAAAATAGACTTTTGACCCTATCGGAACACCATAGTGCACCAACGAGCTTGTTGACAACTGATATTTCCAAAACAATCATATACTTGACAATTCGAGTAAGAGAGGAAATTTCCCTATTTACATTCAGTCCCCATTACTACTCCATGATGTGATATCTATATGAGGACCTGTGTTTCCAATTAACGACTGTTTAATTTGGGCTGCATCTTTTCAGTCTTGCTGGGAATTTGGTTACCGTTTGACAAAAATTAATCTATCCCTCACGCCCCCTCAAGTAACCAGTCTGTGCAACCATAGATGATCCTTGCATCTACTGCTCAGCCAATCCCTCCTGTTTACGGAAGTTGGCAGTCAGGAATCTCCCCCCTAGGAATCACACTACTCCTCCAATGAGGAGTGGTTGACTGGCGCTGCAATGGTTTGTAGATCACATCAGGCAATCTACTCATACAATGTTCTGTCTAGACTAAGCTTTCAGCACTTTTTATCCACAAAAAATCCACATCAAACAAATCCACACTGTCAAATGTGTAGATGTGGACGTGTGGAAACCCCACATTGTGGATCCACATTAGCCACAAAACATCCACATCAAATCCACATCATCCACATAAACTCCACACAACATCCACAAAACATCCACATCAAATCCACACGGTCGAATGTGTAGATGTGGACTTGTGGAAACTCCACATTGTGGATCCACACCAGCCATAAAACATCCACATCAAATCCACATCATCCACATAAACTACACACAACATCCACAAAACATCCACATCAAATCCACATCATCCACACTGTCGAATGTGTAGATGTGGACGTGTGGAAACTCCACATTGTGGATCCACATCAGCCAAAACACATCCACATCAGATCCACATCATCCACATAAACTACACAAAACATCCACAAAACATCCACATCAAATCCACATCATCCACATTAACTCCACAATTTCAGTGTGGATATGTGGATGTTGCTATTTTCCCTTAAAAATATGATAAGCGCAGCTTCTATGGAGGCTAACATCTTGTACGCTTCAGCTAGAAATAACTGACGTCATAAACGTTCAAACATAACGTCACAACTGGCCAAAGACGTCGCGTGATCCCGCAAGTTTTTCTTGTGGGATCCTACAGTTCCTACAGACTTCCTATTACATAATGTCACAACTGGCCAAAGACGTCGCGTGATCCCGCAAGTTTTCTTGTGTGCTCCTACATATCCTACAAACTTCCTACAACGTCCCAATCGGAACACCGCTCGGCCAATTCCGTGAATCAACCTCGGATGTATGACGTGGGACTACTTACGTCACACGACTGTTGTTAGGAACAACGATATAAACAAAGATGGCCGCACTGTCGCACCGAGTAAATAATAAAATGAGAAGAAGCAAATGTCTCGTCATTGATAATTGACTATTTTGTTCTAACAACAGCAAAGCATTAAATGAATGTCCGTGCAACAGCTGTAAAAGGTCGCAGGTCGAGAATTAATTCATACGTAGACCTAGAGATCTACGGCTTTGGCGTATACTTTCGGCCGAACAACAAAATGTTGGATTTTGCTGCATATTGCTCCGCCTTACATACGCCCGAGGTCTGATGGTTCGGATTCATGGAATTGGCCGAGGAGTTCCGAATGACAACGTCCCGCAAAGTTGCGTGCATGATCCCACGGCTATTTCTTGTGGGAAAATGGCGCTGAATCGTCCTAAGAACAACTCTGAGAGGAGCCTAGGAACTTGACTTCTACGGCTTTAAAAGGGCCTAACAAAGGCTCACTAGCCTGAAGAATTTAACTCATGGGGACCACCATGTATTTTTACACTAGGCGGCCGTGCGGACTTAGTTTTTTTTTCAGGCCAAAAGTCTATGTAAAAATACATGGGAAAATCGGTCCCCATAGTGTCTGTCCTTACTACTATCGAATTTCTTAACTAAAAGGATGAACGCTGAAAAAAACATTTGGTGTATTCCTGCAATTTTGTAGAAAGATCTTAAATTCAAGAATTTTGTATTGCTTTTATTGAAACGCAGCCCTGGTCAATGCTTTTCTCGGAAATCACCTGCATACAAGTCTTTTTTTGTGCATAAAATATGCACGCATCACATGAAAGTCTACCGTAAAAGAGTTGAAACTCTTCCTCTTAGAAACCACTTGTTCGGTTTCATATAATTCTTTACGGTAACATTCTACCAAGCCTCCTCAAGCCCAGTGATCTGGTCGGAAAGCATGGCCTTCAGTGTGCGGGATTATTTTTCCATACAAATAGTAAAAACATAAAAAAATCTTCGTCTCAGAAACTTCAAGCCAGACCTCTATGTAATTTGACAGGACTGTAATTTTGCTAACCCGCAGTCGTAGATATATGAAGATTTTAACGTAAATTGAAAAAAAAAGTATGCAGGTTTAAAATTTCCAACGAAGCGTGCTCTTTGCCATCAGCACACGAGCGTAACTGTATATGATGTATGAAGTTATTGGGAAATTTCGATCGAGGATTGTTGGTTCAACCACAGGAGTCTGAAATTTCGTCAGTAAAATAAAAAAAAAATATGCAAATTCTACAGAATCGCGTTCAATTTTATACATATAGATACTTTATATATATATATATATAGTACATGTATATATATTAAAATAACTGGGTGTGATTTTGTAGAATATGTCTTTTTTGGTATTCTATTGACAGAATTTCAAACTCCTGTGGTTCAACATTATTCTGATAATCATTTACAATTTCTGACATACATGATTTAGTGGAAACAAAAATGGGGCGTGGGGGGTGTTTAGAACGAAAGAGGAAAGTGTTCAACGTAAATACAACCAAAGGCACTGTGGCCTAATTTCTAATAGAGTATGGCCTTGAGAAACTAGGTCCCAGTGATCGTCCAAATTAATACCAAGCGGTTAAGGAGAAGTCGAGTTTGTTATTCTTTTCCTTTTTGCCTTCGAGAGTTAAGAAGAATTCAAGTTTGGCAGGGGCTATTTGGGGGGATGTTGACCGCTTTTCTCTTGGTTATTCTGACATCAGTTTGGAGTTCGGACTATTTTGTCGTTTATTTTCAGAAACGGATGCATTTGACACGCGTCATGTTAACTTTTCGGAGATAAAATAGATAATATACACCAAAGGGGACCATATTACCCTAAACCTTGGGGTAAAATGGTCATCCTAATAGGCGAACAAGATAAAATTAACAGACCATAATATTGCTAAATGTGGCAAAAAGTCTCGAGTTCTTTGCATTGTATATGTTTTTTCACAAAATCAATCTGACGAAATATGGGGCCATAAACGTAAAAATAGAAAAATAATATAAAAAAAAACAACAACAATTTCTAAATGTTTGACGACTTATGCCATTTTGCGTATTTATTTCACATTTAAATAAAACCTCTCAATGGAATTTTGTTCAGGCTAGCTACTGAAGCAGGGGGAAACAAAGATTTCCAAATATTCCCCCAAAACAAGACATTATAAACTCACGTGATAAGTTTATAAACTCACGTGATAAGTTTAAGCTGAAATGCCCTGGTGGACCATATTCCCTCAAATGGAGTTTTAGATTGGCAAACAGGCAATAGTACTGTGACATTTTCTATTCAAACTCATGACTGTTTCTAACAGCTTTGGTTGGGAATTTGGAAAACATCTCAACAGTCAGGTAGAATTAGCTCTTTTAGTCTGAAACGTATTTTCTAACGTCGCCATTTTTGACAAGAAAATTAGGTTGAGTTACCGTTTTGAAAGGCCAGCAAGATTATTACAATGTACATGTATTCTTTGAGAAAGGTTTTAAAAATTGCCTCTGGGGCCGTGAAAGTGATAGTATGCATATACCATTTGGGCATTGATCTTATGCGTTTTATTCCGGGCGGTCCACATTTCCCAACGGACCATATTCCTCTACGTATTATTTTCCATTCTGTCTTGAAAAACAGCCGATTCTATAACTGAACAAAACTGAAAGATGGACCATACAACAATGTTGCACGTAAAATTCGAAGCCCGTGGAGACAGTGTTTATGAGTTGTTCATATGAGAGTAGGAGCTACCAAAAGACTGACGAAAATTTCTCATTGGAGTGATTTCGAGGAGCACAAAAAGTGATAGTTGCTGCTTATCATGTAAACTTTAGTATGAATGGATCAGCGCCATGTAATCACGGTTTCCGAGAAAGATAAAAGTTGATAATCGTCAATGGACAATAAAATAAAAAAAACTTAAATACGTATAAAGCAATTTTCACTTTCACAAGCTGATGACGCATGTAAACTTTACAAGAAAATCTTGAGAGTGAATCAGACATGAAGTCACCATGGTTATCGAAGAGACAAGAGCTGCGTCAATCTCAAGGTGCCGTTGGGCATATTCCAAAGGCCGTAGATTCACATTATTCTTCATTTCACTGAATACTATTGCTGTAAATGATAGAATCTATGGTGTCTCTTCAATCAAACCGAGCTTAGAGAATATGTTTCTGATAAGTCAAGTCAAAGAGAGCAAAGTTGACATGTTGTGCCTCACATGGTCTCGTAACATAAGACGTTCCTCAGCCGACGGTCTGACGTCAGATTCCTTTTCAGCGCAACGCAAGTTCCACCATGTTGGAGCTACTGTAGTGGACGTTGCTAAAATTGTTCAACAAGCCAACAAGCCCAACTCCTGATCAATGTCGTAAAGTGAGAGTTTTAGCGGCCGATAGATGCAGCCGTGAGCTAGGAGTGGAGGAGAGAGCTGAAGGGGGTTGGGCAGGGGGGGGGGGGGGGCGGGGGGAGAGAATGTGTATCTTTTACATTTAATGGCGAGGATGAGTTAAAGACTAGGTTATTCATATACAGGGCAGACCCTAAAACCGTACATTAGCAAAATGAGAACTTTACATTGCATTTCATGGCTCTTTTCTTAAAATGTATTCCACACTGTAAAAATACTGTAGATTTTACGGTAGAATAACTGGAAACCGGCTGCCAGTCCTTTTCCTGTTATTTTTACGGTTTTTTTGCCTGTAAGACATTGTTGGAAATCACGAAATGGAAGTTTTATGTTAACTTGGCGCACTCGAAAAAAACTTTGTATTGTTGAGGGGCTATCTAACCAAAACGACATCTGCTCTTTTCTGTCCCACTCTGCTTGATGATTCCTGCAATTTTTACAGGCGCCCGTAAAAATAACGGTAAAAGGACTGGCAGCTGGTTGCCAGTTATTTTACCGTAAAATCTGCCGTTTATTTTGGCAGTGCAGATAGCATAATCAAAGTTCATGAATGCAAACTTATTTCATTTTTTATTCAAATGAAGTTATTGCGTAAAAATCATCAGCTGTCGTGCTTGAAAGCACTCGGAATATACTAGGAGTCGCTTACAAAACAAGACCTGTCACGGCGGGACAGGATAGCTCGCCTGACAGCGCCTTGCCCATCACCTAAAAAACTTTAACGTAAAACTTTAACATTTTGCTAACGCCGCCGCCGCCGCCGCTAACGCCAACGCCGACGCCGGGGGTAGTACAATAGCTCTTCCTGAACTTCGTTCAGGCGAGCTAAAAATACAGTGCGTAAATTATCCTAATCATTAGTTTTATTTTTCATGATACAGTGCGTAAATTATCCTAATCATTAGTTTTGTTTTTCATGATTAGTTTTTACTAGGGAATCATCTCGAAAACATGCCTAAGAACGGGTATGACCTTCTTCAACCTTCTTGTGCCTTTATAACCGCCATGATTCGCCGTCGCATTGTTAACGTACTGCTAAATGGGTGCGTTAGGCAAGGCCCGTCATTCTTGAATCAACGCTGTTTGCAGATCTAAACATGTGTTGGTCTGATGATTTGTCCTGGCACGCCCAAACAAGGGGACACGGAAGGCAAAGGGAAAACGTCAACGTTATTTCGGGCAAAAACTGTCGTGTTATCAAAGCAGTGTGTGGCCTTGCGATATAATGCCGAAAACTAACGCCGAGGCCATGATTACGGAAAAAGGGTATGACATTAGGACGCAAGGCCTCATCGATTTAACGACGAGCATTCAGGTTGCCTTGATTAACAATAAAGTCTGTTTTCTGACCACCATTACTCCCACCCCAAACCATCGAACTGCACCCCCCCCCCCCAAATCGATCGCCCTCCAGCACGCAGCAATCAGCATGTCATTCGTTTGTGCGGCAGTGTATGTTGTTATTTTTTTGCCAATTTTATAAAATCAATGTCTTCTTATTTGAGTCACTGAAAGATGAAGCAATTTTGTGTATGTTTTCTTTGCTATTTCTACAACTTCACTGCCTTCATATTTGAGTCACTGGAAGACGAAGCCATTTGGTGTACGTTTTCTTTGTAAATTTTACAATTTAACTGCCGGCACGAAGCCCTTTGGTGTATGTTTTCTTTGCCAATTGTACATATTTAATGCCTTCTTTTTTGATTCACTGGAAGATCTTTTCATGTAAATTTTCTTTGCCAATTATGCAATTTTGATGCCTTCTTCTTTGAGTCACTGGAAGATGAAGCCTTTATGTATAAGGTTTTCTTTGCCAATTTTACAACTTTAATGCCTTCTTATTTGAGTTACTGAAAGATGAAGCACTTTTGTGTGTGTTTTCTTTGCAAATTTACTTCAATGGCTTCTTATTTAAGCCACTGAAAGATGAAGCAATTTTGCGTATATTTTCTTTGCCAATTTTACAACTTCAATGCCTTCTTATCTGAGTCATTGATAGAAGAAGCAGCCCACGTGACCAATGGCGGATAAGTCATGTCTCTCGTCTCCGCTCGATGAAAAACTGTAAAATGTAGTGTCTTATCTGTTTCCTGGGAGTTATTTGCATATGACTTACAAATTTGTGATGTAGTGAATGGATTCTCTAGTTTAATAGTGATTTCTGAAATTGGAATTTACAGGATATGGGTATTTTTTCCAGTTTTCTATTTGAATCATGAACTTTGCTCACTAAGTTATTGTTTACAAATTGAACTTAAACTATAAAAGCTACCCATGAATGAAATTACTACTTTCTGGACGACCCACGCTAAACAGATTTAAAACTATACTGCTCAAGATTAGAAAGGACTCTTACATTATTTGTCAAGTTTAGTATGTCAGTCACAACTCCTGGTTCTAGTAACACTAAAAAGCGAGAACTTTCATCTCCAGAGTTTATAGTTGATATCAAGAAGAACCGAATTCGTTCAGGTTTGGACTCTGAGACGGATATTTCGGATCTTTCGACTAGTGAGAACTCTGTTATGGATACTCACCATAACTCATAACTCACCATACTCGACATCAGTGTAAGTCATTCGACTTGTATAGATGCTTCTCGATATTGTCTATATTCTCTCATTGGGTGGCCAGCTTGGTAACATGCAGCTTCAAACTTATATGGATGCCCGTGCCAGTGTTTGTTTAAACAGGTTTTAAATGCATTGAGGGAGGGTGCATTAACAACATTTTCTGGTAGCTGATTCCATGTGTTAACAACACGATTACTGAAGGTGCCTGCACGTAGATTTAGCCTTGATCTTTCTTTATGCAGTTTGTAGGAATGGCCTCTAGTAGCTCTGTATTGTGCTGTTGTAAACAGTTTTCCTTTGTCAACTATGTCGATGTCGTGAAGGATTTTGTAGACTTGAATGAGGTCTGCTCTCTCCCTTCTATACTCTAGGGTAGGTAGACCTAACGTACGAAGTCTTTCTGGATATGTTAAATTTTTACAGGAAGAAACAAGTTTGGTGGCACGTCTTTGTACATTCTCGATTATTATTTTGTCTTTTTTGTAGAAAGGTGACCAAACAGGAGTGGCATATTCTAGGTGTGGCCTTACAATTGATTTGAAAAGATTCAAAAACATTTCCTGGTCTATATAGGTAAAAGTCCTGAAGATAATGCCTAAATTTTTGTTTGCTGTATTTACTTTAGATGTTATATGGTTTCTGAAATTTAAATTCTGATCGATAATAACACCTAAGTCTTTTTCACTTTCTACTTTTTCTATTTCTACTTCCTTGCTGTTTGAAACCATTGTGTATTTCGTTCCAGTGTCGTGTTTACCAATATGTAAATGGTGGCACTTTGAAGTATTAAAAAACATTCTCCAGATCTCGGCCCAGTTGACAGCCTTATCTAAACTGGCTTGGACATAGTTTTCCGTTTCATTTGAGACAACAGCATATAACTTCGCATCATCTGCAAACAACTTCATTAACACCTCAATTGCTTCAGGCAAGTCATTTATGAAGACCAAGAACAATACTGGACCAAGGACACTCCCTTGGGGAATTCCACTAGTGATGCCTTTCCAAGATGACTGTGAACCATTAACCATGACACGTTGCTCCCTGTCTGAAAGAAATTCTTTAACCCAACTATGAATTTTTCCACGAATACCATAGCAATGCATTTTTTTCAGTAAGCGTCTATGCGGAACTTTGTCGAACGCTTTACAGAAGTCTAAATATATTATATCCACATCGTTCCCATCGTCGATAGCTTGTGTAATATCCTCCAGAAATTCAAGGAGCTGGGTAACACATGATCTCCCCTTAATAAACCCATGTTGCAGATTAGAAAATAGATTGTTTTCCATCATATGTTTCACAATTGCATCTCTTATTAACTTTTCCAATAATTTACATGGCACAGATGTTAAGCTGATCGGACGGTAGTTTTCCGGTTTTCTCTTTTCACCTTTCTTGTAAATAGCACTAACATTTGCCTTTTTCCAGATGGGTGGTAATTTACTTTCGTTGAGTGATTTTTGAAAAATAATTCTCAGAGGATGTTTAATAAGATCTTTGGTTTCTTTCAGAAGTTTGGGGTGGAAAAGATCGGGTCCTTGACTTTTACTAGGGTTTAGTGATGTGAGTACTCTCTCAACATCTTTCTCAGCAATATGTATATCTTCTAATTGTTGGATAAAGGATCTTTCTTCAAAGTCTGGTAATGGGTCGTCAGGTTCTATTTCAAAGACTGTGGAAAAATAATTGTTTAGTGTGTTAGCAGTTTCTTGGTCATTAGAAGACAACTTGCCATGGGGCATTTCTAACTTAGAAACCACAGTTTTTGTTTTTGTCTTTGTTCGCACATAATTCCAAAATATCTTGTTGTCTGTTTTGATCTTAGAAGCTAGATTTTTTTCGAAATTGAATCTTGCCGTTCTAATCTTTGTTGTTACAGCATTTCTTGCGGCCTTATATTGGTTAAAATTTACATCAGACTTACAGTACTTGTATTTTAACCAGCGTTTTCTTTTATGTCTTATAGCATCAAGGCATGATCTGGTAATAAATGGATTGCGTTTATTGCCCCTCTGGCTCGGTTTGCTCGCCGGTATGTTGTTTTCAATTAAATCGATAATTTTTTCAGCAAACCGTGACCATGATTGCAGTAAATTCAAGCCATCTAGTTCATGTAGCCAATTTATAAGACTGAGTTGGTCCCTTATTTTGTTATAATCTCCTTTGAAGAAATTTAACTTCTCTGTAAGGTTCGTGTTTGTGTCTTCTGTGTAACAATTAAATTTGAAAGCAAGAACTAAATGGTCACTCTTTCCTAACCCAGGTAAAAATTCTATGTTGTTAATCATTTCTTCTTCATTGGTAAAAATCAGATCTAAAACTGATGACACATTTCCTTCTCGATAACGAGTTGGAGCAGTTACATGCTGGAAAAGATATGAGTCTCTGACACACTCTAAAAACCGACTTGCTACATGAGACTCACTAACACTTGTGCTCATCTCCCACCAGTTTATTTCTTTAAAATTAAAATCACCCATCACTAGCTTATGGGAATAATCACTATCTCTGCATTTATTAAACAGGGTTTTCAAGTGCTGGAAATTATCTTCTGTTGCCGTCGGACTCTTATATACACAACCAACTAGTAATGAGTCTCTGTCTTGCAAGATGAGATGACACCACACAGACTCTTTGAAATCTGTATCAATTTCTACCTGTTCAGCATTTAAATGACTTTTAATGTAGAGAACAACACCTCTTCCCTCGTGCAAATTAGCTATAAACATATCATAGTTTTCCAGCTTATAAAAAATTTCCTGATTGTCAAAATATTTGTTTTTTGGAAAAATTTCTGTTAACCCAATAATGTCAGGGGATTTATCTTGCAGATATACTTTTAATTCCTCCCTTTTACTTTGGGTAAGACAGTCTACATTTGTATATAGCACATTTAAAGTATTGGAGTTTGGATTTTGTCTATTAAAAGACCCTATTGTATTATTGTTATCATTATTAGGGCCAACTCTATGTACACTTTTAAAACTTGTTTCCTAGTATACAGAACTAGTGGGAGCAGGACTTGGGCCTGCTACCACTTGCTGAGATAATCCTCCTAAAAAGGTCTCTTCTACATCAGTTAGATTTATAACTGTTGACTGATCATAGGCTCCCATTTGAGTTTCTATTTGAGAGTCATTATACATATTCAAGTGTGATTGTTGGGAACCTGATACATCCCTAATAGGGCTTGGTAAGTTACTATTTACTGGCATTCCTACCACCTCTGGTTCTCTTAGGATGAACTGTCTGGTAGGTGGGGTAGCAGGCCTAACGTCCATCGGTGATGGTGGTGTTGGTTGCTGCTCTGGTTGTTCATTTTGACGTCTTCTATTTCCAATTTTCTCTCTCCTCTCCTTCCTTTGCTCTGGGGTAAGGTCTTTAGTTATGATTACTCTATGGAAAAGCTCTGCTGTCTTACTACCAATGAGTCTTGCATTATCAAGGAGGAATTTCCTCTGTGCTTTTGAGTCCAAAATAACCCTCAACGGCCGAGTCTTTGATTCTTCCTTTTTCCCTAATCTAGCTGATGTAACTATATTTAGGTTCTCAAGTCCCAAGCTTGAACTTATAACTTTCACATCTAGTTCATCAGCCTTTTTGTTTTCTATTCCACTGCCATTGTTGTGTTCCTTTAAATTGAAGATAGTCAAATTTAACTCTCTCCGTTTTCTGTCTTCCAGTTCTTTGTTTCTGCTGTCAACAACAGAATGTATATCGCCTTTGAGGCTATTTATAATCTCTTCTTTTAGATTTGACACTTGCGTTACTACTTCCTGTTTGGTAATCTGTTGTAGATTCTCTACTTTCTCTTCCAAATTTGACATCCTGTATTCATATTTCCCCTTTATATCATCCAGTGTGGCCGATATGTTTTCTAAGGAAGGGAATGTGCTCTTGCAACTCCGGCAGGTCCAGTGGAAGTCCTCCATGTCACCGGATACTAAACAATTATACAGCGTTTCTGATATTTTACCACATCTAAGGCAAAAGGTAAGCTTACAGCCGGAACATTCTATTATTTTCTCAACCAACATCTCACATTTGTGGCAAATATAACCAGAGGAATCTGAAGCTGGTCTTGGCCTTTTATTGTCTGGTCGTTCTCCCATTTTTGGTGTTTGTGACATCTTCCGTAAGTAAATAGTTATATGGCGAGGCAAGCCCTCACACACATGTATCTCTTACAGATAGATTTTATTTCTATTTTTGGTGATAGGATAAAAAGATGCAGTTCTGTCTGTCTATCTTTTATTTACAGTTCTTAATAACTGTGTAGTCTCAAAGTGTAGTTTTAATCCACTCGGTGTAGTTTTGATCTACTCTTCACATGGGTAGCAAGTCTCATATATGGCGAGGCAAGCCCTCACACACATATGTTATTGATCAAGCGATTTGTCCACTCCGCTTAGATTTAGACTTTAGGTGGAAGCATCCCTCACACATCTGCGTACTCTGTAGTCTCTACCTTTTATATCTTACTAGCCCACCTATATCCTTCAGTTTAATTCTATCTCAAATATGGCGAGGCAAGCCCTCACACACATATGTTACTTTTCATGGGATTTTAGTAAACCAGCTTGTTCAGAAATCTCGTCCCTCCAGTAGAATTTTCTAACACAGGCTATGTAGTCTTGTGTAGTCAGAGCTTACTATATTGGTGTAGTCTTTATCTACTATAGATGATTGCCCACAATTTTTTATTTATTGCCTTTTTCTTATAACTTAGGGTAGATTTATGCAGTTTATATATATATATATTTACCATGTAGTCTTATATTACTGCAGTGTAGTCGGTATTACTGCAGTGTAGTCGGTATTAAGAAGGCCTTCTCCCTTTTAGGTATAAGGTTTGTACAGGTATATTGGTATTTCCAGATCGGATATACATTTTTTTTTTATTATTATTACTAAGTAGTTTTTATCTACTAATTTTTATTTCAATATTATATTTTGTTCCATGTAGTCATTATCTACAATTACTTTTTCTTAAGGGGTAGTCATCATCGTTTTTTAAAAAATCGTAGCAAGATTATGCATTTATGTAGTCATTTTCTACAATAATTTTTGTTACAGTGATGTGAACTTTATACCCAGCAGTCACTATCTACTTTAGAAAATCTGTGGTTTACAAAAAACTGAACCTATGGATAGCCTGGGGATCTAGCCCTAACAATATTCGAACTACTAGCCACTGAAAAAGTTCATATACTGAACTGATGTTCTGTTTGCGGTTAGGCAAAAAGGTTGAATTCTAGGTTGTGCAATATCATATGGCGAGGCAAGCCCTCACACACATTTCCATATTAGTTTAATTATACTAGAGAAACTTGTTGTCTGCAATTGTCAGCATTATTTTGACTGACAGTATGGCGAGGCCAAGCCCTCACACACATCTGCCATATACAGTTTTTTTTTTTTTTTTTTTTTATGTATACATGTATATTAAAAGTTCTCAAGGGACTTTCAATGAGGTTTATGCTAATAACAATCTGCTTTGACCTGCAGGGTCAATTTCCTCAGCCAACATTTGCTTAACTCATATACTGGGTGTATTCCATCCGTGTATAGTTTGTTGGTGTAGTATTTTTTCCCTTTTCTCCCTCTGTTTTTCCGGTTGATTTCTAAATCTACATTTAATGAACGGAAACCTACACGATTTAATCTATTGATTCTTTGTATATGTTCATTGGCTACCTTGGTACGTGCTTGGAGAAGTTTATCTTTGGTCCTAAAAGTTTCTGGTGCTCTGTGTCCTTTCTTAGTATTCCATTTTCTAATGGAATAGAAGGGTATTTCAAGGAAGGTCACTTTGAACTTTTTTAATTCCGCGATTTTTGAGATACGCTCCAAGTGAAAAATCAGTTGGGCATTGCCCCGCTTGGGATTGAGATATACAAATCTATTTATCTTTTTGGTCAGATTACATGTTCCTAGCCATACATATAGATGTATCTGTCCATATTTCTGCAAGGCCCCATCAATATTCTCTAATAGATAGTTCAACCCAGTTTCTGAGTCCCAGCCTCCACCATACCACCACGTAATTTGGTTTTCAATATGCGAAGCCACTGCTGTTTTGAGATAGCCTGCTTTGCTGTCACCAAGTAAGATGGGCTTCTTAATAATAGGTGATAGGTCAGTATCAAATCCTTCTGTATTCCTAACAAACTTTTTACATTTTTTCAGAGACATAACCCAGAAAGATGGGGTTCACATTACACAATAATTAAGGTACTATGAATGTATCAACTACATTAAATTGTTGTGCGTGTACTCAACAGGTTGGGGACAAGCTGCTCAAAGTCTGGAATGTCTGGAATTAACACAATTCCAAGAGAAGAAAAATCCATTTATAATCCAAGTTAATCTGAATGATAAATTGCCATCCAGAGTCATCGAGGCATAAATTAGTTAAATCTGATACTATACATTTGATATTCATCAATTTCTTATAACTAGAATCGAATCTGATTAATATTTTTCAAGTTTTCTTTATGCGGTTTGTTTGTCCGAATTGCACCCTCCCGATTACTAGTTCACCGACATCGATAGGACACGGGCATTTAAACTCGCTGAGAAACCAACATAAATTCACATAAATAACCGAAAAGTCTTAGCTCCATAAAAGTTCAGGAACCAGACAGAAGTAACTTCATCATCTAGCTTCTTCTCTGGCACTCTATTTCAATGTTTTCTTGACATTTTCTCGGATCTTGAAAAATGTGCGTCTTGAAAATGATACGATAACAGAAACGGAACCTACAGGAGCTACTGGAGGTAGCGCTGAGGAGGTTGCTACACTTACATTTCAAGAGGCACATCTAGAGAAGATTGCGGCTCTTATGAAGGAATCTTTCCAACCGCAGTTGTCTCAAACTGTTCAGGATTCAGTTCAGATGCAGATCGCCCCGTTGGTGAACTCGATTGTCGAGGGTGTTTTGGCGGGCCTGACTGATCGTCTCAGGTTCCTTGAAGATGAGAATAAGGAGCTTACGAAGAAAGTTGCTAGGCTGGAAGCTGCTGCTGACGAGGCCGAGCAGTACAGCAGAAGGAACTGTCTACGGATATCAGGTGTGCCAGAGTTGCCAAACGAGGACACTGATGAAATCGTAATAAATATAGCCACGGCAATTGAGGTCGATCTTGATCTGCGTGATGTCGACAGAAGTCACAGACTTGGCAAGCCATCAACGGTTGAGAGCCCAAGGACCAAGCCACGTGACATCATAGTCAAATTTGCAACCTACAGGATGCGGCATAAATTCTATAAAGCCAGGACTTTGACTAAGGAAAGAGGGCACAAAGGAGTCTTTATCAATGAAGACTTAACCAAAGCCAGAAGTAAGCTACTTTATGAGGCACGTCGTCGAGTGAAGTCAGGTCAGCTTAAAAGTGCATGGTCGGCCGATGGTACCATTTTAATCAGAACCTCCGACCGTGAAGGCCATGACCGTGTGTCAAGAATAGCATTAGAAAGTGATTTACCGGTGTATGTACCTGTTCGCAGTGGCGACTAACCTAAACAATTTTATACAGTATAATAAGTTGTACGTGTACCTGGGCTAACTGTAAATATAACTACGCACCTGCTCAACCATTCATTCGAGGCGAATTACACTATGGTTTATGAATGAACAGACTTACTTACTATTTACGCTTAAACCATTGCTGATTCACATTATGACACAGACTTAAGGCCACTTCCACTGTGGAATGATCGCCGCTCGTGTCCCACACAGTAGCTGTTGAACTTAATTATACTAAATATGAAACACAACGTTTTACTATTGCTGAGTGTGACCTTGGCCGCGATCCTCCTTTGATCAAGTGACTATGATTGAATGTATTTTTCCTTCCGATATGATCGAAACTATTCATCTTTCGACAAACCTGCATCATATGTGACTTTCTTCTCAGTAGTAATGGCAATAACTACCTAAATATTAACAAACGGTTAGTGTTAAGAATCACAAACTGACTTGAGCATAACTAGTAATAGTCCGAGTAGACGCTGATTTGTCCTGGGAACTTTCACCGCTTAATCTAGGATCATTTCGTACTTATTTCATCCTTCAGCTGGGACAATCAGTCACTACCAGGAACCTGTGGTGTTCTGCTCTGCTTATTACTGGTTATCTGTACGGCGAGCGACCAAATGCTGCTTGGTGAAACCTGCTTTGTAAAGTCTTTATACTAAGGGTGACTGGGTACACTATCAGCAGTAAACACTGCCATTTTCTTTTCTGCCTCCACTGTCGGCTGGAGTCGGCTCTCGGAGGAGGGAATTTGCTCCCCCTGAAGCAAATTCTTTCTTCCAGGAGCAGACCTCAAATTGGAAAGGTTTCAGTGTGGTGAGGCTGGCGGGCCATAATTGTTTGTTCCCAAATGCATAAAATGGTGAAACCATGGAGGTGTGTCACCCAGGCACATTTATATGTCAAAAACTGACGTTATACTACAAACTTAGCTAATCACCGTATACTGGAATTTCCATTTCGCACTTGCTAAAACTTGTTAAGCTTTTCCGCTCTATTATTCTAGTCTCATCCTATGATAAGTTAGAAGCTGATGTTAAAAGTTACTGTATACTGAAATGTCACCACTTCGTACTCTAGTTTATACTTTTCAATATTTCTCGCTCTGCTAAGTCATGCCAGTGAAAATTCTAAAACATATTACAATAAATTAGACCTGATACCGTAGACTCTATTTTTGAAGTCGTACTTTGTTTTAAAACTTTTCAAAGTTTTTGCACACTGCTTATTTATGCTAGTGTATGTTATATGATGGAATTTGAAGTCATACTACAAACTTGACAATTAACACGGTAGACCGAAATCTCAGCTGTTAATTTGCAAACACCTTATTGATAATATTTTCGTAATTTTGCTGCCTAACTATAACAATGTATACTGAAGTTTAAATTACAAGTATATGGTATATTCGCAAGTACAGAGCTCCAGATATAGAGGAATGACGGCGATAATTTGGGGGACGATTTCTCATATTTCTCCATCTGGGCATATGTTGTGGACGCTCTTTAGAATTGTCTCGCTGAGGTGATTCTAACTAGCTCCCTCGTGGGGGGGGGGGGGGGGGGGGGGGGGTTGAGAGTGTTGTCCCGGAATTATCGCCGGATACTCCATATAATTTCCATTGAGTTGCTACATTGTACGTCTGTTTACGATGCGACTAACATAAATATTTTACTTATTTGCGCGTCAATTAAAGAAATATGGTAATCTGTCCACATTCCACGAGAGTCCGGAGAGGTCTCTGTCAGCCTGGAGTGCCTCACGGTATGGTCGAGATCTTCGCTATCTTTATTGACAATTTGTGAAATTGGTGTACGTATACGACAGGGAGAATAGACCCTGTGCTGCGTGAGCTACTGAATTGGTTGACAGTGAGCTTCGCCGGTCTCGAGTGTCGTTGGTTGTGAGACCAATTAAGTATCTAAGTTCAGCTATTTTTGATTCAGGTACCGAAAGCGATGGCTTGCATTCGCAAATTCGGGCCGGGGTACATACTCGCGAAGTTTTGATTTCCGGGATACAGATTGGCTTTTTTTTATTGTTACGTGGAATTTAATTCTGCAATTGTGCTACCCCTCGATAATTTGCGATGGTAAGCCTCTCGCGATTGGAACCTGTGCTGTGCATGGTAATATTTCCTGTCTGTATTGTTTGTGGAAACATTCGCCTTGGAATCAAGTGTAACACTCTTGTGAATGTTGAGTGATAATTTGTATACAGACACCATGTAAAAAGCCTGAGCACCGTAGTCTGTAGACTGTTAATACTAGCCTGATTTATGCTGTTGAAATATTATTTGTCTGACGCCTGATCTAAGAGCCTGTGATCTTATATCCATTTCTTCGTTCTCTACTATTGATGACACTTGTCAAATCTTGTAAGAGATCATTATTGTCTTTGCACTTTTATGTTCATCCTTCAGTACATCCTTTGCTAAAAAAACTGTGGATCACTCTGTTTTCGTGCATGCTTTGGAATGTGATTTTATCTTGAGAAATCTATTTGAATATCATAAATGCTGTTTACAAAATAGGTATTTCTCCAAAGCGAAGTGATTCACAGTTTTAATTAATTGTATATATAACTCCTCTATTTTCTGATATTTCTGTATATGTCTTTTCTGGTTATACTGTTGTTTTATTGGTTTACCGAGCTGAAGGATGGGGAACGTACACTAGGGATAGACACCGCAGACCATAACTACACTTTTGTAATTCAAGTTGGCATGACTCTGATTGAATTATTCTTATTGCTTATTACAGCTATAACATGAAAACGTGCTTTAAAGAACACTTGATCAAGGTCATGCCATCATATCGTTGCATGTGCAGATTTTCTCTGTTACTGCATGTCAGCATAATATTTCAGTTACAAAGTCAAATAGTACTTAGTTTTTCAATCTTAAGGTCAGTACAAGATAACGAAACCCTAGCTTACGGAGTAATCATGCAAAATCGTCAAAAACTGCTAATATGGGGTAAGTCGTTCCAAACAAATCTCAAATTCACAAAACGCCTAATCATGTACTTTTCTATAACATGTCTTGTAACATGGCTTGCAGTTCTTTTGTTATTGTCCGGTAATGTGCATCCCAATCCAGGACCTTTATCTTTATCATCTGCTGGAAGTACCTCATCATCTTCTTCTAGTTTTGCGGATGCCGTTTTTGATTCTCTCGACCTCAATTATCATTTATCGTTCGTACAGTATAATGTTCAAAGTATAGCTCCTAAACTAGATATCTTACACGCTGAGCTCCACGACTTTGACATTCTCGCCTTTACTGATACCTGGCTCAGCACCTCAACATTGACTAATGATCTTCTTCTCCAGTCATATCACCCTCCAGAACGTAAAGACCGAGCCGAAGATCGACACGGGGGCGTAATGCTGTATGTAAAGGAAGGTCTACATTATCGCCGTAGACTAGATCTTGAACCAAGGGGTATCGAATGTCTATGGATTGAAATTATAAACAAAAACAAACATGTTTTATTTGGTCTTTTTTACAGACCGCCGAATTCTGATGCTACTTACTACTCAACTATCGAAGATTCATTACACCTAGCCGTAGATACAGGTCTCAACGATATCATTGTAACCGGTGACCTCAATTTCAATTTATTAAGTGCACAAACGTCTCGCAAAATCGAGTATTTTTGTACTGAATTTGCGCTTTACCAAACTATTGATCAACCCACTCACTTCACTGAGAATTCCGCATCATTGCTGGATATCATCCTTACTCACAACAGGGACCACTTATTACTTAGTGGGGTGGGCGACCCCTTTCTAGAACAGCAGTTGCGATATCATTGCCCAATTTATGGTATATTTAGATTTGCGAAACCGAAATTAAAACCCTTCACCAGACAAATATGGAACTACGACCAAGGCGATTTCAACCTACTAAGAACAAAAGCTACTAATACTGACTGGGAATCACTGCGCGACAATGATATAAATGTCTATGCTAATAATATTACTAATCACATACTATCTATTGCTAAAGAATGTATACCAAACAGAATCGTCAAAATTAGACCATCAGATCCACCCTGGCTAACAACTTATATAAAAAGATTTATTAGATAACGTAAACGGGCTTACAGAAAAGCAAAGCACACAAACTTACCCACAAATTGGCACAAGTTTAGGAAATTGCGTAATAAAGTCGTAAACATGATTCAAGAAGCTAAAAACATATATTTAGACAAAATCGCAGATAAGTTAAAGTCTGATTCGATCTCCTCTAGAGAGTGGTGGACTATCTTGAAATCATTCATCTCACCTAAAACCAGGTCCACTGTCCCACCAATTGAACACAACGGCACTGTATACACCGAAGACCATGCAAAGGCAACTCTGTTAAATGACTTCTTTCAAATTCAAACACTACTCAATGATCAAAACGCAGTTCTCCCAGACATACCTCACTATGATGTTGAGTCACAATTAAGTACTATTGTTTTAACTCCCTTAGAGGTCGAATCAGTTCTGAAAACACTAGTAATTGGTAAAGCATCTGGACCAAATGGTGTAAATAACAGGATCCTTAAAGAATTATCTCAGGAAATAGCTCAACCTCTTTGTTCTCTCTTTAACTATTCTTTACACACTTGCACCGTTCCCAGTTCTTGGAAAGAAGGTAATGTCTGTCCCGTTCCTAAAAAGGGCGATGAGTCTCAGCTTAGCAACTACCGACCTATATGTCTTCTCAACTCTGAAGACAAAGTCTTTGAACGATTAATTTTCAAACATCTATTTAATCATCTTCGTGACAATAATGTTCTTACCTCTTTGCAATCTGGTTTTATACCTGGTGACTCTACAGTCAATCAGTTAACCTTTCTATACAATACTTTCTGCCGAGCCCTAGATGACGGAAAAGAGGTCAGAGTCGTCTTCTGCGACATCAGCAAGGCATTTGACCGTGTTTGGCATGCTGGTCTAATTCATAAGCTCGAGGCCGCTGGTGTCTCGGGTTGCCTCCTTGATTGGTTTAAAAGCTATATTTCTGATAGAAAACAGCGTGTTGTTTTGCCTGGGGCCCATTCCGACTGGACCAATATAAGAGCTGGAGTCCCTCAGGGCTCGATACTTGGTCCCCTCCTATTCTTAGTTTATATTAACGATATTGTTAACGATATTGGCTCCAACATTCGCTTATTTGCGGATGACACTAGTCTTTACTTAATTGTGGATAACCCTTTAAGATCTGCAGAACTTATCAACACAGACCTTAGAAAAATTTCACTGTGGGCCAATACCTGGCTTGTTACTTTTAACCCAGCTAAAACTGAATCTTTACTGATCTCTCGCAAACTCATTAAACCTGACCACCCTCCATTATACATGCAAAACCAACAAATAGCAGAAGTAGAAACTCACAAACATCTAGGACTTTATCTTTCAAGCGACTGTTCTTGGCATCAGCATATTAAGTATGTCACCGACAAAGCATGGGGGAGAATAAACATCATGAGGAAGCTCAAATTTAGACTTGATAGAAAATCTTTAGAAATAATTTACACCTCTTTCATACGACCTATACTAGAATACGGAGACGTTGTCTGGGATAATTGCACCCAATATGAAAAAGAAGAACTTCAAAAGATACAAACTGAAGCAGCTAGAATAGCGACAGGCACAACGAAACTCATTTCTATTAACTCTCTCTATACTGAAATCAAATGGGACTCACTGGAAAAAAGAAGAAAAGATCACAAATTAACATTATTTTTCAAAATGAAAACTAATCTGACTCCCTTCTATCTTTCATCTCTAGTACCCCAAAATGTTGGCAGCCTATCTCAGTACAACTTACGAAACGCTGATAACTTGCATACCATAAACTCAAGAACAAATCAATATTTTCTCTCATTTTTGCCTTCTGTTGTTAGAGACTGGAACGACCTACCTGCTGAGGCCAGACAACTTGAGACAGTTAACTCCTTTAAAAATTTTCTCAACAGGAATAGATCGTACGTCCCTAGACACTATTATACTGGTAAAAGGAAACAACAAGTCTTACATACTCGGCTGAGAACAAACTGTAGCGCACTTAACCATGATCTGTACTTGAAAAACATAACCGACTCACCTCTATGCCGCTGCGGCAGTATTGAAAGCACTTACCATTTTTTCTTGCAATGCCAATACTATCTGCCCCAACGAACCGAACTAGTAACCGCCGTATCACAGTACCACACTATCACTTTAGACCTATTGCTCTACGGTAATGCTTCTCTTTCACACGAAACAAACTCTATTATATTTCGGAAAGTACAAAAGTATATAACAGACACCAAGCGATTCACTTAAAAATACTAACAAACAACAGCGAAACTGCCATGCATCTTGATAAACTGTCAACCCTACCCGGTGCACGTCCCCACACCCTTCAGCCTTCTCCCCCAATGGAATTATCGTAAGAAACTCCGAAACGAAACTTAAGAACAATACATCTCTTACTTTCAAAAATAATTTTGCTTTGTCTTCTACGTTATTGTTAGTTTTCTAATTACTAGATATATTTGTTACCTGTATTTTCCATTTCTATGCTTTTCTTTAAATTTCTATGCTTTTCTTAAATCGTGTTTAATTAGAAAAATCACAACTTTATAGACTGAAAACAATATTCGTATTGGTTATAAAACGAGATATGTGTTTTGAGTATGAATGATATATATGATATATGCATGTATTCCGCTAGTATGTTTCACAGCTGGGAAGCAACAAGGAGAGGAACTAAATAAGTATTTATGCTTCCGTTCCAATCCTTCTAAATTTATTTATTCACAATGTATAGTTGAATTATATGAAATTTGAAATAAAATATGTTTAAACCAAGAAGCACTTTGGTGAATGTTTTTTTTTTTTTTTTGCAAATTTTACAACTTCAATGCTTTCATATTTGAGTCACTGAAAGATGAAGCACCTTGGTGTATGTTTTCTTTGCCAATTTAACAATTTTAATGCCTTCTTAATTGAGTCACTGGAAGATGAAGCCTTTAAGTGCATGTTTTCTTTGCAAATTGAAAAATTTTAAAGCCCGCTTTGATTCACTAGAGCCCAAAGCCCTTTGGTGTATGGTTTCTTTGCCAATGTTTAAACTTCAATGCCTTCTTATTTGATTCACTGAAAGATGGAGCAGTTTTGTGTATGTTTTCTTTGCCAATTTTACAACTTCAATGCCTTCATATTAGAGTCACTGGAAGAAGAAACACTTTGGTGTATGTTTGCCAATTCTACATTTTCAATGCATTCTTATATGAGTCACTGAAGGATGAAGCACTTTTGTGTGTTTTCTCTGCCAATTTTACAGTTTTAATGCCTTCTTATCTGAGTCACCAGAGGACAAACCCTTTATGGGTACATTTTCTTAGCCAATTTTACCATTTTAATGCCTTATTTATTTCAATGGATCATGAAGCCTTTTTTGTATATGTTTTCTTTGCCAATTTTACAGCTTTAATGTCTTCTTATTTGAGTCACTGGAAGATGAAGCTATTATGTGTAAGGTTTTCTTTTTGCAAATTTTACTACTTAAATGCTTTCTTATATGAATCACTGAAAGATGAAACACTTTTGTGTATGTTTTCTCTGCAAATTTACTTCAATGCCTTCTTATTTAAGTCACTGAAAGATGAAGCATTTTTGTGTATGTTTCCTCTGCAAATTTACTTCAATGCCTTCTTATTCAAGTCAATGGAAGATGCAGCCCTTTTGTGTATGTTTTCGCTGCAAATTTACTTCAATGCCTTCTTATTTAAGTCACTGAAAGTTGAAGCACTTTTGTGTATGTTTTCTCTGCAAATTTACTTTATTGCCTTCTTATTTAAGTCACAGAAAGATGAAGCACTTTTGTGTATGTTTTCTCTGCAAATTTACTTTAATGCCTTCTTAAGTCACTGGAAGATGCAGCACTTTTGTATATGTTTTCTTTGTCAAATTTTAGAACTCTAATGCCTTCTTATTTGTGTCACTGAAAGATGAAGCACTTTTGTATGCTTTCTTTGCCAATTTAACAGCTTTTATTCCTTCTTATTTGAGTCACTGAAAGGTGCAGCACTTTTGTGCATGTTTTCTTTGCCAATAGTACGATTTCAGTGCCTTCTTATTTGAGCCATTGGAAGATGAAACCCTTTAGTGAACGTTTTCTTTGCCAACTTATGCCTTATTTTGTTCATTGGATCATGAAGCCTTGTTGTGTATGTTTTCTTTGCCAATATTATAATTTTAATGCCTTCTAATTTGATTCACTGAAAAATGAAGCCCTGCAGTGTATGTTTTCTTTGACAATTTTACAATTTTAATGCCTTCTTATTTGATTCACTGGAAGATGAAGCACTATGGTGTATGTTTTCTTTGCCAATTTTATACCTTTAATGCCTTCTTATTTGATTCACTGGAAGATAAAGGTCTTGGTGTGTTTTCTTTGCCAATATTATACTTTTTGGCACAAAACAGAATTCACTGGATCACAAAGTCCTTTGGTGTAAGTTTTCTTTAATAATTTTACCTTTTTATTTGATTCACTTCAAGATGAAGGTCTTTGGTATATTCTTTGCCAATTTTACAACTTATGTGCCTTCCTATTTGACTTACTGGAAGACAAACCCCTTTAAAAAATGGAGGCTGCTCTTTACAGTAGATGGCTCTCTGTAGAACCCCAGTGAAACAGAAGATGGAGGACTAAATGAAATTTTTACCTCTTTCAATGGTACTTCAGCCATATACAGGCAGTGCCAGGATGATAATGAATGACTGTGCAATGGAACCTTGTTTATCGTGTAAAGAGTTCTGCCACTAGTGCCTCTAGCATCTAGTAAGCCAGCACTTACCCAGCTGTGCTAATGTTTCCTGTTGAATAGAATACTTCTTTGAGGTAAGAATTACCTCCCCCGGAAATGTTCCCATTCATCTTTAGACTTCACCACCATCGGGATGATAGGCAGTTGTGTATGGGAAATAAACCTTATGCATAATGGATTTATGGGTATACTTTCAGGGGAAGCAACTCTGCTATTTTCATTTTTGTCTGCCTTCTCAATGGGAGTCTACTCCTAATGGAAAGAATTTGCTCCTCTAAGAGCAATTTCTTTCCTTTATGAGTATACCCCAAAGGAAGGCCTCATTGTCCAAAAAAGCGAACAGGAAGTCACAAAAGGGAACACCTTTGTGGCAAACTGGCAGAGATGGTTTGATAGCCCTGAACAGTCCAGCTTTCTGCAAAATGTGATTTTTTTCATTTATCTATTTTTTTTGTTTTGTTTTGTTTTGTTTTAAATTGCCATCATATCACAATAAGAACCAGCTATGCAAATGTTTTTGGTGTGCACTCCCAAGTAAGGGTCAGGACACCATTGATCAAACTAAACTGTATGGACCCAGGTCAGACTGGAAGAGGTCAGCTGTCTGATCAGGGTCTAAGCTGTTTATCATTCAGCCAACAGGGATTCACACCATCCTGTCAAAGGGCAAGTGAACTTTTCCAAACTCAAGTGTTCCAAATTTACAATTAAGCAGAAAAATGCATTATATCCTTCTGTCAGAGAGATAAAGAATAATGTAAGACAAAAATACCCAGTAGCATATATTTCATTTTCAAATTAGTTACTATGTATCACAGTTTTAAGCATTATAAGAGAAACCCAAATCCTAATGAAATAACCGACAGAATTCTGGAAATCCCTCATACAAATATGCATGAACCAAATAATAAGCTCCACTACCTGAAATGTTTTCATTTGAAATAATATGTATGTAGCACGTTTTCACGCCTGTAAATGTTCAGTTCTATTTCCCCTTGGAAATTAAAAATTCAGGCTTTTGAAAATAAACAGCGAAATATAACAATGCTTTTCAACTTTTATGCATGTTAAGTAATGAATATAAAAAATTCTGCTTTGTAAAAGATAAACTGGTAGAATTCTCACAAAACTCCTGAAAGTGGTAAAACCGAAATTTTGGTTTGGCCACTTTCAGGAGATTTTTGACTTTCACTTCAAAAGAAATGTTGTGCAAAAATAAGCCTTACATACATATGAGTTGAATTTTTATAATCTTACTAACTATTTGCAGAAGTTTTATTTTTGATTTCTAAATGAAAAAAAAGTTGCAGATTTTCCTTACATTATCACCAATATGGTAATAACTACAATGTTGAAATTGTGAATTATGTCTGGATTTACCATCAAAATATTGCACATGATATTCAATACAAACATATACCACAAGCATCCACCTAGTTTGAACATGTAAATATGCATTTAGTTTACATTTTCATCTCAACTGAAAAAAATGTTTTTTTTTTCTTTTTTCAAAGGGTTTGTGTGTAAATTTTTAAGCTTCTTTTTTTTTTTTTTTTAAACATATGGCATTATTTAATTTATAAAATTCCTTGACAACTTTTAATTAAACTGAATTAAATATACTTTTGTTCTTACAATTTAATAGATCTCAAATAAGTGATATTTATAGGTTTAATATGTTGTCATCAACAATAACAAGACCTGTCCACCTACATGATAGCTTGCCTGACAGCACCTTGCCTATCACATTAAAAACTTAAAGATATACGCCCTGATATGTTTCTATTACATTTCAAATTTCTCACGAAAAATCGTAACAAAGACATGAAAATGATTTATAGTAAAAGTACTTTTATCTACTAAATTTATAATTTGTGCCGGTCACTGGAAGTAGGGAAATTTAAGAAAATATATAACAAGAGGGCCATGGTGGCCCTGAATCGCTCTCCTGAGCATTAATCAGTTCACTGGCTCTGGTGAAGATTTATAAGAGTTTTTACCATACTAACATTTGACCTAGTTTTTGACCCGACATGACCCAGTTTCAAAACATTCTGACAGAGTTTCATGAAGATTGGATCAAAACTGTGCCCTCTAGGAAGTACACAAAGTTTTTCTAAGATTTGACCTTGAGCCGACGTGACTCAGTTTCATAGGGGGCTTAGATATATGGACAATAAACATTTTGACATAGTTTCATGAAGATTGGATCAAAACTATGCCTTCTAGTGCTTACACAACGTTTTTCTATGATTTGACCTAGTGACCTAGTTTTTTACCCGACATGACCTACTTTCAAACTTGGCCGAGAGTTTATGAAAATAAACATTCTGACAAAGTTTCATAAAGATTAGATCAAAACTGTGTCCTCTAGAGCGTACACAAGGTTTTTCTATGATTTGACCTAGTGACCTAGTTTTCGACCATACATGACCCAGTTTCAAATTTGTCCTACATATTATGAGGATAAACATTCTGACAAAGTTTCATGAGCTTTGAATCAAAACTGTGCCTTCTAGAGCGCACACAAGGTTTTTCTAAGATTTGACCTAGTGACCTACTTTATGACTCGACATGACCGAGTTTCGAACTTGGCCTAGAAATTGTGGAGATAAACATTCTGACAATGTTTCATAAAGATTGGATCTAAACTGTGTCCTCTAGAGCGTACACAAGGTTTTTCTATGATTTGACCTAGTGATCCAGTTTCATACTTGTTCTAGATATTATGAGGATAAACATTCTGACAAAGTTTCATGAACTTTGGATGAAAACTGTGCCTTCTAGAGCGTACACAAGGTTTTTCTAAGATTTGACCTAGTGACCAAGTTTTTGACCCGACATGACCCAGTTTCAAACTTATCCTACATATTATGCGGATTAACATTCTGACAAAGTTTCATGAACTTTGGATCAAAACTGTGTCCTCTAGAGCGTACACAAGGTTTTTCTATGATTTGACCTAGTGACCTTGTTTTTGATCCGACATGACCTACTTTCAAACTTGGCCGGGAGTTTATGGAAGTAAACATTCTGACAAAGTTTCATAAAGATTAGATCAAAACTGTGTCTTCTAGAGCATACACAAGTTTTTCTATGATTTGACCTAGTGACCTAGTTTTTGACCCGACATGACCCAGTTTCAAACTTGTCCTACATATTATGAGGATAAACATTCTGACAAAGTTTCATGAACTTTGGATCAAAACTGTGCCTTGTAGAGCGTACACAAGACTTTTCTAAGATTTGACCTAGTGACGTAGTTTTTGACCCAACAAGATCCAGTTTCAAACTTGGCCTAGAGTTTATAGAGATAACTATTCTGACAATGTTTCATAAAGATTGGATCAAAACTGTGTCCTCTAGAGCATACACAAGGTTTTTCCTATGATTTGACCTAGTGACCTAGTTTTTGACCCAACGTGACCCAGTTTCAAATTTATCCTAGATATTATAAGGATAAACTTTCTGATTAAGTTTCATGAACTTTGGATCAAGACTGTGCCTTCTAGAGCGTACACAAGGTTTTTCTAAGATTTGACCTAGTGACCTAGTTTTTGACCCGACATGACCCAGTTTCGAACTTGGCCTAGAGTTTATGCAGATAAACATTCTGACAAAGTTTCATAAAGATTGGATCAAAACTGTGTCCTCTAGAGCGTACAAAAGGTTTTTCTATGATTTGACCTAGTGACCTAGTTTTAGACCCGACGTGACCCAGTTTCAAACTTTTCCTAGATACTATAATGATAAACATTCTGACAAAGTTTCATGAACTTTGGATGAAAACTGTGCCCTCTAGAGCGTACACAAGGTTTTTCTAAGATTTGACCTAGTGACCTAGTTTTTGACCAGACATGACCCAGTTTCGAACTTGGCCTAGATTTTATGGAGATAAACATTCTGACAAAGTTTCATAAAGATGGAATCAAAACTGTGTCCTCTAGAGCGTACACAAGGTTTTTCTATGATTTGACCTAGTGACCTAGTTTTAGACCCGACGTGACCCAGTTTCAAACTTGTCCTAGATACTATGAGGATAAACATTCTGACAAAGTTTCATGAACTTTGGATGAAAACTGTGCCCTCTAGAGCGTACACAAGGTTTTTCTAAGATTTGACCTAGTGACCTAGTTTTTGACCCGACATGACCCAGTTTCGAACTTGGCCTAGATTTTATAAAGACTAACATTCTGACAAAGTTTCATAAAGATTGGATCGAAACTGTGCCCACTAGAGTGTACACAAGCAAAAGTTGATGGACGTCCGTTCGGACGTCCGTCCGTCCGGACGTACGACGGACGACGGACATCAGAGTATCCCAAAAGCTCACCTTGAGCACTTCGTGCTCAGGTGAGCTAAAAACACGGGAATAGCAGGTCGTCATTCCCGCCAAAAACGAATACTGGATACGCCCAGTAATCATGGTTAATCAGGAAAAAGTTATATCATGAATAATTTTAAACCCTTTCTTTAATCAACATCGGACAGTTATTGGCTGATCTCATGTGCATGGATTAGAGATTAATGCTATTGTAAGGTTATTTACTCCACTATTCATAAAATGCAAAGCGTGCTTGCAGAAACGCCTTTTTATTCCCATGTGGGAGTCTATCAGTTTATGATGAAAAAATGTTCATGAATATTCAAGAAGGGTTCGCAATGATATATCGTCTCTGCCTCCGTACCAAAGACTTTTTGGATGAAGATTTTTTGCACAATTCTTAATTGTGTTGCATACAACTAATCCGTTTAATTCTTTTGTGGTTATTTCATAATGAAATACGAGGGAGTATACCTTTAAACCAAAACATCCAGTGCAGATGCCAAAACTGATGTGGACACAGATGCCAACACCGAGATGACAATAATAGCTTTACCTGTACTTCTGTAAAGGCAAGCTACACACACTTTATTATTATCATCATGAAATGAGCCACGACACAAGATAACCAACAATGTGGTTGTGCGCCCAGCGCAGACTCAGATCAGCCTGGGCATCCGCCCAGTCTGATCAGAGTCTTCGCTGTCCGCATGGAGGTAGCTTAGACCCTTAGCTAGCCTTTAAACGCACAGCAAAGTCTCTATTTAGACTGGGCGGATGCCCAGGCTGATCTGAGTCAGCGCTGGGCGCACAACCACATTGTTGGTTGTCTCGTGTCGTGGCTCAAATTATACTTTGTGCTATACTACAAGTAACTAAGAGGATGCAATATTTTGCAATGATAAAAATTTGATTGTCAAATCTTATTCCAAAATGTATATAAAATATTTTTTTTTATGAAGATGACTCATTTCATGGAGCATCAGCTGAAGTAAAATATATATTCTTATGATGAGTGCTGCTCCAGAAATCTCAGTGTTTTTTACTTCATGGAATGGAAATTCATACTTAGAAAGAAAGTAATTTTTTCCATGATATACAAATGCATATATCACTACAACACAACAAGAGGTCCATGATGGACTTAAATCGCTCACCTGAGTTATGATGAAATAACATGGAAGATCATCGATTTGATGATGGTTTCAATTGGAGCAGTTTTGCACTTTCTAATCTATATTCTGACAAAGTTTCATGAAGATTGGATCAAAACTGTGCCCTCTAGAGTGTACACAATGTTTTTCGAAGATCTGACCTGGCGATCTAGTTTTTTGATCAGTCATTATTCAGTTTCAAACTTGGCCCACATTTCATGAAGATAAACATTCTGACAAAGTTTCATGAAGATTCAATGCAAAATAAAGCCACAATTGTGTACACAAGGTTTTTCTATGATTTGACCTAGTGACCTAGTTTTTTACCTGACAAGACCCAGTTTCAAACTTGGCCTAGATTTAATTAAGATAATCATTCTGACAAAGTTTCATGATGGTTTAACCAAAACTGTGCCCTCTAGAGTATCAACAATGTTTTTCTAAGGTTTGACCTAGTAACCTAGTTTTTGATCCAACATGACTCAGTTGCACCCTTGGTCTAGATATGTTGGAAACAAACATTTTGACAAAGTTCATGAAGATTGGAACATAACTGTGCCCTCTAGAGCATTCACAGGTTTTTTTTCTAAGATCTGACCTAGTGACCTAGTTTTTGACCTGACATGGCCCAGTTTCAAACATTGTCTAGATTTCATAAAGATAAGCATTCTGACAAAGTTTCATGAAGATTGGATCATAACTGTGTCCGCTAGAGTGTACACAAGGTTTTTCTAAGATCTGACCTAGTGACCTAGTTTTTGACCCCACATGACTCAGTTTCAAGCTTGGCCTAGATTGTATAAGGATAAACATACTGACAAAGTTTCATGAAAATTGGATCATAACTGTGTCCTCTATAGTGTACACAAGGTTTTTCTAAGATTTGACCTAGTGACCTAGTTTTTGACCTGACATGACCTAAGTTAAATCTTGGTCTAGATTTTATTCAGATAAACATTCTAAGAAAATTTCATGATGATTGGATCATAACTGTGCCCTCTGTGTCATTCTAAGATTTATTTCTATTTTAGCTCTGGCGGCCATTTTGTTCAGCGGAGTGGAACCGTTTTAGCAATTTTGTTTCAGAGCCATGAGTCAAACATTTCAGTGAAATTATTTTGAAATCGAGGAATTGGCCTCAGAGGAGATGTCTTTTAAAGGTTTTTCTATTTTTAGATTTCTATTTTTAGCTCTGGCGGCCATTTTGTTCAGCGGAGTGGAACCGTTTTAGCAATTTTGGTTCAGGGTCATGAGTCAAACATTTCTGTGAAATTATTTTGAAATCGAGCCATTGGCTTCAGAGGAGATGTTGTTTAAAGGTTTTTCTATTTTTAGCTCTGGCGGCAATTTTGTTTAGCGGAGCGGAACTATTTTAGCAATTTTGGTTCAGGGCTATAACAGAAACATTTGTGTGAAATTATTTTAGAATTGGCCCACTGGTCTACGAGGAGATGTCGTTTGAAGAAATTGTTGACGGACGGACGGACAGACAGACGGACGGACGGATGACAGACGACGGACAAATATCGATCACAATAGCTCACCTTGAGCACTTCGTGCTCAGGTGAGCTAAAAACGCAGTTCTGGTATCTTTTATATTGTATTTCCCAAAGGAAATATTTTTTCTTATATTTTCATTTGTGAATTAACACTTCTGGAAATATGAATTTATTCCAGCAATATTCATAAATATTTCATTTAATTCAATACAATAAAACTTCCCAGTAAGTTTATATAAAAATATACTTAAGATTTATGGCTAACATTTACAGTCTGGCACGGTTGTTAAAAAATAACAACTTTATTAGTTAACAAGAGCTTAAACTTTCAAATATGTTTTATCTAAAACTCTGCTATTTTTGCCAAAAAAAAAATTGAGGAGCTTTCGCAGTAAAAAAGCTCCTCACTTTTTTCAGCAAAAAATAAGGCAATTGATTTTATAAGTACTATAAAGTAGAGAAAACTTGACTGACAGCTTTCTTAAGCTAATGACGCTTTGAACAACCGGGCCCTGACTGCCTTTTTTTTTTTACAAGGGCCATAACTTCAACACAGCTATAATTGCTTCCTAGGCAGGTCATCCCTTCCTCCTTTGGGGATCTACTCTATGGAGAGCAATTCTGCTCTCTATAGAGTAAACCCCTGTTGGAGAAGGGGTGTTGCAGAAGATGATAAAAGCAGAAGCTTTATTTAAAACAAATACTTCTGGGTCAGAGTGATCTGCCTTGGAGGTGTAACCAGACACCTTAACAATTAGTCACTGACGTGCATACTAAATGTGGAGAAACTTGATGAGAAACAAAGAATATGAACACAATATTTACTGTAATAATCCTAAACAACTGGACCCCTAAACTAACCCTTTTTAAACTTGAAACCCATTTTGGGAATGTATGCAAACAGTGCAGATCCAGCTCAGAAGCCACAGAACATGGCATCTGAGCAAGGTCAACACTGTTTCCTTACAGAAATTTCAATGCAAAATACAATAAATATGAAAACAAGAGGACCATTGGTCCTGTAGCTCACCCGAGTCCATTCAGCCTCAGTACTCTAGGGTAAGTTACTCTAAGGCCATCGGTCAACTGGTTCTGGAGAAAAAGATTTTTAAAGGTTTTAACCATATGGAGGACATGTTGGTCATGTGACCTGGACATTTGAAAAAAAATTCTTTCCCTCAACCCCCTGGAGGCTATATATGAAGTTTGGTTTCAAAACTGGCCCAGGGGCTTTTGAGGAGATGGTTTGATATTGTCAAAATGACAGATTTCTGGGTCAAAAGTCAAAGAATGACCTTGATCTCTTGTACTCATAAATCTTCATGTACTCATTAAGATGACTGTAGATATCAATTTTTAGGCATAAATCTTCAAAACTTTCCATGAAATCTAATGTTCTAGCATTTTCCCACATTTGACCTTGCCGTAAAATAGTCAAGGTCAACCCAAGGTCATCATTTTGAACAATCTTGATAGTACTGGAGATCCCAATGCTACATACCAAGCTACAAGGCCATCAGTCAATTGGTTCTGGAGAAGAAGATTTTTAAAGGTTTTTACCATATATGGGCCTGGAGGCCATGTTGGTCATGTGACCTGGACCGTTTGAACTAATTTTCATTCCCTCAAACCCCTGGAGGCTCTATATGAAATTGGTTACAATTGGCCCAGTTGTTTTTGAGGAGATTGTTTGATATTGTCAAAATATGAGAGATCTGGGTCAAAGGTCAAAGAATGACCTTGACCTCTTGTACTCATAAATCTTCATGTACTCATTAAGATAACTGTATATACCAATTTTTAGGCATAAATCTTAAGAACTTTCCATGAAATCTTATGTTCTAGCATTTTCCCACATTTGACCTTGCCGTAAAAAAGTTCAAGGTCAACCAAAGGTCATAATTTGAACAACCTTGATAGTACTCGAGTACCCAAAGCTACATACCAAGTTTCAAGGCCATCGGTCAATTGGTTCTGGAGAAGAAGATTTTCAAAGGTTTTTACCATATATGGGCGTGGCAGCCATATTGGTCATGTGACCAGGACCGTATGAATAAGTTTTTGTTCCCTCAACTCCTGGAGGCTCTAAATGAAATTTGGTTTTAATTGGCCCAGGGGCTTTTGAGGAGATTGTTTGGAATTGTCAAAATATGAGCGTTCTGGGTCAAAGGTCAAAGAATGACCTTGACCTCTTGTACTCATAAATCTTCATGTCCTCATTAAGATGACTGTAGATACCAATTTTTAGCCCAAAATTTTCAACAGTTTCCAAGATATCTTATGTTCTAGCATTTTGCCATAGAAAAGCACAAGGAAGAAAATTTGACCTTACCGTAAAAAAGGTCAAGGTCAACCTAAGGTCATAATTTGAACAATCTTGGTAGAACTCGCTTACCTGATGCTACATACCAAGTTTCAAGGCCATCCGCCTACTGCTTCTGGAGAAGAAGATTTTTTTAGGTTTTTACCATATATGGGCATGGCGGCCATGTTGGTCATGTGACCAGGACCTTTTGAACAACTTTTCGTTCCTAAGGTCCCAGGAGGCTACATATGAAATTTGGTTATAATTGGCCCAGTGGTTTCAGAGGAGAAGTTGTTTGAAAATGTTGACGGACGGACGACGGACGGACGGACGGACGGACGACGACGGACGACGGAGCCTGACCATACTATAAGCTCCCCCGGAGCCTCTGGCTCAGGTGAGCTAAAAATCCACAACAAATCCCTAGAAATGAACTCATCCGAAAAATCATAAGGCTGGACCGGTCCACTGGTCAAACAAGCCCATTCTACCATCCAGTGATATGTCCAACAATGGCTCGCAGAAGGGGAAACATCATGGTTCCTGCAGATTTAGAGTCTGGTCTGATATGATCAGATATGCCAACCCCAATATTTAGGACCATTTTGGTATATTTTAAAGCAAAGTCTTGTATACATAACAATCCTGTACTTCTGCAACTATACAGGAATATACATGAAAATTAAAACAAAAACAAGCAAATTGTATTCCATAAACACAAACTGAGTCTTTAAATGACAAATAAATTTACATTCAAACACATTTGACATATTTGGAGTATCCTCCCAGGCCATGTTTTTACTGAAAACCTACATGTGAATCTAAGTATTACAACAAGAGGACAAAGATGGTCCTGTATTGCTCACCTGAGATCCTGATATATATATATCAAACTGTTAAGTTATTGTTTTATTATATAGCCATCTTTATCAAGTGATTTTAAACATGATTTGGAGAATAATGATTTATGAATGAGGCAATATATGCTTTCAAACTACGCTAAATTTGTTAGATGTTCTGGAAACCACCTGCCTCTCATATCTGCTATGGGACTGTACATGTATTTCTAAATAATTTAGTGTGTGCAATAACACTACACATGGTTTGCACTTTATATTCAAGGACAAATTTATGATGTACTGACCACATCCATCGAAACTCGATTTCAGACATGAATATAGACAAAGATATACTGGCCAAAGACCTGATAGAGTTCAACCCCCTCTAAAAATGCCACATGCAAAAATTGTTCAGGGATAATTTTGACAATAATTTCAATAAGTATTTTTCTTTTTCTCCAAAAAACGTATGTAATGGCCCCTCAATTGAACAGCCTAATCAGACTCACCAATGCCTTTGTTCATGGAGAATCAACGGCAGTTATATCAGAATTTTCATCATAATCTACATATGAGCTGCGACACCAGAAAACCAACAAAGTGGCATGTGCGCCCAGCAAACTAGGATCAGCATGGGTATCCATCCAGTCCGATCAGAGTTTTTGCTGTATACTTAAAGGGTATCTAAGAGACTAAGCTAGCTCCATGCGCACAGCAAAGACTGATCAGACTGAGTGGATGCCCAGGTTAATGTGAGTCTGCACTGGGTGCACAACCACTTTGTTGGTATTCTCATGTTGCAGCTCATATGGAGGTATACCTATTTATCTTATAATGTAGTATACAAAAAGTAAAATGCCATAGCAGACTCCTATGCAGTACATATCACTGTTCAAAGCTGTACAGCAAGCAAATGATGCTAAAGCTATTTAAAGTAAACCCTCTTTATAGCAACATTCAATATAAGAGCAAAATTCTTTATAATATCAACCTGTCTGCCATCAAAGAACACAGCTTTGATCTGAAATCTTATTCTCCAGCAAATTTAGTTTAATAATACAAGATCTTTGGGAAAGAATGTTGCTAAAATGTTACATAGAACAGGTCTTTCCTGGTACGTTTTTACAACACTCATATTTTCAATACATGTATTGTACATAGCTTGAGTATTCTCACATTGCACAATGCCCAGTCTATTCTATGAATGAGTTATTTGAAAATTTATCTCTAGCAGCCAAAGAGTCAATCAGAGACTGACTTCCTCAACAAGCACTTAATTGGCAATAACCTGGTACTTACAAACTGATATTGTATTTATGTTTGCAGAGACAAAATTTTGCAGTTTTGCAGTCACAGAAATATTCACAGGTACTAAAGTTCATGGATTTTGTTATGTTTTCTGATTATTCCTTGGTTAAAAGAATCAAAACTGAGTAACCAAAACAAAGCAGATTTACCTCTGCAAAAGTTCAAAAATTGTTTTGTACAAACTATATCATATTGAGAATTCAAAGATTAGAGGCCATACAAAGTTAATCCAGATGAACCGGCTCATTGTGGACCATCTCATCTAGATCTATGCTATTTGCAAACTCAACAATTTTCAGTGTATTAAGATCAGATATTTATGTTCAGTGTAAAACTCATGAACAGAAACACTCAGGAAACATATGTACAATTACAGTAATGCATGTACCAAACAAAATTTAGTTTTATACCATCATACAAATAATATAGTCTTTGCCATTTATCATGCATTCGCTAAAAAAATCCACCTGATAACAGGGGTATGATAACATAATGTGATATCAAGCCTCACCATTCCTACGCTGTTTCTGGTCTCGCCTGATAAACTTGATATCAAAAGACACTAACATGGTATTCTCTATTTATACACTAAGGAATGTTGAAGATAATCTATAATCCACTATTCTGACTAGATGTACAGGCTGATCTGAGTATTCCATATTTGCAATATAGTGCATAAACTCCATAAAGTCAAAATTTTGGGAATGGAATTGTTTAAGTTCTTGTTACGACCCATCCATCAACTAATGCAATTTTTCATTCTTGCACCAAGGCCAGACACTTGTGGAGCTGTCAAAAATAAACATTCTGATGATGATCAAAGTCCTTTTATGTTTTCTTTTTTTCATCTTCAGGGTAAAGGTACACTGTCTGATCACTTGTCACTGTATTCGATAAAGAGGTGGCCATTTTCAAGCAAGAATCATACTCAGAGCTCAACACAATCTTGACTGGCTTAGAAATGAATGATGAATCCAATTATCCAACAATGTCATATTAGATAGTGGACTCAAAGCACTTCTCTATAAAAATAACCAGGGTTCGAGGTTATAAAACTTGAGAACAATCTCAAACTCAAAATAAAGCACACTGATTGGCTGCTTCCGAGCATGTGCTCGGAAGCAGCCAATCAGTGTGCTTTATTTTGAGTTTGAGAATGTACTCAAGTTTTATAACCTCTGGGCAATAGCTCCTACAGTTTGATTTCAGTAAGATGTATTTATGGATAAATAAGCTTTTAACCCTCAAATTTCAACTCCAGGTTTTGACCTATCTTCAGTCTAGGCAGCTTGTTTTTTAGAACATCTCATATCATCATACATTTTCCACTGTACCAGCATTGTTTCCATCAGTTGTCATGTCAACTGCTGCTGTTCCATTTATCGCTGGTACTGTTAATAGCTCATCTTCACCTCCATTTCTGTTTTCTACAGAAAAATAAATAAGTTTAGGATTAACCCTTAAAGCTTAAATAGGCTGACAAAAAATTAATTTAAACCTGCAAAATTTGAATCAAGAATTCAGCGGAATGTCACTCCTGTCAGCAAATGTCAAAAAACAGCTGAAGGTGAAAACTGGACAAAAGTTTACAAGGCCACTGGAAAAGTAATATATATATGAGCCGTGACATGAGAAAACCAACAAAGACGTTGTGCGCCCAGCGCAGACTCAGATCAGCCTGGGCATCCATCCAGTCTGATCAGAGTTTTCGCTGTCTGCATGGAGGTAGTTTAGACTCTTAGCTACCCTTTAAGTGCTTTGGGAAGAGTCTGATCAGACTGGGCGGATGCCCAGGCTGATCTGAGTCTGCCCTGGGCGCACAACCACTTTGTTGGTTTTGTCATGTTGCGACTCATATATATATCTGGCTCCCGGGCATGACAAAAATGCTATGTCCAAACTATATCATACTGGAGGGCAAACAGTGTAGATCCTCATGAGGCAGCTCATCATGAGCTGCCCCATCTGGATCTATGCTTTTTGCAGATTCAACTATTATTTTCTGCTGCTTTGTTAGGGGTTAACTTTATTTCTATAGCTTTCCCACAATGACACCATCCTTTGTGCTTTAACAGACCCAAAGCACTAATTCTGTGCAGAATATATTACTGTAAAATTTCTGGAAATTTGGACATCTAAAATAATTACTATAGCTGTCCTAAAAATTGAACAGTTCGTTTTTCAGGTAAAGTAATGTGTTAATGCTGATGGAATGGCAAACAGTAAAGAAACAGATCAGACAGCTCCTTTTGGATCCACCCCCTACCTTGGACCTATCTGTCTCATATTTAGAATTTCGATATATATAACTGTAATATAACAACAGTTTTCAACCAAGAAAATAAAACATTTATTAATATATTTTGGTATGTTGAGCAACTACCTTTCTTGTTTAGCACAGCAATGCTACTGGTTCTCCGATCCAGCAACTGAAACTCAAAATGACTGGTTCCTGGGTATTTCTTGTAAATAAGCCTGGTTTGAAGTCATTAAAGTAGGGGCATACATTTCCTTTACAGAAATCACACAAGAAAGTGTTGCACAATAAAACATTATGATTTCATTCTATAATGTTGATTGTCTTACAGAATTAAGTTTCACTTATCTGAATAGCTTCAACATGAAAAATAATATTTTAAACAGATCACCTGATATTTACCAATCATGGCCATAGCCTCTTCTACTGTAAGTCCACATATCAAGTTTGGAATTTCAGCCTTTTCCAGAGTTTTCATAACATGGGGCTATAAAGAGGCATAAAAGAAAACTTTGATTATTATATAATATATATATTCTATAAAAAAAGGCATTTAATGTTGAGACTAATCAGGTTGCATACCAGACATCAGAATCTGGTTGATGTTACTTCACAAACCATGTGACATTAAGAAGATAAGTAACTCTCTAAAATGGCAGATCTTTTGACAGAAATTATTCTCATTATACAGTCGACTCCCGACATCTCGAACACTGATATTTCAAAGTATCTTCTTATATCAAAGAATATATTTCATATTTTCATCTACATTTCAACTTCTGTTATCTCAAACTACCGATGTCTCAAAGTAAATTTTCTGGTACCAGAAAATTTACTTTGAGATATCAGTAGTTTGGGCTGAAGTTCGACTTCGAGATATCGACAGTTGACTGTATAATAAAACAATCAATGACTGTTGTTTATGTAAATATGCAGTAAACAAATTATACTGACCACCTGTTGCATCAGTAAATAGTTGTTTGCTATTACAGTTTATGTCCACTTCAACAAAAATCAATAACTGTTTAATGTTTTGTTAGAGACTGTACCTAAGGTATTTCATATTAATAATTGTCATATCTGCTGGCAGTTGGTTTTGAACTCTTGTCTGATAAAATAAGCATATAAATTATACTGTTAAAGTGCCCAAATAGAGGACAACAAAATTCAAGTCAGCAAAATTCAAAAACTAGAAAATTGTGTCTGTAAGACACTAATGATGCCCCCCTGCAGCGCCTGTCACATGACATGTATATCCATAAAGCATCTACCATGTAAACAAGAGCTGTCGCCTGACAGCATAGCTCGCCTGAATTGGTGCTTGCCCATCACACAGTCACTATGGTGGTGTGGACTGCTATGCATAAAACTTCAGGCAAGCATGTCCATAATGACAACACGTTTATAAACAAAAGCTATCTCAGAAATAAGTGTTAAAATAAAATTAAAATAAAAAAAAAGTCCACATGAAATTTCAAAGTCCATGAGCTTAAGGTCAAAGAACCTTAGGTAGGGGGTGTGGGGAGGGCGAGGCAGGATGTATCAAAACCCTGAACCATTATCTAACATCAGTCCAAGTATTAGTATCAACTGAGTCCATCGTGGCACTGTGAAATTACGTCTTCATAAATATAAAACTTTAACCAAAATCTTTAAGACAAAATTCTAAGTCGATGACCTCGACTTAAAGGTCATCCAATGGGGTAAGTATATAGTATTTTGTAAAAACTCAAAAAAGTGTCTAACGTCAGTTCCAGTGTAAACTATATCTCTACCAAGCATTATGAATCAGTATGAAATTAGAAAACTTTAATAAAGACAAAAATTTCCTAAGTCCCTGACCTTGACATCAAGATCACTGAGCGGGGTTGGGGTAGTACTCAGTAAAACTTTGAACTAATATCTAACTACAGTGCAAGTATCAAAAGAATTCATTCATGGGTTCAGGAGATATGGGTTTTTAAAGTTTTAATAAAGATAAAAATTTCCTAAGTCCCTGACCTTGACAAGGTCACTAAGCGGGGTTTGGGTAGTACTCTATAAAACTTTGAACTAATATCTAACTACAGTGCAAATATCAAAAGAATTCATTTATGGGTTCAGGAGATATGGGTCTTTAAAAAACTTTAACCAAAACAATCAATCAAGAAAAAGACAATTTTCTAACTCCATGACCTTGACACCAAGGTCAATGAGGGGGATGGGTGTAATATCTTGGAAAACTTTAGACCAATATCTAACTACAGTGCAAGTATCAAAAGAATCCATCTATGGGTTAAGAAGATATAGAGCTTTAAAAAACTTAAACCAAAACATCCAGTCCAAAAAACTCCCAATTTTCTAAGTCCATGACCTTGACATCAAGGTCACTGAGTGGGGTGGGGGTGGTACCCTGTTAAACTTTGGACCAATATCTAACTACAGTGCAAGTATCAAAAGAATCCATCTATGGGTTTAGGAGATATAGGTCTTTAAAAAACTTTAACCAAAACATTCAATCCGGACGCCGACGCGGATGCGGACGCTGATGCGGATGCTGACGCCGACGCCAAGGTGACAACAATAGCTCTTCCTGAACTTTCGTTCAGGCGAGCTAAAAATTGCCCAAAATGACTATGTTAAAAAGGCTGTGATTCTGTCAAAATTAATTCTAGATCTATCAAAATGCCTCATGCATATCTTCAAATATGTCCACAATATGTAGACAAGGTTTGAAAAAGATCCACTGAAAACTGTGGAGCAAGTTGATAACACAAACTCCATACTCTACAATGCAAAAATTTCCCTAGAATGACCAAGTTCAAAAGGCCTTAATTCTGTCAAAATTGATTCTATCTCCAACAAAAACCCACATGCACATCTTCAATACATTCACAGCATGTATGCAAGGTTTGAAAAAGATACATTGAAAACTGTGAGAGAAGTTGATTACACAAACTCTATACCCTACAATGCAAAAACTTGCCTAAAATGACTAAGTTCAAAAGGCCGTAATTCTGTCAAAATTAATTCTAGGTCCAACATAAACCTACATGCACATCTTCAATACATTCACAGTATGTATGCAAGGTTTGAAAAAGATCCAGTGAAAACTGTGAGAGAAGTTGATTACACAAACTCTATACCCTACAATGCAAACATTTGCCTAAAATGACTAAGTTCAAAAGGCCATAATTTTGTCAAAATTAATTCTAGGGCCAGCAAAAACCCACATGCACATCTTCAATATGTCCCAAACATGTATGCAAAGTTTGAAAAAGATCCATTTAGCTCCAACAAAAATCCACATGTACATCTTCAATATGTCTACAACATGTATGCAAAGTTTGAAAAAACTGTGGGAGAAGTTGATTACACAAACTCTATACTATAAAGAGTGACGAACAGACAGACAGACAGGGGCAAATCTTAATGCCCCCTGACTATCGTCTCGAGGGCATAAAAACATTTCATCCAAGCTATATCATACTGAGGATTCAAATATAAAAGAGACTGTACATCCAAATGAGGTAGCTCATCAGGATCCACCTCATCTAAATCTACTCTGTTTGCAAATTCAACTATTTTAATCTTTAGTGCTTTAGAATTAACCATTAGGAGCAATCTCATAAGGATATAAACATATGCTAGGGCATGTCTGTCCCAATATTTGGGGAAATATGGTACTCAGCTAAGACTCATGAACTGCATAGTTTGCTAAATTTTATAAGGTAGAGGTTTCCCATTTCCTTGTGGCTGTAGGGGCATTCAGCTGTTAGACTACCACAATGACTTGGGTAAAGCATATGAAAGACAGGGCCCAACCTTCTTCTTTTGCTCCCTTTACCTTCCCTGAATCCAATCAGGTTTACTGCTGGGTTGGCAGACATATTTTTCAGTCCCTGGCCCAAAGGAATTTAAACCCAGGACCTTCTTCACTAAACTAAAACCAAGTGCTCTAAACACATGACCACAGTGCCTCCATATTATAGAATATGTAAATATAATAAAGAACCTTACTGGTGCACAAGCTAATGCAAATCTAACATCATTCCTGAGAAAGTCGGCAATGAGTTCTATAATACCCTGTATGGTGGTGTAATCTACATCAGAAATATGAGTACAGTCTAGTATCACAGATTTAGGCTTCTCACCTGTAAAAAGATAATCATAAGCACTCTTAAATCTTAGATATTTGAAAATGGTTTAAGCTATATTTCCAGGAATAGTTGATGTTAAGCTACCAGAATTCCATTCTAATTTCAAACTAGTAATTAACTGTTGTTTGACATGTCCTAGAAACTGCAGCAGAGCATCATTCTTGTTATAATGCTTTTTTGGATATCATGCTATCATGCAATTTTTCCTAATGAGACTAAACTACAAATAAATATTAGGCAAATGGGCATTCAATGCCCATTTCCTTATATTTCTTTGTATTGTAATCTAAATATAAATCACTGTAGCTCTACAAATGTCTGGTGTATTAATGGTCGCGAATTTCATGCTCAGCAACTTTGCATTTGTGCAAACCAGCAAGTTTGCATTTGCACAAACTTAAGTCCCACCTGTAAACACTTTAAAAAGGTATAAAGAGCAGTAACCAACAAGTTGTTAAACTGCAATCTTTTGTCCCCGCAAAAATGAAAATAATTACTGCGTATTCACATCAATGCAAGCCTTTCAACGATGGACCCCAAACACAGTGTAATAAAGGGACTAGTTATACTGCAACATCTTAAATAAAATCTGTTTTCTGATGATGGCTTTGCACAAAGCAGACCTAGAATAACCAGTCAGCTTTTTCTGCCATAACTAATCTTCCATTATCAGTTTTGTTTCGTTTTGTCAATAAAATATTCTTAATGTCCATGGATACACCTCCACCCTTTACTACTATTTTTTTCCAAGGAAAACAATTTTTGTGATTTTCTGTTTGCTTTTCCTGGACAACAAACCATTCCAAATAGAGTGTTCTCTTGAAGGAAAGAAATAGCTCCTTCAGGGAGAAAATTCTTTTCTACAAGAGAAGTCCCTAATGAACTGGAAGACTTTTCTTTTATTTATTTATTTTTTAAGGGGAGAGGGTGGGGGATCAACCTACTCTGTAAGTGTTTTCATTCACATTAATTCAAAGAACACATCTTCTTACCATTATTCATTTCTTGCATAATTCTACCCTGTACATATTCTACTGATGGAAATCTCAGACCTTGGTCAAACGTCACCACTATATTATCAAGATGTTGAACCTACAGGTAAATGAAAAGGAAAATGACACATTAATTGTAGCTCAGGATTTCTTGCACACCGGATAACGAAAAATGAACATGACATCGTTAATTCAAGCAGTGGGGGAAACAGAAATCTGCAATCGTCAAATATTAACAGCAACCCTGTCCTATCTAACAATCAGTTTCTAAATAGGTCAGAATGCAGTCCTGTTAGGCCAGGGCCCCCAGACGTAAACACTATGTCACGTGATGATAACGTGGCAGCTATGGATCATGCTGTTGAAAACCGCGAAGAAAATACTGATGTTCTGTTTTCCGTTGAGTCTATACTGCGCAATACTTTGAACACAGAACCACAGACAGACATTTCAGACAATAACAAACGAAATGAACAGCCTCAAATGAGCAATCAAGACAAGCAGGTTAACTTACTAGGTCCGGATCCGAGTACCTTAATTAGTCCAAACGCGCATGCTGATCAGTCAGCCAAATCTGTACAACACGGCACAATTATCGAAAACAGAGATAATTATCCACCACTTAATTCCAAAACTCTGAATGAAAATATTTCCACGAATGTGTGTAAGCCAAAACAAAATATATGTACTGGTCAGGGCCAGCGCAATAACAATGAGAATATTCCACAAGGTGTACGTGCGACAAATGTGGCAAACAGAAGTATGGTGGATCAAAGTGGTCGTGAACGTAGTAGAAGTGCAGTAAGACAGGGTGTTTCCGAAAGGTTTCAGTTTCGAAGTTTGAGTGTCTGCCGACCAAGTTACGAAGCCGGCGAATGTAACAGTATTAGTTCTGTCGGTAAAGGTAGTGTTCAGTCGGCTGAGAGTGTCAATAAGGGTTTAGAAAACCTACGGTCAGTTAATATGGTAAACAATACAGACAGTGACAATTTAAAACAAACTAGTCGCGGCACAGCAAATGAAGTTACTCAACAAAAAGATTGCAATGTAAATTGCAATGTGCAACGAAATAGTAGCAATATGCACAATGTTTCTATACAACAAAACAGACACGAATCAGCAGTCCATCAAAACTCCACGCAAGAACAGAAAACAGATGAACAACAGAACATTAACCAAGCATAGGGGTACAGGGAGAGAACGCTAAGATTTGCATTATTAAATGTTCAGGGCTTAAGTGGAAAACGATTTGATAAATTAAAATCACAGGAGTTAATAAGTATTTTTAACAATAATGATGTGGTATTGTTGACAGAGACATGGACAAACGAACGGTCTGAAATTAGTGTTGAGGGTTTTGAGCACTTTATGCTGAATAGATGTAACAGACATCCGAATGCAAAAAGAGATTCTGGGGGTTTGATCGTTTATATACGTAATGAATATGTAGACAGTAATACCTTAGTTAAAATGAGTAGTGATAGTTTAATATGGGTAAAGTTCAATGGAAATTTATTTCAGCTTGACGAGGACATTTATCTTTGTTTATGCTACAATGTTCCCGTTGGTAGTAGTAGGGAATTGTATAATGATATCAATATATTTGTTCCATTTTAGAGGATATTTTGCATATTGAGACTATTACAAATGATAAGTATAATTTGATTATCTGTGGAGACCTGAATGCCAGAACGAGTATATCTCTTGATTATGTTGCAAGTGATTCTTTGAGAATCTCAGATTTGTTACCAGATGATTATGTAATTGATATTCCTATGCCGAGAGTTTCTCAAGATACTGTTTGTAATGAATTTGGTATATATTTATTAGATTTTTGTAAAGCGTTGTGGATTATGTGCTTTGTAAGCCAGAATTATTCAAACTGGTACAGTCGTTTGATTTTGCAGAACCAAATATACTATCTGATCACTGTGTGATACACTTTACTTTAAATATGATAAGTAATACAGAGCCAGTTGCTGAAAATAATGATACCGAAAAAATAGATTGTATTTATCGTTGGGATAATGACAAGAAAGATAAGTATATTGATGAATTATGTGAACCTGTAATTAGAGAAAAATTAATTTGTATTACAAATAGTTTAAATGAAGTAAACAGTGAAAATGAAATAAATGAAAATGTTGATGAATTCTATAACTTAATAAAACAAGTTAGTGATCCCCTTTGTAAAAAGAAAATTGGAAAAAAATCTGTGAACGAAAACGGTAAAGATTTAAAACAACCTTGGTTTGATCAAAATTGTAAAACTAAACAAAAGTCTTTTTATGAAAATTTAAATTTTTTCAGAAGAGATAAGAATGATGAAACTAGAGAACGCATGGTAAATGCAAGGTCTGAATATAAAAGATGCATTAGAAACTCAAAATATAACTTCGATAAAATCCAAACAGAAAAATTAGAGAGGGCTCGATATAATAATGCAAAAGAATACTGGAAATTATTAAAAGGTATTACTACATCTCGAAAGTCAAAATCCTTGTCGGCAGAAATGTTTGCAAACTATTTTAAAGCTATAAATGATCCAAATGATGTGTTTTTTCAACCAGATGAAGATGTTTTATTGTTCAATGAAAGGTATGTTAATGGTGAAATTCAAATTATGTTTGATGAGCTGAATGTCCCTATATCAGAAATTGAAATAAGAAAGGCTATTAAGCAATTAAATTTAGGTAAAAGCTGTGGTCCGGATAACGTATTGAATGAGTTTTTCAAGTACGGAGTTGATATTTTAATACATTACTTACATAAACTTTTTAACGTTATTTTTACCATGGGATATTTTCCACAAAAGTGGACAGATGGTTTCGTTGTTCCACTTCATAAAAAGGGCAGTATCAATAAGGTAGAAAATTATAGGGGAATTACATTATTAAGCACGTTTGGCAAACTTTTTAGTAGAGTATTGAATAATAGATTAAATGAATGGGCGGAAGAGTATCATGTTTATCTTGAGGCACAGGCGGGTTTTCGGAAAGGTATGGGGACAGTAGATAACATTTTCATATTGCATGGGCTTATAAAACATTTTGTTAATGAGGGTAAACGTTTATATGCAGCTTTTATAGATTTTACCAAAAGTAAAAAGTATGCAAAGACCAGGAACTGAAACAATCAAAATCCAAATCCAGCCCTCAAACCATAGTTGGAAACAACTAAGATTACAAATAATCAAGATACAGAGAACATATGGCCAACCGAGTGAGCAGCTTGTTCCCAAAAGGTGGCCACTCAGCAACCCAAACCGAACCAAAAATAATAATAACATACATAAGGTAAAATATCACAGAAACTCTGACACCAAAAACAGGCAACAAAGAACCACAACAGAACTACCGCCTTGGAACGGTCAGTAATGAATTACTGGGGGGCTTAAATCGATTTAACAGGCCCAACCTCACCCTCAGTTTCTGAAGTGGTACAAAACATTTAGTTGGTTGTTCGGTTCGCATGATAACCCTCTAACTCGTCAATGAATCATCACGGTAAACACATAAATCAAAGTTCAACACCATGAAGAAGCAAAGACGAGGACTCAACAGATACAACGGGCCGTCTGACAGGTGGAGATCCCTGTCCTGCCAAACAACCCCACTGGAAATCTGAAGCAAAAGAAGGTCACCAGTTGAGCCCCGGTGGACCAAGCAACAGACAAAAAGGCTCCGGTCCCAACCAACTAAAATATATAGCTTTAGGTCGGGGCCATCATAGAGTCTGACGACCGATCCCCCGGTGTGCAATTAAAGAGTGCAGCAAAGCTATCAACCGTGATTGGGTTAATCACTAAGCATGCAGACTGTCGCATAACATTTAAATTATAGCCAATACGTTTGTGACGTATTATTATTTTTCGGAATTGATCAGAAAAATCAGTCCTACCCTTAATCTTTTTGAATTTGTATACTAAGTCACCATAAAATTCTGGTTCCGATAGGCCTTGGTGTAAAAGAAATTTTAATCCGACATCAAATTTTGAAACCAATTCATGGTGTCTGCGATAGAATTTAGAAAAAGCCTTTCTAAGCTTATGATACCGATAGCCCTGTTGAAGAAGTTTAGCAGTTAAACATTTATTACGAGCATTAAAGTCATCTACATGACTACACACTCTAGCAAATCTTATAAGTTGAGAAATATACACTCCATAAGAGGGACGACGTGGAACGTCACCATCCAAAAATGGAAAATTAACTATATCAAAGTCAAAGTCATCACGTTTATCATAAATTTTAGAAGATACAAAACCGTTAGAAATAGATAGATGTAAATCCAAAAAGGGGGCCTCGGTATCTGAAGTATTAGCTTTATTCAATTTAAGTTCAGGTGGGTAAATTTGGTTAACCATGCTTTCAAAATAAGGATTATCAATATTCAGAAGATCGTCTAAATATCTAGAGGTTGAGTTAAATGCCTCAATGATATCAGCTTGATTATCAACAGAAAGAGAAGTCATGAAATCTCTTTCATAACAAAATAAAAACAAATCGGCCACAAGAGGAGCACAATTTGTACCCATCGGAATACCAACAATTTGTCTGTATAACTTATTACCAAATCTGATGTAAATATTATCTAAGAGATATGATAAGGCGTCACATACATTCTGACATGACCAAAGACTATATCCTCTATATATTCGAAAGCATTCGATTACGTTGTTAGGGACAATCTATGGCTGAAGTTAATAAAATTTGGGGTTAGGGGTCGGATTTTGGATGTTATTAAGTCAATGTATAGTTCAGTTAAGTCTATGGTTAAATACAATAATGAATTAAGTGATGATTTTTCGTGTTATTTAGGGGTCAGACAGGGAGAGTGCCTCTCACCTTTTCTTTTCTCTATGTACCTGAATGATATTGAAGATGTTTTTATTAGAAATAAGTTTCAGGGTGTTCATGTTGGTATGTTAAAATTGTTTTTACTCTTATATGCAGATGACATTGTTATACTGTCTGAAAGTGGACCAGGCTTACAGAATGGATTAGATATATTGCATGACTATTGTCAAGTTTGGAAGCTTAAGGTAAATATTAATAAAACAAAAATAATGATATTTAGAAGTGGAGGGATTTTACCACGAAATTTAAGATTTACATATAATGAACAAAATGTTGAAATAGTTAGAAAGTTTACTTATTTAGGTATAGTATTCACAACTGGTGGATCTTTTTCTGATACTTTTGAAACTTTGGCGGGACAAGCTGGGAAAGCATTATTTAAATTGTATACATATTTGAATAAATTTACAGCACTGAGACCGAAGCATACTTTAGACCTGTTTGATAAATTGATAAGACCGGTGTTACACTATGGATGTGAAGTTTGGGTTTTTTCAAATGCTACAATACTTGAACGGTGGCATCTGAAATTCTGTAAAAAATTATTAGGAGTAAAAAGAACAACTCAAAATGATTTTATATATGGTGATTTAGGTCGGATGCCATTAAAAAATTACAGGTTATTATCTGTTATAAAGTATTGGTTTAAAATTCTTACTTGTGAAAATACAAAATTTCTGAAATATACTTATGATATGATGTTAAATGATTTAGAGATATATCCAAATAAACCTAACTGGGCTTTTTCTGTTAAAAGTTTGCTTGAATCATTAGGTTTTAATAATGTTTGGCTTTTTCAAGAGGTTGGAGATAGAAATATATTTTTATCAATATTTAAGCAAAGATTAAGTGATAACTTTATTCAGAATTGGACGGACAGGATACAAAATTCGACTAGGGCTAAAACATATTCACTTTTTAGTGATTTTTCATATAAGATGTACCTTGATGTTATAAAAGTTGAAAAATTTCGGACGGCTTTTTCAAGATTTAGGATGTCCTCTCATAGACTGCAAATAGAGGTGGGAAGGTGGCATAAACCCCAACCTATCCCATTAAATGAAAGGAAATGTTTACATTGTAACACTATTGAAGATGAATTTCATTTTGTTTTGGAATGCCAGAAGTATACCAATATAAGAAAGAAATATATTAATAAGTACTACTGGGGTAGGCCAAATATACCCAAATTTGTTGATTTAATAACATCGTCTAATAGTAAAACAATTAAAAACTTAGCATCTTATATCGTAGAGGCTTTTAAAACAATCAATGCATAAGTTTATTTTTATCCCAGCCGACATGCAGGATTTGGGCAACGCCAACCCAGCGCTGATGCAGCGTTCGTGACGTTGTATCAGCGCTGGGTGGGCGATGTTCACCGGTGTGTATGCTCGCTGGGACACAATAACTGAGTTTCCTATAGCGGCAACTTAACTGCAGGTCTCGAAATTATGCATATATTAGGCTTGAACTCGCTACTTTTTTCTCTCCCGATTCGATTCGATTCTATGAAAATATTCTACTTCTCTAGGTAATAGACTCATTATTACAATATATTGGTAGAATTATTGTTGTAATATGTTTCTCATTTTAATTTCGTATTTTGAACATTGTGTTACGGAACATGTATGTCAACATTGCTAATGCTGCTTTCTGTTGATGTGATTAGTTGCCATCGAATAGAAGTATACAAAGTTATATATTATATGATTGGTAATTTTCAAGTATATGTATTCACCGATCTTGCCATTGAGCTTTATGTACAAATTGTTCATGCTATTGTATACTCATGGACCATATGGTCTTTTGTATTATGAAATAAAATCTTTATCAGCGTGCTTCCCCTGTACCTATAAATCTTATCTCACCCATGTTATCTCACCCAGAACTGGATAAAAATCACGAGCATTCAATGCATTGGTTGTAATGGAGGTCACATATCTGCATCGTCAAGTGACGTTGGCTTTTTAGATCATTATGTCAGGAAGACCGCAAAATGACGTCAGTTAATGCATGCCAGGCGTTGACGTAAAGAACCGAATGGTGGTCGCTGAAAGTGGCGCATTCTTTTAATGGCAAACAGAACCTCTTAGGCACTGAAATTAGGCATTTTAACAAGTTCTAAGGATAATGCAAAACGTGGTGTGCAAGAAAAAGTATCTATCATGGGTGTGAGGTGCGGATAGAAAAATCCGTCACTTGGGATCACTGTTCGGCATCACTCATCAAGCCTCGTGATGCCAAATGGTGACCCTCGTGACGGATTTTTCTATCCACACCTCACACCCATGATAGATACTTATAATCTCAAGTACTCCATATATTCCCAAAGATATGCAAACTGTGTAAACCAAGGTAACTATGCTCCTCTACATCAGGCCGGGTCGGGTAGCGCAATCGGTAGGGCACCTGACTCGTAAGTCAGAGGTCCTGGGTTCGAATCCCGGTCTGGCCACATACTTTCGTTTCTCCTTCCGCTGATTCAAGAAGGGCAGTTGTCAGTTACTGGCGAAAGTATGTGCACTTAGTACTGGTTAACCGCTTAGGAGGTCTAAGCCTGCCCAGGAATAGTGTGGTTAGGTTAACTGACCGTCCCGACATGACCTTAGTTGTTTAACGTGGACGTTAAGCATCAAATCAACCAACCAACCAAATCCTCTACATCAACATTCATGTAGGCCATTACTAAATTTTATTTCCAGCTGAGGGTGTCTTATTAGTTCCATTTGACAGTATTGATTTGCCATTTTCTGCCTATGGGAAATTGAACAAACTGAAGGACAAAAGTTGAGACCCTAACACCCATTACAGCATCAGACTTGTCAAAGTTACATGATAGTACAGCCAATAAAAGTGAATGGGTAAACCTTCATGTTTTGTGCCGCATTTAAAAGGGTGACATCTTTGGCGACATCCTGTTTGCTTCTCTTGGCAATAGAACTCTTCCAAAAGGGGGTTAACTCTCAAAGGAAAGACTTTGCTCCTATAGGAGCAAAGTCTTCCCTTTAAGAGTTACCCCCACTGAGAAGGTTATAATGGAACTGGCAGAGCTTTTCCCCTGAAAATGTACCCGCTCACCTTCAAGTTTTCTGAATATTTAAGATGAAGACCGCATGTGCTGAACAAACTTACATTTAGATATGAATACTCCTCCAAGGGAGGTCACTCTTACCCAAAGCATTTTTCTCCCTCTTTCACATTTACAGGGTAGGCTTTTGGCTCATATAAGAAAAGTCTTATATTAGCTGCATCTTTCTTATATTAGCAACAGGACTTTTTCAATTTTTGACTGACATTTCATCTTTATTGAATGAACTGACATGCAGACAACTAGGATGACATTGTATAACTGGTCATAAGTGTGTGATGCCACTAGAGTTTAAAATGATGTCCCTTGAGCCAGCTTTGAAACATCACTAGCAACTTTACACATGTGAGACACTTAGCTGCATTTTGTTTTTACCCTCTGGAAGAAAAAAATAGTCAACAAATCGTGTTTCCCGTCTATTTTTAAGGTGCAAATTGCAATTATACCCGTTTTAAGACCAAGTAAACACACTGGACTGCTCAAAATTTATTTCAGATCACTGGTTTAGGAGTAAAGATTTTGCTGTTTTAAGCTTAATCTGATTTGAGCTTTAAAGTCTGCTTAAGGTGGGAGAAAAAGAATCCATCATGAGCCAGTCCATGTAGGTCAGGGAAATCTCACTCTTTCGACCAGGGACTCAGCAAACCTTGTCCCTGGTAGAAATTCCAACCCCTTGGGTGAGATTTCCCTATCCTGATAGATTGTTATAGTCTCTCTCCTCACAGTGGATCTATTCTTAAATGCAAGAATTTGCTCTCAGGGAAGAGAATTTGTTTTTCTTTTTTAGTACCCCCTATTGACCAAGTGATTTGCCTTAGATGAAAGAAAATTATTCTGATGCAGTTGTTGCCCTTTTTGAAATGGTAGACATACAGAGATGAAGCCCAGATATGTAATATGAGTGTCCAATGAGTAAAGCTGCCAACATTCTCTGGGCACAAGCAAAATGTAATCTACTACTTTAACAGCTTCATGAACTTGATCAGCACAAAGTCCTGAGTATCCATACACTGCAAGCAATAGATTAAACTTAATTTTGCATTAATAAATGTCATTATTTGCTCCTTTTATACTCTACAATCAGAACTTTACTTGATACCTGCATAAATATCAACAGGTTCATATACTGTTTTGCACTGTAAATAAAATTGTTGCAGCTAACAGGGGCGGATCCAGAAATTTTGGAAAGGGGGTTCAAATTAGCTGTAAGGGGGGTTCGATTTGTGCAGTTTGACAACTTTTCCTGAAATTCCCCCATGAAAATGAAATAAATAAGGCTGAAGAGGGGGTTCGTTTGAACCCCCCGAACCCCCTCTGGATCCGCCACTGGCTAAGACACTTTTTGTAAGCCATAAATACTACCTTTATCTTATTAATAAGGTTTTTCTGTTAAATTACATGTACACACGCAAGAAGCTCAAGAATATTTTCTTAAATTAAGTAGAAGCATCTTTTGTCCACAAACTATTTTTGCATTTTAAAAATTCCACAATTACCCTTTCTTGTATAACTGAAAGTTTACAAGAGAAGACTAACTCAGCCCATATGCAATATGACACCATTAAGGTGATCAAACTGGTACTGTTTTTGGAGAAAAAGTGCCCTTGTGAACCAAACATGCATACAGTGTTTCCAATAAGAATGTGCATAATATGTATTATATAGTCAACTTGATCTAACAAACTAATAACTGAAAGGCTATTTCCCATTATCAACGCTCTAAAATGATAGTTATATATAGGAAAGAAATAGTGAAAAACCAACAGCTATAAAACAGCAAATATTAGTGTAAGATACAAAACTGGGCCCAGTTGTTCAAAACTAACCATGTCATTAGTTAACAAGACGTTAAAAATTTCGAATGTATTATACATAAAGACACTGCCATTTTTTGTTGACAAAATGTGAGCAGCTTTTGCACTCCAAAAGCTCCTCACATTATGTCAGCAAAAAATAACAAGACACTTGATTTGATGGGTATTAGAAGACTTAACAAGACTTTTACTGAGGACTTTGTTAAGACAATAATGCTTTGAACAACTAGGCCCTGTTATTTACTACTAATCACCCTAAACACTGGGACACTAAACCAATACAGTTAATATTTACCAAAAATTTAAACAACTGTATTTTACACTGGAGCGCCGTTATACCGCAGACCGATATACCACAGAAACAGATATAACGCGGTCCTCCTGTGTCGCCCATTTTTTGTCGAGGATATTTCGGCAGTTTTTGTCAGAGTTTACGACATTGGAATAGAAACCATTAAAAGTTAATTGGGTTGTTTACATAAATTCCAACAACAAAAGTCAAAAGTTATCACAAATAATCAAAGCATCGATTGTCTTGCCAAGGGGCGAACAGTGGTCATGTTTTTAGAAGACTTGTGGAGGCCGTAAAAAGTCTCCCCGTACATCATCCATAGTGCAGATTATATTTCATTTACATCCTTTGAGATCAGAGGATAGATTCTGAGAAATCTAAAATTTGAGATCGATTTAGACTATTATTCTAGATCATCGTCTTTTATATTATTTGGATCCTTTTGAAACTAATCAGTCTTTGAATCGACTGCCCAATTAAAATTAAGAAATTACAGTTTGCTTTTTTTCTGGTTTCGTACCAGATATTGTCAGGGTCACTGACGAGGCTTTATTAGCCGAAACTGCGTAGTCTGGCCCATGTTCCTATTTCTGTATGTATTCTCTGCTCTTTAAGGAACTTTTTAAGATTTTAATTCAATAATTAGCACATGTCACGTGTCACCAATTTGGCCAGCTGCGAAGGTCACCTCATATACACAATACACAGGTCGATGCTAGGGAAAAAAGGCTGTGCAAAGTAGTCACTGATTACTTCCAAAGAAAGCATTATAAGAGAATTTTACAAGGGAAAAAAAACAACAACAAAAAAGCTTAAACCTGATTTGATTATCTGTAGGCTGGTAAGAGTTTTTTAGGCAACGTCAGTACTTGTGCAAATAAGTATTTTTTTATTCATCCAAAGGTACCTTTTTGCAAGTGTGTGTATACAAATTTCAAGGGAATTAACTCGAATAAAAATGTTGGTTACCCGCTCAATGTGTATTAGCCCATATGAACTGGCAGTAATACGAATCATGTGTCTACTTTCACTTTGTATATGCGTTTTGCAGGGCATTTTTCACAATAAGTAAGAACATAGGGACTAAATGGCTACTTCGTTGTGTCAGGTAAGCAGTAAACATGTCTATTTACCTGGTTAGGGCTAAATAAGCGCTACAAACATGTAAACATAGGATTTTCATTAGTGGGTGGGGGTATTCAGCGAAGATCATTATACCGCGAGATCACTTATAACGTGGTTCGATTTTATGTCTCCTGGCACCCGCGTTATAACGGCGCTCCAGTGTACTATCTGACAGACAGTCAAAATTGCTAGTGGAATGGTATATAGTGCAGATCTGATAAGACCTAGTCTGATCTGGGTCTACAGTTTGCAAGCACTTTTGTCCCACTATATAGGACCATTTACCAAAACAACAACTACAAATGTTAGAGAACAAAAACTATGTTAGTCATCTAACACCATAAAAATTCTAAAATTTGGGATACCTATACAAATTACAATAAATTTTTTTTTAGAAATGGAAAAGTTTGATTTAAAGATGAAGTAATGTGTCACATTATATTATTTTTTATAAAATGCAGATGAAAATACGGTAGAATTTCAGTGGCTCGAACCCTGATGGCTCGTTAACCCTGCCTTGCTAGAACTCTTTCCTTGGTCCCTAGAGCTCAGTTTATATAGAATTTGACCCTGGATGGCTAGAACTACCCTTGGCTGGAACTAATTTTCATGGTCCCATGCCTGTTCGAGCCAATGAAGTTCTACTGTAGCAAATCATGTAGAACCTAATCAGAGTACTAAAGGAGCAGTCTGATCTGGTCTCTACTGTTTGCTCTGACTTATCTGTCCCAGTTTTTAGCTGTTTTATGGTACCAATGTTAGAGACAAAAAAAACTAAGTTAGTCATCTAGTAACTAAATTTCAAACATATAACATGCTAGTATATGTGACCCACAAACTACCTCACAGTTGAGTTGATATGACCAATGGTCTTCATCTTCAGATTGTGATCTTTTCCTTTCAAACTAGTAATAATGATAACACAAAATACTTGAGAAGAACTGAATCTGTAATTATCATAGCTGCCAAACTTTCTTTAATAGAAGTAAGGTGAAAAATGATTGAATTTCAATGTAGAAGTAAGAATCTATACAATGCTCTGTAACCGATAATGCAATACACCACACTGTCCCAATTATTACCGAAATGAACCTAAATATTCGGACAGACAGGTCTGAGCAAACATTGCAGACCCAGATCAAACAGCTCCTAAAGGAGCAGTATGATCAGAGTCTACAATGTTTGCCATTCACTTAGATTCTTTAAGATGCATTAGCATGTGTAAAATCCTTTTTCTAAAAATTTTGGAACAATAATTGTCCAACTTTTGGGTGTTCGAAATTTTAGGGTCATTATGGTATGCACCCAAGTATTATTTGTGTCTGACTGCAACTTTAGTGTCAATGGCAAGCAAATATTTTTATCACTTATCACTTTTATGAACAGTTGTGACCCAGATAAGGTCAAAACCATTTACTGCAGTCTACAAATATAAGAGTTGGACTGAAGCCACTGTTGTGTTGCATCTTAATGCAGGCTATAAAAATGATTCCCTTTAGACAGCCACAGACATGTCGAGTCTCTGAAAAAATAAAATATGAGTGACAGTGCAGAAGACCTGCCCATTTGATGTTGTTAGTAAAAATCTTCAAAGAACTCTACATATATCTAATTAAAATGGACCCTCTTACTAACACACTGCCCCTAAATAGCTCCCTATTCAAGAACTCTGATTCAAGCCTTTATTCATGTACTATGCTGACTAACATCAAAAGCCCTCAAGAGACTGCATGAAAATTCAGCCTTCCCTGTAATCATGTGACAATGTGACATACTTATGGAGAAAACAACTATCATCTACTTACTGTTATTGTTGGTCTTGCAATGGGATATAATAGAATCAAGAGAGAAATACCAATTCCTATTAAAATACCATACTGAAAAGAAAAGAAGCAAAATACAGAGCTCCAGATAAGAAGGGGTAACAGGAGTAATTCTGGGATGATTTTCCATATTTCATCATAAAACTTATGTTGTGAACCCTCATTAGAACAATCCCACTAAGACCATTCTAATGAGGATCACAACATATGTTTGTATTGAGAAATAAGAAAAATTATCCCAGAATTATCCCTCTAATGCATCTGAAAATATATGTGAGTCATGCCATGTGATAAGGGAACTTATTTGCATAGGCAAACAGTGAAGACTCAGACCAGTCTGTGCATCTGCATGGTCCAATTATAGTCCTCTGTAACCTGATTCAACCTGGTGCCCACTATGACCACCAGGAAGCCACCTTCCATGATGCATAACCACATGCATGTCTACACTGATGACATGCCCGCCCTTTCAAGGGAGGTAACTATACCTCAACACCGGATCTATGGATCATGGCAGTTTACCAACGTCTCGCACATGCAGCCAAAATAAAGTAAGCTGAGTTCACCAGTCCATCAGTGAAAGGCAAGAGCTACACAGGATTCTCAGGGATGTTGCGATTATCATCAGGTAATCAATGGAAAAGACAAAAGTATGCCAAGTATGGTTTTCTTACCCGCAAAAAGTGCATCATAGGTCAGATTGGACAATACTGAGTCCTCTGTTTACATGCGCTTACAGATCCAGAGGATATCAGCTGCCAAACGACAAAATCACCTGAAGACTCAAATCAGCCTGGGCACCTGCCAGTCTGATCAGGGTCTCAGCTGTGTGCTTAAAAGGTAGCTAAGGATCTAAGCTACACCCATGCTGACAACAAAGACTGATCAGATAATATGGATGCTCAGGCTGATCTGAGTCTTAGATGAGCACACATGCTACTTTCTTGGTTTTGTCATGTCACAGCTCATATATTGACTGGCATCACATGAAAAAGGGTCTTAAGCCATGTGAATACAGATTATACTTAAATCAGCCAGCACATCAGTTCAGACTTATCAGAGTCTTTGATTTTCACTTATGGGATTCCACAGTTGTTGTTTGAACCTTTTCTGACTGGTGGACTTGTCCATCCTTATCATTTGGATGAGTCCATTTCTAGTTTGAGGGATTTCTGGTGGATGTTTTCATTTTTACTGTATTTTGTTTAGAAATTCTTGCAAGCAAACACTGCAGACCCTGATCAGAGGCCATGTATGCTGCTTCTGAACTGGGTCTGCACTGTATGCATATGGTATGTCCCCAAATGCGTTCCCAGTCTTAAAAGGGTTTAGGTGTCCAAGTATTTAAACTATAGTAATAAAAGACTCACCTCTATTCCTATCAAAAATGAAGTGACAAAAGTGAAGAACATGGGTACTAAGTCTATTTCTGAAATGAAAAAAAAAACAACATTAAATATTACCAATCTACTTTGTAGTGGGATTTATTTTGGATGCAAGTTAAATATTGGTAAACTGGAAATAGCAAAATTATTTGTGAAGGAAACTGGAGAGACATGTTAGGTTTTCTGTTAAGGTGCCTCAAGAGTTTAAATTTGCACAGTCACAACAAGGGCTTCGCAAGCGGCGCATAATACGCCCGTTTTAATGTCATAAAGGAGTATGGAATGAACAAGATTGTTTACAAAAGGATGGATAGGCAGACAAACAGGGGCAACCACTTTATAACTAATGACAGCAACATTATTCAAATATTTAACACATCAAATACTATGAGTATACCAAAAATCAGCTTTAAAGTTATTGTGGCTCAAAAGTTGAGTAATGCCATAGTTGAACAAGGGAGATAATTCATAAACTAAATATACTAGATTCTTGGCTCTACTACATTCCCCTGACAAAATCACATGTAGGGTTAAGGAATCACAGAGGAAACAGGAAATTTATGCAAGGGCAGATAATTCAGTAAGCCAGAGTTGTGGTTCTTGCTCGGGATACATTGCCCCATTATTATACATATTCCTACAAAGTTCCATTCTAATATTTCAAAAGGTTAAGGAGATATGGAGTGACTGAGAAATGCGTAAAATTACTTATCAAAGGGAAGTAACTCCAAAATGAAGAAAGGGGGAGCAACCATTCTTGTATGCCACGCATCGTCTTGTGATCATGCACATTGCTATAAAGTTTCATCATGATATTCCAAACGGTTACAAAGTTAAGGTATGCACAAGATATGTATACACAAAAATAACCATAATCAACTAATGAAAGGGATGTAACTCTAAAATGAAGAAAGGGAGAGCAGCCATTTTTGTACGCGACACATCGTTGAGACTTCATACACATCGCTATGAAGTTTCATGAAGATATCCCAAACGGTTATCTAGTTATGGCGCGCACAAGACTGGCAGGGAAAAAATTAATCAAAGGGGCATAACTTGGAAACTAAGGAAGGGGGAGCAACCACTTCTGTACGCGACACATTCCCCCAACCTAATACATATTCCTACCAAATATCATGAATATATCCCAAACGGTTAATGAGTTATGGAGCGCACAAGAATGTTTACGGACGGACGGACGGACGGACGGACGGACGGACGGACAGCGCCATGACATAATACGTCCGTTTTTTCAAAACGGGCGTATAAAAATATTACTTGCACTAAAGTTTTTTTTGTACATTTTACATCTAGAGGAAAGCTAGGAATCAAAATAATGCCATCTGATTTCTTTATACTCAACTGATACATTCAGAACACTATGTACATGATTTAAACTTATGTACAACATTTAATATAATTATCAGGGCCAGGTTGTTCAAAACAACATTAGCTTAATGAACTCATTAGTCAAGGATTTGTTAAGTCTTCTAGTACATATTAAATCAAAAGTGCTAATATTTTTTGTTTAAAAAAATGTGAGGAGCTTCTGCAATGCAGAAGCTCCTCACATACTTTCAGCAAAAAATGATTTTTTTCTTGTGTATGTTTGTAAATATAATGTCTCAGAGGTTCACTGTTTGCTGTGTACCTTTACATTTAGACTATGATCAACCATCTAAGGACATTGTTATTTGGAACAACTGGACACAGAATTATGAAAGTCAGTCCATGCAGGCATGTAAAAGAGTCAAGCTGTAACAGAATCAAATTTTACTGAGAAACATTTAGCAGTTCCAGAAACAAATGATAAGAAATGAAACAGCATATATCTACTTACTTCCAACTTTCCATAATTTTTTGACAATTTTATAGTCCACCATCTGCAACACAGCTGATATGATAACTGCTGACAAGGCTGGCTTTGGTATGTAGTAACACAAGGGAGTTAACACCTGCAGTGCCAGGATTACAATAGCACCTGGAAAAGAGTGGTAGTCTAGATATATAATCCATAAATTTTACAGAGCTCCAGATAAGATGGGTGTTTTATTTCTCCATATGAACATATGTTGTGACCCCTTTTTAGAACCATCTTGGTGAGACAGTTCTAATGGGGTATATGTCTTGGTGAGATGGGACTAATGAGGGGTAACAACATGTTTTCATGCAGAAATATGGAAAATTATCCCTTTATTATCCTTGTTATCCCTTTCTATCTCAAGAACTGCACAAAACCTAAAAAAATTTCGAACGACTGATGCATATCTGCCTTTTCGAACACTATGTCACAATCTTGTAAATCTATGAATATAAACAAATTGTGAACAGTTAATGCAAGCAATTAAACACATTCATCCTATTTTCAGAAAAAACTAGAGCCAGGGATTCCAGTCAAAATTGATAAATAACTTCTTTTCAGAAATACCTTATTTATTTGGCTATAAAATGGTGTTTGGCCATCTCTAGAATGACCCAAAGTATTTAAATCAGTCACATGAATTTCTGCTATGAGATAGGTTTTTCTCTTCTAAAGCAATCCCAAAGAGCTAGAAACATCTGTGTCCACTGTGTGCTTAATTATTGTAGCAGTATTATAAAAATTAAATCCAGCTGCAATGTAATGCAGTTCTGACTGACAGAATAATTATAAAGTTTGAATGTTTTACCGTTCCAATTATATAGACGTTCAAAGTATGCCACCTACGCTATCGCGCTGCACGTTAAAATAACGTTCATTGCACTAACACAATTTTCAACGACATTCACAAATTAAAATCAAACTAATGCGCCAAAATCAGATGAAAATCTAATACGATGAAGAAATATGTTTTTTGCCACCTACTATTGAAACTTTGATAATGTCATTGCAGTTTAAAAGTTCGCTAGTAAGGGCTTATGCTTGTAACTGCCCATTGACAAAATTTTGTTTTCTGACAAACGAGTCTGCGCATAGTGATGCAGTTTTGTCACAAACTAGGAATATAACCATTTAATACTCTAGAGCTATTTAATTAGACATACGGTGATATAACAGTGATTATGAGGCTTGTGTAAAGGTACAATTAGCGCTATACAGATGCAGAGGAGTCGCAAGAGGATCGTCCGAAAACCGGAAGACCTTTATGTGCAATGTCATACCATAACGTCAATCTTGTTTAGACCCCATATATAAAGATCGATGTTCTGCAGTTCGAAAATTCTATAAATTCTTGAACATGAGCCGCGAGGCTGTTCAAATAATATTAAAGGAAGAGACAGACATGGGTGAACAGACATTAATGTCATGCTGGAAGAACGAAGATACTACTTTGGACATGACACAATATCAAAACTTTGTCTGGAACCTCAACAACATCATTGAAGTGCCGCGCGTGTCGTCACCATGCCTTCTGTCTATCTCGATATTTCGATAACTCTGCTCTATATTTAAATGACATTTTCAGACCATAACTCAAACAGATTAAGCTACTTGGATATGAAATTCTGTTGCTTTCTTTTTATTCTACACGATTTTATACCTCTAGTGACATTACTTCTGGATCAACCCTCGTATATCTGCATTCTTTTAGATGAATTATTCCCAACATTGATCAACATCAACATCATGTATTTACGTACTCGTGTAACTTGAGATCTTACTTTTGACGGGACTGGTAGTTAACTTTATGTACAACATAAATATATAGAGGATCTTACATGAGTATGCATGTATTATTGAATTTATTAAACGAGTTGGGGAAAAAGATAAGAGCTGAGCATCTTATCGTTTTCACCAACGAGTTTAATAAATTCAATAATACAGGAGCACGAATGCAAGATTCTATTTATCATATGACACTAAAAACGCATTTTATTAGCAATTTTTGCACTAAAACGTCACGATTTCCCCATTAGAAAACGCGACGTTTTATGGACATCAATGCATAACGTTACGATGTAATTTGCATATTTAATCCACTAGTGGATTATTGTTTTTAATGCATGGCTTTATTACACTCTCAGATGCAACGTCATATGATAAAATAGGATGTAATCCTATTATAACTGTGACAATAACTCACCAGTAAATATTCCTGATGCAGGAGTCCTGACGCCACTCTGAGAATTAACAGCAGTTCTGAAACATGATATAATGATTTTTCATAATCCTACCATAATGAGTGTTCAAAGCTATAGATGAAGTTAGTTTATGAGAGGTTCAAATGTACTTTATGCCGCGAAAAAAAATAGTGCTGAAAAATGCGATGAGATTTTACACAACCAAAGCTTCTATTTTTCATTTTCAGCAAAGAAAAAAAGAACATATAAAAAAATAAGCACACTAATTTCAAAGATTTAACAAATGCTTGACTGACAAATTTATTAACCCTTCAAGCGTCAAAAAGCAGACGACAAAATTTACGTCTGCAAAAATTTCAAAATATGTTTCCAAGCTATATCATATTGAAAATTCAAAAACTAGAGGGCAAACAGTGTAGGTCTAGATGAGGTGGCTCATTATGAGCCACCTCATCAGGATCTGCACTGTTTGCAAATTCTGCCATTTTCATCACTGGCGCTTGAAGTGCTAAGTTAAAGTTCCTCTAAGCTCAGACAGTAACATTATCTTAACACAAATGCTGTAGCTAGCTCAACTGCTGCTTATACAATGTTCTATATCTTAGTGAATAAAAATTTTCTGTAAAACTGTCTTACCTTGAAAAGCTGCCAGTAACAGGGTATGATGAGACAAAACAACTAGCTATGTTTGATACACCTGTAACAATATAAAAATAAGCCTGAACAACTTTAAGGATATAGAGTTCCAGCTTACTCCAGTAACGATACACACAACCAAACTTACATCTGTAATAATACATACAATCTTATCCCTGTAATGATATACGCAAAAAAACAATTAAACTTACCTCTGTGATGGTTTACAGCTTACAGCTGTAATGAGACCCACAACCAAACTTGCATCTGCAATGATTCACAGCTTACAGCTGCATCAAGACTTACAACCAACTTTACATTGTTAATGAATTACAGCTTACAGCTGTAAAGAGACTCACAACCAATGTTTCAGCTTGTACTTGTAATGAGACTCACAATCAATCTTACATCTGTAATGATTTAATGAGACTCCCAAACTTACATCTGTAATGATTTACAGCTGAGACTCACAAACTAACATCTGTAATGGTTCAACCAAACTTACATCTGTAATGAATTACATAATGAAAACCAGTACAAATCAGTTGCAACCTGATACTACACCAACATACACAACACAATGTTTTATATGTAATCAATGTTGCCTTAATGACAGAAAGAAATGAATCCAATTATTTTTTATGTTCATTCCATATCTTAAATTTCAAGATATTAGCGTAAATAGTTCTTGTTTCACAGCTGCCAAAAAAGCCACAGATGGGCAGATAGGCCAATGCCAATATGCCCCCCCCCCTCAATTTCTTCAACCTAGGGGCATAATAAGAGAAACTTACCTATAGCTATTAATTCTTGATTTGGTAAAATTTTATAATTATTCTGACGCGCTGCAAAGAAAGCAAAAATAACAGTGTAAAAACAGAATAAATGTTTGACATGCCAGACCAGGCTGCACATAAAAAGAGTTACATACACCCCTTATTATCTAGATGGTATGTTGCTATTAAACATTAACTGTTGAAACTCAGTTGCTGAATCTATGGTAATCTTGAGTGAAATAATATGAAAATCTATCAAGTATGAGTCCTTGACATGCAGCCTTTTTTCTCAGTCTTTAGGAATTCTTTTAAGTTTCAACGTGTGTTGTGAATTTCATTTTTTTCTGGCTATTTTCACTTAGTTTGAATAATATGTCTATATCTTAATGTTGTTTTAATCAACAGCACTCCCCCATTCTCTGACCTTCTCAGAGTAAAACAGTTACCATGTTAATCCTAATGAATGGCCCTGCTCTAATAAATGCTCCTGCTCCTTTTACTGAAAATAATTTGCTTTGCTGGATAAGGTAGATCTTTGAAATGGGGTCTTCTCTTAAAGAATGGAATTTGCTCATATGGGAGAATTTTTTAAGGATAGAATTTGCTCCTAGGAGAGCAATTCTTTCCTTAAAGAGTTGACCCAAACTAAAAAAGAAGGCAAAATATAGTACAATTGCTTCCTTTGAAGTGATGCATCACCTTTATATTGCTTATTACAGGTATTTTGGCAGTGGCAGATTTACTACACTTTAGGCTCTAAACAATGTCCTCTTTTGCAAAATGCAATGCCCTTGGGGCATTTAATAGGAATAATACGGTAAGTATTAGGGAATCAGAGGTATAGACATTCCACAATTCTGAGATTATCTGTCTTGTTGCTCTGTAAAACAACATGTTGAGGTCCTCCATCATTACAACCCCAAATTGTGACCAAATACTCTGTAATGTACAACTCCTGAATAGACAGAGGATATTGAGTGGAAATTTGATATGAAATTTATTAAAAACAAGCTTTGGTGAGTAGTATTACACATGAGGCAGTAACAAAAAATGACATACCAAAAGCCTTTCCTATAGCAATGGCTTCCACTAAACCAAGTAAAGGAACTATACCCACACCAGCTCCTATATGCTGTATAAATAAAACAAAACCAGTGTACATGTGCTTGTTCAAACATACAGATAGGTAATACATATATTTAGCAACATAGCCCTCATTTTGCATATGGGATAAAGCGTTTCTGTCACCTTAAGATGAATGGTTACTGTTTCACGGGAAGCAACTATACTCTTTTCATTTTAGCTCCCCTTCTCAATAGGAGTCAACTTTTAAAGGAAAGAATTTGCTCCCCAAGGAGCAAATTCTTTCCTTTAAGAGTAGACCCTTTTTAAAGGGTTTCATCACACAGGGAAACAAACAGGAAGTAATAAAAAATGTCTCCCTTTGAAAAATGGAAGAAAAACATGTTGGTGTATCCATACACCTTAATTACTTTTCTTGTTGGCTGAAACTATGTGATAACCTACTTCTCTGTCCTTTGCAGAGGGAGGTTATGTTAACAATGCCTTTTTTTATTAGGCATGGCATGTTGAATTAGTTTTTTTTTAGCAAATATTTTGATAATTTATTGATATAAAATGTATCAAATAACAGCACATGTAATAATAAAATATAAAACAGTGCTTTGGTAATCACCCTCTGTTTCAACCCTTGACCATTAGCTGCCAAAAAGTTTTAGCCTGACAATAGGGATCGCTGGTCGATAATCAAGTTATAACAGGAAAATCCATTAGATCACCTTTTGCTGTATTGTAGAGAAATTGAACAGACATGTACATGAAGAGTTAAACACAAGATTTCAAATTATCTCCTTGCAGCAGAGCCCAATCCAATAATCAAAAATGTAAACAATAAGGATATATATAGCAGCCCCAGTAGCTCAGTGGGTTAAGCCCTGGCCTGCTGATCTAGCAGTTTGAGGTTTGATTCCAGCAGGATGTAAAATCTTAACTAGAAAATGTGTTTATGAAACACTATGCCCCCAACCATATGCTTGTCTCTAAAGAAGGTTCATCCAATAATGCTTATACCTTTGTACCATAGGCTTCAATGCACTAAGTCGAAAAAGGGGCTTAACTCAGTCAAAAATTTACGAATTGTTTTCGAAAGTTAATCAGGTCACCTACACCTTGGGCAATATCAACCTGCAAAAATCATGCTCCTAGCATCAGGGGTTCTCCAGATATTTTGTTCACAAGGTTCCGTAGGCAAATAATGCACTAAGTTGAAAAAGGGGCATAACTCGATAAAAAATTCACGAATTATTTTCAAAAGTTAATCAGGTCATCTACACCACAGGCAGTATCTTCCTGCAAAAAATCATGCTCCTAGCATCAGGGATTCTCCAGATATTTTGTTCACAAGGTTCCATAGGATTACAATGCTCTAAGTCGAAAAAGGGGCATAACTCGATAAAAAATTCATGATTTTTTTTCAAAAGTTAATCAGGTCATTGTTACGAAATGGATCTAATCGTCCACTATGTCGTCGAGATTATTTTAATCCTTTCAATCAGTAAGGCTACAGTTTTTAGGGTAACTGTGGTAATAAAACATTTACGGAAATTGTGGCTACGTTATGCATGGGTTGTTTGTGAATACCTCTCGTGGACAGCGTATTGCATGATTTTAAGGTGAATACCTGCACGAGTCTTTTGATTGTGGAAAGCGTGTTGCATGATTTTAATGTGAGACGCATAGTATTTATACGCCTATCTTTTAATGAAAAGTTAGACGTGGCTGTTTAATTCTTGATGGATGTTATATTGTTGTGTGCCCAGATTCTGTGTTAAGACCTAGAAGGGTAAGATTTTATTATATTTATTTAGAATAGTTTGGCTAAGAATGAAAAATGTGACTTCTGATTGATATGGTATGATTATATGTGTCGACTGATTTGATTTTGTTGGCAGTGATCAGGCTGCCCATGTGTCGACCGATTTTGTTAGTAAGCATGCTGCGCATAATATTTGTATATTAGGAAGTTTTGTAAATTTCGGAAATAGTTTATATCACTGATGTTGGTTGCAATGGTGTGCGTCTATTTGACGTCCAGTGACGTCAGTTGCATTCATGTTATTCATGTGACGTCAGTTGCATTCATGTTATTGCGACGTCAGCACTTTTTATATTAGTTTCACGTATACGTGGCCTATAGAAGTAGATTGATTTGTAATGGAACTAATTTATATACTCGTGACGTCAATTGACGCCATAGCATGCACCGCATTAAGGGTTTTTTCCATAAGTTATAATGGTAGCATTTGGTCATCATGCGTTTGATTTGCCTTCATTAGACGGCGTCATATGGTATAACATCATTGATGTCATGATGTCAGATCAAACGTTATGATCCCAAATGTGTGAGAAACGCTTATTCAGCTATTATATTCTATGGCAAATGGTATTACGCTTAGTTTAAAGAAATGAATTAAAACATATGCGAGTTAGATTTTGGTCAATCAATTTAATGTAAATAGGACATTGTTTAGATTATTCATGTTTTATGTTTAGATAATTCATGTTTTATGTGGGGTATGTCATGGTAATGCCTGTTGACGTCAGTATACTTCTTGACAATGTTTGACGTCAGATCCTTCGACGCACATGCGTGGTAGGATCTACGTTTCTTCATTGGCGGAAGTGGTAAGCACACTTTTAGCTTTACATCGTGAGCGCGAGTCGTGTCTAGTGACACGGCTGGCGTGTGCACGTTATGCTCGGCATTCGCCGAGGGCGTTGTATGGTATTTCCAAGACAGGCCCAAGTCTTACGTATTGTTATTATGTAGTTACAATGTATTAAGTGTAAGTTCGTTATTTTTAGGCACATCAAGTCCGGCAGTCAGCTGTTAGGACTTAGAGCCACGTCTCACCTGGAGATTCGATTTACGTCTCCAGGTTAATACCAACCCGGGTAGAGGCAGTTACAACGCCGTTTGTGCAAGGTTCCTAAGCAGAGGCGGGAAGCACAAAATGTAGGCGGAAGTGGTTAGCTCAGTTTTGCCAGATTCTGTGATAAGTTCTGAAGGTCACATCAAGTGTGGGACAGTGTTCGTCCACTAAGGTGTGTTAATATATATAGACTGGTCCCTGGTACGATCCAGGGAGCGACCAGTATATAATCGTGCACGTGTAATTATAAGTTGGTGTTCCTCATGATATATGGACTGGCCCATGACATGATCCAGGGAACGAGGAATTGAAGTCTACCAACATAAGGCCTTGTTTTTTTGTATGAGCTCAAACTAACGTTTTTTGTCCTTTGTGTTTTCCTTTAGTTCATGGCGCTGAGCCGAGTACGGTGTTGACGTCAGACGGTAATCTATTTGCGTATTGTACGCAAATCGATTACAGATTTGAAACAAACACCTTACTTGGGCCAGCGACATGAACTGATATGTGTTGTATATTATTGTAATTGTGACAGTTGTAAATTGTATTGTTGTATATAGAATTTACATTATATATAAACTTAAAAAAATTCTAACGTTGTTAGAGTTTCCTTGTTAGTGTATTACACTAGTAGATAACCCTTTAACCGGAAGTCACCCTCCGCCGTCCTGGCGACGCATAAGGCTCTACACCCGTGTCGACCGTGTGTAAAACCTTCTGCGTAACATGGTGTCATGAAGTAACGGGATTTGATTTCCGGTTAATATCTGCCAGTGTAACACATTGACAATATATACAGAATCTAGGCACAATTTTGTCAGACATTTTTTTTTATTATTATTGACTTTCTGATTGTTCTTTTCTAAGGTAACGTAAGGCTGTGAATTTTAGGGGAGCAATTTTGCCACTAAATTCTTTGTAAATATAACCTACACTCAATTAAGGTCAACTATCCTTATTCCCTGCGTGATGAAGTGCGATAGCCCATGCATTAATTTGTGATAGAATGTAACAGGTTGCCTATCTGAGTGGGGAAACTAAGGTTATATAGACCTAAATTGTCTTGGCACGGATGATACATATTTAGTTTTAAGGTCCGTTTGAGTACCTTGGCACTGCTGTTGCATTGACAATCTGTTAGTTCATTAATTCAAACGTTTGTACGTTCTGTCGTAACCGTTACTGAGGTCCATTTTATGTCCTGATTTAGTAACGTAGGTTACTCGTAACGTAATATAATATCGTTACAATTAAACCTAAAAGCGGAATCTTAAGTTTGATTTACCGTTGGTATCTTATAAGGTTTTGTAATGTAGGACGTACAGTTGTCGTGTCAGTGTTAATACGTTGCGTTACATACGTTACATTTGTATATCCGATACGCTAGATCAAGTTGGGCGTAATTGTAATGTGGGTTATTTACGTCATCTAATTACGTAATTTAATAGTGAAAAGTAATTCTCGGCAAAGTCAACGTCAGTTTATGACGTCATTTCCGGTCTGTTATGAACGTAACTTTAATGGCTACGTCCAGATCGCGAGTATACTAATTAATCAACGTTTTAGTTGGATTAGTTCGTTATTATTATTGTTAACGTTTTAGTTAACGTGTGTGACTATAAGTGAACGTCGGTTTCAGTTAAATTAACGTGAGCATTACGTTAAGCGTCATGGATCAGTTAGTTAAGACGGGAAGGGAGTTAGGTTATGAAGGGCAGGCATTGCAGGATTTTGTAAAGCAACAGCAAGAGACTGAAAGGGCAGAAAGGCACGCGGTAAGGGAACTTGATAAAGAGAAGATCGCGGCGGAGAAAGAGAAGATCGCGGCGGAGAAAGAGAGGATCGCGCAGGCTGAAAAAGATAGGGAAGTTGAATTGGCTAAGATTGCGGCAGATAGGGAAATCGAGATGGCGCGGATTGAAAGTATAGAGCGGCAAGCCGAGAAAGATAGGGAAGCTAGGTTGTATCAAGTCGAAAGCGATAAGGAAGCAAAGTTGTCGAGCGAAGTTGAGTTAGAAAAGTTGAAGTATAGTTTTGAATTGCAGCAACGCGAGTTGAAGAATCAGATAGATTTGCAGAAGGTAACGTTTAGGGTTGAATTAGAAAAACAGAAGTCTGAAAAGTTAGCGCATGCGCGAGATCCCAAATTACCGTATTTTGATGAAAGTAAGGACAAAATGGATAGTTACTTATCAAGGTTTGAGAAATACGCGACGGCGAATAAATGGGATAAAAACGTTTGGGCTGCATATTTAAGCGCATTACTTAAAGGTCGCGCGCTTGATGTTTATGATAGATTGTCTGTAGATGATGCAGCAGATTATGACAAGTTGAAAGATGCGTTGTTGAAGAATTTTGATATGACTGAACGCGGATTTAGGAAGAAATTTCGCTATGATAGGCCTGAAAAGTCGGAAACGTTTATTCAGTTTAGTAGTAGGCTTAGGTCGTATCTTAATAAATGGTTGAAAATGGCGAAGGTAGACCAGTCTTATGAAGCTGTTTGCGATTTTTTCGCTAGGGATCAGTTTTTAGAATCCTGTAGTAAAGAACTATATGTTCATTTGAAACCGAAAACATTCACGAATCTAGGTGAGATGGCTAGGGAAGCAGATTTATTTGCAGAAGCACGTGGCGGTGTCTACGCTTGTGTTAATAAGGGGCAGCGTGATAGTAAGGGCGTAACTCAGAGTAGATCTGATAATAAGCCGAGTGCGAAGCCAGAGATAAAATGTAGTATTTGTGGTAAGGGACATTTAACATATAAATGTTTTAAGAATCCCGATAGGAAGCAAGCATATAGTGCGGAGGTAGGTGCAAGTGCAAGCGGGTATAGCGGAAGTAAGGGGAGTAGTTATGCACCGAAAGATGAGACACAAAGATCACAGAGTAAGAGCGATACTGTACAGACGAAGGGTAGTAATTCAGATCGTGGCCGTGGTCGGGGTTATTCCCGCGGACGTGGTCGGGGTGGCGGACATCAAATGAGCTTTTGTAAAACTACAATGAATAGGTCTCATGAAATTGAAGGTCTCTATAAGAGTAAGGAAGAAAGTCCATTAATCAATGATAACGTGGATAGGGAAGGTGTCTGTTACTTTTTAAGGTCGCGATTACCAACAGCGCAGGGTACGGTTAATGGTAAGACTGTTGTAGTTTTAAGGGACACAGGTTGTACTGGGTGTGTCGTTCGTAAAAACTTGGTTTCTAATGATCAGTTACTTGGTAGAGAATCTGATGTAACTTTGATTGATGAATCTACCCAAAGGTATCCCTTAGCAATGGTTGACATAGATTGTCCATTTTTCACAGGAAAAACTGAGGCATTGTGCATGGAAGATACATTATATGACCTGGTTATTGGAAATATTGACGGGTCAAAACTTCCCGATATGTCCCATTTTGCAATGGCGGCAGTGACTAGGTCACAAGCTAAGCAAGGTGAAGAGGTCTATAGGAAACTTAAAGTTCCTGATCAAATTATTGCTAGTGATAAGGAGGCATTGAAGCAGGCCCAAGTTGTTGACCCTAAATTGAATGGCATAAGGCAAAGAGTGGAATCTGGGAATGTGACTATTAGTCGTGGATTGAACCGGGGTGAAACTAAGTTTATTCGAAAGAAAGATTTATTGTATAGGCAGTTTACTAAGGGAAACAAGGTCACTTTGCAACTTATTATCCCTGAAGGTTTTCGTGAAAAGGTGTTAAGATTGGCGCACGAAACCTTGATGTCAGGTCATTTGGGCATAAAGAAAACTATGGATAGGGTGTTAACTGAGTTCTTTTGGCCTGGAGTTTGTGGTGATGTGGCAAGGTTTTGTAAATCTTGTGACATATGTCAAAGGACTATTCAAAAAGGTCGTGTCACTAAGGTTCCTTTAGGAAAGTTGCCACAGATTGACACACCATTTAAACGAGTCGCTGTTGATATAGTTGGACCGATAGAACCTCGTTCTGACAGGAAATCCCGCTATATTTTAACAATGATAGACTATGCGACGAGATATCCCGAGGCGGTAGCGTTACCCGGCATTGAAACGGAACGCGTAGCCGAAGCGTTAGTTGAGATGTTTAGTAGAGTTGGCATACCTGATGAAATGTTAACAGATTGCGGAAGTCAGTTTACTGCTGAAGTTATGAAAGAAGTAAGCAGGCTGTTATCACTCCAGCAGTTAACCACGACGCCGTATCATCCTATCTGCAACGGTCTCGTAGAGCGTTTTCACGCGACGTTGAAGCAAATGCTACGTAGGATGTGCGCAGAACGTCCAAAAGACTGGGATAAATATCTCCCAGCACTACTGTTTGCAATAAGGGAGGTTCCGCAGGAGTCATTAGGGTTTTCTCCGTTCGAACTGTTATACGGACGTAACGTTAAGGGCCCTATGGCAATATTACGTGAATTATGGTCTGAAGAGGTACAGGATGAGCAGGTTCTGTCTACGTACCGGTACGTAATTGAGTTGAGAGAACGGTTAGAGCAGACGTGTAAGTTAGCACATGATAATTTACGGAAAGTACAAGTAAAGCAAAAGGCTTATTATGACAAACGCGCTAGGTCGCGTAAATTTAACGTGGGAGATAAAGTACTGTTATTACTGCCAACTGACAGTAATAAACTGTTATTGCAGTGGAAGGGTCCATATGAAGTAGTAGAGGTGGTGAATAGAATGGACTATAAAATCGACGTCAATGGTGTCGTGAGTACATATCATGCTAATATGCTGAAACAGTATGTCGAACGTCGTACTGTGCCGTCACATTGTTTATTGTCGACTGAGACTACAGAGTCGGTTGATGACGACGGTAGTGATGAATTTTCTCTTGATGATTGTGCTTTTCCGACAGCTAAAGAGCCGGAAACTTATAACGACGTCAGTATTTCAGATACGTTAACGTCAGAACAACGTATGGAGGTTGAAGCGTTGATTAAACAGTACCCGGATGTACTATCAAGTTTACCCGGTCGAACTGATCAAATACAGCACGATATCAAACTACTCACGTCAGAACCCATACGGACGAAGGGTTATTCTATCCCGTATAAGACGCGTAACGTCATGGAGACGGAGATACAGGATATGTTGGATTTAGGGGTAATCGAGCCGTCGATTTCACCGTATTCATCTCCTGTTGTCCTAGTTCCGAAGAAAGACGGATCAGTTAGATTCTGTATCGACTTCCGGAAGCTTAACAAAGTGACGGAATTCGATGCAGAACCTATGCCAAATATGGAGGAGGTTATCAATAAAATGTCGGGACATAAATTCTTCACAAAGATGGACCTGAGTAAGGGTTATTGGCAAGTCAGTCTTACTGAAAGGTCTAAACCTTTGACGGCATTTGAAACGCCTAAGGGTTTATTCCAGTTTAAAACTATGCCCTTCGGTTTGGTCAATTCGGGAGCCTCATTTTGTAGGTTAATGAGAATCATATTATCCAATCTCCCAAATGTTGACAGCTTTGTTGATGACATGTGGATATTCACTGAAACATGGAAGGATCATGTGACGTCATTACGTCAAGTGTTAGATCGGCTCAGGTCGGCCAAATTGACGGCAAAACCATCTAAATGCATGATCGGATATGGCAGTATCGAGTGCCTTGGTCACAATATCGTCGGACAGACGATACGACCGCAAGAGGACAAGATACAGGCTATCAGAGATGCTCCTCGTCCATGTACGAAAAGACAAATTAAATCTTTTCTGGGATTAGCTGGGTTTTACCGTCGTTTTATCCCAAATTTTTCATCCATAGCTTCTCCTCTGACTGATTTGACTAAACGGGATAGACCTAATTCTATCAAAGATTGGCAAGATCAGCATGAAAGGGCATTTCAAACCCTGAAGAGTAGGCTCACGTCTAGTCCTATTCTTCGCTTACCTGTTTTTCAAGACGGTAACCCGTTTGTACTCCGAACAGATGCTTCAGACGTTGGTCTTGGAGCTATTTTGCTTCAGGAGTTCGAAGGTGAAGGTCGTTTGCCGATTGCTTATGCTAGCAAGAAATTGTTACCTCGGGAAAAGAACTACTCTGTAATTGAGAAGGAATGTTTGGGTATTATCTGGGGTGTTGAGAAATTTCGTAAGTACCTGTATGGGGCGGAGTTCCTACTTGAAACTGACCACAAACCTTTGTCTTATATGCAGACAGCTAAGGTGCTCAATCCCCGAATCATGCGTTGGGCCATGAAATTACAGCCGTACAGATTCAGGATCGTTGCTATCCGCGGCCAAGATAATTTGGGGGCGGACTACCTTAGTAGATAGTTTGGCCACGTTATGCATCGCACCGTTGTTGTGTATATAGCTAGTTTTCCAGTTTTGACATAGCCTACGATTCGATCGCATTTCGTACTATTTCAGAAAAGAAACATTGTTATGTTTTTTTCTCCCTAAGGGGAAACCTATGTTACGAAATGGATCTAATCGTCCACTATGTCGTCGAGATTATTTTAATCCTTTCAATCAGTAAGGCTACAGTTTTTAGGGTAACTGTGGTAATAAAACATTTACGGAAATTGTGGCTACGTTATGCATGGGTTGTTTGTGAATACCTCTCGTGGACAGCGTATTGCATGATTTTAAGGTGAATACCTGCACGAGTCTTTTGATTGTGGAAAGCGTGTTGCATGATTTTAATGTGAGACGCATAGTATTTATACGCCTATCTTTTAATGAAAAGTTAGACGTGGCTGTTTAATTCTTGATGGATGTTATATTGTTGTGTGCCCAGATTCTGTGTTAAGACCTAGAAGGGTAAGATTTTATTATATTTATTTAGAATAGTTTGGCTAAGAATGAAAAATGTGACTTCTGATTGATATGGTATGATTATATGTGTCGACTGATTTGATTTTGTTGGCAGTGATCAGGCTGCGCATGTGTCGACCGATTTTGTTAGTAAGCATGCTGCGCATAATATTTGTATATTAGGAAGTTTTGTAAATTTCGGAAATAGTTTATATCACTGATGTTGGTTGCAATGGTGTGCGTCTATTTGACGTCCAGTGACGTCAGTTGCATTCATGTTATTCATGTGACGTCAGTTGCATTCATGTTATTGCGACGTCAGCACTTTTTATATTAGTTTCACGTATACGTGGCCTATAGAAGTAGATTGATTTGTAATGGAACTAATTTATATACTCGTGACGTCAATTGACGCCATAGCATGCACCGCATTAAGGGTTTTTTCCATAAGTTATAATGGTAGCATTTGGTCATCATGCGTTTGATTTGCCTTCATTAGACGGCGTCATATGGTATAACATCATTGATGTCATGATGTCAGATCAAACGTTATGATCCCAAATGTGTGAGAAACGCTTATTCAGCTATTATATTCTATGGCAAATGGTATTACGCTTAGTTTAAAGAAATGAATTAAAACATATGCGAGTTAGATTTTGGTCAATCAATTTAATGTAAATAGGACATTGTTTAGATTATTCATGTTTTATGTTTAGATAATTCATGTTTTATGTGGGGTATGTCATGGTAATGCCTGTTGACGTCAGTATACTTCTTGACAATGTTTGACGTCAGATCCTTCGACGCACATGCGTGGTAGGATCTACGTTTCTTCATTGGCGGAAGTGGTAAGCACACTTTTAGCTTTACATCGTGAGCGCGAGTCGTGTCTAGTGACACGGCTGGCGTGTGCACGTTATGCTCGGCATTCGCCGAGGGCGTTGTATGGTATTTCCAAGACAGGCCCAAGTCTTACGTATTGTTATTATGTAGTTACAATGTATTAAGTGTAAGTTCGTTATTTTTAGGCACATCAAGTCCGGCAGTCAGCTGTTAGGACTTAGAGCCACGTCTCACCTGGAGATTCGATTTACGTCTCCAGGTTAATACCAACCCGGGTAGAGGCAGTTACAACGCCGTTTGTGCAAGGTTCCTAAGCAGAGGCGGGAAGCACAAAATGTAGGCGGAAGTGGTTAGCTCAGTTTTGCCAGATTCTGTGATAAGTTCTGAAGGTCACATCAAGTGTGGGACAGTGTTCGTCCACTAAGGTGTGTTAATATATATAGACTGGTCCCTGGTACGATCCAGGGAGCGACCAGTATATAATCGTGCACGTGTAATTATAAGTTGGTGTTCCTCATGATATATGGACTGGCCCATGACATGATCCAGGGAACGACGAATTGAAGTCTACCAACATAAGGCCTTGTTTTTTTGTATGAGCTCAAACTAACGTTTTTTGTCCTTTGTGTTTTCCTTTAGTTCATGGCGCTGAGCCGAGTACGGTGTTGACGTCAGACGGTAATCTATTTGCGTATTGTACGCAAATCGATTACAGATTTGAAACAAACACCTTACTTGGGCCAGCGACATGAACTGATATGTGTTGTATATTATTGTAATTGTGACAGTTGTAAATTGTATTGTTGTATATAGAATTTACATTATATATAAACTTAAAAAAATTCTAACGTTGTTAGAGTTTCCTTGTTAGTGTATTACACTAGTAGATAACCCTTTAACCGGAAGTCACCCTCCGCCGTCCTGGCGACGCATAAGGCTCTACACCCGTGTCGACCGTGTGTAAAACCTTCTGCGTAACATGGTGTCATGAAGTAACGGGATTTGATTTCCGGTTAATATCTGCCAGTGTAACACATTGACAATATATACAGAATCTAGGCACAATTTTGTCAGACATTTTTTTTTATTATTATTGACTTTCTGATTGTTCTTTTCTAAGGTAACGTAAGGCTGTGAATTTTAGGGGAGCAATTTTGCCACTAAATTCTTTGTAAATGTAACCTACACTCAATTAAGGTCAACTATCCTTATTCCCTGCGTGATGAAGTGCGATAGCCCATGCATTAATTTGTGATAGAATGTAACAGGTTGCCTATCTGAGTGGGGAAACTAAGGTTATATAGACCTAAATTGTCTTGGCACGGATGATACATATTTAGTTTTAAGGTCCGTTTGAGTACCTTGGCACTGCTGTTGCATTGACAATCTGTTAGTTCATTAATTCAAACGTTTGTACGTTCTGTCGTAACCGTTACTGAGGTCCATTTTATGTCCTGATTTAGTAACGTAGGTTACTCGTAACGTAATATAATATCGTTACAATTAAACCTAAAAGCGGAATCTTAAGTTTGATTTACCGTTGGTATCTTATAAGGTTTTGTAATGTAGGACGTACAGTTGTCGTGTCAGTGTTAATACGTTGCGTTACATACGTTACATTTGTATATCCGATACGCTAGATCAAGTTGGGCGTAATTGTAATGTGGGTTATTTACGTCATCTAATTACGTAATTTAATAGTGAAAAGTAATTCTCGGCAAAGTCAACGTCAGTTTATGACGTCATTTCCGGTCTGTTATGAACGTAACTTTAATGGCTACGTCCAGATCGCGAGTATACTAATTAATCAACGTTTTAGTTGGATTAGTTCGTTATTATTATTGTTAACGTTTTAGTTAATGTGTGTGACTATAAGTGAACGTCGGTTTCAGTTAAATTAACGTGAGCATTACGTTAAGCGTCATGGATCAGTTAGTTAAGACGGGAAGGGAGTTAGGTTATGAAGGGCAGGCATTGCAGGATTTTGTAAAGCAACAGCAAGAGACTGAAAGGGCAGAAAGGCACGCGGTAAGGGAACTTGATAAAGAGAAGATCGCGGCGGAGAAAGAGAAGATCGCGGCGGAGAAAGAGAGGATCGCGCAGGCTGAAAAAGATAGGGAAGTTGAATTGGCTAAGATTGCGGCAGATAGGGAAATCGAGATGGCGCGGATTGAAAGTATAGAGCGGCAAGCCGAGAAAGATAGGGAAGCTAGGTTGTATCAAGTCGAAAGCGATAAGGAAGCAAAGTTGTCGAGCGAAGTTGAGTTAGAAAAGTTGAAGTATAGTTTTGAATTGCAGCAACGCGAGTTGAAGAATCAGATAGATTTGCAGAAGGTAACGTTTAGGGTTGAATTAGAAAAACAGAAGTCTGAAAAGTTAGCGCATGCGCGAGATCCCAAATTACCGTATTTTGATGAAAGTAAGGACAAAATGGATAGTTACTTATCAAGGTTTGAGAAATACGCGACGGCGAATAAATGGGATAAAAACGTTTGGGCTGCATATTTAAGCGCATTACTTAAAGGTCGCGCGCTTGATGTTTATGATAGATTGTCTGTAGATGATGCAGCAGATTATGACAAGTTGAAAGATGCGTTGTTGAAGAATTTTGATATGACTGAACGCGGATTTAGGAAGAAATTTCGCTATGATAGGCCTGAAAAGTCGGAAACGTTTATTCAGTTTAGTAGTAGGCTTAGGTCGTATCTTAATAAATGGTTGAAAATGGCGAAGGTAGACCAGTCTTATGAAGCTGTTTGCGATTTTTTCGCTAGGGATCAGTTTTTAGAATCCTGTAGTAAAGAACTATATGTTCATTTGAAACCGAAAACATTCACGAATCTAGGTGAGATGGCTAGGGAAGCAGATTTATTTGCAGAAGCACGTGGCGGTGTCTACGCTTGTGTTAATAAGGGGCAGCGTGATAGTAAGGGCGTAACTCAGAGTAGATCTGATAATAAGCCGAGTGCGAAGCCAGAGATAAAATGTAGTATTTGTGGTAAGGGACATTTAACATATAAATGTTTTAAGAATCCCGATAGGAAGCAAGCATATAGTGCGGAGGTAGGTGCAAGTGCAAGCGGGTATAGCGGAAGTAAGGGGAGTAGTTATGCACCGAAAGATGAGACACAAAGATCACAGAGTAAGAGCGATACTGTACAGACGAAGGGTAGTAATTCAGATCGTGGCCGTGGTCGGGGTTATTCCCGCGGACGTGGTCGGGGTGGCGGACATCAAATGAGCTTTTGTAAAACTACAATGAATAGGTCTCATGAAATTGAAGGTCTCTATAAGAGTAAGGAAGAAAGTCCATTAATCAATGATAACGTGGATAGGGAAGGTGTCTGTTACTTTTTAAGGTCGCGATTACCAACAGCGCAGGGTACGGTTAATGGTAAGACTGTTGTAGTTTTAAGGGACACAGGTTGTACTGGGTGTGTCGTTCGTAAAAACTTGGTTTCTAATGATCAGTTACTTGGTAGAGAATCTGATGTAACTTTGATTGATGAATCTACCCAAAGGTATCCCTTAGCAATGGTTGACATAGATTGTCCATTTTTCACAGGAAAAACTGAGGCATTGTGCATGGAAGATACATTATATGACCTGGTTATTGGAAATATTGACGGGTCAAAACTTCCCGATATGTCCCATTTTGCAATGGCGGCAGTGACTAGGTCACAAGCTAAGCAAGGTGAAGAGGTCTATAGGAAACTTAAAGTTCCTGATCAAATTATTGCTAGTGATAAGGAGGCATTGAAGCAGGCCCAAGTTGTTGACCCTAAATTGAATGGCATAAGGCAAAGAGTGGAATCTGGGAATGTGACTATTAGTCGTGGATTGAACCGGGGTGAAACTAAGTTTATTCGAAAGAAAGATTTATTGTATAGGCAGTTTACTAAGGGAAACAAGGTCACTTTGCAACTTATTATCCCTGAAGGTTTTCGTGAAAAGGTGTTAAGATTGGCGCACGAAACCTTGATGTCAGGTCATTTGGGCATAAAGAAAACTATGGATAGGGTGTTAACTGAGTTCTTTTGGCCTGGAGTTTGTGGTGATGTGGCAAGGTTTTGTAAATCTTGTGACATATGTCAAAGGACTATTCAAAAAGGTCGTGTCACTAAGGTTCCTTTAGGAAAGTTGCCACAGATTGACACACCATTTAAACGAGTCGCTGTTGATATAGTTGGACCGATAGAACCTCGTTCTGACAGGAAATCCCGCTATATTTTAACAATGATAGACTATGCGACGAGATATCCCGAGGCGGTAGCGTTACCCGGCATTGAAACGGAACGCGTAGCCGAAGCGTTAGTTGAGATGTTTAGTAGAGTTGGCATACCTGATGAAATGTTAACAGATTGCGGAAGTCAGTTTACTGCTGAAGTTATGAAAGAAGTAAGCAGGCTGTTATCACTCCAGCAGTTAACCACGACGCCGTATCATCCTATCTGCAACGGTCTCGTAGAGCGTTTTCACGCGACGTTGAAGCAAATGCTACGTAGGATGTGCGCAGAACGTCCAAAAGACTGGGATAAATATCTCCCAGCACTACTGTTTGCAATAAGGGAGGTTCCGCAGGAGTCATTAGGGTTTTCTCCGTTCGAACTGTTATACGGACGTAACGTTAAGGGCCCTATGGCAATATTACGTGAATTATGGTCTGAAGAGGTACAGGATGAGCAGGTTCTGTCTACGTACCGGTACGTAATTGAGTTGAGAGAACGGTTAGAGCAGACGTGTAAGTTAGCACATGATAATTTACGGAAAGTACAAGTAAAGCAAAAGGCTTATTATGACAAACGCGCTAGGTCGCGTAAATTTAACGTGGGAGATAAAGTACTGTTATTACTGCCAACTGACAGTAATAAACTGTTATTGCAGTGGAAGGGTCCATATGAAGTAGTAGAGGTGGTGAATAGAATGGACTATAAAATCGACGTCAATGGTGTCGTGAGTACATATCATGCTAATATGCTGAAACAGTATGTCGAACGTCGTACTGTGCCGTCACATTGTTTATTGTCGACTGAGACTACAGAGTCGGTTGATGACGACGGTAGTGATGAATTTTCTCTTGATGATTGTGCTTTTCCGACAGCTAAAGAGCCGGAAACTTATAACGACGTCAGTATTTCAGATACTTTAACGTCAGAACAACGTATGGAGGTTGAAGCGTTGATTAAACAGTACCCGGATGTACTATCAAGTTTACCCGGTCGAACTGATCAAATACAGCACGATATCAAACTACTCACGTCAGAACCCATACGGACGAAGGGTTATTCTATCCCGTATAAGACGCGTAACGTCATGGAGACGGAGATACAGGATATGTTGGATTTAGGGGTAATCGAGCCGTCGATTTCACCGTATTCATCTCCTGTTGTCCTAGTTCCGAAGAAAGACGGATCAGTTAGATTCTGTATCGACTTCCGGAAGCTTAACAAAGTGACGGAATTCGATGCAGAACCTATGCCAAATATGGAGGAGGTTATCAATAAAATGTCGGGACATAAATTCTTCACAAAGATGGACCTGAGTAAGGGTTATTGGCAAGTCAGTCTTACTGAAAGGTCTAAACCTTTGACGGCATTTGAAACGCCTAAGGGTTTATTCCAGTTTAAAACTATGCCCTTCGGTTTGGTCAATTCGGGAGCCTCATTTTGTAGGTTAATGAGAATCATATTATCCAATCTCCCAAATGTTGACAGCTTTGTTGATGACATGTGGATATTCACTGAAACATGGAAGGATCATGTGACGTCATTACGTCAAGTGTTAGATCGGCTCAGGTCGGCCAAATTGACGGCAAAACCATCTAAATGCATGATCGGATATGGCAGTATCGAGTGCCTTGGTCACAATATCGTCGGACAGACGATACGACCGCAAGAGGACAAGATACAGGCTATCAGAGATGCTCCTCGTCCATGTACGAAAAGACAAATTAAATCTTTTCTGGGATTAGCTGGGTTTTACCGTCGTTTTATCCCAAATTTTTCATCCATAGCTTCTCCTCTGACTGATTTGACTAAACGGGATAGACCTAATTCTATCAAAGATTGGCAAGATCAGCATGAAAGGGCATTTCAAACCCTGAAGAGTAGGCTCACGTCTAGTCCTATTCTTCGCTTACCTGTTTTTCAAGACGGTAACCCGTTTGTACTCCGAACAGATGCTTCAGACGTTGGTCTTGGAGCTATTTTGCTTCAGGAGTTCGAAGGTGAAGGTCGTTTGCCGATTGCTTATGCTAGCAAGAAATTGTTACCTCGGGAAAAGAACTACTCTGTAATTGAGAAGGAATGTTTGGGTATTATCTGGGGTGTTGAGAAATTTCGTAAGTACCTGTATGGGGCGGAGTTCCTACTTGAAACTGACCACAAACCTTTGTCTTATATGCAGACAGCTAAGGTGCTCAATCCCCGAATCATGCGTTGGGCCATGAAATTACAGCCGTACAGATTCAGGATCGTTGCTATCCGCGGCCAAGATAATTTGGGGGCGGACTACCTTAGTAGATAGTTTGGCCACGTTATGCATCGCACCGTTGTTGTGTATATAGCTAGTTTTCCAGTTTTGACATAGCCTACGATTCGATCGCATTTCGTACTATTTCAGAAAAGAAACATTGTTATGTTTTTTTCTCCCTAAGGGGAAACCTATGTTACGAAATGGATCTAATCGTCCACTATGTCGTCGAGATTATTTTAATCCTTTCAATCAGTAAGGCTACAGTTTTTAGGGTAACTGTGGTAATAAAACATTTACGGAAATTGTGGCTACGTTATGCATGGGTTGTTTGTGAATACCTCTCGTGGACAGCGTATTGCATGATTTTAAGGTGAATACCTGCACGAGTCTTTTGATTGTGGAAAGCGTGTTGCATGATTTTAATGTGAGACGCATAGTATTTATACGCCTATCTTTTAATGAAAAGTTAGACGTGGCTGTTTAATTCTTGATGGATGTTATATTGTTGTGTGCCCAGATTCTGTGTTAAGACCTAGAAGGGTAAGATTTTATTATATTTATTTAGAATAGTTTGGCTAAGAATGAAAAATGTGACTTCTGATTGATATGGTATGATTATATGTGTCGACTGATTTGATTTTGTTGGCAGTGATCAGGCTGCCCATGTGTCGACCGATTTTGTTAGTAAGCATGCTGCGCATAATATTTGTATATTAGGAAGTTTTGTAAATTTCGGAAATAGTTTATATCACTGATGTTGGTTGCAATGGTGTGCGTCTATTTGACGTCCAGTGACGTCAGTTGCATTCATGTTATTCATGTGACGTCAGTTGCATTCATGTTATTGCGACGTCAGCACTTTTTATATTAGTTTCACGTATACGTGGCCTATAGAAGTAGATTGATTTGTAATGGAACTAATTTATATACTCGTGACGTCAATTGACGCCATAGCATGCACCGCATTAAGGGTTTTTTCCATAAGTTATAATGGTAGCATTTGGTCATCATGCGTTTGATTTGCCTTCATTAGACGGCGTCATATGGTATAACATCATTGATGTCATGATGTCAGATCAAACGTTATGATCCCAAATGTGTGAGAAACGCTTATTCAGCTATTATATTCTATGGCAAATGGTATTACGCTTAGTTTAAAGAAATGAATTAAAACATATGCGAGTTAGATTTTGGTCAATCAATTTAATGTAAATAGGACATTGTTTAGATTATTCATGTTTTATGTTTAGATAATTCATGTTTTATGTGGGGTATGTCATGGTAATGCCTGTTGACGTCAGTATACTTCTTGACAATGTTTGACGTCAGATCCTTCGACGCACATGCGTGGTAGGATCTACGTTTCTTCATTGGCGGAAGTGGTAAGCACACTTTTAGCTTTACATCGTGAGCGCGAGTCGTGTCTAGTGACACGGCTGGCGTGTGCACGTTATGCTCGGCATTCGCCGAGGGCGTTGTATGGTATTTCCAAGACAGGCCCAAGTCTTACGTATTGTTATTATGTAGTTACAATGTATTAAGTGTAAGTTCGTTATTTTTAGGCACATCAAGTCCGGCAGTCAGCTGTTAGGACTTAGAGCCACGTCTCACCTGGAGATTCGATTTACGTCTCCAGGTTAATACCAACCCGGGTAGAGGCAGTTACAACGCCGTTTGTGCAAGGTTCCTAAGCAGAGGCGGGAAGCACAAAATGTAGGCGGAAGTGGTTAGCTCAGTTTTGCCAGATTCTGTGATAAGTTCTGAAGGTCACATCAAGTGTGGGACAGTGTTCGTCCACTAAGGTGTGTTAATATATATAGACTGGTCCCTGGTACGATCCAGGGAGCGACCAGTATATAATCGTGCACGTGTAATTATAAGTTGGTGTTCCTCATGATATATGGACTGGCCCATGACATGATCCAGGGAACGACGAATTGAAGTCTACCAACATAAGGCCTTGTTTTTTTGTATGAGCTCAAACTAACGTTTTTTGTCCTTTGTGTTTTCCTTTAGTTCATGGCGCTGAGCCGAGTACGGTGTTGACGTCAGACGGTAATCTATTTGCGTATTGTACGCAAATCGATTACAGATTTGAAACAAACACCTTACTTGGGCCAGCGACATGAACTGATATGTGTTGTATATTATTGTAATTGTGACAGTTGTAAATTGTATTGTTGTATATAGAATTTACATTATATATAAACTTAAAAAAATTCTAACGTTGTTAGAGTTTCCTTGTTAGTGTATTACACTAGTAGATAACCCTTTAACCGGAAGTCACCCTCCGCCGTCCTGGCGACGCATAAGGCTCTACACCCGTGTCGACCGTGTGTAAAACCTTCTGCGTAACATGGTGTCATGAAGTAACGGGATTTGATTTCCGGTTAATATCTGCCAGTGTAACACATTGACAATATATACAGAATCTAGGCACAATTTTGTCAGACATTTTTTTTTATTATTATTGACTTTCTGATTGTTCTTTTCTAAGGTAACGTAAGGCTGTGAATTTTAGGGGAGCAATTTTGCCACTAAATTCTTTGTAAATGTAACCTACACTCAATTAAGGTCAACTATCCTTATTCCCTGCGTGATGAAGTGCGATAGCCCATGCATTAATTTGTGATAGAATGTAACAGGTTGCCTATCTGAGTGGGGAAACTAAGGTTATATAGACCTAAATTGTCTTGGCACGGATGATACATATTTAGTTTTAAGGTCCGTTTGAGTACCTTGGCACTGCTGTTGCATTGACAATCTGTTAGTTCATTAATTCAAACGTTTGTACGTTCTGTCGTAACCGTTACTGAGGTCCATTTTATGTCCTGATTTAGTAACGTAGGTTACTCGTAACGTAATATAATATCGTTACAATTAAACCTAAAAGCGGAATCTTAAGTTTGATTTACCGTTGGTATCTTATAAGGTTTTGTAATGTAGGACGTACAGTTGTCGTGTCAGTGTTAATACGTTGCGTTACATACGTTACATTTGTATATCCGATACGCTAGATCAAGTTGGGCGTAATTGTAATGTGGGTTATTTACGTCATCTAATTACGTAATTTAATAGTGAAAAGTAATTCTCGGCAAAGTCAACGTCAGTTTATGACGTCATTTCCGGTCTGTTATGAACGTAACTTTAATGGCTACGTCCAGATCGCGAGTATACTAATTAATCAACGTTTTAGTTGGATTAGTTCGTTATTATTATTGTTAACGTTTTAGTTAATGTGTGTGACTATAAGTGAACGTCGGTTTCAGTTAAATTAACGTGAGCATTACGTTAAGCGTCATGGATCAGTTAGTTAAGACGGGAAGGGAGTTAGGTTATGAAGGGCAGGCATTGCAGGATTTTGTAAAGCAACAGCAAGAGACTGAAAGGGCAGAAAGGCACGCGGTAAGGGAACTTGATAAAGAGAAGATCGCGGCGGAGAAAGAGAAGATCGCGGCGGAGAAAGAGAGGATCGCGCAGGCTGAAAAAGATAGGGAAGTTGAATTGGCTAAGATTGCGGCAGATAGGGAAATCGAGATGGCGCGGATTGAAAGTATAGAGCGGCAAGCCGAGAAAGATAGGGAAGCTAGGTTGTATCAAGTCGAAAGCGATAAGGAAGCAAAGTTGTCGAGCGAAGTTGAGTTAGAAAAGTTGAAGTATAGTTTTGAATTGCAGCAACGCGAGTTGAAGAATCAGATAGATTTGCAGAAGGTAACGTTTAGGGTTGAATTAGAAAAACAGAAGTCTGAAAAGTTAGCGCATGCGCGAGATCCCAAATTACCGTATTTTGATGAAAGTAAGGACAAAATGGATAGTTACTTATCAAGGTTTGAGAAATACGCGACGGCGAATAAATGGGATAAAAACGTTTGGGCTGCATATTTAAGCGCATTACTTAAAGGTCGCGCGCTTGATGTTTATGATAGATTGTCTGTAGATGATGCAGCAGATTATGACAAGTTGAAAGATGCGTTGTTGAAGAATTTTGATATGACTGAACGCGGATTTAGGAAGAAATTTCGCTATGATAGGCCTGAAAAGTCGGAAACGTTTATTCAGTTTAGTAGTAGGCTTAGGTCGTATCTTAATAAATGGTTGAAAATGGCGAAGGTAGACCAGTCTTATGAAGCTGTTTGCGATTTTTTCGCTAGGGATCAGTTTTTAGAATCCTGTAGTAAAGAACTATATGTTCATTTGAAACCGAAAACATTCACGAATCTAGGTGAGATGGCTAGGGAAGCAGATTTATTTGCAGAAGCACGTGGCGGTGTCTACGCTTGTGTTAATAAGGGGCAGCGTGATAGTAAGGGCGTAACTCAGAGTAGATCTGATAATAAGCCGAGTGCGAAGCCAGAGATAAAATGTAGTATTTGTGGTAAGGGACATTTAACATATAAATGTTTTAAGAATCCCGATAGGAAGCAAGCATATAGTGCGGAGGTAGGTGCAAGTGCAAGCGGGTATAGCGGAAGTAAGGGGAGTAGTTATGCACCGAAAGATGAGACACAAAGATCACAGAGTAAGAGCGATACTGTACAGACGAAGGGTAGTAATTCAGATCGTGGCCGTGGTCGGGGTTATTCCCGCGGACGTGGTCGGGGTGGCGGACATCAAATGAGCTTTTGTAAAACTACAATGAATAGGTCTCATGAAATTGAAGGTCTCTATAAGAGTAAGGAAGAAAGTCCATTAATCAATGATAACGTGGATAGGGAAGGTGTCTGTTACTTTTTAAGGTCGCGATTACCAACAGCGCAGGGTACGGTTAATGGTAAGACTGTTGTAGTTTTAAGGGACACAGGTTGTACTGGGTGTGTCGTTCGTAAAAACTTGGTTTCTAATGATCAGTTACTTGGTAGAGAATCTGATGTAACTTTGATTGATGAATCTACCCAAAGGTATCCCTTAGCAATGGTTGACATAGATTGTCCATTTTTCACAGGAAAAACTGAGGCATTGTGCATGGAAGATACATTATATGACCTGGTTATTGGAAATATTGACGGGTCAAAACTTCCCGATATGTCCCATTTTGCAATGGCGGCAGTGACTAGGTCACAAGCTAAGCAAGGTGAAGAGGTCTATAGGAAACTTAAAGTTCCTGATCAAATTATTGCTAGTGATAAGGAGGCATTGAAGCAGGCCCAAGTTGTTGACCCTAAATTGAATGGCATAAGGCAAAGAGTGGAATCTGGGAATGTGACTATTAGTCGTGGATTGAACCGGGGTGAAACTAAGTTTATTCGAAAGAAAGATTTATTGTATAGGCAGTTTACTAAGGGAAACAAGGTCACTTTGCAACTTATTATCCCTGAAGGTTTTCGTGAAAAGGTGTTAAGATTGGCGCACGAAACCTTGATGTCAGGTCATTTGGGCATAAAGAAAACTATGGATAGGGTGTTAACTGAGTTCTTTTGGCCTGGAGTTTGTGGTGATGTGGCAAGGTTTTGTAAATCTTGTGACATATGTCAAAGGACTATTCAAAAAGGTCGTGTCACTAAGGTTCCTTTAGGAAAGTTGCCACAGATTGACACACCATTTAAACGAGTCGCTGTTGATATAGTTGGACCGATAGAACCTCGTTCTGACAGGAAATCCCGCTATATTTTAACAATGATAGACTATGCGACGAGATATCCCGAGGCGGTAGCGTTACCCGGCATTGAAACGGAACGCGTAGCCGAAGCGTTAGTTGAGATGTTTAGTAGAGTTGGCATACCTGATGAAATGTTAACAGATTGCGGAAGTCAGTTTACTGCTGAAGTTATGAAAGAAGTAAGCAGGCTGTTATCACTCCAGCAGTTAACCACGACGCCGTATCATCCTATCTGCAACGGTCTCGTAGAGCGTTTTCACGCGACGTTGAAGCAAATGCTACGTAGGATGTGCGCAGAACGTCCAAAAGACTGGGATAAATATCTCCCAGCACTACTGTTTGCAATAAGGGAGGTTCCGCAGGAGTCATTAGGGTTTTCTCCGTTCGAACTGTTATACGGACGTAACGTTAAGGGCCCTATGGCAATATTACGTGAATTATGGTCTGAAGAGGTACAGGATGAGCAGGTTCTGTCTACGTACCGGTACGTAATTGAGTTGAGAGAACGGTTAGAGCAGACGTGTAAGTTAGCACATGATAATTTACGGAAAGTACAAGTAAAGCAAAAGGCTTATTATGACAAACGCGCTAGGTCGCGTAAATTTAACGTGGGAGATAAAGTACTGTTATTACTGCCAACTGACAGTAATAAACTGTTATTGCAGTGGAAGGGTCCATATGAAGTAGTAGAGGTGGTGAATAGAATGGACTATAAAATCGACGTCAATGGTGTCGTGAGTACATATCATGCTAATATGCTGAAACAGTATGTCGAACGTCGTACTGTGCCGTCACATTGTTTATTGTCGACTGAGACTACAGAGTCGGTTGATGACGACGGTAGTGATGAATTTTCTCTTGATGATTGTGCTTTTCCGACAGCTAAAGAGCCGGAAACTTATAACGACGTCAGTATTTCAGATACTTTAACGTCAGAACAACGTATGGAGGTTGAAGCGTTGATTAAACAGTACCCGGATGTACTATCAAGTTTACCCGGTCGAACTGATCAAATACAGCACGATATCAAACTACTCACGTCAGAACCCATACGGACGAAGGGTTATTCTATCCCGTATAAGACGCGTAACGTCATGGAGACGGAGATACAGGATATGTTGGATTTAGGGGTAATCGAGCCGTCGATTTCACCGTATTCATCTCCTGTTGTCCTAGTTCCGAAGAAAGACGGATCAGTTAGATTCTGTATCGACTTCCGGAAGCTTAACAAAGTGACGGAATTCGATGCAGAACCTATGCCAAATATGGAGGAGGTTATCAATAAAATGTCGGGACATAAATTCTTCACAAAGATGGACCTGAGTAAGGGTTATTGGCAAGTCAGTCTTACTGAAAGGTCTAAACCTTTGACGGCATTTGAAACGCCTAAGGGTTTATTCCAGTTTAAAACTATGCCCTTCGGTTTGGTCAATTCGGGAGCCTCATTTTGTAGGTTAATGAGAATCATATTATCCAATCTCCCAAATGTTGACAGCTTTGTTGATGACATGTGGATATTCACTGAAACATGGAAGGATCATGTGACGTCATTACGTCAAGTGTTAGATCGGCTCAGGTCGGCCAAATTGACGGCAAAACCATCTAAATGCATGATCGGATATGGCAGTATCGAGTGCCTTGGTCACAATATCGTCGGACAGACGATACGACCGCAAGAGGACAAGATACAGGCTATCAGAGATGCTCCTCGTCCATGTACGAAAAGACAAATTAAATCTTTTCTGGGATTAGCTGGGTTTTACCGTCGTTTTATCCCAAATTTTTCATCCATAGCTTCTCCTCTGACTGATTTGACTAAACGGGATAGACCTAATTCTATCAAAGATTGGCAAGATCAGCATGAAAGGGCATTTCAAACCCTGAAGAGTAGGCTCACGTCTAGTCCTATTCTTCGCTTACCTGTTTTTCAAGACGGTAACCCGTTTGTACTCCGAACAGATGCTTCAGACGTTGGTCTTGGAGCTATTTTGCTTCAGGAGTTCGAAGGTGAAGGTCGTTTGCCGATTGCTTATGCTAGCAAGAAATTGTTACCTCGGGAAAAGAACTACTCTGTAATTGAGAAGGAATGTTTGGGTATTATCTGGGGAGTTGAGAAATTTCGTAAGTACCTGTATGGGGCGGAGTTCCTACTTGAAACTGACCACAAACCTTTGTCTTATATGCAGACAGCTAAGGTGCTCAATCCCCGAATCATGCGTTGGGCCATGAAATTACAGCCGTACAGATTCAGGATCGTTGCTATCCGCGGCCAAGATAATTTGGGGGCGGACTACCTTAGTAGATAGTTTGGCCACGTTATGCATCGCACCGTTGTTGTGTATATAGCTAGTTTTCCAGTTTTGACATAGCCTACGATTCGATCGCATTTCGTACTATTTCAGAAAAGAAACATTGTTATGTTTTTTTCTCCCTAAGGGGAAACCTATGTTACGAAATGGATCTAATCGTCCACTATGTCGTCGAGATTATTTTAATCCTTTCAATCAGTAAGGCTACAGTTTTTAGGGTAACTGTGGTAATAAAACATTTACGGAAATTGTGGCTACGTTATGCATGGGTTGTTTGTGAATACCTCTCGTGGACAGCGTATTGCATGATTTTAAGGTGAATACCTGCACGAGTCTTTTGATTGTGGAAAGCGTGTTGCATGATTTTAATGTGAGACGCATAGTATTTATACGCCTATCTTTTAATGAAAAGTTAGACGTGGCTGTTTAATTCTTGATGGATGTTATATTGTTGTGTGCCCAGATTCTGTGTTAAGACCTAGAAGGGTAAGATTTTATTATATTTATTTAGAATAGTTTGGCTAAGAATGAAAAATGTGACTTCTGATTGATATGGTATGATTATATGTGTCGACTGATTTGATTTTGTTGGCAGTGATCAGGCTGCGCATGTGTCGACCGATTTTGTTAGTAAGCATGCTGCGCATAATATTTGTATATTAGGAAGTTTTGTAAATTTCGGAAATAGTTTATATCACTGATGTTGGTTGCAATGGTGTGCGTCTATTTGACGTCCAGTGACGTCAGTTGCATTCATGTTATTCATGTGACGTCAGTTGCATTCATGTTATTGCGACGTCAGCACTTTTTATATTAGTTTCACGTATACGTGGCCTATAGAAGTAGATTGATTTGTAATGGAACTAATTTATATACTCGTGACGTCAATTGACGCCATAGCATGCACCGCATTAAGGGTTTTTTCCATAAGTTATAATGGTAGCATTTGGTCATCATGCGTTTGATTTGCCTTCATTAGACGGCGTCATATGGTATAACATCATTGATGTCATGATGTCAGATCAAACGTTATGATCCCAAATGTGTGAGAAACGCTTATTCAGCTATTATATTCTATGGCAAATGGTATTACGCTTAGTTTAAAGAAATGAATTAAAACATATGCGAGTTAGATTTTGGTCAATCAATTTAATGTAAATAGGACATTGTTTAGATTATTCATGTTTTATGTTTAGATAATTCATGTTTTATGTGGGGTATGTCATGGTAATGCCTGTTGACGTCAGTATACTTCTTGACAATGTTTGACGTCAGATCCTTCGACGCACATGCGTGGTAGGATCTACGTTTCTTCATTGGCGGAAGTGGTAAGCACACTTTTAGCTTTACATCGTGAGCGCGAGTCGTGTCTAGTGACACGGCTGGCGTGTGCACGTTATGCTCGGCATTCGCCGAGGGCGTTGTATGGTATTTCCAAGACAGGCCCAAGTCTTACGTATTGTTATTATGTAGTTACAATGTATTAAGTGTAAGTTCGTTATTTTTAGGCACATCAAGTCCGGCAGTCAGCTGTTAGGACTTAGAGCCACGTCTCACCTGGAGATTCGATTTACGTCTCCAGGTTAATACCAACCCGGGTAGAGGCAGTTACAACGCCGTTTGTGCAAGGTTCCTAAGCAGAGGCGGGAAGCACAAAATGTAGGCGGAAGTGGTTAGCTCAGTTTTGCCAGATTCTGTGATAAGTTCTGAAGGTCACATCAAGTGTGGGACAGTGTTCGTCCACTAAGGTGTGTTAATATATATAGACTGGTCCCTGGTACGATCCAGGGAGCGACCAGTATATAATCGTGCACGTGTAATTATAAGTTGGTGTTCCTCATGATATATGGACTGGCCCATGACATGATCCAGGGAACGACGAATTGAAGTCTACCAACATAAGGCCTTGTTTTTTTGTATGAGCTCAAACTAACGTTTTTTGTCCTTTGTGTTTTCCTTTAGTTCATGGCGCTGAGCCGAGTACGGTGTTGACGTCAGACGGTAATCTATTTGCGTATTGTACGCAAATCGATTACAGATTTGAAACAAACACCTTACTTGGGCCAGCGACATGAACTGATATGTGTTGTATATTATTGTAATTGTGACAGTTGTAAATTGTATTGTTGTATATAGAATTTACATTATATATAAACTTAAAAAAATTCTAACGTTGTTAGAGTTTCCTTGTTAGTGTATTACACTAGTAGATAACCCTTTAACCGGAAGTCACCCTCCGCCGTCCTGGCGACGCATAAGGCTCTACACCCGTGTCGACCGTGTGTAAAACCTTCTGCGTAACAGTCATCTACACCACAGGCAGTATCTTCCTGCAAAAAATCATGCTCCTAGCATCAGGGGTTCTCCAGATATTTTGTTCACAAGGTTCCATAGGCTTACAATGCACTAAGTTGAAAAAGGGGCATAACTCAATAAAAAATTCACGAATTTGTTTCAAAAGTTAATCAGGTTATCTACACCATAGGCAGTATCTTCCTGCAAAAAAATCATGCTCCTAGCATCAGGGGTTCTCCAGATATTTTGTTCACAAGGTTCCATAGGATTACAATGCTCTAAGTCAAAAAAGGGGCATAACTCGATCAAAAATTCATGATTTTTTTTCAAAAGTTAATCAGGTCGTCTACACCACAGGCAGTATCTTCCTGCAAAAAATCATGCTCCTAGCATCAGGGGTTCTCCAGGTATTTTGTTCACAAGGTTCCATAGGCTTACAATGCACTAAGTTGAAAAAGGGGCATAACTCAATAAAAAATTCACGAATTTGTTTCAAAAGTTAATCAGGTTATCTACACCATAGGCAGTATCTTCCTGCAAAAAATCATGCTCCTAGCATCAGGGGTTCTCCAGATATTTTGTTCACAAGGTTCCATAGGCTTACAATGCACTAAGTCGAAAAAGGGGCATAACTTGGTCAAAAATTCACGAATTTGTTTCAAAAGTTAATCAGGTCATCTACACCACAGGCAGTATCTTCCTGCAAAAAATCATGCTCCTAGCATCAGGGGTTCTCCAGGTATTTTGTTCACAATGTTCCATAGGATTACAATGCACTAAGTCGAAAAAGGGGCATAACTCGATCAAAACTTCATGATTTTTTTTCAAAAGTTAATCAGGTCATCTACACCACAGGCAGTATCTTCCTGCAAAAAATCATGCTCCTAGCATCAGGGGTTCTCCAGATATTTTGTTCACAAGGTTCCATAGGCTTACAATGCACTAAGTTAAAAAAGGGGCATAACTCAATAAAAAATTCACGAATTTGTTTCAAAAGTTAATCAGATTATCTACACCATAGGCAGTATCTTCCTGCAAAAAATCATGCTCCTAGCATCAGGGGTTCTTGAGATATTTTGTTCACAAGGTTCCATAGGCTTACAATGCACTAAGTCGAAAAAGGGGCATAACTTGGTCAAAAATTCACGAATTTGTTTCAAAAGTTAATCAGGTCATCTACACCTTGGGCATTCTCGTCCTGCAAAACCTCATGATCCTAGCATCAGGGGTTCTTGAGATATTTTGTTCACAAGGTTCCACAGGCTAAGTCGAAAAAGGGGCATAACTCTGGAAATACATGACCGGCGGAAAAATAAACAAGACCGGTGGAGGAAAAAAATAAATATCGGTCCGCTTATTTTTCATGCACATGCCACACATAAAATTTCAAGATTCTAGCATAAGCCATTCTTGAGTTTCCCAGCTGCCAAAAAGCGTTATGGACGGACAGACAGACGGACATGCCCAAACCAATATGCCCCCCTCAACTTCTCTGAAGTTGGGGGCATAAAAATTAACCAATGTTTTTTCAAAAGTTAATCAGGTCATCTACGCCTTAGGCAATGTCTGCCTGCAATAAAACATGATCCTAGCATCAGGGGTTCTCAAGATATTTTGTTCACAAGGTCCCATAGGCCTACAATGCACTAAGTCTAAAAAGGGGCATAACTCGGTCAAAAATACACGATTTTTTTTTCAAAAACTAATCAGGTCATCTACATCTTGGGCAATGTCATCCTGCAAAAGATCATGATCCTAGCATCAGAGATTCTCGAGATATTTTGTTCACAAGGTTCCATAGGCTTACAATGCACTAAGTCAAAAATGGGGCATACCTCGGTCAAAAATTCACGCTTTTTTTTTCAAAAGTTAATCAGGTCATCTACGCCATAGGCAATGTCTGCCTGCAAAAAATCATGATCCTAGCATCAGGGGTTCTCAAGATATATTGTTCACAAGGTTCCATGGCTTACAATGCACTAAGTTTAAAAAGGGGCATAACTCAATAAAAAATTCACGATTTTTTTTCAAAAACTAATCAGGTCATCTACACCTTGGGCGATGTCATCCTGCAAAAGATCATGATCCTAACATCAGGGATTCTTGAGATATTTTGTTCACAAGGTTCCAAAGGCTTACAATGCACTAAGTCGAAAAAGGGGCATAACTCGGTCAAAAATTCACGAATTTGTTTCAAAAGTTAATCAGGTCATCTACACCTTGAGCAATGTCATCCTGCAAAAAATCATGATCCTAGCATCAGGGGTTCTCGAGATATTTTGTTCACAAGGTTCCATAGACTAAGTCGAAAAAGGGGCACAACTCTGAAAATACGTGACCGGCGGAAAAAAGAAAAAATACGGGTGCGCTTATTTTTCATGTATGTGCCACACATAAAATTTCAAGATCCTAGCAAAAGCAGTTCTTGAGTTTCCCAGCTGCCCAAAAGCGTTACGGACGGACTGACGGACAGACGGACAGGCCCAAACCAATATGCCCCTTCAACTTCTCCGAAGTTGGGGGGCATAACTTGCACACAGCCTTTCAATATCACCCTCCTATTGTCCCAATATGACTGAAATAATCTTGAAAAGGATGTAAAATTTCAAGTCACCCATTCATCCATCAAGGATATATATATACTGAACAAAAAAAGAAATGTTACATAGATTATTCATGAATTTTAAGTTAAAGAACAATATTTTCAAAGAGTAATGCATTATTTTTCCACGGCCAGACGTCAGTCAACTTTATAAATTAATTGGTTTTTGGTTTGCATTATTTGTTACACAATTATTCCTTTTTATCTGAAAACACCACAGACAACGTGAAATGGTGGATGCGCATGCGCAAGCACTTAGATTTTTTCACCTTTGGATTTGCCACGTAACCGCCAATAAGAAACCCTATGAACCTCATGACATTTAACCAGCAGCTCAAAGAAATAAGATGTTAAAGATGCCCTGTCTTTGAAATTGTTTCCCTTGCATTAAAAAGTATGGCAAATCATTTACTCTGATTAACCAGTATGTTTCAATAAAATTTTCAAGTTTAATTCATGGACCTTATTCCAGCTTCTCCAGACAATGGTTCATGATGAAAAAGTCTGATCAAACTGGTTATTTGTCCACGGTATATCACCTTGCATTGTCTATGGGAGTTTCAGTGCATAGCATGAAAGTCAGAATCAAGTGTCATGGAAAGCGATTTTTCCAAGCCTTGTGCTTCACTGATCAACCCTTTGGAAGCGAAGAATTGGACCGTTTTTGTAACAACTAGTGCCCGATAAACGTCTCAGAAGTGACTTGCTCACATAGGCTGATAACTTGAGTGAAATGCGGGTTTTCAAAAAGCACTTCAAAATAGCACTTTCAATTTCTGACCCCTCATTGAATAAAACTGATCTGGAGACAATAATCTCGCTGCTTATGTTGTGATATCCATTTTCTGAAATACGGATACTTTTAGTCAGTTAGATGTAAAATAAAATTGGCAAAAATCTTAATTCAGTTGTAAGAAAACATGCATTGAAAGTGCATGTAATGTTTCTTTTTTTGTTCAGTATATATGCATGTACTAATTATATAGATGCATATGGTATTAATCCATGGAAAATTATCGAATGTAAATGAAGCACATGCTTATTTTATTTTATACAAAGTAGACACCCATGTTACATAGTATCTATTTACTCTATACTGGTAAGCTGCAATGTACACTTTTCAGTAATTAAAGTGAATGGGGACACTCACTGGGAAAGCAACTCTGCATTTTTTTGGGCCTCCCTTCTCCATGGGGGTCAACTTTGAAAAGGAAGAATTTGCTCAAGAAACAGATCTTTTCTTTTGAGAGTAGACCCCATTTGAGAATGGCTATGCCATCCAGCGAAGCAAAAAGAAAGTTATTAAAGTTGTTTCCCTTTGTAAAAATTGCAAGAAATATGGTGCAATAACCATTCACCTTAAACTTAATGAGAAATCCACAGTAAGCATCTGTCTAAAGGCAAAAGCAAATGCCATAAAGTCTCCTCCAGTTTTCTTTTGAAATCTACAAGACCTTGTTATTGTCTAGTCAAACTTTTCAACTTCTGACCAGACTGTGCATGTGCACAGGTTGGTCTGAGCAGACTCAGTTAGTAAATGAAGTCAAGGAATGTCTTTCTTGAGCTTGGTTCAAATATCTAAGGTGAATGGGTACACAGCTATAATTTCTACCATTTTTTCCAAAGGGAAGCAACTTCTATGACTTTCTATTTGCTTTCCTTGAAAACGAAACCATCCAAAAAGGGGGTCTACTCTTAAATGAATGAATTTGCTCCAAGATAGAAGGGAGGCATGAAAATAGTAGAGTTGCTTCTCCTGAAAGTGTACCCATTCACCTTAGTATACTTACAGATATAATGTCTCCAAAACTTTTATGAACACTGTGAGTTCCATTTCCATAATCTAGACTAAAACTAGGTAGCCTAAAGGAAGGCAATCCTGCTGTTATATTTCCCGTTATTGTAAGCTCATGTATGTCGTAGTGTATCAACACTGCAGCAATAACGGCAGCTGTTATCACAATTATAGCATTGGCACCTGAAACAAAGAATAAAATGGTTATCATAGTAACTAATTATTCGGACCACTGTGCCATTTTGTTGTTGAGAAATGGACCTACACATAAAAACTAAACCTTATCTATACAACATGCGATTGGATATGTAGGACAAGTAAAAATCTTAAGAATTTTTCAGGTCTGCAGCAATATTTAATGTAACAAATATGTATGTTTGAAAGAGACTGAACAGAACTGACCTTGGAATTACCCTGGAATTGTTGTCGAATATTCCTCTACTCAGGAGTTCTATCTAGCTTTTGGCTGTATATTTAAGTTTGTAATTGCACCAAAGGCCAGCAGCTAATGTATATGTTTATGGTCCCAGGGTACACTTCTATCCATTTCAATCATTTTTTTCAGAGGGGACAACTTCTGTCACTTCCAGTTTGCTTCCCTAGATTATGAAACCCTTCTGAAAAGGAGTCTACACTTAATGGAAAGAAAGAGGGGTAAATTCTTTCGTCTTAAGTTGACCCCTACTGAGACAAGGGGCAAAACTGAAAATGGAAGAGGTGCTCCCCTAAAAGTGTACCCATTCACCTTAAAAGTATTGAAGGAATGAGATTTACTTATTCCTGTCAGCCAGAGGGCTTTCCTCACCACCACCTGTCTAATGCTTGGTTCTCGTCCTGTTGCATCATCCTTCCATTTGATACTGCGTAATTTCTGAAAGAGGAAGGAACCAGAAAATAAATTTCACACAAGATTATGACCTTAAATATTTGGACAGCGATACCAGAGCAAACAATGTATACCCAGAACAGTCAGCTATTGTAGCTAATCTTACAGAATTTTTTTTATTACCAAAAAGCAATAAAAATCAACTTCTAGAAACTGAGAATACCTTATCAATCTTATTAAATGTCCCAGGCATTGTATTTTATAAAAGTGGGTCCTATTTAGAGCCTAAAAAGAATTCAGTCACTGCCAAAATTCTTCTAATAAACAGTATGAAAGTGAATAATATACTTTTAGATGATGCAATTCAACTATTATCTCCTTTTTGTCTCATTTCTCAACAGATGTCAGTTCTTAAAGGCAAGAATTGGCTCCAGTATGAGCAATTTCTTTCCTAGAACCATGGACCCCCATTGGAAGAATTACATCCTCAAGAGCAGCAAACAAGATTTCATCTTGATCACCTTTATGTAAACCTAATGGATAATACTGAGGTTGGCAAGTCAATATAACATTATTTTTGAAAAACTGGCTTGGGGTGTTTATTAAAGCAGGGGCATTTATTAGGATTAATACAGCAATTACTATTTAGGGTCATTATAGTAATGATAAATTTTCATTCCACAGTACAAAGCGCAAATATACTACAATCAAACTTACAATGGGCAGAAATATATTATTACAACCCAAACATATGTAACTGAATATTTTGGACTTGGGCATACTTGCAATTTAACTGAAACTATAAATTTTGGTCTTATGCTGAATGGGTACCTCCATGTAGACCTCCATATTTTTCCATCATTTTCACAAGAAGTATGGATGTACAGTTTTAGAACTGCCAGAATGAATATGTTGATTTACATGGTATATGTATTTTATACTACAAGCTCATAAGCTATTTCCAAAACAGAAAATAAACTATGATGAAGATACATTACAAGAATATCTGTCGCAGCATCAGGTATGGTCAAAGCTGTTTCTGTTCACTTCACAAAATATTTGAACTAAAGAGCATGTGCAAAAAGCACCGAGTGTCAAATTAACTTGAAACTCGATTGGACTAATCTGAGGTTTTCCTGGTCAGTCAGTCAGTCAGTTAGTCCTTTTCTTTTTTTGTCAAGACGTAAATTATTTACCTTTAAAAAGTACAAAATAACCAAACAGTACAAGCCAAGAACAAGGTCCCAAATTCTGAAAAACAGAATAAATTGATGAATAAAAATAGAGATGAAGCAATTCAATTCAGTTTCTTAGGAATAAAAAGCTATCTTAAATCTTAAACCTTCTGTAGGTGAAATCTGAAGTTATGCCACTAGTGCAAACCCGGATCAGACTGTCCCTTAGGAGCAGTCTGATCTGTATCTATACAATTTACAAATTACTTTCATGTAAAACACTTTTCAGTTGATAAATAGACTGACCTAAATTTGAAAGAAAACGATTCAAAAGCATGTGTAATCCTCAATGATCCAGAACAGCCTGCAGTCTTCAGCAAATACATCTGCTCTTTAATAATATATTCTTTAACATCAACATGACCATGCATAAGTGCACTAGTTTGTCTGTCCATTTGTGCTTGTTTTATAAAGCCACAATCCCTGTTACAAAATTGTATCAGGCACATAACTACAGTGTATTCTGCATTTTACATGCATATGTATAGTTTTGCCAGTTTGATAAGGCAAATGCAATTGCCGACATTCGGTGACACTGCAATCTCCACCCCCTCCCCAGTATGACTTTTTCTAGCTCAGGATACACTGGGTGGAGATTTCCTGGGTCCGGTTGTTCAAAACTAACGATGTCATTAGTTAACGTTTCATTAAAATTTCGAACATTAATATCTAAAATATGCCAGCATTTTTTGTTGGTTAAATGTAAGACGGTTTTGCAATGCAAAAGCTTCTCACATTTTTTCAACAGAAAATATCAGTGTATTTCATTATGAAATCATAAAACACTTAACAAGTTGGCCTCTTAACGAGCTTGTCATGCTAACGATGCTTTGAACAACTGTGCCCTGGTGTATAGGAATGGGGAAATTAATCAGAAATGCCATCCAAGCCACATCACCCTGCATGAAGAGCTAACTCTCAATCCACTAGGCCAGACACTCTTTTGTATAAGTAAACCATAATGTACACTATGCATAGGTGCATTATTACTAGTTTAACAGATAAACAACAAAAACATAATTAAATAACGCATCAGTCTTTACTTAGTCTCTGGAATGTGTTTACAGGTCTCATACACCATTTTGAGAAAGTCCCTTGGAATGTTCTTTAATCCCAGAATTCCTTTTACTTGCCCAAAGGCTATGGTAATGGCTGCCGCTGAGGTGAAAGCATTGATCACAGGATAGGAAATGAAATTTACTATAATGCCTGAAATGAAAAGAAATTAACAATTTTGATAACCCTTGCCTTTACAACACCAGTGCCTGAACATAATGTGTAGAAGGCATCTGCACTACTTGTCATTATGGCAGGAATGTATTGAAGATATTAACAACTGTATTTGTTTGATTTGATACTGATGTTGTATCATAATTAAATTTATAAAAGTGCCTCTTAGTCAGTACAAAATTATTTTAGGTTTTAAAAAACATATTTTCAATTCAGTAACCATCCTCGATTAGACAAATGGATTTATTCCTGCTCAAAGATGGAAAAATCTGTTTAAGAGATTTTAAAACAGGGTAAATTGTTAGGGTGTCCGAATGTATCTTGCAATATTTTAGTTTGTAAGTCTGATCATGATGCAGTATGACCAGTCTCTGCAATTTTTGACACCTTTCTGTACAGTAAATTAACGTTTTCAAATTTTGAGATAGTAACAGTGACATGTAGAGGTAACTGGATGCATATTTTGGGGAAGAATTTCTGCAATTTTTGTTTAGTCTCTTCTCAAAGGGTGTCAACCCTCAAAGAAAAGAATTTGCTCCTCTGTGAGCAAATTCTTTCCTTCAAGAGTAGACTCCTTTTGAAAGGGTTTTGTCATCGAGGAAAGCAAACAGGAAGTGACAAAAGTTGTTTCCCTTTGGATGGATAGATGAGTTGCAATTTTACATCCTTTTCAGCAGTATTTCAGTCATATCAGGACAGCAGATGGGTGTTAATGAAAGGCTAAGTGCAATGAAATCCTGTTTACATTTGGAAAGACTTCTACCTCCAGCAGAAATTGAACCAGAGACTGATAGATCAGCAGGCCAGCATTCAATTAACATGTTCTGTGCCAAATGGACCATTTATGGTCCATTTCTAGTGTGAGTGATTCGGTCCCAAAATTCCGTAAAAATAATTGAAAACATAATGTTTTTTTATAAAATAGTCTGTCGTTTCAAAAAATATATAAATTGTTGCTTTTATAGACGCTAAAATCGACTTTTGAAGGGTTGTTATTTTTTATTACGTCATGTGAGGAGCGTAAAATGAAACGTTTGGCGCCACTAACGTCACGTAACGTCGCGCCAAACGCGGGGGATGTTCAAACGTTTACACTGGAACGGTGTAATTGTTTTAATTGCATTGTTTCATTATCTATTTTCTTCCTGGGAGACGGCTCGAGACAGACTGAAATACTGTGTCAAAGATCCGTTAAATCCAACATAACCAACAAAACGCTGCGCGCATGCATAAATAAACGCTTGCACAAACTTACAAATATAAAAAGGTATAGGCATGACCACGTACGCACGCTGACACGAAAAGACAAAGCGTTCAGCTGTTTCTCTCCAACGAACTGATAAGCACATGTACATGTATGCCTTTCTAGCATGTATTATCCGGCGGTATTTTGCGGACAGGTACTCGCCCTTCTGTGTCAGATTTGATCCTCACAATTATGAGTGTGGATGGAGCAAATTCAGCTACACTGTAAATAATACGTGACCAGACTGAGAAGAGTCTTCGCTGTCGGCATGGATATAGCTTAGACCCTTAGCTGCCCTTTTAGCCCACAGCAAAGACTCTGATCAGACTGTGCAGATACCCAGGCTGATCTGAGTCTTCGCTGGGCGCACATGTCACTTTCTTTGTTTTGCCGTGTCGCGGCTCAAATGCTGAAAGTTGGTGCGTTTTCAGAATAACCTACTGTATTTGGGGTGCCATATTTGTGTGTCATTTTGGTTAAGTGCTTCAGTTGAGTCGTGACTGTCAGAGATACCCCTCCCCCAAACCCCCCCCCCCCCCCCCCCCAACCCTTTCTGCAACCTTCCAAGGATTCTTAATCCTCGGAACAATGGCAATGTGCTTTCATAGTAAGAAATGGCTATGCTTCATCCTCATGTCTTCGTACATCGGAGGGATGTATTCGTAGACCCGAGGAAGTCTGTGCGCTTGACAGTAGGACGGTCAGTGATATCAAGTTCATTTCTAGGGTGACTTTGCGAGCGCATGCTATTTGCAAAACCTTCGCGTGCGTGCGCGTGTGTGTTTGCGTGTGCGTTTGACCCTGCGAATTCCGACCTATTTCTATCACATGTGTTCTATGCAAAGTGCTCGAACACACAGTCGCATCCTACTTGACTAGGCCTTTGGCTAATTCCAGCACACTACTTGAACTGCAACATGGGTTCAGGGAGAAAAGGTCCCGCAAGACTCAGTTGGTAATGCTAGTCGATGAAATTGCTAAGACCATGCAGATGGGAAAGCAGACTGATTTGATACTTTGAGATGTTGGTAAGGTCTTTGCAAAGTTGGACACGAGAAACTTGTTTCCAAATTGCACTTTTACGGAATTCGGGGCAAAACTATAAGTTGGGTTAAAGACTTCTTGGATTCTCGTTCTCAAGCCATTGTTTAAACGGAGTTAAATCAGACAAAAAAAGATAGGTAATGATTAGGAATTAATACAATCAAATCTCACATTCTGCTGTCAACACCAAACGGGAAAGAAGCACACATAAAACAACGGACAAAGTGCACGAAAAAGACGCACGTTAACAGAATGAGCAGCTCTTTTCCAAACAGGTGGTCATTCAGCTATCCTTATTTTCTCGGCGCAGCCGAGTATAATGTCACTTTTTTTCCGAACATTTCACAAGATTCAATTGATCAAATAACGCGTATGTCAGCCAATAATATTAAAGGTCAATGAATGTTTAACTTTTTTCCGTTGTACTGCACTGCGTGAATACTAGCACCCTGTTAGATGTGTATTCAAAATGTTTCTCTTGTTTGAAAATTTACAATGGAAATTTTATCGAAAACAGACGCAGATAATCAAAACTTTCCTTTTTTCAGGGTTGATCTACTTTCAATTTCTACTTTCGGTTTAATACACACAAACAAACATTGCATCATGTTGGTAACTATTTTAGAATCAGGTCTATCTCAAGATTGACCGCGGTCCATTTCGGAATTCCAAATTGGACAGCTCAATCTTGAGATAGGTCATTGTCGCTTCATTGTCGCTACCCTGGGTGTCAAAATTACGGTTGCGGGTGCCTACCGACATAACTCACTTGAGTCAATAGTCATGAAAGTTATTGTCACCTATTCACTTATGGACATATTATGTCCATTTAATCTGCGCCGGTTATCTCTCTCTCTCCCCCTCTCTCTCTCTCCCTTTGTCTCTCTCTATCCCTCTCTCTCTCTCTCTCTCTCTCTCTCTCTTTGAAGATTTTTCTTGTTTATTTTAAATTACAAACAAAACATAACAGACTTTAGCAGAATGGGCAACTTTTCAGGTGACCAGACTGCTAGAGACCATAGGCGAGTGCACATGACAACATGTAACATTGAGAAACTACAACAGAAGTACCGCCTTTGAACGATCAGCAAAAGATTACTGGTGGGGGATGGGGGTGGTGGCGGGGGGGGGGGGGGGGGGGGGGGGGAGGGGTAAACTTACTGGACCCTAACCTCCCCGTCTGCTTCTTCGGTGGTTCGAAACATGTTTGGTCCAAAGAAACCTAGCGTCTTCAAGCTTGGCCATGACCTATATATTTGACCAGTGATTTTTGCCTTACATCTAGAAAATATTTGATGTATGAACATGATTGCTTGGGATAATAAATCATTGTGACTCAATGTTTGACAGACTTTCAGTAGGTCACAGTGGCTTATATTTTATGGTCCAGTGACTTTTGCCTTATATCTAGAAAACTATTTGATGCTTGGGATAATGACTCAATATGACTCAATGTTTGACCTCATACTTACAGTATGTAATGTTCAGTGACATATATTCCATGGTCCAGAGATTTTTACCTTATATCTAGAAGAATATTTGATGTGCGAAGCTGATTGCTTGGTATAATGACTAAGTATGATCCAGTGTTTGACGTCAAACTTACAGTAGGTCAACGTGAGTGATTTTCCCTTGAAAACTATTTGATATACGAATATGATTCCTCGGGATGAAGACTCTGTAAGGCCCGATGTTTGGTTCAAATTACCAGATGGTCACAGTGACCAATATTTCATGAGCTAGTGGGTTTGCCTTAAATTCTTGAAGACTGTTTGATGTACGAACATGATTTCTTGAGAAAAGTACCTCAGTTTGATTGCAAACCGTGATCAGTCTACTTCTTTCACAAATTAATCAGAAACAGTTGCCTAAGTATTTAGAGACATAATTGTAAAAAAAGTATGGGATATTAACACATCTTGATTCAAAACTGTGAGGCGAAAAGACGCCATGCGAAAAGCCGCTATGTGAAAAGACAAAAAAGCCATGCGAAAAGACGAATAGCGAAATAACGCCATGCTAAAAGACTAAAAGAAGAAATAACGCCACGCGAAAAGACGAAAACAGAAAAAGAAAAGAAAACGCTATACGAAAAGACGAAATAACGCCGCGCAAAAAGAGGAAAAGACGACATTACGTACGCCCAGTGAAAAGACGAAACACAACGCCACGCGAAAAAATGACAAAATATAAGTTTCAAATGGCGTATTTTCGCACATGGCATATTTTCGTCTTTACGTGATAAAATTTTGTCTTTTCGCGTGGCGGGTTACGTCTATTCGTGTTTTTTATTTTTATTTATTTATTTATTTTTTTTTTTTAAAAGCGTTATTTCGATTTTTAGGTCTTTTCGCATTGCGTTTTTTCTTTTTTTCTCATGGCCTTTGAAAAGACGAAATGGCACACACCAACATTATTGGAAATAACGATATGGCAGTGTTATATTTTATTACTGGCCGTACTAGAAAGGCCTGAAGTTTATAGTGTTAAAGGCTAATAGGACTGAAGCACCACCTGCTCCATTCTGTCCTACTCTGCTTGATAATTCCTGCCAGTTTTTACGGGCTCTCGTAAAAATAACGGGGAATGGACTGGCAGCTGATTTCCAGTTATTCTACCGTAAAATCTACGGATTTTTTTTACAGTGTACGGTAAAATAATTGGCGCCCGTAAACTTTTGCAGGAAAAATCAGGCAGAATAGGACAGGTATTTTTCTTGTTATGTAGCCCTTCAACTATAAATGAATTTCTGAATGCGGTCAATTACCATAACCTTACCACATCGTTATTTCCACAAATGTTCCAGGCAGACGCCCGTAAAAACAACGGTAAATGAACTGGCAGCCAGATTCCGGGTATTTTATCGTAAAATCTACGGATTTTTTTACAGTATACTTCTAGAAGTTTTATGATTGTTTGGCTTGTTTACACATCCATGAAATCCAAAAAAATAAATTTGTTTGTTTATTCTATCTCGCCCAGTTTCACTTCAGAATTTTCTGCCATACTGAGTCAGTGCTCCAAGTACTTCCAGGTTTCTGGTTAGGGGATAAATAAAAAAAAATCAACAACGTTTCCTGTCCGCCCTTGAGCGATCAAATTTGCGCCAAATTATCAATAGAAAGTTGAGTTGGGATTGTAGTTTGCTACGGAGCGGCGCTAAGCCATATAAATATGCACAATAATAGAAATTCACCTACAAATGAACAAAGTACAGTAAATGTTTCCGAAAATAGAATCTTTTATCATTATTATTTATTATTATTATCATCATTATTTTAATTTTGCAAACAAACTTATCGCTCATATCAAAATATAGCTACAAATATCTAGTGATATGTTACTTGTGTATGAAAACATGTGTATACTTATTCAGCGTATTTTCCCATAACTGTAACTTACAGACCGACCCTCACAGCTGTGCGCCGTCAGACTGACGTTACAATGGCGCCATTTTATGATGACGTTACCGCTGAAAACAATAACGTCAAAGAGTGCGGCGCAGGCATAATAACGTCGTGGCACTCAAAGGGCTAACTGAGCTACCAGGGCTCCTGTCTCCCTTTTATTATATACCTATCAAGATACACTCTTTGAACTGCCTGTTTTCTTGCCATCTGATACTGAAAACTGATGTTTTCTGAATCTGTATCACTATCCCTTAAAACGAGGCTATGTCTGAGTGCCAGCTTCAGGCAAGGCATTTTTTAACGTGCATCGTAGAAATGAGAACCAGAGAAATGGGACTAGTGATGAAACGTCAACAAGCACCTCAAAAGGTGCCTCTCTCAACTTGTTACATACCTATGCCACCCAGGTTCAAATCCGGGTTGATGCATTAGTGCTGTCAAGTATGAATGGTTGGCTGTTCTCTTAGGTATATAATAGATTATTATAGTAGTAACTTGATCCGGCATACTGTATCACGTCACGTGGCTAAGTTCATACCATCGGGTCACCCTAAACGCAAGCATCTTGGGTGATCCAATGGTATGAGCTCATCCACTCGACGTGATACAGTACACCGGATCAAGTTACTATAATAATAATGTGTTTGGAAATAATGGTATAAATACACCACAGTGTGTCCATACACCTGAAAACGTGTCTCAGTAAGTAGGATGATAATGGTAACAAACACATTACCTAAATGTAACACTCCCATCACAAACTGTACGACACCACATATGAGAGTGAGAATAATGGCGTACGTAGGGTCCTTGTCAACAGGACTTGATGCAAATGCGGCTGTCATCAATGACATTATGGCTGTTGGTCCCAGGGTGATATCTTTGGATGTGCCCAAGAAACAGTAAATAAAACACCCCATAAAGGCAGAATACAACCCATACTGAAAAACATATATATATATATGATCATATGGTCATAAATACATAACATATTTTTTTCCACAATTCAACATTGTTTTTTTAATCAACTCTAAAATGGCTTGAAAATCTTAATCAGTCTAATGAAATTCTGCTATAAGATGGGGTCTTCCAGCCAAAACAATCCCAAAATCTAGATCTGTATGTTTTGGCAATAAGGTGGCTTTAGAGTTTTAGGACTTATTATGGATCTAGATGTTTGGGGTTGTTTTGGAAGGGAAAATCTCTGTCTTATGACCAAGAAACAAGTAACTGCCCCAAAATATTTTGATCTCTGGAGCTCTTCTTACAACAAGCTAACAAGTATTTTCTTTTCATTAGAAGTTCTGTAGAGGTATGATCAATAGGACAAATATATATATTTAGTTGTAAATTAACCTTAGTAGCCTTTCAGTCACTTATAACATGTGTAACAACAAACTCGAGGTATTATGTACATGTTCCATCATAATGGTTTATCTAATAAGTTTTGGGAAATACTGAGCTACTTTCTCATGTGAAATGAAAGATGCAGCAGTTCAAATAGTTTCATCATAAAAACCAAAGCTGAATTTTTAATTTTATGTGTGCCAAATCAGGATGAAAACACCTGCCGTATATCTTTAAAAGGGCAACATGACAACTATTTACCTGAGAATCTAGATTAGCAATGCTGGCATAGGCGAGACCCTGTGGAATGACAGTAAGGGCCACTGATAACCCTGCTATAGCATCACTCTGTAGGTCATACAACCTGAAAAACAATAAAAGAGTGACACTTAGGAAGAAAGGCCCAATATTAATAAGTTTTAAGTTATTGAATTGAAAGGTTGTGTACTCTAGAAAATCTAAGAAGATCATGATAAAATCATGAAAGTAACCGTTTACAACAATTAGTTTACAATATTTGGTTTATAAGTCAATTTAGTACGACTACTGAAAGACAAAAATGTTTCCGTACAACTTTTATATTCTCCCTTACTGAGCATTCAGCATTGCACAGAAAGGTGTCTTAATTCATCTCATGGTCAACCACTCACTTGTAATGAGGTAGCCATCTTGTAATTGGGAATTTGTTTTTCACATTTTCTAATGTCCAGCAGCTTGCACAGCAATGTTTCACATATTGTTTCGCACAGAAAGTAGTCCTGTCTGATTGTATCTCTACACTGGAAGTCCTGCTAGTCTGGTGCAATCGTTCACTGTCACTAGCCCCACTGTCAGCTCTAGCACTTGGCCTCAAGAGAGGCTCTCGTTCTGTACTCATTGTTTACTCATGTAGCTGCAACACAGATAAATATTTTCAGGGGTATGGGTACACTTCCCTGCTTTTCTGCCATTTTTGCAAAGACGAACAACTTTTGAGACTTTCTGTTTGCTTCCATGGAGAACAAAGCCCTTCCAAAATGGGGCCTACTCTCTTGAGAATTGACCCCCTTTGATAAGACAGGTACTCAGCCACAAGCAAAAGTATCTTCAACAAACACTTTGTGACCCCTAAATATGTACAATCGTGATAATAATAGGTTAAGATATGACCATGCCTGGCATAGCATGGCCACATGCAACTTGGGTCATCAATATATTTTTCCTTTCTAAGAAAAGGGGAGGGACCCTTTTTAGAGTAGAGGTTTTTATAAACATTAATATGGAAGTTGGATCACCCTTCCCTGCTTGCATTATCAATCTGTGGATCCTAATAACTCTATGCAGTCTATATTGGGAACAACAGGGACTTTTATCAAACTGCACAGAATGCAATGCGATTAGTCCTAAGATGAGTGGGAACACTTTCAGGGGAACCAGCTGTCATTTCCAGTTTTACCTCCCTTCTCAATGGGAAACAACTCTTTCAGAAATAAATCTGCTCCCCTAGGAGTAGAATTCTTTCCTTCAAGAGTACTCCCACTGCGGAAGAAGAAGGAAAAAGGAAGTTGCTTTCGTCGCCAGATATTGTCAGGGTCACTCAGGTAAGTAAGTAAGTAAGTAAAGTCTTTATTTAATGAGGGTGACAACGTTTAGCAAATGACAAAGCTAATCTTCCATGAGGCCCTCAAAATATAATACAGTATGATACAGAATGATACAAATGATGTACATTCAAAACAGGGCTATGGAAAAAAATGCACTTGTCCAGGGCAAGAAAGTAGAGGCTTGAATAGCCAAAACTTCGAAGTATGGCCCATGTTCCATCTTTGAATGTGTTCTCTGCTCTTGAAGGAACTCTTTAGGATTTTAATTAGCAAAAGTTGTTCCTCTTAGTAAAATGGCTATAAAAAGGTGTTCCAATTAACCTCAACTGTTCACAGATACTACAAGGCATCTTTTCTCATTGTATGTCTTAATGTGATTCGGAAAACTTCAAAGGGAAATAATTCCTACCAAAGAGAATTTTGTCTCCCACTTCATAGGGGGCTAAAGGGAGCAAATTGTTTATTTTAACAGTAGCGCCCCCACCCCCCTCACCCCCCATTTGGATGGTTTTGTCATCCATGAATGCTAACTGGAAGTCACAAAAGTTGTTTCCTTTGTGAAACCATACACTCAATTACTCAAACTCTCTAGATACAATATAAACTTACCTCATAACCATAACCATGCATACTTATACACTAAATAATACAGGTAATTATGTATCTGTATGTCGGAAAACCCCCAAAAATTCCCAAAGGAAATGCACCAAGATAAAGTTCTTAAATTTCATCAGAATGATACAGCATTTCTTAAGTCAAAGCAAGGTCAGCTCTCAGTCCTCTCGAAACTCCGTCTGACTGCTTGACATGTCTGGTAAAAATTACTTTGGTCTGGTAAAAATATTTGAAAATTCCAAGAATATTTCTATCACTTTACCATAACTGGTCTGTTAATTCTCACAGACTTTGGTTTACTCTGAACTCTCATGCTGATATTATGCACAAGCTGGAAAGGTTAAGACTATCCAATACAACTGGGTTCGAGGTTATAAAACTTGAGAATAATCTCAAACTCAAAATAAAGCACACTGATTGGCTGCTTTTGAGCATAAAGTAAAGCACACTGATTGGCTGCTTATGAGCATGTGCTCGGAAGCAGCTAATCAGTGTGCTTTATTTTGAGTTTGAGAATGTACTCATGTTTTATAACCTCTGGGCCAGTGCAGCTTGATCAAAGATTTTACTGGTCTGACACCACATGCTTACTTAAGAATCCATGAAGGGGAAAAAGAAGGCTTTTAGCACCCTGTACAAATAAGCAGGTTACCCATATTTGCATACCCATGTCTTGGGGTAAGACTGAAATATCAAACTGTAATAATATGAGCCTAATTGTTCAAAACTAACAACATTGTAATAGTTAATGAGAAAAAAATATCAGGCGCTCCCCACAATTTTTTCAGCAAAAAATACAACAACTGAACTGATTTTGTGAATACTGTAAGATTTAACGAATCCTCGTCTAATGACTTTGTTAAGGTAACAATGCTCTGAACAACTGAGCACTGATTGGCTTTGTGTGAAAGGGTGCCTTATGGCATGAGCTAACAGAAAAGACTCAGATCAGCCTGCACACCTATAGTCTTATCAGGGTCCTTCCATTTCACATATTTTTGTCTTCCAGTACATGCATGCTTCCCTACCCCCTCTTTCCCAACCCTGCCACCCACCCCACCTTCACCACCTCAGCATATAATCCATGAAATCTGAGGAATCCAAAAAGTGAAAATTAAAGACTCTGCTCAGTTTGCGAAGATGCACAGGCTGAAATGCACATATGAGCCGCGACACGAGAAAACCAACAATATGGTTGTGTGCCCAGCAGAGACTCAAATCAGCCTGGACATCCACACAGTCTTACCAGACTCTTCGCTAAGCGCTTAAAGGTTAGCCAAGGATCTAAGCTAAGACTCTAAGACTCTGTCTAAGCGGACAGCGAAGACTCTGATCAGACTGGGCGGATGCCCAGGCTGATCTGAGTCTGCGCTGGGCGCACAACCACATTGTTGGTTTTGTCACGTCGCGGCTCATATTCAAAGGTCCTTTGCCAATCATATTACTGTATTAATCCTAATAAATGTCCCCGCTCTAATAAAAGGCCCCTGTCTCTTTTCCGAAAATAGTGTTCTATTAACTTGCATGAATTACTGTTTGCTTCTCTGGATAAGGTAGCTCTTTATAATGGGGTCTACTCCTAAAAGGAAGAATTTGCTCCTAGATGGGCAAATTATTTCCTTTCATTATATCCTTCTGGCCGCCTACTGAGAAGGGAGGCAAAAATAGTAGAGTTGCTTCCTCTGAAAGTACATATATACCATATTGCTAGTCATGGGTATGTTGGCAGTAGCTGATTTATTACACTTTAGGCTCTAAATAATGCCCCTCTTTTGCAATATGCAATGCCCCCGGGGCGTTTAATAGGATTAATATGGTACATCGGGACATCTCAATCCTTCACATACTAATCTGTGGAAAGGGCTATACCAACAAGTCTGTTTGTCTTATCAGGGATGTTTTAAAAACTTTTAAGGTGACTGGATATACCACCATGTTTTTTCACCAGTTTTTTCAAACGGAGACCAATTTTGTGACTCTCTGTTTATATCCCTGGACAACAAATCCCTTCTGAAATGAAGTCTACTTGTACAGGGGAAAAAACTGGTCCTTGAGGGACCTCCAGTGACACAGTCGTTCCCCTGAAAGCTTATTCATTCACCTTAACATCCCCCTGATAGAACAAACAGACTTGGTTCTGGTAGACTCCTTCCACTGTACCTTATTTCTGTTCCAGTACTTAAGAATTTTGATGGTATATGTACTTTACAAATCAAATGGTCACAGAAGCCCCGGTAGCTCAGTAGGTTAAGCACTGGCCTGCTGATATAACGGTCCTGGGTTCGAGGCCCGCTGTATGTGGGAGTCTTTTCAGTCATAAACAGGGTTTCATTGCACACAGCCTTTCATTATCACCAACCCATCCTCTTGATATGACAGAAATACTGTTAAAAAGGACGTAAAATCGCAAGTCATCCATCATCCATCCATCAAATGGTCACAGGGAAATATAAGCTTCACAGGAAATAGCAGAAAAGTATCATGTTTCACCATCACAAATAACTGGCATCATGTGAAAGGGTAGCTTACTGCACATGCAAACAGGGAATACTCAAGCCAGCCTGCACAACTGTGCAATCAGATTAATCTTCCCTATTCATATAAACAATCTAGGAATCCTTCAAGGAATCTGAAATGAAAAACTTTGATCTGTTTGTGTAGCTGCACTGCCTGATTTGAGTACCGTAATGACTCTAAAATTTTGGACACCTGAAAGTTGGACAACTATTGTTTGAAAATTTTTAGAACGTGGATTTTACACATGTATGTTAATGCATCCAGATGATGCTCAGTGACTGCCAAACGTTGTAGATCCTGATCAAACTGCTCCTTTGTAGGAGCAGTTTGTTCTGGGTCTACAATGTTTGCTCAGACCTGTCTGTCCGAAAATTTAGGGTCATTACGGTATTAACTGTATGCACATGACTTAATACATCTCTTGTCACTCAACACCAATCCAATAATTTTTCCTTCTGTCACTTTGCATGACTGTGAAACCAATAAAAATTTTTTTTCATCAGCTTCCTTCCTCTTAAATTACTGGTGGTATCTGACTGGTAGTAGCAATATGTTGATGTGACTCAAAACAACAAAGAAGTCCTGGGTTTTTTTTTGGAAACAATTAAGGAAACTGTGGTCACTAAAGGAGGAAAAAATCTGCGTAATTAAACTGCTACTAGTATGATCTACACTGTTGAAAAACACTGCATAACTTTAGAACCTGTCTGCCCCTTTTAGACTACAACCCTAGGACTGGAATTTAAGGTTAGTTTAAGGTTCATTAAAGGTTAGGATGAGGTTTAATAGGGCAACTTGAAATTCAGTTTGGACTTGCCAAGGAGTAGGGCTACGTTAAGCAAAAGGGTAGGATAAGTGCTGATATGATGGGTCAGTGCTCCTGCCAGCCCTGTACAGATAGGCAGGCCTCCCCTCTGTGGCCCTCTCCCACAATCCCTGTGCCTTTGTTAACCTTGTCTTTACGCTGTTTCTGTTAAATACATATGACTGTGCAAATTGTGAAAATTTCATGAAGATCACATATAAAATAAGAAGGTTAATACTGATGATTACCTGGCCCAGAGGTTATAAAACTTTTTTCATGCTCAACTCAGCTGAGAATGAAATTTTTTCTGCTCATAAATTTTAAAATGCCAACAATTGTTGGCATTTTAATATTTATTAGCAGAAAAAATAGCCTTCTTGGCTTATCTGAGCCTGTAAATGCTGAATTTCTGATATCTGTATATTAATGGGCATTTTAAATTTCATGCTCAGCTGAGTTGAGCATGAAAAAAGTTTTATAACCTCGGGGCCTGTTCAAATCAAGAGCAATTTATAAGAAATAAAGACTCAGCAATCTCACAATGCTTTCAATGTAGTAAACTGGCCCCAAGGTTATAATACTTTCTTCGTGCTCAACTCAGCTGAGCATGAAATTTTCTCTGCTGATTCTCTGCTCTACTGTTGGCATTTTCATATTCATAAGCAGAGAAGATTACATACTCAACTAAACTGAGCAAGAAAACAACTGTATTTACCAATAATTTGCTATTTATTAGCAGGTAAAATTTCACTCTCAGCTGAGTTGAGCATGGAAAAAGTTTTATAACCCTGAGGCCTGGTTATACTTAATCATACTGTTCATTCTTATCAAAAATGATGCACTCATCTTGTCCAACTCTGCTTTGAAATCCTATTTGGAGGGCTACGAATGAAGCAAAGTAAATGAGGAAAAACAGATTATTTTGCTGCTCCAAAAATTAGGCATGTACTAATTTCATGAGCTGAGTTTATGAGATCAGTCTCTGAGCTGGGTCTTTGAAATGAGTCACAAAGTTCAGTTTTGGAGTAAAACGTTGGTGGATAAATTCAACTGACAAGACAGAGATCTGTCAGTATGATGTGATAAGTATATTATTATTATTTAAACACTTATTCTGCTAGCTGTGAAATATTCAATTTTATATACAACCTGATCAGGGTTTATTCTGATAGCAGATCAGCTGAAGATTTGCTTCACCACTTTTCCAAGCCACATGGATGTGTTTAGGGACCGACCATTTGATATTCTGGGGGGGGGGGGGGGGGGGGGGGGGGGGGGGCTGGTATTCTTGATGGAGACACGACATTTTATTTCACTGGCCTCTGGAAACAATTTCTTTTTTTTTCACCTTGTGGGAGCTAATTTATTTTTTTTACAAACTAACTCAAACAGGTTATTTTTTTTTTAAATTTTATAGCTGAACTATCAGATCCTTGTTTACTTGACCTTAATATCCTTTTATTTTACCCACATCAGTATTTTTACACCTTTTTTTCTCACAAAAAGAACATGGTGCTGTCTTTAAGCAGGCCTAGGGCATGGCTTAGCTTGCTTTTGCAAACCAGTGCCTGGAGCATGTTACTCTTTTCTTCTAAGGTACAGATACAAACATCCCTGTATGAGTTTGGCAAAAAATTAGGCCTTAAATTAGGGATATTTTGGCCAAAATTTAGGGCTATTATGGCAAAGTTTTAGGGCTAACATTAGGAATTTAAGTTTTTTTTTCTATCCCAATATATGCCCAAACATGCTTTATTTGTACTTTAGAAAGTTTGATAAATACTTACATGATAGAGTCACATTACTTACATGATAGAGTCACATTATACATGAATGGCAATTAATAAAATGGCTGAAACTTATGTGCTAAGAAGTTAACAAAGGGGGGTCTGGGGGGCGTTGCCCCCCAGAAGCTAAAGCAATTTCCCAATTTCAATGGCAATTTTAAGACTGGAAACAATAGAGAAAAACTAGGAATGATGATTAAAATAAGGTTTTTTATATTAGGACTTTTGCCTTTTAGAGTGTTTATTTTGCCATAATGGTTTTGTCTCTCATAAGCTAGTGACTCTTTTGCAATTCAGTTTTAGTGGAAAAATTTACTTAGTAAGTAATGTGGCAGATCAATAATACATGTATGTGAATGTTGTATAGGATGTTTTTGTAAATGTATGCACATGCGGGGCCCGCTGGTGTAAACCAATTGTAGATAATATTAAAATATTACTATAAATATGGGGGTCTGGGGGCGCAGCCCCCAGAAGCCAGAGACAATATAAAAACTCAATTCCAATGGAATTATCTGCAGACTATATTTTTTTTTTTGAAATTTTGGGTGGAGACAGGTTATTTTTTTCTCTTACTTTTGAGGCCAGATTATTTTTTTGAGCCCCCTTATGAGCCAGGTTATTTTTTTCTTGCATATCCAAAGACAGGAAATTTTTTTGATAAATATACCAGGCCCCCCCCAGAATATCAAATGGTCGGTCCCTTACCAACTGTGATTGTGGTGGTCATTAAAATTGGTGCTGACAGAGAAATTAAACAAGTAAGCAAAACTTTAACTGTGTGCAAGCAGTGGATATAAATACAAATCTACTCACAGTCTCACAATCATAAACTGATAGAAGAAACTGGCAGTATCAAGATACAGTCCCTCAGTACTGAGTCACTGCTATCTCATGATCCACTTAGACACTGGAATTTATTATGGTGCACTTTGACTTATAAAGTTACAATCTGAAAGAGAAGAAAAATCACTACACAGAGCCCTAGATAAGAGGGGTATTTGATGATAATTAAGGGATAATTTTCTTTACTTCTCATTGAAACCATATGTTGTGACCCCTCATCTGAACCGTCTCGTCGAGACGGTTCAGATGAGGGGTCACAACATATGTTTTTATCCAGAATTAACAAAAATTATCCCTAATTATCACCAAATACTCCCTCTTATCTAGGGCTCTGCACTACATTAACAACAAGAGCTGTCGCCTGACAGCATAGCTCGCCTGAATAGGTGCTTGCCCATCACACAGTCGCTATGGTGGTGTGGACTGCTATGTATAAAACTTCAGGCAAGCATGTCCATAATGACAACACATTTATAAACAAAAGCTATCTCAGAAATGTCTTTAAAAAAAAAAATCCACATGAAATTTCTAAGTCCATGAGCTTGAGGTCAAAGAACTAAGGGGTAGGGGGGAGGAGGGCAGGGCTAGGATGTATCAAAGCCTTTAACCGTTATCTAACATCAGTCCAAGTATTAGTATCAACTGAGTCCATTGTGGCACTGTGAAATTATGTCTTCATTAATATAAAACTGATCAAAATCTTTAAGACAAAACTCAAAGTCCATGACCTTGACATCAAGGTCATCCAGTCGGGTAAGTATATAGTGTTTTGTAAAAACTCAAAAAAGTGTCTAATATCAGTTCAAGTGTAAACTAAATCTCTGCCAAGCATTATGAATCAGTGCGCAATTAGAAAATTTTAATAAAGACCAAATTTCCTAAGTCCCTGACCTTGACATCAAGGTCACCGAGCAGGGCTGGGGTAGTACTCTGTAAAACTTTGGACTAATATCTAACTACAGTGCAAATATAAAAAGAATTCATCTATGGGTTCAGGAGATATGTGTCATTAAAAAACTTTAACCAAAACATCCAATCAATAAAAAGTCAATTTTCTAAGTCCATGACCTTGACATCAAGGTCACTGAGGGGGGTGGGGGTAGTACCTTGGAAAACTTCGGACCAATATCTAACTACAGTGCAAGTATCAAAGGAATCCATCCATGGGTTAAGGAGATACTGGGCTTTAGAAAACTTTAACCAAATATCCAGTCCCAAAAAACTCCCAATTTTCTAAGTCCATGACCTTGACACCAAGGTCAAGGAGTGGGGTGGGGGTGGTACCATGTTAAACTTTGGACCAATATCTAACTACAGTGCAAGTATCAAAAGAATCCATCCATGGGTTAGGGAGATATAGGTCTTTAAAAAACTTTAACCAAAACATCCAATCCGGACGCCGACGCTGACGCGGACGCGGACGCCGTGGTGACAACAATAGCTCTTCCTGAACTTTCGTTCAGGCGAGCTAAAAACTGTAATTTACCTAAATATTGGGAAACCTTAACCATAATTCAAATTACCGTAATTTTCCTTTAGGTGAACAGATATACTTTCAGGGGAAAAAACTGCCATTTTCATTTTTTCCTCCCTTTTCAAAGGGGTCAACTCCCATAGGACCAAATTCTTTTTTTTATAAAGAGGACCTATTTTGGAAGGAGTTATACATTTCCAGCATAGCAAACAGGAAGTCACAAAAGTAGTGTCCCTTATTAAACATGGTGGAAATATATCAAAATGTAGCCATTTGAACAAGCTGGTTTTACTCCCTGTGATATGTCAAAACAGAATGTTGTTGTGTTATTGTTCAACTTCCATGGTAAACAGCTATGGTCATGTCGGGACGGTCAGTTTACCTAACCACACTATAAGCGAGTTTGGAGTTCCGCAGTGCGCATGCGCAAAGGTCGATCATTCATTTCCAGGTCATAGGCCAAGTGTGCCAAAGCGGTATACACAAAGCGTAACACACCAACATATATTATTGACTAATATTTCAATTTTCCAATATTCTCTGTTTTATCGGCTGCGGGACGTTTCGCGCCAGAGACGTTTTGTCCCAGGACGTTTCGTCCCAGACGTTTCGTCCCATTTTCCTTCTTGGGACGTTTCGTCCCATAATTCCAGGACGTTTCGTCCAATATTGTCATGAAGCCCCGTTATACTTGACAAAAAAAATCGTAGAAGCAGCTGTACTTAACGGCAAGGTCATAAAGATGGGGTTTAAAGCACAAGCATAGCAAAGTAACAGATTGGTTTTAAGCACAAGCGAGCTTTTGAAAAATACTGCTTTACTGTGTTAACTGCCTTTGCAAGAAGAACATATAGAATCCTTATTAGAGTTTAAAATATATTGTAACTGACATCCGTTTGCATTCTGCTCTTATTATTTATTTATTTTCTTTATTTATATAGATTTATAACTGTTATTTTTTGTTTCAAAACAAACCAAAAAAGATGTTTTCAATTTTAAGTAGTGGCCACTGGGATAGAGGTTTTCTCTGTTGCCTTGGTATGGCGGTTAGTAGACTACTGTAATGATCAAAATGTTGGAACATACGTGCTTGAGCATACAGCATTCTGACCAAGGCCCATAATGCCTGTCATCCAATCAGCAGGTGCTGCAATTTTAACAAATTCATAAAATTTGTTTCAAACTCTTTAATAACTAATAATTTTATTGTCTATTGCAATTTTACAGATACTGTATATGTAGTGTTGATTATTTCCTTTTTTGAATAATTTTATTTTCTCTTTTCATTGATTCTTTTCAGGCTAATAATTATATGTTCCATGTAGTTAATGATATAAACATATTAGAATTTTGTATATTCTTATATTTTGATCGGTAATTATATCCTATACACCTTTTGCAAAATAATAATGGGACGAAACGTCCTGGTACGAATCTTCCCGGGTTTTTGGCCTGTTTGGGACGAAACGTCCCTGGCGCGGAACGTCCCGATACCGTTTTGTCTACCTTGCTAAAATAATGTGATTATTCTTGTTCTCTATCTATCTTTCTATCTATCTATTGATACTGCAACACCCCCTCGCGAGGATTACATGCAGGACTGGATGCTCGCCAATGCAAGTTAGTAAACAGTGAGAGGAAGACATGAAATAAAAAATGTGACAGTGTTGGTTAATTAAAATAGAGTGAAAAAGTTAACAAGAGCTGTCGCCTGACAGCATAGCTCGCCTGAATAGGTGCTTGCCAATCACACAGTGGCTTTGGAGGTGTGGACTTCTATGCATAAAACTTCAGGCAAGCATGTCCATAATGACAACACATTTATAAACAAAAGCTATCTAAGAAATAAGTCTTAAAATAAAATTAAAATAAAAAAATCCACATGAAATTTCAAAGTCCTTGAGCTTGAGGTCAAAGAACTAAGCGGTAGGGGTGGGGGTGGGTGGGGGCTAGGATGTAACAAAACCTTGAACCATTATCTAACATCAGTCCAAGTATTAGTATCAACTGAGTCCATCGTGGCACTGTGAAATTATGTCTTCATAAATATAAAACTTTAACCAAAATCTTTAAGACAAAATTCTAAGTCGATGAACTTGACTTCAAGATAATCCAGTGGGGTAAGTATATAGTGTTTTGTAAAAACTCAAAAAGTGTCTAACATCAGTTCAAGTATAAACTAAATCTCTGCCAAGCATTATGAATCAGTATGCAATTAGAAAACTTTATTAAAGAACAAATTTTCAAAGTCCGTGACCTTGACATCAAGGTCACTGAGCAGGGTTGGGGTAGTACTTGGCAAAACTTTGGACTAATATCTAACTAAAGTGCAAATATAAAAAGAATTCATCACTGGATTCAGGAGATATGTGACTTTAAAAGACTTTAACCAAAACATCCAATCAATAAAAAGACAATTTTCTAAGTCCATGACCTTGACATCAAGGTCACTGAGGGGGGTGGGGGTAGTACCCTGGAAAACTTTGGACCAATATCTAACTACAGTGCAAGTATCAAAGGAATCCATCCATGGATTAAGGAGAAATTGGGCTTTATAAAACTTTAACCAAAACATCCAGTCCAAAAATACTCCCAATTTTCTAAGTCCATGACCTTGACATCAAGGTCACTGAGGGGGGTGGGGGTAGTACCCTGGAAAACTTTGGACCAATATCTAACTACAGTGCAAGTATCAAAGGAATCCATCCATGGATTAAGGAGAAATTGGGCTTTATAAAACTTTAACCAAAACATCCAGTCCAAAAATACTCCCAATTTTCTAAGTCCATGACCTTGACATCAAGGCCATGGAGTGGGGTGGGGGTGGTACCCTGTTAAACTTTGGACCAATATCTACCTACAGTGCAAGTATCAAAAGAATCCATCTATGGGTTAAGGAGATATAGATCTTTAAAAAACTTTAACCAAAACATCCAATCCGGACGCCGACGCCGACGCTGACGCCGACGCCGGGGTGACAACAATAGCTCTTCCTGAACTTTCGTTCAGGCCAGCTAAAAACAGGTTAAAAACAGTGTATCTCATGTTTAAGGCATTGGGTGGTCAATTGACCGAACTGCTACGCTAAACTGATCAAGTGTAGGCAGTGTAACAATTCTTTCACAACAGCCAATGGGTAGAAGGAGTACTTATAGAAATTAGCAGATGTATGGATTTGGCGCAGGGTGAGGGGGTGGCTATGCCTTGTCAGTCTGGTAGGCTGCTGAAAGTATGGTGGCAGCTGAATGGCCACTAGACCATTTATAATCCTGTACAGCATGGTTAGTCTTGCATCTGCCCTCCTCTGTTCAAGTGACCGCCAGCCTAGGGTTGACTGCATAGCTGAAACACTATCGTAAGATGAGTACTTACTCTGAGTCCATCTGATGGCTTGACTCTAGACCATCTCTACTTTGTTAATACCCTGTTTGGTATATGGGCTCCAGATGGTGGAAGTATATGGTCAGAAGCGCGGTGGCTCAGTGGTTAGTGCACGTGACTCTGAAGCCAGAGGTCGTGGGTTCGAATCCCGCCCGAGGCGAAATCTTCCCATGTCCGAACGCGTTTTTCTAGCATCATTTGCAGGGATGGTGCTAACAAGTGTGCCGTCCTTCGGATCGGGACGTTAACTGGAGGCCCCTTGTGCAGGGAGAGTCATCCCCTGGGCAGGTTAAAGATCCCTACTATAGCTACATGGCTATACGTAGGCTTTCATCCTGCAACACCGGAGTGTACAAAAGTACACCATCTGTGTCCCCTTTGGGGATTAAGGCATAAATGGAAGAAAGAAAGAAAGTAAACTGGAGTTGGGGTCTCACGAGAGTTTTGTATGCAGCCTCACAAACACCTGGGTGTTTTGTCCGAATATTTCTTTTCAAGAAACCAAGAGTGGGGTTGGCATTAGAAGTAATTCTATTGATATGCGGACTAAAATTCAGGTTATTAGAAATCTCAACACCCAGGTATCTGGCGGCATCAGCTGAGGCAAGAATCTGGTTATGGAGAGTGAATTGAAAACAAATTTTCATCATATCATTGATTTTTAATAATGAAAAATGTGTTTTATATCGACTGCCCAGGTAAGTGTAATGATGACCTAATGGATTTTTCTACTCTTGACCTCTGACCTTTCGCTCCAGTCCAACTGTAAATTCGGAACTCCAAAAACTTGCTTATTCCAGGGCAGGCTTAGACCTCCTAAGCGGTTAACCAGTACTAAGTGCACTTACTTTCACCAGTAACTGCCCTTCTTGAATCAGCAGGAGAAACGAAAGTAAGTGGCCGTACTGGGTATCGAACCCAGGACCTCTGGCTTTCAAGCAACTGTAATTGGATCAATGACCATATAGAACATCTATGCAACAGTGGTAAAACATAATAATAAGGTCGGGTATGAAAACCACAACCCGTACCTCCGTACTCCGTACCTTAATCTGTACCAGAAAATTTTAGGCCCTGTTGGGAAACAACCACAGAATTCAAAATTAGAATAATTGGTGTGATAGGCCGAAATGGCATGGGATTTTTATCTTATTTTTTAGGTTCGCATTATACATGTATATTTTTTATCTTAAAATGTATCTTAAAATATACATGTATAATGCGAATATAAAATTTAGATAAAATCCTATGCCGTTTCGGCCTATTTAATGAACTTCGGTTCGATACTAGAAATCGCATCAGACCATATTTGTTACGGTTCATATATAGAATATCTTACGGTGAAATCGCAAAATCGTAGAAAAACAACATTTAACATACTTTGTTTTTCATATTTTGCTTCATACAACTCAAATATTGCTTTTGTAACATGTATGAGTTGTATATTTCAATTAATTTGGTATAATTATCGAAAAATGCCTAAAAACGATCTTAGCTATGGTTGTGGTTTTCATACCCCTTGGAAATACAAAAATGTCATTTTATTCAAAAATAAGTCATTTTGGAATTTTATTTTTTTTGGCAGATCTTTATTATACATTATGTCTTAATATGACACAAATTATTCTAACGTTGAGTTCTTTGGTTGCTTCCCACAGGTTGGGGACAAGCTTCAATTGATCTACAGTAGATCAATTGGTCTTTTTTAGATCAATTGATCTACCAAAATGCACTGAAATATGTATTTTGAGCTCCGTGTATGCCCATCATTGAAAATTACAAAATTCTTTTATGACTGAATTGTTACCTAAGATGATATAAAGGACCAGTCTCTATAAGGCCATTTTCATGGCTAAAACCGATTTTCTTTAAACTTTGTATACTATAACTGATATGTATTGACTGTCTTATGGTGCAATACCAGATTATTTGGTTCACCTGTTTTTGCTGTATGCACGATTTAAGTGGGTGGGGTAATTCCACCCCATTAAAAGTATAGTTACAAAAATGCTATTTTTTCTATTCCAAGTTCATGCTTCAAAATGGTGGTTGCAATAGGAAAAGTACACTTCTGGACTTCAAAGATGATGATAATATTGTTCTGAAATTCATTCCAGAATAGAGTTTATATTCGCTTGTAAGATGTACCCCAATTTCAGTATTTTTTGTTCTCCGACTTTACGAAAAACCACAACACGTTCAGAGTTTTCAAGATTTTTTAAAAATCTTTTGCTATTATTATGTTGATATAATAGGCATTGCAGGCATATGTCAGAATTTATTTTATGATCATTAATATGAGAGTTATCTCCTCACGAAATTTGATTTTGTCTGTTTTTCAATATCAGCATGCATTTGTCATTCCATAGTACTCCAAACTCCATTTGGAAGTTAATAACACCTTTTGATGCAAATATTTGTTGATTTTTGTAGGCATTGGAGTTACTTTTGCATGCGACGATGTCATATTTTATGTAATTAGAAAAAAGGATACCTCGCATCTGGAAAATTAACAAATTGCCAATGACTTACAAGCAGGGTTTGCTTAGTTTTTGCTTAGTTTTTGCAAAAAAATCCCTGACGAAAATTTTATCTGATTACACTTATAAATTTCTATTATCTAAAGTAACAATTCAGTCATAAAAGAATTTTGCAATTTTCAATGATGGGCATGCACAGAGCTCAAAATACATATTTCATTGCATTTTGGTAGATCAATTGATCTAAAAGAGACCAATTGATCTACTATAGATCAATTGAAGCTTGTTCCCAACCTGTCCCAATAGGGCCGAAAATTTTCTGGTACGGATTTAGGTACGGAGTACGGAGGTACCGGTGACTGTATTTACCGAAACGTACCGAAATACCGAAACGAACTGGAAATACCGAAACGAACAATTAAATATATAGGGAAATGGGATTTCGGTAATTGATTGTTTATACAGGTATAGACTAGGTGTGAAAGAATGTTTGTACAGGTATAGAAAAGGTGTTGAAGATGTTTTCACAAGTATAATATACAGATTGATGTGACTAAAGTGGCTCTTTGTAGTTAAAATATATATTAATTTGAAAAATATTACACATTTAAAAGAGATAGATAGATAGATAGATAGATAGATAGATAGATAGATAGATAGATAGATAGATTGTATGCTTTCTTTTTTTTTTTTTTTTTTTTTTTAGGATTTGTTTCATAATATTGATAAATGTATATCTCGTTATAAATTACGAGACATATTTTTTTTTTCTCTTTATAAAATTGAATTCGAATTTTAAATAGATTTTGTTGCAGAACTGAGGTATATTGATATATATCGACGATTGCACAAGTAAAAGCGTTTGTCTTTGATTTTTTTTATAACCAGAGGCAATGCATGATTGCATGTCTGATCTCATTAAGGCATGTGAATTGTTCTCAGTCTGATGGTGAGTTGAGTAAAATTCTTACAGTGACTGATTAATGTCAAAGCCCTATGATGTATATAATGATTTTAAAATCCCCCTGCAACAAAACCGTCATACTCACTGCGTCGATCATAAAGATTCAGAATGTGTAGAATAGCTCTGTTAGGAGATAGTTATATATCCCGTCTGGAAAGGTTTTGTGAGGGTGATTTGAAAGTTCCTGGACACGTTAAGTTCTTTGGAAAGGTTGGAATGAGAACTGATACCATGCCTTCGGCTATTATGAATGATTTGATTGCTTTTCAAGCTGATGTTGTATTTTTGAGTCTTGGAGGAAATGATATTAAGTACAGTCAAACCTGTCTTAAGGGGTCACCCATGGGAAGCCCAAAAATTGGCTGCTTAAGACAGGTGACCCCTTAATACAGGTTCATTTGCACTGTATTTTGGTTCTAGGGACCCGGAAAAGGTGGCTGCTAAAGGCAGGTGACCCCTTAATAGAGGTGACCACATAAGCAGGTTTGACTGTATATATATCAGAACCTTTCAGTCGGAAAGTTGTTGGAAGAAATGTTAATGAGTCAAGGGAGTCTATTGCTACAGTTATGTGGACGCAGACGCACACGCCGCTTAGCCTGCGTGATTTCCACCCGAATCATTTCGTTCCAGTTCTTTTAAGAACAGCTCCCATAACTGAAATCATAGACCTAAACAATTCATCCAACAATTCTCAGACTGATATATTATCGGTATCCACACCTCAGTCCCATAAATCTGTAACACCAGTTCCAGCTCCTGGCGCTTCAGCTTATGACTCTCCAAACCCGTCGCATATATCAGAATTTGAAAACAGTGACTCAGAAATTTTGCAGACAAATGAAATCTCCGACATAAGCTCGTGCGATGTGACGCTTACTAATAATGATGCGAACTCGAGCGAAATGACAGTCATTAATAATGACTCAGTAGTAGAGGATGATACAGTTGATGATACTGTCGTATCAGAAGCTGACGATATGAGTTCAGATCCGTCTGATCCTTGTTCGAACGATGATTCCGCCACATCTGCAATCTTGTTTGACGAAAAGACAAGCGGTAATTTAAGCGGAGTATTTATGGAGGTCCCAAAAGTGATACGCGTTTTGGCTGAAAATGAGTCACCGCTAGATTATATACCCGAAGGTATTAAAGAAAATGTCTACTTTGTAGTAAAAAATGACCAAAATATAGAAAACAGGTCAAAGAACCATAGAAGCAATTTCAGGGATGATTGCGGTGTTTGGGATTCAGCGCGTTCCGCAACCCCTAAAACTTCGTATCTGATACTGCCCAATGGCGAACTTAAAAAGATCGTTTGGAAAAATGGTGCATATTGCAACAAGAAAAAAGTAAAAGGGAAGTATGAATACATTCCCCTCAACCCACAGCCCACTGAAAAGGAAATATTACAGCTTCATAGGTATTATACATCCCTTAAGATGGACAAAAAAATTTAGGAAGCGCGTCTCTTGGTTAAGTTTAGGCGGCAATGAACATATCACACTAGTAGAATATATAGGGAAATATCCAGGTTTGACTCCACATGGAAATGCTAAACAAAAGCCCGAATATATAAGAACGCCCAACGCAGTCATGCAAGAAATGGGGGAAATGTTGAAATCTCATAAACCTCAGCATGTTTACGACAAGCTGACTAGTAAATACGATGAATTGTCAGGGCCCGCTAACCATCAGCAAGTCTATAACAAAAAGCGTTATGATAAGAATAAGGAGAGAAAACAAAACGGCTACGTTTTCAATAGAAACAATATTGCAGACCATATAAAACAAATAGAGAATCTGGTATCAGCAAGTCATCCTTTTATAAAGTCTGTTGTCAGGCAAACTGGAAAAGCACCCTGTATTGTCCTATATTCAGAAGAGCAAATTACAGATCTGAAACTACTTTGTTGCACTGGGCAGACTGTTCTCAGGGTCGATAAGACGTTTAACTTGTGCGACATGCACGTCACCGTGACGTGTTATAAGCAGCTGTCCGTAACAAATGTGAAAAATTCGGAGCATCCGCTATTCTTTGGGCCGCTGTTTATCCATGACAACAGCGACTTCGAGACGTATTGCATTTTCTTTTCACACTTGAAAATTAAGTTGTCTGATGTAGACACAAGCAAACTTGTGTTTGGAACAGATGATGAAAAGGCAATGGTAAATGCCATTACCTCTTCATTCCCTGATTCAAAACATATGTTGTGCACCAGACATCTGCGGCAAAACGCCAATCAAAAACTGACAGACGCAGCTGTCGATAAGTCTGACCGCAACATGATCTTGAACAAAATCTTCGGAGACGGTGGCATTTTGGATGCCGATGACACAGTCTACTTTGAAGAGAAATGTGAGGAAGTGGAGACACTTAGCCAGTCAATTTCCCAAACATTTCTAAGATATTTCCAAAAAAGACTGAGAGATAATTTGCAGAAAAAGCGCGCCGATCCGGAAATTCTAACAGCCGCGGACAAGCACTGGACTAACAACAACTGCGAGTCGCTTAACCATGTGCTGAAGCAAGCGGTCGAATGGAAGTCTAAGCCACTAATGGACTTCATCGAAACTGCCCATGAATTAGTTCTAGTGCAGTTCAAAGACCTGCGCAGGTCTCTGATCGGCACTGGCCAATTCCAGTTGGCAGAGACGCACAAGCAGTTCAAAGTTGACAGAACTGCCTGGGCAGGAAAAAAATCCGCAGAAAGAGAAAAGACTTACAAGTGTTTTAGGTCTTTTATGCCCAAACACCCGCGCTTAGTTGTTTCAACAGACGGGGAGTCAGACGTTGTTGCACCCAGGACAAAGGGAAAAAAACTGGGACAAACTAAAAGAAAGAGAACTGAGAGAACTGTTAGTCAGAAAAAAGTTAAAGTTTGAAGCCTAAAAGCTAACTTCACTTTGTGCGTGGTATAAAGCCGTTTCCGCTTTGTTGGGAGCCTGGTTTCTTGGATCCAGGTAGGTACATACTACAATCAGGTGAAGGTGTAGCAGTACAACTGAAATTTTTATTTTGAACAATGCCCCTTTGAATTCAAATTCTGTTAGTGGTATAACGCCGTTTCCGCTTTGTTGGGAGCCTGAACCAGTGTGTTTAGGTAGGTATACACCACCACCAAGATTTTTTTCATAGGGGATTCAAATGACAAACAGAGACTCAGAATCGGGATCTTAACGTATCTTCGAACTGCGAAGATTCAAGCCATTCTGTGAATCTGTCTATACATGGTGGTCGCGAACGTCAAAAGCTCTGACCAGAATGCGTGGATGCGCAGGCTGATCTGAGCCTTAGCTTTTCGCATATACGTTAAGCACCCTTTTGGAATAGCGCTCTATTAATGCATATAGAATCTCATATAATTTCTGTGGATCACTACTGTATATATAAAAACGTTGGAACAACGTTGAATCATTATCATGACGTAAGGGATAAGAAAGTTGAAATAATATTGTTCACATTTTTTTGGAAGAACGTTGTATCATCATCATGGCGTAATAGTTCGCTGCTGCATAAAAAAAGGAAAAAAAGTACGGATTCCTATATAGTATGTGCGAACAACAAAAGTTCTGACCAGACTGCATTATGCATTCTGGTTTGAATCTTTGCTGCTTGCATTATGCATTCTGGTTTGAATCTTTGCTGCTTGCATACGAGTTCATCGGAACAACGTCGTATCGTCGTCATACCGTAAGGGTTCATGCTTGCCGAGTGTGAACTGCAAAAGCTCGGACCAGTCTGCTTAGCTGCGCAGTCCCGTCTCAGTCTTTGCTGTCCTAGGGTGCAAGTATGTGGTGGCGTTGTTATGTCCCTTTCAACAGTATTTCAACAGTCGCAATATTATGTATCTGACTAATGCTTTTTATGAATATATGTCGTTAAACTTGTATGCCAAATAAATTGTTGAAGAACTTTATCTTATTTGATAGTCCATACTGAAGCTTATTCTCCAACTCGTGCATCATGCACAATAAATACTTTCATTGACTTTGACTCACGCCACGAATGATTTTAGTTCCACTGACCTCCCAGCAGGCACATTACGTCGAAATGACGTCGTATTGACGTCGAGGCGACGTTATTACGTCATACCAATGTCAATACGACGTCATTTTGACGTCCTGTGCCTGCTTGGCTTTAATATGTTGGGTGAAACAATCGTATGTGGTTGAATATGATATTACATATTTCGCCAAAATTCATTTTTTTTCTTTTAAAGTTTATTCTAAATTATTAATAATCTTATTTTCTTTTTAATTGTACAGATTATCATCTTAATTGTTAGTGGAATTGAAATCTTTCTAGTCTAGTCTAGTCTAGCCCATAAACTTGTGAGGTCTGGAATTGAAATCTTTCTAGTCTAGTCTAGTCTAGCCCATAAACTTGTGAGGTCGTCGGGCCACCACAGATGACTCTACAACACTCCCTTTCCACCAAGTCCTTCTAAAATCTTAATGGTTTAGAAATAGACATGAAACTGTAGCTAGAAGCAGAAAGGTCTCAAAACGATATTTCAGTTATCCAGTTGTGATAGTTAACCTTATTCCCGGCTCGAGATAAAACAGTACTCGCTGGTACTTACTTTTGTGATATCATTGGCAAGGCGATTCTTTTGAGATGACGTCCTGTATGTTCTATCGAGAAAAGTTTTTTTTAAGACATAAGTAGTGTCCCATATTCATTATGCTTAATCAGCAATATTTCAGTTACCCCTTAATAATTTTAGCTTATAACGCGTCTCTACAGTCCTACATTTCCCCCAGTTCAGCTTCCACACTGTGGAAGTAAACAAACACATTCGCCTGTAAATCACCATTATTGGTATTTGAGGTCAAAGGTTATGTTTATGCGGGGAAAAGTGAAGTACTGTCTAGATAATGGTGTTCATTGATTAATGCGAGGACCATTTCTAATAAAACATGCTTTATAATGAGGCGATTCCGTTCTGAGGTACAAGACCTCATCACTAGGCTAATGGAGGAATAAGATTCTTTTTTTCACAATTATCACTTCATAATCTCTCTCTCTCTCTCACACACACACACACGCACGCACGCCAGCCATTCACATTATACTTTTTATTTGGCTTTCGAAGGTTAAATTGAGGCCTCTTGAGGAATTGACTACTTGCATAGCATTATATCTGCAATTATTGTATATTTTATGCAATGGTGAATATGCAATAATGCATATATGTGACCCGTCGCGCGAAAAGGGACGAGTTGGGTGGATGACGTTGTTTCAAGAAATTACGTTTCAACGTTGACGTCACGACTTATTAATTTCAGTTGCGCGATAAACAGGTGCCCGCGTTTTTGTCGATCGTTTCGGGCTTTATTTTGGGGGGCTTTTATTCCTACCAGCCTGTCAAATATTTGACGTAAATAAAGTTGCGTCCCTTGGAAGAGTATTGAAGTTTTGATGCCGCGAAAATATGAGTCGAAGAACAACTTTAGTCAAATTTCCTTTCCGATACTTGTTTCCTAAGCTTAGAAAATGGTGATAAAGAGACCCTAGATTTAGTTAATGATGGGGGAAGGAGGAATAAAAAATTCGCATAAAAAAGGAAAGATGTACAGTGTGTTCGTAGCTATATGTTTTAATTTTCTGTCCATTGTGTCATGTGGTAAGGTAACCGAGCGGTTTCGTCCGCTGAGTTGTTGACATAGGAGTTGTCCCGTGTAAGTTCGAATCTCATTTTCTTTCTTTCTTTTTTTTTCTTCAAACTATTAGAAATCCTAATCCTGTATCAGCTAATTTATATGGCCCGGACAACTTTATTTGTACGAGTTTAATGCTGCATAGGATGGCCTTAATATATTGCGCGTCTGTTTACTGCCATAACTTAGGCTAGAACTTGGTTTACTTCATGTAAAGGGAAACAGCTTTTGTGGCTTCCCCATTTATAGCTTCTTGTTAGTTTCCCGTGGCGGCGATGCCTGGTCTACTCGGATTTCCTCTTGGAGGGAGGAACAATGTAAAGTACTGAAATTAATAGTACGTTACTACAATTAACAGCTTACTATACGGCATTGTGATGCACTGCACTGTCCGCCTAAAGTAGAGTAAAGAGGAGTAGAGCAGAGAAAAGTAGAGTAGAGAAGACAAGTGAGTCTAACTTCCGAAGGTGGAGATTAGCTACCTACACACACCGCCTACCCTATACAAGCCGATCTACCAAATCCTGGTTACCAGAGCACCTGCCTGCCAAGCCTCACCTCGCCCAAGAAACATATAATGACTCAAAAGGGACAAACACCAAAACAATACTCCCCTCAATCATAACCTTTCCATTTAAGCACATCCGATCACTTTAGTAATAAAATTCAACAAAATGCCCATTTTCTTGGCAACAAATAGTAACGGAATATAGTTCGATCGGTAAAGAACATTAACATTAAAGCCCTTTTAAGGTTATGGAGATGGATGGAATCATTTACGCTGGACAACTTCAGGAATCTGTATCCAATTTGTTCGCATTGCGTCAAAATGGCATAATATTGACTACACTTGCTCCAGGACAAACGGGTTTCTGCTGTTAGACATAGAATCTGGTTTCAAATTCGATGCAGACCAATAGGAGAATGAAAAGAGGGTTGCTTTCATGACATTCCCAGATTTGTGAGACTTGACATTGGGAAAGAATAAATCTCGGTTCAACTGGTTCACTAACTTTTGTGTCATCCCAGTTTCTAGTCCCCTCCGGCGCAACAAGACATCCCCTCAATATTTTCTATTCACAACACGCTATTGTGCTTCAGGAGATAATAAGCAGGTCTGAACTGGTCCAGTTTTTCTTTCCATTTTTTTTTTTTTTTTTGCGGAATGACGTCATGCTACTCATTTTCCTTAAAAACAGTCATTTCTATACATGTAATTGCCCAGGCATTTTCATTGAAATTTGGACTGATTTCATGTAAAAAGAGAAAGGAGGAAGAAAATATTACGAGCACCATGTTGACAAGGTTGTGTAATTAACACTATTGAACACCTAGCTTTGTAGGGGGGAAAGTGGAGCATCGTTCGAGTTCGCAAAAAAGCTTTAGAATTCAGTGTCTAACCAGAACTGGTAAATAATGTTGTACGCGTGAAATTTTAGAATATTTTTGCCATGGATGTTTAGCAGACTCTTTCAGACAGTCCTATACACGTTTCGTGAACACGGCATTATTTTACTTATTTAGTCTCAAAACATAGATGGTTACTACTCGTTAAAACCGCCTCATCGCCGAATGAGGCGGTTCTATCAAGCAATTGCATTCTTTTTGGACAAAAACAAGGAAAATACCATCAGTTACCATTACCTTGTAAAAAAATCCGAAGATTTTACGGTAGAAAAACTGGAAACCAGCTGCCAGTCCATTTCCCGTTATTTTTACGGGCGCCCGTAAAATTGCAGAAACAATCACGCCTAGTTGGATAGAATAACAACAAAGTGGCATGTGTGCTCAGCGAAGACTCAGATCAGCCTGGGGTAACGCCTAGTCTGATCAATCTTCGCCGACACATGCAACGGCATGAAGGTAGCTTGGACCCTTTGTCATCCTTTACGCGCACAGCGAAGCTTCTGATCAGACTTAGCGGATGACCAGGCTGACCTGAGTCTTCAATTGCCTCAAATACCACCGTCTTGGTTTTGTCGTGTCGCGGCTCATATATGTGCATGTCACTTGATAATACATCAAAATGCTTATTTGTTTAATTTGATGCCAGTGTGTGATCTCTTTGTCATACATGTACCTGCAGGAAGAAGTCCCCGAGAAGCATGATTCGGAATATTCATTCAGCAAACAAAGCTTCCAAGGACGGCACACAAAACAAACATTTACTTTTTCTATCAGTTACAAGTTCTGAACGATTTTACTTTGCGACGTCACCACAACGTCATCAAAACATTTGTGTGACGGTTCATGACGGTACCTACGTTTTGCAGACAATTTGAGCCCCAAAATGGCCAAGAGCCACCAAAATTTTGATATTTTCCGAATCCTCTTAGATTTGCTTATTCATTGAGACATAAAACTAAATTTCGCTATAGGACACCCAACTCGTCCCTTTTTGCGCGACGGGTCACATATATGCGTTACTATATAGTAGCGAAATTTGGGGATGTTTTAATCCTTTTAGCTCAAAATTTAGAAATGGCCTTTCTCTAGACAAAATTTATCTGAACAGTGAACCTGATAAACTTCATATGAAATTTGCTAAATTTACATTGGGTGTTCATAAGAAAAGCTCCAACTTTGCTGTTATGTCTGAGATAGGAAGATATCCCTATTATATTGACATAATTAAGGCCATGTTTAAATTTTGGTATCGTATTGAGCATCTCCACCCAAACTCATTATTGTATAATGCATTACAATGTTCTAAAGATATTGAGGTATCTGGTAATTCATGGTATAATACAGTAAGACAACTTTCGAACTTCCTTGATCTACCACTTTCTGATTCACTGTCAATGAAACAATCTACATTTCATGCCAAATTGACAAAAGCCTTAAAGGCTAAGTACTTGAATGAATGGCATGCAAAAAAGCAGGAATGTTCTGTTGGTAAACTTGATACTTATACGAAAGTAAAAAGCAATTTTGGCTTTGAGAAGTACCTATCTCTTCTAAATTTTCCATATAGACGCGATATTACCCGACTCCGCATTTCATCCCATAAGCTCAACATAGAAACTGGTAGATATGCAAGGATTGATAGGGCCGATCGAATATGCACTAAATGCTCACATGGTGTCTTGGGCGACGAGATACATTTTTTACTTGAATGCTCTGCCTTTAGTACCTCTAGAGAGCCATTAATGGATTTAGCGAGTAAGGTATGTAAAAACTTTATAGGATTGAATAATCTAAACAAGTATCTATGGCTTCTAAATTGTGAAGATCAGAATTTAATTAAAATTCTTGCTAATTATATTCATCTGAACTTAGACAATTGATATTGAATAGAGATATACTGAAGCATATTGTTATATAATACCTGATAGGTACTGGTTATGTATAAGTTTATGGTATACTTTGTATCTAATGTTGATCATGATATATGACATAACTCAGTTGTTTGGTATACTTTGTATCTAATGTGGATCATGATATATGACATAACTCAGTTGTTTGGCGATACTGGTGGGTGCCTGAATCAATATGACATTGACATGTGGGTATGGTGTGCACTATGATTGCCTTGGTGGGTTAGACTCGGGGGTACATGCAGCTTTGCAGTATGCCCATGCTTTCTTCTCTTGGCTATCTTGGTGGGCACTTATGACTTTGTAGCATGCATGCACCAGATTGTCTTTTCGATTGTCTTGCGTCATAGACATAGACATTTACATGCAATGTTTCCCCTAACCTTTATTGCTCTGTATCAAAAATTCAGTAATATCTTTAGTATTTGTGTTTCCTGACAGTGGTTATTATTATGATGATGAATGACATAACCATAATCATACCATCTTGCTATCAAGGGCTTATTTTTACCAAAGTTAGATAATTGCTAGATACCTCTCTCTCTCTCTTTCTCTATCTCTCTCTCTCTCTGTATACCTGTGTGTTAGTATTATTTCTGTTTAACCAGTAGGTAATCTGTCATTTGGAATTCTTTCCTTGATTATATATTTGGTTTCACATATTATATACCTCTATGTATGCTCCTATGTGGGCCGAAAATTGGAAATAAAGATCTTGTATTCTTGTATTCTTGTATATGTATATATTAGCGTTATGAGATAATTATTACACAGCCCCTTTAATCACTTTAATCTGTTTAACCTATGTATTGCAGTTGTACAAACATTCTTTCACACCTAGTCTATACCTGTATAAACGATTCCGGGACATCTCGGCCCATAACAAACTCGGCCCATAACACTGTCGGCCCATAGCAAACTCGGCCCATAGCGAACTCGGCCCAAAAGACTAAAATAGTTCTGATATGCAATGTATACAAAGTGTCTTCTCACAGAAGAAACATGTTAGCCCATGCCTCTTTATAATTACTTATTTGTATAATAACTGCACACAGAAGATAGTGTTAAAATAAAAGAATTTGTCAAGATAAGTAGGCCAAGGAACTCGGCACATAACAATGTCGGCCCATAACAAAGTCGGCCCATATATAAATTCATTAACACTCCCATTCTGAGGGTCATATTTGATATACTTGTAAACAAATACTGATGTAATTAAACCACGGGGGGTCACTTCCATTATAAAGCAGGGTATATATGTGCCGCTGGAAGAGCCCTACTTTTTTGACATGCCAAATACATCAATTGGTATGATTTTACAGACTAATATATACGAATAGTCTTATTTCTCCAAGCTCTGTATATAAAAGCCAGCGTATCTGATTTTTGTTATCAAAAAGAAACAAATGATCAATTACAAAGACACAAATGTTCTCAGCATAATAATTTCTTGAATTTTCTTCGAGGCTTAATGGCAAATTCATAAGCTAATCCAAGCACTTTTTCTGCAGTATACATGAATAGGGTCCAAATTTGATACAAATTATATGGATAGGTATATATTTTGGCATTTGTGTTATTAATGATTAGGGGGGGGGGGATATCAGAGTTCCAGCGGCACATCTGTGCCCCTTTGAAGACCAAGTGAACCCCCCCCCCCCCCCCCCCCTCGTGAATTAAACAAGATACATAGTGGGACGAGTTGGTAATGGGCTGATATAACATCAACCATACTTGAAAATATACAACTTCTGAGTACATAATACAAAAATCATATAAATTTATACAGAAAAAACAGTTACCCAGTAAATGTTTCAAAAGAATATACCAAACCGTTCCAATTTTATATATGGGCCGAGTTTGTTATGGGCCGAGTTTGTGTGGGACGACTTGGTAATGGGCCGAGTTTGCAATGGGCCGAGTTTGTTATGGGCCGAGATGTCCAGTTACCGTATAAACAATCAATTACCGAAATCCCATTTCCCTATATATTTAATTGTTCGTTTCGGTATTTCGGTACGTTTCGGTAAATACAGCTACCCCGGAGGTACGGGTTGTGGTTTTCATACCTGACCCTAATAATAATGATGAATAGCACTATAACTCTAAGCAATTTCTGATTTCTCCGCTAACTTACACAAAGAGTCTGTAAACTAATAAAGTTTTGGTCTGACTCTACTTACAGATTACATTTTCGTTGATTTTTAGATAAACCAATACAAAACGCAGTCATGTGATTGTCATGTGATAACGTCGAGGCTGTTGGCATGGCTGCCGGGCGAATAAGTTTTTGGCCCATATAGGTGTCCACGCGGGCCAGGTAAAAAGCTTTCTGTTCAAAGGAGGTAAGAAAAACCTTAAGGTTTGTATTTTCAGCTTGATAGTGCGCACTGTCAAGCTTGGGAATGCCAAGTTGTCACGTATTGACGGTAGAAAATAGACATTAGAGAAAGGGAACTGTCTCAGTCAGGCAACATGGACATTTCCCAGCTCTACTTTCGGGTCCCTACTTTCGGTATCTGGTATGACAGGAACAGCTCCCTGCCTCTACTGTCGGTATTGTAGTGATTAACTATTACAGCATACCCTTAGGGAGCCTCTAGCAAGACAATACACCTATCTACATATAATTCTTTTTCCCTCTTAAATAGTTGGAGTTGTTTGTTTAAGTTCCATGAGTTAGTTTCTGTAGTTAGTTTTAGTATGCAATAAAAAGTATTTATCTTAAATGAGTTACTTAAATGTGGTTTAATCCGGTATTATTAAAGCTCAGAGACTACAAGTATTCGACCTGACAATGATCCCTAGCTCTACTGTGAGTATGCAGCCTGACAGACAGATCCCTATCTCTACTGTCAGTATTTGGACTGATAAAGACAACCCCCTACGTTGGGCCCTACAGAGACGTTTCCCTATTTCTACTATCAGTATTTGGCATGATAAAGACAGAGCATTTCTAATCTTTGTTGTAAGTATTGGGCCTGACAGAGACAGTTTACTCCCTCTACTGCCAGCATATGGTATGTCAGAGACAGTTCCTTACCAATATCGTTAGTATGTTGCCTGACAAAAGCCCACAGACTGACAGTAGTGGATACGAACCTTGTCTGGCCACAGGCATATATTAGAGATGAGGAACTGTCCCTGACATGCCATTTACCGATAGTCAAATGCTGACAATAGAGATTTGGAACTGTCCTGTAAGGCCACATATTGACGGTAGAGGTAATAAACTGACTATGTCAAGCCAAATCCTGACATCACATAGAGGGAACTGTCCTGACAGCCCATAGGCATATACTGACATTTAAGAAAGGAAACTGTCACTGTAAGGACATAAACTGACATAATAGGAAGGAAACTGTCTTGTCATGCCATATACTGGCTGCAGAGATAGGCAACTGTCTCTGGCAGGTCATATACTGCAGTAGTGGTAGGGAACTGTCCCTGTTAGACCATACACTGATACTAAGGGTCAAGAACTTTCCCTGACAGACCATATACTAGCAGCTTAGGTGAGGAACTGTCTATGACATGCCGAATACTGGTCGTTCCAAGGCGGTACTTCTGTTGTAGTTCTTCATTGTTGTTCATGTGTCTTAGTTAATTTGTTTGTGGTCTGCTAGCATTGTGGCCACCTGGTAATTCCGCAGCTGTCCGCTTTGTTTCCTGTTTTGTTTAATAATAAGATATAAAATAGGTAAGAATAATTGTTAAATGATTTTCGTATAGTTTGTTCAGTCTGTTGAGTGGTACGCTTGAACCATTGCGGAAACTAAGGGCGAGGTTTGGGTCCGGTAAAACTAGTTTTAAAAGCCCCCAGATAATCTTTTGCTGACTGTTCCAAGGCGGTACTTCTGTTGCGGCTCCTTGTTATTAAATTGTGCTGTGTCTGCTTGTCTGTGGCCTCTGGCGGTTTGGTCACCTGTATTGCTGCCCAATCTGCCTTCTGTTTTGTTTTGTAATTAAAATAAAAAATAAGTAAAAAAAGATGTTGATGCTGTTATTGGGGATAGCTGAATGACCATCTGTTTGGGAAAGAGCTGCTCATTCGGTTTACTGTGCGTGTCTTTCGTAAACTTGTGTTAATTTCTGTGTGTATGTGCTTCTTTCCCTATTGGTTTTGAGAGCTGAATGAAAGATTTAATTGTATTAATTCCTGATCATTGCCTATCTTTTTACTTTACCTTACAGGTAAGGTCTGTTCCTGACTCACTGTGAACTCACTGTGTCGACATCATCTAGGCAGTGCTGCCTCTTCAGATGCCTTTGAAAATTGTTTTCCCAGTCTTGAAAATAGTCCGGTTTCATAGCATGTAGCCTCGAATTTATCTGGATGATTGGTCCAATGTTTGTTCAGTCGACTTTTAAATGAGTTTATGGAGGGTGCCGTTACCATTGAATTTGGAAGTGCATTCCATATATCAACTATTCTGTTACTGAAACTGTTTGCTCTGATACTGGTTCTGTTTCTTGGCTTAATGTCCTCTTGTCTGTGTTCCTATATTCAACTGAATTAGTTTATCTTTTGCCACTTTGTCTATGTCATTTATGATTTTATATACTTGAATAACATCAGCTCGAACTCGCCTGTATTCCAATGTTGGCAAGCCTAGAGATTTTAAAAGTTCTGGGTATGACAGGTTTGAGATCGAACGAACTAGTTTTGTTGCCCTCCTCTGCACATTTTCAATTGCAATTTGATCTTCTTTAAAGAATGGGGTCCATATTGTCGCCTCAAATTCCACATGCGGCCATATCCTGGCATGAGAGGCAGGGAACTGTCTCTTACATGCCATATACTGGCATCAGAGGTAGGGAACTGTTTCTGATATGCCATATACTGGCATCAGAGGCAGGGAACTTCTCTGATAAGCCATATACTGGCATCAGAGGTAAGAAACTGTCTCTGATATGCCATAAACTGGCATTTGAGGTAGAAAACTGTCTCCGAAATGCCATATCCTGGCATTAGAGATAGGGAACTACCATATACTGGCATCAGAGGTAGGGAACTGTCTCTGATGTGCCATATACTGGCGTCAGAGGTCGGGAACTGTCTCTGATATGCCATATCCTGGCATTTGAGGAAGGGAACTAACATATACAGGCATCAGAGGTAAGAAACTGTCTCTGATATGCCATATAATGGCATAAGAGGTAGAGAACTACCATATACTGGCATCAGAGGTAAGGAATTGTCTCTGATATGCAATATACTGGCATTAGAGGTAGGGAACTGTCTCTGATATGCCATATACTGGCATTAGAGATAGTGAACTATCTCTTGTATGCCATATCCTGGCATTAGAGGTAGGGAACTATCTCTTGTATGCCATATCCTGGCATTTGAGGTAGGGAACTACCATATACTGGCATCAGAGGTAAGGAACTGTCTCTGATATGCCATATAATGGCATAAGAGGTAGGGAACTACCATATACTGGCATCAGAGGTAGAGAATTGTCTCTGATATGCGATATACTGGCATCAGAGGTAGGGAACTGTCTCTGATATGCCATAGACTGGCATCAGAGGTAGGGAACTATCTCTGATATGCCATATACTGGCATAAGAGGTAGGGAACTACCAAATACTGGCATCAGAGGTAGGGAATTATCTCTGACATGCCATAAACTGGCATTAGTGGTAGAGAACTGTCTCTGATATGCCATATACTAGCATTAGAGGTAGGGAACTATCTCTGATATGCCATATCCTGGCATCATCAGGCCGGGCCGGGTAGCGCAATCGGTAGGGCACCTGACTCGTAAGTCAGAGGTCCTGGGTTCGAATCCCGGTCTGGCCACATACTTTCGTTCCTCCTTCCGCTGATTCAAGAAGGGCAGTTGTCAGCTACTGGCGAAAGTATGTGCACTTAGTACTGGTTAACCGCTTAGGAGGTCTAAGCCTGCCCAGGAATAGTGTGGTTAGGTTAACTGACCGTCCCGACATGACCTTAGTTGTTTACCGTGGACGTTAAGCATCAAATCAACCAACCAACCAAAATCCTGGCATTATAGGTAGGGAACTTTCTCTGATATGCCATATACTGGCATCAGAGGTAGAGAACTGTCTCTGATATGCCATATACTGGCATAAGAGGTAGGGACCTACCATATACTGGCATTAGAAATAGGGAACTGTCTCTGATATGCCATATCCTGGCATCAGGGGTAAGGATCTTCCATTGATTGGCATCAGAGAGAGGGAACTGTCTCTGATATGCCATATACTGGCATTAGAGGTCTTTGATATGCCATATACTGGCATTAGAGGTAGGGAACTGTCTCTGATATGCCATATCCTGGCATAAGAGGTAGGGAACTACCATATACTGGCATAAGAGGTAGGGAACTGTCTCTGATATGCCATATCCTGGCATCAGGGTTAAGGAACTTCCATTGATTGGCATCAGAGGTAGGGAACTGTCTCTGATATGCCATATCCTGGCATCAGAGGTAGGGAACTACCATATACTGGCATAAGAGGTAGGGAAGTGTCTCTTATATGCCATATACTGGAATTAGAGGTAGGGAACTGCCATATACTGGCATCAGAGGTAAGGAATTGTCTCTGATATGCAATATACTAGCATTAGAGGTAGGGAACTTTCTCTGATATGCCATACACTGGCATCAGACGTAGAGAACTGTCTCTGATATGCCATATACTGGCATAAGAGGTAGGGAAGTGTCTCTTATATGCCATATACTGGAATTAGAGGTAGGGAACTGCCATATACTGGCATCAGAGGTAAGGAATTGTCTCTGATATGCAATATACTAGCATTAGAGGTAGGGAACTTTCTCTGATATGCCATACACTGGCATCAGACGTAGAGAACTGTCTCTGATATGCCATATACTGGCATAAGAGGTAGGGAACTACCATATACTGGCATCAGAGGTAGGGAACTGTCTCAGATATGCCATATACTAGCATTATTGGTAGGGAACTGTCTTTGATATGCCATATACTGGCATTTGAGGTAGGGAACTATCTCTGGTATGCCATAGCCTGGCATAAGAGGTAGGGAACTGCCATATACTGGCATCAGAGGTAAGGAATTGTCTCTGATATGCAATATACTGGCATAAGAGGTAGGGAACTTTCTCTGATATGCCATACACTGGCATCAGAGGTAGAGAACTGTTTCTGATATGCCATATACTGGCATAAGAGGTAGGGAACTACCATATACTGGCATCAGGGGTAGGGAACTATCTCTGATATGCCATATACTAGCATTATTGGTAGGGAACTGTCTCTGATATGCCATATACTGGCATTAGAGGTAGGGAACTATCTCTGGTATGCCATAGCCTGGCATAAGAGGCAGGGAATTGCCATATACTGGCATCAGAGGTAAGAAATTGTCTCTGATATGCAATATACTGGCATTAGAGGTAGGGAACTTTCTCTGATATGCCATATACAGGCATCAGAGGTAGAGAACTGTCTCTGATATGCCATATACTGGCATAAGAAGTAAGGCATATCTTGGCATCAGGGGTAAGGAACTTCCATTGACTGGCATCAGAGGTAGGGAACTGTCTCTGATATGCCATATACTGGCATTAGAGGTAGGGAACTGTCTTTGATATGCCATATACTGGCATTAGAGGTAGGGAACTGTCTCTGATATGCCATATCCTGGCATCAGAGGTAGGTAGGGATCTGTCCCTGTCAGGCCATTTTCTGACAGATTAAGTGAACTTTTCCCTGAAATACCACATACATGTAAATAGATGAGTGGCTAGTGGCCTTCACTTCTATTTTCCAATGCTTGGGGAAAAAGGGCCTACTCACCCGGCAGCCGGGTAAATAAGTTCTAGGGTAACACGGCCGCCGGGGGAATAGTCACTTCGCTAACCGGTGTCTATGTAAACAAAAAATGAAGCTATCTACTTTCGATTTGTGTTATTTCGTATCACAAATAGTCATAACTTATGGGAAAAATGTTCTAATGATCGTTGGTAAGAAAAGCAATGAAAGTGGTTTAATTTGTTTTGCTTAACTGCAAAAAAACAACACTGGACTGGTGTTCATTACATGCAATGACCGTAATGTGTAGAGTGACAGATTGCAGATTCGTACAGGTTGCAGATTCGTATACTTGGGGTTTTAAGACCCCTGCTGCATGCATCATGACAAATAAAAAGAAATTAATTTACACAAGTGATTAAACAAATATATGTCAATTATATTCAGCTGAAGCTCCCGCGTGACTTTTATATTTCATTCATTGCAGAAGAGTTTTTCTGACTCATTGCTGCAGCCTTTCCAATGCGGCAGTTTGCTTTCATGATTGAGGAGCAGGATTTCAAAGTCCACAGCTGATTTTAATAGCAGCTGGTGAGAAAAATATCCTCCTTTACACTAAATGTATTTGCATTTGTGCAAATTGTCACAAATACTTTTTCATTTCCATTTATTTGAGCTGAGTCTTGTTCGTTGGCAAATTCTATTCAGTATTGTTAGGCTTACAAGCGTCAGTGATAACATAATAACAGCTGTAAAACTTAATCTATTATTGACAGATGGCCTTGATGGTTTGCACATTTTAATAAAATACGGTACAGTTGAACCTGTGCTAAAGGTCACCTCGGAATAACGGTCTCCTGACAACAACGGCCGGTTTGAATCTGAATCCCTCCTGTCGCATTTCCTTGTTAAATTACCTGGGAATAGCGGTCCACTGCGAACGGCGGTCAACGGTCATCCCGAGACACGCTATTTTCCCTGAATAACAGTCAGACCTTGTGTCAAAACACAGCTTCATGTTCATACACACGTGTTTGTGTATTGCCAAATTTATTTTTAGCGCTAGACTGGTTATTGATTTTTGGGTGCAGTATAATTTATGTAACAGAGTGTATTCTACGCAATTAGTGCAGAATGCGTTTGATTAAATAAGTGTTAATTTCTGTAAGGTAATCAAGGCCGGTTTTATTTGGCTAATGTTTGATACAGTATGCTCTGTCAACCAATAATAAGTAATCAGTAACTGGTTTAATCAGTCAATCAAACGTATCGCCGAAAGGTTGTGTGCGTCAACCGTGAAAGCAGAAGTCTTTTGACCGATACGTGTATTTTGAAAACCAATGATTTACAGACTTAAGACCTATTTCAAAATAGTATTTTTGAAATTTACAATGTATCTTCTTGAATATTTTGAAGTATTTTATTGGTTTATATGCGCTTGAATTTGGATTTTGCGCACGTGCAAAACGCGGGAAAAAATTACCGCTCGTCGGCAAACAAAAGCGCACGTTAAAAAAAGATACAACGGTGATTCTCTGAAGACGTTTTTATTTATCATCTGTCATTCGGTAAATCTCGTGAAATTATTGAATCTCCGAACAACGGTCACCTATCAACAATGGCCAGTTTTATTTTTTCCCATGCCTGGCCTTTGTTCACAGGTTCGACTGTAGATTTTTTTTGTTCCTAAATATGCAGTTTTTGTTAAAAAACTGTTGTTTCGTCTGGCTTTTGTTTTCTTGTGCAAATATATTGGTGTATGAATCTGCAAACTGTGCCATGTAAAAAGCACCTCTTTTCCGAGCTCTCAAGCCAAGTACCAAAACAGAACCAAAATTTAGCTTTTCAAAACGAACTAGAAATGTGTGTTAGGTTGACACTGACACAGAAAAGGTAATTTTCAGGTGTATGAAAAATACATTCAAAATAAATGCAAAACTGTACGAATCTGTCACCTGTTCCTCTATATACACAGGATATAGTCTTGTAAACCAGCCCTTATCCCAGGATCCACTCTGGTACTCTCTTCATAAACGCCTAACTCTGCATATTCTCAAATTTGCGTATGCTAATGCACACCAGTCCAATGACATCTACTGCAAAAAATCCTATAATTGTTACACATGTGCACATCAAAAGCTGTACATCAGAGTTAATTTCAAAGACAAAGTATCTTTGCCGAGAATATGTTCAGTGTAACCAAAAGATTAGGCCTTCCTGTTTCTCACAGAATAAGTTTACTTGGAAGGTGAGATAACTGCAGTTTGTAAACAGTGACAGAAGTTATCATTTCATGGGCTCATTATTTCCAATGTTTTATAAATAAAACTAATCTATGTAATTATGAAAACACAAACACTGTGGTTGATCGATTTCTAAAAAAATAATTGCTTCTGTGGGAAATTAATCAGAAGTAGTTAAACTGATTGGATCAATTTGGCAAACTTCTGCTCAAACATTTTGCCTTGGCGAAATTATGAAAGAACTGCTGATATACTATTCTTAACTATAGTCTTAATAGTCTTAACTATTTTCAAAATTCATTTGTATGTTACAGAAAATATTAATATAAATGATATTTTAAGATTCCGGTTTTATTAATTCCAGCTGTTACTTTTTACTTTGAGCTGACTCACTGAAAACTACAGTGCACGAGAAGTAAGGTATTCAGGTATTGGGAACATCTTGAAGATTTCTGATGCTTAGAAAAAAGTGCAATGATAGCTGGTTGTTTAAATGGAATTATTTCATTTTCTAGGGTTTGTATAAATGTTTAAACAATATTTTATAAACATAGAAGCCCCAACCACCATCTAAGGCAGCTGTTCAAGGGTATTTGAAGCTTGTTACAGTGGGTGCATGACATTTCATCTAAACCCATTTCATCTAAATGTAATTTCATCTAAAGGACATTTCGTCTAATAGACATTTCATTGAATGTACAGTTTGTCTAATGGACAATTCGTCTAAAAAATTGGCCGGGTGTGACATTTGGTTGAAAAATTATTTAAGATTTTTTTTTGAACGAAATGTCGCACCTGACTTGATAACACTTTCCGCCATTGTTGTTGTTGTATCCATTTATTGCCCTCTGATCGAGCGTGTCTGCAAGAGCTACCACAAAAGAGACCACCTTGATTACCTGCGTTGGATTGGCTATAACTTGAGCTACTAAACTATTAGATATTTCAGACATTTCAATGTCTTTGAATTGATGTGTGAATATAACTGATGTTCCAAAATTTTTTGCCTTATCAGCAAGAGTGTCTATGTCATTGGCAAACTGCAGAATGGAAATAGTTCTGCTGTCTATGCTAACCTTTCAGATTAGCAAATCTACCCATTTGAGGCTCTTATGGTGTTACGCAGAAGGTTTTACACTCGGTCGACACGGGTGTAGAGCCTTATGCGTCGCCAGGACGGCGGAGGGTGACTTCCGGTTAAAGGGTTATCTACTAGTGTAATACACTAACAAGGAAACTCTAACAACGTTAGAATTTTTTGAAGTTTATATATATATAATGTAAATTCTATATACAACAATACAATTTACAACTGTCACAATTACAATAATATACAACACATATCAGTTCATGTCGCTGGCCCAAGTAAGGTGTTTGTTTCAAATCTGTAATCGATTTGCGTACAATACGCAAATAGATTACCGTCTGACGTCAACACCGTACTCGGCTCAGCGCCATGAACTAAAGGAAAACACAAAGAACAAAAAAACGTCAGTTTGAGCTCATACAAAAAACAAGGCCTTATGTTGGTAGACTTCAATTCGTCGTTCCCTGGATCATGTCATGGGCCAGTCCATATATCATGAGGAACACCAACTCTTATTATCACGTGCACGATTATATACTGGTCGCTCCCTGGATCGTACCAGGGACCAGTCTATATATATTAGAACACCTTAGTGGACGAACACTGTCCCACACTTGATGTGACCTTCAGATCATATCACAGAATCTGGCAAAACTGTGCTAACCACTTCCGCCTACATTTTGTGCTTCCCGCCTCTGCTTGGGAACCTTGCACAAACGGCGTTGTAACTGCCTCTACCCGGGTTGGTATTAACCTGGAGACGTAAATCGAATCTCCAGGTGAGACGTGGCTCTAAGCCCTAACAGCTGACTGCCGGACTTGATGTGCCTAAAAATAACGAACTTACACTTAATACATTGTAACTACATAATAATAATACGTAAGACTTGGGCCTGTCTTGGAAATACCATACAACTCCCTCGGCGAATGCCGAGCATAACGTGCACACGCCAGCCGTGTCACTAGACACGACTCGCGCTCACGATGTAAAGCTAAAGTGTGCTTACCACTTCCGCCAATGAAGAAACGTAGATCCTACCACGCATGTGCGTCAAAGGATCTGACGTCAAACATTGTCAAGAAGTATACTGACGTCAACAGGCATTACCATGACATACCCCACATAAAACATGAATAATCTAAACATAAAACATGAATAATCTAAACAATGTCCTATTTACATTAAATTGATTGACCAAAATCTAACTCGCATATGTTTTAATTCATTTCTTTAAACTAAGCGTAATACCATTTGCCATAGAATATAATAGCTGAATAAGCGTTTCTCACACATTTGGGATCATAACGTTTGATCTGACATCATGACATCAATGATGTTATACCATATGACGCCGTCTAATGAAGGCAAATCAAACGCATGATGACCAAATGCTACCATTATAACTTATGGAAAAAACCCTTAATGCGGTGCATGCAATGGCGTCAATTGACGTCACGAGTATATAAATTAGTTCCATTACAAATCAATCTACTTCTATAGGCCACGTATACGTGAAACTAATATAAAAAGTGCTGACGTCGCAATAACATGAATGCAACTGACGTCACATGAATAACATGAATGCAACTGACGTCACTGGACGTCAAATAGATGCACACCATTGCAACCAACATCAGTGATATAAACTATTTCCGAAATTTACAAAACTTCCTAATATACAAATATTATGCGCAGCATGCTTACTAACAAAATCGGTCGACACATGCGCAGCCTGAACACTGCCAACAAAATCAAATCAGCGACACATATAATCATACCATATCAATCAGAAGTCACATTTTTCATTCTTAGCCAAACTATTCTAAATAAATATAATAAAATCTTACCCTTCTAGGTCTTAACACAGAATCTGGGCACACAACAATATAACATCCATCAAGAATTAAACAGCCACGTCTAACTTTTCATTAAAAGATAGGCGTATAAATACTATGCGTCTCACATTAAAATCATGCAAAGCGCTTTCCACAATCAAAAGACTCGTGCAGGTATTCACCTTAAAATCATGCAATATGCTGTCCACGAGAGGTATTCACAAACAACCCATGCATAACGTAGTCACAATTTCCGTAAATGTTTTATTACCACAGTTACCCTAAAAACTGTAGCCTTACTGATTGAAAGGATTAAAATAATCTCGACGACATAGTGGACGATTAGATCCATTTCGTAACATAGGTTTCCCCTTAGGGAGAAAAAACATAACAATGTTTCTTTTCTGAAATAGTACGAAATGCGATCGAATCGTAGGCTATGTCAAAACTGGAAAACTAGCTATATACACAACAACGGTGCGATGCATAACGTGGCCAAACTATCTACTAAGGTAGTCCGCCCCCAAATTATCCTGGCAACAGATTTACCTAATCCCAAAGTCAATCAATTCTCTGTGTCGTACCTGTCGTGCCTCAAATGGAATGGGGAAGTATGGGTAAGTCTGATCGAACACTAGGTGGAAATCGCCATCTTTTAGTGTATCAGACGTAAAATTAACGCTGTCTTTGACGTTACACCTACTTCGCACGACAGATCCCACAGGATCCGTTGCCTCTGCCTCCAGCCTACTATCGCCACCGTGTTCTTCCATGTTTGCTTTCTGAATCGACGTTACGTCGTCGGGCTTTACGTTTTCACGTATGAAGTCATATTGGGATACGTCCTCTGACGTACAAATGTTAACTCTTTGGACATTCGGATCACTGTGATCCTCTGATCCAACATTGTCACGTGCATTAACAACTGCAGACGACACGTTCTTTTGACGTTGAACGTACTGCTTAATCATGTTAGCAGGATAAGTATTCACGACGCCCTTGACGTTAATCTTGTAGTTCATTACATTAACTACTTCGACAACTTCATATGGCCCGTTCCATTGAAGTAACAATTTATTGCACTCATTCGGGAGTAGCAAAAGTACTTTATCTCCGACGTCAAATTTACGCGACCTCGCGCGTTTATCATAATAAGCATTCTGCTTTACGTCCACTTTTCGGACAATATCCTGTGCTAACTTACACGTTCTCTCTAAACGTTCTTTTAGATCAATAACGTACTGATACGTCAATAACGCACGTTGGTCTGTTTCCTCTACAGACCACAATTCCTTTAATATTTGCATAGGACCCCTAACATTACGCCCATACAACAGTTCAAACGGGGAAAAACCTAATGACTCTTGCGGAACTTCCCTTACTGCGAATAATAATGCTGGGAGATACCTTTGGGTAGATTCATCAATCAAAGTTACATCAGATTCTCTACCAAGTAACTGATCATTAGAAACCAAGTTTCTACGAACGACACACCCAGTACAACCTGTGTCCCTTAAAACTACAACAGTCTTACCATTAACCGTACCCTGCGCTGTTGGTAATCGCGACCTTAAAAAGTAACAGACACCTTCCCTATCCACGTTATCATTGATTAGTGGACTTTCTTCCTTACTCTTATAGAGACCTTCAATTTCATGAGACCTATTCATTGTAGTTTTACAAAAGCTCATTTGATGTCCGCCACCCCGACCACGTCCGCGGGAATAACCCCGACCACGGCCACGATCTGAATTACTACCCTTCGTCTGTACAGTATCGCTCTTACTTTGTGATCTTTGTGTCTCATCTTTCGGTGCATAACTACTCCCCTTACTTCCGCTATACCCGCTTGCACTTGCACCTACCTCCGCACTATATGCTTGCTTCCTATCGGGATTCTTAAAACATTTATATGTTAAATGTCCCTTACCACAAATACTACATTTTATCTCTGGCTTCGCACTCGGCTTATTATCAGATCTACTCTGAGTTACGCCCTTACTATCACGCTGCCCCTTATTAACACAAGCGTAGACACCGCCACGTGCTTCTGCAAATAAATCTGCTTCCCTAGCCAGCTCACCTAGATTCGTGAATGTTTTCGGTTTCAAATGAACATACAGTTCTTTACTACAAGATTCTAAAAACTGATCTCTAGCGAAAAAATCGCAAACAGATTCATAAGACTGGTCTACCTTCGCCATTTTCAACCATTTATTAAGATACGACCTAAGTCTACTACTAAACTGAATAAACGTTTCGGACTTTTCAGGCCTATCATAGCGAAATTTCTTCCTAAATCCGCGTTCAGTCATATCAAAATTCTTCAACAACGCATCTTTCAACTTGTCATAATCTGCTGCATCATCTACAGACAATCTATCATAAACATCAAGCGCGCGACCTTTAAGTAATGCGCTTAAATATGCAGCCCAAACGTTTTTATCCCATTTGTTCGCCGTCGCGTATTTCTCAAACCTTGATAAGTAACTATCCATTTTGTCCTTACTTTCATCAAAATACGGTAACTTGGGATCTCGCGCATGCGCTAACTTTTCAGCCTTTTGTTTTTCTAATTCAACTCTAAACGTTACCTTCTGCAAATCTATCTGATTCTTCAACTCGCGTTGCTGCAATTCAAAACTATACTTCAACTTTTCTAACTCAACTTCGCTCGACAACTTTGCTTCCTTATCGCTTTCGACTTGATACAACCTAGCTTCCCTATCTTTCTCGGCTTGCCGCTCTATACTTTCGATCCGCGCCATCTCGATTTCCCTATCCGCCGCAATCTTAGCTTCTTCCGCCGCGATCCTAGCCAATTCAATTTGCCTATCTTTTTCGGCCTGCGCGATCCTTTCTTTATCAAGTTCCCTTACCGCGTGCCTTTCTGCCCTCTCAGTCTCTTGCTGTTGCTTTACAAATTCCTGCAATGCCTGCCCTTCATAACCTAACTCCTTTCCCGTTTTAACTAACTGATCCATGACGCTTAACGTAATGCTCACGTTAACTTAACTGAAACCGACGTTCACTTATAGTCACACACGTTAACTAAAACGTTAACAATAATAATAACGAACTAATCCAACTAAAACGTTGATTAATTAGTATACTCGCGATCTGGACGTAGCCATTTAAGTTACGTTCATAACAGACCGGAAATGACGTCATACACTGACGTTGACTTTGCCGAGAATTACTTTTCACTATTACATGACGTAATTAGATGACGTAAATAACCCACATTACAATTACGCCCAACTTGATCTAGCGTATTGGATATACAAACGCAACGTATGTAACGCAACGTATTAACACTGACACGACAACTGTACGTCCTACATTACAAAACCTTATAAGATACCAACGGTAAATCAAACTTAAGATTCCGCTATTAGGTTTAATTGTAACGATATTATATTACGTTACGAGTAACCTACGTTACTAATTCAGGACATAAAATGGACCTCAGTAACGGTTACGACAGAACGTACAAACGTTTGAATTAATGAACTAACAGATTGTCATGCAACAGCAGTGCCAAGGTACTCAAACGGACCTTAAAACTAAATATGTATCATCCGTGCCAAGACAATTCAGGTCTATATACCTCAGTTTCCCCACTCAGATATGCAACCTGTTACATTTATCACAAATTAATGCATGGGCTATCGCACTTCATCACGCAGGGAATAAGGATAGTTGACCTTAATTGAGTGTAGGTTACATTTACAAGAATTTAGTGGCAAAATTGCTCCCCTAAAATTCACAGCCTTACAAACATCCTTACGTCACCTTAGAAAAGAACAATCAGAAAGTCAATAATAAAAAAAAAATGTCTGACAAAATTGTGCCTAGATTCTGTATATATTGTCAATGTCTTACACTGGCAGATATTAACCAGAAGTCAAATCCCGTTACTTCGTGACACCATGTTACGCAGAAGGTTTTACACTCGGTCGACACGGGTGTAGAGCCTTATGCGTCGCCAGGACGGCGGAGGGTGACTTCCGGTTAAAGGGTTATCTACTAGTGTAATACACTAACAAGGAAACTCTAACAACGTTAGAATTTTTTGAAGTTTATATATATATAATGTAAATTCTATATACAACAATACAATTTACAACTGTCACAATTACAATAATATACAACACATATCAGTTCATGTCGCTGGCCCAAGTAAGGTGTTTGTTTCAAATCTGTAATCGATTTGCGTACAATACGCAAATAGATTACCGTCTGACGTCAACACCGTACTCGGCTCAGCGCCATGAACTAAAGGAAAACACAAAGAACAAAAAAACGTCAGTTTGAGCTCATACAAAAAACAAGGCCTTATGTTGGTAGACTTCAATTCGTCGTTCCCTGGATCATGTCATGGGCCAGTCCATATATCATGAGGAACACCAACTCTTATTATCACGTGCACGATTATATACTGGTCGCTCCCTGGATCGTACCAGGGACCAGTCTATATATATTAGAACACCTTAGTGGACGAACACTGTCCCACACTTGATGTGACCTTCAGATCATATCACAGAATCTGGCAAAACTGTGCTAACCACTTCCGCCTACATTTTGTGCTTCCCGCCTCTGCTTGGGAACCTTGCACAAACGGCGTTGTAACTGCCTCTACCCGGGTTGGTATTAACCTGGAGACGTAAATCGAATCTCCAGGTGAGACGTGGCTCTAAGCCCTAACAGCTGACTGCCGGACTTGATGTGCCTAAAAATAACGAACTTACACTTAATACATTGTAACTACATAATAATAATACGTAAGACTTGGGCCTGTCTTGGAAATACCATACAACGCCCTCGGCGAATGCCGAGCATAACGTGCACACGCCAGCCGTGTCACTAGACACGACTCGCGCTCACGATGTAAAGCTAAAGTGTGCTTACCACTTCCGCCAATGAAGAAACGTAGATCCTACCACGCATGTGCGTCAAAGGATCTGACGTCAAACATTGTCAAGAAGTATACTGACGTCAACAGGCATTACCATGACATACCCCACATAAAACATGAATAATCTAAACATAAAACATGAATAATCTAAACAATGTCCTATTTACATTAAATTGATTGACCAAAATCTAACTCGCATATGTTTTAATTCATTTCTTTAAACTAAGCGTAATACCATTTGCCATAGAATATAATAGCTGAATAAGCGTTTCTCACACATTTGGGATCATAACGTTTGATCTGACATCATGACATCAATGATGTTATACCATATGACGCCGTCTAATGAAGGCAAATCAAACGCATGATGACCAAATGCTACCATTATAACTTATGGAAAAAACCCTTAATGCGGTGCATGCAATGGCGTCAATTGACGTCACGAGTATATAAATTAGTTCCATTACAAATCAATCTACTTCTATAGGCCACGTATACGTGAAACTAATATAAAAAGTGCTGACGTCGCAATAACATGAATGCAACTGACGTCACATGAATAACATGAATGCAACTGACGTCACTGGACGTCAAATAGATGCACACCATTGCAACCAACATCAGTGATATAAACTATTTCCGAAATTTACAAAACTTCCTAATATACAAATATTATGCGCAGCATGCTTACTAACAAAATCGGTCGACACATGCGCAGCCTGAACACTGCCAACAAAATCAAATCAGCGACACATATAATCATACCATATCAATCAGAAGTCACATTTTTCATTCTTAGCCAAACTATTCTAAATAAATATAATAAAATCTTACCCTTCTAGGTCTTAACACAGAATCTGGGCACACAACAATATAACATCCATCAAGAATTAAACAGCCACGTCTAACTTTTCATTAAAAGATAGGCGTATAAATACTATGCGTCTCACATTAAAATCATGCAAAGCGCTTTCCACAATCAAAAGACTCGTGCAGGTATTCACCTTAAAATCATGCAATATGCTGTCCACGAGAGGTATTCACAAACAACCCATGCATAACGTAGTCACAATTTCCGTAAATGTTTTATTACCACAGTTACCCTAAAAACTGTAGCCTTACTGATTGAAAGGATTAAAATAATCTCGACGACATAGTGGACGATTAGATCCATTTCGTAACATATGGAAAGTTAATCAGGTGAGCAAATCCAGCCCATTTGAGGCTCTTGTGGGAAGTAACTCAGGTGAGCAAATCCAGCCCATTTGAGGCTCTTGTGGGAAGTAACTCAGGTGAGCCAATCCAGCCCATTTGAGGCTTTTGTGCCAGCTCTCTGTTGTTCATTCACTTATCATTTCTCTGAATAAAGTTACTGCTTTCTTTTTTTCATGAGTTAATCAAAATAAAAAACAAAGACAAAAAAAAAAGCTGTCCGACTTATTAGCAAGAACTGTCCCCCAAAGATAATTTGTTTCCCGCGCAAATAGTCTAGCATGCCCATTTAAGGATAACAGGTAAAACAGGTAGTGAGTAGCCCCGGACAGTTATCCTCAGGTTTGGCAATACTCTCATACGTATATTTCTTAATATTACTCTACTTTAAACAGTTCGTACGTGGTCAAGTAGGTTAATGGCAGCAGTTGCGAATTGTTTTGACAATTAAGCAGTTTAGTGCGAGTTCGAAACTCAAGCAGGGGCATTTTTTCAAAGACTTTTCTCAAGAGTTCTTACTTCCTTCGTATTTAATATCGTTTCGCTGCTATTTATATTCTTGTTCATTTTTTTTCTTTCTTTTTTTTTTCTTTTTATTTTGTAATATCATTTTTTCTTTGTCAGTTTTATTTTCAATCGTTCAGTCACAGAGTGCACTTTTTTATTTTTATTTTCTTCTTCATTTTTTATTTTTATTTGTTTATTTGTGTGTGTGTGTGTGCATCTTGTCATTATTATTATTTTTTATTATTTTTTTTTCTTTTATTTTATTTTGATTTTTTTTTATTTATTTTTATTTTTTTTGTAGAATATTATTTTTTTAATCATTTGAATAATTAAGATAATTTCTTGTCTCAATTTATACAGAACTCGATAATGTTGCCATTATGACGATCTAATTGAAAGTGAAATGACAGCACGCTTTTTTTTGTAAAACGCTTTTGTAACCCACCTGAGGATCCCGAGAAATTTCAGCTTTATGCCAAGCATGCAAACCTGATTGGGAAAAAAAAGCAAGAAAATCAAACAAGCACACAAAAATATCATACAGGTGTGATTCGAACCTACGTCCGTAGACAAACCAAGTTAGATGTTGCTAATCTGGTCCACTGAGCTACTTTGATTCGTGATTTATTCTGTGGCATTTGATCCATTATAATATAGTCAGGCATCCTAACTTACTACAGGTAAATACCTGTCACCCCTTTCAATGGCGCGTGCTATGTTTACACCAATGTTTGTCAATAACACATTATTGTTGGGCCACTGTAGTTTCAATACTGATCAATACAGCCCTAATTATTGGCTATTGTCAAACTGTCCAGGTAACTGGGACAATTTCTCTGGTAGGGAAGTGCAGGCTTCATTAGTGTTGACTCATTGTCCCTAATGCACTCTGCATCAAAGAAAATCCTGTCTTCAAACTTTCCGCATGTGGGGTCAGAATAAAATGAGTTGAAAGAAAACAATAATGGTTTTGATTATTTATTTGATGTTTACTTTAGCTGGAAATTTTGTTAAAACCTGAATTCTATAAGCTGCCACCCCTCTTGCGAAATGGATTATCCACGACAGAAAAAAAGAAACTGGTGTAGCTGGAAACTACTGACCAGCCTGCTCTGAGTATTTTGGCTCTGAGACAGTTCTTCTCGGATGACTAGTCATGTTTGCAATTAACTAATTACACATTGGTTGACTGTGTGCATGGCATGGTGTGAAATAGGGAAAGCGTGGCCCAATATTTTGAGTGCATGCAAGATCAAACAACTGTTTGATGTAGCCACCAGTAGATTTCATTGCTCAAGGGTCCACAGTTTTGTCTGGGAAATAACTGACCGGTGTCAAAAGTGTTATAAGAACAGTAAACTTTGATTGAAGGAAAATACGACAAACCTTTTGAATCTGGGCGTATGTTGATCATTTTTGGAAGTCTGAGGACGCCTTTGATGTCTGATTTTGATGTACAGAAGAAATTTTGGTAAACACGTCCAATATGTTCATTAGTGCAAGCACTGACATCAGACATAATCCTTTCGAGAAAAATGTTGAAGAGGGTTGGTGAGATAAGGCATTCTTGCCCAGCTTCAACTGTAGGTCTGAATAATTTTTCTGTGCTGACATTCATCTGGACTGCACTTATAGTCTTGTCACAGAGGTGCTAAATGGAGTGAACTAGAAGTACATAGTTATTATACTTCTCCATGGTGGCCATACTTTGTCATAGGCTGAAAAAGCTTCTTCAAGTAGGTAGCGAAAAATTGACTATGTTATTTGACTTGTGTGTATGAAAAGCACATTCAAGGCGCAACACAAGAAAACCAACAAAGTGACATGTGCACCCAGCAAAGACTTAGATCAGCCTGGGTATCCATCCGCCCAGTCTGATCAGAGTCTCCACTGTCCCCATGGAGATAGCTTAGACTCTAATCTACCTGTTAAGTGCACAACAAAGACTCTGATCAGACCAGGCGGCTGCCCAGACTCATCTGAGTCTTTGCTGGTTGCACATGCCACTTGGTTGGTTTTCTCGTTTTGGAGCTCATTCAGAGCTCTAGATAAGAGGGGTATTTGATGATAATTGAGGGATAATTTTCTTTATTTCTCATTGAAACTATATGTTGTGACCCCTCATCTGTTGAGACGGTTCAGTTGAGGGGTCACAACATATGTTTATATGCAGAATTAACAAAAATTATCCCTAATTATCACTAAATACTCTCTCTTATCTAGAGCTCTGTCATTTGTGCATGATTTTTTTTTTTTTGAAGTTAAAAAACTGGTGGAGTTATCACAAAATTCCTGAACTTGGCCAGAGCACGAGATAAGAGGGAGTATTTGGTGATAATTAAGGATAATTTTTGTTAATTCTGAATAAAAACATATCTAGTGACCCCTCATCTGAACCATCTCGATGAGACGGTTCAGATGAGGGGTCACAACATATGGTTTCAATGAGAAATAAAAAAAATTATCCCTCAATTATCATCAAATACCCCTCTTATCTAGAGCTCTGCTTGGCCATACCAAAACTTTGGTTTGATCACTTTCAGCAATTTTCTGATAACTACATCAGTTTCCCTTTTACAAAGTTGAAATTTTGTGCTTTTATGCTTTACGCAGGTAGGAGTCAGGTCACCATATTAATCCTATTTAGCACCCCGGGGGCATTGCATTTACAAAAAAGTGCAGTAAATCTGCCACTGCCAAATACCTCTAATAAACAGTATTAAGGTGAGTGGGCATACTTTCAGAAGAAGCAACTCTGCTATATTGCCTGTTTTCTCAGTAGGAGGTCAATTTTAAAGAAAAGAACTTGCTCCTTTTGCTTCTTTCCTTTTAAAGTAGACACCATTTCAAAGAGTCATCCAGAGAAGTAAATGAGAATTCATGCTAGTTAATATAATATTATTTTCGGAAAAGAGGCAGGGGTCGTTTATTAGAGCCGGGGCATTTATTAGGATTAATACAGTAGTTTGATTGACTGTTTGCAGAAGCTTAAATTTTCAACTTCCAAGTGAGAATGGAATTAGGCATTTACCAAACATGTATTTCATTGTAGCTGATGATGCAGGGTTTGAAACACAAGTGTACAATAACAGTGTGTGTAAGACTCCAAACCTTGATGCTCTGGCAGGGAGAAGCTTGACTTTCAAGAATGCTTTCACTTCAGTCAGTAGCTGTTCCCCAAGTAGGTGAGTATATCAGAACCTCATTACAATATTTTTGTTGAGATTCAAGTTTTAAAAGCTGTACATGTACTTATTTCTGGGCTGGCAGATTAGTCTTTTTTGTCAGATTTACCGCCAAGCAACAGTATGACTTGTCCCAGCACCTGAACTTCTTTATAACTATGTACCATATTAATCCTATTAAATGCCTCAGGGGTTGTTGCATTTTTGCTAAATGGGATCTTATTTAGAGCCGAAAGTGTAGTAAGTCAGCCACTGCCAAAATACCTCTAATAAGCAATATAAAGGTGGAAGATGTCTAAAGTTTTTTCTCTTGGACTGGAAGATAGTTGGCAGTTTTAAAATTTGGGGTACATACATGTTCCCAAAATAGGCAGTAAAATCATTGATCTGTTTCTGTTTTTAGGTCCGTTATAATGTCTGGCCTTCCCCAGCATCAGAATGGTATGTATGGTCTACACCAGGGATATCACCACTTCATGAGTTTTGACGAAGTCCAGAGTCTGCCGCGTATATTAAAGAAAAATAATATCAGGACAGGTATGTGCCACAGCTTGAGATTATACAGAATTTTTTGGTTGAAAGTTTAATTGCTTTCTGTTCAATTCTCATTATTCTTGGACTCAACAACATGTGACCATTTTTACCTTAAATTTTGAACATATCAATTTTTACTAGCCAACAAATTGTCAGACAATTTCAGACAAAAGTTGGTAAATAGTGAAGACCTCTGTAGTCTTAACTCTTTAAGCCCCAGTGATGCAATTAGCAAAATTTGCAAACAGCGTAGATCCTGATGAGGCGGCTCATGATGAGCCGCCTCATCTAGATCTACACTGTTTGCCCTCTAGTCTTTGAATTCTCAATATAAAAAGTCTTGGACAAGGCATTTTTTTAATTTTTGCAGACGTAAATTTTGTCGTCTGCTTTTTGGTAGTGAAAGAGTTAACCCTTTTTTGACCTGGTGGTCTGATCAACAGCAAGCTTTGGCACATCACAGGAAACAGTATCAGCTTGTTCAGTTGTATGATAATCACTGCACATGTAATTGTTTAACCCTTTTGTACTCAGAACAGCCAAAACTCCACACATTCAGAAGGATTAACTCTGCCATTTTCACTTTTTCTACCCGTCCAAAAGGGGGATAACTCCTAAAGGAAAGAATTCTCTTCTGTAGAAGCATATCCTTTCAGTGATCCAGATAAGAAGGGGTAAAAGGGATATTTTAGGGATAATTTTCCTTATTTTTCCATTAAAACATACATTGTGACCCCTCATTAGAACCGTCCCACCGAGACGGTTCTAATGTGTGGTCACAACATATGCATTTGATGAGAAATAAGAAAAATGGTCTCTGAATTATCCCTGTTACCCCCTCTTATCTGGAGCTCTGTAATCTTTCCTTTGAGGATAGACTGCATTTTGGAAGGGCTGTGTCATCCAGGGAATCAAATAAAGTAACAAAAGTTGTTTCCCTTTGTAAAAATGGTGGAAAACATACAGGTGTACTCAGTAGCCTTAAGCTGTCTCAATACATATGGTTATTAAGGTAGCAAATCTGCATACAAGGATAATAACTTTTTGTCTTGCCAGAAGTTAGCAGAAAGGGAACATCAGTATTGCTTTTCTGGCAGGGGTGGTATAAACTTTTGTTTATTTTTCTGTTTTAGAAGTATTTCAGTGATGATGTGCAGACAGAGCAGAATTTTGGTGATGATAATTTTGAGATAATATGAGCAACAACATGACAAAACCAACAAAGTGGCATGTGCGCTCAGCAAAGACTCAGATCAGCCTGGGCATCTGCCCAGTCTGATCAGAGTCTTCACTGTCCGCATGGAGGTTAAGCTAAAACCCATAGCTATCTTTTAAGTGCACAGCAAAGACTCTGGTCAGACTGGGTGGATGTTAATTTTTCTTATCATTTCTTCATAAAACATGTCGCCCTTTAGTACAACCACCTTGCAAGGCTGTGACTGATTAAATGAAAATATAAACAGTCTGTTTTTCATGATAAACAGACTGTTTGTTTTCCATTAAATCCCAGTGTGAGGGGCTTCATGATAAACAGACTGTTTATTTTTCATTAAATCATGTAGTCCCTCAAGTATTGCAGGGTGGTTTTAATGAGAGATATATACATATTTTATGAAGAAATTTGAAAAAACAGAAACATCTCAGAATTATCATCAAAACACCAGTCTAAAATCAGGGCCCACTTGGTCAGAACTAGGGTCAAGTCAGGTAAATTTGGACAGCGGGTAAATGCGGACAGTGACATTGTTTCCTTTATATGTCAGATTTTTGGAATTAAAACAAAAATAACTGGGCAAACAGTGAAAATCCTGATGAGATCACTCATTATGAGCCGTCTCATCTGGATTTTCACTGTTTGCAATGGTATGTCCGAATTTACCCGCTGTCTGAAGTTCCCAGACTTGACCCTAATGAAGCAGTTAGTTAATGTGTTGTTACATTTTCAAAAGCATTGTATGTGAAAACACTACCATTTTTTGCCAAAAAACGTGAGGAGCTGCACTCCAAAAATCTCCTCAAATTTTTCAGCAAAAACTATTTATAGCACATAAGATTTTACCAGTATATGTACTAGAAGACATGAGGAATCCCTGACTAATGACATTATTAAGTTTGTGGTGCTTTGTACAACTGGGCCCTGAACCATATACATGTATAGAGAATCTTACACAAGTGGTCATTTCATATTAAATCTGTGAAACGAGCCTTTGGTGAGTTTCATAAATTTCATATGAAATGACCACGAGTGTAAGATTCTGTTTATCATATGACCCTTTAAAATGGGGTTTAACGCCTTCAAACTGAACATTAATTCAATAAGAAAACGCATTGTTGACATGGACGTTGTCAGTGACGTTACGTGTAAGGGCCAAAGTGTTATTACATGTGTGGTCATACAATTTTAATGACACGACATTATCCACTGAATAACAGTGACGTCATTTGATAAATTTCAATCATTGATTTGTCACAGGTATAATTGGTAAAAAGCATGTTGGTCCAGAATATGTGTATCCATTTGACTTCGCTGAAACAGAGGAAAATCACTCTATACTGCAAATTGGGAGAAACATTTCACTCATCAGAAACTATGTTAAACAGTTCCTTTCAATGAACGACTCAAGGTAATTAAACAGTTTTGATATTTACAAGGACATTCTGTTTAGCCTTTATTCAGTTTCTGTTTGTTACATCTAAAAAGTATAAACAATATATAATTATGTACTCTGAATTATCACTCTTTTTTAATGACATTTCACCAAAATTAATGATTGCATGTTTGAGCTTTAACCCTTAAAGCGCCAAAATTGAAAAATTGTTGAATTTGCTAACACTGTTTGCCTTATAGTCTTTGAATTCTCAATATGATATATGATATAGCTTGGACAAAATATTTTTTTAAATTTCTGCAGACGTAAATTTTGTTGTCTGCTTTTTGGCGCATTAAGGGTTAACCTTACTCTCATTAATCAAACATCAAATCACAGAAATGATATTGCATAAAGACAAGGTACACAACATTGACAGGATGAAACAAATGAGTTCAAGGCCATCCTACATGACTATATAACACTGACAGGATCTTAAAAGCACAGCAATCAAACATTCAGATGGCACATAAAAATCAACAAGCAGTAAAAGGTTTGTTTTGAGACTGAATTATTCATATGCTTGTTTTAAGCTCTTGCTTCTTACTGTAGGCAATTTTCACACTTAACACTTTTGTGCAAACTTATATCTGACGATTATATTTCAGATATACAGATGCCCCGCTTCTCTGAAGACGAGGCCATGTAAATAATAATGGACTTTTATTACCTGATTTTTGCAAGCAGACGGGCCTCCGAATTATGAATGGCAGGGTAGGGAATGACCAGGGTATAGGAAGATATACATTTGTAGGAAGCAGGGGGCGCAGTTTAGTTGATTATGTTTTATCGTCCCAGCATTTGTTTAACTTTACTACAGATTTTGAAGTGCAGGAGCCGAACATCCTATCCGACCATTGTCTAGTTAAGTTTTGTTTCGAATTTTATTCTGATAGACCCAGTTGCCATGAATCTGAACAATATGATACTGTTGAGGATAAGTATAAATGGAAAAGTGAAAGTAAAGCCGAATATATTAATTGTTTACAGCAAAATACGATCACTGATCAGTTAACTTCCTTAAATATTAATATTTCAAACTGCACCAATGGCGCTGAAATCGAATCTTGCGTTTCTGACTTTGTTAACATAATTGACGAAATATCTGCCCCGTTATTTAAGAAGACGTTTCAAAATTTGGGAAAAAATGAAGCGAGCGAAGATTCGTTCACGAATACGAGTGATGCCCCTTGGTTTAATAAAATTTGTCGGGAAAAAAGGTTTTGTTTTTATCAAATGCTGAATAAATATAGAGCAAATAAAAACGACGCAAATCGGGTAAACATGTCTAAGGCGAGATCTGAATATAAAATGGCAATGCGTAAGGCTAGGTATGACTTTGATAAAAAGAAAACTGAACGTTTTGAGAACGCAAGGTTTAAAAATGCAAGATTATACTGGAATTTACTTAAAGAATCTGCCGGAGTAAAGCCAGCTAACATTCCTTTAACATCTTTTGAACAGTATTTCAAGGCCATAAACAATCCCCTAGATGATTTTTATTCTCCCGATGAGGATATTTTGTTTTTTAATGAGCGTTATGAGAATAATGAATTTAATATCATGTTTGAAGAATTAAATATAGACTTTTCAGACGAGGAAATTTTGAAAGCGATTGGACAGTTGAAAACAAACAAGTCTGGCGGACCAGATATGATAATTAATGAATTCTTTATACATGGCAAAAATATTCTTTCACCTACCTTATGTAATTTATTTAATAAAATTTATGAAAAGGGTCACTTTCCCGAAATCTGGTCTGAAGGATATGTTATCCCACTTCACAAAAAAGGCAGCACTAATGACGTCGAAAATTATAGAGGTATTACCCTACTTAGTACGCTGGGTAAACTTTTTACAAGGGTTTTAAATAATAGACTAGGAGAATGGGCAGAATTATATGGCGTTTTAATTGAAGCACAGGCGGGGTTCAGACCGGGAATGAGTACGATTGATAACATTTTTGTTTTACACGGGTTAATTTCACATGTTTTAAATAGTGGTGGTAAATTATATTGCGCATTTATTGACTTCACAAAAGCGTTCGATTATATTGTCAGGGAAAATTTGTGGTATAAACTGGTTAAATTGGGTTTACGTGGAAAAATATTAGACATATTAAAGTCAATGTATTCTTCTGTAAAGTCAAGAGTAAAATTTGATAATAAGTTGGGTAATGAGTTCTATTGTAATTTGGGTGTTAGGCAAGGGGAGTGTCTCTCTCCTTTACTATTTTCCTTATATCTTAATGATATTGAAGAACAGTTTATTAATTCAGGTCTTGAAGGTATTGATATTAATATGTTTAAGGTTTTTCTGTTGTTATACGCTGATGATATTATTATTTTTTCAAATACTGCAGAAGAGTTACAGCACAGTCTAGATTTATTGCTTGAATATTGTAATAAGTGGAAATTAACGATTAATGTTTCAAAAACGAAAGTAATGGTGTTCAGGAAAGGTGGCATGTTGCCTCAAAATATGGTATTTTATTATAACGGACAACGCATAGAAATCGTAAAGGAATTTAAATATCTCGGTTTGGTTTTCACGCCTGGGGGATCATTTGCAGGGGCACAGAATATACTGGCGGGACAGGCTCAAAAGGCAATATTTAAATTGAATAAATACCTTTATAAATTTACATATATTTCGCCTAAACACAAATTAGATCTTTTTGATAAATTAATTTCTCCTATTTTAAATTACTCTTGCGAAGTATGGGGATTTATACAAGCAAATTCTATAGAGAGAGTCCATCTTCAATTTTGTAAAAAGGTACTAGGGGTAAAGAAAACAACACAAAATGACTTTGTATACGGAGAACTCGGCAGAACTTCATATATAACTAAGAGATATTTCACAATAATAAAATATTGGTTTAAGATTTTATCAGCTAAAGAAAATAAGTACGTTAAAATGGTTTATGAACTCATGTTAAACGATTTAGATGTGTTACCTAATAAAACTAATTGGGCTTCTTTGGTACGGGATTTATTAATGTCACTTGGTTTTTATGATGTTTGGTTAGATCAGGGGGTTGGAAATTACCAGGGATTCATGACAGTATTAAGACAAAGACTCACAGATAATTTCGTTCAAAATTGGCATTCGCGCTTAGAAGATTCGTCAAGGGCAGTGTTTTATAGATCAATTGCATCTTTCCAGTTTCAGCCATACTTAGAAAATGTTAATGTATATAAATTTTGTAATGCTATAAGTAAACTAAGAATGTCATGTCATCGTTTAGAAATTGAAGCCGGTAGGTGGGTAAGAATTAATAGGGTTCCAGCAAACGAAAGAAAATGTATTTTATGTAATGTAATGGAGGATGAGTATCATTTTATAATGGAATGTCAACGGTACACAGATTTAAGAAAGAAATACATATCTAAATATTATTGGCAAAGACCTAGCATGTTTAAATTTGTTGATTTGATTAATTCTGATAATAAAAGATATATTAAAAATTTGGGAACTTTCGTATACCACGCTTTTAAATTAAGATCAGAAATGATGTATTGATACTGTATCGTCAACAATCCCTTAATTCATTAATTCACTGTCTTCCAACTGTAATGTGAGGACAAAGTTTTTTATGGTTATGTTATGTTTATATATGTACACTTTATATAACGTTTAATTAGCTATGTAAACCGTATCTTACTCTGTAAATAATGTTTAGATTAAGAAATATTGCATTGATATTGTATTTTCAATGGAACTAAAATATGTAGTAATACAGCAATTTTTGTCTTAATTAAGTCTAATAGTGGTCCCATGGTCCCCAGGCCTGGGCTGATATTTCGTCTCGGGAAGGTCTCGGGTTTTATGGACAATGAGGTTACTTTTCCAGAATATTATATAATCATTATACGGTCATCATCAGTGTTAACCTGTCTAAGGCAGTATATCTGCAATGCTTTATAATATTTAGGACTAGTTTTGCTAATACCAAATCTCAACAGAACTGAATATTTCATAAGTCAATGCTGTTTGGCAGAGTTTCTGTATATCCGCCTGATAACTACAGTATATGGCTAAATTGTTTTATCTATCAGTAAATCCAAGATTATATATAATAGATCATAATGGTGGTGGTTATGTGTATATAATCATACATGTACTTTTAATTGTGGTTCAAATTAACGTGTACGTTAATTTAAATCTGAAAATATAGTGTAAAAAAGATGTGCCATGTTTGATGTCAGACTATGACTTCAGTATGCTTTAAAGTGTAACATGCTTTTTTCTGATATGTTTTATATTGATTTCGCAATGGGCACACGGCGTTTAATCGGCATTGGATCGGCGTTGATTAAACGTCATTACGTTTAATCAAAGTTGATTCAATGTTGATTCAGCCGTGTGTGCCTACTGGGTTTATTTAGTCACATATTTAGTCACAGTTTTCAAACCAACATTTATTTGCAAAAACCTGTTACAGTGTTGAATATTAGACATTTTGTAGAAAATTAGAATTTAACATAGGTGTTACAAGGCACTGTATATTCAGGCGGGCACAAGATCTTGAATCTATATTGAATCAGCCTTGATTCGACGTTATGACGTCGAATCAGCGTTGATTCAGAGTTGATTCAGTATTGTGTGCCTGATCGATGTACAACGGTAATTGTTCATGATCTGCTGCATAATTATTGAGAGTTTATATTCACGAGTTGTCTCGCTTAGGCACTTTGCGAGAAGCATGTATATTTACTTACACCTTCTCCGCCAAATCTAAATCTCAATCTAAATCGAAATATGATTTATGTTGGCATGTATTGTACACTTTAGTATTTATAGTCTCATCATTGTCACTGTACTGTCCAATATGCCATTGTATATATGTAATGCTTGTTTCCTCTTGGGCTTTACAGCCTTCTGGACTTGTTCAATAAAATTATCTTATCTTATCTTATCTTATCTGAAAATACACAAATGTGTGTGTGATGAAGATGAAGAGTAGAGATAATATTACACTTAGGGAGCCCAAAATTAAAACTGAGTTTGCAAACAGTGGGAATTATAATGAGCCATCTTATCTGGCTCTCCACTATTTTGCCTTCTAGCCTTGAAAATCTCAATATGATATAGCTTGAAATTTCGCAGAAATACCGTAATGACCCTAAATATTCAGATAGACAGATCTCAGCAAACATTGCAGTCCCAGGTCAAACTGCTCCTGAGGAGCAGTTTGATCAGGGTCTACAACGTTTGCCATTCACTAAGCATCATTTAGATGCATAAATATGTGTAAAATCCACTTTCTCAGAATTTACAAATAATAATTGTCTGACTTTCTGGTGTCAGAAATTTTAGGGCCATTATAGTAAATTTTGTTGTCAGCTCTTTTGGCACTTAAAGAGTGAACAAAAGCATAAACATTTGTGTTCCTGAAAATAGTGAAACTTGTTGAATTGGCAACTTTTGTCCTGACGAAAGGTTACTTAATACTATTACAGTATCCAGCTGATGTGGAAGATTTATGTTACAGGCCATTTTTCTTGTACATTGGCTTCCATGATCCCCATCGGTGTGGTCATTCCCAGCCTCAGTTTGGAGCTTTCTGTGAGAAATTTGGTAATGGGGAACCAGGCATGGGAACCATTCCTGACTGGAAACCGGTCTTGTATGATCCACAGAAAGTATTGGTTCCCTACTTCATTCAGGACACACCAGCAGCAAGAAGTGACATTGCTAAGCAGTATACCACTATCAGTAGACTGGACCAAGGTAATTATGCCAATCTTACTAGAGTCATTAAGGTGTGTGGAACTGAAAATTTTTCAAGGGAGACCATTCTGACATGGAAATATTTGCCTTACTTCTCAGTTTCTTGTAGGGGACTACTCTTAAAGGAAAGAATTAAAGGAAAGAGTTTGCTCTCTAGAGAGAGCAAATTTTAGAGCAAATTGTTTTCTTTATGAGTAGTCTCCATTGGGACATTGACATCAGGGAAACAAATTTTAATCTACTGAAGTTATCTCCCATATCAAAATGAGAGTCCAGCCATGGAGCTGTATCTGTATTCCTTAACTTAAATGATGGGGGACTTCAAATGATGACAGGCCTCCATGGTCTAATGGATAAGAGTGCTGACTCTTAAACATTAGGTCTCTCACAAATATGTGTTCAAGCCTAGGACATGCACATGTGAGAAAGCCAAGTTCTGTTTACAGAAGGTCAGGGTTTTTTGCCCCCAAGAGCTCTGATTTACACCCACTTTGGCGTAATGCTCGACTTCACATAAGTGAAATATTCTTAAAGGGATGTAAAACCCATGTTGAAAAAAAAACAAAACTTTGTAACTATCCTGAAATAAAAACAAGCTATTCCATAAATCAGAAAATTGTAAAATGTTTTATTTGTGAGAATTTATTATTCTCAAGATGAAAGGGTCTTTCATTAAAGCAAAAGCCCCAGTAGCTAAGTAGGTAGAAGGCTGTCCTGCTGATCTATCTGTCTCGGGTTTGTTTCCCACTGATGACAGAAACCATTTCTACTGTAAACAGGGTTTCATTGGCCACCATTATCACTCCTCCATCTTCCTGATATGACTGAAATACTGTTGGAAAGGACATAAAATTGCAATCAATTCATCTTACATTAAAACATCATCAATAAAGAAGGACATAATAATTATAAAACGCCAATTTTTGTTGAGCAAACCCCCAGCTTTTTAATTGGTTTATTTCCTGTAGATTCTGTATACAAAATATCTTATTTCATAATTTTACCTAACCACTTGAGAAAATTAACTCAAAATTGAACATAAATTACTGTTGGTACATGGTAAGGCAAATCTGTATTGCAGACATCATCAAACTTGCTATTAAAGGTAGGTGATTATTTAACATATATTATTTAGGTTTTAGAATCCTATGACAGTATTTCAATCATTTTGAGGTCAGTGGTAGAATAGATGAACTGATGATAAGTATGAGATCATTGGGAGTATTGGAAATAAAAACCTGGGGTCGTATTTATAAAACAACTTAAGTGGTTGCTATGCTGTTGCTAGGGCTGAATTTCTATTAAGGAGATTCCCTACAACTATGAAATTTGCTCTGGAGGAACAGTCTAAAAAAGACTGTTCCTCCAGAGCAAATTTCATAGTTGTAGGGAATCTCCTTCATAGAAATTTAGCCTTAGCAACAGCATAGCAACGACTTAAGTCATTTTATAAATACGGCCCCTGCCCGCAGCTTGAGCTTGTGACCTCTGGACTATAAATTCAGACCAGCATCTTTAGCTTAACAAAGTCCTTAGGTAAGAATTTGTTAAATGTCATAGTACACATAAAATCAAGTGAGCTGATATTTTTTTTGCTGAAAAAATTGAGCTTTTGCACTCTTCCTATTTTTTTTTGACAAAAACTGGCAGTGTTTTTGCATACATTTAAAATTTTAACAGCTCATTAACTATCGACATTGTTAGTTTTGGTTTAAACAATATTTATTCATCAAAGATAACAAACATGTTATGAACAGCATTTAACACAATTGCAATGACAGGATTTGAAAACAAGCTTAACGCTTATATTGTTAGTTTTGAACAAGTGGGCCCTAGCAAACATGACAGGGCAGATGGCTACATGTTGGTGAGATGTGACAGTTCTTCTTGGGTGTTTCATTGTGACTGAATTGACACACATAAAAGGTTGCTGGATGCATATGTAAACAGCAAATGCACAGACCAGTCTGCACATAGGTGCAGTCTGTTCTGAGCTTTTGTTCTTGGCAGACAAAATGTATTGCTGCTGGAAACTTTCGGAAGACAAATGAAGACTGTTGCCAGTCTTCATGGATCCACAGACTGGTTTCAGTTTTCATTAGTTAAAGATAAGTTTAGCAATACTTCTGTACTTTTTCAGGTATTGGACTGGTGTTGCGAGAGCTAGAACTGTCTGGGCACAGCAAAGATACTCTAGTCGTCTATACCTCGGACAATGGCATTCCTTTCCCAACTGGCCGCACCAACTTGTATGACCCAGGAATAGCTGAACCATTTCTTATCTCATCCCCAGTCCATAAAACAAGATATGGCCAAGTAAGTCAGCAATGGATTTATTGACAAATTTAAAAATACTCTGATTATTGGGACACCTTTATCAACTTCTAGGAATATTTTAAGGTAAATGGATACACTTTCAGGGGAGGCAACTCTGCCATTTTCATTTTTTGTCTCCATTCTTAATGGTGTTCGCCTTTTAAAGGAAAAAATGCTCCTTTAGGAGCAGATTCATTCCATTATGAGTAAATGCCGATTTGGAAGGTTTTGTTGCACAAGGAAGCAAACAAGATTTGGTTGGTTGGTTGGTTTGGGTATTCCAGTCAATATCCAGCCGTCTTTCAGACAGAAGGAGAAAGAAGGCGCGAGAAAAAATATCCAAATGACCCCCAACTGCACCTACTGCAAGCACAGTCAGCCATCGCACCACAATTACCCATATTAGTAGGACGCTCCGCCCCTGCACTGGAAGTTACCCAGTGCCATCGCCTGACCACAACCACATCGAAGCAAACAGGAAGTCATTAAAGTTGATGCCCTCAGTAAAAATGGTGATAAACATTGAGGTCTACCCATACATATTTCATTTGACTAGACTGACGAATGAAAAAATTACTGGTGGAGTAGCAGATAGTGCAGACCTGACCACACTGCCTCTTTCTCACATTATGAATACCGTTAGCTGTTGTCCAATGTGGAGTTGAGGAGGAAAACTGAAAAACTGAAACTGTTAACCTGAAAATTTGTGCATGGAATTATAATAATTCCATGCACAAATTTTCAAGTTAACAGTTCTTTTTTGTAGTTAGGCATTTGTATAATACAGTTTAACATATGAACAAAGACCATCTAAGGGAGTCCCAAGAAGTGGTCTTTGTTGACAGGTGGTCTCAAATGTGCTTTAATATTTTCCACATTCTGGTAGCTGTTGAAGTGATTTCTAGCACAGTTGTCTTTAGCACAGGATTGACTGTATGTTTTGCTGGAGATGTCTTTACGGAGAAATTTACTGACTACCAACTTGTTCATTTTACATATCTATAGATTTTCTCATATTACTGTGAAGTTAACTTTTATTGAATATTACCTTTTACTGATATGGGTATTTATCAAACTGGAAAACTCCACATTGAATATTCTTTCAGGCAAGCAATGCCATGGTCAGTCTTGTAGACATAGTTCCAACAGTATTAGACTGGTTTAGTATCCATTATCCGACCTACACATTGTTGTCAAAACCAGTCCAGCTAACAGGAAAATCTCTGCTACCAGTCTTGGTGAAAGAGCCTCAATCTGGATTTGACACAGTCTATACAAGCCACAATCTTCATGAAGTCACAATGTATTATCCAATGAGATCAGTGAGAAATCAGAAGTACAAGCTGATTCAGAATTTAAATTATAAAATGCCATTCAGTATTGATCAAGACTTCTATCTCTCGGATTCATTCCAAGACTTGTTAAACAGAACGAGAAAAAATATTCCAACTCACTGGTTCAAGACACTGAAACAGTATTATTACAGAGATCCATGGGAATTATATGACTTGAATAAAGATCCTCAAGAGCTTGAGAACTTGTATAAGCAGTCAATGTACCAACCTGTGTTCAGGGATATGAAACATTTGCTGACCAAGTGGCAGAATGTTACATATGACCCCTGGATCTGTGCACCAGGGGGAGTTTTAGAAGACGAGGGGACATACAAAGGGCACCCACAATGTTTCAGTATGGATAATGGTGTTTAAAACATGCTTTCCATGTATGAAGAGTTGTAAGATTTGATGAACACAGGGTATAATCGATTCCGCCAATTTTCACTTCCTGCAGAGACTGTACATCATATTTGGCTTCCGCCGAGACTGTCCACGAACTCTTGCTTCCTGCAGAGGCTACTGTCCTCGAAAAATGGCTTCCTGCCGAGACTGTCCACGTGACTCTGCTTCCTGCCGAGATCCTCGACAGGAAGCAGAATCACGCGGACAGTCTCGGCAGGAAGCCATTCATCATGTACAGAAGTCTTGGCAGGAAGTAAGAGATCACGGACAGTCTCGGCAGAAGCCAAATATGATGTGCAGTCTCTGCAGGAAGCGAAATCGATTATACCCTGTGATGAATAACATTGTGTTCCTAATTTATGAAGTTTTTGTTCATATAAGTGCCGCATATTGCATGTACTGTCTAGCTATGTGTTTGACTTAACCATGTCATGAAGCAAGCTAGCTTTTAGCTATGTGACTAGCCAAGATGCAGATCAGCATGTGCATACCCATATATAAATTTCTCAGGAACCACACTTTTTATACATTATTAAGGGTTCCATATTTATCCAGAGCTCTAGATAAAAGGGGTATTTGATGTAAATTTTTTCAGTTCTCCTCAAAAGCATAAGTTGTGAATCTTTCATCTGAACTACCTAAATAAGGCAGATCAAATGTGGGGTTACAACTACGTTTTAATGCAGTAGAACTTCATTGGCTTGAACAGGCTTGGGACCATGAAAGTAAGTTCTAGCCAAGTGTAGCTCTAGCCATCCAGGGTTAGTTTCTACATAAAGTGACCTCTAGGGACCAGGGAAAGAGTTCTAGTCAGGCAGGGTTAACAAGCCATCAGAGTTCAAGCCACTGAAGTTCTACTGTATTACCAAATAATCTCACTTATCTGGAGCTTTGAATTATTTCCCTAAATATTCAGGCTTTTCACCCATCTTTGTAATGGACTAGTCCATCGTAGTATTTTGACAAATCAGTGGGACCCAAGTGTTCAAAGCATCATAGCTATACAAAGTTGTTAGTCGAGGGTTCCTCAAGTCTTCTTGTACATATAAAATCAAGTCTGCTTATTAACTTACGGCATTGTAAATTTTGAACAAACTTATCCTGATTTACCCAAAATACTTGGGTACTTTAGCCATTTCTGTAATGGACTCTTGAAGCTGAGAATTTTGACAATCATATATTACATGTATATCAAATGTTTATAATTTCAGGCCAATCTTTTTGGTCTACACTGTTCACTTGGGCATTTTTATGTGGATATTTAGGGCAACTATAATGTACCTAGCTAGGAATACGTATTGGTAGTAGACTTATTTAATCAGCATTATTCATCATGATTACGAACTGACTGTGAAACTGTTTCCTGGCAGAAATTATTGATATGTTGTAGTCCAAGAGAAATATACCAAACATACACCAATCAAGAAATGTTTGAAGTCCGCTTTTGCCCTTTTTAGAAGTTGTCTTTTAGTTCGTTCCCAACTTTTCTTGGGAAAAATACACATACTCATCAGGAGAATGCTTACAGAGTCTGTGGATGCTGATCAGAAGGACAGTACTAGTATATAGAACTGGATATTAGTATTAAATACCCCCTTAAAAGACTGCTTAAGAATGATTTAAATTTTGAAGAAAAAATGAGGGCCAATTGCAGTTTCTTACTAAGAAGACAACATGCTACATTTCAGGATAACCACATGAAAGAAGTAGGAGTTTTGCAAATCAAAGCAAACAAATTGTCAGCTCAAATCAGGGGCACAGCCAAAGATAGTATTGTTGTAATAAAAACTGAACCTTTTATATTACTGTCTCATTGTCACATTTGATTGTCTTTGTTTAATTTTTTAAATGGCATTAAATTTTTAAATTTCTTGAATATGAAACTGGATTTCACAGTATTTGTCTTATATACCTCAGTTGTCAGCACTTGAAAGAAATTAAATTATTTATATAGTGCTGAATTTCATAATTTCATCTTCTAAGGTAGTATATGTACTTAAGGTAAATGGGTTTACTGTCAGGGGTAGAAACTCTTCCATATTCATTTTGTCTCCCTTCACTATCCTGGGAAGCAAACAGGAAGTCAGTGGAAGTTACTTGTTTCCTTTTGCAAAAATTGTGGAAAAAACATGGAGGCATATCCATTTACCTTACAAAGGTAACAATGGGAAACACCTTTAAAGGAACAGTATACAGTGTCTTCACTGTTAGGTGTCCCGTGAATTCCTTCTCATTTGCTTCCCAGTCTCAATTTGAAAGCACATTTTTCCCTTTAAGAGTACCCCTAACTGAGAAGGAAGACAGATAATTCCAAGTCAGAGTGATCTCTTTTGGAGGTATACCCATACACCTTATGTCTTGACACTTACAAGATATGCACACAGTAGGGGAGTGTCTGGTAACTTCGGACAGCGGGTAAATTCGGACAGTGACATTGTTTCCTTTATATGCAAGTTGTTGGGACTTAAAACTAAAATAACTGGCCAAATAGTGAAATTTCTCAGCTCATTATGAGCCGTCTCATCTGGAATTTCACTGTGCAATGATGTCCAAATTTACCCCCCTGTTCGAAGTTACCCGACTCTACCCTACTGAAATGTCACTTGTAGTTTTACAGCAAATGCTGTAAACAATCGATTCCATACAAATTCTTCGTACTTGGGCAGACATTGCAGACCCATGACTCTGCTTCATTTGCCATGCCCAGTGATTTTACTGACTGGAATGCAACAAGCAGAAAGCAAGACATAGGCAATTTTTTTCCTTTGTCAAGTTTTCTCCTTTAGCTCTGTTATCAGTGTACCAAAATGACCCTTAAACTTTGGACATCTGAAAGTTGGACAATTATTGTTTCAAAATTCTTAGGAAGTGGATATTACACAGGTTAATGCATCCAAACTATACTCAGTGAATTGCAAACATTGTAGACCCTGATCACACTGCTCCAGCAGGAGCAGTTTGATCTGAGTCTACACTGTTTGCTCTGACCTGCCTGTCCGAATATTTAGGGCCATTACGGTATGTGTCACTTTGTGACAGTACTGACCAAGGTGAGATACAGTGTTCCAAGGAAATTCTTATAGAATATTTTCTGTAGCAGCAGTCCAATTTGGGTCTACACAGTTTACACTGTGTATGTTTGAATACTTAAGGTAACTGGGTACACTTCAGGGGAAGCGACTCTGCCATTTACATTTGGTTTCTTTTTCTAATGGGGTCAACTCTTAAAGAGAAGACACCATTTTGAAAGAGCTTCATTGTCCAGGGAAGCAAACAGTAGGGCACAAAAGTTGTCTCCGTTTTTAAAAATGGCAGAAAACACCTTAAAAGGTGTTATGGTATGTCTCGTGAGCTTTAATAAATATTGTCTGTGCAATAATGAAGTTTTCAAAATGTCTAAAAGTATATTGTGCTAGTTTGTCATTTTTGTTAATGCTTACCTCATAATGTCATGTATATATATATATTTTGAAAAATAAAATATGGAAATTCAGAGTCGGCAGTTTTTTAATTGCATTCCACATATATCTCTATGCCAAACAGTTTCAGCATACCAGAGATTCACTGAACACTTCATTATGGTATTTTAATTATACCCCGCCACACGTTAGTGGCGGGGTATTATGTTTTCCCGCTGGCTGTCCGTGTGTCAGTCCGTCCGTCATACGTCCGTCCGTCCGTGAGCACTTCGTTTCCGTTCGATAACTTTAGAATTTATCAACAGATTTTCTTCAAACTTGGCATGTGCATTGGTCTTGAGAATATCTCAGTTGGGATTGTTAATGGGCAAATTTCGATTTCTTCTGATGGAGTTATTGCCCTTGTCAAGGTCTTAAAACTAGGTTTTGGTCTGTAGTTCCTTTTCACTTTGAAATATCTTGATGAAATTTCACAGAAATGATTAAAGTGACATTAGCTTTCTGTTACTAGTGGAATTTTGTTCACCTTGGTTATCTGCCCCTGCCCTGGGGCTATATACATGTTTTAAATAACAAAAAAAAAAGTATAAAATCAGAGTTGAAGGGGATTTTGCTGAAACTTGCAACTAATTATCATATTAATATAAGCTTTCCGTCTTGATAAAAACAATTGTTCTCCAGTGGTTACCTGCCCCATATACATGTATGAAATCATGAAAAAATCTAAAAAAATCAGAATTTGGGTATATCTGGATGAAATTCCACAGAAATGATTGAAATGACATAAGCTTTCTATTACAAGCAGAATTTAGTCCACTGGGATTACCTGCCCCTGCCCCGGGGCTATATACATGTATAAAATTATGAAAAAAAAAACTGTATAAAATCAAAGATGAACAGGATTTTCCTGAAACTTGCAGCATATTATCTAGGTAATATGAGCTTCATGTCATGATTAAAATTTTGTCCCGAGAGGTTATCTGCCCCTGACCTTGGGCTATATACATGTATAAAACTAGAAATGTGTCCATACGACACGGATGCCCCCGCCTAGTGCCTTAAGTAAGATGGCGCCTTGTTTAAGGTACAGACACTTGTAGCATGACTAGGTTCACAAAGGCAGACTTCTGTGGTACATGTTTTATTGTTTTCCTTGGGCAGATGTATTGTGCTTCTTGGCTCAAGAGAAAAGTGTGTGAGTGCAGGGGGGGGGGGGGGATTGTCATAACTGATATGTGATGACATTCTGTATCTTATCGCAGAAATCGACATTCTGTATCTTATCGCAGAAATGGATGCCATGCAACTTTCCAAAAGAAATAGCCCAGAGACAAGTAACTTTTCAAAAACTAACAAACGGAAACCATTATTGTATGAGATGAAGTCGAAAATGGGCCATAACTCCCACAATAATCGACGGATTTTGCCCAACATCGAACTTGACCTGTATTTTATGATTATATACCTGTGTATAAAATATGAATTCAATACACCAATGCTTTCAAAAGATATTGAACGGAAACCATTTCTTCATACAAAATAAAGTAAAAAAAAGGCCATAACTCCCACAATAATCGATGGATTTTGCCCAACATCGAACTTGACATGTATTTTATGATTATATACCTGTGTATAAAATATGAATTTAATACACCAATATATTCAAAAGATATTGAACGGAAACCATTTCTTCATACAAAATGAAGTCGAAAATGGGCCATAACTCCAACAATATTTGACGGATTTTGCCCAACATCGAACTTGATCTGTGTTTTATGATTATATACCTGTGTATAAAATATGAATTCAATACACCAATGCTTTCAAAAGACATTGAAAGGAAACCAATTTTTCATATAAAATGAAGTAAAAAAAGGGCCATAACTCCCACAATAATCGACAGATTTTACCCAACATCGAACTTGACCTGTATTTTATGATTATATAGTTGCGTATGAAATATGAATTCAATACACCAATGCTTTCAAAAGATATTGAACGGAAACCATTTCGTATGTACGTACGCCACGCTACGTACGCTACGTACGGACAGCGGTGATACTATACAGGGTGTTAAGAAAATTCGTAGACAATATTTAAACTTACAAATAAAGCGTAATAATGCTTTGATTTTCGCAAAAACTTTGAGTGTAATATAGGAAGCACTACCAAAAATACGCAACATATAATTCTTTTTGAATTTCAAAATTGACAAGAAAATCTGATTTGCCATGGACACACCCTCTACAGGGCTGATAATTGTGAAGGCAAAATTTTGATTTGCATCGGAGTTAGGCATCATAACCGCTTGTTTTTTTTCAAAACTAATAGAAATATATAAGATTTTAAAATACTGATATTGCAGGGAATATTTTCGTGATATTTTATTTAGTTTTTAATATTTTTCGACTGTTTACTACGGAATTTCTGACTTAATCGAAAGGGTACCCCCACTCTCAATTGAAACTTTAAATTTTAGGGGGTAAGGATAGAATTTCTATCAGTATTTGAAAACGAAGAGGCATTTTGCAGATTTCTTTTAGTCCCTTGTTATTAGATTTGTTTTCACATCGAGCATAAACATCTGATCTGACTTTTCTTTTCATATTGTTTCGCAAAATCAGTCTTAACAAATTACTCTTAAGATTAAACTTCAAATTCATTTTTCATTGAATTTTGCACTAAAACCTTGTTGTTTTGAAACATCTTAGGTACGAATGTGAAACAGTTTAGGAAACGCTTGAAATATTTTATACTGGGATAAAAGCTCCTTTAATTAACAAATTTTCTTGTCATTTAGATGCATTGTTGTCGTAGAAATGCTATTTTACCAACACATTTGCATAATTTGACTTTTTGGTGGTGAAATTTCAAATATATAAAAAATTTCAGATACATCACAAATATTTCAAAATTTTATTCTTGTCTCCGATATCTCTATGAGCCACTCCATGATATAAATGATTTTATGTCAACTTTTGATTTCAAGTTTCGTTTCAGATGTTAATTCATTACCCCCACCCCCTTTGTAAAATATTAATGCCTCATCTGCTTTTCATGTCAATGAATCATCTGTCAAAACGTACTTGTTGTCTACGATTCCTAATAAACTGTAACTAATAAAATACTGTTTGGCTTAGTCTCTATCATTTCAGTTAGTTTAAAAATGATGATTCACTGAGGCATAACAATAAATAACAGTTTAATATGCCTCATCTTTATACGCAAAATCCATAATAACTAGCAGGCCAGTTTGACACCTTGGGTAAAAACTGTTAACTTTGCAACGGTAAAGTACGGTTGTAATAGTTGTTACATTGTGGATCCTTTAATATTGACTAGTTCTTGAAACCTGTAAAGTTTTAAGATTAAATGAACGTAACTTCTGAAGTTATAAGCAATATTGTAATGTCTTCTAAGTTTCTTAACACCCTGTATGCCCCCCCCCCCCCCCATTTTTAATGGCGGGGGCATAATGATAATAAAAATTGTATAACAAATGTATAAAAGGTAAAAGAAGGGTATTGGTTCGCAGTGGCGGGTATTATGCAGTTGTTTACGATGCTTTTATTGTTTTTTATGATAGTTCAAGGGTGTTTTCTTGGTTTACCATAAACATACTATGCATCTACTATCCAATGCAATGGACACCCTTTTGAAGGCAATGAAATTTGTTACAGTCAACTGTCCGATCAAACATTCTGTGATTTCTTTTGAATCAATTATAACTGTATTAAAACTGCTCAGTTAAAGTCCAGGTGACTAGATTTGTGACACCATTATGCTTTACCTTGTGAACCATAAGCTAAAAAAGTGTTTGCCGCCGAAGTCATTAATAATGTAGCTGACAGGTACCATTATAGGTAAATCTTGTGTCAAAGATCAACTGAGTCAGTGTCTGTGAAGAAATTACTTCAATCATTTGTCTTTTTAGCTCACCTGAGCCTTTAGGCTCATAGGTGAGCTTATAGTATAGCCAGGCATCCGTTCTATTCTATTCAATTGTCGATTATCCGTAATCAACATTTTCAAACATCTTCTCCTCTGAAACCACTGGGCCGATTGAAGCCATATTTCATATGGAGCCTACCTAGGTCGGGGGAACGAAAGTTTGTTCCGGATATCTGGGTCACATGACCAAGAGTGTGGCCATGCCCAAATATGGTAAAAAATCTTCTTCTCCAGAAGCAAAAGGCTTATGACCTTGAAACTTGGTATGTAGCATCGGGCATGCGGGCCCATCATAATTAGCTCACCTGAGCCGAAGGCTCACAGGTGAGCTTATAGTGTAGGCAGGCATCTGTCATCCGTTGTCCGTCCGTCCATCCGTCAACATTTTCAAACGACATCTCCTCTGAAACTACAAAGCCCATCATTACCAAATTTCATATATAGCATCTATAGGCAAGGGGAACCAATAATACTGTTTTTTATCCAAATCGCTTCAAGACTTTTGGTTGCTATGGCAACTTAAAGTTTCCATTGACTTGTATGGGAAAAATTGAAAATTTGCATTTATTGCTATGTCAATGCAGATATTTTGACAAAACTTGTATAGAAATGTTCCTTTAGTAGTCCTCTATCAACCACATGAAATTTATGTAAATTGCACCATTTGGCTGGTTGCCATGGCAACCGAATGATTAAAAATAGAAAAAATATTCAAAAATCATCTCCTCAGAAACTACGCAACCAATAAAGTCCAAACTTCACAGAAAGGATCTTAGTACTAGCTTCTATAAAAGTACTGTTTTACTTGGCAATTGCTCTAGCAGTTTGTTGCTATGGGAACTTAAAGTTGCCATTGACTTATAATGGCAAAATGGAAAATTTGCATTTATTGCCATGTCTGTGCAGATACTTTGACAAAACTTTCATAGAGATGTTCCTTGAGTAGTCCTCAACCAGTCTTATTAAATTTATACAAGTTGCAGAATTTGGCTGGTTGCCATGGCAACCGAAAAATTGAAAAAATATTAAAAAATCATCTCCTCAAAATATATGCGACTGATACAGCTCAAACTTTACAGAACGGATCTTAGTACTAGCCTCTATAAAAATACTATTTCTCATGGCAGTTGCTCCAGTAGTTTTGTTTCTGTGGGAACTTTAAGTTGCCATTGACTGATAATGGAAAGTTGAAAATTTTCATTTATAGCTATAGCACTGCAGATATTTGGACAAAACTTTTACAGAATTGTTCCTGGAGTAGTTCTCTGGCAACCACATGAAATTCATGCAAATGGCACAATGTGGCTGGTTGCCATGGTAACTAAATGGTTAACAAGAGCTGTCGCCTGACAGCATAGCTCGCCTGAATAGGTGCTTGCCCATCACACAGTCACTATGGTGGTGTGGACTGCTATGCATAAAACTTCTGGCAAGCATGTCCATAATGACAACACATTTATAAACAAAAGCTATCTCAGAAATGTCTTAAAATAAAATTAAAATAAGAAAAAAATTACACGAAATTTCAAAGTTCATGAGCTTGAGGTCAAAGAACTAAGGGGGTAGGGGGAGGAGTGGGGTAGGGGTCAGGGGAGGGGGAGGCTGGGATGTATCAAACCTTGAACCATTATCTAACATCAGTCCAAGTACATGTATAAGTATCAACTGAGTCCATTGTGGCACTGTGAAATTATGTCTTCACAAATATAAAACTTTAACCAAAATTCAAAGTCAATAACCTTGACTTCAAGGTCATCCAGTGGGGTAAGTATATAGTGTTTTGTAAAAACTCAAAAAAGTGTCTAACATCAGTTCAAGTGTAAACTAAGTCTCTGCCAAGCATTATGAATCAGTATGCAATTAGAAAACTTTAATAAAGACTGATTTCCTAAGTCCCTGACCTTGACATCAAGGTCACTGAGCGGGGTTGGGGTAGTACTGTGTAAAACTTTGGACCAATATCTAACTACAGTGCAAATATAAAAAGAATTCATCTATGGATTCATGAGATATGTGTCTTTAAAAAACTTTAACCAAAACATTGAAAAAATAAAGAGATAATTTTCCAAGTCCATGACCTTGACATCAAGGTCACTGAGGGGGGTGGGGTGGTACCCTGGAAAACTTTGGACCAATATCTAACTACAGTACAAGTATCAAAGGAATCCATCCATGGGTTAAGGAGATATTGGGCTTTATAAAACTTTAACCAAAACATCCAGTTCAAAAAAACTCCCAATTTTCAAAGTCCATGACCTTGACATCAAGGTCACGGAGTGGGGTGGGGGTGGTACCCTGTTAAACTTTGGACCAATATCTAACTACAGTGCAAGTATCAAAAGAATCCATCCATGGGTTAAGGAGATACAGGTCTTTTAAAAACTTTAACCAAAACATCCAATACGGACGCCGACGCGGACGCTGACGCGGACGTGGATGCGGACCCTGACGCGGACGCCGACGCCAGGGTGACAACAATAGCTCTTCCTGAACTTTCGTTCAGGCGAGCTAAAAACAGAAAACATACTAAAAAATCATCTACTCAGAAACAAATTGGCAGATAAAGCTGAAACTTTACTGAAAGGATCTTAGTAATAGCCTCTATTGAATTACTATTTTTTATTATTGTTGCCCAAGTGGTTTGTTGCGATGGCAACTTAAAGTTTCCATGGATTTATAATGGGAAAAATGTAAATTTGCATTTATTTCTGTGTTACAGTAGATATTTTGACTAACATTTTACAGAAATGTTCTCAAGAAGCAGACTTCAAAATTCTGTCATATTGTACAACTTGCCTTAGAGTTACTTACCCCTGAGTGCTTAGGATGAATGGACTCAGGTGAGCTGCAGGACCAATGGTCCTCTGGTTAATATTTGGAGATAAAGAACCGTCTGAACCTTCTCCAACAATGAAATGCTGCATTGAGGTTCCTGACTGGAACTGCCTCAGTTCAAGGAGGGCTCACAGTGTATGTATTTATGGAGACTGAAAAGATTATTTCGGAACTATCCTAATACCCATTCATTTCTGAAGTTGGACTAGGTTATCACAAGAGGAAAAAGTAAAGGTATCATAATCCATTAGCCATTAGCCTTGTGGCCAGAGAAGCAAAAGGTTTTTAGAAGCCCTCTGTATCTTGCACACAGTGTATGAAAGGCATGGTACCATGAGCTCCCATTTAATCTTCCCTAATTCAAAGTAGGACCATCTTGCTACCACCTGCACCAAATTTTAGTGTTCTTACCACACGACCAAGGTCCATTTACTTCAGAATATAGCCTATGATGATTAAGGCAATCATTCATAATTTGTGACATCTGATAAAATAACAAGTACAGAAAAATATGTTAGAAACTGTATTTATTGCTGCATTTTATCCTTGGATAAAAGAGCCCAAAAACAATTGGCAGGTCAAGTATGTTAATAGGTCACTGTTGGGAAAATATAGATCAGATAAAAACAAGCTGTACCATGACAGAAGGTGTCTTAAAGTGAATTGGTACACACTGAGGGGTAGCAACTCTACCATTTTCTTGTTTGCTATCTTTCTCAGTTGGGGTCAACTCTTAAAGGAAAGAATTTGCTCCTCCAGGAGCAAATTCTTTCCTTTTAAGAGTAAACCCCTCTTTGGAAGGGCTATGTCATCCACAGTGGCAAACAGGAAGTTGTAAGTTGTTTCCCTTCATAAAAATTGTCCAGTGATACTCCTAAAGGCACATGCAAGCTCAACCTGCACATCTACAAACACTGATGAGATTTGTTACTTTTCCATGTACCCATCAACAATCTACGGATCCTGCGAGAGCTATCAAGTGTCAATTTCACTGTACAAGATGTCTCGATTCATAAACTGACTCCTGACAGAAACAGGGAAAACATCAGATCCCAGAGATGTGCAGGCTGATTAAAATTTACTGTTTGCATATAATGTGTGGTACCTTGGCATTAGGTGTGCTCTTATTTTGTCTGTTTTCAAACACAACTGCTTACAGAGCAACAGAAATATCCCGGAAATATCATCAGAACTCTACCGTAACCACAATGCATTTCTGCCATTTTTTAAGGAAGACAACTGTACTGATGTTTGCTTCCATGGGCAAAAACACTCATTGAGGAAGGACTACTCTTTCAGGAAAGAACTTGCTCGTAGGGTAGTAAATTTTCCCCTTTAAAATAAACTCCATTGAGAAGGGATGCAAAAATGACATGGCAGAGTTTCCTCCCTTGAAAGCATATCCATTCACCTTAACAGATGGAGTTCTGATGATAATTCCAAGATATCAGCTTGTACTTCATGTTTATTTAAGAAATGAATTTAGTTTACCTGATATTTTTAAACAAGTTCATTACTTAAATTTAACTCATAAGCCTCTACACTTAAGTTGAAGCGGTGAGACAGTTACAAACTCTTTCTTCCAAACCAGCATCATGCAGTATCGGATCATGCGGTTACATTGCCAGCATCGGATCAAATCTTTAAAAAGTCTCTTGTTTGGCTTTTAAGTAACATTGTGTGTGGCCTAAACTGCATCAGGCTCTATCATGCCACATAAGGCTTTATAATGGGAATGTTAACAGATTTATACTGCTATGTAGAATGCTAGCTTCAAATACTAATGTCCTAGACACTTCTATTACTATTGTAAAATATAGATCACAGATAAATAAGTCCTTACTACTTAAGGTGTATGGGTACATCTCCATCTGCGTTCCCCAACTTTTGCAAAGGGAAACAACTTTTGTGACTTCCTGTTTGCTTCACTGGACAATAAAGCCCTTCCAAACTGGGGTCTACTCTTAAAGGAAAGAATTTTCCTTTAAATTTCCTTTAAGAATTTACACCCATTGAAATGTGAGGGAGAAATGAAAATGACACAGTTGCTTCCCTTGAAAGTGTACACATTCAACTTAACTACACAATAACTCCAGATAAGAGTGGGATGGTGTGATGCTAATTCAGAGATAATTTCTTTTTTTCTCTAGACAATCATGTCCAACAGTAGGACTGCCTCAGAAACAGCTCTAATCACAGATTCCAAATATGAGCCACGACGTGTGAAAACCAACAATGTGGTTGTGCGCCCAGCGCAGACTCAGATCAGCCTGGGCATCCGCCCAGTCTGATCAGAGTCTTCGCTGTCCGTATGAAGGTAGCTTAGACTCTTAGCTACCCTTTTAAGTGCTTCGCAAAGAGTCTGATCAGATTGGGCTGATGCCCAGGCTCATCTGAGTCTGTGCAGGGCGCACAACCACATTGTTGGTTTTCTCGTGTCGCGGCTCATATGTTTTTTCAGAGAAACAAAACAGCTCACTCATCTATCGTCGCAACCCACCTGCATCTGAAATTCTAGTTGTACACTAGCAACTGTTATCAGACTGCTGCAGTATTATACTTAGCTAGTCATTTATCTACACACTGCACTGAATAATAGCTGCTTTTACTAATACTTCATTATGTAAAAGGTGATAAAAAAGTACATGTATTCCTAAAATGGATGGATGAACTTTATCACATAAAAGCTTTGAGTTGCACCTAGAAAAACTAAAACGTATGCTCACAGAATAGACCCATACAGACTGCCTATTCATGTAGTCCCATAACACCTCATGGTTGAGTGCCAAAGATTATATTTATCAAACTGTGCAAAGTCAGATCACACTGCACAACCAACGTGACTGACTAGATCTATACCAGTCAGTTCAAAATAATATGACTTTTCAGAGCTGCAGATAATAATGTTGGTTTAAAATTGATTTTTCCTCTTTTATCATTATAAACACACTGTATAAACAGTCTATAGGTTTCCAGTTCATTTCTTTAGTCAGACAATTACATAAAATTCAATAAAAATTTACTCATTTCAGTGAAGTTATGCATGTACTACTAGCCCCATGACCAGTCTATGAGAAGGGGAGTGACTTCATTAGCTGTGAAATAAATGGGGATGCATTTCTTTTGGCAATACTGAATTTGAAGTCAAAAGTTAGAACTGTAAATAAAATGATTTTTATCACAAACTGCAATATTTTGAAGTACTTTATGCAAAAGGGCCCCCTTACACTCCCTGTGTACAGGCATGCTAATCAATAGCAGCCAGTATCTTTGTAAACAAATGTGAGACAAACTAGCTACATCTATGTCCCCAACATTTAGGCTTATCTGCAGCCCTGTACAAACACCAACATTAATGACTAAAAATACTGAGGCAAAATTTCCAACTAGCAGTCTGATCAAGGTCTGCATTGTTAGCCTTTCACTGGCTACTTTTTGACACATCGCCACTTCTTCAAATTTTAGGCTAATTCTAACATTTAGGGTATTAGAATTTATATGGCTTGATACGCGCCGCAAGACGAAAAAAACAACAAAATGGTTGTACCCCCAGTGCAGACTCAGATCAGCCTGGGCATCTGCCCAGTCTGATCAGAGTCTTCGCTGTCTGTATGAAGGTAGCTTAGACCCTTAGCTACCCTTTAAGAGCTTAGCAAAGACTGATCAGACTAGGTGGGTGCCCAGGTTGTTCTGAGTCTGCGCGCACAACCACTTTGTTGGTTTTCTCGTGTTGTGGCTCAATTATTGTCACTATCAATGTGTCTGAGGCACTTTGCTGACATAGTTCATAACAGCTGATTGTAATATCTGAGCTCTCTGCATTTCATCTTCTCTTGCTCTTGAAAGCTCCCCTTCTCTGGCCCTTAATCGTTCTTGTAACGATAAAATCTCACGATCTTTGGTCTCCACAATTTCTCGATGTTTTAACATTTGTTCTGTAAAAAAGAGTTTACAGGGGTATAAAGATGTACATGTATGGATACATGTCTATGCTTTGGCCACTTTATTTGAGACAATGAAGTCATTTAGATGGACATCACATCATGTTTTCATCAAGAAATATAAAACTATTATCTAATAGTTATTGTCAAATGCTCCTGCTTACAAGAGTTCTGGGGCTTGTTTTGTAAGTAATAAAAGAGGCCTTTTTTATTGTCATGCTGGTACTCACCTGATAATTTATTATCAGTTTCACTAAGTTTTTCTCTCAGGTCTTTCTGTATGGTTCTTTCTCCGTCAAGTTTGGTCATAACTTGCTGTAGTTCTATCTTCACCTTGCCCACTTCTTGCATTGTATATACATTCTTTCCTGATACCTCCTGTTAAAAAAAAGAAATAATGTACAAACTCCATAGAAACTAAAGAACTGGCGCAGATATGCTTGAGCAAACAGTTTTAACCTTGAGCAGGTGGCTGAAGAAGCAGTTAGCACTGTATTCTATTCAGTCAACGGAGACAAAGACATTTATCCCCAAACAGGGTGTTGAAATTGTACAATTTAAAAGACAGAAATGTATAACAGAGGGAGTATTTGGTGATAATCTGACAAGTTCATAAAATATGTTACGTTATCAGATCTCTCTAAACTGTCACCAATAATCATGTTTTATCTGTTTTTATAATGCAGTAAGTATATTTTACAGTAAACCAATATACTTGGTTGCATGTCTGTTATATTTGATGTCTGTGAAATCTCAATAAAGCCTATGCTGTGATCTGCCATTAAAACCACCTTGTTGAGGCAATTATAATCAGGTCCAAACCTTTTTCATGAAAAAAAGGAAAGAAAAATTATCCCAGAATAATTACTATCATAATCAAATCAATTTAATTGGTATAAGATCCAGTCATAGGACTGTCAAAATTCCAGCTTTTTTAGAAGTAATAGCTACAGAGTCTCAATATAAGTTTCTAATGGTCTGGCTGTTATGTCTATTGCTGGTTGCTATAACCACCTAATATTTCCTTCATTGAGCTCATCAATTCTTCTTCTGTATGTCTCTGCCTCCAGACTAAGTGAACCAACTTTGGTGGTCACTTCTGACATTGCTGACTGTTGCTGGTTGCTATGACTGTTATTGCTATGACTGTTGTTGCTCTGACTACCTAATACTTACTTCATTGAGCTCATCTATTCTTCTCCTGTATGTCTCTGCTTCTAGACTGAGTGAACCAACTTTGGTGGTGAGTTCTGAGATTGTTGATTGTTGCTGGTTGCTATGGCTCTGTAGTTCATCTTTTGATGCTTGTAGAACACGTAGCTTTTCTTCTAGCTGTTTCAACCTGTTTTCCTGGTAGCATGAGAATGAGAAAATAAAATGGTGGAAAGAGTATTAACAAGAAGATAATTTCAACTCAAGCTTAAGTTACAACATGAAACAATTTTTTGCTGTTTTAAAATACCAATAATGGCAGATTTCAGTATGTATGCATTTCATATAAAATCAACTTCACAAGTGTATTTCATATGTATTTTGCCACGAGAGGAAAACTGGCCCATAAAATACTGTGGTACAAAGTGTAACACCTACAGTTCTTAAACATTTTTCATATCAATTAGATGTAGTTGAACTCGCTTTACTTTGAAACTCATAAACTCACAGCACTGAATTTTCCTGTGTATCAGTACTTCTTATAGGGCCAACAAACGCTCTAAAAGGACAGTTCACTATTAACACAACATACCTCTTCTGACTTAACTTTCTGTTTTGCTATGCTGATATGTTCCTCTGCATGAAGCTTGTCTGTCATGTTGGCAGTTTTAAGATGGCTGACCTCTTCCTCAAGCTGCAGTCGAGACATCTCTAACCTCTGTATTCTCTCTCGAAGAGCTTTCTCAGTCTCTTCTGCCTCTTGTTTTAATCGCACTATCTGTAACAGAAATAATACATCTCACATACTACTGCTAGTTTTAGAAAAAAGAATGATTCTGATATTCTGACAGTCTTAGTGCACACATGTACCAGTGTTCTCCCCAGAAATTTCAGAAGGCATGTCGCTTTTAGCACAAAAATCAGATTTTGACTTGTTGATCAATTTTTAAAATCCTCAATATAGTAATATTTCATTAGTAATTATCAAATTAGCTTAAATTTACATTATAAATAATTTATTGATGATCTTTAATGCATTTAAAGGTAGGTTCCTGTACTTTGGAATGCATCATAATTTTGATGATCTTTCATCCGAGTTGTTGGAAAGCACTTATAAAAAGGGAATGAATAAGTGTAAATCAAAAAAATATTAGAAAAGTTGTTTTGCAAGGGATTTTCTAACTCTGCTTCGCACACCAGTTAGCGCTATTTTTAGTTCGCGCCAAAAATAGATAACGCTGCCGACGTCATGCTGCATTGCATTTTGGGATAGTTTTAACCCATCTGCCATGCCAGGACCTCTAGAAGAGCTCATGGCAAGAGAAAATTGACCTTTGGAGAATGGCATCAGAAATCACACACTTATGGACATAATAAACATAGTTATTTTTAGAACTGGAATCCCAACGAAAGAAAATAAACTTAAAGGGAAAACGACTATTTTCTTCAACATCTGACGATTTTCTCAGTGCCAACAAATTCAGAAAAATAAGAAAATTCAATACTACTCAGAAAAAGACGAAATTATTTTGAGAACATAATTGTTATTGCTAGTCCAGGAACCTACCTTTAAAACAACTTTAATGGCTAACAAATGAATAGCATTTTAATAAATTTTCATTTGAAATTAAGGCATGTTGCAAAGATAATATGAAAAGGAAGGCATGTTGAAAGCTATATGCCTTAATGGTCTGGGGAGATCCCTGATGTACATATTATCCTATGCGTTTCATACTATAAAGACCATGTTGGAGCAGAAGTGTCAAAGTAAAGAATATAGACGCATATAAGGCAACTCCTGATCAGGGCCAGTCTGTTTACCTGAAGTTTTATACCCCCCCACCTCCCCCCAACACACACACACACACACACACAAGACTGATAATTTGAAGGTTTTTTTTATTAACTGATTCAAACAAGAATATATCAGTTTCACATATATTTTCTTTCTCAGGTTAACTGTATGAATCTGTGGACTGGGATAAGCTCAGTATCAAGTTTATTAACCAAATTTGCAAATAATATTAACAAGTTAATTTAACATGACCCACAATAACAAAACATTTATTTTTTACATTTTGGTAAAATTGAAATCTGAAAGACATACCTCTTTCTGTCGTATTTGTTCAGCCTCATGCAAGGAATCTTTAGAGCGGCTTTTCTCATTCTGAAGTCTCTCTGCGAAAAAACAACAAAAACTCAAAATCAACAACAAGTAATATGTGACCATAAAAACCATATGAGCCGCGACACGAGAAAACCAACAATGTGGTTGTGTGCCCAGCGCAGACTCAGATCAGCCTGGGCATCCGCCCAGTCTGATCAGACTCTCCGCTAGGCGCTTAAAGGGTAGCTAAGGGTCCAAGCTACCTCCATGCGGACAGCGAAGTCTCTGATCAGTCTGGGCGGATGCCCAGGCTGATCTGAATCTGCGCTGGGCGCACGACCACATTGTTGGTTTTCTCGTGTCGCGGCTCATATATACTGGTACAGTCATGACAGTTCGAACTGTGTTGACTATGTTACTTTGAATAAGTTTATGCTGCAAATCAGACTTTATTCCTGAGCTATATTTATGAATGTTTGGACACACTTATAAATTTAAAATTAAAATGAAGAAGGTGATAAGGAATTACAAGGGTTGGTCTGTGTCATGAAATCGTGAAATTACATGTAAGCCTCTGTGAAAATTTCCTATTTAACAATATACTAAAATTTGAATAACATAGATTTAAGGATATTTCGGAATGAAAAGGACAGTGCTGCATTGTATGTTGAAAACTATGAAATTTATTTCTAGTTCTACAATTTACCATCAAACTGTGAGCCTTTCATCTTGAGCTCTGCCTGAAGAGATGTGACTTGTTCTTTCAGTTCAAATATCTGATCCTGTTGCTGCCGACACCGTCTTTCAAGATCCTCAGTCTGGTGAAACAATGTTAAATACAGCGTGTAAAAAGCATCTTGTTTTGGAAGATACTGACAAAAAGGTAAAATAACAAGAGCTGTCGCCTGACAGCATAGCTCGCCTGAATTGGTGCTTGCCCATCAGTTGCTATGGTGGTGTGGACTGCTATGCATATAACTTCAGGCAAGCATGTCCATAATGACAACACATTTATAAACAAAAGCTATCTGAGAAACAAGTATTAAAATAAAATTAAAATAAAAAAAATCACATGAAATTTCAAAGTCAATGAGCTAGCTGTCAAAGAACTGAGATGGGGGTGGGGGGGGGAGGGGGGGGGGGGGCAGGATGTATCAAAACCCTGAACCATTATCTGGCATCAGCCCAAGTATTAGTATCAACTGAGTCCATCACAGCACTGTGAAATTATATCTTCATAAATATAAATCTTTAACTAATATCTTTAAGACAAACTTCTAAGTCGATGACCTTGACTTTAAGGTCATCCAATGGGGTAAGTATATAGTGTTTTGTAAAAACTCAAAAAAGTGTCTAACATCGGTTCATGTGTAAACTATATCTCTGCCAAGCATTATGAATCAGTATGCAATTAGAAAACTTTAATAAAGACAAAAATTTCCTAAGTCCCTGACCTTGACATCAAGGTCACTGAGCGGGGTTGGGGTAGTACTCAGTAAAACTTTGAACTAATATCTAACTACAGTACAAATATCAAAAGAATTCATTCCTGGGTTCAGGAGATATGGGTCTTTAAAAACCTTTAACCAAACATCCAATCAATAAAAAGACAATTTTCTAAGTCCATGACCTTGACATCAAGGTCACTGAGGGGGGTGGGGGTAGTACCTAGGAAAACTTTAGACCAGTATCTAACTACAGTGCAAGTATCAAAGGAATCCATTCATGGGTTAAGGAGATATTGGGCTTTAAAAAACTTTAACCAAAACATCCAGTCCAAAAAAACTCCAATTTTCTAAGTCCATGACCTTGACATCAAGGTCATTGAGTGGGGTGGGGGTGGCGCTCTGTTAAACTTTGGACCAATATCTAACTACAGTGCAAGTATCAAAAGAATCCATCCATGGGTTAAGGAGATATAGGTCTTTAAAAAACTTTAACCAAAACATCCAATCCGGACGCCGACGCCGACGCTGACGCCGACGCCAAGGTGACAACAATAGCTCTTCCTGAACTTTCGTTCAGGCGAGCTAAAAATTACACCATTCACTGAATCTGAACCTAAGAAATCATGGGCTGTTTTGTCTTCTGCTCTTTATAAAACAAGAACCGTATGCTTACCTCAGAAAAAGGTGCAACTCAACCAAATATTCATAAAACATGCTCAAATGTTAATAAGGTATTCAACATCACAGTCTGTGAGCTTATTTCAAATTCACAGAACCTAGCTCAAGTGGTTCTTTGAATATTTCGTTACAAGCTTATTCCTATATATAAAACCCCTAACTTGGAAAAGGAGTATAACTAAATCAAATATTTACAAAATACACTGTATGCTCAAAACCTTATCAGTTCATCTACATCCTAATCTAATTGCATGCCAAATGTTAAGATCCTAGCTTATGTGGTTCTCTGGATATCATGTTCACAAGGTTGTCCAAATATAAAATGCTTAGCACCATAAATGGGGTATAACTCAATCAAATGTATAAGAAACTGCTATAAAACTGATCAGTTCATCTACACCTTGATCTTCCAGGTATTACGTGCAGGAGGATTGCCTAAGTCAGAAATGGGGTATGACCAAATCAAACACTTACAAAATATACTACAAAGTTAATCAGGCTATCTAAACCTTTGTCTATAACTGCAAGCCAAATATCAAGATCCTAGCTTTAGCTGTTCTCCAGGCACTTTTTTCACTAGGCTGGTCTTAATAAAAATTACTATGCTGAAAAAGGGGCATAACTCCTCAACTACAAGACCAGCGGAGACAAAAATGCAAGCCCACTTATTTTTCATGTACATCTCATATATAAATTTCAAGGTTCTATCTCAAACCATTTTTGAGTTAAAAAGCTGCTAAAAGTGTTATGGATGGACAGATAGGAGCAAACCTATATGCCCCCTAAAATTCTTTGAAATGGGGGCATAAAAACATCCATTGTCTATCATTCTGACATCTTATTTTCATGGTGCTGAGGGTATGTCTTAAAAGACTTGGGTACATCTTAAAAATTTACAAAGTTATCAAATAAACAGCAAAGGGCACCATACCAATGGTCATGTCAAATTACTACAAATATATATACACATACCTTTGTCTCAAAAGAGATATTTTTGTCATTTGCCTCTGACAATTCTTTCAATAACTTCATCTCAGTATTGGCTCGGTCCTGGAAAACATATAACTGTATTAACAAAGAATTAATCTTGTAAGTGGCAAAATAAGCAATCTCATTACAATTAAAAATCTTAAAGAGATCCTTCAAAAGCAGAGCACACATTCAAAAGAAGGAACATGGGCCATACTTTGAAGTTTCGGCTATTCAAGCCTCATCAGTGACCCTAAAAATATCTGGTTACGAAAGCCAGAGAAAAGCATACTGTAATTTCTTTATTTTAATAAGGCAGTCTATTCAAAGACTGATCAATATCAAAAAGGGTCAAAATGGTTTTCAAAATGGGTTACTGTCAAAGAAAGTCTGCAGGAGCTTATACATGTTATACAGTAACTTGAATAGCAAGACGTTCATCATAGAATTGTATAAAATACTCATTAAATGGCCTCCACTCTGTGTAGGTCAGTAACACTGACATCTGGCCACAACAAATTTTAGTGTCAAAACATAAAACCTGTAGATTAAATCTTATAAAACTGAAAGGTGTTAAACATTATTGATATACAATTAATCAAAGTGGCTGAGTTAAAAAAAACAACTTATATTTACCTCTCTTTCCCTTCTAATGTCACTCTGATGAACTGTTGAGGAATCTGAGAGTTCTTGTTTAAGACGGTTGATTATCACACTGTAGTCATTACACTTCTGTTCTGCCAGAGCCAACTCAGACTCTGTCATGGCTAGTCTGGAAAATATGCACTCTGATTTGAAACAGAAGTCAAGATACTTGGGAGGGGGTGGAAGAATGGGTGGAGTGCAGAGGAAATTTTCATTATAATTTTGAGCTTATCTTTTTCATTTCTCCATAAAAGAATTATGTTGGGGCTGTTGTGAGAACCAGCTCAGTGAACCATTTTGACAAAAAAAATTAATAAAGTGGTTCTCTTGAGAGAACACAACATATGGCTCCATGCATAGAAATTGCCATAACATATTCATTGTATGAGGTCTAAGGCAGAGCCACAAAGTATGTTTTATCAGCCCCACACTCCCTCTCCCACCTCTCCCTCTCCCATTTTTCTGGCACCCTGAAAGGGTTAATTAGAAGTCTTACTGCTTGGTATTTTCATGCAGACAACTTGAATTTCTCAGTATGCTGTAATAAGCAAAACAAACTAGTTTGGAGTGAAGATGCTGACTTAAATTTACAAGGGTATCTAACATACTGCTTTTCCATACAAGCATTTTGGCTGTTTACTTAATATGGAAAATTGGAATCTAAGGGCTTTCATCTGTTTAACTTAACAATGTTTGGAGCTTCTAAATCCATGACGAAAATAAAAGTCAAATAAGATGTTTTGAGTTACAGACTGGTCTTGGCTGGAGGTCTCATATAAGAGCTTAATTGAGTGGATAAACTTAAAGGGGAAGAAACTCCCTTAGAAGCAAATTATTTCCTTTAAGAGTTGATGCCTTTTGAGTGGGGTCTCCCTCTACAGGAAATCCAATACAAGACACCAAAAGTGGCCTTCTTTTGAAACAATGGTGAAAAATCATACAACTTAAGCACTTACTCATTCTAAATCTGATATAAAAGTGAACTTACTTGGAAGCTAGAGAGTTGAATGCTGCTTTTCTCTCACCAAGTGCTGTCTGCAGCTGACCTATTTTGTGAGAGGAAGACCTGAAATACATAGACTCAAACTCTAAATATTGAGATAGAAGTGCCTAAACCCAGATCAGACTGCTCTTGTAAGTAGTCTAGGCCTGGTTGTTCAAAGCCTTGTTAGCTTAACAAACTTGTAAGTCAAGGATTAGTTGAGTCTGTACTACATATAAAATCAATTGTGTCAATATTTTTTTCCTGGAAAAATGTAAGGAGCTTTTGCACTGCAAAACCTCTTTACAATTTTTCAGCAAAAAATGGCAGTTTTTAAGCGAACAATACATTTGACAATATAGCAACTCATGAACTAATAATGTCATTAGTTTTAAATAACTGAGCCCAGTTATTCTTACCACAATATTTTGACTAACTGTCATATACAGATATCAACTTGTTTAAATTCTTGGATACTGTACTTTTACATGTATTTATGAAAACTGGTTATCCAGTCACATAATATTAAGGGCTCACAAAAATGTAACTGTAACCGACTGTTTAACTTGTCTCAATGATATATAAGTTTGGTGAAAATTCACCTACTGGTTAAAGAGATAATATGCAGACAAGAAGCTGCCATGCTGTTCTACACAACAATAGAAATTGCACCAAAACCAGTATGCAACCCACCTCCACCCCCATCATCTTTGGTGGTGGGATATTATGTATTTACTATACCTTTTTGATTCCCTGAGTAATTCTTCTTGTTGATCTATTGTTCCCATCAAGTCATCCATCTGAAAATATTATACACCATGACATAAAACAACATAAGATAACATGATACAACAAAATTTGAAGGTTCAATTGCTATTCTCAGCCCCTTTTTGTCATATTATTTGGAGCAAGAGAGGTTCAAGTTCAAGTTTTTATTGGACATAAACAGTAACATGTTTTTCGTCCTATTACAAAATAGCTGTTTACAGAATGAGAAGAGCATGACAAAACATAACAAACAAAAAGCAATCACATAAAGACAATAGATCATGAACAGGTATTTTTCTTATTCGTGCATGTAATTGTGACGTATGAATAAATTATTTACATCCAGTGAGTTGATTTTGAGCGCGGTCCGCATTTTTTTTAATTGATAGTATCTTTTTGTGTTTAAAGTCACTTTTATCAAACAATAGTCTCTGAACTATGTGTCAATGTATAGTTAGACCATTTCGGACGAAATACTTCATCAACTGTTAAGAATTGCATGTTCCCATAGTCTAAATATATATCATTATAAAAGCGGTTGTACCTTCACTTTGATGGCAGTATAAACTGGCAAAAAGTAGGGGGTAAAGTCTTTTGAAAAATGACTAATCTCTCCACAACTTGGCAATTGTTTCCCTGTTGCCATTTCAGCAACACGATGCAAACAAGAACAATAAATAGGATCCTTTGTCCTATGTATTGCATTTTTACAATAATTGAATGACTATAATAATTTGGTTGTCAGTGGAAATAACATAAATAATACCACATTTTATAAAGAAATTAACGCTACATTTGTTTGAAAGATTTACTTCCTTGATAATAATGACAAACAAGTTGAGGAACATAGGTACAAAGTCTAGGCTTTGTACAGATGCTTTATTTCATTCCATAAAATCGTGTGTGTTTAGAACTTTGATATAATCTACGCTTTGGGTTTCATGTATATCAATATTGAACTTATGTAATTTGTTTTATTATTATCCAAAAGACAGTTCCAACGACAGGATCATAACGTATGTTTTTGTTGGCATGACGATTCTAATGAGGGGTCTTTGCTGAGAAAAATGAAAAGAAGAAAAATGATCTCATAATTATCCTCAAAACCTCAACAAATCTGGGCCTCTGGAACTATCGCTGAATATTTAGGGTGAAAATGGTATTTACCTGAACAGCTTTTTCTTTCTCCAACTGACTAAGATGTTTAGTAAGCACTGTTGTTTTCTGTTTGTGGTCCTCTGTTATAAGAGCTCTGTCCTGATTCTGACTTATGGCAGTTTCTGAAAACAGTATAAACAATTCAGCTGTAATGCCCAATATCAGATGAAACTAAACTGGCGTAACAGAATAATTACTGTAAGTCATAATAACCTTGTGTATAGAAATTTGTTGCAAGTTCATGAGCTAATTGACAGAATCCCACACCAAAGTGACACTTTATCATAAAGTCTCTGAATATTGGGCCAATTATTATAATTACCCTAATTGTCCAAAAAATGGAACTGTTTGGTTTTACAATGCTGATGCAAATGGCAAACAATGTAGGCCCTGATCAGACTGCCCCTTTTTTTCCTTATACCATATTTGTTGTAATTTTCGCAGGTTCAAATCTTTGCAATTTAGGGTCATAAACATACACATTAATTTTCATGATTTTTATTTTCGTGGTTAGCAACATGCCCCAAAAGTAAAATTGCTTCTTTTTCACTTGAGCCAGTTCGTTCTTTTACCTGCGGCAGGCCGCAGGTTAATGGAAGAACTGGCTCGAGTGAAAAGTACCAGAATTTACCAAAGCAAACAGAAACAAAATATATTAATACTGTGTCTACTAAAGATACTTTGTAAGAAACCTGAAATTACTTTGTGGTTTTATTATTTGTGGTTTCTAAGTGACCGCGACATACCACGAAAAATAGAACACCGCGAACATTATCACGTATACGGTTTTTAGGACTATTACAGTAATGCATTTGTGCTGACCATCCACTTACCTATAGCTTTCAGTATGTCGGCAGGAATATTGTTACCAGCAAGTTCTATCCGAGTTAGAATCTTGTTAGTTTGAAGCATTTCAACAATAGCTCTTCCTCCTAACAACCCTACATTGTTCCAACGAAGATCTGTAAACACACAAAAATCTCATTTGATTAGATGGTATGAGTCACATTTAAAGATTTACAAGCTCAGCTGCTGAATCATGACCGATCTGGTTGTTTCTGAGATCCACAGAATCAAAAGTACATGCCCAAAGCATTGATAGTATGATTCAATTTAACAGCTTACAGAGCTCAGTTGCTAAATTAAGACTTTTTGCTGAATTATGTGCTGAATTAAGAATTATGTGTAGTTTCTGCAATCTAAGGAATTAAAGTACACACCTAAAGTATGATTTTGCTTAAAAGCTCGGCAGCTGAATCATGACTGATCTTGGTGTTTCTGAGGTACAGAGAAGCAAAGTGCCTACCTAAATCTGTAATGATATGATTCTGTTTTAAAGCTCTGCAGAAATCAGCTGCTGAATGGATCATGACTGATTTGGTTGTCTCTGGATCAAGAGTTCAGAGACAGATACATGCAGGCAATGAATGATCAAAGTACAAACCTAAGGCTTTTATGGTATGATTCTGTTTCAAAGCTCTACAGAGCTCAGCTGCTGAATCATGACTGATCTGGTTGTTTCTGAGATCCAAAGCCTGAAGACAGTTGTTGGCAGCCACCCCCTCACAGAATATTGTAAAAGCATTGTCTAGCATCCCCAAAGCATTCCATTCAAGGCACAGGCTGAAAATGAGACAGAGTTAAATTAATTAAGCACTGCAGCATTATTACCAGTTTTATGTTAAGGTGAAATTGAATGGGTACATCTTCAAGGGCAGCAATGCTACCATTTCCTTTTTAACTCCCTTATAAATGGCAGTCAACTCATAAAGGAGTGAATTTGCTCCCATAGGAGCATCTTCATCCTTTTAAGAGAAGGTCACATTTCGTAAGGGCTTCTTCATCCAGAGAATCAAACTGCAAGTCACAAAAGTTGATTCCCTATATACAAATGGTGGAAAAAAGGAGGTGTACCCATACACTTTAAATAGTCTCACATCTTTGCCTTTTTACATCCATCTTCAAATTTAGACATTCATTTACTGAATTATGACTGATCGTGTTGTTTCTGCAATCCAGAGAATTAAAGGTTCTATGTCTAATATGGTAACTTTATGAGTTCATTTACTCATTTTACACTTCAAACTGCAAGCAGCTTAACTCTGCATGGGTAAAAAAATTATCCTTCAGTTTTGAAGATTTGAATCCAGTAAAACTAGTTTAAGCCCCCCAGTAATCTATTAGTGACCATTCCAAGGCGGTACTTCTGTTGTGGTTCCTCAATGCCATATGTTGTTATGTCTGCTTGTCTATGGTCTCTGTCAATATGGTTACCTGAACAGCTGCCCATTTTGCTTTTTGTTTTGTTCTGTTTTGTAATTTAAAATAGAAAATAGGTAAAATAGGTGCTGCTGCTGTTGTCAATTAGGCTAGCTGAATGGCCACCTGGTTAGGAAAGAGCTGTTCATTCAGTTTACCATGGGTGTCTTTCGTGAACTTTTGTCAATTTGTAGGAGCCCCGGTAGCTCAGTGGGTTAAGCGCTGGCCTACTGGTCTAACAGAACAGGTTGGAGCCCCGCATGGGGTGAGAATCTTTCCTAGCGTAAAAGGGGTTCCATTGCACACAGCCTTTCATTATCACTGTCCCATAGTACTGATACAACTGCAATACTATTTAAAAGGACGTGAAATCGCAAATCATCCATCCATCCATTTTTCAATTTGTGTGTGTGTTTCTTTTCCTTTGATTTTTACTTTTCAGACATCATAAACTGGGAAAGAGCTGCTCAAATGGTTTACCATGGGTGTATTTCGTGAACTTTTGTCAATTTGTAGGAGCCCCGGTAGCTCAGTGGGTTAAGCTCTGGCCTACTGATCTAGTGGACTGGGTTTGAGCCCCGCTTGAGGCGAGAAACTTTCCATCTGTAAAAGGGGTTCCATTGCATACACTCTTTCATTATCACTGTCCTATCATCCTGATATAACTGCAATACTGTTAAAAAGGATGTCAAATCTCAAGTCATCCCTCCATTCATTTGTCAATTTGTGTGTGTGTTTCTTTTCCTTTGATTTTTACTTTTCAGGCATCATGCTTGACAAAGAAGATAGACTCAGTATCTCTTTAGAACTGAACCATTGGCTGAGTGACAAAGGTGACAACCCTTAACAGGAGCAGTCTGATCTATAGCAATACCATTGGCACATGTATGTCTGTCCCAATGACCAGGGTTTAAAATGTACATGTAATTTGTATTTTATTATCTAATGACACAAGTCTAAATTCATCATGAACTACCTGAGAATACTTTTGTTATGTCGTAACATCTTCCCCACAGCTTCTGCAGCTGGACCTCGAATGTTATTACCCTACAAAGTAAAAAGAACTGTTATTCTTGTCAATATTACCGTAATGACCCTAAATATTTGGACAGACAGGTCTAAGCAAACATAGTAAACCCAAATCAAACTGCTCCTCAAGGAGCAGTTTGATCAGGGTCTACAATGTTCGCCATTCACTAAGCATCATTTGGATGCAATAACGTATGTAAAATCCACTTTCTAAGAATTTTGGAACAATGATTGTCCACCTTCGGCGTGTCCAAAACTAAAGGGTCATTACGACAAGCGATACTCAGCCATTAGTCAGTCTGAGCTTATGGCGAATCTGTTCACATAAAAGCCAGTACAGCTCTATAGATAAGGGGCAGAGTTTTAGAAAACATAAAGTACATAATCATATTTGATGATAATTACAGATACTTTTTCTTTATTTCTCCTCAAAAACATGTTATGACCCTCGTCTGATCCGCCTCAATGACAGAGTTCAGATAAGGAGCCACAACATATGTTTTTATGTAGATTCAACAGAAATTGTCTCTAATTATGACCAAATACTCCCTCTTATCTAGAGCTCTGAGACAACTACATCTCTGACAACTCTGAAGCAAATTTTCTTGGTTTATATCAGAAACATAACAAATGTTGCTAGACTTTGAATATGTTTTATTAATGTGCTAAATATACATTTTCAGCTAACCAGCCACACAAATGGCTGATGAATGGCAAGACAACCCTTTACACACTGTTGATAATCAACAGGAAATTTAAAGCCATGAAACAATGTATACAATAGGAGAGAAAGTACCTTCATATCCAATTTTCTACAGTAAGTATTCCTGGATAATCCATGGGTAAGGCCTTTCACAGCTGAAAAAGTTATGCACAAATCTGATTTAAAAGATACATGAAATAGATACATGTAAATTTTGTAAATGACGTTAAAAGACAGTAACAATCATTGCAAGCGTAACCTTGGCAGCTGAAACCACTACACGATAGAAAGAGACTGTTGCAGAATCAACAACCTTGCAAGATTATTGGAAAAACTAGATTTGACTAGAACATCCATTATACTCAGCATTTAAAATGGAGAAAAAGGCTTTAATGCACAAGTCGTGTTAACAAGGTAAAAATTTCCAATGCTAGTGGTCGGATTCAAATCTGGTACCACTAGCACAGTAAAAAAGAGGACAATTATAATAATCAGCTATGGTGTGTCAATATTTAAGGTCATTATATGCATGTATTATGCAGTATAACATACCATCCTCACTCACTAGCACAGTAAGAAAGAGGACAATTATAATAATCAGCTATGGTGTGTCAAAATTTAAGGTCATTATATGCATGTATTATGCAGTATAACATACCATCCTCACTCAACATACAGTCAGCAAACTTGTACTCTACAAACACATGGTCAGCGGCTATCACTTTACTCAGCACTGCACATGTTTTAGCTGTCAGGCTATTGGTTGATAGATTTAGCACCAGTTTCTCTTTCTTTGAGGAATGTTCAAGGCTGAAATATTATTAAGAAACCTTCAATCATTATAGACAGCACATCATTTTGAAAAAAAAAAAATAATAATAAATTTTTTTTTTTTCAAAATGATGTGCTGTCTATAATAATTTTGCTTGTAATTATTATTATATTAAATATAATAATAATTACAAGCAAAGAAAAAAAATAAAAAAAAATAACAGTGCCTATAAGTAAATGAACTTGTTAAGGTGAATGGGTACATTTTCAGGGGAAGCAACTCTATCATTTTTTAGCCTTCCTTTTCAATAAGAGGTCCACTCTTAAATAAAGAATCTGCTCCAATCGTCTACAAGTGAAGTGAATTCATTTCTTTAAGATTTTACCCCATTTTAGAAGGGTTTTGTGTAGCATACAAAAAGTCATTAAAGTTGTTGTTTCAGCATTTCTGTCCCAATTTTATCATTCACTTTTTTCTGTGAACAGTTCACTATGCATAACCTACTTGATCTTGGTGTGTGTAAGGGAGATATACCAACCTAGATTCGTAACAAAATATTGGGAAAAAACAACACCATCATGAAAAACACGGGCATGACCTGACGTTGCAAAGCAAAGTGGGTTCTTCGCAACGTCGGCTGGCCCTTACGGGGCCAGCGGACAGCCTGCCTATAGGTAACATGTAGGAAGAATAAAAAATCTAACCCTTTGACTTTTACCTTGCGAATTCCTTCTGTAATCATTGCAAATCTCGGAGAAAACAACATTCTCCGAGTTCCGGTCATTTCTTTAGTGATTCCCCTACAGAGGTTTAGAAGGGTACTGCACCCTTCTGCCTTTTGGCCTTACCCTTCTGCCTTTTGGCCTTACCCTTCTGCCCTCCCTTTGTGAAAGGTAATTTCATTCATATTAATGTTATATTTCACAATAAATGCAGCTTTCTGTGTAAAAAAGGCTTTTTATCATGCTAATATTTGTAACTTCCTGCTAAAAGAAGGTGTTTATCCTGTTAGAAAGTGTTTATACCCACAGCTATTTTGTCTTTGAAAATAATAGCTTCAGAAAAATGCCCTTCAGGGAGGGTATCACACGCTAAAAGTGCCCTTTTTCTGGCCAACACCCTGCCCTTTTTTCAGGCTGGGGGAATCACTATTCTTGCACAATAAAACAACAGCAATTTTATTGTTTTATGCCTCTTTCATACTTCTTTGAACATGACAGATAAACAAATATTGACGGGATCAAGTAAAAATTTAAGACCGAAAAAATAAATATTTAGATAGAATTGTTCCACTCTGTGTGCCGTCGAAAGAAGGATGCTCTAAGAAGATTTTTGACCCCGCAGTGCCAGTCGGTTCTTACAGAAAAAAAAATATATATATAGAAAAATAAACAGAAAATTTTACTTTCTTCTTTTTATATTATCGAGGTAAATTTGAATTCTAAATGTTTTTTTTTTCTTCAAATTATCAATTTTTCCCCGATATTATGTTGTCTGCTAGAGGACACGTTCGACCAGAACCGTGGGTAAAACCCTGTACTGCACCGCATAAACTGGAAACACTTAACACCGCACCTCTGTTAGACTGCTGCAGGAACACATAATTATAGGGTGTGAAACTAATTTTGGTTGATTGCTGAATGCTAGACCTGAAAATGCCATGCCCATTTCTAGGTTGTGCCTAAAAACATATTATATTATACTTCGCTTTCATTTATCTGCATATTGTAGTATTGTTTCAGAATTGCTATCTTATACGAAAAAACAAATGTGGCAAAACCTCCAAAAGCAAAACTGGGAAAAGGGGCAAACCCTCTCATGAAAAAGGCAAAAAACCGCTTGTGGCGAACATACAGAGTGCCGAAACCTCCATCACCCTACACAGTCTGTCCAATTTCACGAGTAACACTACCTATTTATTTCAGCACCTTAAAGGTAGGTTCCTGGACTAACGATAACAATTATGTCCACAAAATAATTTCGTCTTTTTCTGAGCAGTTTTGAATTCTCTTATTTTTCTGAATTTGTTGCCACTGAGAAAAACGTCAGATGTTGAAGAAAATAGTCGTTTTCCCTTTTGGTTTATTTTCTTTCGTTGGAATTCCAGTTCTAAAAATAACTATGTTTATCATGTCTATAAGTGCGCGATTTCTGATTCCATTCTCCAAAGGTCAATTTTCCCTAGCTGTGAGCTCTCCCTGTGAGGTCCTGTCATGGCGGATGGGTTAAAACTTTCCCAAAATGCAATGCAGCATGACATCTGCTGCGTTATCTATTTTTGGCGCGAACTAAAAATAGCGCTAACTGGTGTGCGAAGCAGACTTAGGAAATCCCTTGCAAAACAACTTTTCTAATATTTTTTTGATTTACACCTTTTAGTGAAACTTATTCTCTCCCTTTTATAAGTGCTTTCCAACAACTTGGATGAAAGATCATCAAAATTATGATGCATTCCAAAGTACAGGAACCTACCTTTAAAGTTGGGTTACATAGATCAGAGTAAACAGTGCAGATGCTGACCAGAGGTGGCTCCTTGACTGCTCCAAAAGGAGCAGTCTGATCAGGGCCTACACTGTTTAATTTCCACCTTCATCCTTTTGATGCATTAGTGCCTTGTAATATCAATTTTTTCCATATCTAGGAAATTACAGTAATAACTTTCGGTGTTCCAATTTTTAGAATTTTATGGTACCAAAAGAAAATGCAGAATCATGTAAAACATCCCCTACCTTTTCAGTGTATTAACCACAGAGTCTTGTGCCTCTAATTGATGCTCCTTACAGAGTTGAAGAAAGGCATGTTTGAACTTTTCCATGGCTCAGAACTGACAAGGCCTCTGTAGAATTTTATGGTACCAAAACAAAACGCAGAATCATGTAAAACATCCCTTACCTTTTCAGTGTATTAACCACACAGTCTTGCATCTCTAATCGATGCTCCTTACAGAGTCGAAGATAGGCATGTTTGAACTCTTCCATGGCTCAGAACTGACAAGGCCTCTGACTCTGAAACAAAACAGAAACACCAAATGAGCCAAGGCCTTTAAAATGAACAAGCTGCAACTTGTTGGCTACAAAAAAATTACACCCTCAATTTTTCTCGTTGGGCGAAAATAAAATAAATTTGAACTGTCGTATAGAAGAAACTTTACTCCTTCATCTGCATAACTTAGCCTTGTGTAAAACGCTTTAGTAGACAGGGAAACTAATTAAATATTAATGAAAATTACCAATTTCCGCCTTTTGGCCACCATTTGGTAAAATCAAGATATCGAACACTAAGAATCGAACATAAGTAAACATCGAACATGTGTTCACCAAACGAATATAAATCGATAGAAAGTTCGAAAATCTGAATATTTAGGGTAAATGTACCTAATTTGGTAGTGATTTATGCTTAATAAAACGGTAACTGACGGGTTTTTACAAACTTGTGAGCTGAATATGACAATGTTGAGAATTCTACAGCGACAACTGCCGTGAGCTGGGTGTTACCGAATTTGACGACCGTTACACATGTATCCCTCTGGAGTTCTAGTGGCTGCCTTGCCAGAGAAGTAGGAAACTTAGTGCAGTCCACTTTTTGAGGCGTGGGGGAGGCGTGGGGGTGGGGGGGGGGGGGGGGGGGGTAACACTGAAAAAAAGAAGCAAACTAGCAACAAAATCTATGGTATCCAATTTTGGTGACCCTTCTTGACCTTGCACAGGACAACAGAAAAAGAAGGATTGTATTTACAAAATCTGTTGTACCCATTTGATGACCCCTTCAGGCTCTTCATTGCAGTTGTGACGCCAACCAACCATTTAAACTAAACACAAGAAAAACATTAAAAAAGTGAAATAATTACAAAACCAGTTGCATCCATTTTGGTGACCCTAACATACCTTGCACACAAGTTGTGACGCAAAACCATTATGCTTATTATAATTTGTTGCAACTAAGAAATAAATTGGGAGCACATTCGTTTGAAAAGTTTTATTGTAACTGGTTGAGATTTAACGATAAACAGAAAAAGGAGCATTGTATTTGCAATATTTATGGTACCACATTTTGGAGACCCTTCAAGGCAGTTCTGCCGCAAAATGACCATGCACATTAAGTTAAACTGAACACAAGGAAAACATTGGAGGCCCAATGGTGTATAAAATTTCATTGTTACAGGTTGATATACACAGAACACTGATTAAAAGAAGCATACTAGCAACAAAATTTATGGTACCCTATTTCTCAATATCACCTAACAGAAAATATAAAATGACACCCTGTTACAACAAAACTGTTCACTACAAACCAATTGCAATGCAATGTCTGCTTACAGGACAAGATTACTAGTATGGTGGGATCGTGTCACAAAGAATATGGAAGGTCTGTATGGGGCGCCAAATTAGGTACCCTCAATCACAGACCATGTCTCAGCTTTACTAAAAAAAAAAAATGCAAGTATTTGTGACACGATCCCACTATACTCATAGTCTTGTCCTGTAAACAGACACTGCATTGCAATCAGTTTGAAGTGAAAAGTTTTGTTGTAACAGGTCGTCGTTTTGTATTTTCTTTATGGTAAAGATGAGAAATTGTCTGTGTTTGAGGGTCACCTAATTTGGTGCCCCATACATACCCTCCAGATTATTTGTGACACGATCCCACCATACTTATTATCACGTCTTGTAGAAAGACATTGCATTGCAATCAGTTTTAAGTGAAAAGTTTTGTTGTAACAGGTCGTTATTTTTCATTTTCTTTTTGGAGAAACTGAGAAATTGTCTGTGATTGAGGGTCACCTAATTTGGTGCCCCATACAGATCTCCAGAGTATATGTGACACGACCCGACTATACTAATAATCTAGTCCTGTAAGCAGACACTGCATTGCAATCGGTTTGAAGTGAAAAGTTTTGTTGTAACAGGTCGTCATGTTGTATTTTCTTTACGGTAAAAGTGAGAAATTTTCTGTGATCGAGGGTCACCTAATTTGGTGCCCCATACATACCCTCCAGAGTATCTGTGACACAATCCCACCATACTTATTATCATGTCCCGTAGGCAGACATTGCATTGCAATCAGTTTGAAGTGAAAAGATTTGTTGTAACAGGTCGTCATTTTTTCATTTTCTTTTTGGAAAACAGAAATTGTCTGTGATTGAGGGTCACCTAATTTGGTGCCCCGTACAGACCCTCCAGAGTATTTGTGACACGATCCCACTATACTAATAATCTAGTCCTGTAAGCAGAAACTGCATTGCAATCGGTTTGAAGTGAAAAGTTTTGTTGTAACAGGTCGTCATTTTGTATTTTATTTACGGTAAAGGTGAGAAATTTTCTGTGTTTGAGGGTCACCTAATTTGGTGCCCCATACATACCCTCCAGATTATTTGTGACACGATCCCACCATACTAATAATCTTGTCCTGTAGGCAGACATTGCATTGCAATCAGTTTGAAGTGAAAAGTTTTGTTGTAACAGGTCGTCATTTTTATTTTCTTTTTGGAAAACAGAGCGCCAATAAGCAGGAACAGCAATTAATAACAACTTGATTGGTGAAATATATTTACTGCCGGAGAACTGTATCAGCAATCTTAGGAAATCCGCCAAAACAGAGAGAGAAACCAAATTGGCAAAAGTAACTCTAAGCGCACTGAATGAACTATTACTGCAACTGCACATTTACAGACATACAAGACAAGACATGAGAAACAACACAATATCGTACACTGGCGCTACCACTCTTTCTTTCTTTCTTTCTTCCTTATTCAGCCAGTAAAAGGATAAAGAGTTACAACAAATATGCATGATCAATCTTAGAAAACAATATAGTGACTAAATACTATCTGCTTATAATAGAAAGATCAAGATGATCACCGTAAGTTGAACTGAAGTATATATACAAGACTGCCACTTATGACGCTAATACCGAATATAATCATCTAGGTACTTTGGTGGTTTAGATGTACGTTTAGGCCTAGATTCTTCTTGAATGGTAGTTTGTGATACAGGTGATTCATGATCACTGACAGGGGAGATCGGGCTTTGCACAGGATCAGGGGTCGCCTCCTGAGGTATTCCAATCAAAATCTCAGGTTCTGACCTAGAGTCTTGGGGAGTCATAGGCTGAGTTAATGCTTTTGGAGTTTCAGGGATATCAACAGGATCATCATCATCATCATCATGGCCTCTTAAATACTGATGAGTAGGGGAGGTGACAAAGTCAGATGGAACTTTGTAACATTCTTTGAGTTTAACTTTGTACGAGTTTGCGCGAAGCTGGCTGCCGGTGAATTTTTTTACAAAACACCATTCACCGTCAACTGCCACTATTAAGTATCGACTACGTGCACGTGATTTATCCTTATCCGAGTAGAGGTATACCAAATCACCTACGTTAAGAGAGGGTGCAGGTATAAATTTGCCGCTCTTATGTTTTGAAAGAGAACTAGATAAATGGTTTTGGGTGCGACATTTGAACTGTTCAAGGATGACATCCCTGTCTGATACTGGAATTTGCTCGTGGGTAAACTGACTTCTTTGCGTCCATAACTCACGCGAAGATACACCTGAAAATCGAATCCGCGCATTCAATCGGGCAATGGCAATGGAAAGGTCTAACTGAGTGACCGCACCGCCACCAGGTTCTTGACGCAGAAGCTCTTCTTCCAGCTCTTGGATAGCTTTTTCGGCGACAGGGTTTTTATTGATATTTTTAATGCGACCTATATCAATACCAATGCGTAGTTTCTGCAAAAGACTGTCATCTTTCAAAGCAACGAATCCCGGAGCCGGATCGACTCTCACTACAGCAATAGGACCATCTAACGGATGAAGCTCCATGACAAGTCTAGCCAGAGCATTGCGCAGTGTTTCGTGTTTTTCGTTGTCAATTAAACACGCAGAAGTATAAGCAGTTACTGTTTCACGAACAATCAAAATAAGTTGACGGTTACGCTTCAATACGTCAGCTGCGAAAGACATTCCTACGGCTTCCGGAGGGTCTTCAGATGATTGCTCGATTAATTTGTCAGGAAACTTCTGTAAAGAAGAACACGTATGACATGACTCATACATGCGATCTACCGCTTGAGTCAGATCAAGTGCGTAGAAATGACGTTTCATGACAAGTAGTAGTTGGTTCTTGGACGGGTGGTCAAGCCGGATATGTAAGGCGGTAAGCAAACCATCCAACACTGAACGTGGGACGATAATGAGTTCTGAGGAAAGCTGCAAAGGATCGTTTCGTGGAACTACTAATAATCCATCCTTTGCTATAGATGCAACTGCAAGGTACCTTTTCACATCCTTAACGTTAGTGACCTTTTTGGATGGTCGTGTGCCCTGCTTTAGGTGAGCATGTGTACGTCGAAGATCAGGGCAATTGGACTGAATATCGAACCAAGCAGAGCGCGTTGTAAATGGTAAGGACTTTGTATTGTCTAGAATGTCTTTTACATTTACAGAACGTACAACGGAGTCTTCTGTTTGAACGATGAACGAGCAAATCTGACAGGTTGGTTCATTGCACTCGGGTGCATTCCTACTTGAAAAATCAGAGGGAATGTTTGCCGAGCCTTTCAGGTGTCTTAAATTTACCTGATACCGACTGACGGTAGATAAGAAGGAGGTAACACGAGGGCTAGCGGAAAATTGTCCCCTACAAAGTTTTTCAATAGCCTGTACGCACGGCTTACTATCAGTAAGTACACAAGCAGTGTGTTTGGACTGAATTATATATGGGCTGAAATGCTTAACGGCAGCAGATATAGACAAAGCTTCTACTTCACATGGCAACCAGGTAACCTGGTGTTTGCGTAACTTAGCGCTAAAGAAACCTGCAAGTAACAATTTGTTGTTACGAGAAACATACAGGGTCGCACCAATACCATGTTTAGACACTGATCCATCAGTAACAATCCAGAGTTGGTCTGAGGGTTGGGGTAAAGTGATGGACTTATGTGATGATAAAGCTTCTTGTGCATTACTGAAATGTTTGAGTAACTCGTCAGTCCAGGGAACACGATCTTGAGACTGAAGGCCAGCTATGGATTGGTCGAGAGGCGAAATTAACTGTGAGCATTTCGGTAAAACACGTCCTAGTATTTTATACGCACCTATGAACGAACGCAATCCACGGATCGTCTCGGGTGGTGGGGACTTAGCTAATACTGCTATGCGATGGGGACTAGCAGATAAACTTCCTTGGGACCATATCCATCCCAATATAGTTGTAGAGCATGGGCAGATAACTGTTTTTGTTGGCGATAGGCGTAAATTGCATTTCTGTAAAGCCTGAAGAACTTTTTTCCAGGTTGAAAGCAGTTCTTCTGGGGTATTCCCCCCACAATATAAATCATCGGCTAACTTAGCCACAGAACCTTCTTGAACGAAATCCCCCATTACACGACACATTAGCTCTTCTAGGGCAGTTTCAGATCCAGGCATACCCATTGCACACCTGGAATAAACCCGCACACCGCGAAACGGAGTTGCGACTCCACAATACTTCATTGAGTCTTTGGAGAGGGGTATTTGATAAAATGCGCTGGTGAGGTCAGTTTTTATAATATACTTCCATTGTGCAATAGTGCGTAACGTAGAGTCTACGTCAGGCATAAGGGATGGTTGGGGCTTACTGTAACGTCCGACATCACTAAACGCGGTAACTAACCGAAAGCCTCCGTTAGGCTTTTTAACTAGGAAGGAAGGATTTAGGTACTCAGCAGTAATGCTGACATCCTCAGGACGACGAAAGACGCCTTGTTCTTCCAATTCATCAAACTTGTCTTGTAGTTCGACCAGTTTGTCACGAGAATATTGGGGAACTCTGCCCTTACGCTGTGGGGGTAAAACGGGACCCATGTTAACGGTGGCTTCAAATTTCCCAACTGCTCCATTGTAACCAGTAAAACGAGGGTTAAATACTTCGTCATATTCATCTAAGAGACGCTTAAAATCAGACCGATTACTTTCTGGAAGTATTTTATCCGGGTCTACAGATACAGTTGCAGAGTAGGGACCAGTCTTGATAGGCTGACTAGATACTGGAGGACATGATGTCATATCAGAGGGGTTACAATTAGGTACGGTTGTATAACGGACCTGACAAAGGTGATCATGTTTGTTAACCAGTTGAGGTTCATCAGAATCATTATAGATGCGAATTTTATCGCTCACAGCTTCAGTAATCTGAGGGGGAGGCCAAACTTTAGATCTTGGCTCAATGGTGAGGCAGCTGTCTGGTGCAATGTCAGTGGGTAAACTTAATTCAATAAAAGTTCCAGGCCAAACAACAGTTGACGAAGCTCCTGATCTTAAAATATAAGCCTGAGTACGGCGTACACGGTTTTGTGGAGAATCAGGTCCTGAAGGACCATAATACACGTCATCTGAACCACCAATAGTAATCCGATGCTTAGCAGGTCTGATAGAAACATCATTTTGTGTCATAAATGGTATTCCTGCGAGCACATCAACATCTAGGTCATTAACAACAAGAGCTTCTAATTTGAGTTTGTGATTGTTTCTAGATAGAACTACATGTGTTTCGCCTAGGATATTTAGAGGTGTCACACCATCAGCTTGCAAAGCACTCTGACTACTTTTTTTAATAATAGCACCTATGCGACTGGCCACAGAAGCCTTCATCATACTTATCTCAGCACCACTATCTAGGGTTACTTGCAAGGGATGATGATTGTGAAATACTTTTAAATATGGGGATTGTTTTGTGGTTACACGTCTAGAAGTTTTTATATTAGAGCACAAGTTAACAGAGTCATCCACATGAAAGTCATTGTCGTCATCCTCGCTGTAAACTAGATCGTCTAGTAAGTCTGAAGATTCAGAAGTTTGACGAACCTTATTCATATACTGTTTGTCTGAGTCTGGTAAGAATTTACACTGACTTAAGTAATGATCATGTCTGCGTCCCGCCTCCTTACACAACGGACAGGAAGGACGTGTTGACTTAGAGTCATGAAACGTAGTTTTCTGTAGACGAGTTGATTTCTTAAAAGCAGTACGTAGGACTTTTGATTCTGCTGAAGTATGAATTTCATCCAACAGGCTGTCTAATGCTTGTGATATTTCAGGTTTAAGCGACGCCAACGTTTGTGATCGAAGTTCAGTTCCATATCGTTGTTTGACCAAATTTGGTAAATCACTATGTATTAATCTAAGCCAGGTTAATACAACAAAGTTCTCAAGAGAAGGACTCATGTCTTCATCAGCATTGGGAACCTCACCATGATGACGAATAGAACCTCCTGCTTTCAGCAGATTATCCTCAACAAAACTATTGAGTCTTTGAAACAGGTCTTCTGGTCTTTCACCTGGTTCAAGGTGTATCGAGTTAAAATCCAAAAAATGGGCTCCAGTTGATTGAAATCCATAATGCAGGCGGATGGCCTGCCATATGCCAGCAACTGATATGGAATTTTTTACGATAGTATTACGGGAGATAACAGGGCAATAATTTGCGATTTGTCCCAACATTAATTCTAAATGGCTGACTTTTTGAGCAGCAGTACGTCGGGTGGCCTCAGGAATGTTGTCTCCGTCGTCGGTGATGCCTCGCAGAGGAACGGCTGCTGTCTTTTTTAACCATGTAAAGCCGTCAACGAGGAATGGAGCAAAGTTGGAATCCAGTGATAATGTGTATAATAGATTCTGTCTCCAAGCTTCAAAGGAGGTAATTGTTTCAGTTTTTGTTAAGGACCACTGTTTTGGTGCACGAACAGTTGCCATGGTTTATTGTGTCAACCACACCGACAATGTTCCAATCAAGAATAGCAGTTTCAAGTGAAAAACTGTGTCACGTGACCTGAAAGTCAATGCTGTACCAGATTATACTTTACGAGGCTTGTAGAATCTTTGTATCGATTCCTGGATAGAGTTCTGAACCGCTGCCACCACGCCAATAAGCAGGAACAGCAATTAATAACAACTTGATTGGTGAAATATATTTACTGCCGGAGAACTGTATCAGCAATCTTAGGAAATCCGCCAAAACAGAGAGAGAAACCAAATTGGCAAAAGTAACTCTAAGCGCACTGAATGAACTATTACTGCAACTGCACATTTACAGACATACAAGACAAGACATGAGAAACAACACAATATCGTACACTGGCGGAGAAATTGTCTGTAATTGAGGGTCACCTAATTTGGTGCCCCATACAGATCTCAAGAGTATATGTGACACGACCCCACTATACTAATAATCTAGTCCTGTAAGCAAACACTGCATTGCAATCGGTTTGAAGTGAAAAGTTTTGTTGTAACAGGTCGTCATGTTGTATTTTCTTTATGGTAAAGTTTAGAAATTTTCTGTGATTGAGGGTCACCTAATTTGGTGACCCATACATACCCTCCAGAGTATTTGTGACACAATCCCACCATACTTATTATCATGTCCTGTAGGCAGACATTGCATTGCAATCGGTTTGAAGTGAAAAGTTTTGTTGTAACAGGTCGTCTTTTGTATTTTCTTTACGGTAAAGATGAGAAATGTTCTGTATTTGAGGGTCACCAAATTTGGTGCCCCATACATACCCTCCAGGGTATTTGTGACACGATCCCACTATACTTATAATCATGTACTGTAGGCAGACATTGCATTTCAATCGTTTTGAAGTGAAAAGATTTGTTGTAACAGGTCGTCATTTTTTATTTTCTTTACGGTATAGCTAAGGAACTGTCTGTGTTGGAGGGTCACCTAATTTGGTGCCCCATAAAGCCCCCTCAGAGTATTTGTGACACGATCCCACTATACTAAAAATCTAGTCCTGTAAGCAGACGCTGCATTGCAATCGGTTTGAAGTGAAAAATTTTGTTGTAACAGGTCGTCATTATGTGTTTTCTTTACGGTAAAGTTGAGAAATTTTCTGTGTTTGAGGGTCACCTAATTTGGTGCCCCATACATACCCTCCAGATTATTTGTGACACGATCCCACCATAATTATTATCACGTCTTGTAGGCAGACATTGCATTGCAATCAGTTTGAAGTGAAAAGTTTTGTTGTAACAGGTCGTCATTTTTTATTTTCTTTTTGGAGAAACTGAGAAATTGTCTGTTATTGAAGGTCACCTAATTTGGTGCCCCATACAGACCCTCCAGAGTATTTGTGACACGATTTCACTATACTAATAATCTTGTCCTGTAAGCAGACGCTGCATTGCAATCGGTTTGAAGTGAAAAGTTTTGTTGTAACAGGTCGTCATTATGTGTTTTCTTTACGGTAAAGGTGAGAAATTTTCTGTGTTTGAGGGTCACCTAATTTGGTGCCCCATACATACCCTCCAGATTATTTGTGACACGATCCCACTATACTTATTATCATGTCCTGTAGGCAGACATTGCATTGCAATCAGTTTGAAGTGAAAAGTTTTGTTGTAACAGGTCGTCATTTTTTTTTTTTTTTGGAAAACAGAGAAATTGTCTGTGATTAAGGGTCACCTAATTTGGTGCCCCATACAGATCTCCAGAGTATATGTGACACGACCCCACTATACTAATAATCTAGTCCTGTAAGCAGACACTGTATTGCAATCGGTTTGAAGTGAAAAGTTTTGTTGTAAGAGGTCGTCATTATGTGTTTTCTTTACGGTAAAGTTGAGAAATTTTCTGTGATTGAGGGTCACCTAATTTGGTGCCCCATACAGACCCTCCAGAGTATTTGTGACACAATCCCACCATACTTATTATCATGTCCTGTAGGCAGACATTGCATTGCAATCAGTTTGAAGTGAAAAGTTGTGTTGTAACAGGTCGTCATTTTGTGTTTTCTTTACGGTAAAGGTGAGAAATTTTCTGTGTTTGAGGGTCACCTAATTTGGTGCCCCATACATACCCTGCATTGCATTGCAATCAGTTTGAAGTGAAAAGTTTTGTTGTAACAGGTCGTCATTTTGTATTTTCTTTACGGTATAGCTAAGGAACTGTCTGTGTTGGAGGGTCACCTTATTTGGTGCCCCATACAGACCCTCCAGAGAATTTGTGACACGATCCCACCATACTTATAATCTTGTCCTGTAAGTAGACGTTGCATTGCAATCGGTTTGAAGTGAAAAGTTTTGTTGTAACAGGTCGTCATTTTGTATTTTCTTTACCGTAAAGGTCAGAAATTGTCTGTTTTGAGGGTCATCTAATTTGGTGCCTCATTGCAACATGTTCAGATTTGCCGAATATGTGACAAAGACACCCAATATTAAGAAAATCTCTGGTATCCCATTTTGTTGACCCTTCCAGACCTCTCACACCTGTTGTGACGCAAAGCCACCATGCTTGTTATACTTTACAGCACCCAGATTATTCATTAGAAGCCTATTTGTATAAGAATTTTCATTGTAACAGGTTCATAATTGATGAATATGTGACAAAATACAACCAATAATAAGAAAATCTCTGGTACCCCATTTTAGTGACACTTCCAGACCTCTCACACTTATTGTGACGCAAAACCACCATGCTTATTATACTTAACAGCACCAAAGTTATTCATTAGAAGCCCATTTGTGTAATAATATTCATTGTAACAGGTTCATAATTGTAGAATATGAGAGAAAGACGCCCGAAAATTAAGAAAATCTCTGGTATCCTATTTTGGTGACCCTTCCAGACCTCTCACACCTGTTGTGATGCAAAGCCACCATGCTTATTATACTCAACAGCACCCAAATTATTCATTAGAAGCCTGTTTGGGTAATAATTTTCATTGTAACAGGTTCATATTTGTTCAATATATAACAAAGACGCCCAATATTAAGAAAATCTCTGGTACCCCATTTTGGAGACCCTTCCAAACCTCTCACACTTATTGTGACGCAAAACCACCATGCTTATTATACTTAACAGCACCAAAGTTATTCATTAGAAGCCCATTTGTGTAATAATATTCATTGTAACAGGTTCATAATTGTAGAATATGAGAGAAAGACGCCCGAAAATTAAGAAAATCTCTGGTATCCTATTTTGGTGACCCTTCCAGACCTCTCACACCTGTTGTGATGCAAAGCCACCATGCTTATTATACTCAACAGCACCCAAATTATTCATTAGAAGCCCATTTGTGTAATTATTTTCATTGTAACATGTTCAGATTTGTCGAATATGTGACAAAGACACCCAATATTAAGAAAATCTCTGGTATCCCATTTTGGTGACCCTTCCAGACCCCTCACACCTGTTGTGACGCAGAGCCACCATGCTTATTATACTAAACAGCATCCAAATTATTCATTAGAAGCCCATTTGTGTAATTATTTTCATTGTAACAGGTTCAGATTTGTCCAATATGTGACAAAGACACCCAATATTAAGAAAATCTCTGGTACCCCATTTTGGTGACCCATCCAGACCTCTCACACCTTTTGTAACGCAAAGCCACTATGCTTGTTATACTTTACAGCACCCAGATTATTCATTAGAAGCCTATTTGTATAAGAATTTTCATTGTAACAGGTTCATAATTGATGAATATGTGACAAAGTACAACCAATAATAAGAAAATCTCTGGTACCCCATTTTGGTGACACTTCCAGACCTCTCACACTTATTGTGACGCAAAGGCACCATGCTTGTTATACTAAACAGCACCCAGATAATTCATTAGAAGCCTGTTTGGGTAATAATTTTCATTGTTACAGGTTCATACTTGTTCAATATGTGACAAAGACGCCCAATATTAAGAAAATCTCTGGTACCCCATTTTGGAGACCCTTCCAAACCTCTCACACTTATTGTGACGCAAAACCACCATGCTTATTATACTTAACAGCACCAAAGTTATTCATTAGAAGCCCATTTGTGTAATAATTTTCATTGTAACAGGTTCATAATTGTAGAATATGAGAGAAAGACGCCCGAAAATTAAGAAAATCTCTGGTATCCTATTTTGGTGACCCTTCCAGACCTCTCACACCTGTTGTGATGCAAAGCCACCATGCTTATTATACTCAACAGCACCCAAATTATTCATTAGAAGCTAATTTGTGTAATTATTTTCATTGTCACATGTTCAGATTTGTCGAATATGTGACAAAGACACCCAATATCAAGAAAATCTCTGGTATCCCTTTTTGGTGACCCTTCCAGACACCTCACACCTGTTGTGACGCAGAGCCACCATGCTTATTATACTAAACAGCATCCAAATTATTCATTAGAAGCCCATTTGTGTAATTATTGTCATTGTAACAGGTTCAGATTTGTCCAATATGTGACAAAGACACCCAATATTAAGAAAATCTCTGGTACCCCATTTTGGTGACCCATCCAGACCTCTCACACCTTTTGTAACGCAAAGCCACTATGCTTGTTATACTTTACAGCACCCAGATTATTCATTAGAAGCCTATTTGTATAAGAATTTTCATTGTAACAGGTTCATAATTGATGAATATGTGACAAAGTACAACCAATAATAAGAAAATCTCTGGTACCCCATTTTGGTGACACTTCCAGACCTCTCACACTTATTGTGACGCAAAGGCACCATGCTTGTTATACTAAACAGCACCCAGATAATTCATTAGAAGCCTGTTTGGGTAATAATTTTCATTGTTACAGGTTCATACTTGTTCAATATGTGACAAAGACGCCCAATATTAAGAAAATCTCTGGTACCCCATTTTGGAGACCCTTCCAAACCTCTCACACTTATTGTGACGCAAAACCACCATGCTTATTATACTTAACAGCACCAAAGTTATTCATTAGAAGCCCATTTGTGTAATAATTTTCATTGTAACAGGTTCATAATTGTAGAATATGAGAGAAAGACGCCCGAAAATTAAGAAAATCTCTGGTATCCTATTTTGGTGACCCTTCCAGACCTCTCACACCTGTTGTGATGCAAAGCCACCATGCTTATTATACTCAACAGCACCCAAATTATTCATTAGAAGCTAATTTGTGTAATTATTTTCATTGTCACATGTTCAGATTTGTCGAATATGTGACAAAGACACCCAATATCAAGAAAATCTCTGGTATCCCTTTTTGGTGACCCTTCCAGACACCTCACACCTGTTGTGACGCAGAGCCACCATGCTTATTATACTAAACAGCATCCAAATTATTCATTAGAAGCCCATTTGTGTAATTATTGTCATTGTAACAGGTTCAGATTTGTCCAATATGTGACAAAGACACCCAATATTAAGAAAATCTCTAGTACCCCATTTTGGTGACCCATCCAGACCTCTCACACCTTTTGTGACGCAGAGCCACCATGCTTGTTATACTTTACAGCACCCAGATTATTCATTAGAAGCCTATTTGTATAAGAATTTTCATTGTAACAGGTTCATAATTCATGAATATGTGACAAAATACAACCAATAATAAGAAAATCTCTGGTACCCCATTTTTGTGACACTTCCAGACCTCTCACACTTATTGTGACGCAAAAGCACCATGCTTGTTATACTTACCAGCACCCGAATTATTCATTAGAAGCCTGTTTGGGTAATAATTTTCATTGTTACAGGTTCATACTTGTTCAATATGTGACAAAGACGCCCAATATTAAGAAAATCACTGGTACCCCATTTTGGAGACCCTTCCAAACCTCTCACACTTATTGTGACGCAAAACCACCATGCTTATTATACTTAACAGCACCAAAGTTATTCATTAGAAGCCCATTTGTGTAATAATTTTCATTGTAACAGGTTCATAATTGTAGAATATGAGAGAAAGACGCCCGATATTAAGAAAATCTCTGGTATCCTATTTTGGTGACCCTTCCAGACCTCTCACACCTTTTGTGACGCAAAGCCACCATGCTTGTTATACTTTACAGCACCCAGATTATTCATTAGAAGCCTATTTGTATAATACTTTTCATTTTAACAGGTTCATAATTGATGAATATGTGACAAAAGACCCCAATAATAAGAAAATCTCTGGTACCCCATTTTGGTGACCCTTCCAGAACCCTCACACTGATTGTGACGCAAAACCACCATGCTTGTTATATTTACAGCACCCAGATTATTCATTAGAAGCCTATTTGTATAAGAATTTTTCATTGTAACAGGTTCATAATTGATGAATATGTGACAAAAGACGCCCAATATTAAGAAAATCTCTGGTACCCCATTTTGGAGACCCTTCCAGACCTCCTCCACTTATTGTGACGCAAAACCACCATGCTTATTATTCTTAACAGCACCAAAGTTATTCATTAGAAGCCCATTTGTGTAATAATTTTCATTGTAACAGGTTCATAATTGTAGAATATGAGACAAAGATGCCCGAAAATTAAGAAAATCTCTGGTATCCTATTTTGGTGACCCCTCCAGACCTCTCAAACTTATTGTGACGCAAAGGCACCATGCTTATTATACTTAACAGCACCCAAGTTATTCATTTGAAGCCCATTTGTGTAATAATTTTCATTGTAACAGGTTCATTATTGTCGAAATATGAGACAAAGACGCCCCATACTAAGAAAATCTCTGGTATCCCATTTTGGTGACCCATCCAGACCTCTCACACCTGTTGTGACGCAAAGCCACCATGCTTATTATACTCAACAACATCCAAATTATTCATAAGAAGCCCATTTGTGTAATTATTTTCATTGTAACATGTTCAGATTTGTTGAATATGTGACAAAGACACCCAATATTAAGAAAATCTCTGGTATCCCATTGTGGTGACCCTTCCAGACCTCTCACACCTGTTGTGACGCAAGGCCACCATGCGTATTATACTAAACAGCATCCAAATTATCCATTAGAAGCCCATTTGTGTAATAATTTTCATTGTAATAGGTTCAGATTTGTCCAATATTTGAGAAAGACACCCAATATTAAGAAAATCTCTGGTACCCCATTTTGGTGACCCATCCAGACCTCTCACACCTTTTGTGACGCAAAGCCACCATGCTTGTTATACTTTACAGCACCCAGATTATTCATTAGAACCCTATTTGTATAATAATTTTCATTGTAACAGGTTCATAATTGATGAATAAGTGACAAAAGACCCCAATAATAAGAAAATTTTTTGGTACCCCATTTTGGTGACCCTTCCAGACCTCTCACACTTATTGTGACACAAAACCACCATGCTTGTTATTTTTTACAGCACCCAGATTATTCATTAGAAGCCTATTTGTATAAGAATTTTCATTGTAACAGGTCCATAATTGATGAATATGTGACAAAAGACGCCCAATATTAAGAAAATCTCTGGTACCCCATTTTGGCGACCCTTCCAGACCTCCTACAATTATTGTGACGCAAAACCACCATGCTTATTATTCTTAACAGCACCCAGATAATTCATTAGAAGCCCATTTGTGTAATAATTTTCATTGTAACAGGTTCATAATTGTAGAATATGAGACTAAGATGCCCGAAAATTAAGAAAATCTCTGGTATCCTATTTTGGTGATCCCTCCAGACCTCTCAAACTTATTGTGACGCAAAGGCACCATGATTTTTATACTTAACAGCACCCAAGTTATTCATTAGAAGCCCATTTGTGTAATAACTTTCATTGTAACAGGTTCATTATTGTCGAAATATGAGACAAAGACGACCCATACTAAGAAAATCTCTGGTATCCCATTTTGGTGACCCATCCAGACCTCTCACACCTGTTGTGACGCAAAGCCACCATGCTTATTATACTAAACAGCATCCAAATTTATTCATTAGAAGCCCATTTGTGTAATTATTTTCATTGTAACATGTTCAGATTTGTTGAATATGTGACAAAGACACCCAATATTAAGAAAATCTCTGGTACCCCATTTTGGTGACCCTTCCATACTTCTTACATCTGTTGTGACGCAAAGCCACCATGCTTGTTATATTTACAGCACCCAGATTATTCATTAGAAGCCTATTTGTATAAGAATTATCATTGTAACAGGTTCATAATTGATGAATATGTGACGAAAGACGCCCAATATTAAGAAAATCTCTGGTACCCCATTTTGGACACCCTTCCAGACCTCTCACACTTATTGTGACGCAAAACCACCATGCCTATTATACTTAACAGCACCCAAACTATTCATTAGAACCCGTTTGTGTAATAATTTTCATTGTAACAGGTTCATAATTGTAGAATATGAGACAAAGACGCCCGAAAATTAAGAAAATCTCTGGTATCCTATTTTGGTGACCCCTCCAGACCTCTCAAACTTATTGTGACGCAAAGGCACCATGCTTATTATACTTAACAGCACCCAAATTATTCATTAGAAGCCCATTTGTGTAATAATTTTCATTGTAACAGGTTCATTATTGTCGAAATATGAGACAAAGACGCCCCATACTAAGAAAATCTCTGGTATCCCATTTTGGTGACCCATCCAGGCCTCTCACACCTGTTGTGACGCAAAGCCACCATGCGTATTATACTAAACAGCATCCAAATTATTCATTAGAAGCCCATTTGTGTAATAATTTTCATTGTAACATGTTCAGATTTGTTGAATATGTGACAAAGACACCCAATATTAAGAAAATCTCTGGTATCCCATTGTGGTGACCTTTCCAGACCTCTCACACCTGTTGTGACGCAAGGCCACCATGCGTATTATACTAAACAACATCCAAATCATTCATTAGAAGCCCATTTGTGTAATAATTTTCATTGTAATAGGTTCAGATTTGTCCAATATTTAAGAAAGACACCCAATATTAAGAAAATCTCTGGTATGCCATTTTGGTGACCCATCCAGACCTCTCACACCTGTTGTGATGCAAAGCCACCATGCTTATTATACTCAACAGCACCCAAATTATTCATTAGAAGCCCATTTGTGTAATTATTTTCATTGTAACATGTTCAGATTTGTCGAATATGTGACAAAGACACCCAATATTAAGAAAATCTCTGGTACCCCATTTTGGTGACCCATCCAGACCTCTCACACCTTTTGTGACGCAAAGCCACCATGCTTGTTATACTTTTGCAGCAGCCAGATTATTCATTAGAAGCCTATTTGTATATTAATTTTCATTGTAACAGGTTCATAATTGATGAATATGTGACAAAAGACCCCAATAATAAGAAAATCTCTGGTACCCCATTTTGGAGACCCTTCCAGACCTCTCACACTTATTGTGACGCAAAACCACCATTCTTGTTATACTTTACAGCACCCAGATTATTCATTAGAAGCCTATTTGTATAAGAATTTTCATTGTAACAGGTCCATAATTGATGAATATGTGACAAAAGACGTGCAATATTAAGAAAATCTCTGGTACCCCATTTTGGAGACCCTTCCAGACCTCCTACACTTATTGTGACGCAAAACCACCATGCTTATTATTCTTAACAGCACCAAAGTTATTCATTAGAAGCCCATTTGTGTAATAATTTTCATTGTAACAGGTTCATAATTGTAGAATATGAGACTAAGATGCCCGAAAATTAAGAAAATCTCTGGTATCCTATTTTGGTGACCCCTCCAGACCTCTCAAACTTATTGTGACGCAAAGGCACCATGCTTATTATACTTAACAGCACCCAAGTTAGTCATTAGAAGCCCATTTGTGTAATAATTTTCATTGTAACAGGTTCATTATTGTCGAAATATGAGACAAAGACGACCCATACTAAGAAAATCTCTGGTATCCCATTTTGGTGACGCATCCAGACCTCTCACACCTGTTGTATCGCAAAGCCACCATGCTTATTAAACTTAACAGCACCCAAATTATTCATAAGAAGCCCATTTGTGTAATTATTTTCATTGTAACATGTTCAGATTTGTTGAATATGTGACAAAGACACCCAATATTAAGAAAATCTCTGGTACCCCATTTGGTGACCCTTCCATACTTCTTACATCTGTTGTGACGCAAAACCACCATGCTTGTTATACTTAACAGCACCCAGATTATTCATTAGAAGCCCATTTGTATAAGAATTATCATTGTAACAGGTTCATAATTGATGAATATGTGACGAAAGACGCCCAATATTAAGAAAATCTCTGGTACCCCATTTTGGAGACCCTTCCAGACCTCCCACACTTATTGTGACGCAAAGCCATCATGCTTATTATACTTAACAGCACCCAAACTATTCATTAGAAGCCCGTTTGTGTAATAATTTTCATTGTAACATGTTCATAATTGTCGAAATATGAGACAAAGACGCCCGAAAATTAAGAAAATCTCTGGTATCCTATTTTGGTGACCCCTCCAGACCTCTCAAACTTATTGTGACGCAAAGGCACCATGCTTATTATACTTAACAGCACCCAAGTTATTCATTAGAAGCCCATTTGTGTAATAATTTTCATTGTAACAGGTTCATTATTGTCGAAATATGAGACAAAGACGCCCATACTAAGAAAATCTCTGGTATCCCATTTTGGTGACCCATCCAGACCTCTCACACCTGTTGTGACGCAAAGCCACCATGCTTATTATACTCAACAGCATCCAAATTATTCATAAGAACCCTATTTGTATAATAAGTTTCATTGTAACAGGTTCATATTTGATGAATATGTGACAAAAGACCCCAATAATAAGAAAATCTCTGGTACCCCTTTTTGGTAACCCTTCCAGACCTCTCACACTTATTGTGACGCAAACCACCATGCTTGTTATACTTTACAGCACCCAGATTGTTCATTAGAAGCCCATTTGTATAATAATTTTCATTGTAACAGGTTCATAATTGTCTAATATGTGACATTAAGAAAATCTCTAGTACCCCATTTTGGTGACACTTCAAATGTCTGATACCAGTTGTGACACAAAACCACCATGCTTATTATACTTTCCAGCACCCAAGTCACGCATTGGTAGCGCATTTTGTCAAAAAAGTGCAGTGTAATAGGTGAATATGTGCTGATCAATGAAAAAAATACCAAAAAAATCTAGGGTACCCCATTTTGGTGACTCTTCCAGACCTCTCACACCTGTTGTGACGCAAAGCCACCATGATTGTTATACTAAACACCACCCAAATTATTCATCAGAAGCCCATTTGTGTAATAATTTTCATTGTAACAGGTTCATAATTGGTCAATATGTAACAAAGACTATACTGTGTTTGAGGGTCACCTAATTTGGCGCCCCATACATACCCTCCATAGTTTTTACTGATATACCCTTCATAGTATTTGTGATAAAACCTCTCCACAGTAGTTATTTGGCGTTGGAAGCAGAAATTAAACTGCTGTCATTTAAATTTACCGCCTGATATTTTATAATGTAGCCTATACATAAAGTAGATCTATGTACCCTATGCCGCTCATACCACGAAAACATATTATGGCGACCCTTGCTGTGCATGTTGCTATTTGTTAAAATTCCAGTACGACTGGTCACAAAAACATATTTCGGTCCATCTGTAGTGATAAGTTCGAAGGTAACGGTATGAAATTGCCTTGCTTTTTACGATTTCTTAGAAACTCGTAAGTCTCATAGTTTTGTGTTCGCTGGCTTGTTGTTCGATCTATTTGTTCGATGACTTGATTTCGGTCCACCATTTGTTTACAGATGATCCAGGGATAGCAAGCGCTTGCATTTTCCTTGTCTATCTTATAAGCGTCTACCAAACAGAGATCCTAATACTGCCGCTTAAAACAAACACAATAAAATTGTAAGGACTTTTCTCTGAAATAATATTTTGCAGATCTAATATATTTATCGATTAAACCAAATAAAACAGATTAGTTTTAGTTTTATAAAACAAACATGACACATAAACGCAAACAATATTTTTCATTTATTGAGTTTAGAAGCGGCCCTTTGTTTTGTAAACATTGGATGACACATGCTCAACACCTGTCAAACTACTAAGATTTTAATTGACTAACAAACCATTTTACAATGGGTGATGGTGTGGCAAGGGTTGCTAGAAGATTACAAGAGGCAAAAGAGAATGGAAAACTAGGTATTTTAAGTACAAGAGCATGAGAAAGAAAGTTGCAAAATTTCATGGCACTTGTTTCACAGAAAAAACAACAACAACAAAAATAAAGACACAACTACTCTCCCTATAGGGGTATAGGGTGAGTGACTGTTATTGTATGAAATGAGTGGCTGTTGGCTAAAGGCAGGATAACAATTGTTGACAGCTAGCTAGGTAATTGGAATGCCAGTGTGAGCCTTGAAGGCAGCTGTTTGATGGCTCGGTCAGTGACAGCACTGGCAGGTAGACCATCCCAGAGACACTGTTGATGACCTCTACTAGAAACATCTGCAGGTGTTAAATACTGATGCTGAGATTTCAACGAGGGTTATACAGACAATCCAATACAACACCATTGTTTTCTTCTGTTGTTGGTTTCAAGTCGTTTTAAGTCCTACCACCCAAGATCTTGCAACATTGCTGTGAAACTGCTGGTTTGGTGGTCTTTGAAGCAAATTTTGACTACTTGCATCTGGACAGCTTTTTATTTGGTTGTATCAACTGGTCACAGTGTATGGATCCCTTATGTCATGTTTCTGTGTAGATACCTAATGGGCTCTCAGCTAGGAAGCATGTGTGTTATGTAATACACTTCTTATATATTTCAATCCAAACAGATCTGATCCATACCAGTCCAGTTTAAAAACAATATTTTATATTCATTTATACACTCCATGCCATTTTGATCATTGGATTGTCACTAACATTTAATGGCATGGAGTGTATAAATAATTGCTTTTAGAATGGACTGGTGAGGATTGGATCTGTTTACAGTCACTAGAGGGGATGTATAAAAGGAATACTTGTACAAACTGAACTAAGACAGATTTGCACACTTAAGTTAAATAGTCTTTTATATAATACCAGTATTTGAGGTCGAAATATTTTTAATACAAAGGTACATAAAATTGTGTCATTCACAGTGATTGTAGTTTATTTGTAAAACCACATGGCATAATATTATGTGAGCTCATATAGGGATATTAGTTTCATCTCAAGGAACATTTGTTTTTTAACAAACACATTTCAGGTCTCTAGAAATGACTTTTTTACGTTTTTAAGATGTCTTTTTATCTGTTTGTAGATCTCTCCAGTTGTGATTTAACACAAGTTCCAGAAGCAGCTTATTTCATGCTGAAAAACGTTACTGTGGAAACTTGTAATCTCAGCAATAATTTGATCAAAAGAATTCCGTCCAAGTTCACAACCAAATTCCCAAGTCTTACAGGTAATTTTAAACCTAAGTACAGTGTGTCTCTGCATACTTAATATTGTCACATCTTCATTAAATTAGCATATTCCATGACCTGTTTATTTTGGCATGGTCTTGTTTCTTAATTTCTTACCTGTGACATTTATTTTGGTTTAGATCCTCTACAAACTAGAAATGTTTTTCAGAGAAAAACTGATGTCCCCCCACCAGCCCATTTCCAATGCCTCCTTATGAATAAAAAATCTGTACAATCAGAATACTAGGCAAATTTGGAGAAAATCCATCCACTGGTTCTAAAGATATCCATCATAGATGACTATTTCCTTTCAATTGAGGTCAAAATCTAATCAGCTCTTAAAGTTGACCCAATGATGTATCCTTGCAAGTTTGGTAAAATTCCATCCATTGGTTCAAGAGATATAGTGGGTACAAGAAACTGTCATCTAAGCCCTCCAGTGACCTTGCAAATGAGGTCAAGGTCATAAGACTATAATAGGCTCTTAAACCTGTCCCAATGATGTATCCATGCAAGTTTGGTGAAATTCTATCCATTGGTTCAAGAGATATAGTGGGTACAAGAAACTGTCATCTAAGCCCTCCAGTGACCTTGCAAACGAGGTCAAGGTCACAAAACTATAAAAGGCTCTTAAACCTGTCCCAATGATGTATCCATGCAAGTTTGGTGAAATTCTATCCATTGGTTCAAGAGATATCATGGGTACAAGAAACTGTCATCTAAGTCCTCCAGTGACCTTAAAAATGAGGTCAAGGTCACCAAAATCTAATCAGCTCTTAAACTTGTCCCAATGATGTATCTGTGCAAGTTTGGTGAAATTCCATCCGTTGGTTCAGGAGATATAGTGGATACAAGAAATTGTCATCTAAGTCCTCCAGTGACCTTGAAAATGAGGTCAAGGTCACCAAAATCTTCACAGCTCTTAAACCTGTCCCAATTATGTATCCATGCAAGTTTGATGAAATTCCATCCATGTCATCTATTTCCTATAATGACCTTGAAAATAAGGTCAAGGTCACCAAACTCCAATCAGCTCTTAAACTTGTCCCAAAGATATATCCATGCAAGTTTGGTGAAATTCCACCCATTGGTTCATGAGATATTGTGCATACAAGAAATTTTCATGCCATTTAAGTCCTCCTGTGTCCTTGAAAATGAGGTCAAGGTCACCAAAATCTAATCAGCTCTTAAGCTTGTCCAAATGATATATCCATGCAAGTTTGGTGAAATTCCATCCGTTGGTTCAGGAGATATTGTGCATACAAGAAATTTTCGTGCCAATTAAGTCCTCCTGTGACCTTGAAAATGAGGTCAAGGTCACCAAAATCTAATCAGCTCTTAAGCTTGTCCCAATGATATATCCATGAAAGTTTGGTGAAATTCCATCAATTGGTTCAAGAGATATCGTGCGTACAAGAGTGTGACGCTGACACTGACGCCAACGCACAGGGAACCGCACTGAAAACAATATGTCCCCCCTCACCTTTGATGGGGGGACTCATCTAATTCCTATAATGACCTTGAAAATAAGTTCAAGGTCACCAAAATCCAATCAGCTCTTAAACTTGTCTCAAAGATATATCCATGCAAGTTTGGTGAAATTCCACCCATTGGTTCAGGAGATATTGTGCATACAAGAAATTTTCATTCCATTTAAGTCCTCCTGTGACCTTGAAAATGAGGTCAAGGTCACCAAAATCTAATCAGCTCTTAAGCTTGTCCCAATGATATATCCATGCAAGTTTGGTGAAATTCCATCCGTTGGTTCAGGAGATATTGTGCGTACAAGAGTGTGACGCTGACGCTGACGCCAACGCACAGGGAACCGCACTGAAAACAATATGTCCCCCCTTACCTTTGGTGGGGGGACTCATCTAATTCCTATAATGACCTTGAAAATAAAGTCAAGGTCACCAAAATCCAATCAGCTCTTAAACTTGTCCCAAAGATATATCCATGCAAGGTTGGTGAAATTCCACCCATTGGTTCAGGAGATATTGTGCATACAAGAAATTTTCATTCCATTTAAGTCCTCCTGTGACCTTGAAAATGAGGTCAAGGTCACCAAAATCTAATCAGCTCTTAAGCTTGTCCAAATGATATATCCATGCAAGTTTGGTGAAATTCCATCCGTTGGTTCAGGAGATATTGTGCATATAAGAAATTTTTGTGCCATTTAAGTCCTCCTGTGACCTTGAAAATGAAGTCAAGGTCACCAAAATCCAATCAGCTCTTAAACTTGTCCCAAAGATATATCCATGCAAGTTTGGTGAAATTCCACCCATTGGTTCAGGAGATATTGTGCATACAAGAAATTTTCATTCCATTTAAGTCCTCCTGTGACCTTGAAAATGAGGTCAAGGTCACCAAAATCTAATCAGCTCTTAAGCTTGTCCAAATGATATATCCATGCAAGTTTGGTGAAATTCCATCCGTTGGTTCAGGAGATATTGTGCATATAAGAAATTTTCATGCCATTTAAGTCCTCCTGTGACCTTGAAAATGAGGTCAAGGTCACCAAAATCTAATCAGCTCTTAAGCTTGTCCCAATGATATATCCATGCAAGTTTGGTGAAATTCCATCAATTTGTTCAAGAGATATCGTGCATACAAGAGTGTGACGCCGACGCTGACGCCGACGCACCGGGAACCGCACTGAAAACAATATGTCCCCCCTCACCTTTGGTTGGGGGACATAATTCATCTTAGCTATAAAGCAGTTACTATCAGTTTGAAAGATTTTTATTTATGTTTATGCCTGGACACACTAAAAGTGGCGAGGTACTATGTTATACCCTTCGAAGTTTTGAATGTCCATCTAATTGTCTGTCCATCATCGCTTTGTTCCATGCTCTAACTTTAGAAGCTTTTGACCAAGTTTCTTCAAACTTTGCATAGACCTTGGTATTGGGGAGGAGTGGTATAGAATAGCAAGTGGGCTAATTTTGTTTATAGAAACAGCAGCATTATAGCCCTTGATTTATTTCACAGATAAACATGCACATGTGCAGACAGTTAGAGCGTGCACTGTATATGTGATTAAATCATAAGGTAACTGGGTATACTTTCAGGGCAAGTAATACCTTTTATTTTTCCTTCATTTTCAATAAGGGTCAACTCTTTGAGGTAAGAATCTGCTCATGCCAGTGCTTGCTGTAAGTTTGAAAAACTGGAAGTCCTGACTCCCATGCCTAAGTTTTGGAAGTCTGGAGGGTATATGGTGACATATTGTAATTGAAAATTTACAGTCAATTTTGTATATACACAGTACAGGCAGGCTTTAGTCGATTTATAAATACTTCATAACCATTGAAAGGTTTAATAATTTATATTTTCTGTTCATGCTTCACCAGAAAGAATTCTTGACTTCCTGGCCATCAAATTTGGAAGTTCTGTAGAGATGTTTGGGAGTAAATTACTCCCCGACTTCCATTAGTGCAAGCACTGTCATGCAGGAGCAAATTCTTTCTTTTCATAGCAGACCCATTTCGGAAGGGTTTTATTGTCCAGGAAAGCAAATGAGCTGCAACACGACAAAACCAACAATGTGGTTGTGCGCCCAATGCACTCAGATCAGCCTGGGCATCCGCCCAGTCTGATCAGAGTTTTCGCTGTCCGCATGGAGGTAGCTGAGACCCTTAGCTACCTTTAAGCGCTTAGCGAAGTGTCTGATCAGACTGGGTGGAGGCCCATACTGATTTGAGTTTGCGCTGGGTGCACAACCACATTGTTGGTTTTCTCGCGTCGCGGCTCAAATGGAAAGTGACAAAAGTTGTTTACCTGTGTAAAAATGGCAGAAAAGCATGGAGGTATACCAATACACTTTAAACTTTAAAAACCTAGTAAACAATCAAGATACTTATTGGCTAGACTGTGGATTTCTTCACACTATCGGGGCATGACTAGATCATAAACCTCTGATGGCAGGTGGTCCCATGATGCATATCTTGCAACTCTTTCTCTTTCATTTCCAATAGAATTAGATCTCAGGGGAAACAACCTGTCAGCCTTACCAGATGAGTTCCGAAATCTTGAAGAATTAAAGGTGCTAGATATATCCAAGAACAAGTTTGAAGTTCTTCCAGCATTGATATATGACTCTACAAAATTAAAAACTTTAAATGCGAGGGAGAACAAAATCTCAGGTAAGAATCATTAGAGAGTTTAAGACAAGGAGAGGTTTTCTTGATAAGTTGTTTTTTTCTCATATAAAAACATAGAACCTCCTTGCTGTTTCAACATATTTTCGTAGAGCAAGGAGGAGAATTTTTTCTTCAATTATCATGAAAATCTTGATGAAAATTCTGAGATACAACATATTTTGGTAGAGAAATGAGGAGAATTTTTTCTGCAATTATCATCAAAATCTTGATGAAAATTCTGAGATAAACATATTTTGGTAGAGAAATGAGGAGAATTTTTTCTTCAATTATCATCAAAATCTCGAAAATTCTTAGATAAGGTCTGCCCATTTTCCATAAAAGAACATATTAACGCATCCCATTAAAACCAGTCCTCACATACTTAGGCTCCTCAGTAGAAATATGTCACATCTAGGCTCCTCCTTAAAACTACCTTACATATTGAAGCTCCTCCTTTAAACCAACCAAGAGGTGGTTTGAATAAAGACTCTCATTTGTTTGTGTAGAAAAATAGATTCAGTTATCCCTTATATATCACCTTAAACCTCACCATATCTGGGTGTCTTTTGTATCTCTAATGATTATTATGGGATTGACTTCTTTATGTGCTTAGTTTAATGTAACACCTGATAATCTATTGTCAAATGGCAAATAATGAAGACCCTGTTGAGACTAAGTCATCTAATCTAGGTCTTCACTGTTTGCCCTGGCACGTATGCCCCAGTACTTAGGATTTTTCACTAGTATGGTTCATTATACCTGCAAGTTCATTAATATGGTTCATATAACACAGTTTTGGATATAACAAGGAAATCTAATGAACCTTGAATGGTTATGTCTCGGAGACGATTTGTGTCAATTTTACATGAAACATGTTTTACCCAACCATTAGAGTCATCTTTTTGAGGCTTTGTGCCAATATACCATTCTCTTAAATTAAAACCACTATAATTTGATACAGTAGATGTTAAGCATTTTACAGTATATATCTTAAAATCTGTTTAATGATTTTATTATTTCTTTTTATATGTAGATATAGATATAGAGAGATTGAGAAAGATGTTGACCTTGACTGAGGTTGATTTACAGGACAATCCATTAACATCAGAAGTAGAAGAAAAACTCAAGGATATTGATGTGTTCACAGTTCTAGTCGGAGACTCTGACCCTATAGGGAAACAACTAGATAATGTAGAATAATGTAACCAAATATCGTAATTACCCTAGACATTGAGACTGAAATACCTGAGCAAACAGTGTAGACACTGATCAGACTGCTCCTACTGATCAGACTGCTCCAAAAGGAGCAGTCTGATCAGGGTCTGCACTGTTTGCTATTCTGATAGGCTAAGCATTAAATTTATATGAACTGAGACACAACAAAACCAACAAGGTGGCATGCGTGCCCACGGAAGACTCACGTCAGCCTTGGCATCTGAGCCGTCTGATAAGAGTCTTTGCATTGCTCTTAAAGGGTAGCTAAGGGTCTAAGCTAGCTCCATGCAGATAGCTAAGACTCTGATCAGACTGGGGGATGTCTAGACTGATCTGAGTCTTCGCTGGCCGCACATGCCACTTTGTTGTTTTTGTCATGTCGCAGCTCACATGTCAGCTGATTGTAAAATCAGTTGTTAGAATTTTAGGACAATTACAGTAATTGCTTAAGTGTCTGAATATCTAGGGTAATTATGGTAGGTTGTAAATTAGGTTGTTTCATTTAAAGGTTGTTACCTGGAGTTTTCAATGCATTTAATTTTGCCAGTATTTTTTTTTTCTAAATTGTCAGAAAGCACTGATGACAAGTAAATTTATAAAGTTTCACTAAAAGTATACGGTGAAGAGACTTAGATAAGTCGTTTTGCTAAGGATTCCCATCTCTGCTTCACACACAAGTTAGTGCTGTTTTTGACTTTGCACAAAAAACTGACAATGCAGCTGTTGTCAAGTAGCATTGCCTTTTGGGATAGTGTTTACATATCCGCCATGCTTGAACCTCCACAAGACCTCACGATTAGGGAGAAATTGACTTGTGGAGAATGACATCTGAGGTGGCACACTTATGGACATGTGACTGAATTATTTTTAGTCTGGGAATTCAAATAAACAAGAGAAAAACACCATTTTTAAACAAATCCGGAGGGGCTTTTTTGGCTGCAATAGATTCAGAAAATATAATTTTTATATACTATGCAGAAAAAAAAAGATTTTTTTTTTTAATGGAATTGGGATCTGTAGTCCAGGTAACAACCTTTAAAGTTCATGTGCCAAAACAACTTTATACCACTGTAACAACGAAAGTGTGTCTGAAAATGTTCTTGTTAGAGACATATCTGTTTTTGTTATATTTTTTTTAAGCTTGAAGTATAATTGTATTTGAATGTTGTATTTGGTAAATTGTGTTTCTTAAATGTAGTTTGCATAGAATTTATCTTAGCCATCACTGTTTCAATATTAGAAAGTAATTATTATAGCACAGCCACTTGATTGTGCTGTATCCCTGGTGAACAGCAGGCAAAACAAATCAGTCTGCCAATATCTTTCCTGTTCTAATAAATGCTTCCTGCACCGGGCCGCGTAGCGCAATCGGTAGGGCACCTGACTTATAAGTCAGAGGTCCTGGGTTCGATACCTGGTCCAGCCACATACTTTCGTGTCTCCTTCCTCTGATTCTAGAGTTTGTCAGTTACTGGCAAAAGTATGTGCACTTAGTACTGGTTAACCGCTGAGGAGGTCTAAACCTGCCCAGGAATAGTGTGGTTAGGTTAACTGACCGTCCCAACATGACCATAGCTGTTTACCGTGGACGTTAAGCAACAAATCAATTGATCAAAAAAATGCTTCCTGCTTCTTATGTGAAATTATAGTTATCTTAACTTTCATAAGTTCCTGTTTACTTCTCTTCATGAGGTAGCTCTTGAAATTAGGTCTACTCTTAAAGGAAAGAATTTGCTCCAAAAGGAGCAAATTCTTTCCTTTTAGAGTTGACCCCACCTCTACTGAGAAGGGAGGTAAAAAATAGTAGAGTTACATCCTCTGAAAGTATACCCATTCACATTAATACTGTCTATTCAAGGTATTTTGGCAGTGGCTGATTTACCATAATTTAGGCTCTAAATAACACCCCTTTCGTAAAATCCAATGCCTCCGGGGCGTTTAATAGGATAAATACGGTATGTTATTTACTTACAGTTTTCAGATAAAAATGCAGCATTTGATCTATAACTGCAACTGGGTTTGCACTGTTCAAAAATAGAATGGCAGACATATTTCCATGGTGCAACCTATTTACCTCATATAACAGAAAGTATGTTAAAATGAACAGGTACACTTTCAGGGGGAAATAACTCTGCCATGTTTGCTTCCCTTCTCAATGGTGTCAACTCTTACAGGAAAGAATTTGCTTCCCAAGAAGCAAATTCTTTTCCCTGAAGAGTTGACCCCATTTCAGAAAGGCTTCAACCTCCAGAGAGCAAACAGGAAGTCACAAAAGTAGTTCTTCTTTCTAAAAATTACAGAAAAATATGGAGATGTATCCTTACACCTTAAATAGTCCCACCAAGTAATGGCAAGAGTTTGGGTACATGTTTCTATGAGAACAGTTTGTATCATATGATCATGATATATTTTTGTCATTTCTGAACCAGAACTCCAGATAATTGGGGGTTGGGGTTTAATTATAACAGAGATCATTATGGTTCATTTCCCGTACAAAATTGTGTTGTGGCCCCTTTATAAGACTGTCTCTTTAGGATGATTCAATCTTATGAGAGGCTATGACAAAGCTTTTTCTTTAAAGAAATAGAAAAAAATGCCAGAATTACTATTTCAAACTTGTCCGCAACCTCACTGCTTCCCTCACCCATTTTATCTGGAGCTCTGACCCAGATTAATTTATGTTTCTTAAATATTTCTGTAATAGTCCAATTTTTACAGCTTTTACAGCAGTTTATGATGTTGAGGCTTACTCTTTATATGCTATTCACAATAAATATATGCATTTTAGAAATCTTACTAACATAATTTACATCAGTAAAGCCTGCATTGCTCTCACAGAGGTGTAATTCTCTTTTAATGTACAATTTCACTGCTCCTTTGTTGTTGTAAATGATAGCAGTTTGCCAGCTATAAAATGAATAATATTCTTGATTTTCACATATTCGAAAATCATTTGGGTCATTTTAGTTTGCAATCAAATGACCTGCTTTTAATAATAAAAACTTTATAAACACTGCAAAAATTCACGATGCAGGAATAGGTATCTTGCTGTTGTCTCACTTCTTTTGTCTAGCTTCCCTGTCTCATTAGAGAATCAGGAAAAAATATTTTATAGACATATCAGGCATTTTCTAAAAATTCTTTTCCTTGACTTTCTGCCGATTAAATTACAGAAGGTATGCATATGAAGTGATATATTTTCACCAAGGAAAGAAGGTACAGTCAGTCTTTATATCGATATACATGTATTATGAGAGTCTTACACCACTAGAGGAGAAGAATATCATCATCTGCTCTGGTTCTTGGTGAGCTTGATATTTTTCTGTGACATCTTGCCATAGACATCATAAATGCTTCAAATTTTAGATAAGATTTATTGGTTAGTGCAATAGCTGACATATACCTATATTCATTCTTTATTTTGTTGTTTTCTAAGAATTACATGTACATGCTTTACCGTTTTTACTAGAATGATATCTTGCTGTGTACTGTTTTGGTTTTATTATTTTATAAAGAGTTTCAATTATTTATAGCCGTTGGTATAAAAATAACAAAATGTCAAGGCTGTGTGTGTGCCTCAGAACAGTTCTGACAGGTCATGGCAGTCGGAACAGGGGCGGCAGGGGAGGCAGCCGCAGCCCCAATGTTTTCGGCAAGAATATGATTCTGCTTAGCTAGAGAGAAAAATAAAAGGACACTGTCACGCCTCACACATCACAGTTTTGCCAATTCACAACAGGTGTCCATACATGTGATGAACTCCCGATGACCATGTGGAAGATTTGGATTTCATTTCAGGGAGATTGAGTTCTCCATCAGGGAGACTTTTTGACGGCAACTTTGATGGGTCTTTTCACGTACTTTACTGTATTTTTTTCTTATTTTAAAACAGAACATGAACTATAGCATAGTTTGTTTAGTTTACTTTTGAGTTACTCCCCCCAGCCCCCCCCCCCCCCTCCCCCCCCAAAAAAAACAAAAAAACTTCTTTCTTTAATTATTATAATTATTCATTTATTATCATATTACTGTTATTTGTATCATTATTTTGGTATCTGTCTGACACAGAATCTAGCTTTTGCAAAAGGGTATACTTGAGATTTCATACAGATTTGCCTCCCTTGAAATTTCTATTTTCAGATTATCTACTTATCTTCTTTCATAAACAAATAAGTTTTGTTTAAAAGTATTCAGAGCTGTGAAAACTGATAAAAATGTATAAAACAATGTTCAAAATCTGTTTTTGACACAAACTATACCCATGCACATGACAGAAATATCAAAACTTTCATGCGTCTTTTTTACACCATTAATGAACAAAGTTATCGGCGATATATATTATAAAATAATTTGCACTTTGGGGAAAAAATACCTTACGGAGTGAGCGACAAGTTAAGACACCGATCAGCCTGCACCTCTGTGCAGTCTAAACAGAGTTTTGCATCTATTGTCTATGCGTCTAAGGGAATCCAGGCAGTGAAAACCGGTCTCCGTCTGTACTGCGCATGTTTATTTTGTGTAGTTGTGAAACAGGGCTATCGGCTTCTTTTCACGTGACATATCCTCAACACATTCGTCGGTAAACACAGAACACAGCTCTGTGTTTTCACGGGTCAGTGAGTTTATTAGTGACCTGAATAATGGGGATTAATGTCAACAGAGATGATATGTTTGTTTATTGTTTGATGCTGTGAATACACATATGGATATCTCCTTACTGGCAGTGAAAAAGGGCATGGCGTTGGAAAAGGAGTATCAGAAAAAAAATTATGAAGGGAAAACTCAGCATCCGGGAGATTCTGAAGACTTTCCGGGAGCGCGGGAGATGGGCTTCATTTCCAGGAGACTCCCGGATGATCCGGGAGACATCACATGTATGGGTGTCATGCCAATTCTGCTATAAAAGTGCCCACAGGCGTAAAGGATTAACGTTGAAAGATGTAAACAGGTGTTAAAGAAGAGACACTTTCACCCAATTATAACATTGTGATTATTAAACCATGGCAAATTGTTCAAATTATGAGTGGGGCAAGACGGACATCAAGACCAAATGCAATTAAATCATTTGAACATATATCTTACAACATTTGCGATTAGGAGTCATGCAGATCAACCGGCACATCTATGCAGCCTGACCAGACTCTTCCCGTTTCGCGTATACCATGTATGAATCCTAGAGCATCTCAATTGTCAAAAGTTAAGGCTCTTGTCAGTCTGATCTTACGCCCAGATTGATTTTAATATTACATATATGATAAGATGCCTTTTCAACGACACCACCCAGTTGATTACTGAATCATATTGCACGAAACAATGAGTCTGTTCAATTTTATGCTCAGATTCTTATTTACTTTCGGGCTGGCCTGCTTTCTAAGTATATGCAGTATTCCCTGTAGATCTGGGAGTCGCAGGTTTGAACCCCAGACATGACGGATTTTCACTGTCTTCTGACAGCACTGATACAAGACTGGCCCAGTGTTGCATTTTATATTGCCTGGGCAGTAGATAGTGAGGCAGTGGCCGCAAGGGCTACGACGTGCATTCTGGCAGGCTGATCACTAACATTCTGCACAAACATGTGCTTGACACAGCTTTAATGGTCCAAGACGTGTAGTCAATTGGACAACTAGGCAAAATAATCCTGTAAACACCAAGTTTCCAGAATTTGGATACAAAGGACGGGTTACACTTTGGCCTTTTTTGTGCCCACGACCGATCCTGATAAAATTTATGTTTATAAAAGATTGGCATTTGGCAGTTTATGTAAGCACATTTTTTAAGTTTGCGGTTTCATAAATAATCATGTGACTTCCGGTTTATTGCATATGTGATGCTGAACGGGGTACACTAAGTACCTGCAGTATTTCGATATAATCAGGGATTCCGCTTGCATATCAGCCCTCCAAACTGACAGATATAATACTTTTGGTTCTTATTCACAGTCTAAAAGAGATATTTTCGCTCAAACCATCTAGTAAGGAGAAATTTTATTTTAATTTTTACAAAACCTCAGAATAGTAGATTTTAGAAGTGTTTATTAACACAATAATAAGCAAGTTAAGCGTTTGCTTTTGTGAAAATAATGAAACAACTGAATAGGATATCGATTATAACCGACCAATATTGTTAAGCCAATGTATTCTTGGCGAAACGCTTTTGCACGCTTTTGTTCTGGCAAGTGCGTGAAAAGTTCATCAACCTTCTTCTTTTCTTAAGCATTATTCACTATTTATACATATAATGAAAGCTTCATCACATCAGATATTAATCACGTAATACATGAAATTTTACGCATTTGTGTATGCTAAACAGGTACAGATGTTTAAAATATTCGACAAAGTCAGTGAACCAAGACATATAGGTCACGGGGACCTACATGTAGTACCATATGAGACGCAGCGCTGAAGTGACTTCTTATTCCAAGTCCGGTGAAGATTCAATTTAATAATAGTTCGAAATAAAGCATTAATTCAATGGATCATGAAATACATGTCACAATGACCTACAAATAGTATGACGTCATTTGCAAAGTCTGACTGAACCATTGTCTTTAGTACGATGCATATATAATGTTGAATATATGAGGAAAAGAACAGTGAACTTTTAAATATATGTCACAGTAACCTATAAATAGTATAAGGATTCTTTTGTTTTTTGCATTGTTTGACTGACCAACTATTTGTAATTATGTTGCGAATCCAAAAAACCGTGTTGAGATATAAGTGAAAATCCTGGTCCATGCATAAAGTTCAAGGACTCAGTGTGCATGGATGCCTTGCAATTCATACATTTAAAAGATATGATCTGATATTTTACTCCTACACCAAAGATATCAAAAAAGGTAAGGAAAAATTGCATCCAAGTAATTTTTCATAGTCAGTGGACCAAAGTTCAATTTCACAGAATTTTACAATGCATCAGCTTCATGCATAGGGATACATCATTTGACATCGTCGCAACATTATAACATCAGAGGTTATATCACAGCATGATGTTGGAGGACAATTTCAGTCCAACGCCTTACATACGCACATAACGCCATACCTATATGCATGCCCAGCGCTGCGCCCTCTTCCCAACCCCTCCCCCCCCCCCACACACACACACACAGAGAATCCTTGGTGGGGGCATTAGGAACACATACTACATAGATTAATACTTTGAAAAAGACGTGTTGTGTCGAATAATGCCTCTTTTTCTATCAATTACAAAATATACTAATGTGATTTATATATAAATCCTTTAGTCCTAGTGTTTGATACATGAAAATTTACCCCAAAAGTTTATTTTTCGTTTACTCCTACCCTCGTAACCATTGTAATATAACTCGATGATGATGAATATGTATATGAGGAAAAATCATGTATAAAAATTGTAGTGGTTACGAGGGTAGGATGAAGTGAAATTTGGATGCATATTGGATGTTGGTAGTTCAAATTCCCATGGCCTCAATTTAAATGTTGCAGACAGTACATGTATTCAGCCGCTAAATTATCCTAAAAGGCAATTAAATACGGGAAAATGAAATCGTACAGAATAAACTAGAAACATATAGCTAACATTTCTACATGTTTCTGTGGTTATCTGCCTACCTTCGAAAACCGGCCTTTTCAGTGGGCACATTGCAATAGTAAAGTGTAACTCATCCTTTTATGCTGTTAACTTTCACAGGTTTACCGTAAGAGGGTAGCTGTACTACCATTAGACAATTTAGGTCAATTTGTATCATCATGGGTTTACTTTTTCTTCCAGAAAAGAAGAAAAAACTAGAAATGTTTTTCAGAGAAAAACTGATGTCCCCCCACCAGCCCATTTCCCACCCCCTCTACTGAATAAAAAGCCTGAACAAGTAAAATATCTAGACAAGTTTGGAGAAAATCCATCCACTGGTTCTTACGATATCCTTCATAGATGACGATAACCTTGAAAATGAGGTCAAGGTCACCAAAATCAAATCACCTCTTAAACTTGTCCAAATGATGTATCCATGCAAGTTTGGTGAAATTCCATCCATTGGTTCAGGAGATTTTAGTGGGTACAAGAAATTGTCATCTAAGTCCTCCAGTAACCTTGAAAATGAGGTCAAGGTCACCAAAATCTGACCAGCTCTTAAATTTGTCACAGTTATGTATCCCAGAAATTTTGGAGAAATTCCATTCATTGGTTCAGGAGATATAGTGGTTACAAGAAATTAACATCTAGGTCCTCCAATGACCTTGAAAATAAGGCCAAGGTCACCAAAATCTAAAAACCTCTTAAGCTTGTCCCAATGATGTATCCATGCCAATTTGGTGAAATTCCATCCATTGGTTCAAGAGATACCACTGGTACAAGAAATTTTCGTCGAAGTCCTCCAGTGACCTTGAAAATGAGGTCAAGGTCACCAAAATCTAATTACCTCTTAAACTTGTCCCAATTATGTATCCATGCCAGTTTGGTGAAATTCCATCCATTGGTTCAGGAGATATAGTGGGTACAAGAAATTGTCATCTATGTCCTCCAGTGACCTTGAAAATGAAGTCAAGGTCACCAAAATCTAAGCAGCTCTTAAACTTGTCCCAATAATGTATCCATGCAAGTTTGGTGAAATTCCATCCATTGGTTCAAGAGATATCGCGCATACAAGAAATTAACATCTATGTCCTCCAGTGACCTTGAAAATAAGGTCAAGGTCACCAAAATCTAATCAGCTCTTAAAGTTGTCCCAATAATGTATCCATGCCAGTTTGGTGAAATTCCATCCATTGGTTCAAGGGATATCGCGCATACAAGAAATTGTCATCTATGTCCTCCAGTGACCTTGAAAATGAGGTCAAGGTCACCAAAATCTAATCAGCTCTTAAACTTGTCCCAATAATGTATCCATGCAATTTTGGTGAAATTCCATCCATTGGTTCAAGAGATATCGCGCATACAAGAAATCTGTCACAGGGACGCCGACGCTGACGCCGACGCCCGGGATCCGCACTGAAAACAATATGTCCCCCCTCACCTTTGGTGGGGGGACATAAAAAGAGATCAAGCAACTGAGAAGTCTAATTATGAGCGTCTTAATAAAATCCTTATCGCTAATTGAAAGCAACATCATGTCATTGCAATGACGTGATGCTACATCAAAGTTCATACATCAGTTTTTACTTTGGAGGGTGTGTTTGTGTGTGGGGGGAGGGGGGGGGGGGAGGAGATAGGAGGGGAGGGGGCAGCAAAAGAAGAATTTTTAAAAAATCCGCCTCCCCAAAGTCAAAATCGTTCCGACGCCCCTGCAGGTTCAAGTTCAAGCCTGGCTTTGCAGGAATTCGGTCAGAGCTTCAGATACAATCTGAATATATGCCATTTTTTTTCTCATTTTATACCATGTTGTTCCATTGAACTGCCTCATTGAAACAGTTCTAGTGAAATGCCACAACATTTACTTCTATACAGAAATAATAAAAATATACTTTAGAATGTAATGTTACACTTGCATTGCACTTACACATAAGAACTAGTAGGCCATAAGTTTTGTGAGAAACAGACTGAAAATAGTAGGGATGGCAGAATAGAATGACAGATGAATAGAAAACTTGACCCTTATATCACACCTTGCTACAGCAGGTGTCACAAAAGTTATTTTGAAAATACTATCACATACCTCTTAAATATTCATTCAGTACAGCTGTTATATTGCATCCAGTTAAAATATACATAAAAACATATCAGTTATTGGGTTTTAACATAATTCTGGGATATTTTTTTCTCATTACTGAATTAAGAACATATTATCAATCCTTATCAGAACAGCCTTATTAAGTAGGATATAATTCAGGGTTACAACATAATACGTTTCTAATGATTATTTTCCTTCAAACCCACATGTGCTTTGTGTAAAATGTTCTTACAGTCTCGGATAGCATTTTAACCATTGTTGTTTCAAGTCATTGTTTTAATATACAGTGTATGTCAGTACAAGACATTGTAGAAGTAAATAAGTTTCTCAGATGTTCATTTATATGTATTTATTTATTTCATGTCTTTGAATCTGGAATGTTTAATGTTTTTAAAATAAATTTTTGAATACATTGCCATTGTTATTGCTTGAATACCTCTCTCCTGTAGTGGTGGGTGCTTTACTCTGTGTTGTCAGACCTTTTTCAGTCAGAGGTCACCTGTTGTCAGCAAAAACCCGTCTAAAGAAGCCATGCTACCAAATTTATGTGTACAGGCCAAGCTTAATAGCCTTTTGCCATTTCCTTGATAGCAGGTTTTACTGTAGTTGGGCCATATGTGTATACCTCCATGTTTTTAACCACTGTAAGTTACAAAGGGAGAAAACTTTTGTGACTTCCTGTTCACTTCCCTTGAAAATGATTCCCTTCTAAAATGGGCTCTACCTTTACAGAGAAGCAAATTCTTTTCCCGAAGAGCGGGGACAAAACACTTCCCCTGAAAGTGTATCCATTCACCTAACACATAACAGATAATTCCGAGCCACAACCATAATGTCACTCAAAAGTTGGTAGTGTAACTGGCCAATGCAATGACAACTTAGCAGTGACATAGTCCCACAAACAGTATCCTGTGTTCAATGTCCAACAATAAGATATAGAGATCTTACATGAGTGCTCATGTATTATTGAATTTAATAAACGAGTTGGGGAAAAAGATAAGATGCGAGGCTCTGCAGAGCATCTTGTCATTTTCACCAATGAGTTTAATAAATTCAATAATAGAAGAGCATTAATGCAAGTTTCTATTTATCATATGACACTAAAATCTGCATTTTATTAGCAAATTGTACACTACAATGTCACGATTTCGCAATTAGAAAATGCGACGTTTTATGGATGTCAACGCATAATGTTACCGCATAATTTGCATAGTTAATCCACTAGTGGATTATTGATTTTAATGCATGGCTTTATTACACTCTCAGATACGACGTCATATGATAATTTTACATTACAGTTAATGATGGGATGCGTATCAAATTCAAGTAGGCATGGTTTTCGGAACAGTGAACAGTAATATGGCTTCCATGGAGGATCTACACAAATTTGGACAAGATATATATGTATGTCATAAAGCTTCAGGCTGCAGAGTGAACAGTGAAAATGCTGACCAGAATGCTTCTTCTAAGCTGGATCTACATCTCTATGATGTGTGTTAAGGAATTTCTATCAGATGACTTGTGGTTTTATGGCCCTTTCAAAAGCATTTGTCATACTTTGCCAATGGAAGGTTGATAATAACTGTGTGCAGTGGAACCCTGTTTGCAATTGAAAGGAATTACATTTTGAATGTGCTTTGAGCTGTACTGCTTGCTTAATAGGCCAGCACTTAACCCCATGAGCTACCAGGGCTCCGAATATTTTGGGAAACTAGATAATACTCCTGATCTAAACAGATGAATGTGGGATATAACTGGCAACATAAGCAGCTCAAGACTATAAATTTTGCAAAATTATTTTAATTCTGAAACTTGTGTAAATGTTTAAATTCAAGCCTATTCACTTCTCTTTTCATCACTGACTTGAACATATACATTGAAGGTATTTGAACATATCACAGTTACACAGATATTTTAATAGTGATATAAACTCTGATGATTATTCAGCAGCATATGGGAAACAAAACAATTTATTAGCCACATCATGGGAAAAAGAGCCTTGGTTGCATATGCAAAGAGTGAGCTCAGAACAGCTGATCAGTCTGCTCAGAGCACAAATAAGAATTTATGGCTCATAAGGAATGTATAAGCAGTCAAGAGTCTGATCAGACAACATCGATTGGAAACTGCAGAGGCCCAGTCTGGCCAGATGATGGTGAGTATTTGAAGATAATTTAAAGATAATTTCCGGTAATTCTGCATAAAAAACATACATGGTGACCTCTCATCAGAACCGTCTTTCTAAATGAGGGGTCACAACATGTTTCAACGGAGAATTACAAAAAATTACCAGGAATTATCATCAAATACTTACCTTTATCTAGGCCTCTAAAGCTGTCAGAGCTAATAAGTCTTTGTTCTTTGCACATGCTTGAAGAAATCTACTGTGAAGGCTGACATATGCAAACAGTATTAAACATACACAACACTTTTACACATCACATAAACATTTACAAATGTTTAAGAACTGTTTTCAAGGCCATTATAAATTATTTTTATAAATATAATAAATACTGATAGTCAGTGGACTATGGTTGCTTGATGCCGGTTAACCTGTTGAGAATGAACTGAACTAACATCCCTGATGATGCTGGTCAGAATAGTCTACAGTGCTCCTGCTCAGAAGTCTACATTCCTTTCTACTAAGGTAAGAATGTCAGATCTTGATGCACAACACTTGCATCTCTTGCCAAACTTGGCAGAAAACTATAAATAGTATCATTCATGATATAGCCTAAGAATGGGAGCAAAGGAATGCAGGATGCATACGTTTGAGCCGTGACACTAGAAAACCAACATTGTGGTTGTGCGCCCAGTCTGATCAGAGTCTTCCCTGTCCGCATGAGGGTAGCTGAGACCCTTAGCTACCCTTAAAGCGCTTAGCAAAGAGTTGATGAGACTGGGCAGATGCCCAAGCTGAACTGAGTGCGCGCTGGGCGCACAACCACTTTGTTGGTTTTTGTCGTGTCATGGCTTATTTATAAGTTGATGATCTTGCGTGTAACAGTTGACTACAAATTGCAATGGAGAAGGTCACAAAGGCAATAATGGCAGATAATAGTGAGTTCCCTCCATGACCAGAGTTCCAGGATATAAGACTTGAGAATAATCTCAAACTCAAAATAAAGCACACCGATTGGCTGCTTCCGAGCATGTGCTCGGAAGCAGCCAATCAGTGTGCTTTATTTTGAGTTTGAGAATGTACTCAAGTTTTATGACCTCTGGGCCAGAACAGATAAGGCAGTAATTATTGTGTAAAGGGAGATCATTCTATTGTCTCCCTTTGCCAAATAGAACTTTCCCTACCTACATGTAAGTTGTAAAGTGCTGAGGACACAAATTCATTCCTGAGCAATCTACTGTTTACCTTAAATCACACAAACTGGTCAAAGGTGGCAAACAAGTTATGGCAGCCACAAGGGAATTATTGTTCACCACACATGCATGCTTTTCTCAAGCTGTTTGTCATTATTTATCAACATGTACTTTTTGTTGCTATTTGCTTTTCAATGGACAAGGTCTTTAATATGTTGTACACAGAAGATCAGCAAAATAAAGTGAACTTTTTAAATAGACCTTATTCTCTGTTAAAAAGGTAGTTTACTAGCAGAAACTACAATTGACAGTGATGATTATACATAATCAAGGTGCTCAAGTTTCCCAGTGAATAATTTTATATGTTAACTCCATGTAACTGTATAAGTGCATCTCTTATTTAGTAAAGCACATTGGTTTCCTCTTGCTGGGTCATAGAAATACCACAGCTGTTTCCAATTTCTTTATAAACTGACTGAACCACTTTTAAGCAACTTCAAAATTTCCAATTGAATTCCTGGCCATCATACACTACAGCCATGCCCTGCAGACATTAACATATTTTTCCTTCATCCCTGATATTAAATATATTTGTTTGGCATTCAGTAGAAACAGAACAAACAAGTTCACAGCAACAGACCTCCACATAAGGTGGGATACTCAGGATCATTCTTGATTTGTTTTTATCATGGAGAATGACCAGAAGTTTATACCATATACAAGATAATTCTCGCAGTGTTCCATTTTCTGCGGTCACTTAGAAATCAAGAATATTAAAATCGCGAAATAATTTCCTGTTTCTTACAAAGTATCTTCTGTAGACACAGTGTTCATATATTTTGTTTCTCTTTGTTTCGGTAATTGCTGGTACATTTCACTTGAGCCAATTCTTCTTGAGCAGGGCTGCCGCAGGTTAATGAACGAACTGGCTCAAGTGAAAAAGAAATAGTTTTCCTTTTACACATGTTGCTAACCGCCAAAATTAAAAATCGCGAAAATTAATGTTTATGTGTTTGACCCTTAACCGCGAGAATTTGAACCTGCAAAAATTACTGCGTATACGGTAATCAAATCCCAGCTTATTAAAACTTCTATTGCCGTGAAACTGACATCTTGTAACTAAAGTCTGGGTCATCTCCAAGCTTTCTCTGTTTTCTTTGTCTTGTTATTGGAAGGTTTGGTCTTTGCCACTGCCGTATTTAAAGTCTTGTTGTTACTCTTGTTACCTAAATACAGAAAAAAAGATTTAAATAGTATACCTTAAAAATGATAATTATTGGGACAGACAGCTCTGAGCAAACAGTGCAGACCCAGATCAGACTGCTCCTAAAAGGAGCAGTCTAAACAGGGTCTAAACTGTTTGACATTCTATCTGCAGCTTTTGGATGCATTACTGGATTGTAACATTAAATGGTTTCATGTTTAGGGCAATTATGGTGTCTATTTTAGGTGTCCAAATTTTTAGTGAGTGAACTCGGGTTTAACGTCCCACCAACAACGAGGTCATATGGAGACGGGACCTCGGTTTAAAGTCTCATCCGAAAGACCGGAGAAGCGGGGGAGCGAACTTGCGACCCCTGGATTGGTAGTCCGGAGTGTTATCCACTACACTACAGCCGCTCCTCCAAATTTTTAGATTTTTACAGTATTTCAAATTTCTAGATTGTGTGATTTGGCAAGGCAGAGGTATCTGCTTTTATGACCCTTCAACACGCCAAAATACACATGAAACTGCAACTAATTACCTTTGCTAAATAACAAATTTCCTTTACCTGCATCACATATGTGCAAAGAAAGCAACTACTGTAAAACAATTTTATTTGCGATATCAAATTCTGTCAGTTTTATGTGAAAGGTGTAATGAGGCAATTTCATTTATGACCTTTTCAACAAGGGCTTCGCAAGCGGCGCATAATATGCCCGTTTTAATGTCATAAAGGAATTATAGAATGAACAAAATTGTTTACAAAAGGACAGACAGGCAGACAAATAGGGGAATTCACACTTTAATTAATGACGGCAACATTATTTAAATATTTAACACATCAAATATTATTAGTATACCAAAAATCAGCTTCCAAGGTGAGGTGGCTCCTAAGCTGAGTAATGCCAAAGTCAAACAAGGGAGATAATTCATAAACTAAATATACTAGATATACCATTCTTGGTTCTAATACATTCCCTTCACAATATACACATCTCCATAAAGTTGTGTTAAAATATTCTAAATCGTTAAGGAGTTACAGAGTAAACAGGAAATTTATGCATGGGCAGATAATCCAGTAAGCCAGCCAGAGTCGTGGTTCTTGCTCAGGATACAGTGCCCCATTATTACACAAATTCCTACAAAGTTTCATTCTAATACTTCAAAGGGTTAAGGAGATATGGAGTGAATGGAAATGCCTAAAAATAATGATCAAAGGGAGGTTACTCCAAAATTAAGAAATGGGGAGCAACCATTCTTATATGTGACACATCATCTTGTGATCACGCACATTGCTATAAAGTTTCATCATGATATTCCAAACAGTTACCGAGTTAATGTATGCACAACATAAGTATACACAAAAATAGTCTAAAAGAACTAGTAAAAGGGATGTTACTCTGAAATGAAGAAAGGGATTTGATTTGATGCTTAACGTCCACGGTAAACCACTAAGGTCATGTCGGGACGGTCAGTTAACCTAACCACACTATTCCTGGGCAGGCTTAGACTTCCTAAGCGGTTAACCAGTACTAAGTGCACATACTTTCGCCAGTAACTGACAAATACCCTTCTTGAATCAGCGGAAGGAGAAACGAAAGTATGTGGCCAGACCGGGATTCGAACCCAGGACCTCTGACTTACGAGTCAGGTGCCCTACCGATTGCGCTACCCGGCCCGGGAGAGCAACCACTTTGTCTGGACACATCGTTGGGACTTCATACACATTGGTATGAAGTTTCATGAAGATATCCCAAACGGTTATCTAGTTATGATGCGCACAAGACCTGCAGGGGAAAAAAAACAATCAAAGGGGCATAACTTGGAAACTAAGGAAAGGGGAGCAACCATTCTTGTATGAGATACATTCCCCCTACCTACTACATATGACTACAAAATTTCATGAAGATATCCCAAATGGTTACTGAGTTATGGCACATACAAGAATGTTTACGGACGGAGGAAAGGGAGTTTACTCCAAAATTCAGAAAGGGGAAGCAACCATTCTTATATGCGACATATCATCTTGTGATCATGCACACTGCTATGAAGTTTCATCATGATATTCCAAACAGTTACCGAGTTAATGTATGCACAACATAAGTATACACAGAAATAGTCGAAAAGAACTAATAAAAGGGATGTAACTCAGAAACGAAGAAAGGGAGAGCAACCATTGTTGTACGCGACACATCGTTAGGACTTCATACACATTGCTATGAAGTTTCATGAAGTTATTCCAAACAGTTATCTAGTTCTTGCGCGCACAAGACCTGTAGGGTAAAAAACAATCAAAGGGGCATAACTTTGAAACCAAGGAAGGGGGAGCAACCATTCTTGTACGCGACACGTTCCCCCTACCTAATACATATGCCTACAAAATTTCATGAAGATATCCCAAATGGTTACTGAGTTATGGCGCGCACAAGAATGTTTACGGACGGACGGACGGACGGACGGACAGACGGACGGACGGACAGCGCCATGACATGATACGTCCGTTTTTTCAAAACGGGCGTATAAAAATAAAACTTTATAAAACTTTAACCAAATATCCAATCCCAATGCGAACGCCAAAGCCAGGGTGACAACAACAGCTCTTCCTGAACTTTCATTCAGGCGAGCTAAAAACTGCTCACTTTTTTGGGGGGCAAAAAATGAAGTGTTTTTGCATACAATATGTTTGAAAATAGAACGTCTTGTCAACTAACAACACTGTATTATTTTTTGAACAACTGGGCACAGATTGCTGGGACTAAAGACTTTTTTGAATCTTAGCTGTTCTCAAATGTTCTGAGGTATGGTAGGTCTCAAACAGAAATTAAGATGTTCATACTACTCACTGGTTTGACCTGATGCAGTTTTTCTATTTTTGGCTGCTGCTTCCTTCTTACTTTTATTTGGAGCAGATTTAGGCCTCTCCTTCATCTCTCTGAAAATGAACAAAACATTAATTATAACAGGTATATTTACAGGGGAAGCAACTCTTCCAGTTCTATTTTGGCATAAGGGATCAACTTTTATAAGAATTTGCTCTTCTGGGAGCAAATTCTTTCCTTTAAGATTAGACCCCATTTTGTAAGAGTTATATCAACCAGAAACTGAATGTCACAAAAGTTGTTCCCCTTTGTAACAAGCCATAGAATGCTATGTCTTGCCTGTCTCTGCATTGTCACAAAGAGAGCTAAACTAGAAAGATGACTCCAGTTTACTCTACCCTCACCACTGCTGCCAACAAGGGCAGAAAAGTAATACCAAGACATACTGTAAGCCAACACATACTGAGTGACCTCTAAACAAAAATTCAATATTGCTAATGGTCAGCCAAATGCTTTTTGTTTAGTAACACATCCCAGAGCATTAGGATGAAGAGGAACAATTTATCAGAATGGTTAAGTGCAACTGCACTGCTTGTGTAGTTGCTTTTTATATAGAGCTGCATTCCTTGAGGTCTAACCATGCTAAAGGAAAAATTGGCAAATTGGCCACAGCATCTAAATCCTCCAGATTAGTGAAGACAAAGCTTCTGTTGGGGGCATTCAGGAGCTTATTTGCAAAATGTCATATCAGGTAAATGGGTACACTTTCCAGAGAAGCAATCCTGCCATTAGGGAAGCAAAGCAAACAGGAAGTCATGAAAGTTGTGCCCCTTTGTAAAAATGGCAAAAAACCTTGGGGATGTACCCATACACCTTAAAAGTAAATCTGTACTGAAAAAAATCTTTCTTTCATGTAACAACACATTTGTTGTAACAACCTACCTGACTGACACCTGGCTGTCGGGCCTGATGGGTGAGAAATGTCCTTGTAATGGTTTTAATGCCCTGTTAAATAGAGATTGGAAATGACGTCTTATTGGTCCACTGTAAGATAAGAGTACGTTAGGTGCAGAATACATTTAACAAGTGAACAAGTGGTGCAATAATGTTAGTGTTATGCAGCTAACTCTGACTTAAATGCCATCTGCATTAAACAAACAGTTATCTCAAGAAGCCAAAAATCATATTCCTAAGTAGCATTTTCAGAAATTATTAAGCAAGCACCTGTTTTAAGGAAATAGTTTGCAAGAGGTTTAACAATAAACAGAAAATAATATATAAGACAGATGCAGATTTAAGTTCGAAGTTCAAAGTTCAAGGTAACGGCAGGGCACCTTTTGACAAGTAGCCCAAAGGGCAACAATTGCTCACCTGAGAGACATTGTAAACCTATAGGGATATTTAAGATGCTCAAGGGCAGCTAACTCCACAGTCAGTGGTCCAATCAGGCTGAAAATTAAACTCATCCAAAACATTATGTATGCCCTCATTTAATATATGCAAGTTTAAAAAGTATCCGATCAAGAGCACAATAGACAGAGCTGTCAAGGGCAGCTAACTTCGTAGCGGTTGGCCTGATCTGGCGAAAATTTGAACTTGTTTAAGATATTATGCATTTCCTCATTACCTGCAAGTTTGAAAAGGATCGGATAAGTAGAAACCAAGAAAAAGTGGCGACATTGATTTTTTGGATGCTCAGGGCAGGTACTCCATAGTCAGTGGTGGGATCTGGCCGAAGTGCTAACTAATCCAAGCTTTTATGCATATCCTCATTACCTGCAAGTATGAAGAGGATCCGATGAAAAATGAAAATGTGATGACGTTGTTTTCTCCATTATAAGACTATGGGATTTTTTTCAAACGCTCAAGGGCAGCTAACTCCGTAGTCTGTGCTCAAATCCGGCCAAATTTCGAACTCATCCAAGCTCTTACGTATGTCATCATTACCTGCAAGTATGATAAGGATCTAATCAAAAACCTTGATTGCAGCACCCTGAAAGTCAAACTTCGTCGAGATATTGTCACGCCCTACAGTTGTGTGAATTTATTTTAAAATCCATTGAGAAATGTAGGTGCTAGAGCAATGACAAAGTTTTTCTAAAAATAGCCACAGTGACCTTGACCTTGGGCACAGCATCCTGAAAGTCGAACTTGCTCAAGCTATTGTCATACCCTACATTTGTGTCAAGTTATTTCAAAATCCATGGAGAAATGAAGGTGCTAGGGCGATGACAAAGTTTTTCTAAAAATAGCCACAGTGACCTTGACCTTGGGCACAGCACCCTGAAAGTCGAACTTGCTCGAGATACTGTCATGCCCTACATTTGTGTGAATTTATTTTAAAATCCATTGAAAAATGTAGGTGCTAGAGCGCTGACAAAGTTTTTCTAAAAATAGCCACAGTGACCTTGACCTTGGGCGCAGCACCCTGGAAGTCAAACTTGTTCGAGATATTGTCATGCCCTACATTTGTGTGAAGTTGATTTAAAATCCGTTGAGAAATGTAGGCGCTAGAGCGATGACCAAGTTTTTCTAAAAATAGCCACAGTGACCTTGACCTTGGGTGCAGCACCCTGAAAGTAAAACTTGCTCGAGATATTGTCATGCCCTACATTTGTGTGAAGTTATTTTAAAATCTGCTGAGAAATGTAGGTGCTAGAGCGCTGACAAAGTTTGTCTAAAAACAGCCACAGTGACCTTGACCTTGGGCGCAGCATCCTAGAAGTCGAACTTGCTCGAGATATTGTCATGCCCTACATTTGTGTGAAGTTATTTTAAAATCCATTGAGAAATGTAGGTGCTAGAGCGCTGACAAAGTTTTTCTAAAAATAGCCACAGTGACCTTGACCTTGGGCGCAGCATCCTGAAAGTCGAACTTGCTCGAGATATCGTCATGCCCTACATTTGTGTGAAGTTATTTCAAAATCCGTTGAGAAATGTAGGCAATAGAGCGATGACAAAGTTTTTCTAAAAATATGTGATGACGTTGTTTTCTCCATTATAACACTATGGGATTTTTTTAAAACGCTCAAGGGCAGCTAACTCCATAGTCTGTGCTCGAATCCGGCCAAATTTCGAACTCATCCAAGCTCTTATGTATGTCATCATTACCTGCAAGTATGATAAGGATCTAAGCAAAAACAGTTGAGAAAACGTGATGACGCCATTTTCCCCATTATAACCCTATGGGATTTTTTTCAAACGCTCAAGGGCAGCTAACTCCGTAGTCTGTGCTCGAATCTGACCAAATTTCGAACTCATCCAAGCTCTTGTGTATGTCATCATTACCTGCAAGTATGATAAGGATCTAATCAAAAACAGTCGAGAAAACGTGATGACGCCGTTTTCCCCATTATAACCCTATGGGGGCTATCTGTTGCCATGGAAACCAGAGTTCTGAGCTGATTGGCACCAAAACCTAATGCAGCCTTTCCCCCACCCAAATGATGCTTCAGATAAAATTTGATTGCGATCGGCCCACTGGTCTCTGAGATATTTATGTTTGAAAGTGTTGACGCACCCACGCACCCACGGACGGACGGACGACGGCTCGACTCCCATCCTATAAGCTCACCTCTGAGCCTTCGGCTCAGGTGAGCTAATAACAAAGGACATATACTGTGAATTCTGGCACAAAAATATGTAGATGCAAACATCTATATACACTGAAGGGAACTGATACAACTTTATTTTTATGGCCTGAGTAATGCAATGACCAGAGCTGGAAAATCCTTTAAATTTCCAATCATCCTGCATGACAAAATGCATGGTGATTTCAATATCTAACACAAGAAGTATTCACAATTATCACTCATCCTCCAGCATGAGGCACTCAGACAAGTGAAGTTTTCCAGCCCTGCTGGCATTCAAACAACCTTGCTCCAACGATATAAAACTTTTTTCATGCTCAACTCAGCTGAGCATGAAATTTTACCTCCTAATACATAGCAAATTACTGATAAGTACAGTTATTTTCTAGCTCAGTGTAGCTGAGTATGAAATTTTCTGTGCTTATGAATATAAAAACGCCGTCATTAGTTGGCATTTTCAAATTTATCAGCAGAGAAAATTTCATGCTCAGCTGAGCTGAGCACAAAAAAGTTTTATAACCTTGCGGCTTGGCTACAATGTTCTTGCTCACTAGGTACCTCCAGAACAAGCCAAAAATTCAAATACAAGAGCTTTGAAAAATGAGAAAACCAAAGTGATTTAGAGTTTAATGTATTTTACCTTATATCAGTAGCAGGACTACTAGTGGCAGGAGGGGCAGACTTTGGACGGAATTCACAGCTACCAAACACAGCTTCTTCTGCAATTCTGACACCATGTTAAAGAAATATATAGGATTAATTTCAGCCACTTCTTATTTCTTCACTGAAATGTTGTTGGATCTTATCACAATTGCCTTAATGATACCATTCTACCGAGACTCTATAACATTTTTTGATGGATTAAAGTGTTTCTCTATTTTCAATGGGAGACAACTTTGCTTCCATATGTACCGGGGTCTACTGTTAAAGGAAAGAATTCACTCCCAGGAAGTGTCTCAAATGTAGGAAGAAACTACAGTGTATTATGTAATACAGCACTACAAGGAAATATTAGCAACAGCAATTATGCCAGGGGAGAGTTATGCTAGGGGAGCATATTCTTCATGACTTTACCCTATTTAAGGACAGAAGAGTTGTTTCCCCAAAAAGTGTACTCATTCACCGTGATATTTAAAATCAATTTTCATTCCAATATTTTTGGCTACCTTGAGGTCTCTATCGCTTTCAAATTGTAAAACTAATAATAACTTTCAAAGGATACTGTGCTTTCATTTTCCTTTCCATGGCCTTGAGAGTGGCTGAGCTGAGTCGGTGTTGTGACCTTGACACACTGTCTACACTGCTTCTTTGCTGTTGAAGAAATAATTACTGAATCAATGAGACATGCTAGAGAATCAGAGGAATACTGAAGTAATATTCTGTTACATCTTAAATACCTTAAATGACAAATTTACCAACACTGTAATTGTCTTAACTTTGAATGAGTTAGTTTTTAATATCCAATAGGGTCAAGTCGGGTAAATTCGGACAACAGGTAAATTCGGACAATGACATTGTTTCCTTTATATGTCAGTTGTTTGGAGTTAAAACAAAAATAACTGGGCAAACAGTGAAAATCCTGAAGAGACAGCTCATTATGAGCGGTCTCATCTGGAATTTCACTGTTTGCATTGGTATGTCCGAATTTACATGACGTCCGAATTTACCTGACTTGACCCTAAGCTATTAATAAATCACTGACGGAATAAGAAATTGCATCCCGTAATTATCATCAAGCCATCTGAACTTCCATGGCTCTTGTTGTCTGGAATTTTGCTCAGTGTGTACTACTGTAAAAATTTGTGTAGATTTGGGACACCTGAAATAGTCACCATAATTGTCTTGAAAATTTTGGACATTTACAACACAGTAATATGATCACAGAATGCATATGGAATTGCCAACAGTGTACCTGTTCAAACTGCTCCTCTAGGAGCAGTCTGATCTGGGTCTCCACTGTTTGCCAAAGCACTTTTGTCGCAATGTTGTTTTTGTCCCAGTCTTCTAAGAGCAGTCTGATCTAGGTATACACTGTTTGCTCAGACCTATCCGTCCAAATATTTAGAATTATCATGGCATGAAGTTTCAGTTAATTTCTCTGCTATTACAAGTATACTGTGAAACATCATACAGAGTTGAATAAACTTACTGATTCCCTCAGTTTTCTGTCTGACTCAAGTTGTCTTGAATGTTGTATTATGGCCATTCTCTCTTCTACTGGGATTATAAAGAAGATCTCATGGATGTCCAGCAAAGCCGCCTGCAGCTGTAATAATGAATATACAAGCTAAATTTGAATTTAAAGACTTATACCCAGTGATACATTAGATAAATGAGCAAAAAAAGGAAGTTTTCAGTTTCATTACTAGCTCATTTGTCAGTCACAGCCCAGCAAAGATAAACCATATCCCACACTTTGATCTGCATTATATTAACCATTTTCAAAAGACCCAGAGTATGCATAATGACCTAAATTTTAGCCAGTTCCAAAATTACCATTGATACAATTTGCTTTAATTTAAGAGGCATTTTTTTTATTTGAATGTAACAAAAGTTTAACTGCTAAATCTTTCTTGCTTCTAAGCTTGGGAACTAGCAAACCAACATTTATTTTTATTTCATTTCAATTTTCATTAAAAACACCACTGGACCTTTCATGGTTCATTTATCTGTATTTGCCCAGATTCATTGTTAGTCCGCTATTTGTTAATTTACACTGTCAAAATCTGATGTATATCCACATTGTTGACTCACAGATATATGTTCAAATAGTTAGGTGTTTTATATTATTTGTACCTGTGCTACTATTCTCTCCAGAAGGGTTCTATCTTCTCTGGAAAATGTCCCCTTCTTTATTGGACTCTCTGCCTGGAAGCTGAATGCAAAGTTCCTTGTGTCCTGTTTCAAAATATGAGAAAGAAATATGACAATGTCATATCAGAATGTCAAATAAAGTGCCTTGCTGTTGAGCCAGCACACATTGGCAGGAATGTCAAAGTTTATGTCAACTTACTTGTTACAGTGCAAAATTTCCTTTAAATGTTGACTCTCATTGAAAAAGAAAGCAAAAATAAAAACAACAAAATTGCTTCCCCTTAAAGTGTACCCATACACCTTAATCATTTCTGTAACAGACTTTTCACACTTCAAATTTTGACAAGTCAGAATGGTCCATCAAAAGATGTTTATGGGGTTGTTAGATCTGGATCTACACTGTCTGCTGAGAAACTTGTTTGAATATTAAGAGTAAATACAGTATTTACATTTATTGTCTTCAGTATTTCCCGCACTTTCTTTGTCTTCAGAAGCCGTCTGGTCAGATAACCCTTTACTGCAGCAGACACTCTGGCAAACTTATGCTGCATAGCTGGATCAAACACCTGCAAATGTCAAATTTAACTCAAACTTACTGGAGATGTTGCTTTTGAAAAATCTTTTCATTCACATCAAAACCCCTATTTTTTTAAAACCCCTGCTCTAATAAATGCCCCCACCCTATTTTTCCGAAAATAATTCATATTGACTTGCCAAAATTGCTAAATTCCAGATATATAATCCTCAGATATTGTAGTTTGTATATGATCATATGTTTACCTCCACACAGACCACGAGGTATTTCATGCAAATACCAGGTATTTTAGTTATGCCAGACTGCAGCTGATATTCTTACGTTCTTATCATCATCATCATCATATCCATTTTAAAGCCCTGTTTTCCTCTACCGAGGGTTGGGCTTGTTTGACAAGTTTCTTCGAAGGCGTCCTCTCCACTCAGAACGATTCTGAGGGTCAGCAGAATCCATACATAGCTTCTTTCTGTCGTTCACAAGCACTTCATCCCATGTTTTCCTTGGCCTGCCCGGTCTTTTCTGTGCAACCACATTCAGCTTGCGTACTTCTGCAATCCAGCCTGTGCTGCACTCTACATGTCCAAACCATCTCATCCTACTGGTGCGGAGCACCACATCTAAGTCCTGGATGCCAAGCTTTGTGAGAAGGGAGTCTGAGCTAACTTCATCCTTTGCCTTGACATTGCAGATCCAACGGATCATGGCACGGTCATTACGCAGGAGACGGTTCAGTGTATCCATCTTCATGGCCCAAGTCTCTGCTGCATGCAGCATCACACTCCTCACGCATGTTAAGTACACCTGACCTCTGGTCAGAAGTGGCAGATGGCGGTTGGTGAGAAGGGGAAGCAACTGTCGGAACTTGCCCCATGCACATTTGCAGCCTGTGATCACAGCAAGCTCGCAGCCACCTCCTGCAGAGAGCATATCATGCAAAATCCCTTTATACTGTTTTACAAAGTGTTTTGGAGAGTGGCTGATTGATTACTTTTCAGACCCTAAATAATGCCCCAATTTGCCAAATGCAATGCCCCCAGGACATTTAATAGGACTAATATGGTATACACAACTACAAACTTAGAGGCAATGGCACACAGAAATTTTAACATCCTATATCAGAGCTCCCTGTAAGAGGTCAGGTCAAAGCCTTTCCTGTTTGCACACAGCATGTTTGACCCCTGAAGAGTTTACAAGCCAAAATGAAGGGTCTAGCTAGACTTCAAGGATTTTCAGGCTGATTTCAGTATTCCTTTGTTTGCAAATACTGTTACTGTATTTATGTTTCAATGGGGACAAAATTTGCATTTTTTTCAATTTCGGACATATTCATTGGTACTAAAGTTTGCTGATTATTATCATTCCTTTATAAAAGCTCAAGTTTGCTGCAGGCATCATGAATTAATCTGACACTAAACTCACAAACATTTACACACTGCAAGCATTTCTACAATAATTTTGTAATACTGTAAAACACATATTTGGCAGTTACTGAATTTTGGTGATATTGGCAATTAAGGCAAAAAGGGCGTAATTGTAAGTCTGCCAATATTCATTTACATACACACAGCATAACAGAGGTTCATGAAGATATAAAAGAGTACCTAATTAGTATTTGAGATAATTTCTACACCGTTTCACTGAACTACACATTGTGGCAGCCCATAAGAAAAGTCTCAATGAGGCTATTCTAATAGATATCACGATCACGATTTGATGTGTCTACGTTTAACAGATAAGTAAAAAAAAAATTGTCACAAATTTAGATCAAATTTTCTTATTTATCTGTAGCCATGGTATATCATGATTGCAAAAATTACTGTGAGCCAATATGTCATTTTCATTATTTGTGAAATTTTGATATCACAGATATTAAGTAATTTACAGTACATTAAGCACCTTTTAGTGTGGCTAAAATTGTGTTAACTACAAACATTACCTCTTCTGGAATGGTAACTCTTGCTGTTTGTCTCTGGACTGGTGCTGATTTCATTGGTGACCTCATGACTGGTTTATAAACTTTCGTTTCTTTTCTCACTGGTGTAGACTGGTTTGAGAACAGAAGTTGCTTTGGTGAACCTTTCAATATGCTGCTCACATCTGAACCATTATCAAAATCCTTTGGATTTCTACATATGGTTGGACTTGGAATGTATGCATACTGATTCTGGTTGTTGTTTGGTGGTCTACCTGGATGCTGGGGGAGGTTGCCATAGAAATGACCTTGACCTGCAGGACCCTGATGTGGTATGGTACTCAGACTGGTATTATGACTGATCTGACTAATGTTGGGGTTAAAGTTCATTTGAGACTGGACTGGTTCTGTTGAAGACTGTACAGGTGCCTGCAGAAAATATATGTAAATTTAAAGGATATGTACAGCAAAAATAAACATGCCAGATTTTGACTTTACAGACTCATGCACAAGATTTTCCAAGATAATAGTTAATTTGGGGATTTACCCAGCTGAAAATCTTTAGAATCAACATGAAGAAAAGCTCCAGGATGTTAAGTCAAAACAGGGTTATTTTTCTTATTTCCCTTTAACCCTATTGCACTCAGAACAGCCAAAACTCTATGGAGTTTTGGCTGTTCTGAGTGCAATAGGGTTAAGAATGAAAGCTGTGACCAATGATTAGAATTGCTTCAGTGAGGCTATTCTATTGACAACTAAAACATATATTTTTATGGAGAAGGAGAACAAACTGCACCAGAATTATCATCAAAACTTACTGCAATTGATCTGAAGCAAAGAAAAACACACACAGAATTATCATTTATCTATTAAGAAAATTTCCTGATTGCGAAACAGGAAGGGAGTCCTTCGGAGATGCCTGCCAGTATAGCATGCGGTCTAGTATGTTTCCCAAATGGGGTACCTCTCTTTGGCATGGTTTGCCAATCTCAGTTTTTAACTAATATCTTTAAAACTTACATATCTGAAAACTGTACTAACTTTGCTCAAATTCATTTGAGCCTGATTTTGTATTATGGCCTTTCAATCTTATTGAGAGCAGTTTGAAAATGGACAAGACCCTACTGAAAATTTTCTCATTTTGTTTGCCATTACAGAAACACTTCCGGTTTACTCTTGTTATTATACCCCCGGTATACGAAGTATATAGGGGGTATATAGTTTTTGGTTTTTCCGTTTATATGTTTGTGTGTGTGTGTGTTTGTTAAACTTTTTTTTCTGTCACAGATTTCTCAGGAACCACTACAGCTAGGATTTTGAAATTTGGTAGAAACGTTGAGTATGACTAGTTGTACCGTGTAAGAGAAAATCAGCCTCCTGCTGCTTATCATTCCCTTTATTTGTCCATTTTTTCTTTCTCTCCAATTAATTTTCTGTCAAAGATATCTCAAAAACTTCTACAGTAAGGGTATCTAAAATTTGGTAGAAATGTTGGGTATGACTAGTTGTACCGTGTAAGAGAGAATCGGCCTGATCCAGCTTATCATTCCCTTTTTTGTCCAGTTTTTCTTTCTCTCCAATATCTCTCCAATTAAAGTTTTGTCAAAGATTTCTCAGGAACCACTACAGCTAGGACTTTGAAATATGGTACAAACGTTGAGGATGACTAGTTGTACCAAGTAAGAGGGAATCAGCCTTCTGCTGCTTATCATTCCCTTTATTTGTTCATGTTTCTTTCTCTCCAATTAATTTTCTGTAAAAGGTATCTCAAAAACTTCTACAGGAAGGGTATCTGAAATTTGGTAGAAACGTTGGGTATGACTAGTTGTACTGTGTAAGAGAGAATCAACCTGCTCCAGCTTATCATTCCTTTTGTTTTCCAGTTTTTCTTTCTCTCCAATTTCTCTCCAAGTAAATTTTTGTCAAAGATTTCTCAGGAACCACTACAGCTAGAATTTTGAAATTTGGTACAAACGTTAAGTATGACTATCTGCACAGTGTAAGAGAGAATCGGCCTTCTGCTGCTTATCATTCTCTTTGTTTGTTCATTTTTCTTTCTCTCCAAATAAATTTCTGTCAGAGATTTCTCAGAAACTACTACAGTAAGGGTATTTGAAATTTAGTACAAACCCTGGTAATGACTAGTTGTAATATGTATGAAAAGATCAGCCTCTTCCTGCTTATCATTCCCTTTGTCCATTTTTTCCTACTATCCAATTAAAATAACCTTTCTCCTCAGGAACCACTACAGCTAGGATTTTGAAATTTTGTACAAATGTTTGGTATAACTAGTTGTATAGTGTAAGAGAACTTCCGCCTCCTTCTGCTTATTGTTCCCTTTGTTTGTCCATTTTTTCTTTCTCTCCAATTACTTTTTTTTTGTCAAAGACTTCTCAGGAACTTTTACCTAGGTTTTTGAAATTTATTACAAACGTTGGGTATGACTAGTTGTATCATATAAGAGATCATCAGCCTCCATCTGCTTATCATTCCCTCTTTTTTTTTCTTTCTCTCCAATTTAATTTCTTTCGAAGATTTCTCAGGAACCATACAGCTAGGATTTCAAAATTTGGTACAATTATTGGGTGTGACTAGTTGTATTGTGTAAGAGTATCAGCCTCCATATTTGTATCATTCCCTTCTTTTGTTCATTGTTTCTTTCTTTCCAATTTGATTTTTGTCTCAGGAATCACAATAGCTAGGATTTTGATATTTAGGCAAAACATTGGGTATGACTAGTTATACCCCCGGCATACGAAGTATGTCAAGGGGTATATAGTTATGTCTTTCTGTCCATTCGTCCGTCTTTCCGTTTGTTCGTTCGTTCGTCCGTCCGTCTGTTAGTTCGTCTGTCCGTACGTAAGTTAACATTTGCGTTAAAGTTTTATGTTAAGTTTTTGTCATTTGCTTCTATTAGTCAGACCTTGTTCAATGATGCTTAGTGTTTTAGCTGAGGATGGATACTAATTAGTTTGCATCATCATCTGCTGCTGCTGCTGTCCTAAGGTCAAGGTCACATACTTTGAAATTATTACAACAGTGTTAGTATTTGCATTAAAGTTTTGTGTTAAGTTTTTTTCATTTGCTTATCTTATCCAGACCTTGTTCAGAGATGCTTAGTATTTTAGCTGAAGATGAATACTATTTATTTTGCATCATCTAAGTGCTGCTGCTGCTGTCCTAAGGTCAAGGTCACAGACTTTGAAATTATTACAACTGTGTTAACATTTTTGTGTAAGTTTTTTTCTTTTGCTTCTGTTGTCTAGCATTTGTTCAGTGATCCTTAGTATTTTAGCAGAGGGTGGATACTGATTAGTTTACATCATATACATGCTGCTGCTGCTGCCCTAAGGTCAAGGTCACAGACTTTGAAATTTGTACAATAGCTGTAATAAAGTTTTGTGTTAATTTTCTGTTTTTGCTCTGTTTGTCTGAAGGCGTTAATATGTGCTTACTATTACTTCAGGATAGATACATATTTGTTTACCATGTGGTTACTGCTGCTGACCTAAGGTCAAGGTCACATACTTAGACATTTGTATACCATTTGTTTTAAAGTTTCATGTTATGTTGCTGTGTTTTGGCTTATATCTTCAATATACTTGAATGAAACCTTTTGCTATGTTACTAGATTTGCTGCTAGGTGGAAACTGATTAGTTGACATCATTTGGATGCTGCTTCTGACTTGAGGTGAAGGTCACAGACATTGAAGTTCATGTAAATTACTGTTTAAATTTTGTGTAAAATTTGTATATTTGTTTTCTTATTGAAAATTTTTAATGGGACCCTTTGGTATATATCTATAGGCCTACAATTGTCCACCTGTCTGTTTGTTAAAATTTACTTTGAAGTTTAGTATAAAGTGTGTTTCTGTTAGGCGGTGGTGCTGGTCGGGGGTATACATGAGCCCCTGCTCACTTGCTCTAGTATTTCTATTCTTTAAGAACATTGTTTATCGAATGTATGACTGGTCTCTTGAGAAAAGAGACTGTTTGGCGTAAATGAACAGCCATGACTCAGATAATGATACATCTGAGCTGGGACATGACGAAACCAACAAAGTGGCATGTATGCCCAGCGAAGACTCAGATCAGCCTGGGCATCTGTCTAGTCTGATCAGAATCTTTGCTGTGCACTTAAAGCACACCTAAGGGTCTAAGCTATCTCCATGCAGCCAGCAAAGACTCTAATCAGACTGGGCATATGCCCAAGGTGATCTAAGTCTTTGCTTGATGCACATGCCACTTTTTTGGTTTTGTCATATTTTTTCATAAGTATAACACATGATCCTACCTGATATTGCCATGCTGCCATTGTGCTAACCTGAGGATGTGACACTGAGACAGTTGGTTGGAGGTTTTCTGACAGGTTTATTGTTTCAATCTCGTCCTGTCCTTGTATCTGATGCTGATATTGCTGAAAACAGTAAGCCACGAAGATAGCAACAGCCTAACCAAGTACATGTGAGCGGCGACATGACAAAGCCAACAAGGTGACATGTACGCCTGGGAAGACTCAGGTCAGCCTGAGCATCTGCCCAGTCTGATTAGAATCTTTGCTGTGGGCTTAAAGAGTACCTAAGAGTCTAAGCTACCTCCATGCTGAAGGCAAAGACTCTTATCAGTCTGGTTGGATGCCCAGGCTTATCTGAGTCTTGCCACTTTGTTGGTTTTGTCATGTTGCGGAACTAACAATGTTGTTAGTTTACAAGGTTTTCAACATTTTTGAATGCATTGTACATAAAACAGTCATTTCTTGTAGAAAGAAATGTGAAGCTTCTCTAATAATTATTATTATATTTACCAAGTTTCATGAAAATATCTTCACTCAGCCATTTTAAAGTGATTAAGCAGAAATGATTAGTGATGCACAGACAAACAGACAGATGGATGAACAGACAACAATTGAAAAAAATTGTTTCTTCTCCACTCCTCCCATGGGAGGAGAGGGGTAGAGGGGTGGCATTATGACTCCTGGGGAAGGCTTTGCTATCCAAAATCAAGCACCCACAACAAAACATATGTCTTACAGGCTCAATGCCACAGTTATAAAAGGCTGTAAAAATATCATAAAAAAGTGGTCCAGCATGGATCTGAACTCAGGCAAAAATTTTAAATCATCTGCAAAGTCTTGTAATCAATTGTATTCATCATATCAATCCAGATTTAAGCTGTATCTTGTGATAACTACAAATGAACCGCAACACAACAAAACGAACAAAGTGGTATGTGGCCCATTTGAAGCTCAGATCAGCCTGGGCATCTGCCCAGTCTGATCAGAGTCTTTGCTTTGCACTTACAGGGTAGCTAAAGGTCTAAGCTAGCTCTATGCTGACAGCAAAGACTCTGATCAGACAGGGTGGATGCCCAGGTTGATCTGAGTCTTCCCTGGGTGCATATGCCACTTTGTTGGTCTCGTCGTGTTGTGGCTTAAATGGTAAGAGAGTTCATAAAAGATCCTCACCTCTATCTCCTGTTGAAGGTTCATTTGTTCTCTCCGTTGTTGTACAAACAGTTCCTCCAGCTGATTTCTTTGTTGCTCCATCAACTGTTGTTGTAAAACTTCAAACTGTTTTGCCTGAAGCTGAAATAGTTCTTCATGAGACAAATGATTCATATCCTGTAAACTTGACATGAATGTTTGTATTGAGGTACCTATATCATCTAGCACATTTACATCCCCTTGTCCAGCCATTTCATTGTTTTCTATACTTTTAAAGTCTTCTTCATTTTGTAATGATTGTTCATGAACATGGCTAAGATATCTTTGTATATGCTCTGCTTTGCCTTCCTCCTCTTCTATTTCCGTGGATTTTATTACTTCTGAAAAATCATTACTTGGTTTAATTGTTTCTACTATAATATTTTGTTCTGATGAATGGTCCTCTATTTCCACACCACCTGTCTTAGAATTATCATCAATATTTTTATTTTGTTCAGACAAATCATTCTCTTCTTCCTCTTCACAGCTACTATCACAATCAGCATCAATGACCTCAAGTTCAACTTTATCCAAATGTTTCGTTCCATAAGTTTGCTCACTAGATTGAATTTCAACTTCTTTCTTTGGAGAATGATTGTAAATTACAGGCTTTAAAAGTATTGGAGATGCTTCCCACTGGTTTATGCTGCCTTTCATTGATGCTCTTTTCAATTCTTCTTTTTTATTCCTTTGTACATTCTGAATAGTCTTATTACCCAGCTGCTGCTGTTGGGAAAGCATATATGACCTGGTTATTTCTTCTTGTAAAGAACTTATACTATTATTAGAGCTTGATTTACTTATGTAATTTTCAAAATTAATACCATCAGGACTATACTTATATTGGGTATCCATAGTCAAATTGTACTTTGGAAGATTTTCTTGGGATGACAATTTATCCTGACTACCTTTTAGAGTGCTGTCAGATGCATCTGACTTTACACTAGATTTCACAACAGCTGGATGCTGGTTACCTATAGGACCCTGAGGAATATTGGCTGTATATACATTTAAAACATGTGAATGCCTACTATGTGGTCTATTTTCAGAATCACTTTCATAATTATCACCTGAACTTTCATCCCGAGGAACATACTCATTTTCCTTGTCTGATGTATTGAGCTCTCCATCCTGACTGTTATCAAAAGGAGCTCTGCCTCCATAGAATTCCCCTGGAGACCCACCAGAAGAATCAACACTTGGACTTAGGGCCACTTTACTTAAAAGAGAATCTGGCTGCTGTGAAACACTGGGTCCAGATCTAGACCCTGAAGTCCTCAAGTTTTTTGGAACAGTTTCAGAAGAGGGATTTGCCCCATCGGGGTTATCAAAATTAGTGCTGCTTACTGGTGTTATGTCTAATTTTCGTACTGATATCTTATCCTCCATAGACTGGCTGGCACTTGTGCTGATTTCAGTTACAAATGAGGAAAAGTGAACAGTGTTCTTTAAAGTCTTTGGACTCAACCTCAATCGACTGCCACTAACAGAGCTAGCTGAGCTTAAAATAGATGAGCCATTTGGACTCATTCTAGCTCTTGAATGATTGCTGCTAGCTGAGCTTGGCATAGATCCTTGCTGTGATGGACCTGTCACGTTACTCCCACTAGTAATACTTAAAGATGAATCATCAGCATTTTGTTCAAGCTCCCCGGCAACCCCTTGAAATTGACTTCTTGAATTAGCACCATTCTGAACACATCCAATATCACCTTTTCTCCCTAAAACATCACTGTTTGCATGTTCTGCAATATCCTTATGAGGTTCACCACTAGCATTGCTACTAGTTGTAGAAGTTAAAGTATCCTCTATATTCAAAGCATTTGAAAGTTTTGTCAACATATGAATTATCTGTTGTTGTTTCTTATTAGTTAGAGGAATCCCATTATAATCCTGTGGTAAAGAGTCCATCTGCTCTAGGGATGCAAAATCAGATTGCAGTGAATCTAAAGTAGCTAGGGCCTGTTCTTCTGTTATATTGAGAGCTTGTAATTCAGCAGCTGCCATTTCTATTGGATCTATCTCAGTTCTTACTTTACCTTGTGTCAATTCAGTTTGCCTCTGTTTAGCAAGAAAAAGTCTCTGTTTTTGTTCTTCTTTAGATAGCTCATCCTCAACTTTATTAGGTAAAGCTTCTGACTGCTTTTGTCTAGCAAGCATTGCTCTTTCTCTTTGCTCTTCCAATGTGAGCTCTTGTTCTAATTTTTCTAAAGGATTTTGTATAACAGAATCAGGTTTTGAACTTTTGAATTTTGTATTTCTGTTTGATTCAGTTTTACTTGCCTTTCTTATGTCTTTTGATTTCTCATACTCTTTTTTGCTAGCATCTTTCACTGGTTTCGAAGATTTCATTTGATCATTTTTATCAACTGTCCTTCTCTCTCTTTCACCCGTTCTTTTATCTCTGTCAATCATCTTTTTCTCTCTAGCACCTTTATCATTTTTCATTTCTCTTTTTTCATTAGAAGCACTGGTTTTGGGCTCAACACTTTGAGGTCTACCTCCTTTAGGAGATCGGCTCCTAGAAGGCAAGGGCTTTCTTAATTCATCAGTTTCAACTCTAAAGTCTATTGTTCTGAGATCTGGAGTTGACAGGGACTGCCTCATAGGGGATTTACGACCTGGGCGACCCTCAGGTGGATGAGGTAAAAGAGCACGAGATTTTGGGGACAATTCTTTCTTACCAGGACTTGAACTACTTTCAGAATCATTTTTGCTCATTCTAGATGAAGATCGATCCAAATGTTGTGATGAAAATGATTTTTGTTTCGATAACTTGCCCATATTTTTTAAATATGACAGGTTTGATCTTGAAGATGCTATCGATACACTTTCTGTTTTGGAGGCTGGGGATTTTTTTGAATTATCTGGTGATGGAGAAACTGCTTTGACAGAGATAGCAGCTTTAGGTTTTTCAGGTGCTTTAGGTTTTTCTGGTACTTTAGGTGATTCTGTTTTTGATGGTTCCTCTATCACAGCATTATCTGGAACACTTATTGTTATTTCAACTGGTACCCTGCCCCCTTCAACAGGAACAACAGTTGATGACCCTGTAACTAGTTTGGTAAGCGTTTCCTGGACTGGTTGTTTCTGTGATTTCCCTGATAATGGTGATGACTGATCTGGAGTGCCTGTTAGTCTAGCTGCTGCCTTCGCTGCTCTTCTTTCCTGAAATAGAAAAAGCTTTCCTTACATGGGAATCTGATGACAACTTGCATGAATTTGCTTCATTGTTTATTATCAACAAATTACGTGTGTGCTGTACAAAAATACCCTAATGTGCTTAAATATTGAGACACCTAAAACCATTAATTTTCCATTTGGGACAAATGGAAAATGAATTGTTTTAGGTGTCCAAATACTTAAGTACTTTAGGGTATCCTCTTTTAAACATCTTGTTTAGCAGCTTCAAGACATCTCCTCTTACGTCACTATAGTGTAATTTAAATAGAGATCACTGACGTCATCTTGAATCATTTTGAAAATATAGTTCTGCTAGAGCTGGAGCTAGAAGTCATGGCCAGTATTGCATATTTCATTACTGGTCATGAACAGTCTTCAAACAGTGTCTGCTAGTTTCACTTCTTTGGTGTTCCCTGCTTCCTAAGGATCTAACTTTTCAGAATTTATTTAAATAGTATTGCCTAACAGTGATTTTTTTACCCCTGCGTCCTGCGTCTTAGACGCATAATTTTCCCAGAGGACGCAAAATATTTCCTTGGCTGCGTTCCGGGACGCATAAAAATAGCCGATCGGTAGTCCAACTTCCGATTTCGGCTTCGTTTACAAAGCTACTTTCGTTTTAAGAATATAGCAACGGTGCATTAGCAGATTGTTATATTACTGGTAAAAAACAGTACCATAGTCTTTCCTACTCCCGCTAAATACCGAAGTCTACCTGTAATACCATTAATCAATAGTAGTTTTCCAGTACCGGAGGAACATAGTATTATCGACCACGGTGATGTCTTTTACCTAAGTGCAAACTTTTATTAATACACCGGGTCAATAAGTAATCATGCCTCCGAAAAACATGATTCAAAGCAGCAAACATTATTTGGTCTCCTTGGGCAAGACAAAAATGCAAGGCCAGATGTTGCAGATCATGATGCGACCGATCAAACTTCGAATCCGAAATGACAACGGATGTCTCCAAATCCAATACGCTGTCTGACAATGAGACAACAGGTGATTTATTTTATTCCTGTGACCACAGGAGCTTGACGTTGGTTATTTTTTACTTATAGGGCTTGTCCTTTGAAGCCCTTTAAGTTTGGGATGCAGAGAAAATATTGCTTTTGCATCCCAGTAAAGATGCAAACCCTTGAGCTTGGGATGCAACGATTTTAGGTCTTGTGAGTCCTGGGACTCAAAGAAGGAGATTTGTAAAAAAATCACTGGCCTAATATGGCTAGTATGTGCCTGGTGGTTAATGTGCCTAAATACACAGAGTTACAACAGACCATAGTTAAATATAAAATATCATAACAGTAGACATTGAAAATGTTTTTGCACTTGTTTTGAATGAGCTAACTAATTATGATATATATTATAAAGAAATTATACTTGTAGCAGGAACAGGTTCAAATTACTCATTATTTCATTTGTTAGCAGAGCAGCCATTTTATTTTATTTTTTTCTTAATGTAAACAGAGCTGCTGGAATAACTTGCAAATGAAGTGATGTATACATAGCATGCTTCCACTGATTCAGTTACTTCTTTAATGAAGCAATTAACAATTAATTTCTATTGTTTTCTGAGTCAACAATGAATGTCAAAAAGTACAAATATTGCTATTAGCATTTATAATATATCTCACACAAAATAAATTATGGTATAGACACAAAGTACTTTCTAGCTCGCTTCTTTGTCAAGAAGATAAGCATATATGAGCCGCAACACGAAAAAAAACAACAATGTGGTCGTGCGCCCAGCGAAGACTCGGATCAGCCTAGGCAGCCGCCCAGTTTCACCAGACTCTTCGTTAATTGCTCAAAGGATAGCTAAGGGTCTAAGCTACCCCCATGCGGACAGCGAAGACTCTGATCAGACTAGGCAGATGCCCTGGCTGATCTGAATCTGCGCTGGGCGCACAACCACATTGTTGGTTTTCTCGCGTCGCGGCTCATATGTGTATACTCATAAGTTTTATGGTCTGGTAACAAATGCTGTGTAAAAAGATGTTGAAATAAACCAGTCATTAGAGTGTGTAAAGCACACAACATTACAAACCTAAACCAATTATTACTTGGAAACGCAGTGAAAGCTTGCTCAATGATGATTAAAGAAGACTGTAGTAGAATGAAATTCATGTGAAAGTGTATGTCAGAATGATATACCATATGTTACCCATAAATATCCAACACTCTGTTCTAGCTAACAGTGCAGACCTAGTTCAGACTGTTCTGCTCATAAGAAACAGTCTAATCCAGGACTGCACTGTTTGCATAATTTCTATGACACAATCAGACTTGTTCAAATTCCGAAATGAAATTGTCCATTTAATACCAATCTGGTTATCTTTAAGTTTCAGGGTATTTAGGGTAGTTATGGTATGAAAACATCACCAATTTGCCAGTTAACCCAAGCCAAAACATGACATCTTTTTGTTGTTATTTTCAGTATGCAAAACCGATTTCACATAAAAGTAACTTTTAGTTCTTAGTTAAGCCTTCAGATCTTTACTTACTTCTTGCATAATCAAACAGACCAAGTCTCTGGATAATAAAGTAAAATTTTACACTTGATAAAGTGTCCTTTTTGCAAATATGAACATTTTCATCTAAAATTAAACAAATACCCCACTTTCTTGTTGTTTTAATTCATCACATTTAAGACTGTTTTTAGAAAAATGTATTATAACTGCATTGCTCATTGCTTTACATTGCAATAAAGGTTTTATGAACAGAGATGAGGAGCTGCAAGTACATGCAAATGTTGTGCCTATTTTGCAAAACTTCACGAAATAAGTTCTGTTATCATATGACTAAGTATATCGTAAGCAGTGTCATACGGTCACTACATAAAATCATATAATCATGTTATGAATCAGTTATGTGAAGAAACCTTATGACCCATCTGTGATTACCTATATATTTTTTTTTGAAGATATTAAGTTTTCTTAAAAAATGCATAATATGTTTGTATGAAAAAAAAAATATTCCTGGCATTTTCATATGAAATTTTTGGAGTTCATCGAAAAGCTTATTGCTAGATTTTATTTGAAATGGCCACCAGAGGGAGATCCTCTGTATTCCATAATTATGTTGTTTTTACTCTTACAACAAACCACTCAAGGATATATAGAGATTAGACAAAGATGGAAAAATGGTATGATTCAAGAAAATTTGATTTTTTAAATTTGGTTAATACAAGCTACATGACCTGATTCTACTTGGGTCTTACAAATGTTTGATTGCCGTTACAGATTGAAAAGATCAACAGCATGGCCAAAGTCCAACACATCCAATCCATGCAGCCTGATCAGAGCAGTCAGTGTTACCGTAATTGTTCTAACAGATTTTACATATGAGCAGCAACACAACAAAACCAACTAAGTGGCATGTGTGCCCAGCAAAGACTCAGATCAGAGTCTTTGCTGTGCACTTAAAGGGTACCAAAGGGTCTAACCTAGCTCTATGCGGACAGCAAAGACTCTGATCAGACTGGGCGGATGCCCAGGCTGATCTGATTCTTTGTTGGGAGCAAATGCCACTTTGTTGATTTATAAGGCAGTCCGTGAAGTTTACAAGTCTGACTATATAGAGGATCTTACATGAGTGCTCATGTATTATTGAATTTATTAAACGAGTTGGGGAAAACGATAAGATGCGAGGCTCTGACGAGCATCTTATCCTTTTCCCCAACGAGTTTAATAAATTCAATAATACAGGAGCACGAATGCAAGATTCTATTTATCATATGACACTAAAATTGCATTTTATGAGCAAATTTTGCCACTAGAAAATGCGATGTTTGCATGGACGTCAACGCATAACATTACGACGTAATTTGCATATTTAATCCACCAGTGGATTATCGTTTTTAATGCATGGCTTTATTACACTCTCAGATGCGACGTTATACAATAAAAGAATGTGGACAGGCCTGGGTCTTTGCTAAAACAAATTTCATACCAGAAAGAGGTTTTGTTCTTGTGTTCTCTACTATGAGCTTGGACTTGGACACTTCCATTTTCTTTTCAGACAATTTTGCCCAAATGTTTTAGAGTAAATATGGAATTATGCAAAATTAATTTTTTTAATATAAGGTCAGCTCATGTACTAGTATTAACCAAATTTCCCAAACCTGTGCAATATAAAGAGTTAAAAGAGGTTGAAATAATGATTTAACAGCTTCCCAAAGCAATGAAACACAAATGGCAGACCAGGCTTTTATATCTTTCATTTAGAGTGGAACATAATGGAGTTCAGAACATATTCTACAACAGAAAATGATATATTATAGGACATGTTTTAACTGGAAACACGTACATGTGATATATTCTGAAGGACAATTAGGGAGATTTTCTTTTTCAAATTGGAAGAATAATTGAATAAAGATGGAAATTCTGAACTTTGATAGGCAGATTTGAAATTTCAAAAATATACATGAACAGAGAAAAAAAAATTACAGATCTTAACTGGGAGATTTCATCCAAACAGAAAGCCTCACGTCTATAAAGGGAGCTATCACAATACAATACATAACAAATAAAACATAAATATTGTTATGAGCCATGACACTATACAAAACCAACAGTGGCATTGCACCCAGGGAAGACTCAGATCAGCCTGGGCATCTGCCCAATCTGATCAGAGCCTTCACTGTCCGCATGGAGCTAAATCACACCCTTAGCTACCCATTAAGTACACAGCAAAGACTTTGATCAGACTGGGTAGAACCCCAGGCTAATCTGATTCTTTGTGTGGCGCATTGTTTTTGTCGCGTTGCAGCTCTTATTTTTACACATCTTAAAACTGTCTCAGAAATAGAATTCTACAGTATGGTTGCTTCAATTTGGGACAGACTGAGAAAACAGCAACAGGAAATGAAAAGGCTTTCGACTAAGTGGACTTGTCCATATCTGGATTTGTCCATATCTGGATTTGTCCATATTCAATAAGAAGAGTCCACTGCAGAAATGGATGTGCCGCAATATCTACAGTAAATTTGGATGGCTTACAAGACAAATAAGCCGCGACATGAGAAAACCAACAATGTGGTTGTGCGCCCAGCACAGACTCAGATCAGCCTGGGCATCCTACCAGTCTGATCAAAGTCTTCGCTGTCCGCATGATGGTAGCTTAGACTCTAAGCTACCCTTTAAGCGCCTAGCGAAGAGTCTGAACAGACTGGGCGGATGCCCAGGCTGATCTGAGTCTGCGCTGGGCGCACAACCACATTGTTGGTTTTCTCGTGTCGCGGCTCAAATGAGCAAAGCATAGGCTAGACAACAGCCAGTAAGGAAGAATTTATTGAGAAACTAAAAGGAACTTCAAAGCAAAAAGCCAGCTGGGGAAGCATATCATGGGGTAAAATACACTAAATAGACTAGATATCTAACAGTTTACAACATTCAAAAATACCTCTACAGTATAGTCTTCCTCCTGATGAATAAGATAATACTTAGAAATTATGCAATACCACTTGTACCATAATGTATTTAAAGTGAACAGTTCATGTCGACATTCTGGACAAACAGACAGAACATTTATCTAGATTGATTGATTGACTTGTTGCTTAACGTCCACCGTAAACAACTATGGTCATGTCGGGACGGTCAGTTAACCTAACCACACTATTCCTGGGCAGGCTTAGACCTCCTAAGCGGTTAACCAGTACTAAGTGCACATTCTTTCGCCACTAACTGACAACTGCCCTTCTTGAATCAGCGGAAGGAGAAACGAAAGTATGTGGCCAGATCGGGTTTCGAACCCAGGACCTCTGACTTATATATGAGTCAGGTGCCCTACCGATTGCGCTACGCGGCCCGGCCATTTATTTAGAAGTGAAATAACAATAAACTTTAATGAACACAGATATTGAGTTTTAACTCTATTAAAGATATTTTTCTGGTTTTCTTTAATTTATAACAAAAATGATTTGAAGATGAAAATGCATAAGTCTTATTGTTGTACTTTGTGTGTTCTTTTGAATCATGTACATATGAGCCGTGACACGACAAAACCAACAATGTGGTTGTGCGCCCAGCGCAGACTCAGATCAGCCTGGGCATCCGCCCAGTCTGATCAGAGTCTTCGCTGTCCGCATGGAGGTCGCTCAGACCCTAAGCTACCCTTTGAGCACTTAACAAAGAGTCTAATCAAACTGGGCGGATGCCCAGGCTGATCTGAGTCTGCCAAGTGCCCACAACCACATTGTTGGCTTTGTCGCGTCGCGGCTCATATATACTTAACTCTCAAAAGTGCCAAACTTTCAAACTGCATAGATCACAATGAGGTGGCTCATAATTTGTTTTAAGGGTTGAAAGGAAAACTATAGCAAAGTTAGCCTGGTCTGCTTCCGTACATCCATATACCCAAAACACATAACATACTAATAATTTTGTGATGCCAGATGTTCTAGGCAGCCAATCACGACTTTTTAAAGAATATGTGGTCTGCAACAAAGTATCAATATATCGTAAAATCAAAGAAACACCTAAGTCATATTGACAAAGAAATACTTGGGCTAACAGTGAGGACCCAGATAATAGATCTCCTGGTCAGGATCTGTGCTGCTTGTCAGCAGTTTTATAGAGGCAGTTATAATGAAGAATCATAACATGGAATTTGCAAGGTCTGACAATCCACAGCCCAGCTGTCTGGACAAGACAAAATAATGGCTGAGCAACTTAGAATTTATATGAAATGGTGATTTGAAACCATTTGGAGGGCATCGTTTTCACTGAGCAAGTAAACAAAATTTCAATTTGTTTGGTCTTGAATGATTCTTTTGTTAACTTGAAAATTTAATATAAAGACATTCTAATTACCTATCTAATGACTGTTGTATTCTATCAACTCACAAATATAGATACGTCACCACTACTATAGTACTATAACTACATTTATTATATGACTATGCTGTACCAAACAACTTCATTGGTTGATTCAATATCACATGCAAGTCATTATTTTGCAATACTGACCCATCAGCCATCAATATTACTTCTTATGCTGATGCCATTTATGTTTTTGTGATGTAATGTTGCATATACATGTACATTAATGTTAATGATGCAATGTGCGAGATAATACCAGATCATACCATATGTATCAAAGGAAACCGCTTTTAAAATTATCATATAATTAGGGAACAACTGTACTCAAAATTGTCATTTGGGGAGGTAAATCATCCATTTTATGGTCGGAAATTGCCGTGGAGCCATAAAATGCAATTTGCAACTATAAAACTGACGATTTACCTCCCCAAATAACAATTTTCAATACAGTTATCCCCATTGTAATGCACTCTTCACATTTTAACTTTTAAAAGTGTGCTGCTTTGCTTCCTTAGCAAACACTTTCAGTGAAGTAAAACCAGACATCAGCCAATGAGAAGCACCGTTATGTAATGCCCTCAGGTTTCCGACAGTATATTACAGGATTTATTGATGCAAATTTTATTACTTTATCCAATCAGACGTCCCGTCACATTTGTAAGTGCATTAGAAAAAATGTTAATCGACCTTCGTTTTGGTGAATCTTCAATTTTATTGTCCTGCAAACATACCATACTGATCTCTGCTTTGTGCTAGTCAAGATGTAGTGTGCAGGTTGATAAAACTGCATACTCAACAAAAGTCAACAGTTATATAATATTCTATTTCTTCCACCCTAAATCACAGTAATCTGTCTATGGTTAGTGTGGTAAAAATATTGATGTCAGCCAAAGCAATCAGTATATTACACAAACCCTGAGATTAATATCAAATATGCAGCTGAGAATTTATGTAATAACTGATGAGTGACATTAAATCGTACTACCCGAGACCACTAGATCAAAAGGCCAGTGCTTAACCCCTTAAACTAACAAAAATTTCTACTTAAATACTGTACGTTCAGCTCTGCCTTATAACAATTACCTCAACACCAGCAACAATGGACTGGACCCTGGCATGCAGTTCTTCCCGTCTACGTGCTCTTTTCTTGCTTTCCAATCGAAGAGCATGACTTTTGTAGTTGTGCATCTCCTCACGTCTGTTCTGTGTGAGCTGAAAATAAGGAAAGACTAGCATAACTAGAAACATGTTAACTAATAGGGCCCCGCCTTTATATGGGACTATTGATAGCATTAAGTCATATGTCACCAACTGGAAATAACAATAAAACCTTTAAGTTTTAAAGTTATAGACTGGCTACAGTTTCTACACTAAAAATTACTAAGGGCATAATTCTGTAAAAAAATGTAGATGGCGTTACAATTCTTATTCTCTGCAGATTGTCTGATATGCTTTATATTTGTAACAACTTCTGTGAAAATATATTTTCACTACAGAGTGGATGGACACAATTTTCATACACAAAATTACAAAGGGGCAAATTTCTGTAAAAAAATATAGGCTGAGTTATAGTTCCTGTCCTCTGCATATTGTCTGCTGATGTTTCATATTTGAACCAAGTTTTGTGAAAATATCTTCAACAGTTTTAAGGTTATAGAGCCTACACGATTTCTATATAGAAAATTACAAAGGGGTATAACTCTGTAAAAATGTAGATGGAGTTATGATTCTTATTCTCTGCACATCATCAGATAATGCTTTATATTTGTGCAAAGTATTCATGAACATATCTTTGTGAGTTTTAAAGTTATAAAGCAGACATGATTTCCATACTAAAAAGTACAGGGCAGAATTCCATAGAAAATGTAAGTGGAGTTACAGTTCTTGTTCTCTGCACATCGTCTGATGATGTACTATATTTGTATTAAGTTTCATGGAAATATCTTAAATGGTTTCAGAGTTATACAGCGTACACAATTTCTAAATTTAAATTTAGAAAGGGGCATAATTCCATAAAAAATGTAGATGGAGCTATGGTTCTTGTTCTCTGCACATTGTCAGACAATGCTTAATATCTGTACCAAGTTTCGAGAAAATATCTCAAAAGGTTTCAGAGTTACAGACCTGACACAATATCATACTTAAAATTTCAAAGGGGCATAATTCTGTAAAAATTGTTATGGTTATGGTTATGTTTTTTTCTCTGCACATCGTTTGATGATGCTTTATATCTGTACCAAGTTTCGAGAAAATATCTCAAACGGTTTCAGAGTTACAGCTCGGACACAATTTCCATACTTAAAATTATAAAGAGGCATAATTCCGTACAAAATGTAGCTGGAGTTATGGTTCTTATTCTCTGTACTGATAATGCTTTATATCTGTACCAAGTTTCCAGAAAATATCTCATACGGTTTCAGAATTACAGCCCAGACACAATACCATACTTAAAATTATAAAGGGGCATAATTCTGTAAACAAGTAGCCCAAAGGGCAACAATTGCTCACCTGAGATACATTGTACACCTATAGGGATATTTAAGATGCTCAAGGGCAGCTAACTCCACAGTCAGTGGTCCAATCAGGCTGAAATTAAACTCATCCAAAACATTATGTATGCCCTCATTTAATATATGCAAGTTTAAAAAGTATCCGATCAAGAGCACAATAGACAGAGCTGTCAAGGGCAGCTAACTTCGTAGTGGTTGGCCTGATCTGGCCAAAATTTGAACTTGTTTAAGATATTATGCATTTCCTCATTACCTTCAAGTTTGAAAAGGATCAGATCAGTAGAAACCAAGAAAAAGTGGCAACATTGATTTTTTGGATGCTCAGGGCAGGTACTCCATAGTCAGTGGTGGGATCTAGCCAAAATGCTAACTAATCCAAGCTTTTATGCATATCCTCATTACCTGCAAGTATGAAGAGGATCCGATGAAAAATGAAAATGTGATGACGTTGTTTTCTCCATTATAAGACTATGGGATTTTTTTCAAACGCTCAAGGGCAGCTAACTACGTAGTCTGTGCTGGAATCCGGCCAAATTTCGAACTCATCCAAGCTCTTATGTATGTCATCATTACCTGCAAGTATGATAAGGATCTAATTAAAAACCTTGATTGCAGCACCCTTAAAGTCAAACTTGCTCCAGATATTGTCATGCCCTACATTTGTGTGAATTTATTTAAAAATCCGTTGAGAAATGTAGGTGCTAGAGCGATGACAAAGTTTTTTCTAAAAATAGCCACAGTGACCTTGACCTTGGGCACAGCATCCTGAAAGTCGAACTTGCTTGAGATATTGTCATACCCTACATTTGTGTCAAGTTATTTCAAAATCCATGGAGAAATGAAGGTGCTAGGACAATGACAAAGTTTTTCTGAAAATAGCCACAGTGACCTTGACCTTGGGTGCAGCACCCTGAAAGTCTAACTTGCTCTAGATATTGTCATGCCCTACATTTGTGTGAATTTATTTTAAAATCCATTGAGAAATGTAGGTGCTGGAGCGCTGACAAAGTTTTTCTAAAAATAGCCACAGTGACCTTGACCTTGGGCGCAGCATCCTGAAAGTCGAACTTGCTCGAGATATTGTCATGCCCTACATTTGTGTGAAGTTATTTCAAAATCCGTTGAGAAATGTAGGCAATAGAGCAATGACAAAGTTTTTCTCAAAATATGTGATGAGGTTGTTTTCTCCATTATAACACTATGGGATTTTTTTCAAACGCTCAAGGGCAGCTAACTCCGTAGTCTGTGCTCGATTCCGGCCAAATTTCGAACTCATCCAAGCTCTTATGTATGTCATCATTACCTGCAAGTATGATAATGATCTAAGCAAAAACAGTTGAGAAAACGTGATGACGCCATTTTCCCCATTATAAAAGTAAAAAGTATGCAAAGACCAGGAACTGAAACAATCAAAATCCAAATCCAGCCCTCAAACCATAGTTGGAAACAACTAAGATTACAAATAATCAAGATTCAGAGAACATATAACCCTATGGGATTTTTTTCAAACGCTCAAGGGCAGCTAACTCCGTAGTCTGAGCTCGAATCCGGCCAAATTTCGAACTCATCCAAGCTCTTGTGTATGTCATCATTACCTGCAAGTATGATAAGGATCTAATCAAAAACAGTCGAGAAAACGTGATGACGCCATTTTCCCCATTATAACCCTATGGGGGCTATCTGTTGCCATGGAAACCAGAGTTCTGAGCTGATCGGCACCAAAACCTAATGCAGCCTTTCCCCCACCCAAATGATGCTTCAGATAAAATTTGATTGCGATCGGCCCACTGGTCTCTGAGATATTTATGTTTGAAAGTGTTGACCCACGGACCCACGCACCCACGGACGGACGACGGCTCGACTCCCATCCTATAAGCTCACCTCTGAGCCTTCGGCTCAGGTGAGCTAAAAATGTATGTGGAGTTATGGTTCTTGTTCTCTGCACATCATCTGATAATGCTTTATAACTGTACCAAGTTTCGAGAAAATATCTCAAACGGTTTCAGAATTACAGACAGGACACGATTTCCAGACATAAATTACAAAGAGGCATAATTCTGTAAAAGCTGTAGATAAGATTATAGTTCTTGTTCTCTGCACATTGTCTGATGATGCTTTATACCTGTACCAAGATTCGAGAAAATATCTCAAACGGTTTCAAACTTACGGACCGGACACGATTTCCATACTAAAATTTACAAAGGGGCATAATTCCATAAAAAAAGTAGATGGAGTTATGGTTCTTGTCCTCTGCACATCGTCTGATGATGCTTTATAGCTGTACCAAGTTTCAAGAAAATATCTCAAGCGATTTCAAAGTTACGGACCGGACACGATTTCCATACTAAAAATTACAAAGGGGCATAATTCTGTAAAAAATGTAGGTGGAGTTATGTTTCTTGTTCTCTGCACATCGTCTGATGATGCTTTATATTTGTACAAAGTTTCGAGAAGCTATCTCAAACCGTTTCAGAGTTATGGCCCGGACACGAAAAGCTGACGGACGGACAGACGGACAGACAGACAAGGTGATTACTATAGGGCCTCCGCCGACTTCGTCTGGCGGGGCCCTAATTATCTTACACATTGGAACAAAAGTGGCAGCTAAACAAGTGTAGACCAAGATCTGCTCTTCAGGGTGTGCACTGTCTGTCATTTAGGAGCAGTCTAACAGGGGCTTGCACTGTTTACCACTTTGCAATAATTTCTGACAAATTGTTAAGGCAACTTCAAATTTTATGAATTTTCATATTGCAGATAAGGTTAACATTACCCCTTTTAGTTTAGGAGATGCAGCTCTGCAATTTTCACATTAATCCGCCCATCTGTCCATCTATCAACAATTACGTCAACCCTAGTGTCGACCCTAGCATTTAAATTGCAAACAATGATACCTACAATCATGAAACCTGGCATAAAGCTTCTTCTTAGAATGTTCTCGAGGGCTGTTGCTTTTATTTTTACCACTGACCTATAATTCAAGCTCTGCTGACTTCGTAAAATTTTATATTCAAAATTATTTTAAGGAGCTGAGATAGCGTAGTGTTTACAGGCTAGACAACCAATCCAGGGGTCACAGATTTGACCATCGCTCCTCCAGTCTTTCAGGTGAGACTTGAAACCAAGGTGCCATCTCCGTGTGACCTATGTACTGATGGGAGTTAAACCTGATGAGTTCACTCAGTTCAATCACTAATGTTTTGAAACCCGTCTACTTGTGCCAGTCTAAGCAAATATTAAGATTTTGCTAGTCTTCAATGCCTCTAAGTCATAAAAACTTACCACTGGTGGCAGTATAGGGACACCATTGAACTTGATAAGGGACATAAACTGCTCTGGGGTGGTGGCTGTGGGATCAGGTGGTATCTCTTTTCCTTCTTCATCTAGAACTTTATTTCTAGCCTCTATGTACTCCAACATATCCCCCAAGTTTGGCTCCTGCAATTCATAAAGTAATGTTTATGTTTAGTTTAGTACTGTGTTTATACCAATCTGTTATGGATAAAGTAATGTTTATGTTTAGTTTAGTACTGTGTTTATACCAATCTGTTGGAGATAAGTGTGCCCTTAGAGGGCCATGAATGCGGATGACAAAACTGACGTCTGCTTAATTGTAAAAAAAAGTTTTGTCAAAGCTTTACCATACTAAGAACTCAAATCCTACAGGGCAAACAGTGTAGACTCAGATAAGGTGGCTCATGATGAGCCGCCTCATCTGGATCTACACTGCTTTCATATTCAACTAGTTTCATATTTAGTGCTGTAACCTGAACAGAATTGCCTCAGCGTTTGTCTTATTAAACAATCTCAAACACTTATGATCTCTTCTGTCAAAATTATGATTATTTGAAAAGTTCTCTTTACTCATTTCTCAGGATAAAATCAATAACAAAGACAATGCTTTTCAATCCTACAATACATTTCATGAGGGTATGAGCAGCCTTTTAAGCTTGTACACACATGTACATTCAGTATATGTCTAAAGATGCCAAAATGACTTAGCTAGAATTATACTCCAAAAAATTCCAATAGTCCTCCTCATAACCCAAAACTCCAATACATCGCTCTTGAACATGTGTCAATTTTCGTTAATTCCTCTAAACGTTGAAACATCGTAACAATGATTATCCCAAAATTGGAATGCCCTGACAGTGTCCAGAAAGTGTTGAGGCATGGCAAATAGTAAAGACTCTGATAAGACTGCTCCTAAAAGGGTCTGGTCTGATCTGGGTCTGCACTGTTTGCTCATACCTTATTGTCTCAATACCTAGAATTTTTACAGTAGGATCGTAACAGTGAAAGCTTCCGTTCTCACTGGAACTCAACTGCACATATTGATTGAAAACACCAATTTAGAGAACTCCAATATTCAATCAAACATGAGAAGACAATCATTGACAGATTACATTAATAATACAGAGGCAGACCTGGGATGCTGTCTGCTCCAGAAATTACGTCCAAACACTTACAGAACCTATTGTATGACTAGCTAGGCAACCATTTTTTTTTGCATCCACTTGTCCCAAGCGCGCGCTTGGGACTATCCTAGCAAATGAATATCTTATCGCTGTTACTATAAAATAACAGGAAATAAATGTACAATATAAAGAAAGAAAATTATATTTAAAATCATTTTTTAAGATAAGTATAAGTTTGTATAAAACAAGAAATTTTAATTCTGATTTTAAATAAACATAAAAAAGGTAAAAAGAAAACACTTACTGTTTTGAAATTACTATGTTTCACATCAAAATGACATCAGCTGGTTTGAATTAAACCAATAAATATAAAATGTCAGTGATTAAGTCTAAAGAAAGTGTCACAAATAGTCCTCCAATATTTTGGCAATCGTTCAAAGACCGTGTGTTGGATTCATTTAATGTTTACATACTACAAGTCAAGTTTAGTTTTCTCTATTAATCCATATCAGACAGGAACTCTTCCATATGAATTAATATTCAAACATTTTCAAAACATTTCACCTTTATTGAGGGCAGTAACTTCTTTCAGAACTGATGTTTCAGAACAGCCCTAATTATTGGGCCTAAGCAAAACTCAAAGTTTGCTATTCTCCTAGCATGTTTTTTTCCGAAGCAATATTGGATGGTCAAAGTTTAGGACAGTAACATTTACAATAATGGGTTAGGTGAATACTATTCAATAGATACACTCGCTGGGCCACTATCTCTGCCATTTTCATTTTTGCCCACCTTCTCAATAGGGGCTGACTCTTAAAGAAAAGTATTTGCTCCTAGAGGAGCAAATTCTTTCCTTGAAGAGTCAAACCCCTTTTTTGGAAGGGTTTTGTTGTCCAGGGAAGCAAACAGGAAGTTATAAATTTGTCTCCCTTTGAGAATGGATGGAAAAAATAAGGAGATGTACCCATACACTTGTGAACCCATACATCTTAAAGATTTGGATCCAAAAAATTAGGGTCTAGGCACAATTAACTCTCGGTGTGAAAATAAAATCAGCAAGGAGCCACTACCGATATTATACAATTATTGACTATTGAGGAATTGGACATGATGTGATATAAACCAGAAAATACCAATATTGACCAATGTGACAGGCTATCTGGATCTGCAGATACACATTACCACATTATGTACCAATGGCCGCCAATGATACCTTCTGTGGCTAAAGTAGCCAATGGCAGGGCTGAAATTCTGAACGCATTCAGTAGCAAGCAATATCTATAGTAACCATCAGCTACTAAACTTGATATATGTGACTTAAATTCAACTACATGCAGTAACTTTTGCATCAAGTATGCAGAGACCAAGTTTTCAGTATGTTAGCAAAGACATCATCATTCAGCAATATGCATTTGCTTCCTGATGCTTAAAGCCATTTTGAAATTAAGTCATCAAGAGCCCTTAAAAGCTGCCAAAGCTCTGGGTTAGTGGTGGAGCTGGGGGTCACCAAGCCACCAACATAGCTGTTGATAGCTATCCAAGGGTGCCAAGGTTACCACAGACACAATTCGCAACCAAAGAAAAAAATTCTGAATACACTCTTGAATGCTAACTGGGTATATTTTACAGAAACGTGTGGTGGTACTATGCCTCTGGATATTTTATACTGTAATTAACCCATTGCATTCTGGGTATTTTTTGTCGTCTGCTGAAATCGTTGTCTGCTGGTCTAACTAACTCTTGTAAAAATGATGTCTAGGCAGCAAATACGTTTGTGGGGCCTGATCTGGATCCAAACTGTTTGCCCAGATACCCCTAAAAGGGTATCCTGAATGGAATGGGTTAATCTAACTATTCTGACATTGCACCAGCCCTGATAGCTAAACTGGCCCTGATAGCTCAGTGATAGAGCGCCCGCTTCGGGAACGGGAGGTCGTGAATTCCAATCCCGGCCGTGCCAATTACCGAAGGCATGAAAATGGTACTGGGAGCTCCCTTGGCTGACGCTTGCCCATAAAGGGTAGTCCTAGGATGCCTATAAAAGGGTAGTCCTAGGAAGATAAAGTTAAGTCATCAGGTAGGTATAATTTGTTACTGGATACCTTGTTTGTCACAATAAAAGCTCTTAAGAGCTTATGTTGCCTGTTCTTAAAATACGACGTTAAATAAAGCTTCTTTATCTTTACATTACGAGTAACACCATATAGAAAACGGTCTATACCTAGATAATATTGCTTCTATGGAGCAGTCTCATAAGGATGCACACAGTTTTCCAACAGTTTTATCTGACATCCCTTCGTCAGATTAATCAAAGTGTCCAAATTTTGAAAGAGACCATTACAGATTGTGGCTCAAATGTTCGGACAGTTTACGTTTAATACGTATTTTGTACTTGTAGTATGAGTTCACTTCATGATTAATATTGTTTACGAGCTAATATCACAATCTTAAACACCCAAGTTTACTGGTATGAATCGATGACTTAAATTTATATAATAACATATTGATTTTTATAAGTTCATATCTATAAGCACCTTTAATATCAATGAGGCAATCTAATTAAAAATTTCTAAGGCACGTTTTTCATGAATACAGTATTTGTCAGCTGTTATATTATACTGTGTCACAGAGTAGGTTTGGTTATATTTGATTACTAACATGATTATTTTGATTAATGTTTGATATCAACATTTAGCGTGTATGTTCTGTTAGCTCATTTATGTTAGAATTCTACAGTACCTATCGGATGTATTCAGTTATTATTTGGTTAAAAGACAGGATTTTCTCTTAAAAAACAATCTGAAAGATCTAGATCTGTCTTCTATGATGGATCTTTGAGACTGTTTTGGAAGGGAAAAAATTTATAAAAAAAATTTATAGCTGAAAGAAACAAGATTTATATTTTTTGCATGAAGCTGTCCAGGGGGCAAGATAAACTGGGACAGCGGTATTGAATAATATTATACTCGCCTTGCAGGGAAGGTACCCTTAACACCATTCATGTCATCAGCGGGCATTTCAATATAGAGTATCCCAACTTTTCCCCTCACTTTGCATTTTTGAGGGTTTAATAGATTTCAGTCCAAAAGTTGATAGAATGTACATTAACTGTTTCCTACAAAAAAGATTGCATTGTAACAACGGAACTGCAAAATTTTCCAAAACACGATCCTGACTGGACTTACCAGTGCTCCAGATAAGAAGGGGTAACAGAGATAATTCAGGGATAATTATCATTATTTCTCCACCAAAACATATATTGTGACCCATCATTAGAACCGTCTCATCAAGACGGTTCTAATGAGGGGTCACAATATATGTTTTCGTAGAGAAATAAAAAAAATTATCTTTGAATCATCCTCAATACCCCCTCTTATCTGGAGCTCTGACTTACCCTTAGCCTCCTATGTCTGAACCGATAACTGTTAGAAGCCATGTCAAAACCCATAACAGCTTCATTAACATTAAAACTTTACATATCATATCACATGGTCCTGTCACACAAATAAACTTCCTTTTGTTTAATCCATTATTTGATTTTCTGTACAGAATAATTAATTTTCAATCTGAATAAAAATGATATTGTTTTAGATACTGTTTATACGCATTTATATGCAAGTAAAACACACTTAATATCTTTTTTTTATCTTGTTCCCAAGTTTAGTATGAAATTTCTATATAAAATCCTTTACACATTCAAAACATTCCCCTTAAAAAAGTTTTGTATTGTTTAAGAAATATAAATGAATTTTATGTCCTTTTTAAATAATTAACATATAAATTCCATCCGAAACTGGAATAATCCATATATCAAACTAAAGCTTTAAAAGTTTTAAAAGGATCAAAATTCTATAAAAATTCAACTAATCCAAATCTAATTTGTTTTCATCTGCGATACTGGCTGTTTTAATATTTGTACCACTCAATCTGATTTCAGAATCTAATAGATTGATAATGAACTTAAATTATTTGACCAGTTCAAAGATCAAAATCCTCTATTTTGAATCTGACAACCAATTAAACACTGTGATAAAAGAATTAAAAAGGTTCATTCTCCTGCAGTTCTTTGTAATGTGTCCAAAAATTCAATTGCGTTCCAATAATTCTTAATATTTTTAAGGCTCGCCAGTTATTCTTTATTTTGCACTTGACAAACTCCGAAATGGTTGACTTCATTCAATTGATACATGCTAGAGAAAAGTCAATGCATAAAAACAAAAGATCTGTCATTCTGTGTGTTACACCCTACACAGAAAGGTTTATTGAATATAGAAAGAGCAACAAAAGCAAGAAAAAATGTATTAAAAGAAAGGAAACATTTTCTTTCACGTAAGTACTATAAGATTTATTACCAAAACATTGCTTTTTCCACAGAAAGAGTTGTTTTAAATGCAAAAGGTGTAACCCCGACCAGATGGCATAGTCTGCAGCACCTTCACATTCTGCAGTAGCTGGCCTGTGTTTACATTGTTAGCAAATATCCAAGTTACAGACTGGTTTTGTAGCTGCTTTTTAGCTCACCTGAGCCAGTGGCTCCGGGGGAGCATTTAGGATGGTAAGGCTCCGTCGTCCGTCGTCGTCCGTCCATCGTCCGTCCACAATTTCGAACGACTTCTCCTCTGAAACCCCTGGGTCAATTGTAACCAAATTTCATATGTGGCCTCCAGAGGAAGGGTGAACGAAAAGTTGTTCAAATGGTCTTGGTCACATGACCGACATGGCCGCCATGCCCATATATGGTAAAAACCTTTAAAAATCACTCCTCCAGAACCGATAGGCCAATTGCCTGGAAACTTAGTATGTAGCATAGGGTAGGCGAGTACTACCATGATTGTTCAAATTATGACCTTGGGTTGACCTTGACCTTTTTTACGGTAAGGTCAAATTTGCTTCCTTGTGCTTTTATATGGCAAAATGCTAGAACATAAGATATCTTGGAAACTGTCAAAGATCTTGGGCTAAAAATTCATATCTACAGTCATCTTAATGAGTACATGAAGTTTTATGAGTACAAGAGGTCAAGGTCATTCTTTGACCTTTGACCCAGAACTCTCATATTTTGACAATTTCAAACAATCTCCTCAAAAGCCACAGGACAATTGTAACCAAATTTCATATAGAGCCTCCAGGGGTTGAGGGAATGAAAATTTATTCATACAGTCCAGGTCACATGACCAACATGGCCACCACACCCATTTATGGTAAAAACCTTTAAAAAATCTTCTTCTCCAGAACCAATTGACCGATGGCCTTGAAACTTGGTATGTAGCATTGGGTACTCGAGTACTATCAAGATTGTTGATATTATGACCTTGGGTTGACCTTGACCTTTTTTATGGCAAGGTCAAATATAGGAAAATGCTAGAACATAAGATTTCTTGGAAAGTTTTGAAGATTAAGGCCTAAAAATTGGTATACACAGTCATCTTACTGAGTACATGAAGATTTTTGAGTACAAGAGATCAAGGTCATTCTTCGACCTTTGACCCAGAGCTCTAATGTTTTTACACTTTCAAACAATCTCCTCAAAAACCACTGAGCCAATTGTAACCAAATTTCACATAGAGCTTTCAGGGGTTGAGGGAATGAAAATTTGTTCAAATGGTCCAGGTCACATGACCAACATGGCCGCCATGCCCATATATGGTAAAAAGTTTTAAATATCTTCTTCTCCAGAACCAATTGACCGATGGCCTTGAAACTTGGTATGTAGCATTGAGACTCCAGTACTATGAAGATTGTTCAAAATGATGACCTTAGGTTGACCTTTACCATTTCACCGTTCACGGCAAGGTCAAATATGGGAAAATGCTAGAACATAAGATTTCATGGAAAGTTTTGAAGATTTAGGCCTAAAAATTGGTAAATACAGTCTTCTTTATGAGTACAAGAGGTCATGGTCATTCTTTGACTTTTGACCCAAGACTCATAGTTTGACAATTTCAGACATAAGACAAAGCCTCTTTCCCAATTGCTCAGGTGAGCAATTCAGGGCCTCATGGCCCTCTTGTTAAAATTCGGGGATCAACATATGTGCCTTCGGCTTCCTATTAACACTCCAATGGGACAGCCCAAGCAAACCTTTACCAAACTAAGCATTCTGTATACCAGGGAAGTGGCTAATCTTTACATTTTCTAGTGGATGGCATTAAAAAATTATTCCTACAACTGATCTACTACCTGGATGCATACCAAAACATCATATACGGGTAACTTTTCCTCTTGTTCAATGGTCATCACTGTTTTTATTTGGAAAGACAGGATTTTCTCCTTCCAAAACAATCCCAACTAGAAATGTGTCCATAGTACACAAATGCCCCCACCTAGTGCCTTAAGTAAAACGGTGCCTTGATTAAGGTACTGGCACTTGTAGAATTACTAGGTTCATAGGGGCAGACTTGTACAATATAAAAGGCCACAGGCCAAGCCTCACTGGACTTTTGAAATGTGACAAAAACTGCAGCGCTTTATACAGTTTCAGAGTCACAGTATGGCAAAAACAGAAAATATTCAGCATGCCCATTTAAGTACTGCAGTACCTTTTTCACGCAGAGAACTGTCCTGCATGTACAGATTCCTACATAAATACAAGCAAACACATACTCAAAAATTTGGTGCATGCATATCTCCCAATGCCAACGCGAGCTGCATGTGTCACCAGATCAAGAGAACAGTCTAAACAAGAGGACCAATGGTCCTGTAGCTCACCTGACACTTGGTCCTGGTATATATTTTAATGCTTTTATACATGTATATAGCACCAAGGCAGGGGCAGATAACCCCCCTCCCTTGGGGATTAATGTTGAGTCCCAATTCTATATACCAAGCCACAAGGTCACTGGGCCTTTGTTTCTGGACAAAGATTTCTAAAGGGTTTTTATCATAAATGGGTGTGGCGGCCACCATGTTCATACGACCATGACCATCTGAACAAACTTTGATTCCTTTGACCCAGTATTAAGGCTCCATAATATATGAAACACAGTAATCATTTGTATAAACTATGATGGGCCTGAGTGCCCAATGCTACATACCGGTACCAAGTTTCAAGGTTATAGGCCTTTCGGTTCTCGAGAAAAAGACGTTTGAAGAGTTTTTACCATATATGGGCATGGTGGCCATCTTGGTCAAGTGACCAAGACCATCTGAACAAACTATGGTTCCTTTAAGCCGGTGAAGCTCCATATGAAATATGGCTTCAATTGACCCTAGTGGCCTCTGAGAAGATGTTTAAAAATGTTGACGGGTGACAGAATCTCAATGACCTTGTACAAAAGTCAAAGAATGACCTTGACCTTTAACGACAAAATATCTTCATCTGGTCATTTAGTCAACCATATATACCAAATATTGCACCTCAGACTTAAATAGTTTCTGAAAAATCCACTGTTTAAGCATTTTCCCATATAAAAGCCTACATAATGTACCAAAGTTGACAGTGTCATAAATTAGGTAAAGGTCAACGCAAGATCATTTGTATAAACTATGATGGGCTTGAGTGCCCAAAGCTACATACCAAGTTTCAAGGTCATACATCTTTTGGTTCTGGAGAAGAAGATTTTGAAGGGTTTTTACCATATACGGGCATGGCGGCCATCTTGGTCAAGACCCTGAGAACAAACTTTAATTCCCTGATCACACTTAGACTCCAAATGAAATTTCGCTTCAATCAGACCAGTGGTTTCAGAGGAGTAGATGTTTTGAAAATCTTGATGACGGACAGACCGACAAAATGACCTTGACCTTTCAGTGACATAATATCTTCATCTGGTCATTTAGTTGACCATATATACCATGTATTGTACCTAAGACTTAAATAGTTTCTGAGAAATCCACTGTATAAGCGTTTTCCCATATAAAAGCCTAACATACCAAAGTCGACCATGTCGTAAATTAATTCAAGGTCAACACATGGTCATCATTTGTATAAACTATGATGGGCTTGAGTGCCCAAAGCTACATACCAAGTTTCAAGGTCATAGGCCTTTTGGTTCTAGAGAAGAAGATTTTCGAAGGGGTTTTACCATATATGGGCATGGTGGCCATCTTGGTCATGTGACCCAGACCCCGGGTATAAACTTTCGTTCCCCCATCCCACTGAGACTCCATATGAAATTTGGCTTCAATCGGCCCAGTGGTTTCAGAGGAGAAGATGTTTGAAAATCTTGACGACGGATGGTCCGACAGAATGACCTTGACCTTTAGTGACATAATATCTTCATCTGGTCATTTAGTCGACCATGTATACCAAGTATTGTACCTAATACTTAAATAGTTTCTGAGAAATCCACTGTTTAAGCGTTTTCCCATATAAAAGCCTAACGTACCAAAGTTGACCATGCCATAAATAAAGTCAAGGTCAACGCAAGGTCATGATTTGTATAAAATATGATGCGCCCGCAAGCCCGATGCTACATACTAAGTTTCAAGGTCATAGGCCTTTTGGTTCTAGAGAAGAAGTTTTTTGAAGGGTTTTTACCATATATGGGCATGGCGGCCATCTTGGTCATGTGACCCAGACCCCGGGTATAAAATTTCGTTCCCCTATCCCACTGAGACTCCATATGAAATTTGGCTTAAATCGGCCCAGTGGTTTCAGAGGAGAAGATGTTTGAAAATCTTGATGACGGATGGTCTGACGGAATGACCTTGACCTTTAGTGACATAATATCTTCATCTGGTCATTTAGTCGACCATGTATACCAAGTATTATACCTTAGACTTAAATAGTTTCTGAGAAATCCACTGTTTAAGCGTTTTCAAATATAAAACTAAAAGCCTAACGTACCAAAGTTGACTATGCCGTAAATTAGGTCAAGGTCAACGCAAGGTCATGATTTGTATAAATTATGATGGGCCCGCACGCCCTATGCTACACACCAAGTTTCAAGGTCATAGGCCTTTTGGTTCTGGAGAAGAAGATTTTTGAAGGGTTTTTACCATATATGGGCATGGCGGCCATCTCGGTCATGTGACTCAGACCCCGGGTATAAACTTTAGTTCCCCCATCCCACTGAGACTCCATATGAAATTTGGCTTCAATCGACCCAATGGTTTCAGAGGAGAAGATGTTTGAAAATCTTGACGACGGATGGTCCGACAGAATGACCTTGACCTTTAGTGACATAAAATCTTCATCTGGTCATTTAGTCGACCATGTATACCAAGTATTGTACCATAGACTTAAAAAGTTTCTGAGAAATCCACTGTTTAAGCATTTTCCCATATAAAAGCCTAACGTACCAAAGTTGACCATGCCGCAAATTAGGTCAAGGTCAACGCAAGGTCATGATTTGTATAAACTATGATAGGCCGGCATGCCCAATGCTACATACCAAGTTTCAAGGTCATAGGCCTTTTGGTTCTGGAGAAGATTTTTGAAGGGTTTTTACCATATATGGGCATGGCGGCCATCTTGGTCATGTGACCTGGGCCAAATATATAAACTTTCGTTCCCCCATCCTATTAAGGCTCCATATGAAATTTGGCCTCAATCCACCCAGTGGTTTCTGAGAAGAAGATGTTTAAAAGTGTGAACGCCGACGCAGCCGACGGACGACGGACCAAGGCTATACTATAAGCTCACCTTGACAGGTGAGCTAAAAATGTTGACACACAACAGACAAGTGACCTTTGGTCAAGGTCACTTAATGACCTTGACCTCTGGTATTCATAGGGGTTGACAATGACTGCATTTCAGTATCACAGAGCACAATAGCAATATAAAAATGCACTTTTTCAGCTTTTCCCATTCAAAAGCCTAAGGGACCAAATTTGATCTTGCCATAAAATAGGTCAAGGTCAACCCAAGGTCATGATTTATATAAATTTTGTAGTACTAGAGTCCAAGATGCTACATACCAAGTTTCAAGGCAATCTGCCCAGTGGTTCTGGAGAAGATTTTTAAAGGTTTTTACCATATATGGGCATGGTGGCCATCTTGGTCATGTGACCTGGACCAACTATATAAAATTTCTTTCCCGCTTTGCCTGAAGGCTGCATATGAAATTTAATTAGAATTGGCCCATTAGTTTCAGAGGAGAAGTCTTCTAAAAAAGTTGACACACAACAGACAAATGACCTTTGGCCAAGGTCACTTAATAACCTTGACCTCTAGTATTCATAGGGGTTGACGATGACTGCATTTCAGTATCACAGAGCACAATAGAAATATAAAAATCCACTTTCGCAGCTTTTCCCATTCAAAAGCCTAAGGGACCAAATTTGACCTTGCCATAAAATAGGTCAAGGTCAACCCAAGGTCATACTTTATATAAACATTGTAGGACTAGAGTCCAAGATGCTACATACCAAGTTTCAAGGCAATCTGCCAAGTGGTTCTGGAGAAGAAGATTTTTAAAGGTTTTTACCATATATGGGCATGGCGGCCATCTTGGTCATGTGACCTAGGCCAAATATATAAAATTTCTTTCCCGCTTTGCCTGAAGGCTGCATATGAAATTTAATTAAAATTGGCCCAGTAATTTCAGAGAAGAAGTCCTCTAAAAATGTTGACACACAACAGACAAATGACCTTTGGCCAAGGTCACTTAATGACCTTGACCGCTAGTATTCATAGGGGTTGACAATGACTGCATTTCAGTATCACAGAGCACAATAGCAATATAAAAATGCACTTTTTCAGCTTTTCCCATTCAAAAGCCTACGGGACCAAATTTGACCTTGCCATAAAATAGGTCAAGGTCAACCCAAGGTCATGATTTATATAAATTTTGTAGTACTAGAAACCAAGATGCTACATACCAAGTTTCAAGGCAATCTGCCCAGTGGTTCTGGAGAAGAAGATTTTTAAAGGTTTTAACTATATATGGGCATGGCGTCAACCTTGGTCATGTGACCTGGGCCAAATATATAAACTTTCGTTCCCCCATCCTGTTAAGGCTCCATATGAAATTTGGCTTCAATCCACCCAGTGGTTTCTGAGAAGAAGATGTTTAAAAGTGTGGACGCCGCCGCCGACGGACGACGGACCAAGGCTATACTATAAGCTCACCTTGACAGGTGAGCTAATAAAGCAGATAAATATAGAAAAGGAAGTCTGATTTCATTTCTAAATTAGGAATCTGTCATATTTGTATCTGTAGTGTAGCATAGCGGAAAGTAACGGCATGAGTCTCAGGACTAATACAAGCCATACAAGTCCATATTCATCTCTTCAGGTTTCATAGAAACTGAGCTAAACACAACAGGTGAATATTTTTTTCTATGTTCATTGATCCGTATAATATAGATCATAGCTCGATATCATATGCATTACTGTTTTCAGCAAATCCCTCCCAGATGTATCTATGGAAAAAGTTTGAAGATTCTATCTTTTTTGGGGAGTTACTAAGAAACTGAACTAAATGCAACAGGTGAATATTTTTTTCTCTGTTTCTGTTTTATTGCTTTACGTCAAGGATAAACAGCTATGGTCATGTTGGGACAGTGAATATTTTTTCTATGTTCAATCAACTGTGAAATATAAGTCATGGCCAGATATGCATTTCTGCTTCCAATAGATCTCCCCCCCCCCTCCCCCCCCCCCCAGATGTATCTTTGAAGCATGTTTAAAGACTCTATCCCTATCCCTTAGAAACTGAGCTAAATGCAACAGGCTAATATTTTTTTCCTACGTTCAATGAACTGTGAAATATAGGTTATGGCCTGAAATGCATCCCAGCTTTCAAAAGATCTTCCCCCAGATGTATCTATGGAGCATATTTAAAGACTCGATCCCTTTTGGTTACTTAAACACTGAGCTAAACGCAACAGGTGACTAATTTGCATCAGCACAAAAAGGCACACACACGTGCACATGATACATACAAAAGGTACTGTATAAGGCTGAAAAAATAAATGTGTGTTTCAGGTTACAGGAAATTTTGAAATAGAGACGGGAGGTCGTAAAAGATTTTTATTCTTTTTATAAGTATTTTCATGGGGATGATCGGAAAACAATTATGTCCAACAGGGAAATCCCTTTGAAATCCTATAAAAATACATAAAAATTTTAGGATTGAGGGCAAAAAATTAGGAATGGTCAGGTAAAATGAAACACACAAGTTTTTATTTTAGGCCTAAGCACTACTTTGCTGCTCAAAGTCCTGCTTAAAATGGAAAAATAAAGTAATTCTGCCATGATTTAGGAAAAGTTATTGTTCAGGGATTACTTTAGAGAGAGCCCGCCCTTGTGCTAAAAAGCACATTGTTTTTCAGAAAGCCCCCTTATTTTAATAAGAAGGGGCCATTTTGCATTGTAAACATATAGGGAGATTTATCGATTATTGTGCCTAAAACTCATTTTTTTTGGGCTAAAATGGCCCCTTTTGTTTGTCGGCCAGGCTAATCCCTGACTGTTTTCCAACAAGATCAAGTAATCTATCAAGTCGTGGAGGTTCACAAAACACAGAACTAATTCAGAAAGTTCTGCAATTACGGAAATGTCGAAGCATTGTTAACAAAACACAGATAAATCCGTGCATAGTTAGAAAAAATCAGGGAAAGTAGTGGTCTACCAACGGAGAACAAATGCCATGGTAATGGACATTTTCCGTCATGGTTCACGGAATTACAGAAAGTTTCGAAAGTTACCAAAATGTCTGTAGCATTTCTGACAAAACACGGAACTTTTGGTATTTTCTAACAAGAATCAGATTTTTTATGGTTAGGATCACATGAAATATACACGGAAAATTCCAACACTTATGAATAATTCTGTAAATTGCTAATCAAGCATGGAAAACAGCACTCTTCCAATGGAGAATGAATGCTATGGAAATGGTCATTTCTTGTGAGAGACTAATAACTTTGACAATGCCAAAGTTTCATAGCAATAGCATACCTTAACTAGAATGGAATGCAATGGAATTAGAAGTAGGTGTACTACACTCAGAAGAGCCAGTTGCTACAAACAGAAACTTTCTTCTGGCGATTTCAGATGTTTTTATATCATAAAAGTAATAAACTGTTCCGTTTCGACCAAAAGGAGGAGATATATACTTATTTTGGCCGGAAAATGCAGCAAAAATAAATGACTGGGCATCAGATGGTCACCAGTTCTCATGTGAAGGTACTAGACAGGTGAAAGGGAGGATCTGTGTAATCACCAAAAAGTACTTTTATCTTGTATAAAAAAAATGAAGGAAAAAAAGGTTCACTTGTCTAAAGTGCAGACCAAAATAATAATATAAAAAAAAACATCATTAATAATTGTCACATTATTACTTTAGGGAAAAATATCTTTCCTTGATTTCTACTAAAGATCTCTCGGAATTGCAAACATATACAATAAATAAATTTTGCATAATTTGGTTTAATGTAACAACAAGAACGTGTGTTACAGAATTTTCCGTGAATGTCTGTGAAATACCGCATTTAGTGACTCATGGGTATCTTTCATTTTTCACGGAACTATCACGGATTCAAGGAACCTTCACTGACTCTTGGGCCTACTGCATTTTTCACAGAACAATCATTGATTATTATGGAACTTACAGTTACTCATAAGCACAATGCATTTTTTCACGGAACTAGATCTGTCATAGAATTAATTATCATTGATTCACAGAACTTTTGCAGATCCACGGACATATTACTGGATTTTCATGGAACTTTCAAGGATTTTTCAGTAATGAAATCAAGCATGATCACAGAACTATTACGAACTTACAGAACTTTCACAGAATCATGGACACATTATGGACCTTTTAGGGACTATTCAGTAACTACTCCCATTAAAATCAAGCTACAACTGATAAGATATTATTAAAATGCCTTTCAAAATATGTCAAACTACCAAAGAAAAACAAATACATCTCAAAACCACAAGCATTTTATGCCATATTTTCGTTTTCCGTGATTCCATGAAATTTCTGTGTTTTGTCATGGGCAGCAAGTCCTCAACTTTTCTGCTCAGGGTATGATCTGAAATAACAAAGTTTGGAGAAAAATCAAAACTGCAAGCTTTTAGCATTACTTGATACATGACCCTTAGGCAAGGTTGGCCGGGAAATACCGATGGCGGGAATTCCCAGGGGTAATTACCGGTAATTCCCGTCCTGGGAAATACTCCAAATTTGGCCAAAGTGGGAAATACTGGGAAATATGAAATTTTAGAGCTGTTTTTCCTAAACTATTCTAATATATTTCTTAAAATTTAAGTTGGTAGCACATATTTGTATTCATTTATACACATATCATGAAAATAAGGTTATAAATTCTAGGACTGGACACTACCAGAGGGCACAGCAGATGATTCTTGGTTGTTTCAAAGGCTCTTATTTCAAAGAAAACCACCTATATAATTCTTAACTATAAAAAAAAGACTGTAAAATCCCTTCTTTTATCACTCAACAGTGTTTCAACACTGTATTTCTAAACACAAGATCTTTTGATCATTTAGTTCTCATACAAAGGTATATACTGAACTAAGCTGCAGTTTATCCAAAACCTTTTTCCCTGGTTTATCACTACTAAAGTTCATAGCTATCTGCAGGTTAGTTTAACATGTTCTTAAGTTTGATCATACCAAAATATGAAAGAACCCTGTGAAAGTCTTCAAACTTCACAACTATTTCACAAAAAAAGAGTGTCTACCATACTCCAGTTTCTTGCATGTATCTCTGAGTTTATCGTCTGATTAATAAAATCATTGATGTGTGGACATAGTGGTCTAATGGTTTAATACCTGATGAAGTTCTGTAATGTCTTCTTTTCCCACAAAGGCTTCTCAAAATATCTATCTCATTGCTTAACTATGATTCCTATTGTAAGTAATGACCAAACACCACTGAGGGTGTGAAAAATAATTGATTGTTTCAATTCAACAGACCGGTGGCAATTACTGTAGGTACTTTTAATCTACGTGTGTTATAACAACTTATGATAGACAGAGACAATTGTACATGCAGACTCATCTTCAGATAGTTTGTTTAAGAAAATAATTTGACTGCATATGCGTATCTAGACAATATTTTATCTGTAGCTTTGTTTACTGATATAATAAAGGGCTGTTAAAATTATGCTTTGCTTTGCATATATAGTTGCATAGCTGTTATAAAACGTATGTAAAACTTTCTAGATAGAAGGGACCAATTTCCCAGTAATTCCCGGGAATTACCAGTAATTCCCGGGAATTACCAGTATTTCCCGCCGTCCTGGGAAATATGAGTATTTCCCGCCTTTTTGCCAACCTTGCCCTTAGGGGTGCAGCATAGCAGATCCCAGCTAAGTCACAACTGACGTTTCCTTTGACCCAATCATTCCAAAACTCACATCTACTGGCACCGAGTCAGTCTGTGCCTCTAAAATTCTAAGAAGTGTCCTGAAAGCACCAAACAGAATACCTCACCTTTTGTTCCTCCATTGTTACAGCAGTTTTTCATCTTAACCTAAACATGTCCATGCTTGAAGAGATGTCAAAGTTCAAATGATACAGTGACAACCATTATTCTGATAAGATTATGGTTGAAATCATTTCCAAAATGTTTGCTGCACAAACAGCTAAATCATGAACACCACTTCTTGACTAGAAAGCTGCAAATACTCAAGAAAACTAACAAATGCTTCAAAAGTTCATGTGCATTCCGCCATTAGTCAACAAATCAAACCCAACTAACGTATGTAAGGACAATTTTCATTGGTCTATATTTGGATTTTCCCGTTTTCATAAACCAATCACTACTTAGGTTTTATCTGTGGCAACCTGTTATCACATGACACCAATATGGAGATTTGTCATGAAAAGTGAATTTCACGAAACAGAAAAGTGAACTTGAATTTGAAGGTAATGCATAAAACGTTACTCCTATCGCAGCTTATAATGTAAAAAGTATGCAAAGACCAGGAACTGAAACAATCAAAATCCAAATCCAGCCCTCAAACCATAGTTGGAAACAACTAAGATTACAAATAATCAAGATACAGAGAACATATGGCCAACCGAGTGAGCAGCTTGTTCCCAAAAGGTGGCCACTCAGCAACCCAAACCGAACCAAAAATAATAAGAACATACATAAGGTAAAACATCACAGAAACTCTGACACCAAAAACAGGCAACAGAGAACCACAACAGAACTACCGCCTTGGAACGGTCAGTAATGAATTACTGGGGGGCTTAAATCAATTTTACAGGCCCAACCTCACCCTCAGTTTCTGAAGTGGTACAAAACATTTAGTTGGTTGTTCGGTTCGCATGATAACCCTCTAACTCGTCAATGAATCATCACGGTAAACACATAAATCAAATTTCAACACCATGAAGAAGCAAAGACGAGGACTCAACAGATACAACGGGCCGTCTGACAGGTGGAGATCCCTATCCTGCCAAACAACCCCTCTGGAAATCTGAAGCAAAAGAAGGTCACCAGTTGAGCCCCGGTGGACCAAGCAACAGACAAAAAGGCTCCGGTCCCAACCACTACAATATATAGCTTTAGGTCGGGGCCATCATAGAGTCTGACGACCGATCCCCCGGTGTGCAATTAAAGAGTGCAGCAAAGTTATCAACCGTGATTGGGTTAATCACTAAGCATGCAGACTGTCGCATAACATCTTATCATCTTAACATCTTGTACCTGAATGAATATGTGACAGTTTCAGAAAAATATCATTTTAAGACAGTTAGTTTAGGTAGTTTGACGTATTTTGAAAGGCACTACTCATTTGGGAATTTTGAGATCAGAAACTCAAGAGAACATAATTAACATTGAGCAGAGATTAAGTCTTGCCCGTAGGACTCTTTATGCGTTGATAAATACAGGCTTACATGGATCTAATGGGCTGAACCCTCAAGTCTCCTATAAAATCTACCAGTGTTATGTCATTCCAAGATTGTTTTATGGACTTGAAGTATTACCATTAAACTCAAAACAGGTGCATATGCTTAGTAGATTTCATTTGGAAACACTCAGAAGGTTTCAGTCATTACCTACAAGAACCGCAACTAGTGCAGTATATCTTTTACTTGGTGCCCTACTGATGGAAGCTGAACTTCATAAGAGAATCCTCAGCTTAGTCAACTCAGCTTCGAGAAGCGCGGTGGCTCAGTGGTTAGTGCACTTGACTCTGAAGCCAGAGGTCGTGGGTTCGAATCCCGCCCGAGGCGAAATCTTCCTATGTCCGAACGCGTTTTTCTAGCATCATTTGCAGGGATGATGCTAACAAGTGTGCCGTCCTTCGGATCGGGACGTTAACTGGAGGCCCCCTGTGCAGGGAGAGTCATCCCCTGTGCAGGTTAAAGATCCCTACTATAGCTACATGGCTATACATAGGCTTTCATCCTGCAACACCGGAGTGTACAAAGTACACCGTCTGTGTCCCCTTCGGGGGTTAAGGCGTAATTGGAAGAAAGAAAGAAAGAAAGCTTGCTGTACAATCTAATTACATCTACAAACGAGACCATTGTTCAGTTAACTGAAAGGCAGATTGTTATGAATTCTGACAATACTCAAAGTTTTTATGGCAGAGCTAAAGAAATATTAGATAAGTATGGGTTACCTAGCCTACAAAACTTGAAATCTGAACTTAATCTGAAAGAAAAATGGAAAAAACAAGTGAAAGATGCAGTGAATACATATTGGACACAATATCTTCAAAAGGACGCTCGAGACAAATCCACCTTATTAAATCTGAATATAGACTCTTTGTGCATTGGTAAAGTTCATAACGTATGGTCATCTTTAGAGTCAACAGTTTCTGATGTTAGAAAGGGCATTGTCAAATGTAGATTACTGACTGGTACATACTTATTCCAGTCAAATAAAAGCAAGTTCAGTCGTTCAGAAGTTAGTGCTACATGTAAAAGCTGTGGTCTTGAAAGTGAAGACATTTCACATATGTTGTTATATTGCTCATCTCTTTTTAATCAAAGACAGCAGTTCTACTCAAAGGTGAAATCAACAGTTATATCATATATTGGAGCAAATCAATGGAAAGTTCAATTTAGTAATACACAGAATATAATAAAATTACTTCTGGATATCAGTTGGTTTGATAACCTGAACAGGGCAGATTGGCGTAAAACATTGGATAGAATGACAACAGATTTGTGTTACAAGCTTCATACGGAGAGGATACTGAAGAGTTCAGACGTACATAGCTAACCCCCACCAGTCATCTTTGTGTAAATTGTTATGTGTACAGGACTTTTACCACTGTTTTAGCATTGTTTTAGCGCCCCCTTAACGCGATTTTAAGTATAAGTCAACGTATGTTATTGTGCTCAAGAAGATACTTTTACAAGCTACCTATGCTTGGTGATCCATAATTGGATGCAAATACGAAAGAAAGAAAGAAGAAAGTTCCCCATCTACCCATTCATATCCTGGTGAATGATTGTCCTTGGACGTATCACCAGTAAACAATTCAGATTCTGATTCTGACGGTTCATATGAATGGGAACTGTCTAAAATTATATTTTATTGGTGATCAGTAGCAAGTGGGTCCGTGGAAACACCAAACCACTACCAAGACACCCCAAACCAGCCTCCCTGGATTCAAATCACCCCCTCTCCCCTCTGCCCACATACCAACACCGCTCCCATGTCATCCAAAACAGTATCTCCAGCCTCCCTGGATTCAAATCACCCCCTCTCCCCTCTGCCAACATACCAACACCGCTCTCATGACATCCAAAACAGTATCTTTATAGAGTCAATATAAGAATATAAGAACACTAAGTGGTTGCCCTAAGATAAGTATGTGTGTGTTTGTGTATGTACAAGCATGCTTTGTGATTTTGCTTGGCGGCATATTATTTCAAAGAATGAAGGGGGAAGGGCTGGAAAGAAAAAGAAAACATAGAAAGAAACTATAGGTTGAATAATACTTGCCAGTTGCCAGATGACCCGAGATGTTTGCATCTTGGTGTGTGTGGGGGGGTGGGGGGGGGGGGGGGGGGGGGGGGTGGGGGGGTGGGGGTTGCGGAAGCGATAGTTTGTATGGGGAGGGTGGTATGAAGGTGGTTTGGGGTGTTTACATGGACCAGTAGCCAGTGGCTAAAATCTTCACTGTGAATCTCTTTGGAAATAAGCCGTAGGACTATTATGGGCTAACCATGGGTTACTAGTAAATTCTTAGTTTTAAAATCCAATTTGGACAAGTTGTAGAAGGACAAGTGTTTCGATGTTCCTCAGATTTATTGAACACTTGAACACAAACCACCGGAATTGGCAAATGTTATAGTATATAGGTGAAGTTATATAGCCAAAACTGGCTTTCAGTACTTGATTTAAACAATATTTTATTTAAAGATTTTATACATACATATGAATAATAGAGTGAAGCAATACAGGATCTGACAGTAAGCGTAACGATATAGGACGGTAACAGGTAAAGACATTCTGTCAAATCAAATTTTGATCTATTTTTCCCCCCTTCATACTCAATAAAAGCCAACATATCCAAATTGGAGTCTGTAAAGAGGCATGCTGCCAGGTTTTGCTACAGTGACTGCAGCAGAAAAAGCAGTGTCACTTCATTGTTACAAGAACTTGGTTGGGAGGACGGCCTTCAATCAAGACGAGACCAGAACAAAGTCACAATGATGTACAGGATCGTCTATAACCTTGTTGAAATCCCTACAGGCCAGTTCTTGACAGCCACAGATGTAGCAACTAGAGAACACCATCATTCCTGCCAAGCTTTTGTTCCATCAATGCCTACAAGGGATCCTTCTTTCCATCATTGGTCCATCTCTGGAATGGTCTGCCTGCCAATGTCATAGCAGCACCAACTTTGGATGACTTCAAGCTCTTTGTTGGTGCAGGTATCCTTAGACCACGATTGAGAACAATGTGTTTTTAACTGTTTTAACTGTGCATATGGACCTCCCAGCATGAATGTTTTAAGGTTGTTCACAGTGTGACTATGACAATATTGACCATGCACTTAATTGGTAGATGTAGATGTAATACATTTATGGCTAAAGAAATTGCACCTGTCATGAGTGTCTTATTCCAGCAGTCATATAACATCGGCCAAGTTCCTTTAGACTGGCAGCAAGCAAATGTCACAGCTTCAAGAAGGGCGACAAGACAAAACTTGCAAATTAAAGACCAGTGTTAATTTCCTTCATTGTCTGTAAATCTATGGAACATATTTTATAGTCAGATCATGAAACACCTGGATAGCCGCAAAATTCTCATCAAATTCCACCATGGATTTCAAGCAAATCACTCTTGTGAAACACAGCTACTTAACACAGTTGAAAAACTTTCTAGAAGACTGGATAAAAGGAAGACAACATACTTGCTTATATTTGACTTCAGCAAGGCTTTTGACACTGTACCGGACTGCAGGCTCCTTCATAAGCTTCACTATCATCGATATTGTGATATATAGATAAATCAATATGAAGTGTGTCTCTATACTGTATCGATATGGAAAACCAATGTATCAATACTTTTCAGTTCTTCATCTCTCCTCTAACATTTGTCAAATAGCTAAGCAGGTGTCACGATCTTAACAGTTTGTTTATAGTCTTTAAGTTCTAAATCAAATTTGGTTAACTTAATTCAAATCCGCTTTTAAATTGCATCTCACATGATCTCAGCATTTTTTAGCCTTCAGTAATGGTAAGAAAGACATAATATTTAATATTCTGTACACAAATATTACAAAAAGGATAAAACAAAAGTAAGACATATTTACAATAGAGGTATACATGCAAGTTTTCACTAGATTTCCCAAAACTCCAAATATTGATACATATCAATATATATTGATATTTTCAATCAATATTCTCCAGTCAATGACAACTTTAGGACTCTTATCAGGGTCTACTCTGTTTGCCATTTTATAAAGTGTTTTGTGGAACAATTACATGTACCAGATGAAAAAAAAACAATAGAAGTTTACAGAAAGGGGTACAGTGTTTGATTTTTTTTACCTTCCTTTCTTTCTTCAGATGCGCCAATGATCAACGAAAATGAATGCCATCATTTCACTTTGTCATTTTTGTGAATTGCATGGACCAAAAGTCCTATTTTGTACACAGCCTATTCATCCTGAAGAGAAATCAGGGGTAGACAATGAAGCTGAGACAAGAGAACAGACAGTTCCAAGGGTTATGTCCCCTACTTTGCCTGCAAGTGAGCCACAAACACCAACAGCACCAGCGCCATCTGGTTCCAACTCTTTACCAAACTATAAGAATGATTTATGTGAGGTATGTTTAGGTGAATGAATACTCTTTATTGGGAAACAAATCTGCCATTTGCATTGTTGCCCCCGTTTTCAGTGAGGGAGAATTTTCTCCTTGAGCTCTTGGTGCCGGTTTTTTTTTGGTTTGACAAATAGATCTCTTTTTCGGAAAGCTTTAAACGTTTTTCCTTCTAAAGCATGGCAGTGTTCCCATAGACCTTAAATTGCACAGTCTGATTATATTCTATAGCAGAAACCCATACACTGTCATAAGCTATAATATGGTCATAAGAATCAAGGGTTTGCATCAGACCTTTTATCTTCTTAATTTGCAATATTAGGTTCTTTTCTTTGGCATTGAAATACATGTAATGTGTACCAATGTTTCCAGTAGTATTTAAAACATGAACAACTTTGGCAGTGAAGAATAAACAAGTGTTTTCTGAAATTTGGGATAGTCATATATGTGTTATAATAAATTTTGTCTTTCAAATAACTGCTGTGTAAAGATTTTTCTGATGAGTACCTGTAATATGGACAATTATCAAAGAAACATCCTAATTGCATATACTTATGGGATTTTACTATTTATTCCCTATTTTTGGATATCATAATTCATTTTTGGATATCCTTAATAGCCATCATGGATATCCAATATTCATTTTTGGATATCACAAAATAATATTGGATATCCAAAATTATTAATGGATATCTCTAAATTGATTTATAGATATCCAAAAATCAAATTCTGGAAATCCATAAATCGAATTATGGATAGCCAAAAATATCAATTATTTTTGGATATCCATAAATAAGCCTGAATATTTGATATCCATATTTCGATTTAGTTAAATCCAAAAATCAAAATAATATATATTTTTGGATGTCCATAATTCTGTTAATGGAAATCCATCAATCTATTTTTGTATATCTATAATTTGATTTTTGGATATCCATATTCAATTTTTGGATATCCATAAATAGTATGGATATCCAATATTATTTTGTGAAATCCAAAAATGCATAATGGATATCCAAAAATGAATTATGGATATCCAAAAATGAATTATAGATATCCATAATTCAGTTGGTAGGATATCCAAAAATCTGCTGTATGTTTTTGATATCCATAAATTGAAATATGGATATCCATAATTCGATTATGGATATCCATAAAATAATTTATGGATATCCAAAAGTACAGCAGGTTTTGGATATCCAAAAATTGATTAATGGATATCCATTAATATTGAATATGTATTAAAATGACACCCCATATATCCTTATCTTAAGAATTGACTTATTTGAAGCACTCCTTTATTCATTTTGCAGGGTTGCACCTCTGTCCATCTTGGGTTTGTGAGTCATGATGAAGACGCAGAAGTCAGTTATGTGAGTACACAGCGCCCCCATCACAGAGACGTGTTTGCAATGGTCAGACAAGCTTGTGTCAGAAGTCTTAGCTGTGAGGTAACTTTATTCAAACAAAGTGTTGATGGTTAATTTAATTTATCATTTTTTCAGCGCAAAATAAATACATTTGCATTGAAATAACTGTAAAATGCATATTTTTCAGACAGAAATGTCTGAGCTGAGCAAATATAACAGAATCTAACTGATATCAGGCTAGCTGCTCTCAAGGATGACTACTTGTCCCAATTAGACTAAACTACTTGTCCCAATTAGAAGGATATTGCAGAACATGGTCTATAACTTGATTGTAAAGCATGTTTAAGGTGTAGGGGTATACCACCATGTTTTTCTGCCATATTTTCAAAGGGAGACAACTTTGTAAATTCCTATTTGTTTTCCTGGGCAATTAAAGTCTTCCAAAAGGGGTCTACTCTTAAAAGAAAGAATTTGCTCCTAGAGGAGTAAATTCTTTCCATTTTAAGAGTTGACCCTCATTTGTAAGTTGCAAAAATGAAAATGACTAGAGTTGCTCCCCCTGAAGTGTATTGATACACCTTATTATGGCTACTTGAAAAAAAGGCATGGCACATCATATCTGTGAAGTTAACAGTACTGAGTCTGTAACAAAATAAGTCTTTTTAATAAAGATTCTTCATTCAGGGGTCAGCCTAGAGCTTTCAGACAGGGAGAAGTTTTGCGACATTTTCTGGACTTTAGGGAGGAGTTTTGGTCATAAATTTGGAATTCCCTATATGTTCTGTACATTTTCACTTCTCCCTCAGCTCAAAATACATGTAGGAAGAAGTCAGCCACCTTAGGGAGACTATTTCTCTCTAATCACCCTCTAGGCTGAACCCTGTCATTATCATACTCAAAAAGTAAATGATATATGTCACAAGGCTTGAGTTTAGAGGGTGAGGCTGCCCTGAAAGTCACGAGACATGGTTTTTAACTCCTTAGAGGTAAAAAGCCAGGTTTTGTGGGCAGTGTCAGATTTGGTCTACACTGCTTGCCATTTTGCCAGCAAATTGTCGCTGTATTTCTGGATAATAAAATCACTTTTTCAAACGTAAGTATCATTTTCAACAACTTGTAAGGGCTGATAGAGAAGAAGTACAAGTGGATAATTTTGATTTTGCCATACTTACAGGTATGTCCAGGAAATGAAGGTCCGATATTCTTTGGTGACGATCAGCAAGGTCATGCAATCAGTTACACATTTTATATCAAAGACAACGAAGCGAGGGGGATGAAACGACTCTACAGTATACTTGTTGTTATGATGGACAAGATTTATTTGTTAAATTCCTGGCCATTTCTTGTTCACCATATGAAAACTGTTGTTGAACATTTACAAACTAAAGCTGAAGTTGTGTACAAAGAAGAACAGGTGAAAAACCCTCAGCGCTCTCACCGTCTTGTCTCTAGTGTAAATCCTAAGAATTATATAAACAAAAGAGGTGGCAATAAGCCTGCTAGATCCTTAATTGAACTCACTGATGACAGGCATATATTTAAAATTCTACATACATCATTTGTGTGGATATTAAAAGCATGTGGGAATAGACTATCAGAAACACTGCTAGAAGGACCACCCACAGAAGATTCAATTATTGATATGGAAAAACAGGAAGGTAGGACACATTTATCATGCTATGAAGTGCAAAAGCTCCTCACATTTTTCCTGCAAAAATGGCAGTGTTTTTGTGCACAATATGTTTGAAGTTTTAATGTCTCAACAGGGCCTAGATGTTTATCTCCCCTTTGACTAGCACAAGACATGGGTATTGCTTTTTTATTGTCAGTGGACATTGTCTGTGTAAACTTTTGTTGACTTTTCTGGTTAGGGTCTGTTTCTTTAGGACTTAGTTGATTAAGGTCATGAAATGTTGGTCATGGTTACATAATTCTGGAAGAGGGAAACTTGAGGCAAGCTGTAGAATTATGTTTTTGACCTTTATTACACAATTCACTGACTTCTGAAATTTACATCAAGTTTTTTGGTTAACCTGTTTCCCTAGAACTGTGTGGGCTAGGATCAGGAAACTTGGGTTCTGCTAACACGTAGAAGAGGGAAGCAACCTGTAGAATAAGGCATGACCAACATTTTACAGTTCACCATCTTTCCAAATTTGCATCAAGTTTCTGTTTTAGCTGTGTTATTCTTGATCCATATGAGCTAGAATCAGGAAACAGATCAGGAATGAGATGATGCCTTTAGGGAGGTGAACACAGTCATAAACAGGATAGATATTAGATAAGATTTACGATCCATGGGTCTAGAGAATGAGAGAGAAAGACAGTCAGATAAAGACCACCTGGATAGAGAGTTACAGCATTTATATGTTACCTTTAGGTCTTATTTATATTGTTTTTGAACAGAAACTGAGGAAGGATTTGTGAAGTTGTTCAAGAAGGAGCTTGGTTTGTCTGAAGATGTAGAACCAGCCGAGGAAGTTAGAACAGAGGTCCAGTCTGTTGATGAACAGGATGTCACTGCAGATGATGGTTCACCAGAAGTGAAGAACATAAGGCACCTTGTGCAGGTATGGACTGGCTCTCAGAAAATTGTATTTAACGGTTGAATTGTTAATGGCTTTAACGATTCAACCATTAAATAGTTTTACAGACATAAAATATGTCACCTGCATTTTGACACTTTAATAAAGTGTCAAAATGCAGATGACAAATTTTGTGTCTGCAAAGTTTTAAAAACATGTTTCATCTAACCTACATCATGCTGAGAATTCAAAGATGAGAGGGCAAACAGTGTAGCTCCAAAATGATAACTATGTAGTCAGAAACTTTTACTACTACCCTATTACTAGGGCTGGGATGAGTATCCAGGTACCAGAGTTTGGGTCTGGTAGACCAATTTCCTGGCTACATTTTTACTACCCATAACCAGAATGCTTATTATAATGTAACATATAGGTATTCTATTTCAATTAAATTACTAGTAAATAGAGCAAATTTTAATGTGACTGTCTTGCTAAATTGCAACCAAATATTACCAAACCAATTTTGTTTAATAACAGGGAGATTTCTACATTTCCATACCATTCACATGCACACAAGTGCAAATGACTGATACCTCACTTTTTATTTTCATCTAAATGTATGTTTTCTAGCTGTGGAAATGATCAAAATGCTATGGTAACAGGTACCCGGGTGCCCCCGGGTAAAAGAAGCTCGGGTACAAAATCTCTACTTGTCCAAACCCTACCTATTACTTCCTGCAATGGACTTTGTTGTCTCTAAATATGGACAAGACCATTTACTGTGAAACAGTTATTTTTGCGGTTACTAAATTTTGGCGACATTGGCAGTTAGGGCAAAGAGCACTAAGATATAAGTCCACCGATATTAAATACATATACCCACAGCATAACAGAGGTTTAGATCAGAAGGAATATTTGATAAGTACATGTATTTAAGATTTTTCTATATCTTTCTATTAAACTATACATTGTGCCATCCTATTATAAACGCCTCTATGAGGTGATTTTGATAGATGTCACAATGTAAGGTTAAAAAGAAACGAATAAAAAAATGTTAAAATTAACATCCAACTTTCTTTATTATCTGGAGCCATGGCATATCATGACTGCTCAATTTAATATCCTCCAATGTGCCATTTTTATCAAACCACAAAATTTTGATACCTCAGATATTAAATGTTTTACAGTACCCTATTAGGAGATGTTCTGCTAAGTTTTGTGCTAAGTGTCTTACTATTATGAGAACTTTTAAAAGACATGACTGTTAGCATCTGGGATATCTTTGAAACTGGGTGATACACTGTACATACAATTGCTATAGTTATTATTTATGATTTAACTTTTCAGCTGATTGGATCTAAGAAGTTCAGTGTTCTAGCCCACCATACAATAGTAGGAAATCAAGTGATTGTTAGAGGCAATGGTACCACACTAGTCAAAACCTTTCTTGCAGCTCTAACGGTAACTTTTTCATTTGTGACTTTACTTTCCTCGGAAAGGACTGAAATGCTTTCAAAAACATAGTATGGAATGAATAATTTTTGTGGGGATTCCGGGATTGCAAGGATAGTGAAAATTATAATTACCTGAGGTAATCATTTTGCACATCTTTACATCATAGCATTTTCAGAGTTAATTTTACATCATAGTCCTGCTTATACCCATAACTATAACTATACAGAACTTAGTGTGACAGATGCGCATTTCTGTATTTAACTTCTTTAGTGTCACCAAACCCCAAAAGTTTGAAAGAAAAAAGGTGATGGGCAGGTCTGGGCAGGCAACCAGCAGTCCTCTCCTAGCCACACATACTGACCCATTCCACAAGACACAGTAGCTGCAGATATCACGTAAGAAATATGGCAAATTCGTTTACTTGATTGAAACAGTAGAATGTACCATATTTATTGGGTTATAGGACAGTTTTTTTCTTCCAAAACAATCTTGGAAATCTACATGTATAGTCATCTTATTAGATGAACCTAGATTGGAAGGCAGAAACACAGTTTACAGCAGAATTACACATGACTGGTTAAAATATTCTGACAGGGTTATTTTGCTAAATGAAATAAATACTGTGCTGTTTGTATGTTGAAATTGTAATGGAAAACTTTATTAGTGCTTTATTTACTGTATAGTGTAAATGTTACTTTCCAGGGCTTGTTACCCAAGGGCTGCTACAGAGCTGAGCCATACAGAAATTGTTACATCGAGTCATACAGATGTAATCTGCTTGGACTACCTCCTACTATCAGCATTCCACCACATGTGAACACCAGCGAGGTGTACCTTGTTGTTGACATCTTTGATCCAGAGCCTGGGACTGCCTTGGTAGAAGCTAATCCATTTCAAGGTTACAGGTTTCAAGTCAGCAGCTCAGCAAATTTAGAAAAAGGTCAGTTAAGCTTATTGTAGGGATCATCCCATGAGAAAGATGTTTTAAGGTCAGTGAATACACTTACAGGGTAAGCAACACTGCCATTTTCATTTTTATTTTTCAAGGGGTCCACTTTTAAAGGTAAGACTAGTAAGAATTTGCTCTACTAGAAGCAAAGTCTTTCCTTTAGTAATAGACACCATTATTTAAGGGCTACTTCATCCAGGGAAGCAAACAGGAAGTCATGAAAGTTGTTCCACTTTGTTAACATGGCAAATAAAAGGTGTACCCATACAACTAAAGACAAAGTAAATAGAGAAAATTCAGGTCAGCCTGCACATATGTGCAGTCTGCTCAGTCTTCTTCATTTGCAGCTACAATCTGTTGGGTCTGAGAAACTTACATAGCAAATGTAAATCTCTGTGGTTGTTTGGTCTGATCTGGACAAATGGAATGTTTAGCAATATTATGTTAATCTGTCAGTAAGCAGTGATTTGTGGTATTTTGAATTTTTGAATTGCAGGCTGTTTCCTCCTAGTTGTTGTAGCAAAAATGCAGTGGCTTCCCAAATTGATACTGAAGTGTATGATCATGTCATGCTTTCAAGATACATGAAATGAAGACTGAAAAGACAAGAAATCAAATTTTAATTCCTGTTAAACTTCACCATTATTTAGCTATGTATGGAGAATGTAAACTGCATTTTGAGCTATATACATAAATTATTCAAAAATGGTTGAATTATGTTTAAGGTTTTCTTAGTCCTCATTCAAATATCAAGCTTCACAGTCTAGTATACTGGACATAAAATTTATTGTTACACCTTTATGTTTTCCCCGATTTTTAAAAGCAGAACAACTTTTGTGACTTCCTGTTTGCTTCCCTGAGCAATGAAACTCTTGCAAAAAGCATCTACCCTTAAAGAATTTTCTTTGAGAGTTGACCCCCATTTACAAGAGAGGCAAAATGAAAATGGCCAAGTTGTTTTCCTTGTGAGTGTACCCATTCACCTTAATAAGGTTTTCAGTCCTCATACAAACATATGCTTTGCACTGACAGTTCTGTTGGACTTAAAAATATTCAAGACTTATTTTCCCAATAAGTTAATTCAAATCTTCTGTTGATTTATGTGTGTGTTTTTTTAGATTTTTCACTGGAATTTTAAGCTAACAGACTAATTGAGTCTGAGACTATGAGAAAAATAAAACACTGCAAATTCAACTTCAATTGTTACTATGGTACTGGTCAGGTAGCTTATCATTCCATATATCTTCCAATAAATGCCTCCTTTCTAATAAATCCCCCCTCACTTTTTTCTCTTTCAAAAAGTCTCCCAATTCCACCAAGAATGATTTAAAACTGCATATATTTGCTATTCTAATGAACTTGCAAATATAATACGTTGTCTGATTGGATTACGTTAAAAAATTGTGACAGTATATCCTGCTATATACTGTCCCAAATCCGACTTCATTATAAAACTTTGCTTCTCATTGGCTGACGTTTGGTTTTGCGTTGCTAAAAGCGCTTGCTTCGGATGCAAATTAGTACACTTTGAGAGGTGAAAATATGTAAAAGTGCATTAGAATGGAGATAACTGTACTGAAAATTGTCATTTGGGGAGGTAAATAATCGGTTTTATGGTTGCAACTTGTGTTTTACGGCTCTGCTGGCAGGTCGCAGTAAAACAAAATTTGCGACCCTAAACTCGACAATTTACCTCCCCAAATGACAATTTTGTAGTTCAGTTATCATCTAACTTATTGCCTAAATTTTGTCTCAAGAATGCCAATCATAGCAGTGACCCTGGGGTATTTATAGAAAAAACAACAACATTATGTGATAAGCTACCTGCACTAGTAAAATAAGATTTGTTTTGTTTTCTCCCCAGCTCCCTCTGTACTGTCTAAGATGGAATATGCCATACGTAATGAGAATCTCAGCAACGAGGTAGTGGAACAGTTCCTGCTCTGCCTTAAAGAAGAATGGATGAAGTAAGTACTTGTAACACAGGATTTTTAGCTCGCCTGAACGAAAGTTCAGGAAGAGCTATTGTTGTCACCACGGCGTCCGCGTCCGCGTCGGCGTTCGAATTGGATGTTTTGGTTAAAGTTTTTTAAAGGCCTATATCTCCTTAACCCATGGATGGATTCTTTTGATAGTTGCACTGTAGTTAGATATTGGTCCAAAGTTTAACAGGGTACCACCCCCACCCCACTCAGTGACCTTGATGTCAAGGTCATGGACTTAGAAAATTGGGAGTTTTTTTTGACTGGATGTTTTGGTTAAAGTTTTATAAAGCCCAATATCTCCTTAACCCATGGATGGATTCCTCTGATACTTGCACTGAAGTTAGATATTGGTCTTAAGTTTTTGAAGGTTCTACCCCCACAACCCTCAGTGACCTTGAGGTCAAGGTCATGGACTTAGAAAATTGTCTTTTTATTGATTGGATGTTTTGGTTAAAGTTTTTTAAAGACACATATCTCCTGAACCCGTAGATGAATTCTTTTTATATTTGCACAGTAGTTACAGCTACAGAGTACTACCCCAACCCAGCTCAGTGACCTTGATGTCAAGGTCAGGGACTTAAGAAATTTTGGTCTTTATTAAAGTTTTGTAATTGCATACTGATTCATAATGCTTTGCAGAGATTTAGTTTATACTTGAACTGATGTTAGACCCTTTTTTTAGATTTTATAAAACACATAATTTCACTGCACAGTGCCACGATGATGGACTCAGTTGATACTAATACTTTGACTAATGTTAGATAATGGTACATCCTACATCCTAGCCTCCTACACCCCCCCCCCCCCCCCCCCCCCCCTCTCAATTTTTTTTATCTCAAGCTCATGGTCTTTGAAATTTTATTTCAATTTTTTTATTTTAATTTTTGTTTATAAATGTGATTTTATTTTTGGACATGCTTGCCTGAAGTTTTATGCATAGCAGTCCATACCACCATAGCGGCTATATGATGGGCAAGCACCAATTCAGGCGAGCTATGCTGTCAGGCGACAGCTCTTGTTATAATTATTATTATGGTATTTAACCTTTGTATATGGAATATAGGAATTATTAAGATACAGGTAAATGCCTGAAACCCAGTGCAGACCCTGATCAGACTGCATCTGAGTTTGGTGTGTTTAAATGTAAACTTTATTCATTTTACATCGATTGCATTGAACGCTCACGCGAACTTATTTAAATACTCTTGATGGCACGGATGTTGGCACATTTGTGGTCCTATACTGGTGGAGGAAACCGGAGAAAACCAATAACCTCGGACGGGGGACCACTACCCTCCCACATGACCCCGCCGGGAATTGAATCCAGGCGGCAGAGGTGGAAAGCAGGTGTTTACTGAGCTGTATCGATATCTACAGTATTAAACTTGTGCTGGGACGAAAAACAAATGTTATAAGACTACAGTATGAATATACATGTAACTCTTCTCCCTTTTAGTTTGACTATAAGACACTTTTTTTGATCCCCTCCAAAACAACCCTGAAAAATCTAGATCCCTCTTTACAAAATGCATCTAGATCTTAGAGATTGTTTTGGAAGAGAAAAAGAGTCTTATAGTGGAATTAATACAACAGATTTACATATTTTTTGAGGAGAAAATGCCCACATCTTATGGCTGAATAAATACAGTATCTGTTTTATGTTTTGCAGTAAAGTGAAGGTGCTATTCAAGTTCACCAAGGCAGGTGGCAGTCGGAGTGACGATGATTCTAAAAAACTATTTCAAGTGATTGGTGCTAAGAAAGAAGATGAACCATTGTTAAAGTTCTGGATGACCGGACTCAGTGACCAGTACAAGAAACACATATTGGCAGCATCCTTGGGGAAAGACATTGTCCCATAAAATAAACCATGGTTCGAGGTTATAAAACTTGAGTATAATCTCAAACCCAAAATTATTTTGAGTTTGAGAATGTACTCAAGTTTTATAACCTCTGGGCCATGCCATGAGTAGATGTGCCTTCTGGCATGTTCAGACTGGGAAGACTCAGATCAGACTGTGACTGAATATCAGAATCTTTCCTGTTTACATCCGCAGTGTGCTGATCTTGAGGAAGATTCAGGTCTCTACAGTACTTTAATAAGCTGTATTGGTACACCTCTGTGTTGTACTGCCATTTTTGCTAGGGGAGACAACTTTTGTGACTTCTTGTTTGCTTCTCTGGGCAGTGAAACTCTTTCAGAAGGGGTCTACTCCTTAAAAAAAGAATTTGGTCCTGGAGAAATTTGCTCCTCCAGAAAAAGGGGGGAAAAACATGGAGATGTTCTCATTTATGTTGGCAAAGTGTTTAGACCCAGACCAGATTGCACTAGTGGACCAGACTGATCTGGGTCTTCACTGTTAGCTCAGGCATATGTGATTGAATATACTGTTAGCCAAAAGTTTGACATAATTCAATAGTACACACATATATATCACCATCAATGTGTAACCTAGCAGAAACACCAAATTTAAATTGATTTTGAGTTGTCTGCACAAAATGAGTGCAGAAGTAAAGCCGAAAAATGCACATTTTTGAGAGAAAAAAATGTTTCCTTTTAATGTTTATTAAAGCAGTACTTCATACGCCGAAAACTTTTAGTGTTACAAAATCTTAAATTGATGTAACAGACAAGTCACTCACAATGCATTACAACAATGTTTTTTTCCCCTAAATGTGAATTTTGGACATTTACATCTGTCTTTGCTTTATGAAATTGTTATGCAAACTCAATTCAGATTGGTGGGTTTATACGATGGTTAATCATTGATGTTGATTAAATAGTACATTTAACTCTAATAATCTTGTTACAGTACACGCAACGTGGAGACTTGATCTGACACGCTCTCGCGTGACACTTAAAATCGCGAGGAAGGGATTAAAATCCACGAGATTCTCTCGCAACTCTCACGCATTTCACACTAAACTTCCTCGCGTGTTTGAAAATCGCCACGTTCCACGCAAGAAAATTCCTCGCATCTCGCGTGAAATTCATAGAGTGATGTATGCGAGAAACTTTCTCGCATCACGCGTGGAATTTTGTCCAGGTAGGTACAATGTACATGTACAGTAAATGCAAGTTTCTATACATATACCTTTACGATTCGCAATGCATTTTTTTCGACGCTGATAACGGTTCAATTAATACATTGTAAGCGTGCGTGAATAACCTAATTGATCGCATCCTCAACGCAAGTATTGTTTGACCGTTACGAATTAAGGATGTGTTGATAAACAATCATGATCAGCGTAATTTTGTTGCAGTTAGGCAGCGAGTTAATTAGAGAGGCTTATGTTTGAAAGAATATTGTTAATAGGTTACTTAGTAGCAAAATTCTAGAATGATGACACAGACAAAAATTTTCGCTCAGCCGCCACCGATAATAGCCCAATCCATGTCAAAACAGTCACAAAGATCAAAGCGTTTCGATCAGCTTTTGAACTCAAAGCTATACCGCTAGTGGCACGTGCCAATATGTTTACTTATTAACCAATATAAACTTTCTGATGTAAGAGCTGTCAAGTTTCCATTAAAAGCGCACGCGACAACAATGACTTGATTAGCAAATGGGCTGTCTCAGAGGTGATTGACGTCCGCTTAACCACTCGCTGAAATATGCAAATTTGTAAACCTGTTAAAAAAATACGTCACAGCTGCATCCTCTTTTCAAGAAATATAGAAAATATGATTTTGCGTCGTGGATCAATAGTCAAAGTGTTTGGATTTTAAAAATGCATCAAAATAATTGAAAAATAAGAGGTGAGAAGTTTGTTTTTTATTCCGATCTCCGCGTTGCAAAATCACATTATCTATATGAAAAAAGAAACTGATTCTGCTGCGCGAAAAATTCTCCAAGTATTCGGACTAATAAACATAATATATATGTATTCATATTTAGAGGTGACTGAACGCATTCAGGGCCTTTGCCGTAATAAAATGTGAAGACGATAGCATTTGTTGAAATACGTAAACACAGCACATTTATAGGTCAGTCTCGTGCCTTGACATCAAAGGACGCCGCTCAGAGCACAAAATGGTGAAAGGAATCTTATTCCATACACTGATAGTAAATATGAGGATCAGCCTGCGCAGTATTGTATACTATGCGACAAACTGGTATGCTTTACGCGTCATAGCGTGAGCGGTTTATGCCGTCTATTTGTTCGGTTATTTCTGGAATGGCTGAAATTGCCGATCGTAATTTTTGCCGCTAAAAATTTTTTAGTCGGCGCCAAAAAAGACCAGTCGGTTGGAAACCGGAATCACAACTTTTTTAGGCCCAAAGTAAAAATATAATGAATTACCTGTACAACATATAATGACCTGTGAAATTGATAGGAATCGTTAATCCTTTCCACTCGAAAACACGCGTCACGCGTGATTAAGTTTGACGCCGATGACTCACTTGAGCATACATGGAGTTAATCCTTTCTCTCGAAAGTTGCGTGTCTCGCGTGAAAAGAAATTGTTTTCTCGCGAGTTTAACGTCACGCATCTCGCGAGTGTCTCGCATCTCCCACGCATTTCACACGCAAAAACCCCACTAAACTTTCGTGGAAAAGATTAAAATTTCTCGCGAGAGCGTGTCAGATCAAGTCTCCACGTTGCGTGTACTGTATATGTACTTTTACATTATGCTAAACCTTAGGCGAGGCGTACAGTTAGAACAAATACAATGTGGAAAGATGTCATGCCTTAGGAAATTTATGCCATAATTTCAAAGGGATTCCATGATGTTCACGAGGCTAGCCATTTCAACCTTTAAGTAAAGTTGACTTGAAGCATACAACTGGTCAGAAATTTATAATTTTCCAATGACTGGGCATGAGTGAGTGAACTCAGGCTCAACATCACATCAGCTGACAAGAAAGTCATCACAGATCCAAGTATAATGTCTCATCCTAAAGACTGATGGGATACAAAATGGAACATAGGTCCTCTAGATTGGTCCAGTGCATTGCCACCTGATTATGACACTGTATGATGGCTATGAGATTCGCACTGAAAAAAAAAAGCTCTCAGAGCATACCTAGCTCTATTTGATAAGAATTTGTAGCATGCTGTTTACATAGTACTTGAGTTTAGTAATGTGTAAAAGCCTTTAAGCAAAATATTAGAGGTAGGAATTAGGGTGGAGCCAGAGGCCAATGATTAGGACATACATGTATATGCATTTCCACTGTAAGATGTTTTGCACAAAACCATTTGATAGCTCATATCTCTGTAACCACATGTCAGATTTATTCTTTTGGGCTTACAATGTCTGTATAGCATTAACTTTGATATGAAATGTCTGAGACCCTGGATCAGGGCCCTGACTTGGGGTAGGGATCAGCAATTGGGACCTAGGCCCTTTTTTTAAAATTTAGTTCCAGAAATCTTGAATGGAGCTTTTTGATATGCGACAAGGTTTACTGCCTAAAAATTAAACTTCATCTGAATACTGCTGCTATAAACCTAAGGTCAAGGTCACAGAAAAGTATAACATTTACTTTAAAACTTTGTGAGGAGCAGCAGTAAAGTAGTGGTTAAGGTGCTAGACTACTAATGCAAGGGTCAAAGGTTCAATCCCCCCACTCCTCCGGTCTTTCGGATGAGACTTTAAACTGAGGTCCCATCTCCGTTTGACCTTTGTGTTGGTGGGATGTTAAACCAGAGTTTAGCCTGTTTTCATTTGGCAGCTTACACTATGAGCCAGAACTCATTTACCCTAGTATGCATTTTAATGTAATTTTCTCAGGATATCTTCTAGAATTCATTCTTCATCTGCTGATTATTATCAGTTATATGGTTCCTGTTTTACCCTGACAGGCTGGTTCCTGTTAGAGATATAATATTGTAATTACCCTAAATATTTGGGTACTTTCATCAGTAAGTGTTACAGTTTTGAGGTAAATGAACACACTTTCGAGGGAAGCAACTCTGCCATTTTATTTTTGCCTCCTTTCTCGATGGAGGTCAACTCTCAAGAGTAGACGCTTTTCTGATAGTGTTTTATTGCCAAGGGAAGCAAACAGGAAGTCAAAAAAGTTGCTTTCCTCCGCAAAAATGATGAGAAATGGTGGTGCACCCATTTACATTAAAATTTCAACATTTCCTAGCAGTGTGATCTGGGTCTACATTGTTTACTCATTGCCTTTTGTCTCTGTATTTAGAGTCATTACAGTACATGAATTTGTATTGTCACATACATCTTTACCATTTTTACTAGTGTACAGAAAACTGCAAGTTATAAAATATTCCAAAGTAATAAATGCTTCTAGTCTGATTTATGCTTTGAAGACCACAAATAAAATTGAAGCATTCACATATTATGTAATCTTCAAAATCTGTTGTTTATAGTTAGAAGGTAGGGCCCAGCCATCCGTAATCTTAGCATACACACAACTCTGAAACAGCAATATAAATGTTATGCAAGGCCATGAAATAACCCAGTGGCGTAACATTATATCATTCTCAATGCAGCATGTTAAAACATTGTATCAGCATTTATATGTGACATCATGGCATTACATCTATGTTGGTATGATACTGTTTCTGTATTTTATGCTTATCAGGAAAAAATATAGGATGCACAGAACCAGTATAAGTGCATTTTCTGATAGTTTAGAGGCACTGTAAATGAGCTGCAACACGACAAAACCAACTAACTATTATATGCATCCAGCAGAGACTCAGATCAGCCTGGGCATCTGCCCAGTCTGATCAGAGTCTTTGCTGTCCACATGGAGCTAGCTTAGACCCTTAGCTACCCTTTAAGTGAACAGCTAAGACTGATCAGACTGGGTAGATGCCCAGGCTGATGTTAGTCTTTGCTGGGCACATATTCTACTTTGTTGATTTTGTCAAATCTTGGCTCAGATATCATTTTCTCACCCATTGAACAAAAATATCCCTTTCTAGAGGTGTCTGAGATTTTTCTATCTCGGCCTGCTGTCTTGGCCTAGGCTCAAAAAGCTGTCTAAAAATGCCAATCATTGCTATAGTACAGCCCAATTAATTACACACTTAAATTCAACAAATCAACTTGCTGCTACCTGTCATGTAAATTGCATGCAAGATGAAATTGACAGCAAATGATGTGCATGAGGTGTCACTGTGGAGTTTTGATTAGCTGCCAGTCATGAAAAATGCATGCACAAGGTGAAATTAACACACGTCGTAACTATTAATAGAAAATATGCTTGAAGTTTATAGGAATGGCCTCAAGAAGAAGTAAAGGTATTCAATGAATTTTCTGTTTCATAAAATATAATGGGTGAGAAAAATATTCAATGATGGGGTTTAGGCCTCGACAAGGAAATCTCAGGCTCGTTTTCAGATTATTTAAGTCTTATGCTCGGCAAGCCTCGCATAAGACTAAATAATCTGAAAACTTGCCTGAGATTTCCTTGTCAAGGCCTCAACCCCATCATAGATTCTATTAGTCTCAATGTGCAATAAACTCCTTCTTTAATATGTATGGGTATACCTTGTTTTTTTGCCAGTTTTTCAACAGGAGACAAAACTTTGTGACTTTCTGTTTGCTTTCCTGGAGGATGAAACTCTTCCAGTTAGGGTCTATCGTAAAAAAGATTGTCTAAAAGATGCAGATGGAATGGCAAATAGTGTAGACCCTGATCAGACTGCCCCCAATGGAGCAGTCAGAGCTGGTTCTGCACTATTTGTTCAGACCTATCAGTCCCAATATTTAGACTTTTCATGGTACTCACAAAGAAAAGAATTTCTCCTTGGGAACAATTTCATTTCTTCATGAGTTGAGCGGCATTGAGAAGGGAGGCAAAAATTAAAAAAAAGATGAGTTGCTTTCCTGAAAGTGTTCTCATTTATCTTAAACATGTTCATGTTAGAAATGATACAGAGAGCTGTATTTATTGCTTTGTAATTGCATTGTAGAACTATCTGAGGCAAACCACAGGAAAAGACGACCTATGATGGGTGCATCAAAGTGATTAAGTGAATACACGACCACTATTGTGCTTAAATATTGGGACACCTAAGAAACATTATTTTTCCATTTAGAACAATGGGAAAATTAATGGTTTTAGGTGTCCTGATACTTATGCACTTTAGAGTAGACTGCCCCAGTTTGGTTGCATTGTCTGAATATTTTCTGTTTGCCATATGAGACATGACTTGCAAAACGTGTACTTCAGGGATATGCAACCTGCAATGGCTCAGACCAGCCTGTGCATCCATGCAGTCTGATCAGAGCCTTTGCTGTTTGGACACAGCATGTATGGTCCATATGGAATCTACATGCACAAAATGAAGGTTGTAGCTGGATACCACTGATTTGCAGACCGGTTTGAGTTTTCACTTTACCCATATCCGTTAAGCACATTTTTGTGTGAAAAGACTTGCATAAATCAATCTGTGCCATAAGACATATTTTCAGTGATGTGACTTACTTGAAATCTGTTTTGCTTTTCATTTTGATGGAAATGCTTTTCATTTTGATGGAAATGTACTTATCATTATATCATTATGCAAATATCTGTGTAATAGTGTAATAGTCAGTTCAGAAATTCAGTGATGAATAAATGATGAAGAAATGATGATTAATGTGTTTTTGCTCTGAAACACCAAAGGAATGATTTTTCAGAAATTCAGTGATGAATAAATGATGAAGAAATGATGATTAGTTTGTTTTTGCTCTGAAACACCAAAGGAATGATTTTAAATCCCTTTGACTGTATAATACACCACCAGGGTATGCAAACTGGTATTTCCCCGGTGATTACAGGGTTACCTGTTTGTAACAGCCATCTTTTAGGGTCCTTTGAACCAAAATACAGTGCAAATGAACCTTTTTGAGGGGTCACCTGCCTTAAGAAGCCACTTTTTAGTATCTCCTTGAGCAACCTCTTCAAACACATTTGACTATATACGTGAAGAATACCAGGGCCTGGTTGTTCAAAACTAACGACGTCGTTAGTTAACATTTCGTTAAAATTTAAACAATAATATCTCAAATACACCAATATTTTTTGTTGAAAAATGTGAGAAGCTTTTGCATTGCAAAAGCTTCTCACTTTTTATCAGCAAAATATATCAGCATATTTGGCTATAAAGTCACAAAACACTTAACGAGTCGACCTCTTAACAAGCTCGTTAAGCTAACGATGCTTTGAACAACTGGGCCCAGAACAATGGTTGATGACTCATCAACATAAATGAATATTTAAGGTCACCTTATCGGCACATAATCCTCTGCATTTGAGCAGTGAGTCAGTGACACAATAAAACCAACAAAGTGGCATATGTGCCCAGGGAAGACTCAAATCAGTCTGGGCATTTGCCCAGTCTTTAATATTAGAGTCATCACTCTCAGCATGGACCTAGCTAAGATGGTTAGCTACCCTTTAAGTGCACAGCAAAGACACTGATTAGACTGGACAGCTATCCAGGCTGATCTGAGTCTGCACTGGGTGACTATTCCACATATAGAGTCTTCAAACTTGCTCTATAGATTTGGGGATGATCTACTGAAAGCAGCTATGCATATTGAGCCATGACCTGTAATTCATGAATCATTGAACATAGAAATCAATATTCAACTTTGGTATTTAGCTCAGTTTCTGAGGAACCAAAAGAGATAGAGTCTTCAAACTTCCTCTATAGGTACATCTAGGAAAGATCTACTGAAAGCAGTGATGCATATCAGGCCATGCCCTATATTTCATAGATCATTGAACATAGAAAAAAATATTCACCTATTGCATTTAGCTCAATAAAACTTACTCCATAGATACATATGGGAAAGATGTACTGAAAGCAGTGATACATATTGGGCCATGACCTATATTTCATGGATCATTGAAAATAGAATAAAATATTCACATGTTACATTTAGCTCAGTTTTTAAGTAACCAAAAGGGAAAGAAAGAGTCTTCAAACTTCCTCCATGGGTACATCTGGGAAAGATCTACTGAAAGCAGTGATGCATATGAGGCCATGCCCTCAATTTCACAGATCATTGAACATAGAAAAAAATACCTATTTATCTCAGTTTGTAAGTTACCAAACTGGACAGAGTCTTCAAACTTACTCCACAGAAACATCTGGGAATTAATTATCTACTAAAGCAGTGGCGCATATTTGGCCATGACCTATATTTTATGGATCATTGAATATGAAAAAATATTCACCTGTTGCATTTAGCTCAGTTTTTAAGTGAAAACAAGGGAAAGAGTCCTCAAACTTACTCCACTGATACATACATCTGGGGTAGATCTACTGAAAGCAGTGATGCATATTGATGGCAATGACCTACTTTCACAGATAATTGAAAATTGAAAAAAAAATCACCTATTGCATTTAGCTCAGTTTCTGAGTAACCAAAACAGATAGAGTCTTCAAACTTACTCCAAGATCTACTGAAAGCAGTGGTGCATATCAGACCTACATTTCATAGATCATTGAACAACGAAAAAATATTCACCTATTGCATTTAGCTCAGCTTCTAAGTAACCAAACCAGATAGAGTCTTCAAATTACTCCATAGATACATCTGGGAAAGATGTACTGAAAGCAGTGATGCATATTGATGGCCATGACCAATATTTCATGGATTATTGAACACAGAATAAAATATTCAACTGTTAACATTGCCTTTAGTGCAGTTTCTAAGGAACCAAAAGGGATAGAGTCTTCAAATTTACTTCATAGATACAACTGGAGAAGATCTACTGGATGCATTTATGCATATTGATGGCAATGACCTTTATTTTATAGATCATTGAACAGGGGCGTAACTAGGGGCAATTTCATAATACGCACAACCATGTTTTATTCTCTACTTCTTGAAAGGAAAGCAAGTATTTCAGCCACTTTGGTAATTGGTATTGAAATCTTGTCTAATTTATAAATTTTCAGCATGCAAATATGCAGGTGCGTGTTGAAATTTTGTCAATTTTAACAAAATTTCAATAAGCACTTGCGTATTTGCCGTATAGGTAGCTACGCCCTTGTTGAACATAGAATAAAATATTCAACTGTTGCATTTAGTTCTGTTTCTATGGAACCAAAAGGGATAGAGTCTTCAAACTTCATAGGTACATCTGGCGAAACTCTACAGAATGCAGTGATGCATTAAACATAGAAAATAATATGAGCCGCGACGCGAGAAAACCAACAATGTGGTCGTGCGTCCAGCGCAGACTCAGATCAGCCTGGGCATCCGCCCAGTCTGATCAGAGTCTTCGCTGTCCGCATGAAGGTAGCTTAGTTCCTTGGCTACCCTTTAAGCGCTTATCGAAGAGTGATCAGACCAGGCAAATGCCCAGGCTGATCTGAGTCAGCGCTGGGCGCACGACCACATTGTTGGTTTTCTCGTGTCGCGGCTCATATTCAGCTGTTTCATTTAGCTCCGTTTCTACATAACCAAGGGACAGAATCTTCAAACCGGCTACACAGGAACAGTGACCTAATACTAATTGTTGGTCAGTGTGACCTATATTACATGGGCTAGTGATTTTGTATTGTCTGTTTGTTTTTATTTTATTGATTTGCATCATACTTGGGCTAATGGGCTTATGGTTTGGGCTGACACTTTTAGTGACTTCAGTACTATTTAAAGGCAATCAAGACCTATATTTCATGGTCCAGTGATTTGACCTCATGGTTCTAACACTTTTTCATGGATTTGCATTATACTTGGGTCAGTGGTTTTGGCTGACAGTGTGAGTGACGTTATACCAATTGTTGGTCAGTGAGACCTATATTTCATGGTCCAGTGATTTTGCCTCATATTTCTAACACTATTACTTGGATTTGCATTATACTTGGGTTAATTTTTGGATTTATCTTAGGCCACACCAAGTTTTTTCTATGTTTAGCGTCCACCCTTGTAAGCAAAACCTACCTACCTATCCGGAAAAAACAAACAAAGTGCCATAGAAAAACCGTCAGTTAAAGACTTAGTTAATCCATTGATATACATGTAGTGATAATACCAGTTGAACAGGTTCCAACGAACAGCAAATTAAAAAAAAAGATAAACTGACTAGAATTCCAGTATTTAAAACATCAGGGTATCTCATACGTGTGTTCATCTGAAAGTCCACCAAGGAAGACTTTGCATCACAAGACAGAATTCATTTCATACTCTAGCCCATTGCTAGGACTACCCTTTGAAATTTCCTTTTATAAACTTGGTGAGTGCCTTGAGCATTTAATTCATCTCTGGTGAAATTACCATATATCATTTTTATGGAAACTGAAGTATTTTAAGGGTACAGTGTAGACCGTGCACAATTGCCACATTATATAGTGTTGTTGTTTTTTATCTTTGTCCCTGGGACTAGACTGTTTGCATTTGTCCAGTTCTGGCAGTTTTAAGGCATCCCTGGGTTAACAAATTTTACATCAATTAGAGCACTGAAACGAGCACCAGTAATGCCTATCTGGCTTTCCAAGCAAAATTTCAAACAGGAAAGTGAGGGAATCACCACTAGAAACTCGAAAAGCCAAAGATTTTGGACTGACTATAAATATGCCATCTATAAGATCTTTTGCAACATCTATTTTGCTATGCTATGCAGCTTTCGTGACTAAGAGACAATGACATCTGCCATCTGCTCCTGCCAAATTAGTCTCTAGAAATGCAAAAATTATAACATGCACAAAGTAATTCCAGCCATATTAGGCTCACCCTCTATGGGCCGCAAGGCAAGAAGGGTACCTCAGACCTGTGTACTCTCAGACTTTGCCATGTGTAGTCAGGAAGTCAGCTAAGTGTATTTTGCAGCACTACCTGCATTGTTATACGGATGATTTCAAAACATCCCGAGACCAGCATCTGGTAAAAAAGTCCCAAAGAATTGTGGAGTAAATACGGAAAAAAGTTCTGAATAAATCCCAATGACATTTAAAAATTTTTTTATAAAAGCGCGGCGTCATGAATAAATAGTACAGGTTTTCCACCTTATGTAGGCCCTAAACATTCAGAGCGTATAACAGAAAAAAAAAAAGAAGCTTATTAGTGTTTATTGTTTTTTAATCTGGACGTCGAAACCTACCCGCCCGCGGACGCTAAACATAGAAAAAACTTGGAGTGGCCTTATACTCAGATTAATGGTTTGGGCTAACACTCTGAGTGACCTCATACTTATTGTAGGTCAGTGTGACCAATATTACTTGTCCAGTGATTTTGCCTTGTATTTTTTTTACATACTCTATGGATTTGCATCATATTTGGGCTAATGGTTTGGGTGAGTTAGTTGTGGCCAGTGGTCCCAGTGATTTTACATATGATTTTAACTCTTTTCTCGATTTGCATTATACTGCGGTTAATGGCTTGGGCCAACACTATGAATAACCTCATAATAATTGCAGGTCAGTGTGTCCTATATTTCATGGTTTAGTGATTTTTCAGCATATTCAAACACTATCACATGGATTTGCACTATATAATATACTTTTGTTGCTGACACTGTGAGTGACCAATTAATGGTAGGTCAGATTAATTGTTGTGTGACCTATATTTCATGATCTCAAACACTAATTCATGGATTTGCAATTATACTTGGGTTAATGATTTGGGCTGACACTGTGAGTGACCGCATACTAATTGTAGGTCAGTATTACTTATATTTTATGGTCCAGTAATTTAAGCCAATATCCAGTTCAGTGATATTGTCATATCTCTGGCAATATTTTAGAGGTTTGAATAATTCTTTGGATAATTGTTTATTCAGTCACTGCATTTGAACTCATCTTACTCGGTCTTTACTGTCCGTATTGAACTTGACCTTATTAAACAAGTTCCCATAAGTTGTTTTATCATACTTCGCTAAGCTGTTCTGGAAATTCCTGAAAAAACAATATTTTGATATTTTGGATATTCTTAGTAGGGCTGTTTAATTCAGAGCAGTGACCTATATAGTGAATCTATCTAGGTCACTGTTCAGAGGAAGAAAATTAATAGCTAGGTTATATAACCCTATTTATAGATACATAGATTAAACAAGCACAGAAGCAGGCTTCCGGAGCATACTATTAATTTCAAGGTCTTGTTGTGTCTGTAACCCCTGTAAATTCTATTCAATTCTATTCAATTCACAAGGTCTCTTTCCGTCACCCTCCGGGATTTTCCGGAAGATCACGTGGATTGTTATGCCCAATCAACGTCAAGTGGGAAATCCCCACATTTTCGGATTTTCCAGAAGTCGTTGCACGTATCTGTGTGGTGATATTATTATCGTTTTAAACACAAAATTATGGCGACTTACAGGCACAAAACTTGAGTAAAGCAAATTCAAGGCTTACAAGGTAAGCATCTTCGAAAATCAAAAAGTATATTTTCAGACTAAAGCTTTGAATAAAGGCATTTGTTTACAATGACAATCCTTTGAAAGTCGATTTATTTACGTTACTATAAATAGAACTTAGTTGCCAGCGGGTGATTCCCCATTATCATCAGGGGTTGTGAAGATTTATATCAATTACTCAGTTCTCAAAAGTTGATTATGAGTCATACAGATGTATCTTTATGTTTATTTTGCTGCCAGTAAAGGACATTCTTTTGTTAGACCAGTTTAGACTGTGAAACACTTCAAAATGTCAAAATTGGAAAATTCATGTCTGACATTTCGAAAAAAAACAAAAAAAAAACAGCTGTGCAAACGCTATCTTATTGCCTTGTAGCCTCTAGTTTCAGGTCCATTGCATGGCAGCATCATAATGTCCGACATGGAGTTGAAATGGTGACGATGGAGGATGAGAACTGTACTTCAAAATGTCAAAACTCTGTAAATTCATATCATTTCGAAAATGACCAAGTTACAGAAAACAGCAGTTTGGGGATCATTTATAATCTCTTTACATCAGGTTGCAGCATGTAGAAACTTTATTATTAGGACAAAACTTGAAATCAAATTTTAGCACATATATAGCTGGCAGCTATGATAAATGGAGCCACAGTGCACCTTGCATTTGATCTGTCATGTTTACACTGCTAAATGATACAAGATACAAGCTCTTTATTGCGAATTTTTGGCCCTCATAGGAGCACACATAGTGGTATAGAATGAGCAACCAAACAAATCAAGGAAAGAATTCCAAATGACAGAATATGAGCAAATTAAAAGATACAAATTAATAAAGCATATCTCCTAACAGATGATACAAGTACCATATACATGATACAATTAGGATAAACACATACTACCCTAAAGTCACTTATTAACAATGAAATTAACAATTTCCCAAGATGAAGATCATTCACTGCCTAGACAAGTCAGTGCAGTGGTACCATCATAGAGACCCATAGCAGGTAGACTGGTAAATGTATGACACAAGTCAAGTCAAGTCAAGTCAAGTAAAATTTATTTAACGTCGGTGCAATTACAACATGTTAACACAAGCTCCTAGGAGCTTTTTCTACCGACTAACAAAGATAAAATATCACAGAGAAATATACATCACAGCACATGCATGAAGAAGCTTAAAAATAATAATAAAATAATAATAATATTAAAAAGAAGAAGCACTTGGGATGTATTGCACTATAAACAAGGTTCTTGAAAAGGATAAAAATATTAAGTTATCTCCGACCTTATCTCTGCGGAATAGCTTGGGTCGAAAAGGGGGACGAAAGGGGGAGGGAAACAAGGATCCTAGGAGACTTACAAAGCCAACTGTCAAGGAGCCTTAAGCGAAAGGCGAAAATGGTTCCCAAGATAGATCACAGAGATAGGCCAATAAAACTGTAACTAAAATATTCAAACTAAGAATAGGGTGGGTTGAAAAGCCCATTTCCAAGAGAACAGGTTTGGTTACTTACATAAGGCACATTTACAAACTGCGCCATTCCAGGACTTAATGAACTGTCTAAAATTATTAAAGGAAGTAATCTTACGTGCATCTTCTGGTAAGGAATTCCAGAGATTTGCTGCCTGGAATCTGAAGCTGTTTGTACCATACCTTGCACTCTTGGTTCTGGGTTTTTCAAGGAGCTTGGTGTACCTGAAATTATAAGAAGTGTCTTTAATACTTATAAAATCCTGAAGGTATTGGGGTGATTGGCCATAAACAATTTTGAAGGTTTCTATGGCCATTGTTCTTAGTCTTGACAAATGAAGAGTGCTGGTTCCTGCCTTTAAGATTAGCTCTTCATAGCTAGACTGAAAATCTTGGAAAACAAATTATAAAGCTCTGTAATTAATTCTTTCCAGTTTTTCTGTGTTTGCTTTGGAACAAAAATGCCAGATTAACGGACAGAAGTTAAAAATGGACATTATGAAAGCATGGTATACTGCTTTTCTGGATTCAAAGTTTAGGTATTGTCCAATGCGTTTCAGGACATTAATCTGCTGAGATGCTTTTTTACACATAGCAGAAATATGGTTGTCAAACTTGAGATGTAAGTCTATGTCTACGCCTAATAGTTTCACTGTCTCTTCGCACTCGATCTCCGCCTCCCCAATTTTAGAAATAGGTTTCTTTTCAAATGTTTTCCCACCTACAGCCAACACCTGAATCTTATCAGGGTTGGCCTTCATGAGGTTTCGGAAAAACCAATCTATCAACTTTCTACTCTCTGTTTCAAGGACTTCAATGAGGGAGGAGAAGCTCGGGTGCAAATATGACAGTGTGTTGTCATCAGCATAGTTGAAGAGTTTTGCCTTGTCAATGAAGTAAAAAATATCATTTATGAAAATATTGAATATTAGGGGGCCTAGAATGGAACCTTGAGGCACACCCTTAATAATATCCAGAAATGAACTACTGAAATTTCCAATCTTCACACATTGCTTACGATTGGATAAGTAGTCGTCGATCAGCTCTACTGCATTTTGAGACAGGCCATATGCAATAAGTTTTTCTTTTATAAGGTTTGGTGGGAGACAGTCGAAGGCCTTGGACAGGTCCATCAGTATGGCTGCTACATACTCGTTCCTGTCCAAGGCGCTTCGCCACTCCTCTGTTATGGCAAGCAGAACTGATTGGCAACTAAATCCTTTTCTAAAGGCGGAAAGATAAGGATTAAAGATATTTTCAAAGTGTTTACTGAGCTGTTCCTCAAGGGTACGCTCGAACAACTTTGATATAATTGGTAATATACTGACTGGTCTCCAATTTTGGACGTCGAAAGGGTCTTTTTTCTTAAATATTGGAGAAACCCTAGCATATTTGAGAGTGTCGGGGAATTTCTTTTCTGTGATCATCCTATTTATCAATGAAACTGTGGGTCTGACTATGACCTTGTCAGCCAAATGTAAGATTTTTGAAGAAATATTGTCCAGTCCAGTTGCCTTTCGCAGGCCGATCCTGCCAAGATACCGGGAGACCCGTGCCTCATCCACAGGCTCGAATTCAAACTCTGATTCGAACACAATGATGAAATTAGGAAAAGGTATATGCAGTGCAAAGTTGTCTGGTAGTAGAATAGATTAGAAAAGAGGCTGCTTATCAGACTTTGTCTTATAGCCAAATAAATATGGCAGGATAAAGCACTTGATGTTTACCACACAGTTTTAATCATCTCAATCATATTTGCTTTCTTCAAGCCCATTTTACCCCTGAAGCTGAACTGTGTACATGTAGCTTTGGCGACTTTTCTGATGCATATACAGTCTTACCTTATTTGACTCAATCATTGCACATGCCTCTATAAGCAGGGCTCAGCCTAGAGGGCGATTTGGGAGAAATAGTCTCCCTAAACTGGCTGATTTCTCCCTATTTTGAGCTGAGGGAGAAGTGAAAATGTATAGAACATATAGAGCACTGCAAAATTTTGACCAAAACTTCTCCCTAAAGTCCAGAAAATGTCACAAAACTTCTCCCTGAAAGCTCTAGGCTGACCCCTGTATAAATGCACATCATGGTAATTTATGAGGCATTTGACCATTGGTGCATATATTTTGGCTGGTTTATGCCTTTGTTGGCTAAGACAAGAGCTGATAAGTGCTACAGAATCTTTTATTTTCCATTTTTAGCTCGCCTGAACGAAAGTTCAGGAAGAGCTATTGTTGTCACCCCGGCGTCCGCGTCAGGGTCAGCGTCGGCATCCGGATTGGATGTTTTGGTTAAAGTTTTTTAAAGACCTATATCTCCTTAACCCATGGATGGATTCTTTTGATACTTGCACTGTAGGTAGATATCGGTCCAAAGTTTAACAGGGTACCACCCCCACCCCACTCCATGGCCTTGATGTCAAGGTCATGGACTTAGAAAATTGGGAGTATTTTTGGACTGGATGTTTTGGTTAAAGTTTTATAAAGCCCAATATCTCCTTAACCCATGGATGGATTCCTTTGATACTTGCACTGTAGTTAGATATTGGTCCAAAGTTTTCCAACCACCCCCCTCAGTGACCTTGATGTCAAGGTCATGGACTTAGAAAATTGTCTTTTTATTAATTGGATGTTTTGGTTAAAGTCTTTTAAAGACACATATCTCCTGAATCCAGTGATGAATTCTTTTTAGCTGGCCTGAACGAAAGTTCAGGAAGAGTTATTGTTGTCATCCCGGCGTCAGCGTCAGCGTCGGCGTCCGGATTGGATGTTTTGGTTAAAGTTTTTTAAAGACCTATATCTCCTTAACCCATGGATGGATTCTCTTGATACTTGCACTGTAGGTAGATATTGGTCCAAAGTTTAACAGGGTACCACCCCCACCCCACTCCATGACCTTGATGTCAAGGTCATGGACTTAGAAAATTGGGAGTATTTTTGGACTGGATGTTTTGGTTAAAGTTTTATAACGCCTAATATCTCCTTAACCCATGGATGGATTCCTTTAATACTTGCACTGTAGTTAGATATTGGTCCAAAGTTTTCCAAGGTACTACCCCCACCCCCCTCAGTGACCTTGATGTCAAGGTCATGGACTTAGAAAATTGTCTTTTTATTGATTGGATGTTTTGGTTAAAGTCTTTTAAAGACACATATCTCCTGAATCCAGTGATGAATTCTTTTTATATTTGCACTTTAGTTAGATATTAGTCCAAAGTTTTGCCGAGTACTACCCCAACCCCGCTCAGTGACCTTGATGTCAAGGTCAGGGACTTTGGATATTTGTTCTTTATTAAAGTTTTCTAATTGCATACTGATTCATAATGCTTGGCAGAGATTTAGTTTACACTTGAACTGATGTTAGACACTTTTTTTTAGTTTTTACAAAACACTATATACTTACCCCACTGGATGACCTTGACGTCAAGGTCATCGACTTAGAGTTTTGTCTTAAAGATTTTGGTTAAAGTTTTATATTTATGAAGACATAATTTCACAGTGCCACGATGGACTCAGTTGATACCAATACTTGGACTGATGTTAGATAATGGTTCAAGTTTTTATTACATCCTAGCTCCTAGATCCCCTCCCACCCCCACCCCTACCGCTTAGTTCTTTGACCTCAAGCTCATGGACTTTGAAATTTCATGTGGATTTTTTTATTTTAATTTTATTTTAAGACTTATTTCTTAGATAGCTTTTGTTTATTAATGTGTTGTCATTATGGACATGCTTGCCTGAAGTTTTATGCATAGAAGTCCACACCTCCAAAGCAACTGTGTGATGGGCAAGCACTATTCAGGCGAGCTATGCTGTCAGGAGACAGCTCTTGTTGTATAGCTTCTCTATCCTACTGTGACGATAAAGGTCATTTACGGTAATCCTATTCAGTGTCCTGAGGGTGTTGCATTTTACAGGCTTACAAGTAGTCCTACTTTTTCCTACTTTTTCCTATTTTTCCTACTTTTTTGACCTGTTCCTACTTTTTTCCTACTTTTTTTCAAAAATATTCCTACTATTCCTACTTTTTGAATGTTAATGAAAATAAAAAAAATGTATAATTCAAAATATTTTAGTCTGTTGCAGAAAGAAACATGCTACATGATATAAGGACTGATGGCATATACAACTGATGAGGTTCTTACAGTATTTGAACATGCTTCTGTTAACTTCTTATGCAAGCTGCCTTCCTGGGAAATGTGTCGAACATTTTGAACATGCATGTTGCTTAATGTGAAGGATGAGGCCCTCCCAGGGGTTTTTGGTAGCTGGGGAGAATGGCCATTTATTTTCAGGGAGCTGGGGAGCACTAGCAATTATTTTCAGGGAGCTAGAAAGCAAGCTTTTAATTTTGAGGAGCTGGGGAGCACTGTCAGAATGGGATTTTCTAAATTGCTTTGCGCTTCTGGGGGGCACAGCAGCCCCCCAGACCCCCCATTTATAAATGAATAAATATCATTTTAGTCATTCTTGATAAGCAAAAACAACTTCAGATGGGCATTCAGACTTACAAATGTTAGCATTTCGGGTCTGGCTACAGGTTGAAATGACTGCTTTTACTCATTTTGCAGTAGTTGTGCTTGTTAATCAAAGTAAGGTGCTTTTAATCATATACTCATTCTAACGCATGTTCCAGAGAAAGACATTGGGACACTGTCCAATCAATTCTGAAATTGATTTTCTGACTGCTCTCATTCCCTGTTCCCTGGACCTTCTATTTCATATAAACTGCCATTATATCTTGTTCAAAACAGCATTTTCATACACGCATCTTACCACCTGGTTCTCTTTCTCTCTCTCTGGAACAACATTGAACAGTTCTTTCACTATGTTTTATGGTTTGTTTAATTGTTCAATTTGATTAATAAATAAAACAAAACCAGGTTGACAGCAGCATGTACAGTACGATTTCAGAGCCTAACAGCCCTTTTGGGGGCTGGAGTTTTTCTGAACTGTTCTGTAGCGTTAAAATGAGCTAATATATATGAGATTTATTGGTAAGTTTGTTTAAATAATTCCTACTTTTTATCATAAGATTCCTACTTTTTCCTACTTTTTTCTTGAAATGATTCCTACTTTTTTCCTACTTTTTCATGAAAAGCCACTTGTAAGCCTGCATTTTACGAAATGGAGGGTTTGATTTAGGACTTAAAAAGACTCTCAGTAATTCAGCCACTGCCAAAATATACTAATAATATTCAAGCAATATAAAGGTGAATGGGAATACTTCCAGATGAAGCATCTCCTCTATTTTTGCCTCCCATCTCAGTAAGGGTTAACTCATAAAAGAAAGAATTTGTTCCTGTAGGAGCAAATTCTTGCTTTTAATAGTAGACCATATTTCAAAGAGTGCATTCATCCAGAAAAGCAACCAGGAATTCATACAATTTGATAAAAAATTATTTTCGAAAGAGGCAGAGGGATGTTTATTACAGCTGGGGCACTTATTAGGATTAATGCAGTATTTTTGGTTATGGTTTAGAATTATCATTGGGGATAACTGTCATCCTTGTAGATGAAGTTGATAATTTAAGAGGTTGAAAAAAAGTTGCTTTTTTGTAAACAGGATGTAGTTTGAGTGACTAAATTTGTAACTCTGCCCATTGCCTGAAGTGTAACTTAAGTTATTTTTTCGTAATTGCATCACAACTGATATTTCAAAATAATAGATTCATGTTAGGCTGAGATACAGGAAATAAATGGGACTTTTTTCTAGTTTGACAAGCTTTGAAGACAAAGAATTCATATTGAACAAATATATATCAAAACATTTGATCAGAAGAACACACACACACATGAAAAAAGGTCTTTCTCCTCCTCAAAGAAAACAAGTCCTGTTTAATCCATCTTCGGCACATGCTGAGCAAGCAGTTTCCACCAGAAAAAGAGATCTTGCAATTTTAAAAGTATGATTAATGACTGAGATCTGACAGCATCTGTGCAGACTGATAAGAATTGTGGCCATCCACTTACTAGATAATAAGGATCAGCTAGACTTTAAATTTGTCTGCCAGCAGCCTTTATGTAATACTAATACAGAGTTGGCTAAGTTAGGTTAGGGTTATATGAAGGTGTACATGTAAATTACACAGTTTTTATTTGCACGTAGAATAAGATTATAGGTTATTTTATTGTTATGTTCAGAGGTGGAGGGGGGATGGGTTTAAAGCTGGGTTAAATGGCAGACATGTTCTTATATCTGTCCTAAAGATTCGTAGGCTGATCAGTGCAAATAGAGAATACTCTAATCAGACTGCATGGATGTGCTGGCTGATCTGAGGCTTCCCTGATTGCACTCATTCATTTTTCAGAGGTGAGAAATGGAGAGTGGACGAAGTTCAGCTAGTTCAGACAGTAATGATGTACAGGGAAAGATGGAGCAGGGCAGTCCTATACTCATAAATGGACATTATGAGGGCAGTCCTTATGCTGATTCAGGTATAAACTCCTTACCATACTATTATTTAACATACATCATATGGTGTCGCTGTTAATCAGTGGCTAACATCATGCCATAAAAATTGTATGACCACACGTTTAATAACACTTAGCTACTGGCATGTAACTTCATGAAGCCAACCATGTCGTTATGTTTTCCACTGAAGTAATATCAACTTTTTAGACAATGAAATTTCATTAAATGTAGCCATGTGAGAAACAGAATCTTACTCTCGTGGTCATATCATAGGAAATTTATGAAACTCGCCAGGGCTCGTTTCATAAATTTCATTTAACATGACCACTTGTGTAAGATTCTCTATACAAAATACAGTAGAGCTTCATTAGAACTCTACTCTTCAAAACCGTACTTATTAGTGTATCTATAAACCTTGATATTGGGACACCCTAGTTACTGTAATTGTCCTGTTTGAACAAGATGGCATTGCTGCCTGGCAATGTTTTAAAAATCTTACAGAACATCCTAATCTGACTGTCTGATCTGGGTCTACACTGTTTGCTCAGACATTTTGTCCCAGTATCAAGGTTCATTGCTATATACATTTTCATCTTGTCAAGTGCAAAAAAATCATTAATGGGTAAAATTGAGGAAGTTTTTAAGATTAAACGAAGATATAGATAGCCTGACCTACAATTGCTGTATTAACGCAAGATTTTGAATTGGAGTATGACTACTAGTATCATCTTTTGATAAAGCTTAAGGAAACTTGCATGAATACTTAAACATCTGAACATGTGTAAAATAGAAACATTTCTAACTTTCTCTCTGCCCTATCTCCACGAGTCTATTCCCACATCTTAAAAAGGTTGATAATTCATGTTGTTACATGTTATTTGGAGAAAGAGTGAGTTTTAGAAGAAGTCCACTAATTTTGGACGTGGCTTAGCAGTTAAAGCATTTCCCTTTTGCAAGCTTAAGGTCATGAATATTAATATATGAAGCTCAGTTTGAATTCTTGCTGAATACCATCTGCAGTTTGGTGAATACATCTAAATCTTTCTGTTCATTTTAATTTATGAATATTTACTGCATTTTGGAATCATTTGGCATAAGTCAAGCAAGAACAGGAATGATTCACCATGACAGATTCAGTAGATTTAGCAACATTCAGATAAGAACGATGATTCAGAAATGATCAGACAAAGTTCAGAGGTGTTCAGTCATGGTTCAGACTGAGTCTGAGAATGCTCACTTGGAATTCTGAAATGATGAGATAAAATTCAGAAATGTTCAGAATTATAAGTCAGATTGAACAATAGAATGCTCAGTTTGAATTCTGAAATGATCAGACAAAGTTCAGAAATGTTCCGTCATGATTCAGATGGATTCAGAGAATACTCAGCTTGATTTCCAAAACATTCAACTCCAGTTCAGAAAATGTTCAGGTGCAGCTCTGGCCTTGTTTTGATGAGACAGATAGTTTGAGCCACTATGATAAACTCCAAATGCTATGTTGTTCATACATGATGCAGAAATATTTAGCTTCATAATAGGTTAGTTAGATTTCTCCAGTGTTTCAGTGTTGTTTGGTGTTGAGTGATCATCTTGTTCATCTCAGTATTCAGTCGTGATCTATACATGTTAGGGTCAAGTCGGGTAACTTCGGACAGTGGATAAATTTTGACATACCATTGTAAACAGTGAAAATCCAGATGAGACGGCTCAAAACGAGCCATCTCATCAGGATTTTCACTGTTTGCTCAGTTAATTTTATTTTAATTCCAAACAACTGACATATAAAGAAACAATGTCACTGTCCGAATTTACCCGCTGTCCGAATTTACCCGACTTTACCCTATATGGTTTCTGTTTTTATGCCCCCAATTTCGGAGAAATTGTGGGGGCATATTGGTTTGGGCCTGTCCGTCTGTCCGTCTGTCCGTCTGTCATATCAAGAACCGTAAGAGCTAGGAGCTTGAAACTTTATACACATGATCAGTATGAAAAATAAGCGAACACGTGTTTTTTCTTTTTTCCGCGGGTCACATATTTCAAGAGTTATGCCCCTTTTTCGACTTAGCCTGCGGAACCTTGTGAACAAAATATCTCAAGAACCCCTGATGCTAGGATCATGAGGTTTTGCAGGATGAGAATGCCCAAGGTGTAGATGACCTGATTAACTTTTGTAACAAATTCGTGAATTTTTGACCGAGTTATGCCCCTTTTTCGACTTAGTGCATTGTAAGCCTATGGAACCTTGTGAACAAAATATCTCAAGAACCCCTGAAGCTAGGAGCATGATTTTTTGCAGGAAGATACTGCCTGTGGTGTAGATGACCTGATTAACTTTTGAAAAAAATTCGTGAATTTTTGAACGAGTTATTCCCCTTTTTCGACTTAGTGCATTGAGGCCTATGGTACAAAGGTACCCTTACATATAGTCAAGAACAATAAGAGCTAGGAACTTGAAACTTTATACACATGATCAGTATGGAAAATAAGCAGACCCTTATTTTTTATGCCCCCAATTTCGGAGAAATTGTGGGGGCATATTGGTTTGGGCCTGTCCGTCTGTCCGTCCGTCCGTCTGTCCGTCTGTCCGTCTGTCATATCAAGAACCGTAAGAGCTAGGAGCTTGAAACTTTATACACATGATTGTTTTTTCTTTTTTCCGCGGGTCACATATTTCAAGAGTTATGCCCCTTTTTCGACTTAGCCTGCGGAACCTTGTGAACAAAATATCTCAAGAACCCCTGATGCTAGGATCATGAGGTTTTGCAGGATGAGAATGCCCAAGGTGTAGATGACCTGATTAACTTTTGAAACAAATTCGTGAATTTTTGACCGAGTTATGCCCCTTTTTCGACTTAGTGCATTGTAAGCCTATGGAACCTTGTGAACAAAATATCTCAAGAACCCCTGAAGCTAGGAGCATGATTTTTTGCAGGAAGATACTGCCTGTGGTGTAGATGACCTGATTAACTTTTGAAAAAAATTCGTGAATTTTTGATCGAGTTATTCCCCTTTTTCGACTTAGTGCATTGAGGCCTATGGTACAAAGGTACCCTTACATATAGTCAAGAACAAGAAGAGCTAGGAACTTGAAACTTTATACACATGATCAGTATGGAAAATAAGCAGACCCGTATTTTTTTATTTTTCCGCCGGCAATGTATTTCCAGAGTTATGCCCCTTTTTCGACTTAGCCTGCGGAACCTTGTGAACAAAATATCTCAAGAACCCCTGATGCTAGGATCATGAGGTTTTGCAGGATGAGAATGCCCAAGGTGTAGATGACCTGATTAACTTTTGAAACAAATTCGTGAATTTTTGACCGAGTTATGCCCCTTTTTCGACTTAGTGCATTGTAAGCCTATGGAACCTTGTGAACAAAATATCTCAAGAACCCCTGAAGCTAGGAGCATGATTTTTTGCAGGAAGATACTGCCTGTGGTGTAGATGACCTGATTAACTTTTGAAAAAAATTTGTGAATTTTTGATCGAGTTATTCCCCTTTTTCGACTTAGTGCATTGAGGCCTATGGTACAAAGGTACCCTTACATATAGTCAAGAACAAGAAGAGCTAGGAACTTGAAACTTTATACACATGATCAGTATGGAAAATAAGCAGACCCGTATTTTTTTATTTTTCCGCCGGCAATGTATTTCCAGAGTTATGCCCCTTTTTCGACTTAGCCTGTGGAACCTTGTGAACAAAATATCTCAAGAACCCCTGATGCTAGGATCATGAGGCTTTGCAAGATGAGAATGCCCAAGGTGTAGATCACCTGATTAACTTTTGATACAAATTCGTGAATTTTTGACCGAGTTATGCCCCTTTTTCGGCTTAGTGCATTGAGGCCTATGGTACAAAGGTACCCTTACATATAGTCAAGAACAATAAGAGCTAGGAACTTGAAACTTTATACACATGATCAGTATGGAAAATAAGCAGACCCGTATTTTTTTATTTTTCCGCCGGCAATGTATTTCCAGAGTTATGCCCCTTTTTCGACTTAGCCTGTGGAACCTTGTGAACAAAATATCTCAAGAACCCCTGATGCTAGGATCATGAGGCTTTGCAAGATGAGAATGCCCAAGGTGTAGATGACCTGATTAACTTTTGAAATAAATTCGTGAATTTTTGACCGAGTTATGCCCCTTTTTCGACTTAGTGCATTATAAGCCTATGGAACCTTGTGAACAAAATATCTCAAGAACCCCTGAAGCTAGGAGCATAATTATTTGCAGGAAGATACTGCCTGTGGTGTAGATGACCTGATTAACTTTTGAAAAAAATTCGTGAATTTTTGAATGAGTTATTCCCCTTTTTCGACTTAGTGCATTGAGGCCTATGGTACAAAGGTACCTTTACATATAGTCAAGAACAATAAGAGCTAGGAACTTGAAACTTTATACACATGATCAGTATGGAATATAAGCAGACCCGTTTTTTTAGCTCGCCTGAGCACGAAGTGCTCAGGGTGAGCTTTTGGGATACCCTGATGTCCGTCGTCCGTCGTACGTCCGTCCGGACGTCCGTCCGTCCGGACGTCCGTCAACTTTTGCTTGTGTACACTGTAGCGGGCACAGTTTTGATCCAATCTTTCTGAAACTTTGTCAGAATGTTTATCTCCATAAAATCTAGGCCAAGTTCGAAACTGGGTCATGTCGGGTCAAAAACTAGGTCACTAGGTCAAATCTTAGAAAAACCTTGTGTACACTCTAGAAGGCACAGTTTTCATCCAAAGTTCATGAAACTTTGTCAGAATGTTTATCTTTATAATATCTAGGACAAGTTCGAAACTGGGTCATGTAGGGTCAAAAACTAGGTCACTAGGTCAAATCTTAGAAAAACCTTGTGTACACTCTAGAAGGCACAGTTTTCATCCAAAGTTCATGAAACTTAGTCAGAATGTTTATCCTCATAATATCTAGGACAAGTTTGAAACTGGGTCACGTCTGGTCAAAAACTAGGTCACTAGGTCAAATCATAGAAAAACCTTGTGTACGCTCTAGAGGACACAGTTTTGATCCAATCTATATGAAACGTTGTCAGAATATATATCTCCATAAACTCTAGGCCAAGTTCGAAACTGGGTCATGTCGGGTCAAAAACTAGGTCACTAGGTCAAATCTTAGAAAAACCTTGTGTACACTCTAGAAGGCACAGTTTTCATCCAAAGTTCATGAAACTTTGTCAGAATGTTTATCTTTATAATATCTAGGATAAGTACGAAACTGGGTCACGTCGGGTCAAAAACTAGGTCACTAGGTCAAATCTTAGAAAAACCTTGTGTACTCTATAGAAGGCCCAGTTTTCATCCAAAGTTCATGAAACTTTGTCAGAATGTTTATCTTTATAATATCTAGGACAAGTTCGAAACTGGGTCACGTTGGGTCAAAAACTAGGTCACTAGGTCAAATCATAGAAAAACCTTGTGTACGCTCTAGAGGACACAGTTTTGATCCAATCTATATGAAACATTGTCAGAATATATATCTCCATAAACTCTAGGCCAAGTTTGTAATTGGGTCATGTCGGGTCAAAAACTAGGTCACTAGGTCAAATCTTAGAAAAACCTTGTGTACACTCTAGAAAGCACAGTTATCATCCAAAGTTCATGAAACTTTGTCAGAATGTTTATCTTTATAATATCTAGGATAAGTATGAAACTGGGTCATGTTGGGTCAAAAACTAGGTCACTAGGTCAAATCATAGAAAAACATTGTGTACGCTCTAGAGGACACAGTTTTGATCCAATCTTTATAAAACATTGTCAGAATGTTTATCTCCATAAACTCTAGGCCAAGTTCGAAATTGGGTCATGTCGGGTCAAAAACTAGGTCACTAGGTCAAATCTTAGAAAAACCTTGTGTACGCTGTAGAAGGCACAGTTTCGATCCAAAGTTCATGAAACGTTATCAGAATGTTTATCCTCGTAATATGAAGGACAAATTTGAAACTGGGTCATGTAGGGTCAAAAACTAGGTCACTTGATCAAATCATAGAAAAACCGTGTGTATGCTCTAGAGGACACAGTTTTGATCCAATCTTTATGAAACTTTGTCAGAATGTTTATCTCCATAAACTCTAGGCCAAGTTTGAAAGTAGGTCATGTCAGGTCATGAGAGGCGCGGTAGTCGAGTGGTTAGAGTGGCTCGGCTATTGTGCAGAAAGTCACCGTAAGGTCATGAGTTCGCGGCTCACTGTCGCCATGCGATGACTGGAAAACTCTTTCTGTCAACCCAGCAGTAAATGGGTACCTTTTTCGAATCAGGGAAGGCTAAGGCAGCGAAAGGAGTAGGATGGGCTCCGCCTTTCATCAGCTGTGCCCAAGATACAGTGGGTCTCTAACCCCCACTGCCCCTACGGCTATTAGGCTATGGGAAACCTTTACCTTTACCTTTTACCATGTCAGGTCAAAAACTAGGTCACTAGGTCAAATCTTAGAAAAACCTCGTGTACGCACTAGAAGGAACAGTTTTGATCGAATCTTCATGAAACTATGTCAAAATGTTTATTGTCCATATATATATGCCCCTTATGAAACTGAGTCACGTCAGATCAGAAACTAGGTCACTAGGTCAAATCTAAGAAAAACTTTGTGTACACCCTAGAGGGCACAGTTTTGATCCAATCTTCATGAAACTCTGTCAGAATGTTTACCTTTATGAAATCTAGGTAAGTTTGAAACTGGTTTGTGTCGGATCAAAAACTAGGTCACTAGGTCAAATATAAGAACGACCTTGTATATGCTCCAGAGGGCACAGTTTTGATCCAATCTCAATGAAACTTTGTCAGAATATTTATTCTTACAATATCCGGTTTGAAACTGGGTCATGTCGGGTCAAAAGCTAGGTCACTAGGTCAAATTTAAATTAAGTTATGTTGCAAGAATCAGAACTAACATTGCAATGATGCCAGCCACAAACTCCTTGGAATACATTAGTTTCACCACAGTGAGATAATGATGCTACCATTCTATCATCTGTGTTTGCCTAGTTAAGTCTAGTTCAAATCCATCAAAGGAACTCAACATGAACGGGAACTTTTCGGAGAAGCGACTCTGCCATTTTCAGCTCACCTGATCGAGCCTTACAGTATTGGTGTTAGCTGCCTCTTTCATCCATCCATAAACATTTTCAAACATCTCTGAAACCACTGGGCAGATCAAATTTCATATGGAGCCTGCACATGGGTCAAAGGATTGAAAGTTCTTCAAATGATCTTGGTCACATGACCAAGGTGGCCGCCATTCCCATGTATGGTAAAAACTCTTATAAATCTTCACCAGAGCCAGTGAACTGATTAATGCTCAGGTGAGCGATTCAGGGCCACCATGGCCCTCTTGTTTTATTTTTCCGCCGGCAATGTATTTCCAGAGTTATGCCCCTTTTTCGACTTAGCCTGTGGAACCTTGTGAACAAAATATCTCAAGAACCCCTGATGCTAGGATCATGAGGCTTTGCAAGATGAGAATGCCCAAGGTGTAGATGACCTGAATAACTTTTGAAACAAATTCGTGAATTTTTGACCGAGTTATGCCCCTTTTTCGACTTAGTGCATTGTAAGCCTATGGAACCTTGTGAACAAAATATCTCAAGAACCCCTGAAGCTAGGAGCATGATTTTTTGCAGGAAGATACTGCCTGTGGTGTAGATGACCTGATTAACTTTTGAAAAAAATTCGTGAATTTTTGAATGAGTTATTCCCCTTTTTCGACTTAGTGCATTGTAAGCCTATGGAACCTTGTGAACAAAATATCTCAAGAACACCTGATGCTAGGAGCATGATTTTATGCAGGAAGATACTGCCTGTGGTGTAGATGACCTGATTAACTTTTGAAAATAATTTGTAAATTTTGGATTGAGTTATGCCCCTTTTTAGCTCGCCTGAGCACGAAGTGCTCAGGGTGAGCTTTTGGGATACCATGATGTCCGTCGTCCGTCGTACGTCCGTCCGGACGTCCGTCCGTCCGGACGTCCGTCAACTTTTGCTTGTGTACACTCTAGCGGGCACAGTTTCGATCCAATCTTTACGAAACTTTGTCAGAATGTTAGTCTTTATAAAATCTAGGCCAAGTTCGAAACTGGGTCATGTCGGGTCAAAAACTAGGTCACTAGGTCAAATCTTAGAAAAACCTTGTGTACACTCTAGAGGGCACAGTTTTCATCCAAAGTTCATGAAACTTTGTCAGAATGTTTATCCTCATAGTATCTAGGACAAGTTTGAAACTGGGTCACGTCGGGTCTAAAACTAGGTCACTAGGTCAAATCATAGAAAAACCTTGTGTACGCTCTAGAGGACACAATTTTGATCCAATCTTTATGAAACTTTGTCAGAATGTTTATCTCCATTAAATCTAGGCAAAGTTCGAAACTGGGTCATGTCGGGTCAAAAACTAGGTCACTAGGTCAAATCTTAGCAAAACCTTGTGTACGCTCTAGAGGGCACAGTTTTCATCCAAAGTTCATGAAACTTTGTCAGAATGTTTATTCTCATAGTATCTAGGCCAAGTTCGAAACTGGGTCATGTCGGGTCAAAAACTAGGTCACTAGGTCAAATCATAGAAAAACCTTGTGTACGCTCTAGAGGACACAGGTTTGATCCAATCTTTATGAAACTTTGTCAGAATGTTTATCTTCATAAACTCTAGGCCAAGTACGAAACTGGGTCATGTCGGGTCAAAAACTAGGTCACTAGGTCAAATCATAGAAAAAACATTGTGTATGCTCTAGAGGACACAGTTTTGATCCAATCTTTATGAAACATTGTCAGAATGTTTATCTCTATAAACTCTAGGCCAAGTTCGAAACTGGGTCTTGTTGGGTCGAAAACTAGGTCACTAGGTCAAATCTTAGAAAAACCTTGTGTACGCTTTAGAAGGCACAGTTTTGATCCAAAGTTCATGAAACTTTGTCAGAATGATTATCCTTATAATATGTAGGACAAGTTTGAAACTGGGTCATGTCGGGTCAAAAACTAGGTCACTAGGTCAAATCATAGAAAAACCTTGTGTACGCTCTAGAGGACACAGTTTTGATCTAATCTTTATGAAGCTTTGTCAGAATGTTTACTTCCATAAACTCTCAGCCAAGTTTGAAAGTAGGTCATGTCGGGTCAAAAACTAGGTCACTAGGTCAAAGCATAGAAAAACCTTGTGTACGCTCTAGAGGACACAGTTTTCATCCAAAGTTCATGAAACTTTGTCAGAATGTTTATCCTCAAAATATGTAGGACAAGTTTGAAACTGGGTCATGTCGGGTCAAAAACTTGGTCAGTAGGTCAAATCTTAGAAAAACCTTGTGTACGCTCTAGAAGGCACAGTTTTCATCCAAAGTTCATGAAACTTTGTCAGAATGTTTATCCTCATAATATCTAGAACAAGTTCGAAACTGGGTCACGTCGGGTCAAAAACTAGGTCACTAGGTCAAATCATTGAAAAACCTTGTGTACGCTCTAGAGGACACAGTTTTGATCCAATCTTTATGAAACATTGTCAGAATGTTTATCTCCATAAACTCTAGGCCAAGTTCGAAACTGGGTCATGTCGAGTCATAAACTTGGTCACTAGGTCAAATCTTAGAAAAACCTTGTGTGCGCTCTAGAAGGCACAGTTTTAATCCAATCTTCATGAAACTTTGTCAGAATGTTTATCCTCATAATATCTAGAACAAGTTCGAACTTGGGTCACGTCGGGTCAAAAACTAGGTCACTAGGTCAAATCATTGAAAAACCTTGTGTACGCTCTAGAGGACACAGTTTTGATCCAATCTTTATGAAACATTGTCAGAATGTTTATTTCCATAAACTCTAGGCCAAGTTCGAAACTAGGTCATGTCGAGTCATAAACTTGGTCACTAGGTCAAATCTTAGAAAAACCTTGTGTGTGCTCTAGAAGGCACAGTTTTCATTCAAAGTTCATGAAACTTTGTCAGAATGTTTATACTCATAATATGTAGGACAAGTTTGAAACTGGGTCATGTTGGGTCGAAAACTAGGTCACTAGGTCAAATCATAGAAAAACCTTGTGTACGCTCTAGAGGACACAGTTTTGATCTAATCTTTATGAAACTTTGTCAGAATGTTTATCTTCAGTAACTCTAGGCCAAGTTTGAAAGTAGGTCATGTCGGGTAAAAACTAGGTCACTAGGTCAAATCTTAGAAAAACGTTGTGTAAGCACTAGAAGGCATAGTTTTGATCCAATCTTCATGAAACTATCACAAAATGTTTATTGTCCATATATCTAAGCCCCCTATGAAACTGAGTCACGTCGGCTCAAGGTCAAATCTTAGAAAAACTTTGTGTACACCCTAGAGGGCACAGTTTTGATCCAATCTTCATGAAACTCTGCCAGAATGTTTATCTTAATGAAATCTAGGTAAAGTTTGAAACTGGGTCGTGTCGGGTCAAAACATTGGTCACTAGGTCAAATATAAGAACGACCTTGTATACGCTCCAGAGGGCACAGTTTTAATCCAATCTCAATGAAACTGTGTCAGAATGTTTATTCTTACAATATCCAGGCCAAGTTTGAAACTGGATCATGTTGGGTCAAAAACTAGGTCAAATGTTAGTATGGTAAAAACTCTTATAAATCTTCACCAGAGCCAGTGAACTGATTAATGCTCAGGTGAGCGATTCAGGGCCACCATGGCCCTCTTGTTCAACTTAGTGCATTATTTGCCTATGGAAGCTTGTGAACAAAATATCTGGAGAACCCCTGATGCTAGGATCATGATTTTTGCAGGTTGATATTGCCCAAGGTGTAGATGACCTGATTAACTTTCAAAAACAATTCGTAAATTTTTGACTGAGTTAAGCCCCTTTTTCGACTTAGTGCATTGTAAGCCTATGGTACAAAGGTACAAGCATTATTGGATGAACCTTCTCTAGAGACAAGTATATGGTTGGGGGCATAGTGTTTCATAAACACATTTTCTAGTTTATTTTTCCGCCGGCAATGTATTTCCAGAGTTATGCCCCTTTTTCAACTTAGCCTGTGGAACCTTGTGAACAAAATATCTCAAGAACCCCTGATGCTAGGATCATGAAGTTTTGCAGGATAAGAATGCCCAAGGTGTAGATGACCTGATTAACTTTTGAAACAAATTCGTGAATTTTTGACCGAGTTATGCCCCTTTTTCGACTTAGTGCATTGTAAGCCTATGGAACCTTGTGAACAAAATATCTCAAGAACCCCTGAAGCTAGGAGCATGATTTTTTGCAGGAAGATACTGCCTGTGGTGTAGATGACCTGATTAACTTTTGAAAAAAATTTGTGAATTTTTGATCGAGTTATTCCCATTTTTCGACTTAGTGCATTGAGGCCTATGGTACAAAGGTACCCTTACATATAGTCAAGAACAATAAGAGCTAGGAACTTGAAACTTTATACACATGATCAGTATGGAAAATAAGCAGACCCGTTTTTTTAGCTCACCTGAGCACGAAGTGCTCAGGGTGAGCTTTTGGGATACCGTGATGTCCGTCGTCCATCGTACGTGTGTCCGGACGGACGTCCGTCCGTCCGTCCGTCAACTTTTGCTTGTGTACGCTCTAGCGGGCACAGTTTCGATCCAATCTTTATGAAACTTTGTCAGAATGTTAGTCTTTATAAAATCTAGGCCAAGTTCGAAACTGGGTCATGTCGGGTTAAAAACTAGGTCACTAGGTCAAATCTTAGAAAAACCTTGTGTACGCTGTAGAGGGCACAGTTTTCATCCAAAGTTCATGAAACTTTGTCAGAATGTTTATCCTGAGAGTATCTAGGACAAGTTCGAAACTGGGTCATGTCGGGTTGAAAACTAGGTCACTAGGTCAAATCATAGAAAAACCTTGTGTACGCTCTAGAGGACTCAGTTTTGATCCAATCTTTATGAAACTGTGTCAGAATGTTTATCTCCATAAAATCTAGGACAAGTTCGAAACTGGGTTATGTCGGGTCAAAAACTAGGTCACTAGGTCAAATCTTAGAAAAACCTTGTGTACGCTCTAGAATGCACAGTTTTCATCCAAAGTTCATGAAACTTTGTCAGAATGTTTATCCTCATAGCATCTATGCCAAGTTTGAAAGTAGGTCATGTTGGGTCTAAAACTAGGTCACTAGGTCAAATCATAGAAAAACCTTGTGTATGCTCTAGAGGACACAGTTTTGATCCAATCTTTATGAAACTTTGTCAGAATGTTTATATCCATAAAATCTAGGCCAAGTTCGAAACTGGATCATGTCGGGTCAAAAACTAGGTCACTAGGTCAAATCTTAGAAAAACCTTGTGTATGCTCTAGAGGGCACAGTTTTCATCCAAAGTTCATGAAACTTTGTCAGAATGTTTATCCTGATAGTATCTAGGACAAGTTCGAAACTGGGACACGTCGGGTCTAAAACTAGGTCACTAGGTCAAATCATTGAAAAACCTTGTGTACGCTCTAGAGGACACAGTTTCGATCCAATCTTTATGAAACTGTGTCAGAATTTTAGTCTTTATAAACTCTAGGCCAAGTTAAAAAATGGGTCATGTCGGGTCAAAAACTAGGTCACTAGGTCAAATCTTAGAAAAACCTTGTGTACGCTCTAGAAGGCACAGTTTTGATCCAAAGTTCATGAAACTTAATCAGAATGTTTATCCTTATAATATCTAGGATACGTTTGAAACTGGGTCACGTTGGGTCTAAAACTAGGTCACTAGGTCAAATCATAGAAAAAACCTTGTGTATGCTCTAGAGGACACAGTTTTGATCCAATCTTTATGAAACATTGTCAGAATGTTTATCTCTATAAACTCTAGGCTAAGTTCGAAACTGGGTCTTGTTGGGTCAAAAACTAGGTCACTAGGTCAAATCTTAGAAAAGCCTTGTGTACGCTCTAGAAGGCACAGTTTTGATCCAAAGTTCATGAAACTTTGTCAGAATGTTTATCCTCATAATATGTAGGAGAAGTTTGAAACTGGGTCATGTCAGGTCAAAAACTAGGTCACTAGGTCAAATCATAGAAAAACCTTGTGTACGCTCTAGAGGACACAGTTTTGATCTAATCTTTATGAAACTTTGTCAGAATTTTTACTTCCATAAACTCCCGGCCAAGTTTGAAAGTAGGTCATGTCAGGTCAAAAACAAGGTCACTAGGTCAAATCTTAGAAAAACCTTGTGTACGCTCTAGAAGGCACAGTTTTGATTGAAAGTTCATGAAACTTTGTCAGAATGTTTATCCTCATAATATCTAGAACAAGTTCGAAACTGGGTCACGTTGGGTCAAAAACTAGGTCACTAGGTCAAATCATAGAAAAACCTTGTGTACGCTCTAGAGGACACAGTTTTGATCCAATCTTTATGAAACTGTGTCAGAATGTTTATCTCCATAAACTCTAGGCCAAATTCGAAACTGGGTCATGTCGAGTCATAAACTAGGTCACTAGGTCAAATCGTAGAAAAAACTTGTGTGCGCTCTAGAAGGCACAGTTTTGATTCAAAGTTCATGAAACTTTGTCAGAATGTTTATCCTCATTATATGTAGGAAAAGTTTGAAACTGGGTCATGTCGGGTCGAAAACTAGGTCACTAGGTCAAATCTTAGAAAAACCTTGTGTACGCTCTAGAGGACACAGTTTTGATCTAATCTTTATGAATCTTTGTCAGAATGTTTATCTTCATAAACTCTCTGCCAAGTTTGAAAGTAGGTCATGTCGGGTAAAAAACTAGGTCATTAGGTCAAATCTTAGAAAAAAGTTGTGTAAGCACTAGAAGGCATAGTTTTGATCCAATCTTCATGAAACTATGTCAAAATGTTTATTGTCCATATATCTAAGCCCCCTATGAAACTGAGTCACGTCGGCTCAAGGTCAAATGTTAGAAAAACTTTGTGTACACCCTAGAGGGCACAGTTTTGATCCAATCTTCATGAAACTCTGTCAGAATGTTTATCTTAATGAAATCTAGGTAAAGTTTGAAACTGGGTCGTGTCGGGTCAAAAACTTGGTCACTAGGTCAAATATAAGAACGAATTTGTATACGCTCCAGAGGGCACAGTTTTGATCCAATCTCAATGAAACTGTGTCAGAATGTTTATTCTTACAATATCCAGGCCAAGTTTGAAACTGGGTCATGTCGGGTCAAAAACTAGGTCAAATGTTAGTATGGTAAAAACTCTTATAAATCTTCACCAGAGCCAGTGAACTGATTAATGCTCAGGTGAGCGATTCAGGGCCACCATGGCCCTCTTGTTTTATTTTTCCGCCGGCAATGTATTTCCAGAGTTATGCCCCTTTTTCGACTTAGCCTGTGGAACCTTGTGAACAAAATATCTCAAGAACCCCTGATGCTAGGATCATGAGGCTTTGCAAGATGAGAATGCCCAAGGTGTAGATGACCTGATTAACTTTTGAAACAAATTCGTGAATTTTTGACCGAGTTATGCCCCTTTTTCGACTTAGTGCATTGTAAGCCTATGGAACCTTGTGAACAAAATATCTCAAGAACCCCTGAAGCTAGGAGCATGAGTTTTTGCAGGAAGATACTGCCTGTGGTGTAGATGACCTGATTAACTTTTGAAAAAAATTCGTGAATTTTTGAATGAGTTATTCCCCTTTTTCGACTTAGTGCATTGAGGCCTATGGTACAAAGGTACCTTTACATATAGTCAAGAACAATAAGAGCTAGGAACTTGAAACTTTATACACATGATCAGTATGAAAAATAAGCAGACCCGTATTTTTTTATTTTTCTGCCGGCAATGTATTTCCAGAGTTATGCCCCTTTTTCGACTTAGCCTGTGGAACCTTGTGAACAAAATATCTCAAGAACCCCTGATGCTAGGATCATGAGGCTTTGCAAGATGAGAATGCCCAAGGTGTAGATGACCTGATTAACTTTTGAAACAAATTCGTGAATTTTTGACCGAGTTATGCCCCTTTTTCGACTTAGTGCATTGTAAGCCTACGGAACCTTGTGAACAAAATATCTCAAGAACCCCTGAAGCTAGGAGCATGATTTTTTGCAGGAAGATACTGCCTGTGGTGTAGATGACCTGATTAACTTTTGAAAAAAAATCGTGAATTTTTGATTGAGTTATTCCCCTTTTTCGACTTAGTGCATTGTAAGCCTATGGAACCTTGTGAACAAAATATCTCAAGAACACCTGATGCTAGGAGCATGTTTTTATGCAGGAAGATACTGCCTGTGGTGTAGATGACCTGATTAACTTTTGAAAATAATTTGTAAATTTTGGATTGAGTTATGCCCCTTTTTCAACTTAGTGCATTATTTGCCTATGGAAGCTTGTGAACAAAATATCTGGAGAACCCCTGATGCTAGGATCATGATTTTTGCAGGATGATATTGCCCAAGGTGTAGATGACCTGATTAACTTTCAAAAACAATTCGTAAATTTTTGACTGAGTTAAGCCCCTTTTTCGACTTAGTGCAATTTTAAGCCTATGGTACAAAGGTATAAGCATTATTGGATGAACCTTCTCTAGAGACAAGCATATGGTTGGGGGCATAGTGTTTCATAAACACATTTTCTAGTTTTCGTTGGTCTTCACACAGACTGAATAACTTGTAGGTTGTATGTATATGAAACACAGCAAAATCCAGGAGGGTTATGCCTATGTAAAACCAGTTTAAGATTCTTAACCGTAATAAAATTGCTAATTCATATATACTTAGTAAAACAATTGAAGGATATTAAAATTCTATGATTATTTTTACTTAAAACAAAATCTTTACAAATTTCAATATGCATGCATTCAATAGTATCGGGTATCTACAATTAAACGCCTGTCCAATTTAAAGTCACGCTTAAGTGGTTACAGTACAGTACCGCTCCAAATGGAATAACCCCTACATCATGAATTCACAAACATGCATACTTATCGCTATATTGTTGTTAATACCGGTTTTAAGGAGTTGAATGGTTTTCCATACGGAGACCATTATTCCCATAAAACATTAGTTACACAAGAAAAGTATTTGACGCATTTGCAAATCTGATGAATCAAGACTACTCCTACTCACTGCCCTGGATATTCTTTAGTTTAGCCTTGCTCAGCAGGAGAATAGTTGGCATCAGAATATTGTAAGAGGCGCTTAAATGATCAGGCAAGCTGAGTATGTGAATTACTTGGGAAACAGCAGGTTTAAACTCACTTTTAATTGTTTGTGATTTTTTGCAGTAGGGGGTCAGTACATTTGGAATGGTACCTTACAGTAACCACTATAGCGTGACGTTAATTAACCCTGCGCATCAATTGCATACGCCCGATTCAAGTAAATGCATGCACATTTAATTTGATATATATTTCATTTAAAGTCACAATTAGGATTAAAATTTAATATCCTTCAATTGTTTTACTAAGCATACTTCTGTGAGCTGTATGCAGGCAGAATATACCCTTGTCATGCTTTAGTTTAAAAGGTGTTTTGTCTAATCTGGTCAAAGCAGTTCAACTGATTTTAATTTGCCCGTGTGAATGTACAGGAACAGCTAATTTGCTCTAGCACTTGGGTTCCACAAAGTTGATGTTTAAGCTTTTAAGTCTTTATTTTCATGATTGGCAAGAGCAAGTTCAGTCAAGCTGTTGTCTTATTATACCCAAATATCCAAAGTCTCATATCAAAGGTAGCATTTAGACTGCATTTTAAGTGAAAATCAAGTCTAATGTTTTGCAGATATTTGTGCATTGATTGCCACACATTTTAGTATTTCTAAACTATATTCTTAAAGATTTACCCAAGTTAGACACGTCATAGTATTTTGAGGAAAATATTATTGCCAATATCATTGTTCATACATTGAAAGGTTGATCAGTGTTCTCAAGGTTACTCTTCTTTCGTAATAACACTTGTAATACCTAAAATTATCAAAATTATCAATGCAACTGAATGTTTAAATACCTTATTGACTTAAAATACATGTATTTCAAAGATGTAATTCATTTCTGTAATGATGTTTTCCAGTTTGGAATTTCGATAAGGTTGCGGCGGTACCAAGGGATGTTATTTACAACTGTAAGCTAACAGTGCAGACCCTGACCGGACTGCTCCTTGGGAGCAGTCTGATCTGGATCTTTACTGTTTGCTTAGATTAGTGTCAGAATAAATAGGGAAAATGCAGCTCAATATTGGATTTAACTGCTTTAATTTTAGCTAAAAGAAGTAGGAAGTAAAATCAGTGTTTGTTTATCAAGAGATGTGTCTCAGAAATAAGGACCTTATTGCTCTGCTAAACTTGCTACAGAATTTGCCATTGATACATGTATTGGGACTCCTTAACAAATTACTGTAATTATTGTCTCGCCTGGAACCAGCAGAAGGGAGACATAGGTATTACTTTTCATACGTCTACGGCGACACAAGCAGCATCAACTTTACATTGGGTTTTCTGGTTTTAGTTCTGTTTTCTAACAATGCACAGACAGGAGACACAGCACTCTTTGGCTTGTCCTGAAACAATATTTGAAACAAGTTAATTTGACTGTTCATCTGTGTTTCGAAGTCTTGCAAATAGAAACTCAGCAGTGAAGGAGCAAATAGTGTAGATCCAGGTCAGACTGGCAGTCTGACCTAGATCTGCTCTGTTTGCTCACCTGTACATGTATTCTCTTCTGTCCCAATTATGAGGGTCATTGTGGTTCGCTATTGATCTGGGTTAGCAATCTTTACTATTGTTTCCCCGAAATTTTGAAAGGGCTTAGTAATCATTGATTAACGATAAACAGGTTAACCTGTGGGCTGTAACAAAATTGGGGCTTTAGGCCATGGGCATAAAAGGAACTCAAATGCTGGGGTTTTTCAGTTTTTAAGGGGTCATTGTGTTGGGGTCATAAATATGTTACTTAATATGGGGCTCTTAACAGGATGAAAATATATATAGTGTTAGCATTAACAAAGAAGAAGAGGAGCATGGCCATGTCCCCTGTCAGTATTGTGATGCCACTCAGTGGCATTGTGAAATGCTGTGTCAAAACAGGTTTGGGTATTCACTATTCATTTGTTAGCAATTGGTTTGACTAGACTGTGCTGAAATCACAAAAAAATCTTGTCCTACAAGGGAAATAGTGCTGCAGATAAGAAGGAGTAATTGGGATAATGTAAGGATAATTATTCCTATCTCTCAGTAAAATCCAATGTTGTGACCCCTCATTTGAAGTTTTGAACCCTCTCATCGAGATGGTACTAATGAAGGGTCACAACAAAGGTTTTTGCTGAGAAATAAGAAAAATTATCTTAGAAATATATTCAAAACCCACTTTATCTGGAACTTCGGGAAAGCTATAATATGCCGGTGGAGTGCATATGACTGTTTAAATACTCTTCATTAGAAGTAGGTTCTGATTAGGTGCCATAACATATTAACTGAAAATACCCCCGAATTACCATTTAGATATACAGACGTAAGAGTTGACTACCACTGAGAAAGGAGGCAGAAATGAAAATGCCAGAGTTGCTTCCCCTGAAAGTGTATCTCCATTCACCTTATAGGGGGATCGTAGGTTCTTACTTATCAGAGTCCTTACTGATTGCTCCTGATCATCCATAACAAAATTTAGGTTTACCTATGATGAACTTCATAGTAGATGGCTTCTGTTGTCAAGATACCAAAATGGCTTTAATGAGTCATTGCTCATTTTGTTTCTACATGGCAATATTTACAACAATTTGTGCGATGTAGAGCTGCAGATTAGAATAGTAGTTGAAAAAATTGTGAGATACTTTATATTTTTATGCCATGAAAAATGCTGTGATCCCATATGTTCGAGCCACCTCGGCAAAGCAGTTCTAATGAGGGGTCTCATACATTTCTTAAAAAATATGAAAATTATCCCAGAATTATCTTCAAATATTCCCCTTATATAGAGCTCTCTGTAATTAGTTTTAATAGCTTTTTATGTTAAGTATATGTAAGTAGACAGTCTGATATATCCTGTTCATCTTCTAATTTCTCCTACGAAATTAATGAAAACCATTAAAAAGTAAGTTAAGCGAAAGTTGCACTTGTCATTGGAAGTTTGTTTTGGAAGAGTAGGCTACAATACAATAGCAGAAGGTGTCTGGGTATTTTTTTTCCTCTTTTTAAAAATTGTAATTTCCTTTGAGATCCTAAATTTTGGCACACTTACTGTAATTATCCTAAATTTTGAAAAAGTAGATCTACTGCAGAGTGATGTAAATGGTTTAGCGGAACAAGTGAAAGTAGTGATAACTCATCCTTTAGTGCTGAATTGCTCAGCCCAAGTGGGTGGAGAAAAAAAAGTTTGCCCAGCCCTGTTACTGTCTGACAACAGTGCTCTTAGCTCTAGATGAGAAGCAGTGACAGGGACAATTTATGGATAATTTTCCATATTTCTCCATAAAAACATATGCTGTGTCCCCTCATTTGAACTGTCTCACCGAGATGTTTCTAATGAGTGGTCACAGCATATTTCATTGAGAAAAAGAGAAAAAAAACTCGGAATTATCCTCAAAACCCACTTTATCTGGATCAAGCTCTGTGGCTATATATCAAAAGCTGGTGGAATGGCAAACAGTGGATTTAGCAGCAAGCTGATGAGGGTCCACTGTAAAGTACAATAATTGTCAATGGATTAGACTTCATATTCAGTTGTGAAATATGCTGGGGAAAAAAACAAAAAAACAGAAGAATTAGCAGGACATCCTCACAAATTTGCATGCATTCAGTCAGTTCATATGGTCATAATACAGAAATACAGTCAAACTAGTTATTGAAACAAAGCACTGTCCTTGTGGCTTGTTGCTGATCCGCCATTTTGGATGAGAAGCATTTGAGTCCTCATATATTTGTCAGATCTCAGTCATGACAGTGAAGTTGTGACTTTGAATATGCTTGAATGCTTAATAATTGCATCAAAAATGAAAACAGTTTGCAAAAAGTGAAAACCCAGATGAGGTGGCTCGTCATGAGCCATCTCATCTGGATCTCCACTGTTTGCCCTCTAATCTTTGAAGTCTCAATATAATATAGCTTAGATGTAACATTTTTGTAAAACTTTGCAGACGTAAATTTTGCCGTCTGCTTTTTGGTTAATAACTAACATTTTATTTGCAAGACTATATCTTTCAGAAATGGGTGATCAACCTTCCTTAGAGATAGTAGAGCAACCACAGGCTCGAGGATTTAGGTTTCGATATGAGTGTGAGGGACCATCTCATGGGGGCTTGCAAGGGGAGAGGAGCATGAGGAATAGGAAAACATACCCAGTTATCAAGGTATCTCCATGATGTTTCATTATAATAATATGACTTTGCTGTACCTATTAAAGAAAGAAAACCAGTCACATGAACACAGGCAGTAATGCTTGCTGATTCTGACAGCATTTGAATTCTTTAAATAGTTCTCAAATTACACTACAGTATGCATGGTAATTTTTCCAGGATCAAATATTGACAGCTTAGGGTCTAAACTATAAGCATCTTTGCAAATTTCAATATTTGTGGTCACCAGTATGCGTGAAAATGAAAAACAATTATATATCAGGAAAGGTTTAGCTGTTAAAAAGCAGGCTCAAAACAGTATTTGTTATTTTATTAAAGTGGCATGAGACAATTTGGGTTATGATGTATTTCACACCTTTTGTCAGACATTAAAAGTGCAAGACCACTAACAATCACATTTACCAACAATTTTTGGAGAATCAGCAAAATTCTCTACTTCTTGGGCAAGACTGTCATCTCATGCTAGACAATAAGTATTGGTCTATTTCAGGTTCACAACTACAATGGTAATGCAAGAATTGTGGTTACTTTAGTAACAGATGAACCCATCCCAAGGCCACATGCTCACAAACTAGTGGGAAAGCATTGTAACAATGGCGTCTGTATTGTAAATCTGAAGCCAGGACAGAAAGAAATTCAGTAAGTGTAGTAAAAAGTTTAAGGTGAATTATTGCATAGATATTGGTGTCACATGCTATTGACAGGCATGTTTTAACAAATACAAAACCATGTATTAACCCTTAATGCGCCAAAAAGCAGACAACAAAATTTACATCTGCAGAATTAAAATAAATGTCTCGTCCAAGCGATATCATATTGAGAATTCGAACACTAGATGGCAGACAGTGTAGATTCAGATGAGGTGGCTCATTATGAGCCACCTCATCTGGATCTTCATTGTTTGCCAATTCAACAATTTTAATTTTTGGGGCTGTAAGGGTTAATACAGTTCACGCACCTATAATGACTTGCTTTTCATATGCAAGATTCAGGGCTATATTCCATCAATACAGAAGCAAGTGGCTAGATTGCATTTGCAGTTATCGATGAAAGACTTGTATGCAAGAGTTATAAAGATTCGGATATTGTAAAAATGGAAGGGCAGGTGACATTGAGTAAAAGATTTCAGGTTCCTTGGGGCTATTGAACACCTCATCCTTTGGCCTTGGTTTTCAACAGCTCCTTTAGGACCTGGCAAAGGTTAAAGCATGAAAAACCATGTTTGATCCTATATTGAAACATTTCCAAGGGAGATAATTTTTACTTAGAAGAATACTAGCACTCTGCCAGATGTTAATTCAAAATGTTTCTCTTGTTTGTAAATTTTTAATGGAAATTTTATCGAAAACAGACACAGATATTCAAAACTTTCTTTTTTTCAGTGTAGATCTACTTTCGGTTTAATGCACACAAACAACATTGCATCATGTATGATGTTGGTAACTGTTTTGAAATCAGGTCAGTCTCAAGATTGACCATAGTCCATTTTGGAATTCGAAATTGGACAGTTCAATCTTGAGATAGGTCATTGTCCCTACCCAGTGTCAAAATTACGGTTGCGAGTGCCTACCGACATAGTCACTTGAGTCATATTCATGAAAGTTATTGTCAAGACTTCACCTAGAGACATATTACAAAACATACTTCCATTTAAACCTTGCCGATTGTCTTTTTTTTTGAAAAATTTTCTTGTTGATCTTAAAGTAGCATACTAAAGATCACAAAACTGGTATTCTGAGCGTTAAGTCAAAAGTAAATGGATAGACTTGTGGACTTACAGCCTTTTCAGTAGACTTTCAGTCATACTGGTCCGATAGATTGGTGATAATAAGTGGCTGTGTGCCATGGAACCTTGTTTACAGTATAAAAGAATTCCACCTCAGGGGGGATTCACACCTCCAGTTTAGCAGGCTAGCGCTGAGCCTGTGGAGCCACTGACTGCAGAATGGAAACAAATTTGGACCTATAAAATAATGTCAAAAATCGATTTGAAGTTGAAACATGCATGTTAAGAGGCTCGTCACTTTCTATATGATACCTCTTTTCATTTCCATACATCAGATTCATCAGTTTGTGGCTATTAACTGCCCACATTGTGGCCATGCTGACTATGTAGTGATCTACTCATATAGGCGGCTAATGTTGACACCGACTCCAACAGAATGTTAGAAGACATTATGTAACTTAGTGACAGAAACTGCCGCACAGCAGTGCTGATTTACTCCCACCTCACCTTAAAGAATATTTCATTACCTTCTTACAGTTCTTTTTGGAAAACTGATGATATTTAATGTGATTCTATTGAGAGAGTTAATACCCCTTTTATTGATAATATAAAGTCCTGTGTGTGTGAAGAAGTTCTATGAAAAGTACCAAAACTATTCACATTTGTAAGCTGAAATTTCATAAATGCATAATTGTTGTTGAAATATAAGCAGATGGCTTTCACTTTCTTCCTGTGTGGCTTAAACTTACAGAGGTGTAGCCCTTTAAAAAAAACAAAAAAAAACAACGAAACGAAAGCACCACTTTGTATCAGAAGTATCATTTAATACGTTGTCCATCTTTGTTGCTTTGCCCAGGTCACATGATAGTAAGCAGGTTTTCTCTTTGCATTATTCAAATTTTTCTGTGTAGGTTTCCAAACCTATGTGTACAGCACATCACAAGAAAGAAAGCAGCAGACGTATTGGCCAACAGAATCATGGATGCCATGTCATTGGACAAGAAAATACATAGTGGGGATTTTGACAACAAGCATGAACTCACAAGTAAGCTGAGCTTCAGTTTGGATCAAGTTTTTTGCTTATTCAATATACCATATTAATCCTATTAAACGCCCCAGGGGCGATGCATTTTATGAAAGGGGGCGTTATTTAGAACCTAAAGTGAAGTAAATCAGCCACTTCCAAATTCTGCTAATAAACAATATTAAGGTGAATGGGTATAACTGTAGAGGAAGCAATTACTTTTTTGCCTCTATTTTGTGTAGGGGTCAACACTTAAAGGAATAAGAGTTGACCCCATTTCAAAGAGCTACCTCATCCAGAAAAACAAATAAGACGTCATGCAAGTTAATTAAAAATTATTTTCAGAAAAAGCGACAGGGGGTGTTTATTAGAATTAATACAGTAATTTTTGTTTTTGCTCCTTAAACTACATGTTGTGACACCTCATTTAATCATCATGCTGAAGCAGTAAGAAGTTCCACAAAATTCATTTTTAGCGGACCTTTGCAAAGAAAAGGGGTGCTTATATTATACCCTAAGTGTGGGTCTGCATGCCTGTTCATGTGCCTATGTGCTTTTTTGCGCATTTGCAAAATATTCACCTGTTGTGTTTAGCTCAGTTTCTAAATAACCAAAAGGGATAGTCTTCAAATTCACTATATACCGTAAAAACTCAATATATTGGGACAGTTAGGTCTGAGCAAATAGTGCAAACCCAGATCAGACTGCTCCTTGAGGAGCAGTCTGATCAGGGTTTACAATATTTGCCATCCCATTTGCATGTTTTGGACACATTACTGCACTGTAAAACCAAACTGTTCCAATTTTAGGACAATTATGGTACTTATTTTTGGTGTCCCAATATTTAGAATTTTTACGGTAGGACCATAAGGTGCACTTTATTGTCTTCTGACAATTCTTGTTTTATTGTATATTATGCTTTTTAGCTCACCTGTCAAGGTGAGCTTATAGTATAGCTTTGGTCTGTAGTCCGTCGTCCGTTGTCGTCGTCCACACTTTTAAACACCAATATCTAAAACACCTAAACCAGCAGGCCAATTTTGATCAAAGTTTATGTGTAGCATTGTTTGGATTGGGGATTGTCTGCATTTAGTTAAAGGGCAGATTGGATTGGCGCTCTGGTTGCCATGGCAACATATAGCTCCCATAGACTTATAATGGGAAAAAACTTAAAGAATCTTCTTCTCTGAAAGCATGAGGGGCCGGAGCTTACATATTTAGTATGTACCAATGTATAATGGTCCCCTACATAAATCCTGCCAACCATACCCCTGGGGCCCAAATTGGCCACACCCCGGGGGTAATTAGCTCCCATAGACTTACAATGGGAAAATCTTCAAAAGTCTTCATCTCTGAAACCATTGTCTAGTGCTGTCCTACTAAAATCCTCCCACCCATGCCCCTGGGGTTCAAATTGGCTACGCCCCAGGGGGTCATTTGTTTATATAGCTGTATAGCCTAAGAACCTTCAAAAATCTTCTTCTCTGGAATCATGAGGCCCAGAGCTTATATATATAGTATGTAGCAATGTTTAGTGGTCCCCTACATTAATCCTGCCAACCAAGCCCCTGGGGTCCAAATTGGCCACGCCCCAGGGGTCATAAGCTCCCATAGACTCATGATTGGAAAAACTTAAAAAATCTTCTCTGAAACCATGAGGCCCAGATCTTATATATTTGGTATGTAGCAAAGTCTAGTGGTTCCCTACATGAATCCTGCCAACCATGCCCCTGGGGCCCAAATTGGCCACGCCCCGGCGGTCATTAGCTCCCATAGACTTACTATGGGAAAATCTTCAAAAATCTTTTTCTCTGAAACCTTGAGACCCTGAGCTTATATATGTAGCATGTAGCAATGTCTAGGGGTCTGCTACATAAATCCTGCCAACCATGTCCCTGAGGTCCAAATTGGCCATGCCCCAGCGGTCATTAGCTCCAATAGACTTACAATGGGAAAACCTTAAAAAATCTTCTTCTCTGAAACCATGAGGCCCAGAGCTTATATGTGTAGCATGTAGCAATGTCTAGTGGTCCCCTATATAAATCCTGCCAACCATGTCCCTGGGGTCCGAATTCGCCATACCCTAGGAGTCATAAGCTCCCATAGACTTACAATGAGAAAATCTTAAAAAATCTTCTTCTCTGAAACCATTAGCTTCCATAGACTTACAATGAGAAAATCTTAATAAATCTTCTTGTCTGAAACCATGAGGCCCAGAGCTTTTATATGTAGCAAGTAGCAATGTCTAGTGGTCCCCTACATAAATCCTGCCAACCATGCCCCTTGGGTCTAAATTGGCCACGTGCCGGTGGTCATTAGCTTCCATAGACTTACATTTGGAAAATCTTAAAAAATCTTCTTCTCTGAAACCATGAGGCCCTGAGCTTTTATATGTAGCATGTAGCAATGTCTAGTGGTCAGCTACATAAATTCTGCCAACCATGCCCCCTGGGGTCCAAATCAGCCACACCCTTGGGGTCATTAGCTCCCATTGACTTATGATGGGAAAATCTTCAAAAATCTTCTTCTCTTAAACCATGAGGCCCAGAACTTCTTTATTATGTTATAACGTTTAGTGGTCTCCAACTAAAATCCTGCCAACCACCCCCCCCCCCCCCCCTGGGGTCCAGATTGGCCATGCTGCTCCCATAGACTTACAATGGGAAAGACTTCAAAAATCTTCTTTTCTGAAACCATGAGGCTCAGAGCTTACATATTTAGTATGCAGCAATGTCTAGTGATCCCGTGCATAAATTCTGCCAATCAAGCACCTGAGGTCCAAACTGGCCACACCCCAGTGGAGGGGGGGGGGGGGGTCATTTGTTTATATAGAGCTATATAGCTAAAGAACCTTCAAAAACCTTCTTCTACGAAACCATAAGGCCTGAGCTTTTGTATTTAGTATGTAGCAATGTATAGCGGTCCTCTACATAAATCCTGCCAATCAAGCCCCTGGGGATCCAAACTTGCCACACCCCATGGGGTCATCAAATCCTATAGAATTGCAGCCTGTTTATTAGCTTACCTGAGCTGGAAGCTTACATTTTAGAACTCAGGTGAGCGGTTGTTGCCCTTGGGCTACTTGTGTGTTTAAGCTGAGATTTTAATAAAATATTTGTAGCCTTTTCCAATTATATATTGTAACATGTCAGATTTTCTTTATACATACTTGCAGTTGAAGAAGTAAAACAGGCGAAGTCAGAAGCAGAGATGCAGTCAAAGACAATGCAGCTGAATGTTGTACGACTCTGTTTCCAAGCATACCTACAGGACAACCAAGAGCGGATAACTCAGGTCCTCCCATCACAGATCTCAAACCCTATCTTTGATAGCAGTAAGTGAGACATATATTTACAGCTCCTGTTTTAACTTTAGTTTGTGCTTCAGAATTTACTCCATTTTACAAAAAAAAAAAAGATAACAGTGAATATCTTATTTTTTTTTCTGTCAGTGAGGTAAGCCCTGGATCTATTTGGTGGGTATATTTGAGATTTTATGAATAAAGATTAAAAGTATGACACTACTAGGTTTCTGAATTTCTGGAAATATTCCTTACTTACATAAACTAGGTGTTTCAGATGTATGTTAGAGAAAGTATAATTGCATGTGAGCTGATAGCATTCCAACACATTGCCAATATTACCCAAAGTGGATATTGCAGACCATAGACTTAATGCTCCAAATAAGAAGGGGGTAACAGGGATAATTCTGTAATGATTTTTCATACTTTTAAATTAAAACATACATTTTGACGCCTCATTGGAACCGTCTCAGTAAGATGGTTTCAGTGTAGGGTTGCAACATTTTTTATGGAGAGACACGGAAAATTATCCCTGTTATGTGGAGCATGGCATTGTTGAATTGAAATTGAACTTGACTAATTCCATCCAAATTGTGGAGAGGCTAAAATTGAAATGGAAGAACAAAAATAATAAAAGTAAAGTATACAAAATGTCAATTTCCATTTAAGACAGTGCATTATAGTAAATTGTTTTCATCAGAAGTATTCATGGCATATATTTTTATCCCCCGACCGAAAGGTTCGGGGGATATAGCGTTATCCCCCGACCGAAAGGTTCGGGGGATATAGCGATGAGCCTGGCGTCCATCCGTCCGTCCGTCCGTCTGTCCGTCCGTCCGTCCGTAAACACTTTCTTGTCCGCTCTATATCTTGAATACCCTTTGGAATATTTTCATGATACTTCACAGTTATGTAGAACAGGTCATGACGATGTGTCGCGAACAATAATGGTAACTCTTGCTATTGTACTTTTTGAATTATCTCCCCTTTGGTGATTTGGCAGATTCGTGTCCGCTCTGTAACTTGAATACCCTTTGGAATATTTTCATGATACTTCACAGAAATGTAGAACAGGTCATGACGATGTGTCGCAAACAAGAATGACAACTCTTGCTTTCTTACTTTCTAAGTTATTTCCCCTTGATAGTTTTAGGTGTGATTTTTTGGCAGATTCGTGTCCGCTCTATAACTAGACTACCCTTTGGAATATTCTCATGATACTTCACAGATATGTAGAACAGGTCATGACGGTGTGTCGCGAACAAGAATGACAACTCTTGCTTTCTTACTTTTTTAGTTATTTGCCCTTGATCATTTTAGGTATGATTTCGTGTCCACTCTATAACTTGAATACCTTTTGGAATATTTTCATGATACTTCACAGATATGTAGAACAGGTCGTGACAATGTGTCGGGAACAAGAACGACAACTCCTGCTTTCTTACTTTTTGAGTTATTACCCCTTGATGGTTTTAGGTGTGATTTCGTGTCCGCTCTATAACTTGAATACCTTTTGGAATATTTTCATGATACTTCACAGATATGTAGAACAGGTCATGATGATGTGTCGCGAACAAGAATGACAACTCTTGCTTTCTTACTTTTGGAGTTATTTCCCTTTGATGATTTTAAGTGTCCGCTCCATAGCTTGAATGCCTTTTGAAATATTTTCATGATACTTCACAGATATGCAGAACAGGTCATGACAATTTATCTCATACATGAATGATAACTCTTGCTTTTAGACTCAGTGAATTATTTCCCTTTGGTAGTTTGAGCTGCTGTTTGAGTCTCTGTTCCATAACTGTATAACCTTGGCCAGCTCCAGAATTTGAATAACCGTGAACCTTTTAGAATATTGATGATCATGCTGTGATATCTTATCAGTGTTCCTAACTCTCTCTTACCCCTCCACATTCCCGTGCCCCCTCCCGCGCACCCACACACACACACACACACACAAAAAAATTTTTTTTTTTTCCAGATTTGGATTCTTTGTCCAAATTCACTTACTAGAGAGCTCAAAATTAGGTTTGTAGGGCTTGTACTTTAGAAGTTATTCACACATTTTGAAAGTTGAATGTATTGTATGCTATACATTTGTGTATATGGTGGCTGTTTGAGATATTACCTCTTTTTAGCAGTCAAGCATTCTGTTTTAGTCTGAGTGTTAGATAATCATGCATCTGTTAACAGTTAATGTCAATCAGAAGCATAAAAGAACGACAATATATTACTAATATGTGTTTTGAAGTGCACCCTTTTTACCAAGGCCCATGGGGGTCTTCGGTCGGGGGATTTGCCATCTCCTCTGATGGCTATTTTTGACACTGCGACCAATAGACAAACTGTCTATTTGACAAATTGACCAAAGGTAGAGATGACAAATTCAGTGAAGTGTCATATTACAAAAAGAATAAAGTTACACTCATCAATTTCAGTATATGTTAAAGTTAAATTGTTTCCTGATAGATAATGCTTTATTAGCTTACCTGAGCCATAGGCTCAGGGTGAGCTATTGTGATCACCCAGTGTCCGTCGTGCGTCGTCCATCGTGCGTCGTCCGTCGTCAACAATTTGCCATAAATGACATCTTCTCTGAAACCGCTAGGCCTAGGGCTGTGATATTTGGTATGAAGCATTGTATAATGGACCTCTAACAAGTTTGTTCAAATGATGGCCCCAGGGTTCAAAATGGCCCTGGGGCAGGGGGTCTTGGGTTCAAAACTAAAAAATACATAAAAATCTTCTTCTCCAGAACTGCTTGGCTCAGATGCTTGAAATTTGGTATTTAGCATTACCTTGTTGTCCTCTACCAAAGTTGTTCAAATGGTGGCCCAAGGGTCCAAAACAGCCCTGGGGCAGGGGGTCTTGGGTTCGAAACTAAAAAGTACTTAAAAATCTTCTCCACCAGAACTGCTTGCCTCAGATGCTTGGAATTTGGTATGTAGCATTGCCTAGTGATCCTCTACCAAGTTTGTTCAAATGGTGGCCCCAGGGTCCAAAATGGCCCTGGGGCAGGGGGTCTTGGGTTCGAAACTAAAAAATACTTAAAAATCTTCTGCACCAGAACCACTTGCCTCAGATGCTTGAAATTTTGTACGTACCATTGCCTAGTGGTCCTCTACCAAGTTTGTTCAATGGTGGCCCCAGGGTCCAAAATGGCTCGGGGCAGGGGGTCTTGGGTTCGAAACTAAAAAATACTGAAAAATCTTCTTCACCAGAACTGCTTGCCTCAGATGCTTGAAAGTTGGTATGTAACATTGCCTAGTCCTCTTCCAAGTTTGTTTAAATAGTGGCTCCAGGGTCCAAAATGGCCCAGGGGCATGGAGTCCCAGGTTTGAACCATATAAATATATAGAAAATTATTAAAAAATCTTCTACTTTAGAGCCGCAAGGCTCAAATGCTTGAAATTTGGTATGTAGCATTGCCTAGTGGTCCTCTACCTAGTTTGTTCAAATGGTGGCCCCCAAGGTCCAAAATGGCCCCAGGGCAGGGGGTCTTTGGTTCGAAACTAAAAAATACTTAAAAATCTTATTCTGCAGAACCACTTGCCTCAGATGCTTGAAATTTGGTATGTAACATTGTCTAGTCCTCTACCAAGTTTGTTTAAATAGTGGCTCCAGGGTCCAAAATGGCCCTGGGGCAGGGAGTCCCAGGTTTGAACCATATAAATACATAGAAAAATATTAAAAAATCTTCTACTTTAGAGCCCCAAGGCTCAAATGCTTGAAATTTGGTATGTAGCATTGCCTAGTAGACCTTTACAAAGTTTTTTCAAATGGTGGCCCCAGGGTCCAAATTGGCCCCGCGACAGGGAGTCCTAGGTTTGAACCATAGAAATATATAGAAAAATATTTAAAAATCTTATTCTGCAGAACCACTTGGCTCAGATGCTTGAAATTTGGTATGATACATTGCCTAGTGGTCCCTTACCGAGTTTGTTCAAATGATGGTGCCAGGGTCAGAATGGCCCCGCCCCAGGGGGTCCTGGGTTTGAACCATAGAAATACATAGAAAAATATTCAGGAATCTTCTTCTTCAGAACCACTTGGCTCAGAGGCTTGAAATTTAGCGTTTAGCATTGCCTAGTGGTCCTTTACCAAGATTATTCAAATGATGGCCTCAGGGTCCAAAATGGCCCTGCCCCTGGGGGTCCAGGGTTTGAACCATAGCAATACATAGAAAAACATTAAAAAATCTTCTTCTTCAGAACCATTTGGAAATGGTTGCAAACTATCTGGTTTGTTCAAATTATGACCCTAGTTTGACTTTTAACCTTTTTGCTCAGGTGAGCAATTCAGGGCCTCTTGGCCCTCTTGTTTTCATTAGCCCTTAAAGCGCCAAAAATTAAAATTGTTGAATTGGCAAACAGTGTAGATCCAGATGAGGTGGCTCATTATGAGCCACCTCATCTGAATCTACACTGTTTGCCCTCTAGTGTTCGAATTTTCAGTATGATATTGCTTAGATGAAACAGTTTTTGAAATTTTGCAGACGTAAATTTTGTCATCTGCTTTTTGGCGCATTAAGGGTTAGCAGTGTAAATATTATTCTGATATTATTATCATTTCCTAACTTGCAGAAGCTCCAGGGGCAAATGCATTGAAAATATGTCGTATGGACAAATATGGTGGGTGTTGTTCTGGTGGCGAGGAAGTGTTTTTACTCTGTGAGAAAGTTCAGAAAGGTTAGTATTATTTATGATAACTTGAGAGTTTGTTTCATGTAAATAAGGTAATACCTTAAATACTTGAGCAGCAACACGAGAAAACCAAGAAAGTGGCATGTGCCCCCCCCCTCCCAGCGAAGGCTCAGATCAGCCTGTGCATCCACCAGTCTGATCAGAGTCTTTGCAGTGCTCTTAAAGAGTAGCTAAGGGTTTAAGCTACCTCCATGCTGACAGCAAAAACTCTGATCAGACTGAGCAGATGCCTAAGCTGATCTGAGTGTTCCCACTTTGTTGGTGCCACATACATGTAGTTTTGTCGTGCCACGGGTCATTTAAAAGTGAATGTACACTTCCAGCGGAAGCAACTGTGTCAATTTCACTTTTTTCTCCTTCCCGGTGGAGGTCAACTCTTAAAGGAAAGAATTTACTCCACTAGGAGCAAATCCTTACCTTTAAGAGTAGATCCGGTTCAGAAGGGCTCTGTTATCCAGGGAAGCAAACAGGAAGTCACAAAAGTTGTTCCTTTGTAAAACTGGCAGAAAAAAACATGGAGGAGAACCCATATGCCTTAAGTAATGTGAAAGCCATGCCTAAACAGTGTACACCAAGATAAAATGCTCCTATGGTAAGTTTTTATTCCACTTCTCCAGAACTGGTCACCCTCCTCACTCTCTCATGATTTATATAGGGAAAATCGTAATAAAAATTGCTGTAGTAGTTCTAGAAGAGCAGGTCAGGCCCATGTATGCCTCATAATTGTATTTGCAAATCAGACTGAGTGTAGTTAATGAATATCCTTATTACAGCTCTTGTTAATTGACTCATACTTTCAACTGTTAGTAAAGGAAAAAAAGTCAGTGTGACAAGAAAAGGCAGAAAGATCAGACTAGTCTCACTGTCTGTGCATCTGACCAGTCTGATCTGGGCATTAGTTTTTGCTGGATGAAGTGTTCTAAGGAGGCTGGACTAGTCAGGTTGTCCGAAGGCTTAATGTTCGGGGCTTATAAACTGGGCTTTTAGTCACAGATTTGAACGCAGCCTAGTTCATGATTCATCTATAGCCTGTAAATCATTTCTTTCTCATAATCATCTCGCTTATTTGTTCATCAGCCTAAAATGACTGAAACACTGTTAAAAGGCTGTAAAATGCCACTCCATTCAGCCAGTCTGAGTTAAGTACATTTTTACGTAAGATGGTCTTGCAATGCCTGTTTCGCATAGAGCTTCAAATAAGACATATTTTATTGGCTAAAAAAATCCACATTTATCAATACAAACATATGTCATAGTGACTTTTTAGAATTTCCTTGCTGAGGCATTTCTAATAATATGCAATTTCATGTGAGAGAAAAAGGAAAAAAAAAGATACCACATTGCATGATTTTCAAAAAAAAAGATAATAAAAAAAGTAAAAGAACTTTTTTATCCCCAAAATTTGACTTTTCTGGAGCTCTGTTTTTAAGGGGAAAAGAAAGACATAGAAAAAAAAAAGAAGACGTTTGAGGAAGTAAATTTGTAAATCGATAAGCAACTATGTTGACACGGTGTTTAGTTGGCATGTCAACAGAATAGTGGCAACAAGATACACTTACTTTTAAAGGACATCAGCACCATGTGTATTTTAACATAGGGCTAGATATTTTGACATTATTGTTGTCTTGTATTTTTGCACAGAAAAAAATAAATAAAAAAAAAATGCAAATGTTTCCCATGGCCTGATTGCCATAGGAGCAATGACTTCTTAGAGGCCCAGAGACACATTGGCACAGTATAAAAAGGCCAGATCCCAGTCTTTTCCGTTGATGCCTTTCTATTAGCTGCTTCTACAAAAGTACAGAAGAACTATTGTTGTCACCCCAATGTCAGCATTAGTATCGCTATCCAAATTGGATGTCTAAGTTAAAGTTTTTTATGTTATTGGCAAGGCACTATCAGGCGAGCTATTCTATACTCGGACAGGTCTTGTTGTCTTTGAACCACCCACATCTGGGTGGACGGAAATAGTTTTTAGCTTGCCTGAGCATAGCTCCTGGAGACTGCTGTGTTGTCCACTGTCTGTCCACTATTTTGAATGACTTTTCCTCCAAAACACTGAGCTTATCAGAACAGAACTAAATGTAGAGCTTCCATGTTTGTGGGAACAAAAGTTTGCACAAATGGTGGGTCCATGGTCCAAGATTGCTGCCAGGGAAGGTAACTCTGTTTTACCAACAAAACACTGCATGCTTTGTTCCTGGTAGCATTGACAAACCCTGTCTGCCATGGTTCTGGTAGCAATAACAAACACTGACTGAGTCAACCAACCTGGGTCCAGTTGTTCTAAACTAACAACGTCGTTAGTTGACAAGACGTTAAGATTTCAAACGTTAGTATCTCAAACATGCTGATATATTTTGTTGATAAAATGAGAGAAGCTTTTGCATTGCAAAAGCTTATGTGAGAAGCTTTTGCATTGCAAAAGCTTCTCACATTTTATCAACAAAAAATATCAGTGTATTTGGCCATAAAGTCAGGAAACACTTAACAAGTTGACCTCTTAACGAGCTCGTTAGGCTAACGATGCTTTTAACTACTGGGCCCTGGATGTCACTGTCACAGACTTGCATATTTGTGTTATCAGTTGTTTATAAAGACCATTAGATATGGTAGATACAGCCGTTTTATATATACCAACCCCATCTCTTTTGACCTTGATTCAAAAGATTTTTATTTCTCTAAACTGTAGATATATGCTGTACAAACACCTGGTATTTGTAGTGTTTAGAGGTACTTTTGGGAATGGCATGATACAATATTGTTTGGCTAAACTAGTTTGAATAGATCATATTAGTCAGAGCTCCAGTTAGGATGGCTTTTGATGATAATTCTGGGATATTTTTTCTATAACATATCTTGTGGCCCCTCATTAGAACCATCTCACTGAGATGGTTTTAATGAGGGGCCACGAGATATGTTTTAATGGGGAACTGAGCAGAAACTGACCCCTCATTATCGTCAGATACCCATTCTTATCTGTTAAGAATTATGGTTGTATTTATAAAAGTCAGGAGTAAATTTTTTTTTAAAGAAATATGATCTTTTAATGCACCTGTTTAACTTACTTATTCAAAACATTTTCATTCATGACACCATTGCTTGTTTACATATGATCTAACTCCAGATGTTGGTAAATTATGACAGCAATCAGTGGATTGGACCTTAAGACATATGCAAACTCTGTAATTTGAATGTTGTTTGGAATATTTTCATAATACTTCACAGCCCTTATATAACTTGAAGACTCGGCAGAATATTATCTTGGCACATCAGAGTTGCATAAAAGGTCAGGGCACTGTGCCACATACAGGAATGGCAGCTTTTGCTTTCATAATGCTTGAGTCATTTTCATTGATGTTTTTCTGCAATTTTGTGTCCACTCCATCAGCCACCTCAGAATTTTGAGTTTGGATTCTTTGTCAGAATTTACTCCCATAAAATTCACTTTATAGAGAACTTAGAGTTAGAGTTGTAGATCTTGTTTTCAGGAGTTACTTGCTCATGTTTATGTCATTTAGGAAAATGCAGCAAACTGTGTTAGTGACTGAAATCCTATGTCTTTTAGCAGTATTTTTCAGTCAGTGTACCGGTAGTGTCAGTATGAGACCAACGTTTTGAAGTGCACCCTTTTTACCTATGCCTATGCTGCTTTTTTTATGGTTGGGGAATTTGCCATCTTTTCAGATCACTATTTTTGTTAAGTCTCATTGTTGATGCGTATCTTTTGTTATTATAAAAGTTAAGTCTCATACCAGTACTAGGTCTAGTTGGAGTCAAAAACATGATAAAATTGAGTAAACTGTTTTATCCAGTTTGTATTTGGTTTCATTTAATGTGATTTTTATGGTGTCAAGGGAAACTTTCAAGAACTTCTTTTTTAGTTCATAAGGCAATGGCTCAGATCAGCCTGCAGTCATGCATTCTGGTCAGATCCATTGCTGTTCTCACTTACAGTTTCTGAGAAATACCAGTATATAGGCACTAAATAAAGGTTCGTACTTAAACGCATGGATGTGCAGGCTGTTTAGAGTCCTTGCTACACAAAGTAGATTATTGTGCTGAAGACCCCTTTATAGGTGTTCCAGCTCATATGTGGCTTATTTTATATTATCAAAAAAAGAAGTTCCACAATTTATGGCGTATGGTTTTCCACTGTTTTCACAATGGAGGAACAACTGTTGTGACTTTCTGTTTCATTTCCTGGACCCTGGCTCTTTCAAAATTGGTCTACTCTTGAATGAAATAAAATGTTCTTAGAGGGGTAAATTCTTTCTTCAAGATGTTTTTATCCCTATAAAATTGATATATTTCAGCATCTGAATTATTGACCCTCATTGAAAATGGAGTCAAAAATGAAAGTGACGGAGTTGCTGTCGCTAAAAGAGTATCCATTTGCCTTAACACTGTAAGCACCAGTGATAAAAATAGCCAAATTTGCAAACAGCGTAGGTCCTGATGATGTGGCTCATAATGAGCCGCCTCATCTAGATCTACACTGTTTGCCCTCTAGTCTTTGAATTCTCAATATGAAATTACCTGGACAAGGCTTTTCATGAAATTTTGCAGACGTAAATTTTGTCGTCTGCTTTTTGGGGCTTTAAGAGTTAATCCATACAAAAATTTATCAGTGTATTTCCATGGATGTGTAATGTTGAAAGACTGTCATGTCAATGTCTGAGTAACATAGTGACATTGCATTGACATTGATAATACAACAGTCAACTCTTGATATCTCAAAGTTAAAGTTCAATTCAAACTACTGATTTCTCAAAGTAAATTTTCTGGTTCCAGAAAATTTTCTTTGAGATATCAAAGTTTGAGATAACAGGATTTGAAATGTAAATCAAAATTGGGATATGTGTCCAAAATATATTCTTTGATATAAGAGGGTACTTTGAGGTATTTGTGTTTGAGTTGACTGCATTTCAGTGTTATGTACCTGATGGGAAACCAATTTTGAAAGTATTACAATGTGGCATTTCTTATTTTGATAAGTGTACAAGTGTGGAAAGTGAACTTCCTCACTGGTGAAATTGGAGAGCAAAAATGGCATATTTCAATGTCTGTAGTATATCAGTTTTTGCAGTTTGGTTTCACTGTATTTAATAGACCATGAATGAATTCACATAATACAGACTGCAGTCTGCCAAATTTTAAGGAGCTAAATATGGTGCATATTAATGATTCCCCTTCCAATAAGTTCCAGATATAATGATGACTTGCTGAAAGTTGATACAAGTATCCATTGGTCTAGAGATATAAAAGTGTAATTGTCGTAAATTATAAACAAATGCAGCTTGGGACAGATATTTACGAAAGATTAGGCCTAATTTTTGGCAGCGTGTATCTGATATAAATTGTACTCGCAGGTGTATTATATTTGTAAAAGACATTTTTTTTTTTTTACAAAATTTGAATCCTGTAAAGCTCTTCTAAAATACTCTTGACATAGGTAAACTATCATCACCATTTTACTTTTTGTTCACTTGGCCTTTAACTAAATTATTGCCACTCTTGTCTGTTGTGCATTGACTGCAAGTACCAGCATATATGGCTTAACCCATTTTATACTGGATGAATTCTTCTGCCATATATATTGGAAGAGTCCAGTTACTATTTAAGAGGTTTTAGTTTGTGTGAAGATATTTTTGTTGGAAAGTGTCTGAAGGATTTGCAAAATAGTAGAGACTCGGATCAGATGCCGCATTATGCAGGGTCTGATTTGGGTATGCACTTTTTGCCAAGGTTGGGCGGTCGAAACCACCCCTGGTTTTAACCAGTGGTTTTAACCGGTTATAACCGCCCTGGTCAATACTCCCCAAAGTGGTCAATACTGGTCAATACTATTCAGAATGGTCGATTGGAAATTTTAAGTGGTTCTTTGTGTTTTAATGGGGTACTGATATATTTGGTCAGGTTTTAATATGTTCTATATATTGAAAAAAGAAAAAATGAACTGTTTCGTCCCTGCCAAGGGTATTCATCATGTGATTTCAGTCTCAAGACCTTAGCACTGACTTCTGCATTACAGTCCTGGCACCTAACAACAGTCTTTTTTTCATCATCACGGGCAGAATAGAAGTTCCATATAGGGTCTTTGGGCTTCATTTTGACACTATTATGACACTTTGATTAACTTAAATTATTAACTTCACTGATAACAGCAGATAACAGAATGGCCACTCTTTCACACATCTAAATAAACACAGGTGTCACAAAATTACCCTGTGCATTTTAAGCCCAATGATTGGATAATTCACGTAAACTGGACACACCTTCTTCAGTTTGAGAGACAGGCCCAGTATTTTGACAGTTTTGTTTGTTCTGGGGCAGTTAAAGTTAGAATTACCCCTCGTTTAACAGTTAGTGTTTTCATTACAATTTTCACACTTTTGTCTTCTTATGTAAGAAGCCAGACCAATTTGCATTTTAGCTAATAGAGCATCACTACTTTGAACAAGATGATCTCTTTAAAGTAAATTGTTTCATTTTTCAGTAAACTGCTTCAGTTAAATTAGTTACTGAGCTAAATATTTTTAATGAATATGAAAAAGCTACTTTTAAAATTTATTAATTTTTATTACTTGCATTTGCTTTCCTATTTATTTTTTATTAATGGTTACAGAAAATAAGTTAGAGGTCTCTAGTCTGAACTGAAAGTTGGGTGGTAATGATTCAGTCTGAGTGAGACTGAAGATATGGAACTATTAACATTCAGATTTTGTATGTTTTACGGCCTCTTAAATACATTTCTGAGCAACAGCAACTCATAAAACACATTTTCTGCCTGTATTATCTTGTATTGAAACTATTTTAACTCTGTTTATAGACTCCAGTAAAAATGGGATAACAAATGCTAAGTATCTTCAACAGACCATGGTTATTTCAATCGACCACCAATCGACCAGTAATAACCGGTTATAACCAGTAATGACCACCGGTCTGGTCAATACTCATATTGACCGGTCATTTGCCAACCTTGCTTTTTGCCTATACCCCTTTTGGGGTTTCCAGCACAAAATGGGTTAATTTTCTTGCCACAAGTGAAGTTTAATGAAACATTTTATATCTAAATATATTTATAATTCTCAAGGTACCAATCACTTGAAAGTAATTAGAAGATGTTTAATTACTATGAGACTGGAGAAAACTGCACAGATTAAATGCAAGGATGTAGCAATGAGTTTTCAAGCTTAGTTCAACATGTTTTACATTGCACTGAAATAATTGATATTTGGAGATATGAGTCTCATTTCAAAGCTAATATTGGATTTGAATAGAGGGATCAAACATGATTTTCCTTGCATTAACATGTGCTGGGCACCAATGAAGGTGTTGAGACCATAGCCTGAAATGCAAGGATTTCAACCTCTTCCAAGGAGCCTGGCAGATCTGAATGCATGTAGACAACATGTTTTATGCATAAAAACTTACAAGGTTACAAGAAGAATCATAAAACCAACAGAGACAGTACAAAGTAGTTGATTTTTTAGTGGTCAAGAAGTCTGTGAAAAAACAACATCAGCTGGGAAATTTCAAGGGTGAGATGGAACTTCATTTCTGACATCGGTGTCAAAGACATTCTCTTCACACTGACATTACATTTTGCAGCTAGCCTGGAAGGGGTATAACATCAAGTGTGAATCTTAAAAAAAGACTGTTTCTAGAGTTAGACACAGCATCATGTCTGATATCAGTTTCTAAGAAGTTCTGAACCTGCAGAGTGCTGGTAGTTTTGCAGCAACCCTGAAATGAGTATGACTAAAGACACAAAGCATGTGAATTCCCCCGTTAAGATCAGAGCTGTTGCAGTACATGTAATAGGAATCAAGCTCAAGGGACATTAATACAGTAGTGATCATAATGACATATTTGAAGAGTTGGTTCTCTTTGATTACTGAGCTACTTCCTGCTTTTACTTGACTTATTTGGGAAACATGGCAGAAATTATTTTAAATGTTATGGTTGTTAGTTTGCTGCGGTGAACACAGTGTATACACATATCAATTTAATCTGGGTCTGCACTGATAGTTCTGCAATTTCAGTAACAATGAATAACGTTCCTCTGATAAGTCATTAGTGTACTGAGTGGGAGTCTACTCCATCTGTTAGCTTGTCAATCTGAAATGTTGATGTACAAATACCCTCATCTCTCCCAATATTTAGCCCTTAAAGTGCTATAATGAAAACAGTTGAATTTGCAAACAGTGTAGAAATCTTCAATGCAGTTACAGAGATTATAAGCAATCAAAGAAATCTTCAATGCAGTTACAGAGATTATAAGCAATCAAAGAAATCTTCAATGCAGTTACAGAGATTATGAGCAATCAAAGAAATCTTCAATGCAGTTACAGAAATTATGAGCAATCAAAGAAATCTTCAATGCAGTTACAGAGATTATGAGCAATCAAAGAAATCTTCAATGCAGTTACAGAGATTATGAGCAGTCAAAAAAGGTTTAATGGGAAACTTGAATCAAAATGCCTAACTGATGTGTTTTCTGTATTCCAGATGACATACAAGTGAGGTTTGTGGAGACAAGTGATGGAGGAGAAATAATATGGGAAAACTTTGGTCAGTTTGGCCCTCATGATGTACATAGACAGGTCAGTACATTTAGTTTATTGGTATGGTTTGTGGAAAGGAATGATAGAGGGGACATGTTTCAAACAGTGCTTTCTCGGCAATCTCTTATCATCAGAGATGCAGGATGCACAGGTTGATGGATGGATTGATGATTTGCAATTTCACATCCTTTTTATTAGTATTTCAGTCATATCAGAAGGGTGATATTGAAAGATTGTGTGCAATGGAACCACATTTATAGTTGAAAAGAAGACCAGCAAAAAACAGAGAGCCATACATGACCTTCATCTGTATTAGATGGTTTAATGCGCTTTGAATAAAAGCTTCTCCTATTTGCCCCTAGGAACTAGAAGGAGTAGAGCTGTAATGCTTGGCATACACTTATGTTTTGGGTACATCCATCTGTCCTTTCATCTCTGTGTAAAAAGCATCACTTACAAGGTAACTACAAGGAGTAGTAACTGAGAATATTTGGCATACACTCACATCTGGAGTAGACCTACAGAAAGTTCTGGGCCCTATCTGACTTAGACCTATTATTAGCTCACCTGAGCCGAAGGCTCAGAGGTGAGCTTATAGGATGGGAGTCGAGCCGTCATCCTTCCGTGGGTGGGTGCGTCAACACTTTCAAACATAAATATCTCAGAGACCAGTGGGCCGATCGCAATCAAATTTTATCTGAAGCATCATTTGTGTGGGGGGAAAGGCTGCATTAGGTTTTGGTGCCGATCAGCTCAGAACTCTGGTTTCCATGGCAACAGATAGCCCCCATAGGGTTATAATGGGGAAAATGGCGTCATCTCGTTTTCTCGACTGTTTTTGATTAGAATCTTATCGTACTTGCAGGTAATGATGACATACACAAGAGCTTGGATGAGTTCGAAATTTGGCCGGATTCGAGCACAGACTACGGAGTTAGCTGCCCTTGAGCGTTTGAAAAAAATCCCATAGTGTTATAATGGGGAAAATGGTGTCATCACGTTTTCTCAACTATTTTTGCTTAGATCCTCTTCATACTTGCAGGTAATGATGACATACATAAGAGCTTGGATGAGTTCAAAATTTGGCCGGATTCGAGCACAGACTACGGAGTTAGCTGCCCTTGAGCGTTTGAAAAAAATCCCATAGTGTTATAATGGAGAAAACAGTCATCACATATTTTTAGAAAAACTTGGTCATCGCTCTATTGCCAACATTTCTGAACAGATTTTGAAATAACCTCACACAAATGTAGGGCATGACAATATCTCAAGCAAGTTCGACTTTCTGGATGCTGCGCCCAAGGTCAAGGTCACTATGGCTATTTTTAGAAAAACTTTGTCAGCGCTCTAGCACCTACATTTCTCAGCAGATTTTAAAATAACTTCACACAAATGTAAGGCATGACTATATCTCGAGCAAGTTTGACTTTCAGGATGCTGCGCCCAAGCTCAAGGTCACTGTGGCTATTTTTAGAAAAACTTGGTCAGCGCTCTAGCACCTACATTTCTCAGCAGATTTTAAAATAACTTCACACAAATGTAGGGTATGACAATATCTCGAGCAAGTTTGACTTTCAGGGTGCTGCACCCAAGCTCAAGGTCACTGTGGCCATTTTTAGAAAGTTGGTCATCGCTCTAGTGCCTACATTTCTCAACGGGTTTTAAATTACTTTCACACAAATGTAGGGCATGACAATATCTCAAACAAGTTTGACTTCCAGGGTGCTGCGCCCAAGGTCAAGGTCACTGTGGCTATTTTTAGAAAAACTTTGTCAGCGCTCTAGCACCTACATTTCTCAATGGATTTTAAAATAAATTCACACAAATGTAGGGCATGACAATATCTCGAGCAAGTTTGACTTTCAGGATGCTGTGCCCAAGGTCAAGGTCACTGTGGCTATTTTTAGAAAAACTTTGTCATCGCCCTAGCACCTTCATTTCTCCATGGATTTTGAAATAACTTGACACAAATGTAGGGCATGACAATATCTCAAGCAAGTTTGACTTTCAGGATGCTGTGCCCAAGGTCAAGGTCACTGTGGCTATTTTTAGAAAAACTTTGTCATCGCTCTAGCACCTACATTTCTCAACGGATTTTAAAATGAATTCACACAAATGTAGGGCATGACAATATCTCGAGCAAGTTTGACTTTCAGGGTGCTGCAATCAAGGTTTTTGATTAGATCCTTATCATACTTGCAGGTAATGATGACAAACATAAGAGCTTGGATGAGTTCGAAATTTGGCCGGATTCGAGCGCAGACTACGGAGTTAGCTGCCCTTGAGCGTTTGAAAAAAATCCCATAGTCTTATAATGGAGAAAACAACGTCATCACATTTTCATTTTTCATCGGATCCTCTTCATACTTGCAGGTAATGAGGATATGCATAAAAGCTTGGATTAGTTAGCATTTTTGCTAGATCCCACCACTGACTATGGAGTACCTGCCCTGAGCATCAAAAAAATCAATGTCGCCACTTTTTCTTGGTTTCTACTGATTCGATCCTTTTCAAACTTGCAGGTAATGAGGAAATGCATAATATCTTAAACAAGTTCCAATTTTGGCCAGATCAGGCCAACCACTACGAAGTTAGCTGCCCTTGACAGCTCTGTCTATTGTGCTCTTGATCGGATACTTTTTAAACTTGCATATATTAAATGAGGGCATACATAATGTTTTGGATGAGTTTAATTTTCAGCCTGATTGGACCACTGACTGTGGAGTTAGCTGCCCTTGAGCATCTTAAATATCCCTATAGGTTTACAGTGTCTCTCAGGTGAGCAATTGTTGCCCTTTGGGCTACTTGTTTCCGATTTTGTAGATCCCACCTTTATTGGGACCCTTTAGAGTTAGGGCCTAAGTCTGAAATACCTGTGTGCATCTAGACATGGTACCCAACCATACTAACCACCAATTACAGAGTTATGGCACTTGTCAGTGTGTTAAAAATGTTTTTCGCCACTAGTTCCTTTACTATCAGGAGTATCGTGATGAAATTTCACAGAAATGATCGAAGTAACAAAAGCTTTACATTACCATAGAAATTTTGTCCATTATCTACTCCTGCCCTGGGGCTATATACATGTGTAAAATCATGAAAAATCTGTAAAAATTCTGAGTTCAAAGCAGTTCTTCTGAAACTTACAGCAAAGGATCAGCACATGATGCTCAAAATGTATCCCATTAGGGGTTATCTGCTCTAGCCTCAGCATACATTAATTAATAAAATTCATAAAAAAATCTATACAAAATCATAGTTTGAAGCAGCATGTTTGAAACTTACAGCAAATGATCGGAATAGTAAAAGTTTCCTCTGTTGCTTGAAATTGACCCTATTGGGATTATCTGCCCCTACCGTTGGGCTACATACATGCATAAAATATTAATAAAATCTAAATAAAATCATAAGTTTAAACAGATTTTTCTGAAATCTACAACTGCCCTCAGGTAATACAGGGAAAAAAAAAGATCAGGAAAAGATCCATGAGTGAAAGAGGTATGCAGTGGCGGGGGGTATCACGCAGTCATGTGGGATGCTTTTATTTTGTTGTGACAAGCTGGGAGTTCATGTAGAGTTTGGCAACAGGAAATTGGGACACATAAAACAAATGGAAAATTAATGGTTTTAGGTGTCCCAATACTTATGCACTTTAGGGAAGAACTCTTGATGGTAGTTCCCATATCTTTAAGAAGAGTTACCTCTCTTACATTGTAAATACAACGAGATGATATTCAATTTTCTTCCTTTTCATCAATATTTCTGTCATATCATGGTAATGAAAGGCTGTGTGCAGTGGAGTTTTTTACAGTTTAACCCTTAAAGCGCCAAAAAGCAGATGACAAAATTTACGTCTGCAAAAACTTCAAAATATGTTAATTGTTTCATCCAAGCTATATCATATAGAAAATTAAAAAACTAGAGGGCAAACAGTGTAGATCTAGATGAGATGGCTCATTATGAGCCTCTGTAGGGCATCTGACTCGTAAGTCAGAGGTCCTGGGTTCGAATCCCGGTCTGGCCACATACTTTCGTTTCTCCTTCCGCTGATTCAAGAAGGGCAGTTGTCAGTTACTGGCGAAAGTATGTGCACTTAGTACTGGTTAACCACTTAGGAGGTCTAAGCCTGCCCAGGAATAGTGTGGTTAGGTTAACTGACCGTCCCGACATGACCTTAGTTGTTTACCGCGGACATTAAGCATCAAATCAACCAACCAACCAAAATCATTATGAGCCACCCCATCAGGATCTGCACTGTTTGCAAATTCTGCGATTTTTATCACTGGCTCTTTAAGTATTAAAAGATTTCTGTTGCAGGTCAGATTTTAAGCTGGACTTCTAGCTTAGCAGTCCAGGTTAAAATCCAACCTGCAGCGGTCCTAGCAGTCCAGTGTTTAATCCACTGTGTACTGGAGCTCCTCATGATCAGATAAGAAGAAGAGTAACAACAAATATAGCTGACCACAATATGTACTATTATATAAATATGATAATAATTTTTGTTGAGCCTGGTGGTGGTTAGTGACACTTAGTTACCCTGGCCTGGTTGTTTAAAACTAACAACGTCGTTTGTTAAGCCGGGCCGCATAGCGCAATCAGTAGGGCACCTGACTCATAAGTCAGAGGTCCTGGGTTCGATACCCAGTCAGGCCACATACTTTTGTTTCTCCTTCCTCTGATTCAAGAAGGGTAGTTGTCAGTTAGTGGCAAAAGTATGTGCACTTAGTACTGGTTAACCGCTTAGGAGGTCTAAGCCTGCCCAGGAACAGTGTGGTTAGGTTAAGGGCGCGTTTACACGAGCAAAGTTTCTATGTCACAGAAACTTTATCAAAGAATTTAGAAAGTATGACAAACATTTTGCGTTTACACGGAGCAAATTATTTGTTAAAGAAAATGTGCCATAGAATCTTTGTCACAAAATAAACTTTGGCAATGAAATATTTGCTGCAGTGTTCACACGACCAAATATTATTCGTCAAAGTTACCTGCAGTGATGAAACAAAATCTTTGTCACATTTTTAGCTCACCTGGCCCGAAGGGCCATAGTGAGCTATTGTCATACCAATGCGTCCGGCGTGCGTCGTGCGTCGTGCGGCGTGCGTAGTGCGTCGTCACGGAATGTGTCCGTCAACACCTAAAAACAAATATTCAAACATCTTCTTCTGTAAAACTACTGGTCCCATGGTTCTCAAATTTCACATGGAGCATGACCTGACTCTAGGGTTTCAGAATTGTAAAATTGGGTCAGGTTGAAAATCCAAGATGGCCGCCATTACTAAAAATAGCAAAAACAACAAAATAAACTTCTTCTCCAGAACCACTGGGTATATTTGTCTGAATTTTGGCATGGAACATCAGTGAAACCTTGGTATTCAAAATTGTAAAAATGAAAAAAATCTGTAGCGGAGTTTTGTCACAGTGACCTACTTTCTGTTTACGTGTGTAATTTTGCTCAAATGCCAATGTCAAAAAATGACCTATTTAAACAACTTCAAACAACTTCTTCTCTAAAACCACTGCACCCATGGGTCTCAAATTTCACATGGAGCATGACCAGACTGCAGGGTTTCAAAATTGTAAAATTGGGTCAGATCAAGAATCCAAGATGGCCGCCGTTACTAAAAATAGCAAAAACAACAAAATCAACTTCTTCTCCAGAACCAGTTGGTATATTTGGTTGAAAGTTTGCATGGAACATAAGTGGGACCTTGGTATTAAAAATTGTAAAAATAAAAAAAATCTCTAGCGGAATTAGGTCACAGTGACCTACTTAGCGTTTACAAGGCGGATTTTGCTCAAATGTCAATATCTAAAGAAAATGCAACCAATTCTGACCAGATTTGGTCAGAATTGGTTCTTGAATGGAATTACTTCAATTTTGTGCCAGTTGACTATCCAAGATGGCCACCATGGGGGCCGTTACTAAAAATAGCACAAACATAAAAATGACAATTACTCAAGAACCCTTGAATGGAATTGGACCAATTTTTGTGTCAGAATGTTCCTTGCATGAAGCCGTTTCGATTAATTGCAATTTGGCATTACAAGATGGCCGCCATCTGGTGTTACTAAAAATAGCACAAACATAAAAATGACAATAACTCAAGAACCCTTGAATGGAATTGGACCAATTTTGTGTCAGAATGTTCCTTGCATGAAGTCGTTTTGATTAATTGCAATTTGGCATTCCAAGATGGCCGCCATCTGCCGTTACTAAAAATAGCACAAAACATGAAACTGACAATATCTCAGTAACCGCTGAATGGATTTTGACGAAATTTGTGTCAAAATGATTCTTGCATTGAGATGTTTCAAAAATATCTAACTGTAGACCATTCATATTGGCCTCTGTTACTAAAAATAGAAAAATGTGAAAATTAGAAAATCTCAATGGAGTTGGATTAATTTTGTGTCAGAATGGTCCTTTCATTAAGCTTTTTCGATTTTTTGCATTTTGGCATTCCAAGATGGCCGCCATTTGCCATTACTAAAAATAGCACAAAACATGAAAATGACAATATCTCAGTAACCGCTGAATGGATTTTGACGAAATTTGTGTCAAAATGATTCTTGCATTGAGATGTTTAAAAAATATCTAACTGTAAGACCAGTCATATTGGCCTCTGTTTCTAAAAATAGAAAAATGTGAAAATCAGAAAATCTCAATGGAATTGGACCAAATTTGTGTCAAAATGGTCCTTGCATGAAGGCTTTTCGATTTTTTGCATTTTAGCAATCCAAGATGGCCGCCATCTGCCGTTACTAAAAATAGCACAAAACATGAAACTGGCAATATCTCAGTAACCCCTGAATGGATTTTGATGAAATTTGTGGCAAAATGATTCTTGCATTGAGGTGTTTCAAAAGTAAATATATAAAGACCAGGCAAGTTGGCCTCTGTTACTAAAAGTAGCAAAATGTGAAAATGAGAAATTCTCAGTGGAATTGGACCAATTTTGTATCAGAATGGTTCCGTTGCACAATAGCCAGGTGAGCGATATCAGGCCCATTTGGGCCTCTTGTCCATGCTTGTAGCAATGTTCTTTGTTACATAATCTTTAGCAAAGTTCTCCGTTTACACGGACAAATTTAATTTATCGAAGTAACTTTAACATATATATTTGTCAAAGAAACATTGTCATATTTTGGCATTTACACGAGCAAATTTTTCTGTGACAAACCTACTTTGTCATAGAAACTTTGGTCGTGTAAACGCGCCCTAACTGACCGTCCCGACATGACCATAGCTGTTTACTGTGGACGTAAAGCAACAAGTCAATCAATCAAATGGTTAGTTAACGTTTCGTTGTAATGGTTACGGTTGACTGACTTTGATGTTTGGCACCATTTTTACGGCCAAAATTTAGTTTTGTTGATACCTTCGGGACAAGAGAGTTGATAATTGGTCAAATAGCATATCCCTATAATTGCAGCAGCTGCAAAGCATCCATGCAGACTCCAATGCCCTTGACCTTTATATAGACTGATCCACTATGCCAGATATGAAGTTAATCCATCAAACAGTGTTGGATATATAAGGAAAATTACTGGGCCTTACATATCCAACACTGTTTGATGGATTAACTTCATATCTGGCATAGTGGATCAGTCTGAGTCTGCGAATGACCCCATACTATTTGTAGATCACTGTGATCTACATTTCATGGTTCAGTGAATTTTGCCTTATATCTTGAACACTATTTAGAAGATTTCCATCGTACATGGGATAATGGTTCAGTCTGACCATGCAAATGAGTTCTTACTATTTGTAGGTCACTGTGACCTATATTTCATGATTCACTGATTTTGCCTTGTATATCCAAAACTGTTTAAGAGATTAACATCATACTTGCAAACATGGATTTATAGTCTGACACTTTGAAGGACTTGAGGTCACTCTGACATACATATCATGCTTCAGTAATTTTGCTTCATATTTTGAACACTGTTTAGTAGGTATTCATCATATACCTGGGATAATGGTTCAGTCTGTTACTGCAGATAACCTCATATGTTTGCAGGATTTTTTTATAACTGCGAGAATCAGACACCCATGAGGCATGCTTGGTTGTCTTCTGACAACTCTTGTATATGGTTAGGCTGAATTTTCATGGCATTGTAATGATGAGAGTCATGCTTAATCTTGATATTGCAGGTGGGAGTGGGGACATGTAGAATATCACGCTATTAAATATCATTTCCATCACTTACGGCAATTATGATTATGATGATAAGTAACATATGGCATTTTAGTGCCTGGAGGGGTGGGGTGGGGTGGGGCATGGATCAAAGACAAGAACCACTCCTGGGACTCATATGCAGTCTCTTCAGCCCCCCCCCCCCCAAAAAAAAAAAAAAAAAAAAAAAACTTCCTTCAACATTGCACATTTGCACATTGGTCATATTTTCATATTTGACTATACTTAGTAGTAGATCACATCTTTTGTGCATTTCTGGTTTTCCTACTGACCAAAATTTTAATACACAAAATGGATGTTTTGGGGTATTTCCCAGATTTTTCATGCTTTCCTTAGCTTAAATTGTGCTCAGTGTGAAACTTGACATAGGTATGTTTGATATATATTATCAGGGGGGTAAATCAATACGTGAAGGGACACCCTAGTCTTGCGAAATTACGTAAATTTTCTGTAAGTATTGCCACAGTTTTGCGACTCACGGAGTAAAAATCTCATTTTTTTCAAAAACCACATAATGCAATGGTGTTGTCAATGAGCGCACGCTATTTGGTTATAATTTGTTTCGAGATATATGCAATAGAAACAGAACTTCCGTGTAAATCATGCGAGTTAATTCGGTCACAAATGTCGTTCTGTCTGTTGATTTCAAGTACATGTGACTTTGGAACAAATTTAGAAAGGAATCAAAGAAGATGCGAAGTTTGGTTTATATTTTTCATGTTAATTTAAGCTTCGGTTTAATATTCTTTCTGGTCGTAATCAAATTATTTTTCATCGTTTTAAGCAAGAGAACAACTACGCATTTTATTGACCGTTTTGCTTAATGTACGATAAATTTGACAGTTTATGCTGTGACATTTTCTTTGACACAGTCAGAGTTCTTCATATTTTTAACCCATGTATATGGCGGATTCACAAATGTATGAGTCAGAGTATACATTCTATATTAGAAATACGTTGAGTCGAGAATTTTAACGAAAAAATGTCCGTACGAGAGTAACCCCGAAGCAGAACTAAATGTTTTTTTGGTTTTTTTTGACAACCATTGTCACAAACGATCGGCAATTGTAATGAAGCGGACAAGACTCTGCAACTACCCTTCATTTCTATGTCTGGTGGCTTTATACCCTGATCCAAAAGAAATGTCAGGGCGGAGTTATCTTTGTACCTTCCCCTAGACTTTTCTATTGTACAAAAAGGGGCACAGGACATACACGCTGCTCACTCACCGGCAACAAAAATTATTTAGCTGTAACAAAACTTGCAAATACAACGTAAAGTTATGCAACAACTGGATATGCGGTATAGCCAACAATAGATGCACGTGGCTAGCCATATTATCTGACCATGTACAACGTCGATCAAAAAGGGATGAATTGACTTGCGATTTTACGTCCTTTTCAGCAGTTTTTGTCATATCAAAACGGTGGGAGGGTGATAATGAAAAGCTCTGTGCAATGGAACCCGGTTAACGATTGAGAACGCCTTCAAGAATCAAGCTCGGGACCGCTAGATCAGCAGACCGGCGCTTCACCCACGACTGATCAGATACATGGGCTGATCTTATTATTACTTTTCGCACATCCAATAAGGTATCTATTCATGCGACGCCAATCATTTACTCTTTAAATTTACCACATTAGCTGCGAGGATGCACAGACTGACCTGAGTCATGTTTGTTCACACTTTCAATAAGTTTCGCCTTTTCAGTAACGAGATAAAGAACATAAGTTGTGGTTTGCCATGTACATAGATAGGGATGAAATGAATGCACATGCTTATCTGAGTCGTCGCTATTCGCACATGCTATCTTAGTACATGTACAGCCCAACTCCTGATCTCCTGATCATTCGATCTGTCATCTTCGCAAGCCAAGAGTACTAAGTCCACTTTGTTCCTAAAGTAACAAACAAAATAAGAAGCATAGTGGACTTAGCAGCCTTTGCTTGCGAAGTTTACAGCCTGTCTGACCAAAAACACTCTGTTATTCCTTATGATCGAAATATCGTCTATGTGAACGGAGACGACAGCATGTCCTCATGATCCAGATAGTTTCCTTTCGAACGTACAGAATGTACAGACTTGTGTTTTTCTTCCCATTTCAAGTGTTAAAAAAGGCCCAACAATGTATTATGTCTGACTCCATCATGTACAAAATAGGAAAGAAGCTGATTAATATACAGGGATGATGCGCAGGCTGATCTGATGCTTCGCTTTTACACCGATAATCTGCACATATAAAAAGCATTATTTTGGAATGTCGCGATAATTGCAGTTGCGGCAAAACATCCATGGGCATAAACAGGCTTAAAGGTCGTCATAGGCACAATGATGTTTTCGGATTTAGAGTGCGTCAGCGTTGATACGACGTTTTTCAACATTGCTTTGGCAGTTTACATCCTATGATTTAAGCGTTCCAATGTTCGTGAAATATTTCATTTTGCGAGCCGAGAGAGATTCGCGAATATAAGCGTAAAAAAATTGTTGCGAGTATTTATATGCAGGGTGTGCCCGAAGCTTAGGCACTATGATGACTCTAATTATAAGGTTTTGCATACAGGGATGATGTTATATAAACGTCGGAAACGCAGTCTGCTAAGACCTGGCTTACCTAGTTCGAATCTCGCGGCGGCGGAATTAGCCACACCGTAAACGTCGCTTCCTTGCGCGCAAAATATCATTATCATCTTAATAAAATGCACCCTCTTTCTTACTTTTTTGTATCAACATAGCTACGTCTTTCATACACGACAGTAAATGTGGTGACAACAGGTACAATAACAAAGCGTTATGCTTAGTGAACTTGAACAAGCGTGCAAAATTTATTCTACCGAATCTTCTAGTAGACTGATCGAATTTGACAGTGATTGCCAGCACATATTTGTTACCGCCCTGACATTTCGTTTGAATCAAGGTATACCTGAAAGTGGATAATAAGCCATTATTCCACGTGCCAAAAATGAGAGTTCATACGAGGTATCTTTTGACTCATGTACGAATGGCGTTGTCCCATTTTTCCTGTTTATACCCCCGTGAGTGTATTCAAGGGCCTTAATGTTTGTTCCTATCCGTCCGTCTGTCTGTCAATTCGTCTATACGTCACACTTTAAGTTATAGCGTTTCTATAAGCGGCTCTTCTCATTTTTAGCTCGCCTGAACGAAAGTTCAGGAAGAGCTATTGTTGTCACCCTGGCGTCGGCGTCCGTGTCAGCGTCAGCGCCCTGCGTCAGCGTCAGCGTCGGCGTCCGGATTGGATGTTTTGGTTAAAGTTTTTAAAGATCTATTTCTCCTTAACTCATGAATGGATTCTTTTGATACTTGCACTGTAGTTAGATATTGGTCGAAAGTTTAACAGGTTACCACCCCCACCGCACTTAGTGACATTGATGTCAAGGTCATGGACATAGAAAATTGGGAGATTTTTGGACTGGATGTTTTGGTTAAAGTTTTTAAAGCCCAATATCTCCTTAACCCATGGATGGATTCCTTTGATATTTGCACTGTAGTTAGGTATTGGTCCGAAGTTTTCCAAGGTACAACCCACACACCCCTCATCGACCTTGATGTCAAGGTCATGGACTTAGAAAATTGTCTTTCTATTGATTGGATGTTTTGGTTAAAGTGTTTTAAAGATCCACATCAGTTGTAATGAAATTCTTGTTGTGTAAACCCCGATCCTTCTTAAAGATTCTGCAAAAAAATACGAAATTCTTAGCCACTGGGAGTCAGATTTATGGGCCTTTGAACTGGGTATGTGTTACCGTAATGTCTTTGGGAAAATACCAGTTGCTCCGTTAAATATTTTGAGCAGTGTATATGTTTGAGCGTTTGCATAATCATAATGCAAATATCGTATCCGACGGATTACAAATGTAATTACGCCTGTTTGAGCGCCTGTGCGCTAAACATTTTTGAAACGGAGGCAAATACTTGTAGAAATTTTTCTGTCTTATAAGCGCACGTCGAATTAATATATTTTTTAAGAAAGCAAATCTAAAGTTGAAACATAGGAGGAAAGCTAATTATATCAATGGATAGAATATCTTAACGAATGAAAACTGAAAGAGTCAACAGCATTTTCAGGTCTTGTAAACAAACAAACGAAATGGTAAACCAGTAAAATATGTAAGCTTATAGTCATATGCCTCAGAAATTATCATGATGTGCACTTGAAGAGGCATGTGCGGTAATTGAATGGAATGAGGTATGCATGTGATGCGATAGTGTTTGCTGTTAATGGATATTTTAGTGATGTACACAGCCCGGTGACAGGCATCACACCGGGGCATCGTGTGTGTCTTACACATTGTTTTTAGTTTTTCTTTCTTTTAAATGTCGGTACTGCCACCACCATTTTGCATGCTCCATCCCACCAAATTAAGCCAAAATAAATACCTTGCGTCACCATAGAGTATAATTCAACTCGTATGATATGGATGCGGTCAGCATTTCGAATATCTATACTGAACATAAAAATGCGTAACATGCACAGGTTTTAATATAAGAGGTGTCCACCGCATCCTTATGCAAACATAAATCAGCTTGTGCGGTGGGCCGGGCGGTGGCACAGTCTCATCACAGACATTCTGTTTGCATGAACGACCCATTAGACCTGTGGAATCAATACAGTGAAATGCCAATTGCCTAATTTGCTGTATTGACAACTATAAAATTTAGAAGGGACCTGAGGTCATTTACGCTCCTCGATGAGCAAAGTCTTTCCCTTAATAGTTGATCTCATTGAAAGAGGATGCAGTTATTAAAAGCAGAGTTGCTTCCCTTGAAAGTGTAATCATCCACCTTTTTAAAAGACTGATAAACTTTTCTTATAGCCTTCACTGCTAAGCTTATTTTTATAAGGCAAGTGCTGCCGAGATGGTTTATGTCAATATTTCTAAAGCAGTCATATGGTAAAGTCTATCAGTAAGCAGCCAGTTGTAGCAAAATAGGCCGTGTGGCGGCCGTAAAACGTCTCCCCATACATCATCATAGAGCAGATTATTTTTCTGGTCCTTTGGGATCATTGGGCTCATTTCAGTTATCTTAAAAAATAGAGTTCCGCTTAAACCTGTGCTAGGGGGCGTTGCTGGTGCCGCACAAGTCATTACTAGTCATGAACAGACTCAGTCAAACCGAGTCTGCTATTTTCTGTTCTTTGATGTATTCCTTGCTTCCAAAGGATCTTACTATTCAGAACTTATTTATACTGTGGTGACCGAATGGGCAATCAACCTTAGTGAAAAGTGGACTTGTCGGTTAGCATCGGAACTTTTTTTTCTTTCAAATTCGTATACATGCAACACTATAGTATAGCCAAACCTGTCTTAAAGGGTCACCCAAGGGAAGGACAAATTGTGGCTGCTAGTAGTAGTAGTATTTCAATTCTCATATCGACGTTGCCCCCGCACCTCAGCGGAACGAATCCATAGCCGCAGTAACGTGGCGCGAGGCTTGTGGCTGCTAAAGACACATAGCCCTTTTATACAGGTTCAGTTGCACTGTATTTTGGCAAATGGGACCCTGAAATCGGATGATCCTTTAGTAGAGATGGGTACATGAGCCGGTTTGACAGAGTTACGGCTCCTTGAGAGTTCTGGCGTTTTGAACAAACCATTCCCTTTAGTGGCCTGTCCTTTTAGGGCCAGGCGCAAGGCTTGGGGCACAGTGTTTTACAAACACATTTCTTGCCACTATTTTGGCACTAGTGATGTTTATGATACGCTCGTATGGTCTGATAACGCAGTACACGTGCAGTACTTATCTGCGTATATATCCCTTATTAGGTTTTAGTTTGGTGAACTGTACATGTAAACTGGGAGAGAGACAAACAAAATTATACCGATAAAAATTACTCTGATAATATAACACTTGTGATATTTTCGAAAAAAAAAATGGCTATTGTGATTTTTGTAATGGATTATTCACGGAAAGTGTGGTATTATTCACAAAAGTTTTGGATTTTGAGAGTGGGGCTAATTATTGCACGTGCTGTAGAATCGTATACATAAGAACTGAGTAAGTGAATTTGGGTTGAACGTCCCACCAACAACTTGGTCATACGGAGACGGAACATCGGTTTGAAGTCTCATCCGAAAGGACCGGAGAAGCGGGGAATCGATCTTACGACCCTCCTGGATTGGTAGTCCAGCGCGTTATCCACTACACTGCTGTCGCTCCTTACAGTTCATATACCATCTGGTGCAGTTTCTTACGGTAAGCAAAACGTTTGTACATGTTGTATGATAGTAATTTTCTTAAGATTTAGTTTGTACACAATACCGTTCCAACACAACAATTGTTCTCTCAGTGGACACCCTGGCCGGACTGATCCGTGTCTACACCGTTTGACCAGACATGTCGATGGTACCTAGAGTTGTCCGAAAACTCCTGCCGGATGCCATATAGACATGACGTGACCTACCACTTTGACAACAATTATTAGGACACTATTATCTAAGCAAACGGTGTAGACCCAAGATAGACTTTTCTTCCGGAACAGTCTGACTGGGGTCCGCACTGCTGGCCAAATTGCCAGAAATCTTGACAACATCGTCTTACAGCAAAATCAAAGACGTTGTAAAACTTTAGGACATCAATAGTCATTTGGCAAAGGCATACTTGAGACAGTGGAATTACGCAGTTGGTGGGAAGTCAGCTCAGGTCCGAAAATATTAGTCGTTTTCTTTTCTGATTAGCTATTGTATGTTAGATACTCCTTTTAAGTGTTCTTCGTAGCATTAACAGTATTTTTACAAATGAAATGCCAACGTGCATCTACCAATTACTGGAAATAAGTGGGGTAGACCAACACCGTTATTTTTTTGGCAATATAATGCAAGGCGCAACGCATTCTTACAGTACATTATTTAATCATAACAAGAGCTTATAAGTCGCGGTCACATTGATTCAGAGGAAAGAAAATTCTAACTTTCAGACTGCCAGTTTCCAAAGTTACGAGCAAGTATAGATTAAGTACTCAATCGTAATGAAAAGTAATTGTTGGAGCAATACTAGTATTTGCACTTATTAACAATGGACATATACAGGACTATACTAGGAAATCATGTGCGTACACCGTTGTTTTTATGCATGGAAACGCATCCTGCAACACGTTCTTAGAATGCATCATATAAACAATCACAGAGGAAGCTAATTTTGTCAGAAAAAGAGACGAAAAAGTTCAGATTGATTCAAAAGAAAGAAAATTCCTACCTTCAACCAGCCAGCCTAAAAAAATGTCCACTGCCTTGACAAACTAGAACCGAATTGGCACGTTAACTACTGCATCTCACGTGAAACATTTTTAACGAATATTAACTTTAAAGAATCCTCCAAAGCGTGACCAGTTCACTTTTTCTATAAATGTCCCGTCATGCTTATAATTGGTACTTATTTCACCAAAACACTCGTGTTGAAATAATGTTTCATCAAAAACGAAAGTACACCGTGGCAAGACTTTTACCAAATACGCCCGGAAACGCAAGACTAGGTTGTCTCTTCACGTATTGATTTACCCCCTTGATTATAGACTAGCTGAAGAGGCTTACCATAATTATCTAGACCATTGGGGCACCTTTATCCATTACATATAAATGGGAAACAGTGAGTGCAGACCTGATCAGTCTGATCTGGGTCTACACTGTTTACTCAGATACTTCCGTCTCAGTATCAAAGTTCCTTACAATATCTCAAAAACCCCTGAATGGAATTGGATCAATTTTGTGTCAGAATGATCTTTGCATGAAGCTTATCAGATTTTTTTTGCAGTTTGACCATCCAAGATGGCTGTCATCTACACCAGAATAGCAAGAACATGAAAATAACATTAATTCAAGACTGCTAGTACAAGTTTGTGGAAGAATGATCCTTGCATGGAGTTCTTTCAGACTTACACAAAACCAGACCATCTGAAATGGCTACCATTACTAAAAATAGTAAAAGCATGAAAATGAGAAAATCTCAAGAATTGCTAAATGGGTTTTGACCAATTATATCAATCAGAATGATCCTTGCATGAAGCTATTCCAATTTTTTGTTTCAAATTGACCATCCAAAAATGCGCCCCCCCCCCCCCCCCCCTCCCTCCCTCCCACCCTGTGAATGGAATTTGACCAAAGTCAGCACCATGCTTCCTTGCATGGACATTTAGCAGATATATCCAAATTGACCATTCAAGATGGCAGGCAGCCACCATTACTATATATAAATAGCAAAAAATACGAAACTGACAATATTTCGAGAACTGCTTAAAGGATATGGATTAAATTTGTGTCAAAATTATGCATGCATAGAGTTCTTTAGAATTATGCAAACCAGGGGCGGATCCAGGAATTTGGATAGGGGGTTAAAATTAGCTGAGGGGGTTCGATTTATGCAGTACAACCAATTTTCTCTGAAATCCTCCATGAAAATAAGATAATTTGGGCTGAGAAGGGGGTTCATTTGAACTCCCTGAACCCCCTCTGGATCTGCCTCTGCAAACACAAACCATGCAAGATAATGTTAATGTTACTAAAAATAGCAAATTATGAAAATGAGAAAATTTCAGGAACTCTTGAATGGCTTTAACCAAAGTTGGTTAGAACTGTCTGTGCATAGACATTTTGCAAATTCATGCAGATTTAGTGGGCAGCCCACTGTTACTGTAAATAGGGAAAAATGTGTAAATGATTTTGACAAAATATATATGAAAATGATCCTGTCATGAGGTGCAAAAATGGTTCATCCAAGATGGTCACTATATGAGAAAATTTCAAGAACCCGAGTTTGCATGGACATTTGCAAATTTATTTGATAAATTGTGGCAAAATAAGCAGGTGAGCAATGTCAGGCCCATTTTGGCTCTTGTTTTATGTATCAAAATGGGACTCCTCAACCTCACATTTTACATACTTAAATTATGCATTGTTCTGTTAAAACCAATTGGAAAGAAAATACATGTACTTTTGATATGGGGGAAATGCAAAAATTCCCCTTCCCTGGTATTGAAATGATCCTTTAGTGGTTTCTTTGTATGAAATTACCATAATCACTGTAAATACCGGTGCACCTTAAACAGTTACCGCAACTACCATAAAAATTCTTTGTATTGGGACAGACAGGTCTGAGCAAACAGTGCAGACCCAGATCAGCCTGCTCCTAAAGCCTGCTCCTAAAGGAGCAGTCTGATCAGGGTCTACACTGCTTGCCTGCCAGTGACATTCCATTTGCATCTTGTGGACGCATTATTGCATTGAAAAATTATTATCAATTATTTTAGGTGTTCCAATTTTTAGAAATTTTGCAGTATTCTGAAATTTGAAAAAAGTTAATTTTACTATCTGGCAGTGTGTTAAAAGTGTGGACGGAATGACAGTGTAGACCCTAGAGGAGTGGTCTGATCAGGTTCTATTTTGTTTGTGCCAGCATCTCTGTCCAAAAACATAGGGTTATTAAGGGTAAGCCTCACATGAGCTGTGTCATATACGTACTCAGTAAAACCACCCCAGTGAATAAGATCTTTATATATACCCGAGTGGGTGTATAATTTATCACGAAAGATAAATAGAACTTGAGGTTGTATAGCTAAGAAATAAATTTTTGGATGATTGGCCAATACTTCATTTGTAAAAGATTTGACTCTAATTATAGATAATTATTTCATTGCAGACTTTGAGGTCTATAAGTCTATGAAATGGGTCAAACAGTCATCTCTAAAAAAAAAGAAATCTACCCCATGATGATCATATGATTAACCTTGGCCTCACCCTTAAAGGGCCAAAAAGGCTGGTGGAAAAATTCATATCTGCAAAATTTCAAAAACTGTTTAGTTTAAGCTTTATCATAGTGAAAATTCGAAGGATAGAGGACAGGTTTAGATCCAGCCGAGGCGGCTCATTACAAAAAAATTCAACTATTTTTGTTGATGCTTTAAGGTAGAAAGATACTGAATAGAAATATTGGCAAACCGTTATACCTGCTGAGTAACCCAAAGGGCTATAAAACATTTGGATAAGAAAAAAAAATCACCATTTTATTTTCCTTTAAAAAAAAACAAAATTTTGTCTTTCTACATACTTTTTGCACATTTTCCATTTCAATTCATATTTTTAGCACATGAATGCATTTTCATTTCTGCAAATCATATAATCTATAATATAGGATATTTGAAACAAAATGGTGAAAAAATAAAATGAAGTAATCTAGATAATAAATTTTCTTTACATTCTTTTAAAAAATGCAAGAAAATTGAATTTCATGAAAAAAAATCATGAAAAATATATTTAGTCGATGGGGCATGCTTATGCATATTATTTCAGTAAAAGTTACATTGTATGTTACAGGATAAGACAAACAAAAACCAACAAAATTTCACTAGCAAAACAATGTTAAAGTTCAAAAATATCCCAAAATCTGAGAAACTGGTAGAAGTAATGTTGCAGTTAATTCCCTTGAATAGCTGGTTGGCGATTGATTTGGATTTTTAATGGCTCTCCACAAATTTCAGTCTATATCGAGCTGTCACCCAGACAGAGGGAAAAAGAAAGGAAAAATGGGATAGATTGAGGATAGAGGATTGCCAAAACCCTGCCCCCCCCCCCCCCCCCCCACACACACACACACAAAAAAAAAGAAAGAAAAAACACACAAAAAAACAGACAATTCCCATTCATTCTGCACCTGCTGAAAGCACAGCCGGTCCTTGCCCTACTATTTATTCTCCTGTTATACCGGTTCTAGAGCAATGGAAGGTATTATTGACACCTTAAGCTACTATTTGGTTTTAAACAGATACTTTTGTAAGATTCATATTGGATTGACCTGTTTTCATTAACACAATTATCTACCAAGATGATGAGAAGGAACTCTTTAGCTTATTGTTTATATTTAAAAAATAACTAATGCTTCATGCCATGTACCGGAGGGTAGCAGTTATCAACACCCGGAAGCAGTTACCAACACCCCATTTACCCCTAAATGATAATGATAAAAATAATGATGATTTAATACAACCTCTCTTAAAATTATGCTATGATCATTTAGTGTAGATAATGATTGAAAGATTTGCTTTAAATTCAAACGTAAAATCCCAAGATTTCTGATTTTTTGTTTCGTGTCTGGGCCATATCTGTGTCATCCTTTGAAATATTTTCATCAAACCTTGCTGACTTACTCACCATAGCATGAGGGTGTGCAGAGTGCAGGAACAGTAACTCTGGCTTCCTGCCTCACAGGGTTCTGGTCCTTCTTTAAACCGCAGTCATGATTTCGTGTCTGTGCCATATCTATGTCATCGTTGGAAATATTTTCATCAAACCTTCCATACTTACTATAGTCTCAGGGTATGTATTGTGCAAGAACAGTAACTCTAGCTTTCTTTCTTACAGAGTTGTGGCCTTTGTTTTAATCACTGTCATGATTTGTGTCCTACCCTTACCTTTATTACTCTATGAGATTATTTCAGCAAACCTTGCATAGTTACTCATTATAGTCTGAAGGTGTACAGAGTGCAAGAATGGTAATTCCAGCTTCCTGCTTCACAGAGTTGTTGCCTAATGATTTTGCCCATATCTTAATGACTCTACCAGAGGTTTGCTTAATTCCAAACAACACGATTATTAAATATGAAAGAACAACATGATAATAGATGTATACGACTTAAATGCCATCAACAGTCCCATAAAGGCAGGGCCCTACTAGGTTTGGATTTGTTTTGGAAGGGAGAAAAAACCTGATTTATAACCAAAGTAATACGGTTCCTGTGAACTAATAGAATACTATAAAATCTTGAGCTTTTTTCCATAAATTTTTTATAAATGCTGTTACAGTCTGGTATTAAGAATAAGTTAATGTGGTTAATGTACAAATTCCCCATAGGTTTTGAATTGTGTGAAGGCTAGTTATTTCGGTATCTGATTCAGTCAGTGAATGTAATCTGTGACAGTGTTATAAACAATGACCATGGTCGCATTGTAGGTCATTCACAGTGTGGAAACAATGTCATCAACATCAATGAAAAAAGTGCCAAGTCCAAAAATGTAATGATGTTGCATTGATGTAACAAATTGTTTTAATATTGTACCACCAGAACTATACATTGCTTTGATCATTTGCTACAAAGACATTGAAGCTGTAATCAAAAGAGTTGGATGTCTGTTTTAGGAGCCCGGGTAGCTTGGTAGGGTAAGCGCTGGCTACTGATGTAGCTGTCCCGGGTTTGAGCCCCACTGGAGATGGGGATCTTTTCCATCATAAACAGGGTTCCATTGCACACAGCCTTTCATTATCATTTGCCCATTGACCTGATATGACTGAAATACTGTTAAAAAGGATGTAAAATTGCAAGTCGTCCATCCATCCTTGGATGTCTCTTTTGATAAGACTGAGGCTAGGATGGAGCAAGATCTAGGAACTATGTCTTCAGTGTATGAAGATTTTATCCAAAAAAAATGCATGGACAGTAGAACTTCAATGGCTCGAACAGGCTTTTGGACCATAAAAATAAGTTCCAGCCAAGGGTATTTCTAGCCATCCAGGGTTAGTTTCTATATAAAATGACCTCTAGGGCCCAGTAAGGAGTTCTAGCCAGGCAGGGCTAACAAGCCATCAGGGTTTGAGCCATTGAAGTTCTACTGTAATTAGTCACAGTGTCTTTTTGGACCCAGTTGTCAAAATCTGATGTTGTTAGGAGGAGGGGCAGTAGGGTGTGGAGGGAGAAGTGGGGTGGGGTGCTGTGGCTGGGGCAGGGTTGGGGAGCCTGATCTCCACATTTTCTCTTGAGGGAGGTGTCATTTTGCCATAAATTTGGGAGGTAATTAAGACCCTGGCAGAGTACACATTTACATTTAAGTGAAAGTTTGTAATAGGGAGCCAACTCTCCCATTTTCATATTGTCAGCATCATGAGAGAATCTGGCTACTTCAGGTGCCCAGGCTTGACTGACGTCTCATGTTCAAACAACTTACTAGGGACCCTGACAAATGTTAATAAGTATGATCTATATAGTAAAACAACTTCTCAGCTATAACTGCCATGCTATTCCAAACAGGCTTAACTCTTTAAGCCCCAGTGACGCAATTAGCAAAATTTGCAAACAGCGTAGATCCTGATGAGGCGGCTCAAAATGAGCCGCCTCATCTAGATCTACACTGTTTGCCCTCTAGTCTTTGAATTCTGAATATAAAAAAGTCTTGGACATGGCATTTTTTTAATTTTTGCAGACGTAAATTTTGTCGTCTGCATTTTGGTAATGAAATGACATCGTACTGATGTTGATGCGACGTCATTAAGTCGCATCCACATCAGTACTGTGGACCCTCTTTACAACTATAGCATTTGTTCCCAAATACTTTGATGTTAAACTGGATTTGCTGTTATAATGAATACATATTTTGAACAATAAAGCCATTCTGTGCAAATCAAAATGACGTTATAAAGAATTTTGCTGTTGTAATGACAATGACAATGATTGCCATTGTAAAGAGGGTTGACTGTACAATGTCAATTCCTGCTGAGTTAAAAGTCATGCTCAAGCAGGATCAGAAGTCCAGGATTAAAGCATGGATTTTGTTTCATTTGTGCATACATATAGTGTCAAACAGCTACTAATATAAGTATCTATGCAAGAATAGCATTGTTCTGCAACTCCCCCAATTACCAATCATTTAGGAATGTCTTATTTCATCCCTGACCAGTAATTAACAGGCCTGGGTTGCAAACTTGATTGCATTCTTCGTGTAGGTTGCTTTGTGAGACATGAATTTCCTCATGACATAAGCTTATTTTGGTTAAATACGTTTTACAAAATAATATTCCCTGGATTCTTTAAAGCTGAAGGCAGAATAACAACAGACGTCTTGGATTTTGAACAACAAAGGCATAGATAAAACCTCCACAAATTAAGTCTCAACAGAGTTATTTGCTTTTAGTAAATGCAGCCTAGAGATTGTAAAAAATTTAAATGGTAAAATATTAAGACTCAGACTGAGCACAAGCCGGAGCTGATTAAAATATTGGCTTGTCACATGGCATAAGGCCCATTTTGCCTGTACCTGTATTAGAAGTTTCTAAATCAGGAAGTTAGAAATATAAAGGGAATTCCCTTTGATTGGGTGGCCTACATTATTGTGTTGAGTAGGTCCTAAAGATAAAGGATGACCTATGATCTTTGTATTAAATCTGAATAGGTCATCTAGGGAAAAATAAGTAAATACAAAAAAAAGTACTCTGATATGTGTAATATGTAATAAAATTTGTTTAAGGTGTGTAGAAAATTCACAGTGATTTTTAAAACCCACTTTTAAAATCAAAAACATTTATACTGGGTTGTATTTCATCTCTGGTTACATGATCCTCTACATATAATACTTTCTTGGAATTGAAGAATATGTTTGTTGTGTTTGAATTAGTTATATTTTGAACACATTGGCATTAAAATACTGTACAGATTGTATTTGGATATATTTTTCTGCAGGAATATTACCAGCATATAGAATATTAGGGTAATTTTATTCTTCTCATTTTTAGCTCACCTGAGCCAGCGGCTCCGGGGGAGCTTATAGGATGGTAAGGCTCCGTCGTCCGTCGTCGTCCGTCCGTCCGTCCGTCCGTCCGTCCGTCGTCCGTCCACAATTTCAAACGACTTCTCCTCTGAAACCGCTGGGCCAATTATAACCAAATTTCATATGCAGCCTCTAGGGAACTTAGGAACGAAAAGTTGTTCAAACGGTCCTGGTCACATGACCAACATGGCCGCCACGCCCATATATGGTAAAAACCTAGAAAAATCTTCTTCTCCAGAAGCGATAGGCCGATGGCCTTGAAACTTGGTATGTAGCATCGGGCATGCGAGTATTACCAAGATTGTTCAAATTATGACCTTGGGTTGACCTTGACCTTTTTTACGGTAAGGTCAAATTTGCTTCCTTATGCTTTTATATGGCAAGATGCTACAACATAAGATATCTTGGAAACTTTTGAAGATTTTGGGCTAAAAATTGGTATATACAGTCATCTTAATGACTACATGAAGATTTATGAGTACAAAAGGTCAAGGTCATTCTTTGACCTTTGACCCTGATCTCTCATATTTTGATAAGTTCTAACAATCTTCTCAAAAGCCACTTGGCCAATTGAAACCAAATTTCATATGGAGCCTTTTGGGGTTGAGGGAACAAAAATTTATTCATACGGTCCAGGTCACATGACCAACATGGCCACCACGCCCATATATGGTAAAAACCTTTAAAAATCTTCTTCTCCATAACTAGTTGACCGATGGCCTTGAGACTTGGTATATAGCATTGGGTACTTGAGTACTATCAAGATTGTTCAAATTATGACCTTGGGTTGACCTTGACCTTTTTTACGGCAAGGTCAAATATGGGAAAATGCTAGAACATGAGATTTCATGATAAGTTTTGAAGATTTTGGCCTAAAAATTGGTATATACAGTCATCTTAATGACTACATGAAGATTTACAAGTACAAGAGGTCAAGGTCATTCTTTGACCTTTGACCCTGAACTCTCATATGTTGATAAGTTCTAACAATCTTCTCAAAAGCCACTGGGCCAATTGAAACCAAATTTCATATGGAGCCTTCAGGGGTTGAGGGAACAAAAATTTATTCATACGGTCCAGGTCACATGACCAACATGGCCACCACCCCCATATATGGTAAAAACCTTTAAAAATCTTCTTCTCCATAACTAGTTGATCGATGGCCTTGAGACTTGGTATAGTATTGGGTACTTGATTACTATCAAGAGTGTTCAAATTATGACCTTGGGTTGACCTTGACCTTTTTTACGGCAAGGTCAAATATGGGAAAATGCTAGAACATGAGATTTCATGATAAGTTTTGAAGATTTTGGCCTGAAAATTGGTATATACAGTCATCTTAATGAGTATATGAAGATGTGTGAGTACAAGAGGTCAAGGTCATTCTGTGACCTTTGACCCAGAACGCTCATATTTTGACAATTTTAAACAATCTCCTCGAAAACCACTAGGCCAATTGTGACCAAATTTTATATAGAGCCTCCAGGGGTTGAGGGAATGAAAGAATTTTCCAACGGTCCTGGTCACATGACCAACATGGCTACTATGCCCATATATGGTAAAAACCTTTAAAAATCTTCTTCTCCAGAACCGATTGACCGATGGCCTTGAGACTTGGTATGTAGCATTGGGTACTTGAGTACTATCAAGAGTGTTAAAATTATGACCTTGTGTTGACCCTAACCTTTTACAGCAAGGTCAAACACTGGAAAATGCTAGAACATAAGATTTCATGGAAAGTTTTGAAGATTTTGACCTAAAAATTGGTATATACAGTTGTCTTAATGAGGTCATGAAGAATTATGAGTACAAGAGGTCAAGGTCATTTCTTGACATTTGATCCAGATTGCTCATATTTTGACATTCCTCAAAAGCCAACAGGCCAATTGTAAACACATTTCATATAGAGCCTCCAAGGGTTGATTGAATAAAAATTTGTTCCAGCGGTCCAGGTCACATGACCAACATGGCCATCATTACCACTTATGGTATAAATCTTCAATATTTTTCTTCTTCAGAACCAGTACACCTATGGCCTTGAAACTTGGTAAGTAGCATGGAGTACTAGAGTACCACCAAGACTGTTCAAATGGTGACCTTGGGTTTACCTTGACCTTTTTTTGCGGCATGGTGAAATATGGGAAAATGCTAGAACATAAGTTTTCGTGGAAAGTTTTGAAGATTTTGGCCTAAAAATGGTATATATGGTTGTCTTAATGAGTACATGAAGATTTATGAGTACAAGCGGTCATGGTCATTCTTTGACTTTTGACTGACTTTTGACCCAAGACTCATATTTTGACAATTTCAGACATGATAAGAAAAAGGCACCTTGCCAATTGCCCAGGTGAGCGATTCAGGGCCTCATGGCCCTCTTGTTATTTCTATATCAATTTTAAGCTAAAAATTTGGACACATTAACACTTTAGGCGCCAAAAAAGCAGGCAACAAAATTTACGTCTGCAAATTTTCTAATATCTTTTTGTCCAATGAAAGCTACATCAAATTGAGAAGTCAAAGACTAGAGGACAAACAGTGTAGATCTAGATGAGGCGGCTCATTATGAGCCGTCTCTTCAAGATCTACGCTGTTTACAAATTTGGCTGTTTTCGTCCCTGGTGCTTAAAGTGTTAATAGCCTGTTCAGCCAAGAAGCAGCTGCATACTAGTGAAGGATACAATTGTTTTTGCAATACCAGGAGAAGCACCATTAACGTTGCCCGAATTAGAGAGTGACTCCAAGCAAAGGCAATTAACCCTTAAAGTGAAAAAAAAAATTTACATCTGCAAAATTTAAAAAAAAACTGCTTTGTCCAAGCTGTGTCATATTGAGAAATCAAAGACAAGAGGGCAAGGAGTAGATTTTTCAGTTCCACCCAGATGAGGTGGCACATTTTGAACCGCCTCATTTGAATCAATGCTTGCAAATTAAACTATTTTCTTTTTTGGCACTTTCTGGACAAACTTGCTGATGTTTTGTAACTTTTATGAAAAACAGTGCAGATCATCAGACTGCTCCATAGAGCAGCCTGATCAGAATCTGCACTGTTTGCCTTGATAGGCTGTTCCAATATATAGGGTACCTGTGTCACATGACTTTGCAGTTTGAAAAAAGCAGGAAGATATTTTCGTTGATTCTTTATATTTGCAAGTTAAGGGTCGGAGTGGCAGAGTGGTTAGCGCTCCCAATTTCAGATCATGTGCTTGTGGGTTTGAGCCTGCTGTGGGCTAGATTATGTCAAAACCAAAAAAGAACCTCATTGCACAGAGCCTTTCATAGTCATGTGACCCCCATGACTGAAATAGTGTTGGAAAGGATGTAAAATTGGAAAATCATCCATCCAACTGACTGGAAAGGATGCAGTGTATAAATCGCATCGAGATGATTTAAACATAGGTTCTTTATCACTTTGTCTAAAAATGCTAAGAGCAGCTCCGTATGCTAAAGCAGTTTCTGATATGCTATAAGTCGAGAGCATCTTCAGGTAGCAGCTTAGTTTGCCAAGCAACTCTTTGCAGATACTTGTATGAGTGAAAATTAAAAGTACTCCTCACTTATGAATAAATTCAAAGTCAATTTGCACAGCACTTTTGTTTGTTGCGAGCAACTGCTTACAGTATTTTATTTTATGCTAATGTAGAGTTTGTCTAAAGAATATTCAAAAGCAAGTTATTGCTAAAGCAGTGTATGTTTTAGTGAAAGTTAAGCACAACTACTTTAACTCCATGCTGTTATGATGTAAGTTTGTTGTAGTAAAAGTCATTAAAAGGGCAAGACCATCTAAAGCAATATGCTGATTTGGTAAGGTCAAAAGGAACTGTATGTTGAAGCGTTAGGATAACCACTGTGTTTGTTATGGTAATGTCTATTTCGAGCAACTTTATGCTAAAGCAGTGCAAAAGCTTACTTTTTGTCAGCATACTAGAAGACTTAATAAGTCCTTGACTAATGACTTTGTTAAGCTAAATAATGCTTTAAACAATTGGACCTACAAGGAGCATATAACTGTGCTAAAGCTACACGTACATAATACGTTACATGTCAGTAAAACTAAGAGCAATTTATATGTATGTCAGAAAACAATAGAGCAACTCAGTGATAATAAAGTGCTTGTGTCAAAGAAGTCAAGATCCATATTGTACTGAAGTAGTAAAGTCAAGAGCTGCTCTGTGCTAAATCAGTGCAGTTTTAGGAAAAGTTAAAAGCAGCTGACTGTGCTAATGCAATCTATAGCAAAACATCAAGGGAGAAAGTCTTGGACAACCCTTATTTATTGAAGTTGAATGCATGTTTCAGTGCAAATCAGAAGCAGCTTAGTTAAAGAATTAAATATTTACGGTAAATTCACTAATTTCTTGTTTCAGTATGCGATAGTTTTCAAGACTCCGCCCTACAAGGACACTACAATAGAGAAGCCGGTGAATGTACTTATTATGCTACAGCGGAAAACGGACACAGAAGTCAGCGACGCAAAATCTTTTACTTTCTACCCACAATCACATGGTGAGTTCTATGTAGGGACACCCAAATTCAAACCCTGGTCACACTGCTTCAGCACCAGATATTTACTTTAATAATATAAAAATGCCAAAAAAGCCACAATTTCTGTATATAGAAAGCAAAACTTGTCTTTCTTTATATAGAATTTCATTTTTTTTTGAAAGGCCCTTTATAGAGATTTTATACTGATTGCATTGACGGAGGGTCCTGTGGCCCCAGGAATGGGACAGTTTACCACGGCATTTCTCCCCCACTATTTAGTGTTAGTATGATATGCAAAAGGAAGAGATTGTGTTACTGAACCAGGATGCTGCAATCCTTTTATTGGACAAAAGCAGAAATGAAAAAAGAACAGCATTAGAATAAAGGCTTTGTAAACATGTTAAGATTATATCCTACTGCATTGAACTGCAGGGTAGCCTGAGCCTTTGTTTTCCACATATGCAAGCAAGAGAGTTCATTTATAACCTTTCTTTATTTACCATAAATGGATATATGACAGTGTAGCCATCCTCATCCAGTTTTCTGTTTTCTCAGTGAACATGTGCAAACAGAGCAGACCTAATCAGACTGCTCCTAAGGAGCAGTCTGATTAGCTCAGTACTCTTTGCTAGGGCATCTCTGCCCTAGTAGCTGCCTGCTGATCTAGCGGTCCCAGGTTCGAGGCCCATCTTTCCAACAGTAAATGGGGTTCCATTGCACATTGCCTTTCATTATCATCCTCCCATCATCCTGATATGACCACAATACTGTTAAAAAGGATTTAAAACCGCAAGTCATCCATCCATCCAAGTATGAAGGGCAAATATGGCAAAAGGGTATTTTTTTCAGTCTGCTTGTACTTCGCTTTTTCAATAGCAACAGAGTTGAATGCCTACATGCACTTTTGCTGCTTTTGATGCATGTTTATTAGAAAATAGAAAGTATTTAAGGAAGCCATTCCCTTATGCTTAATGGCTTTGAACTAAATTACCCATGTAGATCGAATTCAAAATTTCTTTTTCTGATATAGATAAAAAAGAATAAAGGGTGGATACTTCCTTGTTGGCCTGAATGGGAAAACATGAGACAGTGTAAACTTTGGTACCAGTTGAAATATATATGAATATTAATTGCTAAAGTATTTTACATTATCATGTATATATATTTTTATGTTTTTTTGCAACAACTTTTCCTTGCTTTTATAACAGTATGTATAAAAAATATGAATATAACGATAATTTTATTTCATATCATAAGTGAAAAATATTTACATTTATGCCTCCCACTTGCCAACATTTATGTTTTGATGGAAAATACACATAACCAGAAAGGCTCAGTTTCTGTCCCCACAATTTGGGCCATTTTAATAGCTGTATAAATTGGCACAGCCTAATTCTTTTCTTATAGTTAATTGTACTGGACAACACTTGTTTTGAATTTGAACAGATCAGTCTCAGTAAAGTTTTGCCTAAATGGCAAGCAGTCCAGACTCTGATCAGACTGCTCCTATAGGAGCAGTCTGATCTGAGTCTACACTGCTTGCTCTAGTTTAAAAAGAATTACATCATACTGAGATCTGATTCTTACAGATAAGGAAGACATAAAAAGAAAACGACAGAAGACTCTCCCTAGCTATCCCCCTGGTCCCGGCTTTGGCAGTATGGACCATTCCAACAATGTTTTTGGCAACAGGGATGATTCTTCAAATGGTAGTAATGGATCTAATGGACAGTTTATGAATGGCTCTCAAGGAAATGGAAGTATGTATGAAAATATATTCTAATGCACTTACAAATATAACGCGACGTCTGATTGGATAATGTCAAAATTTGCGACAGTATATTCTGCGATATACTGTCGCAAACCCGACGTCATTATGAAACGTCGCTTCTCATTGGCTAACGTTTGGTTTTACGCTGCTGAACGTGCTTGCAATGGGTGCAAAGCAGTACACTTTGAAAGGTAAAAATGTGAAAAAGTGCATTAGAATGGGGATAATTATATTGAAAATTGTAATTTGGGGAGGTAAATCGTTGGTTTTATGGTCGCAAATTCCTTTTTACGGCTCCGCTGGGGCGTAGCCGTAAAACAAAATTTCCGGCCATAAAACCGAAGATTTACTAGCGCGTAGCCGTAAAACGAAATTTCCGGCCATAAAACCGACGATTTACCTCCCCAAATGACAATTTTGAATACAGTTATCCCCTAAGTATACCGTAAGAATTTTGAAAATTGAGATACCTAAATCTATTTCCATAATTGTCCTAAATATGGAACAGGTTAGTGTTACAATGCCTTTAAGCATCCAAAAGATGCAGATGGAATGCCAAACAGTGTATATCCTGAGCAGTCTGATCTCGGTCTGTACTGTTTGCTCAGACTTATCTGCCCCAAAACTCAGAATTTTTTGCATGCCATAGATCTGGGCCCAGTTGTTCAAAGCATCATTAGCCTAAGGGGCCCGTTAAGAGGTCAGCTGAAGAGGGCAACTCGTTAAGTGTTTTAGGACTTTATAGCCAAATACATTGATATTCTTTATTGAAAATATGTGAGAAGCTATTCAAAAGCTTCTCACATTTTCTCAACAAAAATTATTGGCTTATTTGAGACATTAACATTTGAAATTTTAATGTCTCGTTAACTAACAACGTCATTAGTTTCGAACAACTGGGCCCTGGATTGCAAACCATGAGACCTTTTAACTAAATGTGAGATTTGATCAAATTGAGACTCACGAAAATGTATTGGAAGTTAATCTAAATAGGTATTGGAACCTTTTAATTGGTGCTTTTAAGCAAGGAACAAAACATGCCTTCCAAGTTAGCTTTTGTAATTTATTTACATATGCATATTTGTTTCTATTTTCAGCGCTTCCAGATTTTGTTAACTTACCTATGACACCACACAACAGAAATCAAAGAAAATTTTTACAAGGTAGGTTTCATCAGAACTGAAGGGGATTTCCTATTAAATATTAAAACAGTATTTGAATACATGTATAATGTTTTTTATCATATGTCGTCACATCTGAGAGTGTAATAAAGCCATGCATTAAAAACAATAATCCACTAGTGGATTAAATATGCAAATTACGTAGTAACGTTATACATTGACGTCCATAAAAACGTTGCGTTATCTAATGGCGAAATCATGATGTTCTAATGGAAAATTTGCTAATAAAATGCAATTTTAGTGTCATATGATAAATAGAATCTTGCACTCGTGCTGCTGTATTATTGAATTTATTAAACTCGTTGGGGAAAACCGATAAGATGCTCGGCATAGCCTCGCATCTTATCTTTTCCCCCAACTCGTTTAATAAATTCAATAATACATGGGCAATCATGTAAGATCCTCTATATCTTGTTTGCGATAGATAGAAACAGTTTCAAGGGAAGCAACTGTGCCAGCTTCATTTAGAATTCAGAGACTAGAAGGCAAACAGTGTAGGTCCAGATGAGGCAGCTCAGTATGAGCAGTTTGCAAATTCAGCTAGTTTCATTTTTTGACACTTTGAGAGTTCAAGAGAATAGGGAAAGATAGCATAAGTATACAGGCCGATTTGAGTATTTACTGTACATGACACACTCAAATCTAAAAGAATTCAAAACAAAGTGATATAGACTTGGAAAGCTGTTATAAGAGCCGTGACATGACAAAATCAGCAAAGTGGCATGTGCACCCAGGGAAGACTAAGATCAGCCTGGGAATCCACCCAGCCTGATCAGAGTCTTCAATATCCACATAGAGCTAGCATAGTTCCTTAACTACCCTTGAAGCACATAGCAAAAACTCTGATCAGACTGGGCTAATGCAGAGGCTGATCTGAGTTTTCACTGGGCACATATGCCACTTTGTTGGTTTTGTCGTGTCGCTGCTTAGTTATGTCTGTCATAACCACAAATAGTGTGACACCTTAACCCATTGCATTCTGGGTGTTTTTTGTCGTCTGCTGAAATTGTCGTCTGCATCAAAAATCAAGAATATTTTGACAATATTGGTCTAACTATCTCTTGTAGAAATGATGTCTAGGCAGCAAACAGTTTGGATCTCAGATCAGGCCCCACGTTTGTGGGGCTTGATCTGGATCCAAACTGTTTGCCCAGATACCCCTAAAGGTGTATCCCGAATGGAATGGGTTAAGCAGTTTATGTAATTAACCTAAATTTTGAATAAGTTGCTATTGGTCGATGTGTCAGATATTGCTGATGGAGTTAGTGACGAGTGTGAAAATACTTTGTCCCAAATGTTAATACTCATTAGGTAGTATTGCCACGGTCAGGGAAAAACATCTGCTAAATGTATTTTTTCCAGGTCAGGGAAATGTCAGGGAATTTTGTGGTTGGTCAGGGAACTTTGAAAAATACTTGAAAGTCAAGATGTTGAAAATTAATGGCTTTACAGTGCTCAATGTTCAGAAAATATACTCAGTCTGTTCACGGCGAAAAGATGTACTTTCTAAAGAAATAGTTCAGGCATTTTTCCCTTCTCATTGGGGGCTACTTTTTAAATAAATAATTTACTCCCTCCAGGAAGCAAATTCCTGCCTTTAAGAGTATCCCCCAATATTCACTGTGATACAATTAGCACTATAAAATTAATTTTCAGGCCTGTAAAAAGGGTATGGAAAACTATAAACTGTCAGGGAAAAGTCAGGGGAAAATCAGGGAATAGTAGGGAATTTCGAAATGGAGAGTAAGTGGCAACCTTGTAATACTATGGTTTAATCTTGGTTTCATGCACAAATATGCACATGCATAATACCTGCATATTTGCATTGAAAACTCATGTAAATCAGACAAAACATCTTTACACATGACAAGGGAATGTAAGTCTCCTCAAATGATTGTTGTCTGGAAGTTTGTCAGAAAGCAGATTTCATTGAACTATGGCTAGAGCTGACCACTGGGAGACATTATGAAATAACATACAGTTAGGCAAGTGGTCCCAGATGTCAAAACTAATGTTGACATTGGTTAACAAGATCTGCATTTTCAAAATGCATTATATGCAAAACACTGCCATTTTTTCGCATCAAAAGTATAAGCATGCTTGGTTTTATTTGTGCTAGAAGATTTTGTTAAGCTAACAATGCTTTAAACAGCTGGGCCCAGGTTTCCAGTTTGTTGTCTATGTTTTGAAATGAATAATTTACAATGAATGTATTTTTTTTGCATTTTTCAGAAACGAGACAAAGACCCATTCATACATTCCTGCCATCAGACAGTGTTTATAACCCACAGACCCTACAGGTGAAGCAAGAATCAGGATCTGAATTTAATTCCCAATATGGAAGAAACCTTAATCAGTATCAGAATAATGGAGCCCCAGACATACTTCCAGGATTAGGACGTCCAATAAAAACAAATCCAGCCTCCCCACCACAGATTATGACCACATCGCCTGCTTTGTCAGCAAATATGGCGACAGATTCATGTATGATGAGCAGTCAGCAGCAGACCATGCATTCTCCTGGTTATATGAATGCTGGACATTCCCCACAGCATCAGACAGGCTATGTGCAAGCAACTTCACCTCATAATGTCACTTCTCCTCATATGAATACTGATTCCCCTCAACTAGTGGGTCAAGCTGGAGTTGATACATTCCAGGCTTCTCAAGCTGGGTATCAGCCATCACAAGTGACTGGTGTCAATACCTCAGAAGCAAGCTTCCCTGTAACAGAGATGGGTGGAGTAAATCAAGCACAGCCTATGCTTACTCAGCCAGTGCAGCAAGTTGAACACATCAGTAGTTTAGAGATGGATGCTGACCTTATTCAAACACTTATAAAAGAATTGGATCAGGGCTCTTGTTATGTCCAAGAAGTAAACCCTTCAAACTTTAACTTTGGTGGCAATGTAGTATCACAAACAAGTGATTTCTCAGGCTTTGGAGGGTCATACAACAGTTACTCACATCCTTACTATTTCCAGAATCGAGGTGCCAATGCCTGTGGTTTGCAGTCTCGCAATGCAACCGGAGGCATGCTTGAGCAGATGGAAGAGAGTGGCCTTGGCCTTGATGTCTTTGATGGTCAAGGACCAGTTGGTAAAGCTGGCTTTGATGAAGTGGATGCAGCAGTGTTTGATAGATTTGATTTAAAAGAGACCTCTAAAGGAGTGAGCCCTTTAAGTGGCAAGGCAAAGAGTGATCATAGCTATGCTAAAACAGTACAGGTACCTTGCCCGGAAACAGACAGACAATTCAGGAAAGTGCAACAAACTGAAAAACAAACTGAGACACAAGTTGTACAGGAGGAAACAAACAATCAAATAAAACAAGTGGAAGTTGTTAACGAATCAGAAAGACATAAAACTCCAATTGTTACTATGGAAACGCAGCAGGAACTAAAGAGTCAGTCTGGCACACATGTTCAAGCCAATGTTAAGCCAGCCAATTTATTAGGTAAGAGTAGTCAGCTGTCATGTTTTAGATTTATAGGGGAAATTCATAACTGTATTTATCCTAATAAACACCCCTTCTCTAATAAACACCCCCTTCCTCTTTTCCGTGAATAATCTTATACTGACTTACAAACCTCTGTGTTTTCTATCAGTTTTACAAAAGGGAACAACATGAATTCCTGTTCCTTTTCTGGAGGATGCAGCTCTTCAATTGGGGTCCACTCTTCAAGGAAATACTTTGGTTCTAGAGGAGAAAATGCTTTCCTTTAAGAAATGATCCCTTTTGAGAAGGGAGGCACAGAAAGGGAAAATAGAAGTATAGCATGAACTGAAATATATGAGCCGCGACACGAGAAAACCAACAATGTGGTTGTTTGCCCTACGCAAACTCAAATCAGCCTGGGCATCCACCCAGTCTGGTCAGACTCTTTGCTAAGCGCTTAAATGGTAGCTAAAGGACTGAGCTACCTCCATGCGGCCAGCGAAGACTCTAATCAGACTGGGCGGATGCCCAGGCTGATCTGAGTCTGCGCTGGGCGCACAACCACATTGTTGGTTTTCTCGTGTCACGGCTCATATTCATTCACCTTAATACTGATTATTACAAGAACTTTGGCAGTGGCTGATTTACTACTCCTTAGACTCTAAATAATGCCCCCCACCCCCACATGCACATATTTTCATAAAATGAAAACCACCAGGGTGTTTAGTGGGATTAATGCAGTATTTAAGATGATAGGAGCCATCTACATTTTTCCAATGTGAGATAAGTTTTGGGATTCAGTATTGGGTTCTTTGTAAGAAGAGTTCACTCACAAAATGTCAGTCTGACAGTGGGCTTTACTAGGGATGAGTTACTTTGATCCATATTTCATTGTTTTGTGATTTTTGCCCGATGTCTCCAATACTGTTTCTTTCCTAGTCTTGGACATGAGATTATGGATAAATTGGTACTTTGCTATTAAAAAGTCTCATCATAAAAATTATTGGGACAGAAATACCAGAACACATATCAGACTCAGACTGTTCCTTTGGGAAAAAGACCAGTTTGATCAGGGTTTGCACTTTTTGCCATTTCACTGAACAGATCATAAAACACCCCCTTGCAGGACAAACAGACTCATCCAAATTTTACAGTTGTAGAATGTTATTACAGTTAGATGCCCCAGTGTATACTGTATTATAGTATGGTATACGTTCTAAAATCAGAGCGCCAGATAAGAAAGGGTAACAGAGATAATTAAAGGATAATTATTCATACTTCTCCACAAAAACATATTTTGTGACCCATCATAAGAACCGTCTCGTCGAGACGGTTCTAATGAGGGGTCACAAAATATGTTTTTGTGGAGAAATAGACGAGACGGTTCTTATGATGGGTCACAAAATATGTTTTTGTGGAGAAATAAGAAAAATTATCTTTGAATTATCCTCAATACCCCCTCTTATCTGGAGCTCTGTAAAATTTCATACACCTCATTGGACAAAACTGTTTTGTTTTTCCAGATATTTTTTTTCTGTCTGAAAAGATTCAGTGGAATTACAAAGCAAGTAGACTCTGATCAGACTGCTCCTTTTGGAGCAGTCTGATCTGAGTTCACACTGTTTGCCTAGTTACTTTTGTAAGCGACATAAGTGTTTAAAATTTTAAAAAATTTACCAGACCTATATACTAACCTGTTGCTTAGTAGATGTGGTCACGTAAGGGAAAATTGAAAAAAATATTTTACCCTGTGGTAGAACAATCGCCAGTGTAAATTCCTCATCTGACCATTGAACCTCAGTTTCTTAGCCCTTAATGCGCCAAAAAGCAGACAACAAAATTTACGTCTGCAGAATTTCAAAAAATGTTTAGTCAAAGCGATATTATATTGAGAATTCGAACACTAGAGGGCAAACAGTGTAGATTCAGATGAGGTGGCTCATTATGAGCCACCTCATCTGGATCTACACTGTTTGCCAATTCAACAATTTTAATTTTTGGCGCTTTAAGGGTTATTTATCAAGGAAAAGCAGGAACTAAAATAAAATTAATACTCAGAAAGGTGTTCTGGTAAAATTTCCCATTCGATAATTGTTATTTACATTGCTACTTCTCAATATTTCACACCATTTATACACTTGACCAGTTGCCAAAGTATTTATAAATTTATTGAAAAATCTGGTATGGAAGCTGGAAGGGTATTTTATATTTTTTTACAGTGTAAATATTTACTAAAATCATGTGATTATGACTTCCTTGAATGTTTGCACTACAAAGGGAAAAAGGGATTTTATGGCTGGAATATGTAGAAAGAAAAGTGTTTCGACTACCTCGTCTGACTTGCAGAATTGCATGTTATGCATTTAAATGTTTTTCGTAAATTATTTTGTGAAAAGCACACAACTCAATTAGTTGGAAAAGCTTATGCTGGGATGTATAATATAGAAAGTATGTTGTTAGAAGGTGAATGTAAACACTTGCAGGGGAAATAATTGTCTTTTCTTTTTTATGTCTCTTCCCGATTAAGATCAACTTTTTAAGGAAAGAATTTGCTCCTACGAGCAAATTCTTTCCTTTAAGAGTAGATTTCTTAATATTGGAAGGATTTCTGCCCCATGGATGCAAATAGGAAGTCACAAAAGTTGTTTGCCCTTGTAAAAATGGTGGGAAAATATGAAGGTGTACCCATATACCTTAATACAGAAAGCAACTTTATTACAATGAGTGAAGTGAAAACTGTTTATAATTCATGAGAGGTGAATCCACAGATGATTTGTTTTGCTATGCAAGAGTATATGCAGTAATATTGTTATTCTTTTCCTTAATCTTGAGTTGCTTGAAAAATTTTATAATCAGCATTATGATTTTGACTAACCTGTAAAGCACAAAAAAAAGCAGATGACAAAAGTTATGTCCACAAAATTTCAAAACATGTTTTGTCCAGGATACATCATATTGAGAATTCAAAGACTAGAGGGAAAACAGTGTAGATCCAGATTAGGCGGCTCTTGATGAGTCGCCTCATCTGGATCTACACTGTTTGCAGATTCAACTATTTTCACTATTGGCACTTTAAATGTTATTATTTTTTTTGCACGCTGTATGATTGACTCATTTTCTGTACTGAAAGAGTCTACATTTGAATATTTGGATGAGTTCTATTATCATTTAAGGGCATGTATGTTTTACTGGAAAAATACGGAAATAGTGGACTCAGTCTGATCTGGATCTACTTTCTTTGTAACTGCTAATCGTGTACCTCAAGCAGTTTCATGGTCTTTTCCTTTATGTATTTATTTCAGCCTTGAGAGATATGGATTCAATGCTGAAAACTGTGAAGCAGACGTCACAAGCTCTCCAATATTATGCAGCATCTGGCGATATCCGTTATCTTTTGATGGTACAGAGATACCTCATGCTTGTACATGATGTCAATGGAGACTTGTATGTATTTAAATTTTCAGTAAGAAAAAACTTGTCCCATACCTCCTCATTTGACATAATGGAACCTTGGAATATTTTATTTGAGCCATGACATGACAAAACTAACAAAGTGGCATGTGCGCCAGGCAAAGACTCAGTTCAGCATAGGGATCTGCCCAGTCTGATTAGAGTTTCCGCTGTCCACATGGCACTAGCTTAGACCCTTAGCTAGCCTTTAAGTGGACAGCAAAAGGTCAGATCAGACTGTGTGGATGCCCTTAGTGATCTGAGTCTTAGCTGGGTGCACTTGCCACTTTGTTGGTTTTTGTCATGTCATGGCTCATTTATGATTTGTGTCGGCGTTATATTGGAAAATTTAGACCTCCTAAGAGCAGCCTGGTTCTGGTCTGCACTGTTTGTAAATGTGTATCGTTCTGCAGGTGTAGGCTGTTAAGTATCTGATTATTAGTGAGGAAATGATTTGTGAGGGTGTGATGTATGAGGTATGCCCATATGGTCTCTCTTTAGAGGAAGGCTGCAGTCCATGGTTTAGAAGACGATAGTCAGTAAATATTTGGAAAACAGAAGTGATACATTAAAACAAATGTTTATAGAAAAACAACAATTTAAGTATCTTTTCAATAGGGTATGTAAGGGAATGTAAGAAGAATGAAATGAATTTTCTTAGGACATTTTTTATTGACAGGGAAATCCCAGCACACAGTTTAAAATTTTAAAAATAGTTTTGAAATATTAGAGGCATGTTAACAATGCAAAAATCGAGTCATCAAAGATGAAGACTATCTTGTGTCATCATATGTGTCTCCATTCACAATAATAGTTTTATTTATTGGGACACTTTGAGATCTGATAACCCTTCTGGTTTCTATAATGGGTCAGTTCTGTCTTTGAAATTTGACAAGTCCATATGTCTATCAGGAGACTTTATATTGTTGGTTGAGTGAGAAACAATGTAAACTCTGATCAGACTGCTTCAAAGGAGCAGTCTGAGCCAGAGGATACACTGTTTTCTCAGACCGTCTAGTTCAGGGTTGCCTGTCCCAATACATAGACTTTTTGTCTCACCTTTTACTAGCAGAAGAGCAGAAGGGAGACTTAGGTGTTACTTTTTGGGCTGCGGCACTGGGGAAGGGGTTATTGGCTTAAACATACATGTATTTTATTGGCATACCATCATGAGCATTGGACAGGTGTGTAAACTTTCATTGAGTTTTGAGACAGTGCACAGACGTGTGAAGCACTGCATTCAGCAAAATTCTTGTCAGTTTCATGACAGGTCACGATAAACTTTCTTTCCAGACCTCTGCATACAGCATTGATCAACGAGAAATATGAAGTGTTTCAGAATTTACTGGACGTCATGGCAACCCTTCCTGATGCTAAGAAGAGGATTAATGCTTTTAATCATAACTATCAGGTAGGCATTATCAATCTCTGGATCTGCAGTAATTTTTCAACTACGATTAACAGTTAGATTTCTTTCAATAGGCTTTGATGTAGTATGAAAATCAACATTACATACACAATACAGCAGCATACTAGAATAATACAGTACCTACTGGCATGCTATACAGCAGTGACACAGTGTATAGTCACGTTACACCATTTCTTGCACACCGGATAGAAAATGCCATTCTTTTCACCTGGGATAGAAAATCTTATCTTACCCTGGTGTTCTGACCCAGGACCGGAAAAAATCACGAGCTGTCAATGCATTGGTTGTATAGGATCTCACGTACCTGCGTCGTCAAGTGACGTTGGCATTTTAGATTATGATGTCACGAAGACGGCAGAAATGACGTCAGTTTATGCACGCCAGTCGATGACATAAAGAGCCGAATGGCGGTCGTTGAAAGCGGCGCCTTCTTTCAAAATCAAATTGAAACCTCTCAAGCACTAGAATTACGCATTTTAACAAGTTCTGAAGTGAAAACAAAATGTGGTGTGCAAGAAAAAGTATATTTCATGGGTGTGAGGTGTGGATAGAAAAATCCGTCACCTGGGATCACTGTTCGGCATCACTCGGCAGCCGAGTGATGCCGAACAGTGATCCCAGGTGACAGATTTTTCTATCCACACCTCACACCGATGAAAGATACTTATATTCTGCAGAGGTAGACAACTTTTTATGACCTTGTTTGCTTTCCTGGATACGGTTTTACAGGTTTCTTTTGCAAACTGTATTATTTTGGTTTTATTTCATATGAAGTAAGCAGGGACTCACATATACCCACAGCCACTACCACCACCTGATAAAATCAAACTTAACATTAAAGTGTATTGCAGACATTAAAGAAGAGAGGAAAAGATGAAAACTGTATACTCAATGCAAGTTGTATTCTGAGGAGATAGTGAAGGTGAATGGGTACACTTTTGGGGAAAGCAGCTCTGCCATTTTCATTTTTGCCTCCCTTCTCAGTGGGTCAGTTGTTAAAGGAAAGAATTCGCTCCCATTTTAGGAAGGCCTATATCATCCAAGGAGGCAGACAGCAGTTACAAAAAATGTGCCCATTTGTAAAAACATGGAGGTGCACCAATTTATGTTAGTGACTCCAAACTCTCAAAAATGCTCGTGAAATCTTTAAGTACATATTAAAGATTGTGTTGTATTTTGACCAGCTAAATGTCATAAAAGCTGACTTTGGCAAATTTTTATGCCATTTTCTGACCTACCAAATACACAAGAAATTTTAATGTACCAACTGTGTAAATCCTATTTATCTTTTTCAGACCCCTCTTCACCTTGCTGTGTTGACAAACCAGCCAGGGGCAATTATCCTGTTGATACGGGCTGGAGCTGACCCTACCCTGGTTGATCGTAATGGTTGTACCCCAGCCCACCTGGCAGTGAAATATGGAATGAACGAGTGTCTAGCAGCATTGTTACATTACTTGAGAAAAAGTTGCTCTGTAGAGGAGCCATTCCCGGAGCTGAATATCAGATGTTATGATGGTGAGAGTTTTTCAAAAGGCAGTACTTGTTTTAGATAGGAGCTGCTCAAAAAGAAAAGGTGCATTAGGGCATTTGCAAACAGGGAAGGCTCAGATCAGACTATGTGTTTGCACAGTCCGATCAGAATCTTCTCTGTACATGTTAACAGTCTGTGGGTGTTGAGACTGCACAGCAACAAAGATAGATTAGTCCGAAATGTTTTTTCATGATCTGAGACATACATGTGTATTCATGTGCATGTCTCATGTTTAATAAATATGCTATTTCCCCATATGCAGCTTTTTAATGACAGGATTAAGAGTTAAATTTTGCTTTTTAATGTTCGTTGAATGGTGAAGCTTCTGGAAGGGGCCCAAATTCCGTGAAGCACAAGCACGATGCTCTTCATGAAGAATTTTAGGAATGACCACTAGCTTCATCACCTGATGAATATTGAAAAGTAAAATTTCAAATATTATATTTACACTTTATTTTCAGACATATTTGCTTCTTATTATAACCAGTAAATAAAAAAAAAGATGCAAAGTTATTAGATCTAGTACAGAAAAAAATTAATGGCTGTGTTTTGTCTTAAGCATAACCATAGCTAAACTTCATTTGGAGGTTATGACATCCATTAAATTGCTCAGTTACCACGAGGTTACTCTCAATAAAAGAAAATCAGCAACAAGGGTCAATATTTTCAGATAAAATGTGATTCCTGGCCGTATGTAATATGAGCCGCGACACGACAAAATTTAAAAAAGTGGCATGTGTGACCAGCGAAGAATCAGATCAAGCTGGGCATCAGCCCAATCTGATCAGACTCTTTGCTTTTGGCATGGAGGTAAATTATACTCTTAGCTACCCTTTAGATGTACAGCAAAAAATGTGATCAGACAGGGCAGCTGCCCAGGCTGACCTGAGTCTTTGCATGGTGCACATGCCACTGTGTTGGTTTTCTCATGTCCCGGCTCATATGTCATATGTGTAGAGCATCAGACAAGGGGATAGGGCAGAGAAAGCATAAGGGAGTTGCTGTTAATTTTGGAATTGTGGCCTTTCATTAGAACCTGCTCTTTGTAGCAGTTGTACACAGGGGCCACAACATATTTGAAGTGTAAACAAAAATTACAAAATTGTCAAAAATACTCCTCATTCAGAGCACTGAACCACCATCAGATCAGCATTCCCCCTCACAGTTGTGAGCAAAAATGAAAAAGCCATTGCTAGTAATGGGCTGGTTAAACAGATGAATACAACTAACATCTGCATGCATAATTCACTTGTCAACTGTATACTTGAAAAAATATGTCTTGCTTATATTGCATACAAATTTTTTTACCAAAGAAACAAAATCATAAAGTACACTGGAGCGCCGTTATACCGCGGACCGATATATCGCGGAAATCAGTATAACGCGGTTGTCCTGTGGCTCCCAAATTTTTTCTACAGATCGCGAATTTTTCGGCGGTTTCCGTCGGTGTTCACGACATTGGAATAGAAAATAACCATTAAAAGTTAATTGGGTTGTTTACATAATTTTAATCAACGGAGTGTCAAAAGTTATCTCAGACAATCAAAGCGTCGGTTGTCTTGCCAAGGTGTGAAAGACTTCGATAATTAGCGCATATCACGTGTCACCAATTAGCGAAGGTCACCTCATATACACAATACACAAGCCGACGCTCAGGAAAAAGGCTGTGCGTAGCAGTCACTGATTACTCCCAAAGAAAACATTATAAAAGAATTTTATAAATGGAAAAAAAACAAAGCTTAAACCCGATTTGGTTATCTGTAGGCTGCTTAGAAATTTTTTAAGCGACGTCAGTACTCACGCAAATAAGTATATTATAATCGTCAGAAGGTACCTTTTTGCAAGTGATGTATATACAAGGGAATTAACTCGAACAAGTCTACTTACGCTCAATCGGACATCCTCGTCGATATAGGTTTAATTCAGGATACGGAATTGGCCGATGTGTTCCGATTGTACTTTGGCTTTGTAAATGGTTTTCAACCGTTTTGCAGCGCATTTTTCACAATAAGTAAGAACATAGGGACTGAAAGCTTACTTCAGCGATGACTTTCATTGTGTTAGGTAAGCAGTAAACATGTCTATCTACCTCGTAAGGGCTAAATAAGCGCTACGAACATGTAAACATGGGGTTTTTCATTAGTGGGTGGGGTATTTCTGTGAAGATCGTTATTACGCGTGATCACTTTTAACGCGGTTCTATTTTATGTCTCCCGACACCCGCGTTATAACGGCGCTCCAGTGTATATATGTATTTTCCTGTAGGCTACACACCAGCACATCTAGCTGCTCAGGCGGAGAATTTAATAGCGATGAAACTTTTGGTTCATGGGAAGGCGGACGTCAACATGGCTGATGGGAAGAGTGGGAAGACACCATTACACCATGTGGTGGAGGTGGATGAGCTTTCTATTGCTGCATACCTTATACTGCAGGTAATACCTAAATACCTATTATGTCTATTGGATTGTGGCACCAAAATTCAAAACAGTCTGCTCAGTATATCTATACAAGCTACATTGAATTCCTGTTAATGAATGAAAACACACAGAATCCCAAGTTTCCATATATATACATATATTACAAGGGAAGCAAAACTGAAAATGGCAGAGTAGCTTCCCCTAAAGAATACCATAATTACCCTATACATTGCGATACCATAGACAAACTGCTGTAATCAGCAGTAGATTGTGAGTAACTGTTGAAACACTGTAGACTTTGATCAGACCTTCTAATATGGGCCAACACTATTTTTCATTATCCCACTGTTTAGGATCATTACACGTATTTCAATTTCAGGCTGGAGCCAATGTAAATATGAAAAGATTTGATGGTAACACCCCACTTCATGTGGCCTGTGGAAGAGAAAGTGTTGGTATGGTGGCATTGTTGATGGCAGGTAATGGATTCCTTAGCAAAAAAGAAGGGGGCACTTTAATGATAATCAGGAGATTCTGGTTTCTCCAAAATTGCTTCCATCCTTGGTCCTCTTTAAAACTGCCTTAATGGCTGGTTCTGATGAGGGGCCACAGTATATGCTTTTGAAGAGAGCAGAAAAAATATCACAGAATTGTCATGAAAACCGTTACCTTATGGAGCTTTAATTAATGATGCATAAAATGACCAGAGCTACTGAACAGTAATTGAGTTTGTTGGGTCACGAGTTTGCTAAGTATGTAACCGTAAAGCATTGTAAGCGAAGTGAGCAGATGACAGAATGTAATGTGTTACATGTTTATTTATTTTGCAGAAAGTAAGCCATTCAAGTACATTGCATTCAAATGTCCCTATGTGGGATGATTTAAACCAGATGTTAACTTGTTCTTTTGTGACAAATACCAAAAAGTAAAATAAAATGTCATCTGCTGATGTTTAGATCCTGCACGCACACACACACACTTACACACACACACACACACACACACACACACACACACACACACACACACACACACACACACAAATAAAATATTCATACAGCTAATTTTAAAAATACAGGTGGAGCTGACCCCAACACAGAAAATGATGATGTAGAATATTATGATGATTATGATAGTGAAGAGATTAGTGACTATAGTGACAATAATGATACCAACACTGAAACTGATGGTGTCAATGGCAGTCCAGAGGTCAAGACAAGGTCAGGTGAAGAGGTCAAGGACACAATAGAGGTTACTAGGGTGACAGAGGGTCAGGAAGGGTTGGAAGAGAAAGAAAACACAGAAAGTGAAGATAGTGACGAGGAAGAAAGAAGAGAATCTCGTAGAGGGTTTCATGGTCTTACTCCAGCAGATTTTGTGGGTTCTAATGAAAAGGTATCTAGTTATAATACTGTAATATCACTAAAATATAGGTTCACTAATACCTGAGCAAACTGTGTTGGTCCAGATATGACTGCTCCTAAAGAAACAGTCTGGGGCCGTATTCATAAAGCCACTTAAGTCGTTGCTATGCGGTTGCTAAGGCTGAATATCTATAAAGGAGATTCCCTACAACTATGAAATTTGGTCTGGAGGAACAGTCTTTGTAAGACTGTTCCTCCAGAGCAAATTTCATAGTTGTAGGGAATCTCCTTCAAAGAAATTTAGCCTTAGCAACAGCATAGCAACCACTTAAGTCGTTTTATGAATACGGCCCCAGATCAGGTCTACACTTTGGACAAGTTAAGGTGGCTTGGTAGACCCTTTTGTTTTTCTGCCATTTGTACACAGGTGAACAACTTATGTGACTTCCTGTTTACTTTCTGGATAACAAAGCCCTTCTAAAATGGAGTCTACTCTTAAAGGAAAGAATTTGCAGAGGAGCAAATTCCTTCCATAAAGATTTGACACCCATTGAGAAAAGAGGCAAAAATGAAAATAACAAAGTTGCTTTCCCAGAAAGTGTACCTATGTGCATTAACTCTTTCCAGGTAAGAAGCCCCTTCAAATGATGATCGGACTAGCCCAAATTTGAGAAAAGGCAATTTCTTGTTGGAAAATCAGCGGGATAAATTTTAACATTGCTTAGTATTTCTGCCATGAGTAATATCATCTTTGGATGTTAAACTGTACTCCCAGGTTCAATGTTGAGAAAGTATAATCTTTGGAAAATTGTACTTAACAGAATGATGTGAATTGAATGAATATATAACACCATTGCCAGAAAACAAACTCTAGTGCTAAATATTTCTTAATGTGCAAGGTCTACACACTGATGAGGGTGGTATAGAATAGTTATACCATGGTTTGTCCACCTGTATGGGAGATAATCCACATGCTAAAGCTCATAGATTATCTCCTTGTATGGGTGGACAAACCATGATATAGCTTAAACTGTTATCTAAATTTTGTAACTACCGCTTTTGCAGTATAATTGCTAACAAAAGGATAAAAACAGTCTTATAATGAAGATTTGTTTGCATTTGCATCACTTTGTTTCTTTTGTATTTGAAGATGATGCATTTGTTCAAAGTCTGGATTTATAATTCATTCAAAGTCAATATTTAAATTTGAATCCTTTATTATTATACAATTATTGACCTTTGTGGAGGAGAATATGCAGTTTTAATAACCCACAAACTACCCCTTGACCGACACATAGCGGAGGTTGATATGTTAAGTTTGCAGTTCAGTGAAACAGCATATTCACCAAAATATAGTTCAATAAATGTTTTATTATGTGATAAATTCTAAGTTCAACAAAAATTGACATCTCCATAACGGGACAACATGGTTTAATCTTGCGATGTTGACGCCATTAACCTTAATGCTTATACGGCATTAAGTCATGAAATACAAACAGCATTAGGTCAAAAGTAGTATTGACTGGCTAGCCAGTCAGTATCACAAAATATTGACGGGCATGTGATGCCCACTTAACCAATGAAATTATATGTTACATCGTAGTCATATGATTAAACAAACATAATTCGAAAAAAATCATGACTTTTGTGGTATATCATGTACAGAGACTTGATAATGTTTACAGTTGTCGTGAATTTTGTTTTGCAGATATTGCGAATACTAAATGGAGAACCATATATGAATGTAAGAGAACTTGACAAGGGAGATGAAGTCAGCAGTGTAGAGCAGATGACATCAATGATGTCATCATTTCGACTCTCTTCAAAGGAAAGTGGGATAGGCAGTATGGGATTTCACAGTAAAGGTATTGATACAGACTGGCTTATGTGATAAGACACTTACCCTAATGTACTTAATTATTGGGACACATAAAAACCATCAATTTTCCATTGGAGACAAATGGAAAATTAATGGTTTTAGGTGTCCCAATATATAAGCACATCAGGGTATTTGTTAGCTGGCTTAACAAAACACACAGTGTTTGGAGCTCAAAATTTACATCAAAACAGCAAAGTTCTGTTAACTGAAGCATACTTACAAGTTATTGTTGATATTTTTGTCTTGATGCAACATCATTTCCATGTTTGCATGTTTGACTACGAGAGAGATGTTAAAGCTGAAATATATAGTGGGTTAAGAAATATATAGTACATGTAGGTTAAGAAATACATAGTAGGTTAAGAAATTAACAATTTTTATAAATGTATTATGCTGAAACCTTATTAGTAGAGTGACAGTTCACAGAGTCAGAGAAATAGCTGTAAGTGCATACAATCCCTATATGAGGCTATGTTTGGGGTCTCTGGCAAAGGAGAGCATTTAAATGAACAGCCTTTTATGGAGGCTAAACTACAAATAAATACAAGACAACTGAGCATTTAATGTTCATTTGTCTGACATTTATTTGTGGCGCAGTCTCAGTGGGAGCCATTGCGAGATATTTATATAATGAGGCTCTCCTGCAGTGTGGAAACATTATCAAATAACCTGCTTTGTTTTATTCTTAGCAGTGAATTCAATTTATATCTAGAACGAATAAAAATGATATTGTCTACAGTGGAAAAATATCGTATCAATTCACTAGTGATTGATACAATTTGTATTTTGTCACTGTAGCAAATCATGGCTGCTTTTGACAGTTTGGGGCTTAATTTCTTTCTGAAAAGGTCTGAAATGTAGTGTTTTTGTCTGACATTATGCTACGGAAGTTAGCACGTCAAATCAAGCTAATGATGTCACAATTTGACAGAAGCTTTAAGGGGCTTTCTTAAATAGCCAGTCTCTTCTTATCAATTCATTAAAATGACATTATTAGCCATTTTCTTGGTGCAAACTGTGTTTACACCCAATATTATACCCACTAAATGTGCCGAGACAAGCAAAATGAACGAGAAATGACTAAGAAAAAAATTACTTTCGGAGTGTTCTATTTCCATTATTCTCCTAAACAGAAAAAATAAAAAGAAAATTTATTTTTTTAATGCTAAATACCAAAAATATTTCATCTCAGGTGTTGAAAATATCAGCAGTTTCACTTGTGGTACGCATTCGTGAAATTGCCGATATTTTCAACACATTCGCTGGAATATATTTGGTATTCACCTAAAAAAAGTAAATATCCTCTATAATTTTGAGCTCTGCATATCTTATACATGTATGATTTGTAACTGACAGGTGGAGATATGGAGAAGATAGACTATGGTACGAGAATCAGCCTTTCAAAATTACTAGATCCATGTAAGATGGGCTGTGATTGGCAGGCTCTGGCAGATAAACTGGGGATGAAAAAAATGATGGAGGGACAAATAGGGGAACACAGTCCAACTAGACTTCTTCTTACTTATTTTGAGGTAAAATTCCCACATTATTGTCTCATCAAGCAAGACATAGGGATTACTTTTCTGCTGTTGGGGGCATTGGTGGCTAACACTATGACTTTTCTGGTTTAGCTCTGGTTTATAACAATACATAGACAGACAAGACAACAAAGCAGATACTGTATTTGCTCTTTGCAGTCGTTATATATTGAGGATCTTATATGAGTGCTCATGTATTATTGAATTTATTAAACGAGTTGGGGAAAAAGATAAGATGCGAGGCTTTGCCGAGCATCTAATCGGTTTTCCCCAAAGAGTTTAATAATTCAGTAATACAGGAGCACGAATGCAAGATTCTATTTATCATATGACACTAAAATCACATTTTATTAGCAAATTTTGCACTAAAACGTCAAGATTTCACCATTAGAAAATGCGACGTTTTAATGGACGTCAGCGTATAACGTTACGACGTAATTTGCATATTTAATCCACTAGTGGATTATCGTTTTTAATGCATGGCTTTACTACACTCTCAGATGCGACGTCATATGATAAATCTAGTTAACCCCAACCAACGTACATATATTACTCACTCACACTGTAAAATTCTATAAATGGAGTAAACTAAAATGTTCATTGTGAGTGTCCTAAAAATAGAACATTTCAGTTTTAGCAATGCAGTAATCAACCAACAGATGCTGCTGGAATGGCAAACAGTGTAGGCCCTGATCAGACTGCTCCTTAAAGGAGCAGTCTGACATGGGTCTGCACTGTTCGCTCTGGCCTCTCTTTCCCAATACTAATTTTCATGGTAGCAAAAAATTTTGAAAAAAAAAGAAGAAGATAAAATACATGTACTGCATCTAGCACAGATTATAGGAAAATTCCCGTGCATTTTTAGTGTTGCCATCATCATGGTTAAATATATGTTATCTAATCTACGAAGAAGGGAAATATTAGCATTATGGTATTTGATTAGCTGTAGATAAAATATTTTAAGTGTTTACTGCTTAATGCTGAAAACATTTGAGCCGCGACATGAGAAAACCAACAATGTGGTTGTGCGCCGAGTGAAGACTCAAATCAGCCTGGGCAGCCGGCCAGTTTGATCAGAATCTTCGTTAAGTGCTCAAAAGTTAGCTAAGGGTCTAAGCTACCTTCATGCGGAGAGCGAAGACTCTGATCAGACTGGGCGGATGCCCAGGCTGACCTGAGTCTGCGCTGGGCGCACAACCACATTGTTGGTTTTCTCGCGTCGCGGCTCATTTACAGTAAATAGTGGGGAAGTTATTTAACTGATAATACTTAAGTTTTGGTTAAACTGTTGAATTCCATGGTTTATTTACTTGTTTATTTAATTTAGTAGTTCATGTTGAGATTATAGAGGATAGAATGGAATAGAATAGTTGAGGTTTTTGTGATTAAGACTTTGCGGGGGCAAAATAAGGGGAATTTCGCAAAAACTTATTAGTAATTGGTTTTCTGTAATATTTCCTGATTAAAGAGATACATCTATCAGAAATAACTTGAAAAAGAAAAGATAATCAAACTAGAAAGGCAACCAGTGTAGAACCAGATGAGATGGCTTTTTAGCTATCTAATCTTGATCTGTACTGGTTGTGATGGTTTGCATATTGGGCTGCGACGTTTAATAAAGGTGCATGAATACTCGTCCAAGGGAAGCAACTCTGTCATTTTTATTTTACCTCCCTTCTCGGTGGGATCAACTCTTAAAGGAAAGTCTTAAAGGAAAGAATTTGCTCCCATATTTCCTTTTAGGGTAGATCTAATTTTCAAATGCTTATTTGTCCAGGGAAGCAAGCAGAAAGTCACAAAAGTTACCCCCATTTTGTAGATATGGTAGAAAATTGGAGGTATACAAAATTCAACATATAATAACATATGAAATCATTGACTCTTCTGTTATAATCAGGCTTGTGGTGGTACAGTGTCAAGTCTTACAAATGCCCTTTCTGACCTGAAGCGAGATGATGCTATAAATGTCCTCACGAGTCTCGAGCCTGACAGCCATAGTAGGTATAATACAGATCTTAGAAATTTCTTGGTGTTGTGGTGGTATGGTAATTATGCATGAAATTATAGTATGAACATAGTGAGGAGACACGGAAGTGTAAAAGAATATAACTGAAGGTGACTGGGAACACTCTCAGGGGAAACAACTGCTATTTTCAGTTTTGCTTCCTTTCTCAAGAGGTCTTCTCATAAAGGAAAGAATTAGCTCCTAGATTCTACTTTGGAAGGGCTTTGTCACCAAGGGAAGCAAAAAGAATGTCACAAAAGTTGCTGCCTTCGATCAAATAACACAAAAGATGATGGTGTATCCCTTGTAAATAGCCTTAATTTAGCATAATAACCCTATATATTGCTTCTGTTAAATATCTTTGCATACCAATATGAATTAAATTGCCTCACTTTTCCTGGCTTATATTCATTGTTGGTTTTTGCAATCCTGAATTGATGTTTCTTGATCTGTCCTCCATCTTCATTTGATTGCTAAAATTATACAAAACGAAAAAGCAAGAATAACGCAATGTTTTCTGAAGGACTTCTTGGAGGGCAGACAAAGGTCAAAGTAAATCTTTACATCCGGCATTTTCAAGGTGTAAATTTGCGTTGGACAATGTTTGTTAGGTGGTGTTTCACAAATTTTCACATGATACAGTTTCCCATATGCTCAATGGGGAAAACATTAACATAATGTTAGAATATTGGTTAATGGATGGAAGTCAGCAATATATTCCAACTGACCTGTCACAACATATCATTCAGAATATGCATTGATGAGTCAATTAAGGTAAAAACCACAATCATTTAGGAATGCATATGTGTTTGTGACATTTTTTTTTGGTTTAAATTGGACAAATAAGAAAAATAGAGCAATAAGCACGTTAGAGTAAGGTAGTTTGCTTTATTTCAACGCTGAATTGATAGAGAATTGGTAACATTAAGTTAAGAAAAGAAAATATAAGTTTCTACAAAAAACGTTTGTCAAGTAATTTAATCCATTGAATGAGGTGTTGAAATGTCATGAACTTGCCAGACTTTACCACTAAAAATATGTCACTCCATAGTGTTAGTTAAGCTAATATTCAGTTCAGTCACTTAAACTTGTCCATGAATATGTATTCAGTTTGTTTATATATTTTTTTCAGGCATAGATAAAGATATTCCAACAGATCCCGTACATGACTCGGGTCTTGGGAGCCTTAATAAAAAAAAAGTCCTGTGACAACATAGTGCAACATTACAATACTTGAACACAGTGCTAGGTCTGTGCTGACTTTTAAAACAGCTTCTCTTCAATCGGAAGCACAACAGTCTAGCTAAAGGTGGACTATAGAGGCAGGAAAAATCTGGAGTTCAGACACTGTGACTCCTTAAGGAAGTGGTTTGTGATAAGAAGTGCCTTTTCGTGGAGGGAATACTTGTTTGTGTTGGATTGATGAAAGACCTGTTTTTCCTTTTCGTCCTGTCAGAGTGGCACAGTGCGAGTCTGGGTGCCACATAGATTCACAAATTCATTCATTTGTAGTATTAATTGTTTTCATTACCTTTTTATGTTAATGTAGATTTTGCTACATGATTTGGTGAAGAAGCTGAATGAAATGTTAAGATGGTTACTTATTTGAGTACACGCACATCAGATATGACTGAGCTCCTGAAATCAGCCTGATTTTTCGCGTTTTGAAAGTTAATTTTCCACAAAAACATGTGTCGTGGGAGCTGATGAGAATTGTCTTGTCAGGTGAATCTAATAACATCAAAAACATATGTTATGGGAGCTGATTAGAATTGCCTTGCCAAGCGATTCTAATCAGATCACATGACATATGTTCATGTTCATATTTAGTGGAATGTGATTTAAATCCTTTCACAGAGAGGCATGTTATAGCACATATTTCGTAGAACATATATGTCACAGATTGATTTTATTTGGAGCTGAGACTGTGTAAATATAGAACTTCCAACAAAGAGTACTTGGAATGAGGATATTTTCCCTGGAAGATCAGCAAGTGACAATGACACTGGAACAGCAACTGTTGTCCATGGGATGAACTGATTCCTGCAGCATGGTGCCAGCCTGGACTTGTACAAAGCTGGCCCTGAGGTTATAAAACTTGAGTACATTCTCAAACTGAAAATAAAGCACACAGATGGCTGCTTCCGAGCACATGCTCGGAAGCAGCCAATCAATGTGCTTTATTTCGAGTTTGAGATTATACTCAAGTTTTATAACCTTGGACCCTGCAGTACACTTTGAAACTTATTGATACTGTTGTTATGGATAAGCTGCATTCATGAGTGTTGACAGCTGTGAGTTGACAATATGAAATGTTTGTAAAAGAAATGAAGCCATGTGGGCTGAATCATGTTCCATTTGTTGTAGAAATTAGTTTAGTCAGTGAGCATGATTAGACGTAAATTCTCAAAATCCGCATAATTGAAGATTTTGATCAAATAAACAGTGAATTGGACACATATGTATCTTGAAGTGATATGTTTTTATTTATGTTTTGGTAATTGTTTGAATGAAGTTGCTGTTTTTGTCACCCTAAAGGTGTCTACTCCTAAAGGAAAGAATTTGCTCCCCTAGGAGCAAATTCTTTCATAGGAGCAAATTCTTTTCTTTAGGAGTAGACCCCACTTATGAAGGGCTTTGTCATCCAGGAAAGCAAGTAGGAAGTCATTAAAGATGTTTCCTTGTGTAAGCATGCAGAAAAACATGGGAGTCACCCACATGTACCCATACACATTATCTTATTTGCAAGAAAAGTCTATATGTTCATGTTTTAAATATTTCGTAACATTAACACAAAATTGTTCTTTATCCTTAAACTGTTGTGTGAAAGTATGAAAATAACTTACATCAGGCAGTTCATGTACATGTACTTCGTTAGATATATGATGATTTGTGGAGTTGTTGTATAGAACATGAAAATCGTGTAACATTCAGGTTTACACAGACAGTCTTCTATATTCAGAATGTAAAAAAGAATAAAAATAGTCAAAAGAATGAAATCTAATGACATAAAAGAAGTTTAAATTTTTTCGGAAGTAAGAATTAAACTTGAACTTAAATATTTTAGCTATCCAGGGGAATTACCTTTAATGTCAATACTTCCAAATGGTATTTAAACATATGAATGAATACCAGTTATTACATAGGATAAGGATGGGGTTGGTGGCAGTGAGCCTTGATTTTTCCAGTCCATGATATAAAAGTGGTTAATGAAAGTTTGTCTTAGTCTTTTAATGGATAGTGTGGAAATGTGGAAGTTTGATTTGCAAAATTTTATTTGATGTTTTGTATGTAAGCAGTCTGTGTTAATTATATGTGATCCACTTGACATTTGATTGCTGAAATTGAAATTTAGCATTCTAAAGGTTAATTTATATGCGCATCTATTTCACCGCTATATCAATAGACATCTGTATACATATATCACTTTCATAATACGCTAACACCTAAAAAAGGCATGGAAAAAGTGAAAATCTGCCTATGTAACTTGTGAATGAAGGGTGGGGGTTGAAGGACATCTGAAAGGACCTGGTATGATAAGGCCCATATTTGGCCCCCAGAAAACTCATTTTTCAAAAGTTCTATTTTGATAACTAAAATGCATTCATAGGAAAGTTCTAACCTAAAATGTCACAGAAAATACAAAATCAACCAGTTATTGCATAAAGTATGTGTGTTTTTAATCTCGAACATACCCATACCCCCAGCGGATTCTGACGAAAATGACGAATTCGGGAGCCTTTGCGGCTTTCAAAATATATGAGCCCGGCCTCCAGCACATTTTATATTTTATATGCAGACATGATTTTGATAAATTAACTTGCCATGAAAATATTAAATGTGCTGGAGACCGGGCTCTATGTTTATTTTTAACTTTTTGTTACCAAACTGGCAGCGTTTGGAACATTTTCCTTGTTTTCTCAACACAAAAACGCCAATATCTCCGCTCATAGACAAAATAAACATATATTGTGGGTATTCATTTTCTTAGTTAGAACACAAGGAATAATTTGGTACACATTTCATTTTGATCTGTTGGAATTTTTTGGTTAGCGTCACTGGACTTGCAAACTTGAGTGGGTGGGGTACCTTGACAGGCCTTGTGCAGTGCACAGGTAATTAGCCGTGGTACCCAACGTATAAGCATTTCATCAAAAGCCTATTATCAAGAGCTGTCAAAAGCTATTGTAAATGACTTATTTCTTTAAAGGAAAAATACTAAACTTAGTTTTTCTTGCAATTTTCTTTCATATTGTTGAACCTACATAGGCATGTCAGAAATCATGTTATTCTGAGAATTAACAAACTTCAAACATATTATTTCTGTTTGTTCCAATATGCACAAATGATAGGCAAAAGAAACCATGCAATTTTAAGAGAATTTGAATGGGGGCCAAAAATGGCCCTTATCATACCAGGTCCTTTACTGTGGGGAAGGTGGTAGGTGGTTGTAATAATCTTTAGATAATTTCTACTAATTTTTCACAAAGAAACGTGTTTATATCTAGACAGTCTGATGAGCTAAGTTGAGAATGCCTGTTTAAGAGCTGCAAATACGTGTAAACAGTTTGGCAAAGTTTCAGTACACAGCTGTATACTCTAATGACACTTCTTAGTAAATCCCACTAAATTTAATTTTGGAGCCTACAAATGTACTGAAACAAATCATTTGTCAAGTCTAATTTTCCAGGGGTAAAATTGTGATTTTGTATATAAAATTGCCTCCAGTCATGCCCCTAGATGTCTAGACCAGTTTTGACTCTTAAAGCACCGGAAATGAAAATAGTTGAATTTGCAAACAGCACATATCCAGATGAGGCAGCTCATAATGAACCACCTCATCTGGATCTGTGTTGTTTTCCCTCAAGTCTGTGAATTCTCAATATGATATAGCTGGGACAAAACAGTTTTAAAATTTTGCATAAATTTTGTCATTTGCTTTTTGGTGGTTTGAGGGTTAATGTAGCCACAGTCTGATCCAGTAATGGGATGGTAAAATATGTAGATCTGATGGGTAGTCTATTCAGGCCCTGTAAAGGTTGCATATGCTAGTAGTTTGTAGTTTTTCTACCCATAGTCTAAATTATTTATAGAATGACATGAATGATAGTGTGCGTGGCAGAATTATAGAGCTTTAGTATGGGACTTCCTTGGCATAAAAGTCTTCAAGAAAACTGAGGAACATAAATAGTTTTGTTTTTATACTTTTGCATCTTACCACCAGCAAACCTCGAAACAGAAGACTGCCTAAGAGCTGACTATCACTGTTGGAGCAACTTCATAAAGGGAATATCATACAGACTGTAAATGAGCCGCGACACGAGAAAACCAACAAAGTGGCATGAGCGTCAAACGCAGACTCAGATCAGTCTGGGCATCACTAACCTTCAAGCGCAAAGTGAAGACTGATCAGACTGGGCAGATGCCCAGGCTGATCTGAGTCTTTGTTGGGTGCATCTGCTACTATTTTGGTTTTGTGGTGTGGCTGCTCAATTATGTGTTCTCAGGGCTAAGTCGGAGCTGACTTGCTGAGATTGAACTCATGGAAATCATGAATCACAGCAAACATTTGTATTATAAATATATTGCAAATAAAATGTTAAAGCATCTTTTGTCTTATCATAACCACAGTTTCAGGTAAATGGAGTATGGGATGATAACTCTGGGATGAGGAAGAAGGGACTAAAGTTATCTTTGAATTATTATCAAATATTCTGGACATCTGGGCGGGTTTCACTAAACTCCATTCATGTACAAAAGGACAAAAGGAAAGAAATCCCTACCTCAGACTTCAGCAGACCAAAGATAATGAAATAAATAATGAAATCCATGACAACGTCTGAGCCACATTGTGAGAAAACCTTTCTTTAGGTGAATGGATACCCTTTCAGGGGAGGTAACTGCCATTTTCAATTTTGCCTCCCTTATCAGTGGGGGTCAACTCTAAAACAAAACAAAAGTTGCTCATCTAGGAGCAAATTCTTTCATTCAAGAGTTGATCCCATTTCGGAAGGGCTAGGTTGACCGGGGAAGCAAGCAGGAAGTCACAAAAGTTGTTTGCCTTTGTAGAAATAGTGGGAAAACTGTGGTGCACCCAGACGTCTTAAGACATTTGAGACAGATCTTGCTCAGACCAGCCTGCACAGGTCTGCATGCATGTGCAGCCGGGCACTAATTGGGTCAAGCGAACTATGCCAGGTGCATCTTGGCTTGTGCAGTTTGCATTTAAGCTGTATCAGGCTAACAGTTCCTTAGCATATCTGCAAACAGTCTGTGAACTAGTGGTCTAGAGTGAGCCTTCAGTTTTGCCTGTACATACTCCAGGGAACCTACATAGTCCTGAGACTCATGGTGTTATGTTCCACTATGCTAAACTAGAGTACACAATGGCCGTCTGAAAGAGGTTTAGGATCATACATGGTTTGGCAAATCAGCAAAGGTTCTGATCAGATTGTGCTGATGACCAGGTTGGTCTTAGCCTTTGCTGTATGCATAAGCACCCTTTTTGCTGGTTGCCATTCACTTGTAGACAGGTTTTCTCATGATGCTCTTATAAGATTCAGAAATTCCAATATTTCAAAAGAAAAATGAATAAACAAAATACCAAGACTGCATTCTGTGGTTTAATAGCTTTATCTCTTTAAGCACCAAAAAGCAGACGACAAAAGTTACGTCTGCAAAAATTAAAAAAATGCCTTGTCCAAGACATTTCATATTGAAAATTCCAAGACTAGAGGACGAACAGTGTAGATCTAGATGAGGCGGCTCATGATGAGCCGCCTCATCAGGATCTACACTGTTTGCAAATTTTGCTAATTTCGTCACTGGGGCTTAAAGAGTTAACTTGTCTTCTGTCATGTTTTGTGAGTTGTTTGTGTTGAAACATTATGGTCATAGTTTTGCCACTTGACAAGTTCCCCATTGGGAGGTTCTCTTAGAGATTTCACCACACAGTCCGGTTTCACCCCAAGACCCCACTTTTAGCTAAGTGTTTAGGTGACTGCATTTGGTTTGGTATCCAGACTTTTTATTAAGACATTCAGGTTTTAATTCATTTACACACACATACTATACATTTGTATAAATCTATTAAATGTCCACATTTGCTGCAACAGCACATGACTGAACATGTGATGGGCCAATCCCATGTTGTTAGAGCATCAGCAGAGAAGTGCAGTTACAGTAAGATCACCCTTTCCATATTTCTCCCATGTATCAAACAATATTTTGTGGATGTTGATCTACTGCTTCCACTGAATTGGGCCATTGATTTGTAGATGTGAGTTCTTTTCCAAACTTACTTTGAAGGGGAGGTAAGCCAAATTAGATTTCCAGGAAGTCTTGGAAGACAACACCATCATGTATAATTTATTATATTTTGTCTAAATTTTATAGTATTGTTTCATAATTGCTGTATTATATGAAAAACTAACAAACTGTGACAAAACCTCTATAGGCAAAAATGGGAAAAGGGGTTAATCCTCTCATCAAAGTTGCAAACATGCTGAGGAAACATGATACACCACAGCGCAGTTAGACTGCGGCAGAAATAGAGTGTGAAGCTAATGTTGGTTGAATTCTGAAAGCTAGACGTAAAATGCCATGTCCATTTCTAGGCTGTGCCTGAATTCACATTACAAAATTTCCACTATTTGGAGTATATACTTAAGACAGACTTTCTCATGATATGTCTTACATAGTGCTGTGTGTGTGATAGTGCCTTGTTATGCAGTATCTTTGTTAAATGTGAGCTTTCAGTTGAAGAATAAAAGAAAATCTCATACAATAAATATTCTGTTATTGTCCTTCTGTTCCAGTATTTAGGAAGGTGTAAGGTGCATGCGTATGTTTTTCTGCCATTTTATAAATGGAACCAAACAACTGTGACTTCCTGTTTGCTTCTTTAGATGATGAAGCCCTCCCAAAATGGGGTTTACTGTTAAAGGAAAGAGTTTGCTCCTAAGGAAGCAAATTCTTTTCTTCAAGAGTTGATTCTCATTTGGAAGGAAGGAGAAATAAAACAAGAGCTGTTGCCTGACAACATAGCTCGCCTGAATAGGTGCTTCCCCGTCACACAGTTGCTTTGGAGGTGTGGACTTCTATGCATAAAACTTCAGGCAAGCATGTCCATAATGACAACACATTTATAAACAAAAGCTATCTAAGAAATGTCTTAAAATAAAATCAAAATAAAAAAAATCCACATGAAATTTCAAAGTCCATGAGCTTGAGGTCAAAGAACTAAGAGGTAGGGATGGGGTCAGGGAGGGGGAGGGGGGGGGGGGCTAGGGTGTAACAAAACCTTGAACCATTATCTAACATCAGTCCAAGTATTAGTATCAACTGAGTCCATCGTGGCACTGTGAAATTATGTCTTCATAAATATAAAACTTAAACCAAAATCTTTCAGACAAAATTCTAAGTCGATGACCTTGACTCAAGGTCATCCAGTGGGTTTTGTAAAAACTAAAAAAGTGTCTAACATCAGTTCAGGTGTACAGTAAACTAAATCTCTGCCAAGCATTATGAATCAGTATGCAATTAGAAAACTTTAATAAAGAACAAATATCCAAAGTCCCTGACCTTGACATCAAGGTCACTGAGCGGGGTTGGGGTAGTACTTGGCAAAACTTTGGACTAATATCTAACTCAAGTGCAGATATAAAAAAAAATCATCGCTGGGTTCAGGAGATGTGTGTCTTTAAAAGACTTTAACCAAAACATCCAATCAATAAAAAGACAATTTTCTAAGTCCATGACCTTGAGATCAAAGTCACTGAGGGGGGTTGGGGTAATACCTTGGAAACTTTGGACCAATATCTAACTACAGTGCAAGTATCAAAGGAATCCATCCATGGGGTAAGGAGATATTGGGCTTTATAAAACTTTAACCAAAACATCCAGTCCAAAAATACTCCCAATTTTCTATGTCCATGACCTTGACATCAAGGTCATGGAGTGGGGTGGGGGTGGTACCCTGTTAAACTTTGGACCAATATCTACCTACAGTGCAAGTATCATATCAAATGAATCCATCCATGGGTTAAGGATATTAGTCTTTAAAAAACTTTAACCAAAACATCCAATGCGGACGCTGACGCCGACGCCGGGGTGACAACAATAGCTCTTCCTGAACTTTCGTTCAGGCGAGCTAAAAAAGTAGAGTTGTTTCTTCTGAAATTGTATCCATGCACCTTAAGGCATCATTTCATTCATTTATTTAAATCTGTAGTGACCACAATTACTTTAAATCCATTTCTAGTTTTATGGGTTTCTGGTGAATGTTTTCACTTTTGTTGTATTTTGCAAAGAAATTCCTGTAAGCAAACAGTGTAGACCTTGATCAGATGCTACGTTCTGGGTTTGCATATGTCCCCTAAATGGGTTTCCAGTCTAAAAGTTAGGGTTAAAGTTGGGGATAATTACAATGATTGGTTATGGTGTTCAAGTACTTAGTGCTTATAGGTAATTAGGATATATTAAGTGTATGGATACAGCTCCATAAATGTTTTCCAGCCATATTAACAAAGGGGAACAACTTTTGTGACCTGTTTACTTCCCTGGATGATGTAGCTCTTCCAAACTGTAGCGGCTGTTAAATCTCCCAATACTGCAGCATGCATCTTCCCAAGCCAAAGGCATGAGTCCATTTTGTTCCTTATATAGGTAAGGAACAAAGTGAACGTAGTGCCCTTAGCTAGCAAAGATGTTCATCATTGTAAAGATTTTATTTTTATTTCCTTGAGATCAGGCTGATAGGTGCGAAAATTGTGCAAACTATATTTGAGCCACAACACGACAAAACCAACAATGTGGTTGTGCGCCCAGCGCAGACTCAGATCAGCCTGGGCATCCGCCCAGTCTGATCAGAGTCTTCGCTGTCCGCATGAAGCTAGCTCAGACCCTTAGCTACCCTTTGAGCACTTAATGCAGAGTCTGACCAAACTTGACGGCTGCCCAGGCTGATCAGAGTCTTCGCTGGGCGCACTACCACATTGTTGGTTTTGTCGTGTCGCGGCTCATTTCTGTTATACATTGAGTCTCAATAAAACCAAGACTCCAATTTTCATTTATGTACCGCATTGATCCTATTAAACCCCCTAAGGGCATTTCATTTTATGAAGAGGAGGTTGTAGGGTAGAGGATGGGGAGATGGGGTATTATTTAGACTAGAGGCTAAGGAGTAGTAAACAGCCACTGCCAAAATACTTCTAATAAAAAATATTAAAGTCAATAAATATACTTTTAGATGAAGTAATTCTACTATATTTTTTTTCTTGCCTCTTTCTCAAAAGAGGTCAGCTCTTAAAAGAAAATCTCCTCTAGCAGCAAATTGTTACCTTGAAGACTTATAGTGTGCCCCTTTGGGAAAGTGATGTCTTCCAGAGAAGCCAGCAGGGACTCATGTTGTTCCCCTTTGTAAAACTGATGGAAAACATGAAGGTTGACAAGACATTGGAAAAAGAGACATGTGCATTTATTACAATTAATATGGTATATGTTCTTTTTAGATATTGTCATTTAGTCTTTTAGAGACCTGGGCCCAGTTGTTCAAAACTAATGACTTTGTTAGTTAACAAGACATTAAGATTTCAAACATTAATATATCAAATACACCAATATTTTTTGTTGAAAAAATGTGAGAAGCTTTTGCAGTGCAAAAGCTTCTCACATATTGTCAAGAAAAAATATCAGTGTATTTGGCTATAAAGTTGCAAAATGCTTAATGAGTTGAGCTCTTAATGAGCTTGTTAGGCTAACGATGCTTTGAACAACTGGGCCCAGAATATTAATGTAATGTTTCAAAGAATTTTTGTTTTTGTACATGTGTAATCTGTGTAGAATTGTAATCCAGTCAGTTTAACAGCCCAATTTAGGAACATTGCAAAAGTTTAGAGTTAAATAAAATTGTTCATAACAAGCCATCTCAATCTCTGTGTGGTGTCTTGTTAAATTACCCTTTTTTAGATATTTGAGTTGTCCAATTCAAAGGAATGGTTTGTGTGGCAGAGTGGTTAGGCATCCGACTTCAGATCAAGGAGTCACAGGTTTGAGTCCTGCCGGAGGCATGATTCTGTTCAAAGTCCAAATCTAAAACAGCATTTCATGGCACAGAGCCTTTCATAATCATTAACACTGTCATACTCAGATGGCAGGGCCATACTCCAGGTGATGTCAGTGGTAAAAAATTATAACTATCCAGAGCTATTTAATGTTTTCGTCAGAATTCAAAAGAATTCAAGGCTGGTTCAGAAGAACTTTAACTTCAACATTTCAGAAATGCAGCTGCTGTATTTATAGCGTGTCAAAGGTACATAACATCAAGCTGACAGAGAGCATTCATTATCGCTGATGGGCAGCGTAGAATATGACGTGCGCAAGGCAATGGAGAGCATTTATTTATAACCTCAACCCCAGACTAATCCGCAATGCACAGGCACACACATTAGACATTAAACCATGCCTAAATGCCACATAATAACCGTCGTACCTGGGTTATGGTAAGAGTACAGATATTTGGTCTAGCTGACAGAATATGCCTAGAAGGGCGGCAGTATAAATAGCAAAGCATCCATGGAGACTCGCATCATAGTTGCATGGATTGACATCATACCAGAATAATGGATCAGTTTGACATTTCAGAAGACATCACTGTGACCAATATTTCATGGGTCTGTGATATTTGCCTTACACATTGCCCTCTATTTAAAATATATGCATGATACTTGGTAGAATAATACAGGTAGTGACACCAAGAATGACCTCATTTTATTTCATGGTCCAGTGATCTTGCCTTATATCTTGCACTGTTTAATGGATTCATACCAACACTGAATAGTGTTGTACTGCAACTAACCTTATTATTATCACACTTCTTTTAGTTAGCTATGATCTATATAGTTCACTATTAATCTGATATGTTTTAATACATGGGAAAATGGTTTAGTCTGACTCTGCATATGCATGACAAATACAATTTGTAAGTCACTATGACCAATGTTTTATTGCCCAGTGATTTTCTCTGTTTCTCTAATACTCATTAATGGACTCGCATAAATAACTAGAATAATGGTCACTCTTACATGATGGCTGACCTCTTATTTCCTTATTTCTTGTATGTATCTCTGACTTATAGTTTTATGCTAACTTTCGGTTCATTTTGTGTCATAGCCCTTATTGGCAATGCTAACTCACATCATAGTTGGGTGGATCGACATCATACCAGACATAAAACCATGCATAAATGTTGATCCATATGAGGTGCCGTTTTACTATAAAATCAGTATTTTTGATATCATAAATTCGATTTTTTGATATTGCAAAATACAGTTTTTGATATAAAAAATGAGCTTGATTTTTTGATGGTCTTTGATATCACAAAAATGATTTTATGATATCACAAATTCTATTTTATGATATGAAAAATAGATGTTGTGATATAAAAAAAAAATTGATTATTTTGTGACATCAACAAATGCAATTTTTGATATCACAAATTCTATTTTGTGATATCACAAAATCTATTTTGTGATATCAAAACATCAGGCTCATTTTATGATATCATAAAATGTATTTTGTGATATCACAAAATAGAACTTGTGATATCGCTAAATCAAGGCGTTTTTTTTTTATATCAAACATTAGGTTTTGTGATATCAAAAAAGTGTGTAAAATTTTCAATCTAAGAAATGATGACTTCCATACTACAGAAATGCCTAAAAAAATTTGTGATATCATAAAATAGACTTTATGATATCACAAAATCACTAAGATTTTGTGATAACACAAATTCTATTTTGTGATATGACAAAATCAAATATGTGATATCAATAAATACATCTGATTTTGTGATATCACAAAATAGAATATGTGATATCACTAATTTGATTTGATATCACAAAATCCCTATGATTTTGTGATATCACAAAATCAAATTTGTGATATCACAAAATCAAATATGTGATATCATAAAATCAGAAAGTAGCGTTGATATTTTTTTATATAGAATAGGGATTTATAGTAAAACGGCTCCTCATAGATTATATATATACTTCAATAATTTATGGTAAAATTGGGTTCTTTAATAAACATTTTGGTAGTAACTTCAGTTTCGGTTAATAAATATTATCTCTGTCGAATAGACGCTTATATTTTCCATTAAAAATACTTACCAAGCTTCCAGGAGACGATAGTAATGTCGGCCAGTGAAGAAAATGGCCTTATTTTGTGATACAAAAATTGTCGAATATCTGTGTTCCTGTAAGAAATGGTACCCAATCTACCGTTTATATCTATGCAGACATTGCTTAAAAGTTAGATGCGGTGACTGCGTTCTTCACGAGGTACGTAGATGCCCCATAAATTGACACCAGATGATGCTCTTGATCTCGTCAAAAATCGATAATAATTTTCAGAAATGACGGTACAAGCTCTTGATGTGGGCGTTTCGACCATTGTTTGTACTTGTGTGTTATCTGACTGCATATGTTGATTTCTGCTGCATGCCGGCAAGTAAGTGCCGGGTCTCTTTTTTTACCTCTAGGTAGCTATACAACCTCGCAGAATCTCCTTCAGACTCAGTCAAGGGCAAAAGAGTAAATTAAGGGACTGATGTGGATCCGTCGCCTGTAAGGGTAAATATAGCGGGAAAAACCGTCTAAAGAAAGAAAAACAGTCTAACTTTCCAAAAATAGTAAAATATCTATCATGAACTCCCATATAATGTCATAAGAAATCGAGCAGTGTAGTATGTTTCCGTGGCTTCTTTCACATGTTGAACGTCTGCCATTTTGACCTATTCCGAACTACCTTATTGAAAGATTAAACAATGGCAAACCAGTCCGAAAAATAGACCGGTTTAACGAAATATGCCGTGTGCATTAAAATTTGAGGAAGTAATTAGACGATGTACCAGTCCATAAACTGCGGGAATGTGCACGAGGTCACGAGATATATTTATTTATAGACCGGGATTCCCTGCACTTGTCAATGTCCTGTGATTGGATGTTGGCCTCGGACATTCTAAAATACTTTCCTTCCAATGTTTTTTGCATTCTTAATTACTTCTCTTCCAATTTCATCTTAAATTTTTGGCCAAGGCTTAAGAATGTTGGTAGTGGTTGGTGTATTGACTGTAAATCAACTTGGGATCCACATTGATGATATGTTCTGAAATTTCTGATTTTTATCAAATGTGGATCCCTCCCATATAAGAGGAATCTTAATTACTTCCCTTCCATTTTCTTAATTTTTTGGGCCAAGGCTTAAGAATGTTCAAAGTGGGATCCACATTGATGATATTTGCTTCATTTCTGATTTTTATCAAATGTGGATTCCTCCCTTATAAGGTGAGGTATCCACATGTGAATATTTGACTCAAAACGTGGAAAATAAGGTTGATGGAAGGGAAGTTATCTAGAATGAATCGATAGTCCCCCCCCCCCCCCCCCCCCCCAAACCGGTAGTAAACATTTGTTTATTATAGTAAAATTGACCTCGATTATTTGATAGGCTCAGGACTGTTCATTTGGGTAGATTCGGTCTTTTTCGTACACAAAAATGAAGCCGAGGTATCCCGAAATGATAAAGCGTGGGAAAACAATATGCAAATGACGTGGACTGGTTTCTAAAAGACAATTACATACGAGCGTGCGTTATGTCAAAATGGCGACTTTAGTATGTTCTAAAACTGTTGCTTCGAAAACAAACAGTTTTACCTGAAATGTGGTGAAAATAGTAGAAGGCATCCACACCATCTAAAGAGCATGATACTACATGCATGTGAAAGAAGTCTTGCAATGCTTAATTTGACGAGTATTAAGGCCATTTGTGTCAAGTTTACAGAAGGTAGACGGAAGGAAATTGGAACAAAATGGCGTAAAACTATGGAAAACACTGCTTGACCTATCGTATTTGGAGGGCCATTACAAGTAATTGTTACTTTATATCACTATTTTATAACACTTGATTTATATAATAATATCTGTTGTATATAGAAATGAGCATAGTTTGTGGATTCCGCGCCTTATAGGCGACGGATCCACATGAGTCCCTTATTTTACTCTTTTGCCCAGTCAAGGTTACTATTATTAGAAACATCAATACTTAACCTTATTGTAACTTTCAAAGTGTAATTTTATAGTTTTTATGCTAAATTCCCAGCTGCAACTAATATATTGGTTATTGTGGACACTTATTTACTGTTTGTTTAAAGAATCAAATTTAAGGTCATGCTGCCTAAAATTGTTCCAAACTGTAGTTTGTTCCCTAAAGGTATTTTGTGAAGTTTGAGGTTCAACAACCAACCAGGAAATTGACACGGGTGAAATCATCACACAGAATGGTCTCTTGCAAATATATGCAGGGTGTGCACTGGGCCCCAGAAAACGAGCGACATCAAGTCGCCTTCCAGCTGAAGCCAAGCGACCTCAAAAGAAACAAGGCGAAATGAGACGTTTGTAACTTTTTCATGTCCTATCGGAGTAAAAACGCAAAACTGAAAGCACAAGTTTTGACTTGTCAGTAACTTTGTTCCCGGCCCAATTCGTAATAAATTAGCTCATCAGCTGAGACTGATCATTAATCATTCATGCACGTTTAATTTGAGCAGAGAAGACTCCGATAAGACGGCGTCAGTTTTCTTTGCATACGCATCAAGTATCTTTCTTCCTGACGCACCTGTACAAATCTGCACGTGCCACCGATCGATTATCAGTCTCTAGCGGTGTCTTTGAAGTTTGCTTACGATCAGTGTGTTGCGACACTGAATGTACCAATGAAGTTTCCGACAGCTTGCGCATCTGCAGAGACTGTTCGGAGTGTATGTCTTGGCTAGATATTTCTCAGCATCCATAGATATTGATGCGAAAAGACAAGATTCTGATAGCGCGGATATGCAGGCTGATCCGAGTCTTGTTCCTCTATAATATAACCTCCGCCGATCCATAGCTTGTTTGTATGGCAAAACTTCGATCAGAAGTCGCGATTTCGGTCGTCGGCTCGATGCCGGTCTGAGTTTTCTCAAGTTAAATCTATACCAGCACCGTACATAGCGCAGTCTTGTTCAGAGATAACTAGTTGTATATTGAAACAAAACCTGACCATAAGGACAAGACTGCGCAGGCTGGTTTGGACGTTTGCACACCCACAATGCCAAACGCGTGGAAGCGATCTCACCACTTCGAAGGCTCCTTTTAAAAGGTACTTAACGGCGTGTGCATACGACGCAGATTAGCATGCGCACTCGCAAAGTCTGATGAATACTAACTCGATGAACAATGTATTAAACGAAGACTCTGATTAACCTTGGTTTCAGATGGCGGAAGGTCTTTTTTTACCCGACACATAGAAAATATTTTTTAGTCACAGCGGACAGTCGCTGCATGGGAAGTCCGGGAAAACTCATGACCCGTACCACATAAAATGTATCTTATGGAACGTGCAAAGAGTGCAGACTGATAAGCTTCTTCGGCAGTATTCGCTTTTCAAAGGGTAACGGTGACGCTCATATCACAAAGACCTTATTAGGGGTCAGGAAACACCAATAGCATTACAATACTGCGCAGGCTGATACGAGTTTTTGCTATCAGCGTATGTCTGGGTTAAGATGCCTTCTCCCGTCTCTCGGTTCAATCTGACACATTGAGTTGCACGTGTCATAGGCGGCATCCTTTGATCTGAAGCTGAAATCAACAAGTGGGATTAGACAAACGTGTCTGACCTATTATTCTTTAACCACTGCACTATCGGTTTTACGCTCGGTAATCGCGTTTGCATTGATCTAAATGCGTAACTCGCACTGGTCGCAAATTTTTGTATGTTTTTTTATTTTTTTTATTTTTTGAGACATGAGATTGTTCATTTGCCTGTTCATCCCGTAAACGATACTGACTATGTGACAACTGTTAAAGTTTCATAATGCAAATTACTTTTATCTAAGGGACATAACCCTGTATATAAATTCTGATAATGGTAGAATTACTTAAATAGTATTGTGATGTCATAAACGTCGTGTAGTCATAGTGACGACGTTAGAGTTTACTTTGTACTTCAGTGTGTTGTGTTGCTAATAAATATCCTTTATTGGCACTTAGTGTTTGTGTTAACTGGACTTTAACAATGGTAGCAGAGGGTTAGGAACGGTTCTTGGGACTAACTACTGAATTTGGAGTGCTGAATTTGCATGGATATTGGAGTTTGAAGTGAAATGATCAAAATGGTGTAGTGTTAAAGAGGAAAACAACATGATGACATGGTCAGATCCACCGGTGTTTCAGCAAGGAAAGTCTTATGAACTATACAGGAAAGAAATTTTGGCATGGGCAGAACTGACTGATTTACCAAAGTGTAAGCAAGGTATTGTTGTTGCTTTATCGCTTCCAGAAGACAATAAATCACATATCCGAGAGATAATATTTGATGAAATCACATTAGAAAATTTAAAGACTGAAGGAGGGTTAACTATTCTACTGAACATATTAGACAAACATTTGGCAAAGGATGAATTTGTTGATATGTTAGACATGTATGAAGATTTTGAGAGTTTTGAAAGGAAAAACGGCCAAAATATTCAAGACTTCATAAGCATGTATGATTTTAAATACAAACGGATAGAGAGGAAAAATATGAAATTAACATCAGAAGTCCTAGCATTTCGGTTACTGAAGAAGGCAAACATATCTAGAACAGAAAAGTTACTTGTCTTAGCTGAGATGAACTTTGAAAATATGTCAACACTTTATGAACAGGCCAAGAAAGCACTGATGAAATTCAAAGACTGTTTAGGAGTTTCAAGGTATATGTCTAGCAATGGGCTGGAACCAGAATTTGTAGAGAGGAAAGAACACTGTCCTACAGCTAGCAAAGTAAGAGGAAAGTCAAATTGTCCAATTCAAAGGAGTGGAGTGACAAGGAGTAGAAGTAACAGAAATTATACAGATAAAAGGCGACTTTTAAAATCAAAAGGATTTATTCGAAAGAAAATTAATCCATCGGGTGCAGATGGCCAAATCCTGAAATGCCTATCTTGCGGCTCATTTAGACATTTATTAGATAAGTGTCCAGACAGCTGGGAAAATATGGGTAGAAAACAAACTACTGATGGTGACCATGTGAAAACTGAGAAGAGAGGTGACAAACAGAAAGAAGTATGTGAATGTTCCAAAATGTTTGAAGGGGAAATTATGGGGTCAGGTGTCAGTGAGGAGTTAACTGTTGTAGTAAACAGCTTAAAGGATGAAGTAGCAAGTCTAAAAGAACAAATAAAGCACATAAAGACTGTTAAGAATACAGCGCTTGAAAGGCAGAGTGAAGAGTCAGAATCTTTTAAGCTGAGGCAGGGTTCAAGTAAACAAGAGAAGAAGCAGCTCAGAGTGAAGGATGTGCCAATACCCAACAAGATTAAATGCAGAGACAGGTCAAGAGGGAGTGAGAGTAAAGACAATGGACAACTGGAGATAGAAGAAAGTGAAAAGGATGGGGAAGATCAACTGGAGATTGAAGAAAGTGGAAAGGATGGGGAAGATGAGGGGAAATCTGCCAGATTCAGTTACAAGAGAAGAGAAGGAGAGACTGATTGCACTAAGTGGCATAAACACACTTTGGCAGATAAGACAGAAACAGAGATGCATCAGAGAATGAGAGAAATTATTGCAATAATGCAAATGGAACTGACCGACCATTTCAGACGGTATTTTAGGAAAATCAAATTATCAACGATAGAAATAGCAGTTTTGATTCAGTGGTTAAAGTTTTTCCAGTGTGGAAATGGTGCATTTAATTTCTAAGAGCAAATGTATAATTAGATCAAATTTGGTTTGAACATTTGACACACTTAATTAGGTTAATTTTGAACACATAATTTTGTGACACCTCATCATACTTCATCGACAAATCTTCATTTACATCGATTTAAATCAGATTCTCCCTGTATTTTCTAATTTTTCATTTACTTAATTTTGGCATCTTTCATTGTAAATAAAAACAAAAAGAAAAGAAAGTATAATTAATGTTAAAGTTTCATAATGCAAATTACTTTTATCTAAGGGACATAACCCTGTATATAAATTCTGATGATGGTAGAATTACTTAAACAGTATTGTGACGTCATAAACGTCGTGTAGTCATAGTGACGACGTTAGAGTTTACTTTGTACTTCAGTGTGTTGTGTTGCTAATAAATATCCTTTATTGGCACTTAGTGTTTGTGTTAACTGGACTTTAACAACAACAACGTAGACTACGATTCGACGAGAATGAGTAAGTCTCGGGTAATGCATTTGCAAAAAGTGAAGCCCGGCGTCGGGGTTACACTGTTCGCAGAACTTTCGCAGTCATAAAATTCTATGAACAACATTGTAGAACGTAGCCTGATGCGCTGTCCTGCACTTGTCTACACGGCCCGCATTAACATTCGAAGATTGCGACGATCATTATAAGCCTGCCTAAGTGAGTACTGTCATGTCATATCTACTCTGCTCGTTATCGCCCTAGTTGAAAGATAAGAAAATGTATACCATAACGTAAGAAATCAATTAAGACCATGATCAGAATGCGCTTTACACCTGCCGCCAAAGCAGATGGATAGATTAAATCGGCAAAATGTAGCGGGATCATAGCTCTTTCGCTCGTCACTTAGTGGATTAACTGTACTACCGTTGGCTTTGCCGAGGTGTTAATTTTACCAACCTGATGTCGGCAACACCCAGTGATTTTTTTACCCCTGCGTCCTGCGTCTGAGATGCATAATTTTCCCAGAGGACGCAAAATATTTCCTTGGCTGCGTTCCGGGACGCATAGAAATAGCCGATCGGTAGTCCAACTTCGGATTTTGGCTTCATTCACAAAGCTACTTTCGTTTTAAGAATATAGCAACGGTGCATTAGCAGATTGTTATATTACTGGTAAAAAACAGTACCATAGTCTTTCCTACTCCCGCTAAATACCGAAGTCTACCTGTAATACCAATAATCAATAGTAGTTGTCCAGTACCGGAGGAACATAGTATTATCGACCACGGCGATGTCTTTTACCTAAGTGCAAACTTTTATCAATACACCGGGTCAATAAGTAATCAGGCCTCCGAAAAACAAGAAAAAGATGAAACTTGATTCAAAGCAGCAAACTTTATTTGGTCTTCTTGGGCAAGACAAACACGCAAGGCCAGATGTTGCAGATCATGATGCGACCGATCAAACTTCCGAATCCGAAATGACAACGGATGTCTCCAAATCCAATACACTGTCTGACAATGAGACAACAGGTGATTTATTTTATTCCTGTGACCACAGGAGCTTGGTTATTTTTTTATATAAATAGGGCTTGTCCTTTGAAGCCCTTTAAGTTTGGGATGCAGAGAAAATATTGCTTTTGCATCCCAGTAAAGATGCAAACCCTTGAGCTTGGGATGCAAAGATTTTAGGTCTTGTGAGTCCTGGGACTCAAAGAAGGAGATTTGTAAAAAAATCACTGAACACCTATCGAGATCAAAGCTCAATCAGGGTCGGTGAGGGGATTAACGCTGATAAATGAAAGGGGGCTTTGTTAATTGGCGCTGAAATTTGATATACTGGCGCTAGTCATTTTGACGAATTATTGACCTTACGACCCAGAAAAACAGGGCGACTCGAACTTCGCTTTTCGGGAAACCTAGGGCGAAGTTTTGAGCCCCAAGGCGAAGTTATCGCCCAACTTCGCCTGCAGTGCACACCCTGATATGCCCGCTCTTCATAAAAGGAGATAGGTCTTTGGCTTGCAGTTACCGACTGATTTCTCAACTTGTGTACCATGCAAGTTACTTGAACACATTGTTTGCACTAGGTAGTATTATGGCACATCTGGATGAACTTAAACTTTTGTCAGACAGACAACATGCGTTTCAGAAACTCAGTTGATCAAGGTTATAAACAACTGGGCTAAAATCTTGGATAAGGGCGGTCAGGTTTACACGTTTATCTTGGACTTTGGGAAAACTTTTGACACACCCCCTCATGAATTACTTAAATGTAAGCTATACGGCTATGGTATTGGTGGGAACACTCTGAAATTATTGGATATACTCTTTTCTCTGTTACAGGCAGCAGCGTGTGGTAGAAATGGAGTGTAATCAGATTGGGCCCCAGTTTTGTCAGGTGTCCCCCAGGGCACCATGCTTGGACCACTGTTGTTCTCGTTGTACATAAACTATTAAACAGAAAATATTGACTCAGAATTAAGACTTTTTGCTGGCGACTGTGTTTGCTATCGTGAAATCAGAGATAGTGAAGACACGGTGAAACTTAAAGAGGATATAGATCGTTTAGGGTGTTGGACAAGGAGTTGGGGCATGAGATTCCAACCAGTCAAATGCAATATAATGCAGGTGACAAGGAAACGGATCAAGAAGATCAATGCTTCCTTTACCTTAGGGTAGAGGGAACGGTCCTCAGTAACGTAGAAACTATCAAATATCTTGGCATGACCATTACCAATGATTTGAAATGGAACACACGTCAGCAATATTTGCACAAAGGCTAATAGGACCCTTGGCTTCCTCAGATGTAACTTGTCAGCTTGTCCACAGGACGTTAAAGAGTCAGCATACAAGGGACAGGTACGTCCAGTCCTGGAGTATGGTAGTTCTGTCTGGGACCCCCAAAGTATACTTCTTCAAGATGAACTTGAGAAGGTGCAGAAAAGGGCAGGTAGATTTGTAATGGGAAATTACACATATGAAACTGAACTGGGAGTATGACTGGCATTTTGGAGAAACTTAAGTGGGAATCTCTGAAAAAGAGAAGGAAAGATTGTAGAATCATAATGCTTTACAAAGGTCTGAAGGATGCAGCCAGTACCAGTATACCCATGAATGAGCTTGTTCCTCCAAGTAGGCGTACCAGGGGGTTACCCTAAAAGGAGTCCTTTTCGCGAAAAGGACTTACCTCTTACAAAAAGGACTGATACTGTTAATAAATATGGAGATCATTTTTGCTGTAACTGGTCGGAAAACTATTTTTGGTATCTTTGCTGTAACTGGTCGGAAAATTAGTTTTGGTATCTATTTAGACCAGTTTTCTACAAAAAAAAAATGATTAAGTCAGTACATTTTGTTATTTGCGGCAGCAGATCTGTCTTAAGTAAATGTCCAAAAGGGCTTTTTTCCATTGTGAAAAGAACCTGTTGAAATTATCATGATTTTTGAAAAAAAAAATGATTTAGGTAAAGGTTATTAACAGGGCTACAGAAATTTTGAAATCTAAATCGGTCCGGACGGCCGATGACGTCATACGAATCCAAAATAGACACGAAAACTAATGACTACACTGTGTATTCCACAATCCAAAAAAGTCACGAAGACTAATGACTATACTGGAGCGCCGTTATAACGCGGATGTCATCGCTGAAATAGCCATTTAGTCCACATGGTCTTACTTATCGTGAAAAATGCGCTTTAAAGCGCAGAGACTGTCAGACCGAAAGTGAAAGTACAAATGCTGTTCCAATCGGACGTCCTCGCCTATCTTCATTTACGGAATTGGCCGAAGTATTACGATTGACGTATTTTAGTTTATTCGAGTTAATTCCCTTGAAATATGAATATACTTACAAAAAGGTACCTTCGGACGAAGAAAAAAAATTTCTGCGCGAGAAATGACGTCGGCTAAAAAAAACCTGACCAGACTGCTGTTAAACTAAAACACTAACACTAACTGTCATTAAGATATATACTGACAACACTAAAACATAAACTCCTAGATGACGTCGTCACTATGGCAACATGACGTTGGTGACGTCATAATACAAGTAAGACAATTCTGCAGTCATTAGAAGTCAGTGCAATATGATTATGTCCCTTGATATATACCTATGATCCTTAACTGAACTTTAACATTAATTATACTTTCTTTTTCTTTTTGCGGAAATATCCCAATTTATATAAATGTAAATAATGAAAAGGATGCAAGTTACCAAAATTAAATTAATTAAACTCCTTTGCATAAACAGTTTTAAAAATCATAATGTTCAATCATTAAATGTATTCTTAAATTTGATTATTCTAGTTCCTATACAATGCAGTTCTTAAAATCTGATACATAAAGGCTACTGTCAGATGATGTGCTATCTGAGAATTCTCTGAACACCATCTTGGTTGATTCCTATCTCTCAGCTGCAACAGTTCTATTATTGTCTGAATTCCTGTATCTCCAATCATCTTGTTCTTCCCCCTTTCTTTCTTATTCTGTTCTTCATCTCTTCCAAATTTGTCATCTACCCCTAGGTTAGTGTCATTCTTGTCATCGGTTTGTACCAGGTTTTTATCCAGTAAATGTTTTTCCATATCATTTATGGAGTTTTCTCTCTGTAGTTTGGATATTACATCCTCTAGGTTTTTGTGCTTCTGCGCCAGAATTTCATTTTTAGACTTCAATAAAAGTACATCCTTTACTAGCTCTGTCATCAAATTTTTATTTTTGATATACATAGATTCTATTTCATTGCCTATGAAGCCTCCCTCAATTTCTAACTTGAGCCTTTGATCAAGTTCTTCTCCGTGTGGTCCATCCCTTTCTATCTGCTTCTGCTTGTCTTTCTTCTGATCAAGGTTAATCTCAGCTCTATGAGGTGCTTTACTGCAAGCATTCTGTCCTTTCAGCATGTTGACTTTCCATACTTTCATTCCCTCAATCTCTTCTTTCAAACTTATTATTTCTGCCTTCAAACTGGCCACCTCAGCCTCTACTTTCATAGTTAAACTACCTTTCTTATCCCCAGACACTGACTTTGTTTCAAATTTTAATCTCTGCTCTCTTTTACTGCACTGTGTTTTCTCCCTGTCATTCTCAGTCAATGATTGCACACCATGTCCCCATGTTCCATACCTAATCTCCATGTTCTCCCAACTGTCAGGACAAGCATCTAATAGATGTCTGTATGAGCCACATGATAAGCATGTTAAAGCTTTACCATCCACACCCAGTGGGTTAATCCTCTTCTTCCTTACTCCTCTGTGTTTCTCACTTCTTTGACTGTCTGGCAAATCTTTGTTTCTGTCTCCTCTTACCTGTGGCAATTTCCTTTCTCTGTTGAATTGTCTGTATGGTTCGGGTTTGATCCAGCCACCGGAGGCCAAATATGCTGGTTCTAGTCTGATACTGCCATTTTCTTTCAAAGCTTCCAGGTCCTGTTTGAATTTTTTCAGTAATTTAACCGTTTGCTCATAGAGAGATGATCTGTCATCATAGTTCAAACCAGCCAGTATTAGTAACCTTTCATTTCTTGTTATGTTTGCTCTGTTCATCAACCTGAATGCTAATATTTCAGATGGTAATGTCAAACAAATTTTTCTGTATTTTGAGTCAAACAAGGCCACATATTTATTTATTGATTGTCCCTTTTTCCTTTCAAAATATTCAAAATCTTCAATTTTTTCTAGAACATCAGTCAAATTATCATTGGCCAAATGCTTATCCAAGAACTCAAAAAGAATACTTAGCCCACTTTTGCTCTTCAGGTCATCTAGTCCTATTTCATCAAAGACTTTTGCTCTTATCATCTGTTCATCATCCTCTGGCAATTGTAATGCCACTACTATAGCTTGTTTCTCCTCCTTACACTCTGTCACTTGTGCCCAAGCTAATGTTTCTCTCTTAAACTGTTCATATGTCTTAGTCTTGGTTAAGACAGGAGGACTGATAAATGTTTCCATCTTACAAATCTGTTTTATCACTCAGTCACCACTTGATAAACTCTCCAGTTCCATATATTTCCAATATTTCATTGAATCTTCTTCAAACCAAGTTGCTGTATACTTATTTCACTCCATATGATCGTTTGTTTCGCTCTGCTACCATTTGTTAAACTAAAACACTAACACTAACTGTCATTAAGATATATACTGACAACACTAAAACATAAACTCCTAGATGACGTCGTCACTATGGCAACATGACGTTGGTGACGTCATAATACAAGTAAGACAATTCTGCAGTCATTAGAAGTCAGTGCAATATGATTATGTCCCTTGATATATACCTATGATCCTTAACTGAACTTTTAAAAAAACCCTGACCAGACTGCACATACTCAAGTCCGGTTTAAATTTTCTTTTTGCTAGTCAAATTCTTTCCTTATGCTGTCTTTGAAAGTATACAATAGTCAGTCACCTTACGTTGCACAGCCTTTTTCCGTGCATCAGCACGTGTATGTGTGTATTACGAGTTGTGCAAAACCTTCGCCGCTGGCCAAAATTGTGACACGTGCTAATTATCGAAGATTTCTAAAATTGAGTCAGTGTTCACACCTTGGCAAGACAATCGACACTTTGATTATCTATGATAACTTTTGACAGCAGTGCCTGATTATTGGATTAATAATATGACACGTGGCTAAAATCCAGGTAATTATGTCATCATACATCGCAAATCGTGTTTTTTCGGACCGAAAAAAATGTGCCTTATGCCAACTGAATCCGTTATTCGAACTCAAAATCGGTCCGGACCGACAAAAAATCGGATTTCTGTAGCCCTGGTTATTAATATTATTTAGACTAAATATCAATACTAAATGAGTCCTTTTCGTAATAAGCTATCTTAAAAGTCCTCTCTGACATGTATCTAACCCAGAATCTACCATACAGTATAACACATTAAAAATATCAAAGGTATTATAATTGTTTTAATAATCGTTTGAAATAGATGCCATAGAATAATTCATAACCAGATACAGCAAAAATAATCCCTGTGCTCCGCATACAATTAATATTTAGAGTCCTTTTCATAACAGGGAAGTCCTTTTCGCACTTTAGGGTAACCAGTACCAGGAATCATCATTCCCTGGCTTTTCAAACCCCATCAGCTGGGGCTGACATTTACAAGTCCAGTTTCTTCCCCCAGACTATTAGAGATTGGAATTCCCTGGAAGGTTCCCTTATTTCTGCTGCTGAATGTGCAAAGGATTTACTTCTCTTATAAGGGCTAGGGACTAGCTTCCCCGATCACAGGTCATGGTGAATGATTGTCCTAGGACGTATCACCAGTAAACAATTCTGATTCTGATTCTGGTTAGGATCAAAATTTAAATTGTAGCGGAAATAAATAGTCGCTAGGGGTGCTGCATCAACTTAGGTGATTTCCAATCATTTTGTGGAAGACAGGCAAATATTTTTGTAAGAGGGTTCCTAATAATGTAGGGTTCCTAATATTTCAGGGGCCTTAATATTGTAGGAACTAGAATTTTTTTTGTGTGAGGATTTATATCTATAAGTACTACAGGAATACACAAGAATCAGGGTATGATGATCCATAATATGTCATGGTCCACTGACTTTGGACAGGCTAATTTTGCAAGGTTGAGATTTTTGTAAGTGGTAGAATTCAGGGTTCCTATTATTATACCCCCGGCATACGAAGTATGTCGAGGGGTATATAGTTTTCGTCTTTCCGTCCGTTTGTCCGTTCTTCCATCTTTCCGTCTGTCTGTTACAAAGTATGCCGAGGGGTATATAGTTTTCGTCTTTCCGTCCGTTTGTCCGTTCGTCTTTCCGTCTGTCCGTTCGTCCGTTAGTCCGTCCTTCCGTACGTAAGTTAACATTTGCGTTAAAGTTTTGTGTTAAGTTTTTTATTTTGCTTCTGTTAACCCGAATTTGAACATACATGCTTATTATTTTAGTAGAGGATGGAAACTGATTAATTTGAATCATCTAGATACTGCTGCTTGCCTACGGTCATGGTCACAGACTTTGAAATTTGTACAATAGCTGCTGCGTTAAAGTTTTGCGTTAAGTTTTTGCTTTTTCTCGTTTTTTCTGAAAGACTTAATTGTAACTTGTTCATATGTGCTCAGTGTTAGTACAGGATAAATAGATAATAGTTTTCATCTTCTGGATGCTGTTGCTGATGTAAGGTCAAGGTCACAGACTTAGAAATTTGTATACCATTTGCGTTAAAGTTTTGTGTTCAGTTATATTTTATTCTTATATTTTGAATATACTTACAGAGTAACAGTGCTACTAGGTTTACTTCTAGGTTGAAATGGATCAGTTGACATCGTTCGGATGCTGCTGCTGACTTAAGGTCAAGGCCACAGACTTTGAAATTTGTATACTCTTTGCGTTAAAGTTTTATGTTACAATGGAACCTTTTATTATGCTACTAGGTTGACATTGTCCGGATGCTGCTGCTGACCTAAGGTCAAGGCCACAGAGATAATTTTTTTTTGTAAATTTGTGTTAAATCTTTGTGTTAAATTCTATGTTTTTTCCTGCTTATGCAAATTTTAAATTTAACCTTCTGGCTTTTGTCTATAGGCCTTTCACTGGGTTTGTTATAAATTGTCCTCCTGTCTGTCTGTTTGTTAACATTTGCGTTAAAGTTTTTGGAAGGTTAAGATTTTTGTAAGAGGTAGATTTTAGAGTTCCTATACACCTTTCCTATAAATCGATAAAGTCACGCACGAGTTATCTACCCAAGTAGACTGTGACGTCATCTATAGGAACATCTCATATAATCAAGTACAATTGCAAGCACACATAACATGCATAAAGCAGACGTTTTGTAAATGTGAACTGCAAAAAATAGATTGAAAGACCAAATTAAAGTATAATTGCCCTGTTGTGATGTGACATTTTTTTATTTATATACATTTTTTTTCATTTTAATATCATATTGAGAATCCCGACAAGTCGGTCATGATTTTCATGACCCCTTTCATCGACGCCGTGTTTTAACAGCCCGGCAATACATCCACGTTTGTTCAATATAAACCAGCTACATTTCGCATAAAAATAAGTTTCGTAACTCTGAAAAGTTCTTTCCATTTTTCCGACAGGTAAAACGTCTGTATTCAGGTAGTAATTACACATTATTACCGGACAGATTATAGCGCTGATATTTATGGTTCCTTGTGCGATACACCGATCTAAAAGCATCAGCATCCAGACAGTTTTCTGTGAGTTTGAACCCGAGGTTGAATTTATGCTATTTTTTTCATTTTCATCTCTTACTTATAATATGCTGTAAAAATGCTGGTCTAATAGTTCTAGTAAAAGGTAAAGAAATGAGGAGAAATGCCGATTCTGAATTAATTGTTTATGTAATAAATTTTCCCCAACTAAACGAGTTCCAAACCCTAGAAATAATAAATTTTAATCTTACACAGTTTATTGCGCAAAAATATTGATCATAAATGTCTACCAAGAAGTTGTAATTAACTGGCCTTCCAGCCTTAATGTAAGAATGTCCTTTCCTACAGAAATCTTGTATTTTGCTGGTAAACGGTTAAGTCCAGTTTAACCCACAGAGACACAAAGAGGGTAAAATCCACTTTCAATATTAAGTTGTAATAAGACAGCAAAGTCCAGTCTATCGTATGGGAATTCCACATAAAATGATAATAATAATAATCGTCCTGACCAGCAGTCAAGAAAACCTTATATAGGCAAAAAAATGAAAGTCACTACTTTTTGCAGCTATCACTCAAAATCTCTAGACAAAAGAATGTTTAATCACTTCCCACTTCTTAGATTATGATAATCAAGCACAACAATAACTTCTGATGGTGTTTGACAACATAACCACCATATCAACGGATAGTCACTCAGATCAGCTAATTATGCAGATTTGTTGTCAAAACTTGTGTTTCGCATATCCTTCTTTTGAGGACTAACTATGCTCAAACTGCTACTAGCATGTTAGACTGGACTTGATGACCATATCCTGAGAGAGTGAGTAGATTTTGATCAGATTTATTACTAAATTATATGGACATATTTTAACAAAATTTTTAAAATAAGAATTTTTGAAAGACACACACATACATATTTGAATATGAAAGTAATTCCATGCTCAGTATCAACTGAAACATTTCAACATAGCAAAACAAAACAACAAATAAAAGATGAAACATTTGACATATTATACCCAAAATTTTTCAGCATAAAACTTATCTTCGGTATTATTTATTTGATCGTTTCCATTTCACGGTAGGGTGTTCTTAAAGGCAGGATTTCTGAACCCCCCTGTAGAGGATTAGCTACCTGTATGAGACAGTAAGTGGGCGTGGCTTAGCTACTGTGCAAATTAGACCACTGTCCTGTTTTAGCCAATAACAGCTGTCAATACTTTCACAGGTAAATACCCCAGCAAATCAACAGCCAATCAAATAAGAGATAAATCTACAGGAGCTACTGTAGATGTTTACCCTTTGGTGGCTATTGGAAAACTGAGAATAGGTAGCTAATTTTGCCTTTTATAGTCCACTCCTGCCTTTAAAGCTGCCTCCGGAACACGTGTCTAGGTAGTACACAATCATAGGTGTTTGTTTATTGCGGCAATGCGCGCAATATGGTGATTATAAACAAAATTTCTAGCCTGTCGTGTCAAAAGGTCGCCGATTCCATTCGAACCTCGTAAATGGGTAACCACGACTATATCTGCAGCAATACAACCGTCCGCCTTTCTCCGTAATATACCCGAATGCATTCGTCATTATCCGTCAGTAAAGTGCATGGTATAACTTGAGTAATAATGCCAAAAAAATACACTGCCGCTGTGGCGAAGTTGGTAAAGCAATTAAGCACTACGAGTATAAAGTAAGTTTTGCATGGGCATACCGTTGGGTCAGTGTTTTTTTTTTTTTTTTTTTTTTTTTTTCAGCAGGTGGATGGGTATGTTTTCCCCGATAAAGCATATCGTTGGAAATTTTTTATCTGTTTATGGGTCTCATTGGCATTGAGCAATTTATTCTATCGAGCTACTGTGTCGTTGCCCTGGTCGTATGCTCAAGTGATACATGAAGGTGTTCACATTTTCCGCTCCTCCTACATTTCAGACAAAGTTGGGATGACGTGTGGAGTATCTTCTACGAGAATTGAACCAAAAACTGTTGAACTCATATTATGGCTGGACGATTGCCTGTCATGTAGATTAAGGAACTCTTTCGTGCTGTTTTTGTCTGGCAAAGTCATGCACAATCAATCTGTTTAAGAAGTCTGTTTTTGAAGACCCATGAACTTGCCTGTCCAACAGAGAAAGAGAAAAACATAACCTCAACCCAGCATGCAGACTGACCAGGATATTGCTGATAAGACAAAACAGAAATTTCAGCTCAAAATGCTGGTTGGTTGGTTTTTTGGGGTTTTACGACTCGTTTGGACAGTATTTCAGTCAAAATTGAGGCGTCTGCCAGAGAGAGGGAGAAAGAAAAGAGATGTGATAGGCAAGAGAAAAATATCCAAACAACCCCACCCGCACCTACTGCATGTACAGTAGGCCCTTGTCTTACTATTATCCAATTTAGTTGGACGTTCCGGCAGGACCGCAACCAATCCCGCTGCTCAAAATGACAAAATTTATGCTTTCCCAAGGTCAGACAGAGATTCGGTTTTGTCACAGTCGAGCGTTATTTTTGGAGTTGCACTTGATGCTGAAGCGTCCGTGTAGCAAAGTTGTTAGCGCTCCCGACTTTGGATCATTGGGTCGAGTCCAGATGGCAGACAAGGCTCTGTTTAAACCTAACCGGTGCTTTATTGCACATAGTCTTTCACAATCACCCTTGAATCGTCCTGGTATGACTAAAATATTGTTGAATAGACGTTAAGCCGCCATGTGAATTCTCGTTTTGATACAAGAAACCCCTTTGCATTGTATAAACCCTAGCTATTATGTGTAGTTTCACATAATTCGTAGTAAAACAAGAAGAGGGGATTCGTTATTAGAAGTGGAGAACTTAAAAAAAAGGCAAAAAGGGGGCGAGGGGGGCGGGGGGGGGGGGGGGGGGGGGGGGCAAAAAGAAAAGGGAAATACGGGATTTGAACTACTGACTCAACATATTTAGTCTAATAATAGTCTACAAGCTGAACCTCTGGACCACATTGACATATATCGAAATCGTTTTAAATGGTTATATATAAAAGTGTTCTGACTGATACGGATAGAGCCGACTTTTTCCGTGACAAGCTGCTCAACCTATTTCAAGGTTTGGTCCAAAATTAAAAGTGCATTGACACGACAGTAAACAAAATTTGATCTGTACAAAGACGAATTCCATGTCAGCACACTTTGTTGTCATTTAAAGCGTGTGTCTGCTTTATAATCAGCTAATCGTTCATAATAACGGTCTGAACATCTTCCGCGATTTTCTTTCTTTTCCCTATGTTTTGGGAGCTGTACTGGTGATACATGTATATGCTCTTGAATACGGTAATTTTGGCCCGAAATTTTAGTAGGAAATCTTTTAATTTTATGTCAAATTCCCGTATGCTATAAGTTATAAAGCTTATATTCCGATAAAGAAAGAGCTAAATATAGTTGGAACAAAATAGTTGTCTTAATCTTAAAGGCAGGAGTTGACTATAAAAGGCAAAATCAGCTACCTATTCTCAGTTTTCCAATAGCCACCAAAGAGTAAACGTCTACAGTAGCTCCTGTAGATTTATCTCTAATTTGATTGGCTGTTGATTTGCTGGGGTATTTACCTGTGAAAGTATTGACAGCTCTTATCAGCTAAAACAGGACAATGGTCTAATTTGCACAGTAGCTAAGCCACGCCCACTTACTGCATCATACAGGTAGCTAATCCGTTACAGGGGGGTTCAGAAATCCTGCCTTTAACCGTTGAATGTTAGTTTTGAATATACGGAAAACCGGCATTCATTTGGCATTTATTTGGTTACACAGTGAAAAACAATAGCCTATCCTATAGATGACGTCATGCACGTTGCAAGGGACAAAACTCGAACAGACTCTGAATTATAGGAAAGGTGTATTAATGTGGCAACTTGAAATTATGTTTGTCAAGCTAACAATGCTTTGAACAACTGGGCCCTGTTCAACATGGATAAATAATGAAAAATTATCGAAAAACTTATTTTCAGTATATGCACATTATCTGTAGCTCTCATATACTGGTATGATAACGCTATAAAAATCAAACACCAAGCTGTGACAGAAATACTAAGGAAACAAGTTTATACCCAGATCAGGGACAAATATATCTGAAAAAGATTTTTCTGAACAATGAAGTTATTAAAAGAGAAATTACCATATTTATGTTGTATTTCAGGTGGATTCTCCTTACTGCCCTAATTGCCTTGAGAATTTACCACCAGCTGAGGCAAAGCTAAAGAAAAACAGGTAAGTCTGTCAATCCTAGGCTAGGTCTTCCTACCTTATGCATTTGAGCCGCGGCACGAGAAAACCAACAAAGTGGTTGTGGGCCCAGTGCAGACTCAGATCAGAGTCTTTGCTGTCCGCATGAAGGTAGCTTAGACCCATAGCTATCCTGTAAGCACTAAGCGAAGACTCTGAACAGACTTTGCGGATGCCAAGGCTGATCTAACTTTGCGCTGGGCGCGCAACCACTTTGTTGGTTTTCTCCTGTTGTGGCTCATTTGTATGTACTATATTTCTTCAGTTATAAGATAGAGTGTTTTCCCTTTGAAAACAATTAAAAAAATATAGATCTGTCTTATAAGATGGATCTTGATCTTTGGGATTGTTTTGGAAGGGAAAGCCTTATAGCTTAATTTCATAAGACTGACTTAGATATTTTGGGTCATTCTACAGAGGGGGAAATCCTGTTTTATAGCCAAATAGATGTTATTAACAGATCCTTTCAACAGCCGTCGTGTAAAAGATTGACAGATTTTGGCACACCAGTCATGGACAATTCAGTCCAGTTCATTTTAAGAGCAATCCTTACAGGGCTGGAAAAAATATAATAATGTCACTCGTCCTGCATCACAAGATGTATAGTGAAATTAATAAGTTACCTTGGCAGTACTGAGATATTCTACTCGTCCTGTAGCTTGAGCTACTCGCCATGGCGAGCGGACGAGTGTATTTTTCAAGCCCTGCCTTAGTACACTAAATGCCAGGTTGACTAGATTGCCATGCAGCATTTAAAGGATTGCTCTGTGAACTGGCATTGAGCAAATAAAAGACTCCTCTTAAAACTGACGGGCATGGAATAATGAGTTATAAATAGAACCCTCAAGTGTTGTGGGGTCATAATGGAATACAATTTTTACAACACCATAACACTTGCGGATTCTCTATATATACTCATTATTCCATGTTGGTCAGTTTTAAGAGGGGTATTTTGCTACCCTACAGCCATTTACATTGGGGACCAGTATTGGGGGTCACAGGGGAACTGGTGAGGAGCAGATGGTGTGTTAAGATTTGAATGCCTGGAACTGTGCTCCAGTTAAGAAGGGGTAACAGGAATAATTTATGGATAATTTTCCTTATTTTTCCTCTATAACATATATAGTGACCCCTCATTAGAACCGTTTTGACCAGACGATTCTAACATGAGGGGTCACAACATATGTTTTCATTGAAAGATTAAAATTATCTTTGAAGTATCCTTAAAACTCCCTCTTATCTGGAGCTCTGCTAGAGTATCTTCAGATAAGCCTAATTTTAGGGTAGACAGTTTAAATCTAATACACTCGGATTTCTCTTCTGAAATATTGCTTCTGGATCTCGACAGAGGACGGTTTCTGAAAAAAAGCTGATTGTACTGTCTTCTCAGACACATATAGATACATTGTTTGTCAAAGCATTGTTACATAATCCTTTCATGAGATACTATAATGTTTTTGTTTGTGACAATTTTACATGAAAGAGGGGACCATTACTGAGTTAGAAATATTAGGTGAGTTATGCGAGACTAGATTTTGTGAATGCTGATTTATATCTAGACTTCAAGGCAGTGGAGCATATTATTAGATGAAGCAGTTTTGGAGGAGAATTCTATGATAATTTTTCTGTTTCCTCAAAAAAAAATTGCTGTGGCCCCATTTTGAACTGCCTCTGAGGGAAGCAGTTTTAAACAGTGGCCACAGCATTGTGCTGAGACCACATCATATTTGGGCTGGGACACAACAAAACCAAAGAAGTGGCATGTGTGCTCAGCATAGACTCAGATCAGCCTGGGCATCCACCCAGTCTGATAAGAGTCTTCGCAGTGCACCTAAAGGGTAGCTTAGGGTCTAAGCTAGCTCCATGAGGACAGAGAAGACTCTGATCAGACTGGGCGGATGCCGAGGCTGATCTGTGTCTTCCCTGGGTGCACATACCTCTTTGTTGGTTTTGTCGTGTTCGCGGATCTTTTTTTTTTTTTTTTTTGACAATGAATAGAAATTGTCTGAGAATTCTCATCAAAGCCCCACAGTATAGAGCTATGTTTACTTCTAGATGTAGCAACTGCTTTGACTGTCCAAGCTGTGGACACACTCTGACCACTCGGGCCACTAGTCAGCTGGTGTCAAATCCTGATGATCCCGGTAAATCCACACCCAAGAAGATGTACTACCTGGCCTGTGGGTTTTGCAGGTGGACAACGAGAGATGTGGGAATTCCTGATAAGTCCCAAGGTATGTTGTTTCTTTGGCAGAATCCCTAATAAGAAAACTGAAAAGGTATTTTAGTCGAATAGATACACTTTCAGGGGAAACAGCTCTTTCAGGGGAATTTCCTCTAGGAGCAAATTCTTTACTTAAAGGGTAGACTGCTTTTTAGCTCGCCTGAACGAAAGTTCAGGAAGGGCTATTGTTGTCACCCGGGCGTCGGTGTCAGCGTCTGCGTCTGCGTCCGCGTCAGCATCAGCGTCGGCGTCCAGATTGGATGTTTTGGTTAAAGTTTTTTAAAGACCTATATCTCCTTAACCCATGGATGGATTCTTTTGATACCTGCACTGTAGGTAGATATTGGTCCAAAGTTTAACAGGGTACCGCCCCCACCCACTCCATGACCTTGATGTCAAGGTCATGGACTTAGAAAATTGGCAGTATTTTTGGACTGGATGTTTTGGTTAAAGTTTTATAAAGCCCAATATCTCCTTAACCCAGTGATGGATTCCTTTGATACATGCACTGTAGTTAGATATTGGTCCAAAGTTTTCCAAGGTCCTACCCCCAACCCCCTCAGTGACCTTGATGTCAAGGTCATGGACTTAGAAAATTGTCTTTTTATTGATTGGATGTTTTGGTTAAAGTCTTTTGAAGACACATATCTCCTGAACCCAGTGATGAATTCTTTTTATATTTGCACTTTAGTTAGATATTAGTCCAAAGTTTTGCCGAGTACTACCCCAACCCCGCTCAGTGACCTTGATGTCAAGGTCAGGGACTTTGGAAATTTGTTCTTTATTAAAGTTTTCTAATTGCATACTGATTCATAATGCTTGGCAGAGATTTAGTTTACACTTGAACTGATGTTAGACACATTTTTGAGTTTTTACAAAACACTATATACTTACCCCACTGGATGACCTTGAAGTCAAGGTCATCGACTTAGAATTTTGTCTTAAAGATTTTGGTTAAAGTTTTATATTTATGAAGACATAATTTCACAGTGCCACGATGGACTCAGTTGATACTAATACTTGGACTGATGTTAGATAATGGTTCAAGGTTTTCTTACATCCTAGCCCCCCCCCCCTCCCCACCCCCACCCCTACCTCTTAGTTCTTTGACCTCAAGGTCATGGACTTTGAAATTTCATGTGGATTTTTTTATTTCAATTTCATTTTAAGACTTATTTCTTAGATAGCTTTTGTTTATAAATGTGTTGTCATTATGGACAGGCTTGCCTGAAGTTTTATGCATAGAAGTCCACACCTCCAAAGCGACTGTGTGATGTCAAGCTCCTGTTCAGGCGAGCTATGCTGTCAGGCGACAGCTCTTGTTTGAAAGAGTAAGTAAACAAGAAGTCACAAAAGTTGTTCCCCCTTTAAAAAATGTGGAAAAATATTAAATCTACCCATAAACGTACATTGAATTTTTTCCTATTTTCTTCATGGATCTCACAGTCTTGTCTCTGGAATTAAGAGTTAAAAACGTTTTATTCCTTAATGATTTTCTTGCTAACTGCAGTAGTCCTGCACCAGATTTAGTTTTCTTTCTGTTTTTTTTTTTTCAGTCAAAGGATCTTGTTCTTAATTTTTTCCCTGGTCAGCTATTGCAACAGTTCTATATACTTATTTAGACAAGCTAGGGTTCAAACCACTTATCAGAGAATCAATGAATGGTCAAAGCATCAAGTGAATATGCATTGCATTTTTAGTAAGATAGAATTACAAGTTAGACAAGGATTATATATACACTTACCTAATAATTATGCTTTATGTTTCAGCAACTGGAGCTTGGCAAGATTTGGAGAACTCTGATGCTTTAAAGGTAGGATTCAGCTGACCTTTTAATTATGCATTACATTACTCAGCTGCTTGCTTATTGAACTGACTTTGTGTGTACTGTACGACTTCAAACAATTTCATTCAGCTAAAGATGCTTTGAAAAATCTGGGTTCCAGGCTATTAAACTTGAGAATAATCTCAAACTCAAAATAAAGCACACTGATTGGCTGCTTCCAAGCATGTGCTTGGAAGCAGCCAATCAGTGTGCTTTATTTTGTGCTTGGAAGCAGCCAATCAGTGTGCTTTATTTTGAGTTTGAGAATGTACTCAAGTTTTATAACCTTGCGGCCTGGCCTTAATGTTTTGAGCCACAACTAACAGAAAATGCTGAGAGTTCCAGCAAACTAATCATTGTAAGAAGGAAAGAAAGGATAAAATACACAGCAAACTGATTGATTTTCAGCCTTAGTGGTCTGTTCTAATACTGTTTGTGTATGCTGTCTTATTCTCACTACCATGTCCTATATCTCCTTGTATTTGCTACTTAGAATTCATTTGAAATATTGTTTTTAATAATGCAAAAGTTTCAAATGCAATTAAACAAACAAAACATGCCGTCATTTTTCCATCAGAAATGGAATGTAAGAGGCTTTGGTGTGGTAATATTTTTTGCTGAAAAAATTTTGAGGAGCTTTTGCTGTGTGATTTTGTAGATCAGTCGGTTGTTGGAGTATTATCATCAGCTGGCTCAGAAGGAGAAAGCGGAGAAAGAGAGAAAGAAATATGTCAGGAGAAGAAGTCACCTCATGTATGCCGTATGTACTTTCAGTCTCATTGAAAAATTGATCTGTTTTCTTAGATGAATGGGTTAACCACAAATAGAGCCGCAACACAACAAAACCAACAAAGTGGATATGCGCCCAGTGTAGACTCACATCAGCCTTGGCATTCCCCTTGTCTAATCACAGCCTTCGCTAAGTGCTTAAAGGGTAGCTAAGAGTCTAAGCTACCTCCATGCGGACAGCGAAGACTCTGATCAGACTGGGCAGATGCACAACCACTTTGTTGGTTTTCTGGTGCAGCTTTTATCTTTTTATGCCTCCTACTTCCAAGAAGTTGAGCGGGCATATTGGTTTGGGCCTGACTGTCCGTCCGGCCGTCCTTCCATCTGTCCCTCCGTATGTAACACTATATTTTCACAAGAACTGTAACTGCTGGGGCCTTGATACTTTATAGGTAGGTAGACTATCAAAAACTAGAGGACACATATTTTTTTCTTGCCCATCAGCCTTGTACTTGCAGAGTTATACCCCTTTTTCAAAAAAATATATGAAAGTTTGTTCCCAAAATTCTGGGAACACTGTTTGAGCTAGGATGCTCATATTTGGCATACTGCTAGGGGCTAAGGTGTAAATCACCTGATTAATGTTTGAGCAAATTTCGTCAAAAAATGACTGAGTTATGCCCCTTTGTTGAATTTGGCAGTTTTCCAACTTTTGAACCGTTTGACCTAGAACCCTAATTTTTGGTATACTATTAGTATTTGATGTGCTGATCATTCTGATGTTAGTTGTGTTATGATACATTCACTATTAACAGAGTTATTTCCCTTTTCTCATCTGTATAAAACATAATAATGGGTGGTCTACTTCTCAAGAACAATAACTGCTGTGGCCTTGATATTTCATAGATCGGTAGACCATAGAAAATAAGCAGACACATATTTTTTTTCTTTTCCATCTGCCGTGCACTTACAGAATTATGCCCCTTTTTCGAAAAAATACATAAAAGTTTGTTCCCAAAATCCCAGGAATACTGTTTGAGCTAGGATGCTCATATTTGGCATACTGCTAGGGGCTAAGGTGTAAATCACCTGATTAATGTTTGAGCAAATTTCGTCAAAAAATGACTGAGTTATGCCCCTTTGTTGAATTTGGCATTTTTCCAACTTTTGAACCGTTTGACCTAGAACCCTAATTTTTGGTATACTATTAGTATTTGATGTGCTGATCATTCTGATGTTAGTTGCGTTATGATACATTCACTATTAACAGAGTTATTCCCCTTTTCTCATCTGTATAAAACATAATAATGGATGGTCTACTTCTCAAGAACAATAACTGCTGTGGCCTTGATATTTCATAGATGGGTAGACCATAGAAAATAAGCAGACACATATTTTTTTTTCTTTTCCATCTGCCGTGTACTTACAGAATTATGCCCCTTTTTCGAAAAAATACATAAAAGTTTGTTCCCAAAATCCCAGGAATACTGTTGGAGCAAGGATGCTCATATTTGGCATACTGCTAGGGGCTAAGGTATAGATCACTGATTAACTTTTGGGCAAATTCTGTCAAAAAATGACTGAATTATGCCCCTATATTGAATTTGGCATTTTTCCAACTTCTGAATTGCTTGACCTAGGAACCTGACTTTTGGTAAATTACTATTTCTTGATGTATTAAATATTTATATAAAGGTTAGGTAACTCTGAGTTAAGTGAATACAGAGTTATTCACCCTGATAGTCAGTTCTTATGCAGCTTTGTGTCTCAAGAACCACTTGGTGTAGGGTTTTGAAATTTAGCATATGAATAGACTATGAAGAATAAGCAGACCCATATCTTTTTTAGCTCTGTGAAACTTGTACTTGTAGAATTACCTCCCCTGTGTCAAAAATCTTGTTATCAGGGTATCTCAAAAAGTATATGAGAAAGAGGATGGTGATATTTTATACATAGGTTGATGGTGAGATCTGCAAGGACTGATTAACTTTTGGGCAAATTCCATCAAAAATGACCAAGTGATGCCCCTTGTTTGAATTGGGCATTTTCCCAACTTCTGAACCTCTTGACATAGGAAGCTTATTTTTGGTATATATTGGGTGTTCTTGATATGTAAAATATTTTGGTAAAGGCTAGATAACTCTGCATTCAAAAATTAGAGAGTTATTCCTATGATAGTCAGTACATTTATAGACTCAGACTTAAGGCATTTACCTAAAACAAGAATTTTGACAATATATCTAGAGAACTGTTTGAGCTAGGATATTTAGCATGCAGCTGGGAATCAGTATGTAGATTATTAGATTAACTTAGGAGAATTACATAAAAAGTGACAGAAATGTGCCCCTTTTCAGGGCTTAAACATCTAAAGTTTGACACCTTTAGTGGCAAGCATATGGTTGTGGGGCATAGTGTTTCACAAACACATTTTCTAGATATCATTTTTATGACCTCCTGTTTGCATCCCTGAGCAACAATTTTTTTCCAAAATGGATCTTTTATTAAAAGAAAATATTTTCTCCTTGAGGAGCAAATTACTTTAAAAGTTGACCCTATTGAGAAGAGAGGCAAAAATGAAAATGGCAGAGTTTCTTCCCTGGAAAGTGTACCCATTCACCTTAATTTGCAGCTTTTAGCTAAAAAATAGAGCTATAGATAAGAGGGAGTATTAGGTTATAATCAGGGATAAATTTTGTTAATTCTGCATAAAAACATATGTTGTGACCCTTCATTTGAACCATCTCAATGAGACAGTTCAGATGAGTGGTCACAACATATGGTTACAGTGAGAAACAAGGCAAATTATCCCTCAATTATCATCAAATACTCCCTCTTATCTAGAGCTCTGCAAATTATGCTCCCCAGTATATAGAGTACTGGAAGAGCTATTGCACTTTTCCCCATGAGATTATTGTCATCAATATCTACAAATGAGCTGCGACATGACAAAACCAACAAAGTGGCATTTGCACCCAGTATAGACTCAGGTCAGCCTGGGCACTCTTATCAGAGTCTTTGCTGGTTTCATTAAGGGTAGCTCATGGTCTAAGGTAGCTCCATGCGGACAGCAAAGGTTCTGATTAGACTGGGCGGATGCCCAGGCTGATCAAGAAAAAGTAATTGATCTGCTAGAAATGCTTATCAATGAGCTAACTGATAATACAATTGATCATAGCAGCACTAGTATTGTCTTAAAGTTTTGATGGGATTTAGAAGTGTGTCTGAGTGAGCTATCCTTCCTGGTAATGGATTTTGTTTAATGCTCAATACTAACTCAACAAACCTTTGTGTATTGTTATGAATATGGTGTTTAATTGGTGTAAATATTTTCTTTTACCATGATTTGGCAGTTTTTAGATGTTTACTTGGTTTGAAATAAACAAGTTGTTTACATTGTACTTTAGAACATGCTGGAATAACTATTTTTAGAACTGAGAAAATAATAGAACTTTCTGTTGTAAATATAAAGAATCTTCTGGTATAAAATTATGTCAGAATTGAGTACTTTCTGGTAAAATCTATTGCTGGTTAATTCCTGAATGTTCTTAGATAATATATAAAGAGCTCAAATTTTTCATTTAATCATCTTTGTAAACTTTCACCAGTCTATAGTTAAATAAGTTATACTGGAATTTAAATATACATGTATCGGATTACTTTTGTGACTTTCATTCTGTGATTATTGGAAATATTCATGTGCTCATACAGACTTTATTTTCTGGGATCAGAAATTATTAAAGGCCTTGTGTTTTAAATTCTGAGGGACATTCAGACTAAAATAAGGTATTGTAAATTACATTTTTTTTCTTGATTGATTAATGACTGTTTTAATTTTGATGTACATGTAAATAAATTTTGTTAAGTTTTAAAACAGGCTTGTTGCTGGTTTACATTCATCTTTCTTGTTACCACTGCCAGGTCGTAACAGTATACAGTCTGATGTAGATAATGTTGTGGGACTTGTTTAACCCATTTGAGCCACACAGGGTATAATCGATTCCGCCAATTTTCGCTTCCTGCAGAGACTGTCCATCATATTTGGCTTCCGCCGAGACTGTCCGCGAACTCTTGCTTCCTGCAGAGACTACTGTCCTCGAAAAATGGCTTCCTGCCGAGACTGTCCGCGTGATTCTGCTTCCTGCCGAGAACCTCGGCCGGAAGCAGAATCACGCGGACAGTCTCTGCAGTCTCATGTACAGAAGTCTCTGCAGGAAGCAAAAGTTTGCGGACAGTCTCGGCGGAAGCCAAATATGATGTACAGCCTCTGCAGGAAGCGAAAATCAGCGGAATCGATTATACCCTGTGAGCCATGACACGAAAAAACCAACAAAGTGGATATGGGCCTTGCGAACACTCAGATCAGCCTGGGCATCCACCCAGTCTGATCTTTGCTGTCCACATGGAGCTAGCCTAGACATTAGCTACCCTTTAAGCGCACAGCGTAGACTGATCAGAGCCCAAGCTGATCTGAGTCTATTCTGGTGCACATGCCACTTTGTTCATTTTCTCATGTTGCAGCTCATTTTTGCCTGGTGTCCAATAAAAGGGACATTGGAAAACAGTAAAGACCCAGATCAGATGCTGCAAAAAGTGGCATCAAATCAGCGTCTGTACTGTTGGTAAAAGAAAAATTGACCTTTCTCTTTGAAAGAAAATAATAAAAATAAACTGAACCAGACACCCCTTATTGACTAATGGATTCATCCTGTATATCACGACAGAAGAGTCTTCTAGGCATAAATATGTTAAAAATATGGACAGACACTTGGGGCTAGGTGTGTGCAACTATGGTTGTAGCATCTTGATATAAAGAGCAAATAAAAAAAGAGCCACTTGGGGAAAGTTGTTGGGAGAATTGAAACAGAACAGAACAGAATGTTTTAAAATAGCCACGCCAAGGCCATGCTGATGATCAATGAGAACTCAAGTATTTATGGAAACTGCTTTGGAATTATCATTCTGTCGTCTTCTTAACTGAAGCTTTAGAATTACATTTGATGACAAAAACAGAAAGAAAACAACCATATATATAGTAACTCAATTACTTACAACGCGTCAATCCACTACTGCAACATGTCGTTGTTGGAGCAGGTTCAGAAACGTTCCGTTATCTCAAAATATTAAAAAGGCAGACAATCAAAGTCGTTTCTTCATAGACGTCGGCTCAGTTAATCCTAGTCACAAAATTTATCTTAACGGTACCTGTCAGCTACATTATCAACGACTTCCGCGGTGGTCACATTGTTAGCGCGAGGTTGACAGAGTACAGCGAGACTCTGACGTCACAAATCTAGTTATCGCGACTTTAGCTGAGCGGTTTTAATACCGTTATAATTGGATCAAAAGAAATCAGTTTTTCGGCGGAATATTTTATCTGACAGTTGACCGTAACAGATTACCATCGCCTTTAGAAGGACGTTGGTTGCAGTAGATACTTGACTTGTAGTAGAATAAAACGAGAAGAAACCCTTTTCACTCAACATTCTGCTTACTCTACTTAAATTCTTGATATGGTATGATCAATCAAAATGCTGAATGCTTTAAATGCTTACAGAATTACTTAACTTTTCAGTCTAGTATGGACAAGTATGGACTGGTATCTGTTGCTGCAAAACGTAAAACCTTGATGTCTGGAGCATCACCGTAAGTACTAAGGACTGATCAACTACTGTATTCTTGTAATAATATTGACTATAGATGAAACACTTATACTGAATATAATATATTCAGTATAAGTGTTTCATCTATAGTCATCTATGCCCAAAGACTAGTCTTCAAAGCATTTGGATAGATATGGCGACTTACATATATCATATGTAAGTCGCCATATCTATCCAAATGCTTTGAAGACTAGTCTTTGGGCAGCACTTATATTTGAAGGAGGAGATAAAAAGTATATAAATCATGAAGCACTTCATGAAGAATTTTAGTGATAACCACTTGCACGTCAAAAAGCACAATGGCAATTCTTATATTTACACTTTATTTTAAGCCATATATGTTTCATACTACAACTGGTAAATTGACAAATACATAAAATTATTTGTACATTTTCTTTACAACCTTGTTCTGTCATATTGCTGAACAGCTGTATTCAAATAGGTTCATTTAAAGAAAGCCAGTGGCAAATATAGATATTGATAAATCTAAATAACCCAGTCTGTCTGGATGAACTGGGCATGGCATGACCAGGCTGCATGTGCATGACCAGGCTATATTTCAAAGTTCTGATATGAAGACAGATTTCTTCATCACATAGCCCCTCTTGTCTTGTTTACAGAATCAAGGAGAATGAGGAGTCTGTCATCAAGACAGTGAAAGAAGCTGAGCCTGTTGAATCATTTCCTCCATTACTAGAGGACGTCTTTACTGAAACATTGCAGTTAGCTAAGAGTAAGTGAACTTGTATTGCAGTGCACTGCTATCTTACTATATTACTGTCATTGTGGTGTGGAAAAAGATACATTAGCACATTTGCTGTAAGGTGAACCAGCATGCTTTCATGGGAAGCACCTCATTCATATTTTTATGCCATCCTTCTCAGTAGGGTTCAAGACTCCTTTCTGGAAGGTTTTTTTTCATCCAGGGAAAAAAATAGGAAATCACAAAAAAATGTCTGCCATTTGAAAAAAACTGGCAGAAAACTCATAGCTGTGTACCCATACACCTTAGGTATTCAGATGCTGCACCCGTTTTTGTATTGTGTTCATCATTGGATTTCCACCATATTTTCCACCCTTTTTTTTTTAAAGGGAGATAACTTTTGTAACTTCCTGGTTGCTTCCCTGTATAATGAAGCTCTTCCAAAAAGAAGTAGACTCTTAAAGGAAACAAATTGTTCCTATGCTCATGGAGGACCAATTTTTTTATTTTTGAGAGTTGACCTCTGTTGCAAGGGAGACGAAAGAGAAAATGGTTGAGTTGCTTCCCTGAAAATGTACCTGTCCACCTTACAAAATTGTCATCAATATGTCAGAGCTCTAGATAAGAGGGAGTATTTGGTGATAATTAGGGATAATTTTTGTTAATTCTGCATAATAACATATGTTGTGACCCCTCATCTGAACCGTCTCGTCGAGACGGTTCAGATGAGGGGTCACAACATTTGGTTTCGATGAGAAATAGTGCACACCTTGATGATGACCTCCTCTTAAAATTGGGGACCCCAAATTATGGATCTGTTCCCTTGAGCCGCCTGGCGAACAGCTTGTGAGAATTGGTCAGGTAAACACTGTTTGCTATGGCATGTCTCTCAGAATATCTAGAGTAAATATGGTACTTCCTTTGGTTTCAGTAGTGTTATGAATATGGTGTTTAATTTGGTGTAAATATTTTCTTTTACCATGATTTTGCAGTTTTTAGATGTTTACTAGGTTTGAAATAAACAAGTTGTTTACATTGTACTTTAGAACATTCTGGAATAACTATTTTTAGGACTGAGAAAATATTAGACCTTTCTGTTGTAAACATTAAGAATCTTCTGGTATCAAATTATGTCAGAATTGAGTACTTTTTGGTAAGATCTATTTTTGGTTAGTTCCGGAATGTTCCTAGATAGTATATAAAGAAGACAGATTTTCATTTAGATCATCTTTGTAAGTTTCACCAGTCTATAGTTAAATAAGTTATACTGGAATTTAAACATACTGGATTACTTTTGTGACTATTGGAAATATTCATGTGCTCATACAGACTTTATTTTCTGGGATCAGAAATTATTAAAGGACTTGTGTTTTAAATTCTGAGGGACTTTCAGACTAAAATAAGGTATCTTAAATTACATATTTTCTTGATTAACAAATGACTGTTTTATTTTGATGTACATGTAAATAAATTTTGTTAAGTTTAAAAACAGGCTTGTTGCTGGTTTACTTCCATCTTTTTGTTACCTCCGCCAGGTCGTAACAAATTGGGGGCTCGTCCGGGATTGAAATTTCTAGTGCATCAAATAATTCTGAATTAAAAAAAAAAAAAAAAAAAGAAAAGCTTTCACTGTTATTCAAACAAGTAAAGCCAGCAAAAAGCAATCATGTCTTTTGATCTTGATAAATTCATTGCTGCACCTTCTCAGGAGCTGTTGAACTTGGCCAAAAAGACTGATTTATTGGATATTGCAGCGCATTATGAATTATCTTCAGTCAAAAGATCCATGTTGAAACATGAAATTAAGAATATTTTGATTCAGTTCTTTGTTGATGAGGAAATTTTTGATTCCTCTGCAGCCTCTCACATTCTCGTCACTCAAACTGATTTGCAGATGAGAGAATTAGAAATTCAAAGACAAATTGAAATGGAAAAATTAAGATTGGAGCATGAAGAAAGAGTAAGGATTGAAAAAGCTGAGCGTGAGGAAAGAATTAGGCTTGAAACATTAGAACGAGAAGAAAGGTTGCAGAGGCAAAAATTAGAGCAAGAAAAAGAAAGACTAGAACATGAAAAATTAAGGCTAGAAATGGAAGAACGAGAAAAAGAAAAAGAAAGAGAAATGCAAAAAGAACAATTAGAAAAAGAAAGAGAAATGCAAAAAGAAAAATTGGAAAAAGAAGAAAGAATTGAAATTGAAAAGGAGAAATTGAAATATGAAAAAGAAGAAAAAGAGAGAGAAAGACAATTTCAAATTAGAATGAAAGAAATTGAAATACAAGACAAGGCTAAATCAAAATCTTTGCCTTTGGACTCAACCAAAGTTTTTGATGTTACTAAACACATCAGACTCGTTCCTCCATTTCAAGAAAAAGAAGTTGATAAATATTTTCTTCACTTTGAAAAAGTAGCTGAAAATTTGAAATGGCCGAAAGAGCATTGGACTTTGCTTCTTCAGAGCGTTGTGATCGGCAAGGCTCGTGAAATTTATACTCAACTTTCTCTTGAGCAGAGCTCAGATTATGAAAAAGTAAAAGAAGTTATTCTTAAGGCTTATGAGTTGGTCCCTGAGGCTTACAGGCAGAAATTTAGGAACTGTAGAAAAGAAAATGACAAAACTTATGTTGAATTTGCTAGGACAAAAGAGCAGTTATTTGATAGATGGAGCTCATCAAAGAAAGTAGGCTCTGATCATGGTAAACTAAGACAGCTCATGCTTGTTGAGGAGTTTAAAAGGTGCATTAATTCTGACATTAAATCATTTTTAGATGAAAAGGAAGTCGAAACATTAGAGGCAGCAGCTCGTTTGGCTGATGATTATGCTTTAACTCATAAGACTTCTTTTGTGCACAAGCCTTTTCCTAAAAAGACCTTTTTCCCTCAGTCAGGTCCAAAATTCAGTCCCAGTAATCCATCTGGCAATTCCAGTCCCTCATATACTCCAAAACCAAAACCCCCTGGTGAAAACAAAGGTCAAAATCCCTTATCTCAGCCTATTTGTAATTATTGTAAGCAAACAGGACATATAATTTCTGAATGCTTACTTTTAAAGAGGAAGAGAGAAAAACAAGAGGGCCCAAAACCCACAGGTCTTACCTCTTTACGGTCAACACCACAGTCTTGTGTTCAGGATCAAATTCCTATTCAGGCCAAAATTTCTGAGACTGATTCTGTTATGGAGATTTATGAACCATTCTTATCAGAAGGTTTTGTGTCACTAAATTGTGACTTTGCCCAGTCTACCCCTATTACTATCTTACGAGATACTGGAGCTTCTCAATCCCTTATTTTGGCAGATACCCTGCCATTTTCTGAGAAGACTTCTTCTGGGACAAGTGTCCTTATTCAGGGAGTAGAATGTGGATTTGTTAATGTACCGCTTCATAACATTTATTTGTCCTCAGACTTAATTTCTGGTCCAGTGGCTGTTGGTATTAGACCTTCATTACCTTTTAAAGGTGTTCACTTATTGTTAGGCAATGACCTAGCAGGAGATAAGGTTGTGGTTAATCCACTTTTGACCAACACACCTTGTGTTGATCAACCACCTGACCCCATTGAGCAGGAAATTCCTGACCTTTACCCCTCGTGTGCTGTCACTAGGGCTATGGCAAAGAAAGCCATATTGAATGATGGGAATCAGGACATTGATTTAACTGATACTTTTATAGGTCAGTCTTTTAATGATGAGATTTCAAAATCTCTTTCACCCAGCCTGTCTGACATGAAGACAGACTTTACTCACACCTCATCTGTGTCCAACCCAGATCACTCTCCTTCATTTTCAAATGACCAAGGTAATGACCTGCTGTCAAGGTCACAGCTTTGCAAAGAACAACACAGTGATCCTGAGATCTCACCTTTATTTGAAAGGGTTTTAGATGAGAATGACATGTCCCAGGTTCCTGTTTGCTATTATGTCAAAAATGACATTTTGATGAGAAAATGGCGTCCTCCTGATGTCTCAGCAGAAGACGAGTGGACTGTTAACCACCAAATTGTGGTTCCAAGGGTTTATCGCCCTGAAATTTTAAACTTAGCTCACGAAACTCCCTTGTCAGGTCATTTAGGTGTAAACAAGACCTATCACAAGATTCTTAATCATTTCTACTGGCCAGGGTTAAAATCTGATGTTTCTAAACATTGCAAATCTTGCCATACATGTCAAATGGTAGGAAAACCTAATCAAACTATCCCTAAAGCCCATTTGCAGCCAATTCCTGCATTTGAGGAACCTTTTAGCAGAATAATTATTGATTGTGTAGGTCCTTTACCCAAAACAAAGTCAGGTTGTGAATATCTTTTGACCATAATGTGTGCTTCCACACGTTTCCCAGAAGCCATTCCACTTAGGAATATCAAGACAAAGACCATAGTTAAGGCTCTTGTGAAGTTTTTCACATTTGTAGGTCTCCCTAAATCTGTCCAGTCAGATCAAGGATCTAATTTTATGTCAGGAATATTTCAGCAAGTGATGCATGAATTAGGCATTAAGCAATATCGGTCATCAGCATATCATCCTGAAAGTCAAGGTGCCTTAGAACGATTTCATCAAACACTGAAAAACATGATCAGATCTTACTGCTTTGACACTGAAAAGGATTGGGATGAAGGCATTCATTTCCTGTTATTTGCAGCTAGGGAATCCGTACAAGAATCACTTGGTTTCAGCCCATTTGAGCTTGTTTTTGGTCACACAGTTCGTGGACCACTGAAACTTTTGAAAGAGAAATTTCTTTCTGATGATAACAGTTCTTTGAATTTGCTCCAGTATGTTTCGGACTTCAATAACAGATTGTCAAAAGCCTGTGAAGCTGCTCGGTCCAATCTCAAATCAGCTCAAAACAAAATGAAATTTCACTATGATGAAAATGCCAGGGAAAGAGATTTTAAACCTGGAGAGAAGGTACTTGCTCTTTTGCCAATTCCTGGCAGACCTCTGCAGGCCAGATATTATGGCCCTTACACTGTTGATAAAAAGCTCAGTGATGTAAATTACATTATCAACACACCTGGGAGGCGCAAGCAAAAACAACTATGTCATATTAATATGTTGAAAAAGTACATTGATAGGGATGATTCAGTAGTTTCACCAATAAGTGTAGTAAATTCTGTCCCTCAAGAACAATCTGAAATGGACTCTGAGGATATGAACTTTATAAAATCTGATCCCTCATCATCAAAACTCCAGAATTCTGACATCTTAAAGGATCTCGACCAGAAACTGTCACACCTGGATCCAGTCAAGAGACTTGAACTGAAACAGTTAATTCTTGAATATGAGCACTTATTTCCGGACATTCCAACCAGGACTGACAGAATCTTTCATGATGTTGACATTGATGGCGCAAAGCCTGTGAAGCAACATCCTTATCGAATGAACCCTGTGAAGCAACAGTATCTCAGGGAAGAAATTCAATATTTGCTGGAAAATGATTTTATAGAACCAAGTCAAAGTGACTGGAGTTCTCCTTGTATTCTGGTGCCAAAACCTGATGGAACTTTTCGCATGTGTACAGACTATCGAAAAGTTAATTCTGTGACTAAAACGGATACATTTCCAATCCCACGTATTGATGACTGTATTGATCAAATTGGACAAGCCAAATATGTTACTAAATTTGATCTTCTGAAAGGATTTTGGCAAATTCCTTTGACAGACAGAGCTAAGGAGATTTCGGCATTTGTTACACCAGATGGACTCTATCAGTATAAGGTTATGCCATTTGGTATGAAAAACTCTCCAGCAACATTTCAGAGACTTATAAATAGCTTGACATCTGACCTGGGTGGTTGTAAAGCATATATCGATGATGCAATCATCTTCAACGATGAATGGAAACTACATCTACAAACTATCAGAGAATTCTTTCAAAGACTTAGTGATGCAAAATTGACAATCAATTTAGCAAAAAGTGAATTCTGTCATGCAAATTTGACATTTCTAGGACATGTTGTGGGTCAAGGTCAGGTTAAACCTGTAGAAGCTAAAGTGGAGGCTATCTCGGATTTTCCTGTACCTACATGCAAAAGACAACTGATGCGCTTTCTTGGTATGGCAGGATATTATAGGAAGTTCTGTAATAACTTTTCTGTAATTGCAGAGCCCTTGACAAATTTACTAGGTAAAGGAAAGAAATATATTTGGAATGAAGACTGTCAAAAGTCCTTTGATAAGTTAAAGGCCATACTTAAGAGTGCTCCAGTTCTCTTAGCACCAGACTTCAACAAAGCATTTAAATTGGCGGTAGATGCTAGTGACGTTGGTGCAGGCAGTGTTTTGGTTCAGGAAGATAATGATGGTGTGGATCACCCTGTTTGTTACTTTTCTAAGAAGTTTAACAAACATCAGAGAAATTACTCTACTATTGAAAAAGAGTGTTTATCTCTCATCCTTGCTATTCAGCAATTTGAAGTGTACTTATCTTCTTCAGCCACACCAATTGTTGTCTTCAGTGATCACAATCCACTGACCTTCATTCATAAAATGAAGAACAAGAATCAGCGGTTACTCAGGTGGAGTCTCATGTTGCAGGAGTACAATCTTGACATCAGACATATCAGAGGAAAAGATAATATTATCCCAGATGCACTTTCAAGAGCCTAAATTTGGCTATTACTACATGATGTCTGGATTAGTACTGATATATATACAGTGTATATGCATTAAACTTAATTTTGTTTCATAATTGGTCATATGGCAAAAGAAAGCTTTATTTCATAAAACTTTCTTTTCCTTGAAGAGGGGAAGTGTTATGAATATGGTGTTTAATTTGGTGTAAATATTTTCTTTTACCATGATTTTGCAGTTTTTAGATGTTTACTAGGTTTGAAATAAACAAGTTGTTTACATTGTACTTTAGAACATTCTGGAATAACTATTTTTAGGACTGAGAAAATATTAGACCTTTCTGTTGTAAACATTAAGAATCTTCTGGTATCAAATTATGTCAGAATTGAGTACTTTTTGGTAAGATCTATTTTTGGTTAGTTCCGGAATGTTCCTAGATAGTATATAAAGAAGACAGATTTTCATTTAGATCATCTTTGTAAGTTTCACCAGTCTATAGTTAAATAAGTTATACTGGAATTTAAACATACTGGATTACTTTTGTGACTATTGGAAATATTCATGTGCTCATACAGACTTTATTTTCTGGGATCAGAAATTATTAAAGGACTTGTGTTTTAAATTCTGAGGGACTTTCAGACTAAAATAAGGTATCTTAAATTACATATTTTCTTGATTAACAAATGACTGTTTTATTTTGATGTACATGTAAATAAATTTTGTTAAGTTTAAAAACAGGCTTGTTGCTGGTTTACTTCCATCTTTTTGTTACCTCCGCCAGGTCGTAACAGTAGCAATTAATTCACATACAGAACAAAATTTTAGTCGTCCTGCCTCTATTTTGATCTGAAGTGAAATAGATTAGCTGATTCTTGCATCTTAGTCAGTATCCATGCTTTGATATGTTGCCACACTAGGTGCTAAAAGTAATATTTTGTTAGTTATATTATGGCAAAATTAGACTGCAGTGCTCAATAAAATGACTGCTTCATCTCTTTGCACAAAATTTATACTGTGTTTATGCTCTTATTATTTTTTCTAAAAGACAACAAAGTATTGTATCACCAGCATATGAAATTGCAGTGTGTGTTTGATGGATGTAGGTTTCATTCAGTCCATTTATTGGAGCAGCCAAGGCTCTGACCAATCAGGTTAAACTTTAGAGTTGAGTTTGGCAGTGGCTCTAACCAGGGGTTTTATATGAGCTCTAGTAAGAGTTTAGAAAAAGGTCATGTTAAAAAAAGATGCTTACATAATCAAGCCATTACATTCTATAACTATTTCAGAAACAACTATCAGCCAGAGATTATCTAGTCCTGAGTTTCAACCATCTGAAGCCTCCGACCTATATCCTGGTCATAAACACTTTCTGATACGTAGATCACTCAGATGTAAGGTAGGTTAAACAAAAATATGCAATTATGTCTGTGAAAGTGAGTGAGTGAACTCAAGGTTTAATATTCTGCCAACATAAGTGTCATACAAAGTCTGGGAACTTGGTTTGAAGTGTCAATAGATGGACCATTTGAGCAGGGGCTCATATGTGTGACCCCTGGTTTGGTAGCCTAGTGTGTACTAACTAGACCACCACCACTCTTATGTGCCTGATAGAAAGTGGCTTTCTGATTGTCATTGTCAGAATTAATAGAAACATTGAAAAAGATCATTGAGTAACTAACACCGGTCAATAAATAAAACCACAATTGAGTACTATCCGAACACAGAAGTACTATCTTGTGGTTTTATTTACTGTTTATTATTTATCTTTTTCATTCAGATAGGTATGAATGAACCAAAGGGGTCAGTTTTTGTTAATTTGCGTCATGTTAATATGTTAGTTTCCAGTACCTGCTGAGTTTGAAACCAGCTGTTGAGTCACAAGACCAGAAAAGTGTAATTTTGCGCACAGTTACATCAGTCTCAGACAATGACATCATCATTTCAAACACTGACGTCATTTATGTAACCTTAAGAGATTTTGTTAAAATATTTCTTCCTCACAATATTTTGAATACTGTTTAAAATATTGTATATACTACATAAGTGAAATATCTGTTGATAGACAGTGTGCCTACTTTTCTGCTGTAAAGACCACCTATTTTGAAGCATATGTACTTCCTGTAATTCAGTATAAAAAAAATTCTCGAAATTGTCAGCCACCAGAAACATTTTCTTGTACAGTGCATATATTTGACTGCAGAAACAAATTACTCCAGGGTACAGTTAGCATGGTTAGAATAGCATTTCCTTTAGTTCAAACAAGAAATTTGAAAATCAGTTGAAATCTGGCCTCATGTGTTGGACTACACTGACTAAGTTTTGCGAAAATAGTATTACCCAATTTACACCAGTTGCCTGTCTTGTCATATTTCAGGAATGTGAGCACAACCTGAGTAAGCCAGAGTTCAACCCTCTCTCGATCAAGTTCAAGATACAACTGATAGCACTGTAAGTGAGCCACATCATGTGATTTCCAATGATATGGCATTGTTGACAAGCAAAGGCACTGATCAGACTGCACATAAGTGCAGTCTGATCAGAGCCTTTGCTTGTCACATCAGCCATCTATGGAAGTAGCCCAAGCCTTAGAGCCAACAACAGTGAGGACTCTGATTACCCTGTATGAACGAGACAGATGATCTGAATATCAAATGACAAAATTGCCACATTGTTGGAAGTCACATGATGTGGCTCAAGTATTCTTTGAAATTTATCGTAATTGCCATAACTGTTGGGACTCATTAGCTGCAGTATTAATCCTAAAAAATGTCCCTCCTCTAATAAACGCCCCCTGCCTCTTTTCTGAAAATAATGTTATATGAACTTGCATGAATTCCTGTTTGCTTCTCAGAATAGGGTAGCTCTTTGAAATGGGTCTACTGTAGAATGAATGAATATGCTCCTAGAGGAGCAAATTCATTCCTTTTAGAGTTGCCCCTACAGAAAAGGGAGGCAAAAACAGTAGCGTTGCTTCCTTTGAAAGTATACCCATCGCCTTTATATTGCTTATTAGAGGTATTTTGGCAGTGGCTGATTTACTGTGTTTTAGGCTCTAAATAATGCTCAGCCACACCCCGCCCCCCTCTTTTTAGCAAAATGCAACACCCCGGTAGCATTTAGCATTTAATAGGATTAATACAGTAATTTATAAATTTGCATGGGTACACTTTCAGTGGAAGCAATTTTCCAGTATTTTTGCCTTCCTTTCTCAATTGGGATCAACTCTTAAAGGAAAGAACTGGCCTTTGTGAGCAGTCTTTTCTTAAAGAGAAGACACATTGTCTTTAGAAGGATTTTGTCACCAAAGGAGCAAACAGGAAGTCACAAAAAGTTGCTTCTCTTTGTAAAAATCTGGGACAAACATGGAGATTTAGCAGGTCAATTTAATTAATGCTATTATCATAAAATTTAAACAAGTTAGTTACAATCTGGCACTCTGTAAAAGAAAAAAAAGGTGTCAGAATTGCTAATAGTGCAACTAATATTGCCATACACCTTAAGTCATCATAGCTGTTTGTCTGGCCTACAACTAGCAAAAGCATAAGTCATCTTCATGTAGCTGTTTATTTTTCCTGAAAGTAGCAGTAACCAGACACAGACAGAAACAGATGTTGTTCTGGTGTAAGTGGCATATTTTGTCGAGTAGTCTGGTTAAGCTCCGTGTCATGACAAAACATAGACAGGCGAGAAAGCGTCTTCTTCAGAATTCTTGTTTAGGTCATGTGTTTTTAGCTCACCTGGCCCGAAGGGCCATAGTGAGCTATTGTCATACCAATGCGTCCGGCGTGCCTTGTGCGTAGTCACGAAATTTGCCCGTCAACACCTAAAAACAAATATTCAAACATCTTCTTCTGTAAAACTACTGGTCCTATGGTTCTCAAATTTCACATGGAGCATGACCTGACTCCAGGGTCTCAGAATTATAAAACTGGGTCAGGTTGAAAATCCAAGATGGCCGCCGTTACTAAAAATAGCAAAAACAACAAAATAAACTTCTTCTCCAGAACCACTGGGTATATTTGTCTGAATTTTGGCATGGAACATCAGTGAAACCTTGGTATTCAAAATTGTAAAAATGAAAAAAATCTGTATCGGAGTTTTGTCACAGTGACCTACTTTCTGTTTACGTGTGTAATTTTGCTCAAATGCCAATGTCAAAAAATGACCTATTTAAACAACTTCAAACAGCTTCTTCTCTAAAACCACTAAGCCCATGGATCTCAAATTTCACATGGAGCATGACCAGACTGCAGGGTTTCAAAATTGTAAAATTGGGTCAGGTCAAGAATCCAAGATGGCTGCTGTTACTAAAAATAGCAAAAACAACAAAATCAACTTCTTCTCCAGAACCATTTGGTATATTTGGTGCCAGTTGACTATCCAAGATGGCCACCATGGGGGCCGTTACTAAAAATAGCACAAACATAAAAATGACAATTACTCAAGAACCCTTGAATGGAATTGGACCAATTTTGTGTCAGAATGTTCCTTGCATGAAGCCGTTTCCATTAATTGCAATTTGGCATTCCAAGATGGCCGCCATCTGCCGTTACTAAAAATAGCACAAAACATGAAAATGACAATTTCTCAGTAACCGCTGAATGGATTTTGACGAAATTTGTGTCAAAATGATTCTTGCATGAAGTCATTTCGATTAATTGCAATTTGGCATTCCAAGATGGCCACCATCTGCCATTACTAAAAATAGCACAAAACATGAAAATGACAATTTCTCAGTAACCGCTGAATGGATTTTGACGAAATTTGTGTCAAAATGATTCTTGTATTGAGATGTTTCACAAATATCTAACTGTAGACCATTCATATTGGCCTCTGTTACTAAAAATAGAAAAATGTGAAAATTAGAAAATCTCAGTGGAATTGGATTAATTTTGTGTCAGAATGGTCCTTTCATTAAGCTTTTTCGATTTTTTGCATTTTGGCATTCCAAGATGGCCGCCATCTGCCATTACTAAAAATAGCACAAAACATGAAAATGACAATTTCTCAGTAACCGCTGAATGGATTTTGACGAAATTTGTGTCAAACTGATTCTTGCATTGAGATGTTTCAAAAATATCTAACTGTAGACCAGTCATATTGGCCTCTGTTGCTAAAAATAGAAAAATTAGAAAATTAGAAAATCTCAATGGAATTGGACCAAATTTGTGTCAAAATGGTCCTTGCATGAAGGCTTTTCGATTTTTTGCATTTTAGCAATCCTAGATGGCCGCCATCTGCCATTACTAAAAATAGCACAAAACATGAAACTGGCAATATCTCAGTAACCCCTGAACAGTGTTTTCCCCAGAAATTAAAGTAGAAGGTGAAAATTTAAAAGTAGCAGGAACTGCCACGCGGCAAAGCCGCGTGGCCGAGACGGCGAAGCCGTCGAGGGGGAGAGTGCCCCCTCCCGCTGGGGGGGTCCGGGGGGCCTCCCCCGGAAAATTTTTGAAAAAATGGTGCCATTTGGTGCATTCTGAGACCATTTTGGAGACTTTTTTTATGCTTTAAAATCTCATATTTATAAGGTCTTGTGGGGAAATAAATTTCTGACAAGCCACCCCCCCCCCCCCCCCCCCCCCCCCCCCCCCCCCCCCCCCCCCCCCCCCCCCAAAAAATTGAGATTTTAAGCATACTCAAATCATCAAAATAGCCCAGGTCAAAAAGGTGCTTAAAAAAAAACTAAGTCCAACACTTCAAAAAAATTGGGCATAGGTTCCCCTATAATTTGCATTTTCTTTGTTATCAATTACCCAGGCCTATTTAAAGATATGGGCAAGACAGAAATAAGAGGAAAAGGTGGGTGAGGTGCATTGGCTCATATAGACTACAAGAGTCTTGACTAAGTGTCCGCGTCCAATGCACAACCTTTCCCCCTGGATTATTCTTAGATAGATATGAAAAAGATACATACGTCAAAGCATCTTGTACTAGTGTGGTGTGATCCTCTAGCTTGCTTTGAGGTGAACTCTACACAACAGTGTAAAAGTGGGCGGACTGACAACGATGAAACCGACTTTTTATAAGCCAGTACTTGTCTATTTGATCAATCGATTCAGATCAATTTTCTAGTAAGCAAGCAGAATAGGGCTGGATGTCAAAGACGCTAAATGACGAATACTGCACACATTCAAATTACCTCTATGCAAGCCGAATGCAAATAAGTTTGGCTGTGAATCTTTTTTAACTTTTTTCGGTGGCATTCTTCAGCCACTGGCACTGAAGTACAAGTCAGCGTGTCATTGAACTGTGTCATGAGTCAGCAAAACACAGCCTCCTCGGTATATTACGCTAATTTCCGCAGGCTACGCCGGAGATACCCGAGTTGAAACTCGTATTGATTTATTTTTAGAATGGGGTTACGGAGCTTCGCGATGTCATAAATACTAACCTCCGTGCGGCAGCCGGAAATCACCGATAAAACACGGATAAGACCGAGGGCTCTCCGCAAATTTGTGTTGTAAACAAAAGATCAAAACGAAAGTGCCGGATGCATTTTTTTCCCAATAAAAGACTACTACCGGCAAAAAAGTAGCCGGCGCGACTGAGTCTTGTAGCAGGCGCATTCGCCGGGCGCCGGGGCTTGTGGACAACACTGCCTGAATGGATTTTGATGAAATTTGTGGCAAAATGATTCTTGCATTGAGGTGTTTCAAAAGTAAATATATAAAGACCAGGCAAGTTGGCCTCTGTCACTAAAAGTAGCAAAATGTGAAAATGAGAAATTCTCAGTGGAATTGGACCAATTTTGTATCAGAATGGTCCCGTTGCACAATAGCCAGGTGAGCGATATCAGGCCCATTTGGGCCTCTTGTCTTGTGCAAATGATGAAATGTCTGAACCAGATCTACAATGCTCGCAAAAACATACTGGCCAGCAGCAGGTTAAAGAGGTTAAAGGTTATGAAAAGTTTTTGTCGGGCCTGCGACTAGTAAAAAGCAAACCATAGGTATACTGTTGCTTTTCTGGCATCAGTCATGTAACTTATGTCAAGTTTTGTGGTGTAACTTTGTTTCTGTGACCAATGGCAGATAGGCAAGACACAGTGTTCCCCAGATTCCCAGAAATCTGTTTTACAATTCAACTGACACACATTCATATCTTTTTTTCAAGACTGCATATACCAGAAATCCGTATAATGCAGCCTCCAGAGATGAAATTCAAGAAAGACACGAAGGTGACCTTGACCTTCAGTAACCCTGCAACCTACAATATGAAATTCCTATTGCTACAGGCAGAAGGAAATGAAGGGGAAACTGTGACTGCAAAGGTAGGTAATCAAATACCACTGTAGTGGATGTGAATAAATTGACCTTGAACTTTATTAATCCTGTTGTGTTGCTGATTTGTCTTCTGTGCAATTAGGGTGTATATATACTCCTCCATGTTTTTCTGCCATTTCTATGAAGGGGAATCACCTTTGTGATTTCCTGTTTACTTCTCTTGAGGAGAGGACAAAACCTTTATGAAAAGTGGTCTACTCTTAAACGAGTTGGCCCCCAATCGAGAATTGAGGCAAAAATTAAAATTGACAATTACCTCCCTTGAAAGTGTAGCTGTTCACCTTAAAAGTTCTCATTTTCTGTTTATTTGCTGCAGATGATAAGCAGTCTGGGGACTTATGGATTTCCGTCACGCATACTTGTGATGGTCAGCCATACTTCTTACATTTTTCAGTCCAACTCACTAAAATGTCAAATTAACCTACTGGCAGTGTTCAGTCTGACCTGTCTACACTTAAAAGTAATATTTGGTCCAGCCCTTAACTATTCTCAGTATTAATAGTTTTATTTTGGTTATGTCTGAAGAATTATGGTCAAAATTAGGCAAATATTGCTGTGCATTTGACTTGTTTTATTTCCAAGAAAAATAGATATTTACTTTCAATTTTTTATAAAGTGTTACGATCAAAATTGTCTACGATGCTTGCTTTTTTGTAACGGATGCTAACCGTGCGAGTTACGCAAGGTTTTGCATCAGTTACGCAACAGAAAAGTACTTGGGGTTTTTAGCCTTTGTTATGGTCAGCCATAACACCAGAAGAAACCAACGTTATGGCTTTCCATCACGTTTCATCCTTCGGACATGTAGTGACATCTTGTGGTAAAAATTTCAGTAATTATGTTATGGTAAGCCATCATGTCAGTTCATTTAAAATGCATGGTTAACCATCACAAATATGCGTTTTGGAAATCCATAAGTCCCCAGACTGATAAGAAACTGGTGGTGGCCATGACCTTTAGACCAATCAGTTATTAAATTTATTTACCTTGGCATATAATAGTGTTTCTGCCTATGCAAGAAGAGGGAGACGGTAAAAACCTTTTAGCTGTAGAAATCCATTAAAATTATATGAATACAATCATATTAGTGACATCTACTTTCACTTATCCTGTACTGTGTATAAATGTGCAGAGGCCTGCACAAAATGACCAGAAGAAAATGCCTATGAATAGAATGAGAAATACAGTAGTAGAACTTCAATGGCTCGAACCCTGATGGCTTGTTAGCACTGTCTGGCTAGAGCACCTTCCTGGGTCTCTAGAGGTCACTTTATATAGAAACTAACCCTGGATGGCAAGAACTACCCTTGGCTGAAACTAATTTTCATGGTCCCAAGCCTGTTCAAGCCATTGAAGTTCTACTGTACATGTAGATGACTGAGTGCTTTTCAAAAACGTGATTTTAACCCTTTACCTTAAACCTCAGTGTCGGTATATCAGGGGCCTCCAACCCTTTGTCCATCAATCTGATTGTTTGAAAATTGTGTGGGAAGAGTATAATATATGTTTTAAGTTTTGTGTTCAACCCTAAATATTCAGACACCCAAATTATTTCTGTAATGAAGTCTCCCACTTTTGAATTTTGACAAGTCCATTTGTCCTGTCTTGGGAAAGAATTCTATGCAAACAGCATAGACCACAATCACACTGCTCCCAAGGAGCAGTGTGATTGGGGTCTGTACTGTTTGCTCAGTCTTTCTTTGTGAATATTTTGGGTAAATACGGAACAAAATTAAAAAACTATGCTAAATTTTTACTGTCTTAGATTGATCTTCCCAAGAGAGAGCTGGTGCTAGCTCAGAGAGATGATGCTGCCATCTATGATGATAGTAGCCAGGCACAGCAAGAATTTAAAGATGATTCAAGGTATGTCAATCTGAACTGATTTTATTTTATCTCTGTTATCTCCCTTACACTGTATTTGCAGTAGATCAGAGTTCTCAAATTCTTGGAATTTCACTTCCTTGCAATTAAATGTGTTGTAAATTGTTTGCAGCTCTGTAAGGAAGTATAGTCTTTCATCCATTTAATACTTTAAATGGGATTATAAAAAGAAGGGTATCTAACAGGTATATGCACATGAAAGGAAGTTTTAGTTAAAAACCATTTACCAATTGAATGAATTCAGTTATATGAGTAATGGACAGCACAGAAAAAAATGTAAAGGTTTTGACTTTTATGTATTTGTAGAAAAATAGCTGTGGTTCTTTTCTCTCTTCTAACGAAACAGAAAATTAAATGTTGAAATTCTAAAAGCTATTAAAAAAGATAATTTATGGCACACCCAGACAGCAAAGCTGAGATCAACCTTCACAGCCATGAAGACTGCTTGGATACTATGCTGCTCACTAGGTTCAGGAGCCATTGACCTTGAAGACTGATCAGATTGTATATGCCATTAGGTGCCTTTTTACATGGTCTATGTAATGTACTGTATATGAGCCGCAACACGAGAAAACCAACAAAGTGGTTGTGCGCCCGGTGCAGACTCAGATCAGCCAGGGCATCCGCCCAGTCTGATCAGACTATTGCTGAGGGCTTAAAGGGTAGGTAAGGGTCCAAGCTACCTCCAGGCGGACAGCGAAAACTCTGATCAGACTGGGCAGATACCAAGGCTGATCTGAGTCTGTGCTGGGCGCACAACCACTTTGTTAGTTTTCTTGTGTGGCGGCTCATATTATTGTTTACTGAAAGTGATGAACACCCTATGAAGGAATTTCCTTTGCATGCCGTAACTTCCTTTGTGAGTAACAAGCTTTTAAGTTCTATAGGTACACTTTCAGGGGAAGCAACTCTGCAATGTTCATTTTGCCTTCCTTCTCATTGGGGGTCAACTCTTAAAGGAAAGAATTTCTCCTGAAGGAGCAAATTCTTCCCTTTAAGAGTAGACACCTTTTGGAAGGGCTTTGTCCTCCGGGAAAGCTAACAGGAAGCCCCAGATCTTGTTTCATTTTGTGAAAATGGCAGAAAAACATGGAGGTGTACCAATTCATCTTGAATTGTTTTGACAGCAGTCACTTATTACCTTGTAATGATGGCCCCACCCATTGGGGCCTGCAAAATTGGGGTCCACTGCCTGGTGCCTCTGCTGCAGAGCTACTAGTAGCTGTAGCAGTCCTGAGTGTCATTTGTCTTAGGTTGGGCAAAAGTCGAGTCTGAAGCTGAATAAATTCTGAAGCAAGGTCTCGACATGACTGAAATAGTGTATGCTTGAATGTTAATCCATAGCTCAACAACAACCTTGCAATAAGATGATAATCTTTGTGACTGGATTCTTCCTTGTTTGAATTTCAGCAAATCAATTTTTAATAAACAGTGGCAAACAATACAGGCACTGATCAGACTGTTGTTACCTGGGTCTACTCTGTTTGCTTAGGCATATACATTGTCAAATAATGCAGAATTTGAGTGGTCTGCGCCTGAGGAGCAATCTGATCTGGTTCGACTGTGTTTGCATAATCAGTTACATATGAATAGTGCATAATACTATAATCCTGATGACATGCTGCTTTATTTAAACTATTGTTGACATTCTAAAAATTGGGGCAACTTAAACAATTACCAAAATTGCCCTTAAATGGAACACTTCCTTTTTACAGTGCAGTGATATGTCCAAAAGAAGCAGACAGAATAGCAAGCAGTGTAGACCCTGATCAGACTGCTCCAGTCTGATCTGGGTCTGCACTGTTTGCTCAGACCTATCTGTCCGAATACTTAGAGTTTTTATGGCACTTATCATTTATCTTTTTGAAGATATACTTATTTCAGTTTGTAAGACCTTCATAAAAAGGAAGTGGAAAACCAGTCTGTATGCATCAGTATAATATTTCACATTTTGTTCATATAAAGTAGGCTCAGATGTGTGTTTACATCAAGTTGAAGCACAGATTGTGGCATACATTTCATGATACTTGACATTAATTGCACCTGTCTGTTAGCAGTCATAAATATATACATATCTTTTGGCCCAGTTTAATCTGTATTTATGCATTATGCCTAGTTTTTCAAGTACCTTGATTATAAAATTTGTTTTGCTGTTTTAATTTTGAGATAGGCAGTTTTATGTACCATCTGTTTAATCTTGACAATTTTATTGGTTTAACAAGTTTCAAGTTTTCATTGGGGCTTTACCCTCAACCTTGAAAAATTAATCATCAGCTTTTAGAGATCAGTATACCCAGATTGGATCAAACAATTAGAGACCTATATACCCAGATTTTCTGATCAGGATCTTGACTGGTTGCCATCCTGTCAGGGATTATTTGACACATTACCTGTTTAATAGTAAATTCATTATGTCCCCCCACCCCCTATGGGGGGGTACATATTGTTTTTGGTGTGGATCCCATCGGCGTCAACGTAGCTTCTTATCTGCACTCTATCTCCTGAAGGGAAGCATAGATTTAGACCAAAGTTGCACAGACACAAACTGATTCGATTTTGGTGACCTTGACCGTATTCTCAAGGTCACAGGAGGTCAAAGAATGATGAAAAATAGCTTGTCTGCACCATATGTCCTGAAGGAATGGGTGGAATTTTACCAAACTTGCACAGATATATCACTGGGAGTTGGCAAAGAAGTCATTAGATTTTGGTGACCTTGATTTCATTTTCAAGGTCACAGGAGGTCAAAGAGCATTGAAAAATGCCTTGTCTGCACCATATCTAAACTGGTACAGATATATCACTGGTAGATGGCAAAGAACTGATTAGTGGTGACCTTGACCCCATTTTCAAGGTCACAGGAGGTCAAAGAGTGTTGAAAAATGCCTTGTCTGCACCATATCTCCTAAATGGATGGAAGGATTTGAACCAAACTTGCACAGATATATAATTGGAAAACACAAAAGAACTGATAATATTTTGGTGACCTTGATCCTATTTTTTAAGGTCACAGGAGGTCAAAGATTGTTGAAAAATGGCTTGTCTGCACCATATCTTCTAAACGGATGGATGGATTTGAACCAAACTCTCACAGATACATCATTGATAGATGGAAAAGAAGTGATTATATTTTGGTGACCTTGACCCTATTTCAAGGTCACAGGGGGTCTTGGGATATACTGTCACAAACCCTATGTCATTTTGAGGCAATGCTGTCTGTTGGCTGATGTCTGATTTTATGATGCTGAAAGTGCTTGCTTTGGGTGTGGTGCAGAACATTTTGAAAGATGAAACTGTGATAATGTGCATTAGAATGGGGATAACTGTATTGAAATTTGTCATTTGGGGAGGTAAATCGTTTTTATGGTCAAAAATTGCATTTTACAGCCACTGACCCATCACCCTAAAACAAAATTTTCTACCTTAAAACCGACAATTTACTTCCCAAAATGACAATTTTCAATATAGTTATCCCCTAATTGTGACTTGCAGTTTGCTTCTTTGGAAGATGTAGCCCTGTCAAAGTGGGCTCTACTTTGAAAGGAAATAAAGGAGCAAATTCTTTCCTTTAAAAGTTGGCGTTTATTGAGAAGGGAGGCAAAAATGAAAGTCACAGAGCTGTTCTCCTTTTAAGTGCATCCATTCACCTTAATTACTATTTGATTAAGGTATCTAAATATTTATGGTAATTTTGTGCATGAATTTTTAAAAAAAAGTATGTATATGCATTTTCTGTATTTCAGCATTGTTGCTTTTCGTAAAGCCAACAAGATCGGCATCATATGTAAGGTGACGCCACTAGTTCAAGAAGGGGATGTGAAGGTGTGCTTTATTCTGAAGCACAACTACAAGAACACAGCCTCGTCACTTCCGACCGAGAATCAAGATCCCCCGATAGTGTGGTTGGAACATAGAGTCACCCTTAACCTTGGTCCAGTTTCAGCTGCAAAATAAAGACCTACCGTCAAAATTCTAAAGACTGGGACACCTTAAATACATACTGAAAATACTGAAAATGGAACTGTTTGGTTTCAGAAAGCAGTAATGAATCCAAAAGATGCAGATGGAATGGCAAACAGTGTAGACTCTGATGAGACTGCTCCTTTGGGATCAGTCTCATCTTGTCTGCACTGTTTGTTCTGACCTATCTGTCCCAATACTTAGAATTTTTATGAAATTCCATAAGAGCAATAAAGCTGTCCTTATGGTGTAAAATGTAGCGCTTCAGCTATTTTGAGTATTTCTGCCATCAGAATTCATCCAGAGAAATAGAAATTAAGGCTGCTTAAGAGGTACTTGCTTAGTATGGGTCAGCTTATACCAGTGTTGCTGGAATATCATGTGACAAGTTGCTGTTTTTGTTTATGTAGAAATGAGATCAAACCAGTATGCCTATGTTTATGGACCAGCTCACATAATGGAACCAATTTTTTGTCCTGCCTGCGACTAGCAGAACTGAGACATAGGTGTTACTTGTCTGGTGTCATGGTTGTTAATGTTGGAGATGGCGTAAACTTTGTATCAAGTTTTGTGACTAGTTGCAGGCAGGCGAGACACTACATCTTCGGAACTCTTGTTTTTCAATGAAATGACAAGAAATGATCCTGTGATCCTGCAGAGCTTCTTGTATGTGAGAATGTCTAGAAAAAATGCAGAATTAGATATTCACAAGCTGCCTACAGTAAATCATGAAATATTCTGTGCAAGATGCAGGTTTGTGCAATATTATATGAGCCAGTCTCTGTGAAAACCGGGCTTATTGACATGAAATTAAAAAATTAACTAACTGCATCACTGAAAAGTATAAGCTTTTCTAAACATTTCCTGAAAATTTGAGATGGTTACCGTTATTCATTACTGAGATATAGACTTTAGAATCACACAGGTAGTGCATTTTCTTTATATGACGTTATTAACGTCATGTAAGTATGTTTTGACGTCAACGTCATTACATTTGTTTGAACGAGCGTTCGGTGCTTGTTACACAAAATAACTCTGACATAGAGTATTTTTGCTCATTTTCAATGTGTATTCCATAGCACATTCATGACAATTTGCATGATTTAACATTGTTTTTCAAATGATAGGTCTTTGTAATGGTATACCATATGTTTTCAAGGCTTTGGGGTTACCATGGAATAAGCGTTGTCATGGCAACATATGTCATATTTATAACTGGATTTTGTCTGAATTCATTGGCTTTCTGTTATATCTCAACGACTAAGTTATTTTCTTGGGAAATAAAGAGAAGTCCGAAAAATCATTAATTTTGGTGTTTTTCATACGTTCACAACGTAATTATTACGTTATGTCATTAAGCCCGGTTTTCACAGAGAACGGCTCATATATATATATTTGTATAGCAGAGAGAGAGGGGAAGGGAGATAGAACCCAAAAGTGGGAGCAAAGTCTTTCATCAAGCCCAAAGACAATGAACCCAACAATCACTACTATGCGAATATGCATTATAAATATGATGTTTTCCCACCCTTATCAAAAGAAATTAACACTCACAGTATACTCCATGAGAACCCACACAGATGACGATCAAAGGTAGTTTGTAGTATGTATTTATATATTTGGGCAAATTATGGAGAAAATTGCCATATAACATAAGTATAGTTGTCATCTTTGAACATGTGCAAATACAACATAATATCAAAAAAGTTGTTTTCCACTGCTTGTGCTACAACTTCTGTCATTGCGGTAGTTGGTCATTATATTCTTCAACAGTTATGTTGAAGAGTAATGTTGCTTTTCATTAAAGTTTTTCTATAGCTTTTGTTGTCAGACATTATTTAAGTAATTATATGAATTATTGCTACATTTTTCTTGAAATACTTATATCTGGTATTGGTTTATCTAGTCTTTGGATTTTTTCACAAATGATAATTATTGTATTAAAATATCATAATTACTTGTAAGGTGCATGGGTAAGTCTGTATGTTTTTCTGCCATTTTTACAATGGGAAACAACTTCTTCGACTTCCTGTTTGCTTTCTTTGATAACAAAGTCCTTCAAAATGTGATCTACTTTTATAGGAAAAATCTTGCTCCCATTCTTTTCTATAGAAGTTGACCCCTACTGAAAAAGGAGGCAGTAAAGGAGAACAGCAGTGTTGCCTCCCCTTAAAGTCTACCCATTTACCTTAATATCAAGTCAATTTAACCAGTTATTATACTAAAATTTGAACTAACATATTTCTTCAGTAATAAGATGGGATTTTTCCCTTCCACGATAAGCCCATAAATCTAGATTTTTGGGATTATTTTGGAAGGGAATGGTTGGTTGGTTGGTTGATTTAATGCTTAACATCCACGATAAACAACTAAGGTCATGTCGGGACGGTCAGTTAACCTAACCACACTATTCCTGGGCAGGCTTAGACCTCCTAAGCGGTTAACCAGTACTAAGTGCACATACTTTCGCCAGTAACTGACAACTGCCCTTCTTGAATCAGCGGAAGGAGAAACGAAAGTATGTGGCCAGACCGGGATTCGAACCCAGGACCTCTGACTTACGAGTCAGGTGCCCTATCGATTGCGCTACCCGGCCCTGGAAGGGAATGGATCTAGATTTTTAAAATCTAGTTCCATCTAATGATGGATCTAGATTTTTGGGATTATTTTGGAAGGGAATGGATTTTTGGAATTATTTTGGAAGGGAATGGATTTTTGGAATTATTTTGGAAGGGAATGGATTTTTATACCCCGCCACACGTTAGTGGCGGGCTATTATGTTTTTATACCCCACCACACGTTAGTGGCGGGGTATTATGTTTTCACGTTGGCCGTCCGCGTGTCCGTCCGTCCGTTCGTCCGTAGTATGTACGTCCGTCTGTCCGTCCGTCCGCACTTCGTTTCCGTGCAATAACTTAAGTATTTATTAACGGATTTCCTTCGAATTTTACATATGCATTTTTATCAAGAATATCTCACTTGGGATTGTTAATGGGCAAATTTCGATAATTTCTGAAAGAGGAATGGATTTTTGGAATTATTTTGGAAGGGAATGGATTTTTGGAATTATTTTGGAAGGGAATGGATTTTTATACCCCGCCACACGTTAGTGGCGGGGTATTATTATGTTATGTTTTCACGTTGGCCGTCCGTGTGTCCGTCCGTCCGTCCGTCCGTAGTATGTACGTCCGTCTGTCCGTCCGTCCGCACTTCGTTTCCGTGCAATAACTTAAGTATTTAGTAACGGATTTCCTTCGAATTTTACATATGCATTTTTATCAAGAATATCTCACTTGGGATTGTTAATGGGCAAATTTCGATAATTTCTGAAAGAGTTATGGCACTTGTCAATGTAGAGAAAATGGTTTCTGGCCTCTAGTTCCTTTACTACTTGGAGTATCATGATGAAACTTCACGAACATGATCGAAGTAACAAAAGCTTTATATGAGCACAAAAATTTTATCATCCGGGATTATCTGCCCCTGCCCTGGGGCTATATTCATGTATAAAATCATGAAAAATTTCATATAAAATCAGAATTTGAAGCAATTTTTCTGAAACTTACAGCAAATGATCAGAGTGATGAAAGCCTCCAGTGACGCTCAAATTTACCCCATGTGAGTTATCTCCCCCTTGCCCCTCCCACCCCCCCCCACCCCAACCCCCCCACCCCCACTCCACCCCTATCTATATAAATTCATGTGAAACAGATTTTCAGAAATATACATCAGATGAAAGAAGCAATAAAAGCTTCTTGTGGTGATTTGACCCTTTAGGGGTTATCTGCCCCTACCCTGTGGCCACAATCTTAAAATCACTAAAATTGTATTTGACTAGAATGGTCAGTGATTTATCTGAAGCTTATTGTAAGTGATCAGAGTAATGAAGTGTCCTGTCATGACAAAGATTTTTATTCTTGTTCAGTGGGGTATGGTTGCCCCTGCCCTGGGGTTATACAGAGAAAAAAAATAATTCTGGAAAAATCAGTGTGTAAAAAAAGGTTTAGCTTCTTGTAAGTGATCAGAGTAATGAAGTGTCCTGTCGTGACAAAGATTTTTATCCTTGTTCAGTGGGGTTAGGTTGCCCCTGCCCTGGGGTTATACAGAGAAAAAAAAATAATTCTGGAAAAATCGGTGTGTAAAAAAAAGGTTTGCAGTGGCGGGGTATCACGCAGTAGTTTGCGATGCTTTTATTGGGATTATTTTGGAAAGGAATGGGTTTTTGGGATTATTTTGGAAGGGAATGGATTTTTGGAATTATTTTGGAAGGGAATGGATTTTTGGAATTATTTTGGAAGGGAATGGATTTTGGGGATTATTTTGGAAGGGAATGGATTTTTGGAATTATTTTGGAAGGGAAAAACCATGTCTCAAGGCAGAATTTCATAATAGTTATTTAAAAATTGGAGTCATTCTTGAGATGAAAATACTCTGTTTTATAGCCAAAATAAATATGGTACTGTCTCCATATTGGATGGTATGAAAAACACTTGCTGGCAGAATGGCAAATACTTTAAAAAGTCTAAAAATTGGGACATTATTACCATAATTGTCATAGAATAGGAACAGTTAAGTTTCACAGTGCAGTAATGCGTCAAAATATCCCAATATTTAGAATGTTTACAGTAATGCCCAAAAGAGACAGACTGCTGATTTGGTTCTACAATGTTTTCTCATATACTCATGTCCCAATAGTATAGTCAGTCTCCTTAACTGACTTTCACATCATATAGCTTGTTGTTTTGCCTATAGTCAATATCAATAAAAGAAACAAAACAGAAAAAAAAGTTTTTCTTCATTGTTTCATTCCAATGAAATTGTCTCTCTTAAATCATCTGTCAAGCCGCAGAAGACCTGGAGGTTAAGCAAAGTTATGGGTAAAATTCTGACATGTTTCTTTTCAAAATTATTGTATTGCAACTTGCCATGTATTCTGGACTACAGTCGAGTCAATGAGATATGTCACAAAAAATTCATGCTTATCCTAACAGGCTGGAACCCATTTTTTTGAGACCATAACCATTGCAACTTCCCATGATACACTCTTGACTAAAGTCAAGTTAATGAGATCTGTCACAAAATATTTCAAGCTTTTCTTGACAGGTTGGAAACCATCTTTATACGCCCGTTTTGAAAAAAACGGATGTATTATGGCATGGCACTGTCTGTCCGTCTGTCAACATTCTTGTGCGCACCATATATCAGAAACCGTTTGACGTATCTTCATGAAATTTTGTAGGCATATATATTAGGATGGGGCAAAGTGTCGCGTATAATAATGGTTGTTCCCCCTTTCTTAGTTTCCAAGTTATGCCCCTTTGATTATTTCTTACCCTACTAGTCTTGTGCGCGCCATAACTAGATAACCTTTTGGGTTAACTAGATAACCTTTTGGGTTATCTTCATGAAACTTCATAGCAATGTGTATGAGGGTCTGATGATGTGTCGCGTATAACAATGGTTGCTCTTCCTTTCTTCGTTTTGGAGTTGCATTCCTTTGAATAGATTTTATAGGCTATTTTTATACACCCGTTTTGAAAAAACGGGCGTATTATGCATGGCGCTGTCCGTCTGTCCATCTGTCCATCAACATTCTTGTGCGCACTATATCAGGAACCGTTTGAGATATCTTCAAGAAATTTTGTAGGCAAATATATTAGGATGGGGCAAAGTGTCGCATACAGTAATGGTTGCTCCTCCTTTCTCAGTTTCCAAGTTATGCCCCTTGATTATTTTTTACCCTACTAGTCTTGTGCGCACCATAACAAGATAACCTTTTGGGATATCTTGATGAAACTTCATAGCAATGTGTTTGAGGGTCTAACGATGTGTCACGTATGAAAACAGTTGCTCTCCCTTTCTTTGTTTTGGAGTTGCATCCCTTTGATTAAATTCTGTAGGCTATTTTCGTGTATACTAATCTTGTGCATTCAATAACATAGTAACTATTTGGAATATCTTGATGAAACTTTATAGCAGTGTGCATGACTCATGAGCTGCTTCATCCCAGAAGCTGATTTTTGGTATACTGATAGTATTTGATGTGTTAGATGTTTTAATAACATTTCCCCTCTTTGTCTGCCTGTCCATCCTTCTATAAACAATCTTGTTCATTTGTAACTCCTGCATGAACCACTGAAACGGGCGTATTATGCGCCGCTTGCGAAGCTCTTGTTGTTTATACTTATCTTGTGCATTCAATAACTTAGTAACCATTAGGAATATCTTGATGAAACTTCATAGCAAGGTGCATGATCACAAGACGGTGTGTCACATATAATAATGGTTGTTCCCCCTTACTTACTTTTAGAGTAACCTACCTTTGATTACTTTTTTAGCCTAATCCATTCCCCCATCACTCCTTAACACTTTGAAATATTTTAATGAAACTTTGTAGGAATGTGTATAATAATGGGGCAATTTATTTGAGCAAGAAACACAACTCTGGCTTACTTCCTTAATTATCTGCCCCTGCATCAGTTTCCGTTTTACTCTGTAACTCCTTAACCGTTGGAAATATTTTAACAAAACTTTGTGGTGATGTGTATATTGTCAAGGGAAAGTATTGTGACCAAGAGTTTATGAATTATCTCCCTTGGTTGACACTTCTGAGCTGCTTCACCCTGTAAGCTGATTTTTGGTATACTAATAGTATTTGATATGGAGAAGCAGTGGATGTTTTCATTGCTTTTCAGTGTAGCCTTTGTGGCTTTCAAGATTCGTGCTTGTTTTGGTGAGAAGGACTCGCATTCTGGCAGTTTTCACTTATTCCCAGTGAAGCTGAGTTACAGTGGTAAGTCCTACTGTGAATTACAGATGTTTGATAATCTGCCACACTTGATGGGATCATGTTTGTGGAATAATATGAGAAGGTTCAAGGATTTTCAGAAATCCCCTAGAAAATTGATCTACTTGTACCTGTTCTTCATCATTATTTGCAATTCATGGGATACTGAACTCAATCCTGGTCCTACATCCCTTAGTTCCTCACATTTCCCATGTGGTGTATGTGAGGCCAGTGTTGGTTGGGACGACCGGGCTATAGTTTGTGACACATGTAATAAGTGGTATCACATTGACTGTCAGGGTATGGATTCCAATATGTATTCAATTTATAATCAGTCCCTGGATAGGAGTTTGGCATGGGAATGCCTGAACTGTGGCATGCCAAACTTCTCAACTTCTTTGTTTGACACATTAGGCCTGATTGATACGAGTAATCGTTTTGATTCCCTCTCAATTCCTGACAGTCCAATTCCTACTGATCTAGGCACACCAACAGCTACTTCTTCCCCAGTTGGTCTGCAACAATCAAAACCCAAGCCAGGCAAGAAGTCTGTCTTAAATCATCCACTTCGAATCCTGATTATGAATTGTCAGTCGATTAAAAATAAGAAACCTGAACTTCAGACCATTGCCGACACAGCCAAACCTGACATTATCTTGGGTTGTGAATCTTGGCTCTCTCCAGACATCGCCAACTCTGAAATATTCCCTGATGGGTATGATGCCATTAGGAAAGACCGGGCGGGTGATGCTCATGGGGGAGTTTTTGTTTGTTTTAAAAAGGATTTGGTTTGTATTGAGGTACCAGAACTTGAGACTGAGTGTGAACTTGTTTGGGTTAAACTTCAAATTGTTGGCTGTAAAACTTTGTATCTTGGCTCCTTCTACCGACCTCCAGATATCATTGATCCAGAGTATTTGGATCATCTAAATGCCTCTCTAGGACGAATCATGTCATGTAAAAACTCTCATGTCCTTCTTGGAGGTGACTTCAATTGTGGGGACATTGATTGGAATAAGTTATATGTACCCCTGGGAATGCCCAAAAGGCAGGTGCAGTCCCAATTAGTAAACATTGTTCAGGAGCACTGCCTCTCTCAAATGGTTGATATCCCTACAAGACAGGAAAGGACCCTAGATATCCTTTTGACTAACAACCCCACCCCTATCACAAGAATTAAGGGTATGCCACCAATTGGTCGAGCTGACCATGATATTGTTTTGGTGGAATATGACATAAAAGCAAAAAGGGTCCTTCAGTCACCACGGAAAGTTTTCTTGTACAAACGGGCTGATATGCAAGGTCTTAGAGACCATATGCTTGCCTTTGCAGACCGTTTCATGTCGCAGAACTTTGCTCACGTTGATGTTAACGAGATGTGGATTGAGTTTAAGACGGTCTTACTAAATGCAGTAAACAAGTTTATTCCCTCTAAAATGACGAAAGGAAAACTTGGCTATCCATGGATAGATGCACGCATTAGGGCATTGATTAGGAAAAAAGAAAAATTGTACCACAAAGCTCGCAGGGCAGATAACGAGTCCCTGAAGAGTCGTTATAAACGACTCAGAGCTCATGTCCAAAAAGAAATGCGTGATGCCTATTGGAGGTATGTTTCAGATATCTTCAATCCCTCAGATACAGACACTAATATAGAAGACTGTATCCAAAATGATCGGCTGAAAAAGTTTTGGTCCTTTATGAAAAACTTAAGAAAGGATTCCACGGGTGTGGCCTGTTTAAGGGAAAATGGCATATTGAAAACTGCTAATAAGGACAAAGCAGACATATTTAACAGACAGTTCGAGTCTGTATACACCCGAGAACAAGTAGGTGACCCCCCATCGAAAGGACCAACCCCCTACCCAGATATTGAAGACTTATACATTGACCCTAATGGGGTCAAAAACTACTAGACCGTCTTAACCCCCATAAATCTTCAGGTCCAGACGACCTAAGTGCACGTGTGTTAAAAGAATGCAGTGCTGAAATTGCTCCGGTCCTTGCCTGCATTTTCAACCAGTCCTTGGCCCAGTCTAGAGTACCAGATGACTGGCTGCAAGCTAATGTGGCTCCCATTTACAAAAAGGGAGAAAAATATGACCCTGCCAATTACAGGCCGGTCTCCTTGACTTGTATTTGCTGTAAGTCTCTTGAGCACATTCTCGTGAGCAAAATCATGCAACATCTATCGGACCATAAGATTTTAGTTGAGTCTCAGCATGGCTTCAGAAGTGGTAGGTCATGCGAGACTCAACTGGTCCAGTTCATTCATGATTTGCAGGCAAACCTAGACAGAGCCAATAATAAAGGTCACAAACAAACAGACCTCATTATTATGGACTTTGCCAAGGCTTTTGATAAGGTCCCCCATAGACGATTGATTTATAAACTGGAGTATTATGGTATCCGAAATGATATCCTCCGGTGGATCTCTGCCTGGCTATCTGGAAGGACACAAAAAGTTGTCCTGGATGGTGTCTGTTCAGACCCTCTCCCCGTGTTGTCTGGCGTCCCCCAGGGTTCTGTTTTAGGGCCCATCCTGTTCTTAATCTTTATTAATGACCTGCCAGACAACATAAGCTCCACAGTCCGCCTTTTTGCTGATGACTGTGTACTCTATAGAAATATTAGACGGTCCGAAGATCAACAGATACTCCAAGATGATTTAGATAAATTGGCACTTTGGGAAGAGGCATGGCTCATGAAATTTAATGTTGCCAAATGTCACTCTATGAGGGTGACTAGGCATCCCCCTCCAAAGCAAATAATCCATGGTTATACATTGCATAACCAAGTCCTAGAGAATGTATCGTCAGCCAAATATTTAGGAGTTGAAATTACGGATGACCTCGAGTGGGGTCAGCACATTAATGAAATTACCAGTAAGGCTACTAAGACTTTGGGTTTCCTTCGTAGAAACTTGACTTTTGCATCGAAGGAAATCAAGGCTGCTGCATATAAAACTCTGGTCCGGCCCAAATTAGAATATGCAGCGCCAGTTTGGATGCCCCATCACCAAGTTGATATTAACAGAATAGAAAAAGTACAGAGGACTGCTGCCCGTTGGACCTGTAGGCGCTGGCGCAATCAAAGTCATGTGGGAGAAATGTTAGAAGAACTCCAATGGCCAGACCTGCAGGAAAGACGACAGCAGGCTTCTCTGTCTCTATTCTACAAAATTCATAATAATCTTGCCATTGTAGATAAGAATAAGTACCTATCTGAGGTCGGTGAAGGGAGCAGGAGAACTAGGTCCCACCCATTCCAGTACCACCGTCCAAACGCTTACACGGACGGTTTTAAGAATTCTTTTTTCCCCCAGGACAATTGCAACTTGGAATGGCCTTACAACCGAAGCTGTCTCTTCGGAGACAGTTGATGGGTTTAAGGCCAAAATTTAATATCGTAGGGTAGAGCAGGGGTTAGGCATGGGATGCCTGCCCCTGAGGACTTCTTGTAAATAGTTTTAATCTGCTGGTGGCTATGTCACAAATTCATTTATTTATTTATTTATTTTTTTTGTGACAACTTATGCGCCACACCAAAAACCTGTCATCATGGTCAAAATTGACCGAGGACAGTATCGATAGAAAGAAAGAAAGAAAGATATGTTCGATGTTTTGATAACATTGCAATCATTAATTATGGAGTCATTTCCCCTGTTTGTCTGCCTGTCCATCCTTCTGTAAACAATCTTATTCATTCTGTAACTCCTTCATGACACTGAAACGGGCGTATTATGCGCCGCTTGCGAACCCATCTTGGATTTATGTGAAGTTTGGTTTCAATCAGCCCAGTGGCTTTGGAACCGTTGAATTATGAGTGACCTTCATCAAAGGCCAAAGAATGACCTTGGCCTCTGGTACTCAGAAAACCTTATTACACATTTAATTGACTGTATACCAACTTTTATATCAAAGTCTTCAACCATTCCAGGAGAGGCTGTAGTTTAGTGGATAACACTCCAGACTACCAATCGCAAGATCAATCCCCCACTTCTCTGTTCTTTCAGATGAGACTGTAAACCGAGGTCCTGTCTCGTTATGACCTCGTTGTTGGTGGGACGTTAAATCCAATTTCACTCGCTCACTCAACCAAGAAATCTAATGTTATAGCATTTCCTCATACAAAGGCACAAGAAAGTAAATTTGACCTTGCTATGAAAAGGTCAAGGTCAGCTTAGGCTTATCATTTGAATTTGAGTACTCAATGCTATATACCAAGTTTCAAGGCTGTCAGTCTTTTGGTTCTTTAAAAGGTCTTCACCTGTATATGGGTGTGGTGACCATATTGATCTTGTGACCAAGACTTTGTCAAACTTTCATTCTGCTGAACACTTGAGGCTCCATATGAAATTTTGGACCAATTTCCTTAGTGGCTTTGGAAGAGATGTTTGATATTGTTGAAATATGAGTGATCTTGAAAGAATGACCTTGACCTCTGGTACTCAGAAACTTTCATGTACTCATTTAGTTGACTCTGTGCCAACTTTTATACCAAATTCTTTAACCATTTCCAAGAAATCCTATGTTGTAGCATTTTATCACATAAAAGCACCAGGAAGTGCGTTTGACCCTGTGGTTAAAAATGTCAAGGTAAACCCAAGGTTATCATTTGAGCAAACTTGATAGTACTCAAGTTTCAAGGCCATGGATTTTTTGGTTTTCCTGAATATTTTTAAGTTTTTTTGGCTTTTAGCGTATATGGTCCTATATGGGTAAGGGCCATGATGCATAACACCACTTACATGTGGACAAAAATGTCAGCACCATCATACATGTATGAATTTGACCTATTTATTTCACTTCATTGACTTTATGGTATGCTTCAGTGACATGATAGTTCTTAGTCCCTGTATAGGATAGCATCATGATTGATACTTGGCACACCTACATATGGACAAGAACATTTCAATATGGCCATCAATATATAGAATGGTCATTTATTTTATGCTTCTTTGATAATTTATTATATGCATCACTGACTTTATGATATTTTCAGTCCCGTTTCAGTCCCTGTATGGGTTAGAGCCATCATAATTGGCATACACTTACATATGGACAAGAACATTTTAAATAGTCCCATCAGCTGTGTATGGATGTTACCTATATTTTATGCTTCACTGACTTGATATTTCTCAGTCCATATATTGGAGGCAGTCAAGATACTTGGTACTAGCCTACAGCTAGACAAGAGGCTTTCAACTCACCATTCACTACTGAATTCGAAGTATCTAGTGGTGTAGTTGTGACTTCATTGATATAGGTTAAGGTCATAATAACTGATTTACATGTGGCCTATATTGGTATAGTTCACAGATTTCATAATACCTCTTGTAACCTGGGTGGTATAGAGTTGTGATACTTTGTTGCCGTGAGAGACAAGCTCCCAGTAGGCAAGCATTGTTGTTCTTGTTGCCTTATACAGGCTTGGTGGCCATGTTGGTCATGTGACCAGGGCCATCTGAACAACCTTGCGCTCCCCCAATTTGTGGAGGCTCCATATGAAACTTGTTTCCAGTTGGTTTAGCAGTTTCAGACAAGGAGTTGTTTGAAAATATGGACAGATGATGACAATGAACCCTAGCTGATACTATTAGCTCCCCTAGAGCCTTCGGCTCAGGTAAGCTAAAAAAATATATGGAAATCCCCATAAGCTATATATGTAAACCTTTTGTAACCTGTCTTGTATCAGATTGCCATATAGTTACATATTATTTCATTGTTCTGGTAATGAATATCTATTGTTTTTATGTCACAATGAGCTGATTGAAATAAATTACATGCAGTTGATTTTAAGTTGTAACTAAATATTGAAAGGGGTATGGTTGATTACTTCTTAAGTGCAATTGTTGGAAAGTGGTTTATTACCCTTGATCTGTATCAGGTATTGGCTGAACAGTCTAAACATAGTCCATTATCCAGACAATCTATTGCAAGTCCTGTGTGGGTACACTTCCAAATTTTTCTGCCAGTTTTCCCTGACATCCTGTTTGTTTTCCTGGATGATGCAGACTCTAAAAGGAAGAATTTGCTCCAAGGGGAGCAAATTCTCCTTGGAGCAGATTCTTTCCTGTAAGAGTACTCGTAAGCCATTGAAAAGGAAAGTAAAAATATATAGCAATTATTGTTATATATTAATCACACCATCTCAGAGTTACTTCTCCTGAAAGTGTACACATTCATCTTAATCAGTTTCCAGAAGTACAGGCTGATCTGAGCCATGTAAGTACACTTCTGAAGCCTTTTTTCTGATGGCCTGGCTCTATTATATCCAGATGATGAATTAAGGTGAATGGATACAACTTCATGTTTTCCATCATTCCATAAAGTCTAACGAGTGGTTGTTTATTCTTTTGTTGCCATTTGTGGTGCTGTTTCATTTTTTGGGTGATTTTAACATATCTGGCTTCTGTTTTCAAGCTCTCTGAGATGTTCATCAGGTACATAGCATTGAAGTATCTTCGTTTCAATATAGATGTTATTCCAAGGCAGAAACTTCTGATGCTGACCCTATTTGTTGTATTTGGGTCCCCTATATACGAGGGTTGGTCCAGAAGTAATGTCACTGCTGCTATAAAATTGCGTAGAATAAAAAGAAAGCATTAAATTTCCATATGCAAGTAGCTTACTCTATTTGCGGTCTAATCTGAAAATGTCATTAAAATATAAAGCAGAGCAATCGAGATATCGAGATCGACAGAAAGCATGGTAACGACACGCGCCGCACGTCAATAACGTTGTTGATGTAACAGACGACATTTTGATATTGTGCCATGTCCAAAGTACCATCTTCGTTGTTCCAGCATAGCACTAATGTCTATTCGCCCATGTCTGTCTATTCCTTCAATATTATTTCAACAGCTCCGCGGCTCAAGTTCAAGAATTCACACAATATTCGAATCGCAGAACATCGATCTTCATATATGGGGTCTAAACAAAAGTGACGTTGTTGTCTAACATTGCACATAATGGTCCTCCGGTTTTCAAACGATCCTTAAGCGACTCATCCGCATCACTATGGCGCTGATTGCACCTTTACACAAGCCTCATAAACACTGTTACATAACCGCATGTCTAATTAAACAGCCCTAGAGTCTTTAATGGTGATATTCCTAATTTGTGACAAAACAGCATAGCTATGCGCTGACGCATTTGTCAGAAATCAACACTTTTCACTCGGCAGTAACAAGAATTAGCCCTAACTAGGGAACTTCAAACTGCAATGACGTTATCAACGTTTCAACAGTAGGTGGCAAAAATATATTTCTTCGTCGCATTAGATTTTTATCTGATTTGGCGCGTTAGTTTGATTTTAAATTGTGATTGCCTTTGAAACTTATGTTCGTGTAATCAACGTTATTTTAACGTGCGGCGCGATGGCGTCGGTGGCATAGTTTGAACGTCTATACAACTGGAACGGAAAATGATTCCAACTTTATATTTATTCTGTTAATCAGAACTGAATTGCAGTGCAGCTTGATATAATTTTTATGATAATGCTACGATGAATAAGCGCGCAGTGGACACAGTGACATTACTTTTGGATCAACCCTTGTATATTTCTACGTCCAGACTGAGAGCAGTTTGGAGGAAAACTTCTTTTAAAAGCATGTTAAAAACTGCTTTTGGTCCAAGTAGTAAATAAAAACCAATTTTTAACTGCTGTGAACTGCATCTTTTACTATAAATTGCCTTTTCACAGCAAAACAAAACTGAAACATAAAAAAAAAAAAAGAAAAAAAAAAAAAAAAAAAGAAAAAAAAAAAAAATGCAGTTTTTGGCAGTTTCTTTTGCTAAGTGTAGCTGTCCACTTTGCTTCCTGTTTTTATCTACATGTGTATTTGTAGTTTAGAATAAAATAGGTACAAACAGATGTTTTATATGTATAATGTATTTTGTTTGGTTTTGTTAGGCACAACTGTGCTAGACTGGTGTATCTGTTACTAAAGATGTACTGTGCCATTTGTCGTTTGTCTTTCTCCCTCCTCCTTTCAGTAGCTTGTTTTGTGATTGTTTTTGCCTCTTGGGTACGAGGGGCGCTCGGAAAGTTTTGCAAATGGCCTCATAACTTTGTTTAGGGGCATGTTGGGTACAAATGCTGTTCATGTACTGAAAGCACCATATTTTGTCTTTACAATGATACCAAATACTGTACAAAGATACCTTTCCATATTGACGTACAACGCATTTTATTAGGCTCCAGTCATACCACCGTGCTAATTTCATATATAAGATCTTTTCAGTGTTGGGCATTCAAGTCAAATATGGTTGAAAATACAAAATTAATCTTTGCCAGAGGCTTATCCATCGTTGCCTACAATGTCCAAACAAACGTTAGAAGGGTGGCAACTGTTATCGATTTATTCCTTGCAAAGCAATGTGCAGTTCCATTGACGTTATCGAAATCGACGCTAACGTCATTTTTGAAAGCTTGTACAGTAGAGGCTTCATTTTTTTGTATTTATTTGAATTTATTGACGGGTTTTAGTTGACCCATGTAAATGCTCGACAAGATTTTGAATGCTAACAAACTTGTTTTCATCACAAAATCACAATAAGTTTAGCGGAAAGGGAGGATTTGCTACTACATAAAATCCGGATAACTCGTATTCACGGGACAATATGAAACCTAGATTAAATATAATTTCCCCGATATTTACAGGGCAACATTGCCTCGGCATTGTCTTTAAGTGGCAAAGATGAAAAGAATCAAAGACAGCTCATATATGAATAAACTGCCTACTAAAGTAAAATTCTGCAGTGCCTTTAGGGTATACCTCCTTCAAAATAGATAAAAATGCGGTCTTTAGAATACACCTTTAGAATTCACCGTGTTTGCAGACTTATCTAGGTATATCATAGTTTTATGTGTTTTTGCTTTCAGAAATTCTGCCTTTTTGGTGGTTACCACGATATTACGTCACTTGCAAAACTTTCCGAGCACCCCTCGTATATTCACTTATATTTTAATGTTATCATCTAATCTCTTTTTATCTTGTATATATGCTAGCTATCTTGTTATCAGCTGATAACGATATCAGTTAATCTCAGAGCAGATTATACCCGGTCAGCAATCTAAAACTGTGGCTGGTTGGCAAAAAGGAAGATCCTGACCAGACAGGAGCAGTCTAATTTCGGTCTTTATTTGCATGTCTGCCCCATTGCTTATAGTTTTTACTATTATTAGCTACTATCTTGCAAACTGATAATAACATATTTGAGATAAATGAATATGATACAAATGATAGATACTCGCAATCGTTATACGTTTTTTTTATATATATACGTAAAAGAGTCATATTGGTGTGTATCACCAGCCTAGTTAATAGAGTATAGGTTATTGGTCAGCTTAACAGAAATCTGTTCTTCCTTCAAAAGTACAAGTGAAGTACATGCACACCTGTTTCATTTTGTTTCCTTCAAAATTTGCCCTCTTTCTCTCTCTGTTAGGTCTCAGTAATTGCATACTTCATTCATTCATTTTCTTTCTCCAACTACTTTTTTCTATAATGCTTTTGCTTTGTCAGCGTCTCGTATCTCTAGTGTCCCACTCTACGAGAGACGTATAGAGAGCTCATCTGTTGGGTATCCTTTATTGTCACCACCCTTTCTAGAGCTGTCTCAGGGGTTTCTATCCCGGCCTGCTGTCTCAGCCTATGCTCTGTAAGCTGTCTCAAAATCTGTCAATCAAGGCTTAATATAGTCCAGTCATGATTTGCTGCATGTCACGAAAATTGTGTGCAGAATGTGATGTAGATTTCTGACTGGCTGCCAATCATGTAGATATAATTAACATGACATAACTTGTAGACTATCAAAAAGCCTTTGACAGAGTAGAATGGCAATGGGCAGATAGATGTTTAGAAAAATTTAATTTTGGTAATAATTTCAGGAACTGGATAAACATGATTTTTAAAAATGCTAAAACATGTATACAAACAAATGGTTTCCAAAGTAAATATTTCGATATATCACGCTCAATGCGACAAGGATGTCCTATAAGTCCTCTTATATACATATTACAAGCGGAGCCATTAGCTTGTGCTATAAGAAGTAATAACAAAATAAGAGGGTTTCCCCTTCCGTTTACTTATCACACCGAAATCGTTGAGGTAAAGATAAATGGTTTTGCTGATGACACACAACTGTTTAATATAACAGAAGAATCAATAACCGAATGTTTTAAAACACTAGAAAAGTATGAAAAGGCTTCTGGTGCGATAATACATAAAACCAAAACAACTGGACTATACACAGGTCCATGGAGAAATAAAGAACCAGAGTTTAAAGAAATTAAGTGGACAAAACAGTACATAAAGACTTTAGGTATCATGCATGGTTATGAGATTGACGAAAATGAACTCTGGATGGAAAAAATAAACAAAATGAAAAACTGCATACAAGTCTGGAAAAACCGAGACTTGACTTTCAAAGGTAAAATACTTACAATTAAAACGCTTTTGATATCACAGATTGGCTTTGAAATCGAAACAAGGATCATACCTAGAAATGTTATAAAAACAATTAATAATTTGATTTGGACCTTTTTGTGGAATAATAAACAACCCACAGTTAATAGGAATGTAATGTGCTTAGGGCAATTAAATGGTGGACAAAATATGATAAATCTTAATCATTTTATAGAAGCCAAACGTATCAAGTCTCTTTATAAAATTATACATTCAGAACCCGAACACTGGAACATGATTGGTAAATACTGGCTCCAGACACTTGACGAAAAATACAATACGGAGTATTTCTTATGTAAATGTTCAAGTATTAAAAATCTTGACCTCAATATACTTCCGCAATATTATAAAGAATCATTAACGGCGTGGACCCGTTTTCAAAGTAAATGCACATTTACAAAAGAAACGATTCTAGATGAATACTTATGCGGTAATACACATATTCTTTATAGAAACTCGCCATTATGGTTTCACTTATTTTGCAAAAGTGGTTTAAAGACAATTGGAGATATTTGGAATAATGAGAGAAAAACTTTTCATGAAGATTGGCTCATATTTAATAAATTGGTTGACAAAACAAATTGCCGAGCACTGCTTATGAAAATAAAAAATGGAATTCCTATGGATTGGGTTCAATTATTAACCCAGAATGATACAGCTTGCAGTCAGGTTAAAAGTTTTTATGTAAAATCAAGAATAAATTTTATTGATTCAAAGCAAAAACTAATTGATCCTAGAAAAGTAACATTAAAGCAAATACAGACCGTCTTAAACGACCCGCCATTTCAACCAAAATGTGAAATAAAATGGAATGAAACCTTTAATGCAAATTTGCGGTGGAAAAATATTTGGGAGCGGTCCTTATATTTACCATGTAGTCAGAAAGAAAAACAATTTCATTGGAAAATTATTCATAATGCCTTATTCACAGAGCATAGGCTACATCTCATGGGGATGTCAGATGGAATCTGCCATTTTTGTAAACACGAAATAGAAACAGTATCACATCTCTTTTATTATTGTAGGGTTACAAAAGAATCATTAACAAATATAGAAAGAACCCTAAATTCAATACTAGCACAAACTTATCAGGAAACAGTCACTCTAAAGTTTCAAGACATTATACTTGGCATATCTAGAAAAAACATATACATACAAACCTTTGTCAACTTTATTCTTCATTTATTTAAATGGGAATTGTGGAAACAAAGAAATGCTGTAAAATTCGAGAACAAAAGGGTTTCAAGTGAAAGTGTTGTAAATTCATTGCGACAAAAAATTATATCAAGCGTGTATCTGTTAGAACATTTAAGCATGAAGCAATCAAACGACTGGCTAATACAACATCTTAAACAATTTTAACTACTGACACACGTTAACGTTGCAACAACTTATTGTATAATAGATGTCTAATGTTTGTGTTCATATGTATTTGTGTCATCTGTTCATATGTATTTGTGTCATCATATAATCTAAAACATGCTAAACATCTATATCCTCACTATCCTTTCATATTATCATGAATGAATTTACCCAAACATAGTCGACCCTGATCCAGTCTTCAGACCTTCTCCTGGATCAACGGTTTATGCGCGGGTGATTCATCAATCTAAACTTCCTTCAAAACTTTGTTTACGTAGTTTTCTAAATATTGTGAAATTGTAATCGGCGCGTGGATGCGGGTCGCAGAATTGCGAGCCAAGGTGGACTGGGATATGACCCAGTGGCCATGGCTCGCAAACCCTGCGAGATAATCTACGCCAAAAAAAAATAATATAAATTATGGAAACCCTGCTGATTGCAACTGTTTCTGTGAGAAATTTTAAGTGATCCGTTGAACTCAGGTGTAATAAATAAATAAAAACTCGCAGCCATGATTTGTGGGTATAAGTCCAAATCAACAGAACTCTCAGGTCTCTACGTTTGTTTGTAAAATTGGATGCTCAAACGGATTTATTCTTAAGCGTTGTCACAACCGATCTAATAATATTGTTATTTTGAATATCTCACTCGTTGCATTTTCCAACGGTTTATATGAATAAATGGTCTTGCGCAATCTTTATTCCAATATTACGACGGATCTAGTAATATGTATTTTTAGATATCTCGTATAGTTCTATAACTCATGAGGCATATTTATTGACATTTGAAACTGGAACTTATTTTGTTAAAAAAATAAATAATAAAAATACTGAATTTGGTATCATCATCCATTCATATATCATCTTCTTCTATTCATCTCTCGCCCTTCGGAGAAGCTTGTGAAAAAAAAAAAAAAAAAAAAAAACATGACATAACTATAAATTATATGAATAGAAAATTAGCTGAATGTGTATGTAGTGATGGCCCGAACAAAAAGTTTAGTATACAATGGATTTTCTGTATTATTATAGATGGTGGGTGGGGAAACTAACCAATGATGATGTTGAGACCTCATCAAAGAAATTTCAGGCTTGTTTCCAGATTACATAAGTCTCATACTCGGCAAGCCCCGCATGACACTAAATGATTTGAAAACTTGCCTGAGATTTCCTTTTCTAGGCCTCAACCCTATCATAGGTTCTATTACCATCTAATACTTTCGTCCTATTACTCTGTATTACTGTCCCTCATGTGTTCTAACAGCTGCTGCTGATTGTTTTATAGCGTCATACCATTGGAAAACCAGAAATTGATCCCCTGTCGTGTGACAATGGATCTGGAAATATGATATTCATATGATCATATCCGAAATGTATACTGTTGCAGTAACTGTAGCTGATCAACCACTTTTTGATAAATTACATTGTATAATGTAATACCTGACATCCATATGATATATCGGGCTGATTTTTTATAACCATGGGTTTTCAAATGACAATCTAAAACACTTAAGACATTCCTGTTTAACATAGACGCTGTCTCTTTGAATTGATATTCAAATTTATCATACTAGGAAACGTTTTATGTAAATTGGTGACACAGTGTAGGTTCTCATTACACCTCCTTATAAGCCTGGTCTAGAGTAACATTGATTCTTCATTGTTCTCTCGTTTTGTCTAAATAATTCATTTATTTTGCACAACTGTTACTGAATGATCATGATCCTCTTTTCCTTATAGATGTAATTTACCATATCTTCCTATATGAGGGCACCTCTATAATCAAGAAATAATGAGGAGAAATATTGGCTTTCGCATTCACTAAGTTCTCAAAAATAAACCGGCAGCGCATTCATTAATCAATACAGCAATACAGCTATCATTTTTAAGAACAAGTATACAATAATTACAGACAAAAAAACAACAACAAAAAAAGCTTTATCAGAACTGCCCTCTTACGATAAGGCCTAGCCGTCCGCAACTTTCTACGCCACCTGGGGTAATGTGTGAATTCCGTTGGATATTTGCGGCCAGCATAGAAAAACCAGAGGACCAATGGTCCTTTAGCTCACCTGACACCTTCGGTCAACAGACACAATTTGTCATTTCGCTCATTTGTGACAAATTTGAAACCAGTATCTTAAAAGGTGTACATATTCTTAATTTTAAAATCTCAGTGACCTTGAGCAAAGTTCAAAAAATGACCTTGACCTTTGATGACCTTGTCTTCATGTATTCATTTAGTTAACCATATTTTCCAATTATTATATCTAGGCTTAAAAAAATTCAGTAACATCAGCTGTTTAAGCATTTTCCCACATAAAAGCATAACATACCAAAGTTTACCTTGCCAAAATTTAGATCAAGGTCAATGCGCCATCATGATTTGTACAAACTATGATGGGCCCGAGTCCTCAATTCTACATACCATGCCACGAGGTCATTGTGCTTTTGGTTCTGGAGAAGTAGATTTTGAAGGAGTTTTACCATATATGGGCATGTCGTAGACTTGAATGGTTTCTGAGAAATCCACTGCTTAAGCATTTATCAATGCATCAAAATCGACCTTGCCATAAATTAGGCCACAATCAATGCACAGTCCTGATTTGTATAAATTATGATGGGCCCAACTTCCAAATGCTACATACCAAGTTTCAAGGTCATAGGCCTTTAAGTTCTGGAGAAGAAGATTTTTGAAGGGGTTTTAAAATATATGGACATGACGCCCATCTTGGTCATGTGACCCAGATCCTGGAAACCTACTTTCGTTCCCCCATCCCACTAAGACTCCATATGAAATTTGGCTTCAATCAGGGAAGTGATTTCAGAGGAGAAGATGTTTGAAAATCTTGACAACAGATGGACGGACTGACAGAATGACCTTGACCTTTAGTGACAATATCTTCATCTGGTCATTCAGTTAACCATATATTCCAAATATTGTACCTTAGACTTGAATAGTTTCTGAAAAATCCACTGTTTAAGCATTTTCCCATATAAAAGCCTAACATACCAAATTTGACAGTGTCGTAAATTAGGCCAAGGTCAACGCACGGTCATCATTTGTATAACTATGATGGGCCCGAGTGCCCAATGTTACGTACCAAGTTTCAAGGTCATAGGCCTACTCGTTCTGGAGAAGAAGATTTTTGAAAGGATTTTACCATATATGGGTGTGGTGGCCAGCTTGGTCATGTGACCCAGACCCTGGTTACAACGTTTTGTTCCACCATCCCACTGAGACTCCATATGAAATTTGGCTTCACTCAGCCCAGTGGTTTCTGAGAAGATGTTTGAAAATCTTGACGACAGACGGGCTGACAGAATGACCTTGACCTTTAGTGACATAATATCTTCAACCGTTCGTTTAGTTGACCATATATACCATCTATTGTGCCTTAGACTTAAAAAGTTTCTGAGACATCCACTGTTTAGGCGTTTTCCCATATAAAAACCTAAGGTACGAAGTTGACCTTGTCATAAATTAGGTCAAGGTACTTGCACTGTCATCATTTGTACAAACTATGATGGGCCAGAATGCCCGATGCTACATACCAAGTTTCAAGGTCATAGGCCATTTGGTTCTGGAGAAGAAGATTTTTGAAGGGGGGTTACCATATATGGACGTGGCGGCCATCTTGGTCATGTGACCTGGATACCCCGAGCAAACTGTCGTTCCTCCGACCTAGGTAGGCTCCAGATGAAATTTGACTTCAATCGGCCTGGTGATTTTAGAGGAGAAGATGTTTGAAAATCTTGACGACGGACGGGCTGACAGAATGACTTTGGCCTTAAGTGACATAATATCATCAGCTGTTCATTTAGTTGACCATAAAAACCAAATATTGTGCCTAAGACTCAAACAGTTTCTGAGAAATCCAATGTTTAAGCGTTTTCTCATATAAAAGCCGAAGGTACCGAAGCTGACCGTGTCATAAATTAGGTCAAAGTCGCCGCATGGTCATCATTTATATACACTATGATGGGCCTGAATGCCCGATGCTACATACCAAGTTTCAAGGTCATATGCCTTTTGGTTCTGGAGAAGATTTTTGAAGGGTTTTTACCATATATGGGCGTGGCGGCCATCATGGTCATGCGACCCGGATACCCAGAACAAACTTTACTTCCCACAACTTAGGTAGGCTCCATATGAAATTTGACTTTAATCAACCCAGTGGTTTCGGAGGAGAAGATGTTTGAAAATCTTGACGACGGACAGGCTGGCAGAATGAACTTGACCTTTAGTGACATAATATCTTCAGCTGTTCATTTAGTTGACCATATATACCAAATATTGTACCTTAGACTTAATTAGTTTCTGAGAAATCCACTGTTTAAGCGTTCTCCCATATAAAAGCCTAACGTACCAAAGTTGACCGTGTCATAAATTAGGTCAAGGTCACCGCAAGGTCATCATTTGTATAAACTATGATGGGCCCGCATGCCCGATACCAAGTTTCAAGGTCATAGGCCTTTTGGTTCTGGAGAAAAAGATTTTTGAAGGGTTTTACCATATATGGGTGTGGCGGCCATCTTGGTCTTGTGACCCAGATACCCGGAACAATATCTAGGTAGGCCCCATATGAAATATGGCTTCAATCGGCCCAGTTGTTTCAGAGGAGAAGATGTTTGAAAATGTTGACGACGGACGGACGACGGACGGACGGACGACGGATGCCTGGCTATACTATAAGCTCACCTATGAGCCTTAAGGATCAGGTGACCTAAAAAGGTGTTGATCGAAAATGTAAAAATGACCGCACTGTTTTACTTCCTATTTCAATAGAAATGCTGAATAATTGTATTTTTCGGAATGAACACGGAAAATGATCATTTTATGAAGAAAAAAAAAAAAAGGAAATATGCGGGCAAAACTTTGATCAACGCAGTACAAAAGTCATGATTTACTATATATTCTATACATTTTGAGGGTAGTCAACTTAAACTAAAAAAAGACCGCGGTATTTCTTATGCAATCTTTTCAAAAAATATATCAGGCTGTTTGAAATTTAAAGCTGTTTTCAAAATGAACCCGGAAAAATGAATTTGAATATAAGGAAAAATAAAAGTAGAAGAAAAAGATGATTTACCCATATCTCGTAGTATATTAGAGAGTTTAGAGTTTAGAGCTTATTTATTTTCAAATTCCAGAAGGCTAAAAAGCCCATGAGGATACAACATATCATACATGATGGCATATGACAGTGTAAAATATAGAAAATGTGCAGTACAATTACTGAGTGCAATAGTAAATCAACTGGCATAATATACCAAATTTTGTCAAACACTGTTTATACAAAGTTGGATCAACAAGTACTGTAAATGGTAATCTCATGGAGAAGGTGTTCTTTAAATACATCATATAATTTGCACTTCCATAGTACAAAACAACATAATCATATACAAAAACAAAACATATTGATGCAGGCAGGATATCAATAGCATATCATTGTAGCAGCATGAAATCCATAATGACCCGCAGTGCCTGCGTCTCATCATGAAATTTACACTGGTACACTTGTTATCAAAAACGAAATAACTACTTTTTTGTTTACTGTAGCATCACATGAAGTAACACAAGCATATGCACTCCTGCAAGTACATGAATAATTTCTGGAAACAAATTTTTACAGATTTCAGACTTAAATCAACACGGCTTGCTTACTATTTGGATCCTTTTGAAATTAATCAGTCTTTGAATCGACTGCCCAATTAAAATTAAGAAATTACAGTATGCTTTTTTCCTGGTTTCGTCACCAGATATTGTCAGGGTCAATGACGAGGCTTTATTAGCCGAAACTACGTAGTCTGGCCCATGTTCCTACTTCTGTATGTATTCTCTGCTCTTGAAGGAACTTTTTTAGATTTTAATTGCATACGGGTAAATGTGGCGGAACCAATGTGCAAACAGCATGACCCGCATGCAATGCTACCCCCGAAATAAGCATGGACTATGTAATATCACTAAATTTCATTCATGTACTAACATAAATACATAAATATCAATAAATTATCTAAATACTGAATTACAAAAAGATAGAACATAAGTAACAAAACAACAGTGAAATTTGCCTGACATTGCTTAGTCATTGTTAAGTTTCTCAAACCGTTCCAGACCTCAAGTTAGAGTAATATCACAATATTCAATTGAAACTGAGATCGAGATAATGGGGGTTGGCTGGCAACTGATTGGGTCGATCCCTACCGAGTTTATAGCCAACTCCATGATATTCAGCAACTACCCCATAAGCACCTTTGCTATATAATAAATGAAATACTCAACTTTACAAATTCACATGTATGATAGATCAGTCGTCCGAGAAATTAAGAAATGTAAGAGAATATATAAGCAGATCAGGATAAATCCCCAACAAGCCCCTTATCCTTATTCAGTCTAATCAGAAAATGAAATTTATACAACATAAAAGCGAAAATTATGGAGCCAACTGATAACTGATTGGGTCGAACCCTTATCAAGTCTGTAGCTGGCTCCATAATTGGCAATATGTGCTCGTCTGCACCAATGCCCAATATAAAAATTAGATAAGCGATACTTTGTCAAGAAAACACGTCTCAATGGATTTTGAAAAGCACTGATGTCCATTTTTCGAATTCATGATGCCCTACATATATTTCGACCAAATATAGTTAGCGAGGTAAATATACAAGATATCGTATCTAGCTAGTTTGAATGAAAACATAAATTACGAGAGCCCACACCATATAATAAATCTGGACGCAGTTTAAGAGCGTGGTATATAAAAACACATAACTTACGAATACAGTCAATGTTAGTTGAATTTACTAAATCGATGAATTTAAACATACTCGGACTTCTCCAGTAATATTGCGGGATATACTGTTTTCTTAGATCGATATAAACGGGACATTCTAATACAAAATGGTACTCGTCTTCAAGGATATGACAAAAATTGCATCTTCTTTCTGCTAACGGAATACTGTTTGGTTTTACCCATCTACCTGCTTCAATCTCTAATCTGTGAGATGACCTTCTTAATCTACTTAAGGCTTGACTAAATTTCTGAACATTTACTTTATCTAAATAGGGTTGAAACTGAAAAATAGCGATACGTTTATAAAGAATTCTCTAATCTCTCTTGCCAGTTCTGGATGAATGTATCAGTAAGACGTTGTTTTAGAAGTGAAATGAAGACATTATAATTCCCATCTCCTTGCTCAAGCCATACCTCGTAAAATCCTAAAGACATTAAAAGATGACGCACAAGTGATGCCCAGTTTATTTTATTTGGGACTAAGTCCATATCATTAACCATCAACTTATACACTAATTGCACAACCCACAGGTTTGCACTATAATCACTGTGTGAGTCCGTCCGTCCGTTATCAGTTAGCGAAAACCGTTATCAGTTAGCGAAAACGCTTATAACTCTTGAACCGGGATATTTTGACAAAATTTTGCATACTTATACATGTCAACATTGTCTAACGACTCGCATGCATAACAACCTTATTTGATGGACGAGGCTTTGCTGAGCACAAGTTGAAAATTTACGGCCAACTACTGAAAATGCTCATAACTCTTGGACCCTTGATATATTTGCTTCAAATTTTGTATACTTATCTAATTTAACATTGCCCAGTCACTGGTATGCAAAACAGTGACGAGGCTTCACCGAGCATCAATTTGGCCAGTCGAGCTCTTTTATTGAAAATGCTCATAACTCTTGGACCGCTTGGTATATTTGCTTCAAATTTTGTATACTTATGTAATTTAACATTGCCCAGCCACTGGTATGCAAAACTTCTTATTGCACAACCGACAGGTTTGCACTATAATCACTGTGTGAGTCCGTCCGTCCGTTATCGAAAACGCTTCATTTCCATACATTCCTTCTGGCACCAGAAACTGATTATTCTACATTCACCACGGGTTGTGCACATTACCATCAGTTGATTTAATATACTTATTGTCATGACATGATAAAATTTTAAACCATTATTTAACAATTGATAAGTAACGCTTTGTTCTGCAGTTTGTTCTCCCTAACTCCCCATATACGAAATCGTTTTGTGTAGTTTTCTTCACCCCCAAAAGTCGCTTACAAAATTGAATATGTATACTTTCAATGGCATTTGCGGGTATAAAACCCCACACTTCCCATCCGTAGTTTAAAATAGGCAAAATCAGTTTATCAAATAGTTCAAGAATGTGTTTCGGTGATATATATGTAAATTTATACAAATATTTGTTCATTTTAAATATAGCTTTCTGAGCCTGTCCTGCAAGCGTATTCTGTGTTTCTGCAAAAGAACCTCCTGGGGTAAACACTACACCTAAGTATCGGAATTTTTTCACTATTTCAAGTTGAACGCCCTCATAGTAAAATCTAAGATTTCTTTGTATTGAACCACCTTTTCTAAAAACCATTACAGTAGTTATGATACATTGATTTTTAGCTTCCATTTCGTACAATATTCTGATAACAGGTCCAACCCTTTTTGAAGTTCTTCTGCACTGTTAGAAAATAAAACAATATCATCTGCATATAATAACAAAAACATTTTGAACATATCAACATCGACCCCTTCTATACCCGAACAAATGATCTGTTCTTCTATGTCATTTAGAAACAACGAAAATAGCAAGGGCGACAAACACTCCCCCTGCCTTACACCCAAACTACAATAGAACTCATTTCCTATTTCATTACAATATTTAACTCTTGATTTAACAGATGAATACATTGACTTAACAATATTAAGTATTTTCCCCCTGAGCCCTAACTTTATCAACTTACACCATAAGTTTTCACGTACTACATAATCAAATGCTTTAGTAAAATCAATAAAAGCACAGTACATTTTTTTGCCATGATTTATCATATGTGAAGTCAGCCCATGTAGTACAAAAACATTATCCACAGTGCTCATACAAGTCCTAAATCCTGCCTACGTAGTAACTTTCTGCCCATTCTGATAATCTATTATTTATTACTCATTACCTGTTCGATTCGCGAATATCGATTATCGATTAAAAAGAGTGGAGTGAAAAGTTATCCATGATACAAAATTAGGTAGAATGTCACCATACTGAAGGCACTCCATTAACCCAATTATCGGTGCCATGCAAGGGAAACAATGGAACTACTTTTTTTTGCAGTCTATCATAACCAATGTACATTTGGTATCATTCGAACTTAGTGTCGACAAAGGATTTCTCAGACGAGCTAGGATTCCCATTCACCCTAATATTAAACAATCAATACTTCATTGATATTGTTTGGCAATATGTATCAGAAAACTGCGTTGCTGATTTCATAGTTTGAGGAATTAGGTCTACCCTATTAACCAAAATTGTCTGGACACATAAAATATATACGTAAAAGACAGTTGGGAAGATCGGTTGTTCTTCTAGGCAACGGATTAATATAACTGTTAGCTCCCAACAGTACAGATCCCCATCACACTACCCTTACCAGTCTGATCTGGGCTTGCACAGTTTTCTCAGACATTTCTGTCAAATAATGTAGGGTAATTTTATAAACCTATCAATACTCTCCGGTGGTCTACCCATTCTTTACATTGGCTAGTGTCCAAAATTTATTGGAAGCTCATCAAGTACAAGTTCCATGCAATATATATAAGTATACATCAGTATAGAAATTGAGTGATTGAAAAGGGAAGCTTTTTACATGAAGGAACTGCTCATATTTCAAAAAAGAAAACTTTGCTAAATATGATTTGATTTATAGACTCGAGATTAAAATGTGTTTTCTATTTGTACAATTGGTGTTTTTACGTGTTTTATTAATTGTTCGTTAATATTCTATATATAAAAAACACAAATCTCTACTGGAAATACATGCTATGATTTCAAACATTTTTGTATTGACATTTGATTCATAGTATTAGTTTTTTCAAACGTTTTATTTAAAGTCCACTCTAGGAGTTTGCACTGTACTTGAAAGCTATCAATCTACACTGTCCATTTCACTTGACAGTGCGTTGTCTGCGTTCATGGCGTCCTGGCGCTTCTTCAAAATATTCGAAGTCGCCGTGGAAGCGTCGGGAGGTGCCAAAACTTTGGGCTTATGCGCCACCAGTATGCTTCAAATTCATTTCTAATACGATCTTGCTACGTTGGTCACAATGCTGTCGCGCTGCCGCACTTAAACCACGATGGACGGCCTCCAAGTGCACTGCTATTTCGCTGCCACTATGGCAAAAGATTTCAAGCTACGCTAAATCTACGCTTACGACGATGCGTTTGCGATTGCAACAACCTTGTGCCGGAATTGCTTTGGAACCGCTTCCATATAAATCGGCGGGAAATCCAGTTTCAGCAGGAATTGACCCCCAGTCTTTGAACAAGATAGATAATAGAATAATTCCAGAGGCTATGATCCAGTTTGTAAACATGAATCAGAGACTGGTCAGGTTGGAGGAAGAGAACAAATCCTGGACAAGGACGGCCAAAAGGTTCTGAGTCCGTTCTTGCTTGTCTGCAGACAAGGGGCTCCAAGCTGGACACTATGGTCAACCAATGAGAGGGCACAGCATTGAAGACAGCACTTCATTCTTCAGTTATATAAAGTGGAGCCAGAAATGTTTGATACTGGCGGCGAGATTCCGCCGCGCTGGTGCTGCGTTGCTCGCGCTACCGCCTCGATACTTCTTCGTTCATGAAATTTTTATTGCGCTGTTGCTACGCTTTAATTCGTTGCGCTCAGGGGGTGGTTGGATGGTGCGACGGCGCTGTTTATACAAGGGTTGATCCAGAAGTAATGTCACTGTGTTCATTGCGCGCTTATTAATCGTAGCATCATTATGAAAATTATATCAAGCTACACTGTAATTCAGTTCTGATTTACAGAATAAATATAAAGTTGGAATCTTCTTCGGTTCAAATAATACAGACGTTGAAAGTATGCCACCGACGCTATCGCGCCGCACGTTATATTAACACGTTAATTACACGAACATAATTTTCAATGGCAATCACAAATAAAAATCAAACTAACGCGCCAATTCGATGAAAATTTGATACGATGACGAAATATATATCTGCCACCCACTGTTGAAGCTTAAACATCGTCACTTTAGTTTGAAGTTGGATAGCCAGTGCTAATGCTTGTTACTGCCGAGTACAAGAAAAATGATTTCTGACGAACGCGCCAGCGGATATATCTGCGGTTTTGCCTCAAGTTAGGAAAATTACCATTATAGACTCTAGGGCTGTTTAGATAGACATGTGGTGATATAACAGTGATTAAGAGGCCTGTGTAAATGTGCAATCAGCGCTGTTAGGGTGAAGATGAGTCGCTTGAGGATCGTCCTAAAAACTGAACGACCCTTATGATCCCTTATGTGCAATGTCAGACTATAACGCCTTTCTCGTTTGGACCCCATATATGAAGATCTATGTTCTGCAATTCGAATATAGTGTAAAATCTTGAACATGAGCTGCGATGCTGTTTAAATAATATTGAAAGATGAGATAAACATTGGTGAACAGACATTAGTGCTGTGCAGGAACAACAAATATGCTACTTCGGACATGACACAATATCGAAACTTCGTCTGGAACGTCAACAACGTCATTGACGTGCGGCGCGTTTCGTTACCATGCCTTTTGTCTATCTCGATATCTTGATTACTGTTCACTATATTTTTAGGACATTTTCAGACCATAATGCAAATAGATAAAGGTACTTGGATACGAAATTTTGTTGCTCTATCTTTATTCTACACGATTTTATAGCTGCAGTGACATTACTTCTGGATCAACCCTCGTAACTTCCATTGTCGAGGCGTCCTACTGATTTAGAACACTGTACGGCAAAGCCCTACTGTGCTTGCAGTAGGTGCGGGTGGGGGTTGTTTGGATTTTTTTCTCTCGTCTATCATTTCTCTTTTCTTTCTCCCTCTCTCTGGGAGACGGCCCGGTATAGACTGAAATACTGTCTCAAAGGGCCGTTAAACCAGAACAATCAATCAATCGTTGCGCTCAGAGTCCACGGCGATTCCGCTGCGTAAATTTTGAGCAAACTCAAATGCTTTTACTGCAACCTAGAACTTCCTCTGCGCTGTTGCAGCTTCTACTACGATTCATGTCGCTTTGACCAAAATTTTGAAGCGCAATGGAAGCTCCGTCCAGTGGAATGAGAGTTTCACTTGTTTAACCGCAAGATTGCCACAGGCTTGCTAACACTGGGAATGGTTTAGCTTTAAGGTACATGTCAACCTGCCTTTCAAGCAGTGGGATTTACAGATACTTAAAAGTCATAAGTAGAATTACGGGGAATGTAAGTAACTAGTGTTTTTTACAAGCTCAGGGCTGATTTGAAGATCGTGGAACAAGGAAGATGGTTGAATACAATTCACTTAGCTTAATCTTTATTTAAATGTGTTTCCCGTTTATCTCACTGGTAGTTTTAATTTGAAGTGGTTTTGATGTAGAAATTTATTTCAGTAAAATCTCGCTATTGAGATCACTCGAAATTAAGACCACTGCATTATTAAGACCGGTTTTTGCCAGTCCAAAATGGTATTTTTCTTATGATTTTATATTTGGTTTTAAGGCCACTTCACTTATAGAGGCCACTTTTTGCGGCCTGAATAACAGGATTTTACTGTATTTTCAATTAATAATATATACATGTGCACTGTTTTGTAATTTGAATGTGTATACGACGATCAAACAATAAAAATCAAATCTGTTCTTGAAATCCACGTCATGATTTCGGAGATGTTTGTTTATATACAAATGTAATATTATTTTATTGTTTACAATGTTACATGGTTTGAACCAAAAGAACAAGGTTGCCCTGTAATACCGAGACATCTCCACTGTCTCTAGCTACACAACTCCAAGTATTAAAAGGAGCAATGTTTCTAATTTCCACAAGTCTCAAGATGAAACACTTCAGTAGCGTCAGAAATAATAAGTACAGGTTAGGCATGAATGTCTTTGTAGGGCTTAAATATTTTTAGAGCAGTGTATTTTTGGTACGTTGTTGTCCGGCCATTCTCTGACTCTACATACCAGCGGACTTTGATCATCAGTCGTGACTCTGGTCTCCACGGTTGAATGTTGTTTCTGTGCTTTCTATAAAAAATGTGGCATTTCTGCTGTAAAAGACGCTTTATTTGCTACAAAAAATATAGAAACAACAACGACAAAGAAATAAATGAAAAGCTACGATGAATACATGTATACCAGCTAAAACTGGTAAATGATACTATTAGGCTAAATTCCTTCCTCTAGACTTTTATTACCAATTCACGGCAACAGTATAGATGCAAAAAGAGTGGTCGCTTTCGGCCAGACAGCAAAACTTTGAACAAAATAGGAAAATGTAAATTTGAAGAATAAGTTAAATGAATGAAAAAAATCTTTATACATGCCGAAGCTCTTTGGATCAAAACTAACAGATATTGTACGTGGAATATATTGGAATATATTGGCTTTCATAGACTTTTCAATTGTTTTTAAGCAAGATCTCAACTGAAAAGATATACATGTAGTACACTTTAGTAGAACACTAAACTCCTTACGGATAACAGGAAGCCAAAGAACTATGTTGAATTTATTCAGAACAGTCGGGGAATGTTGCTGTATTGACAACATTTGTGAGCATTTAGAATATGGACTGTTGTGCTCATGGTTCTTAGGTTATCAGACATCAGCTAGTGACACAAACTTTTCATCAAAGTTCAATAAATTTGGAACTAATTGTCACGTTTGGAAATGATAAAGGAAGAGATAATACACATGAATGTTCCGTTGTTAGGACATTTCAGTAAAGAATTTGAAGGGAGCCAAATTGTGAATATTCAGAAATACAGAATGACCAAACTTGGCCAGTGTGAAGACAAATAAAGTAAACAAAATGTTAAAATGGAATTGCCTGACTCCTCATATGACTTTGCAGTCAGGATATTTGACCCTAAACACGAAGAATCAAAACTTTTTGAACATTTTGAAAGAAATGCAGATACAAAACAGGAAATGAACTAGTGATTAGTTTCGCATTGATACCTCTATCACATCTGCATGTCTCCTATAAGGCCTTAGACTTCACAATATCATCCATAAGTACGGAATTTACATAAATATCTTATAAATCCAACAATTACAACTAAATATCACATTCTTGTGTCACCTAAATTAAAATTAGTAAAATACAGAAAACTTCTATAATTTTTCGTAAACATACACAAAAAAAGTATACAAGAGCCTGATTCAAGTGGGAATCTATAAATTTTCCTCTAGAGGAGTACATTTAAAACTAAATATCTTGTTTGTAAACCATGTAGTGTTTTCTGTAAAACTGGCTCATAGAGAACATCGAAATTCAGAAGATTCATTTTTGGTACCATTTTTTCCCTCGCATTTGATATGTAATGTTAAATATGTACATCTTTGTAACAAGACATGTTTATAAACGTTCACGTGCAGGCAGCATTTTTGTAGTCAGTAGTTACTTAAATCAAATATTTACTTAAGGGTTTTGCTGGTTGACATATGGGTTGAGATACCCCAGCCACTTTGTTCTCATATATCTTCAAAACAGGTAGAGCATGCAACCCCATGTCTTGCATATGTAAAGGCAATACATCGATGGTCATTTGTGGAAAGTATGAAGAAAAGCGGAATGCACCAGGAAAACGGCCACTTTGGTCCATAGATGCAGCATAAGTAAGAACTGACACCTATTTTTCGTTTATCTCGCATTCAGTTAGAAAATTACCTACATCTAACAGCAAATTTTACGGCAACTGAAAAGTCATAATTGCGTCAGTCCACATGTAAAAAGTAAGAGAGCTATTTATTTTGCATAAAAACTCCATAGTGGCCTACCACCACGTTTTCACGTCGTTAAAGAAAAATAAGTTGGCCTTTGTGTCAAATTACTGGTCATGAACAGAGCCAATTAAAAAAGAGTCTGTTATTTTCATTTCTTAGGTGAATTCCTTGCTTCCAAAGACTCTAGCTTTTCAGAACTTATCACATCCCAAAAAAGTCATTTTATTATTTCAGTAGAGCAACTAGGAGCCCCGGTAGCTCAGTAGGTTTAACGCTGGCCTACTGATCTAGCGGTCCCGAGGTCGAGCCTCGCTGGTGGCGGGAATCTTTTCAGTCGTAAACGGGGTTCCATTGGACACAGCCTTTCATTGTCACTCACCCATCGTCCTGATATGACCGAAATACTAGTAAAAAGAACGTAAGATCGCAAGTCATCCATCAATCTGGTAGAGCAACTTTCAAGGCTTTTTAGAAGGGGTACCTGGAGCCGAAGTATAGCAACGGTTGTTATATATCAAATTGTTCGGCAGTCTGAAGGTTTTGAAGCTGCCGGCTGAATATTTTTATCATCAATCTTTTCACTTGAAAAAACACCGACTTTTTGTTTTTGTCGTTTTCTACTTTAAGGTCTGTTCAGGGCATGCAAATTTCAGGCAAAACAATAGATCTTTATATGTAATTCTGGCCAAACTAAGTTCTGGACAGTTCAAAAGATTCTGATTTTTTTTAAAAGAAATGCCCAGCAGGCACACAGCGCTGATTCAACACTGAATCAACGTTGCCCAGTGGGTAGATTCTTCTGAGATGATGCGTTCTGATTGACTAATTGGGTATTAAACAAATCGTCATAAAATTCACCTTAACTGCGGAAATGAGGAAAGGAAAATCTTACCGCTTTGTCATAGCTAAGTCCAGCAATCTCTTACTACAGAAAATTATATAGTGAATAAACGCCCACCTGCTTGTGGAAACTGCTGTCATTTTTCTCCGCATTGAAGACTTACAAAATAAAAACAAAGAAAACATATACTAAATGCAGTTTACTATATACCAACGTTAGAATAAATAAACACACTGCTCCATGTCAGACGACATGAAAGCAGTTAAAGCAAATATGGTTTTCCAAGTATATTTATATCTTATCCATGCAATCTTCTCCGTTTGCATGGTTTATCTAAGGTCGATAAAGGTATAAATTACCTGTTTATTCAAACATAGATTATTTTACTGAAGTACATAGAAGGAACTTATATTACAGGTAGGTTAACATTCAACTAGTTTTTATTCTATTGAAGTAATTCCTTTAAGTTTCAATATATGGCGGAGGGTTTCGAAGTTACTTATCTTCTCTTCATCAACGAGAGAGTCTCAGAGAGAGAGAGAGAGAGAGAGAGAGAGAGAGAGGGGATGGAGAGCGTTATCTTGGAGGGAAAATGAAAGACAAAGAAAGGATAGAGATTAAATCAGAAAGGCGGCAGGCCTGGCTGGCTTTGTGCTTAAGGTGCTTGCTGAATTCTGATTAAAGACCAGCCATTCCGAGTCGACTGTCTCAATATTGAAAGGGACCTTGATGGTGTCTGGTAGCGGTTCCATGTAAACCGCGAAAAGATATGGTGTTCATATATTTTCACGTACAGGTGCTCCGAGGTAATGCGCCTATTATTGTTTCGTACCATGGGACTGTGGTCTCGTTAAATAAGCATGGTTGGAAAAAGAAACAACAGAAAGAGAACTCAACCTGTAAACACAAATATGACTTGATGGAAGAAAGGAAGAACCATTATTGATCGCCTTCATCTAGACCTCGCTGCAAACAAGGTACATTCAAATATACAGTGAACGAACTCAAAACGAAATTGGGAGTGTCAGAAATACCAGTTAACTAATAAGGTATGGGAACGGATGAAGGATTGGTCAATTTTCACAAAATTACCCTAAACCCTAGCGCACATATAACTTAACACTCAAATGGCTGTTAAATCGATGTCCAAGCCGTAGGAAATCTATGATTTAACTGAAATCCGAATGGAGTGAAAAGGAAGATATACTTTCTGTTTTCATATTATTTTCAGAAATTTGAGAAAATCAAATGAAGAAAAATATGACCAAATACGACCATTTAATTAGTTGTCGTAGATGCATGGTTGAGTGGGTTATGGTGCAGAAGGTCGCGGGTTCGAATCCGCGTCCGGCCAGCGGTGATTGGAAAATGTCTACGTCAACCCAGCAGTAAATGAGTACCTTTTTCGAATCAGGGAAGGATAAGGCAGCAAAAGAGGGATGGGGCCCGCCTTTTATATGCTGTGCCAAAGATAAAGTGGGCCTCTAAACCCTACTGCTCCTACGGCAACTAGGTTACGGGAAACCTTTACTTTTTTAGGGGTTTAGATTCTTGTTGATAGTATCAATTTATGAAATGAAAGGTAGGCAACCATCAGAACTAATACAGTCAGATCCCGTATAAGCAGGTTTTTAAAACGTCTGATTTATACCCGCTTTGCAACCGCCTTATAAATATATCCACATACAAATACGTACCGACATTTGAGTATCAAAGTGTTCAAGTTAAATTATCGAGGCTAAAACAGGAAGCAAATATACCATAGGTAGGTAAACTAAACAAAATTTTTATGAAAGTCACGAGCTTGACGAAATGAGTCTGTACATTAGAATACAGTAAAGTCTGATAATAAAGGTAGCAGCCAAAAGTCTAGATCCAGATCATACAGAATGTCATCCTAACATTAAAGGCCTGGTATGTTTATGCGTAAATAGATCATATATTTATATATCATGCTAAATGAACATAAATTTAAGGTGGTGATAATCACTGATTTGGGGCAAAGACAAAAATCTGCATAAAATACTCAAAATATCACTAATCTTTCCAAAACTTAGCATATGCCTTCTTTATGTTGTTTTTCATAATTTAGAATCCCAAAATGCAGCATTTGTTAATGTTAAAAAAGTGTTTTTATAAGGAAAGATCAAAGGGTAATTTTCTGTGCAGAAATCTGAAAAATAATATCGTTATTGAAAATATACATAGTGCTGAGAGTACCTTGTTGCATAATGGAGAGCGTCCAAGCAATTATTTTTTTCAAACTCTTTCACACATTGTCAGGCTGAGCAGATGAAAAAAGATGCGGTCTGTGTCCAAATTTTTTTGTCAAAACACACAGGTGAGACAGGTGAGACTAGTTTAACAAGCTTGAAAAATTTCATCTACACATCAGTGATCAGATGTCAGTATTATTTATACTGTAGGTGTTACATAGGTATGCTTGCCTGCCCTATATTTAATAAATGCGTCTAGTGTACATTTACTTTGTATATGGTTGAACACTTGAGAAAAAGCTACCGTTTTCAACTGGTCTACATTACAATTTGAGAAAGAGTTGGAATAAATAATTGCTAGGACGCTCTTCATTATGCAATAACGCACCTTCAGCACTTCGTAAATTTTCAAAAACGATGTTATTTGTTTTAGATTTCTGCGCAGAAAACTACCCTTTGATCTTTCCTTATAAAAACACTTTTTTTAAGCAGCGTGTATGTCTATTTTGTATTCTAAAATGTAAAAAACAACAAAAAGAAGAAGTCTGCTTACTTTCAGGGAGATACGTTACTCTTTTATGGTTTTATGCAGATTTTTACATGTACCACAAACCACCACCTTAATACGACAAACTTCCACATTCTATGGATGTCCAGAGTCTAAACCATGAACAAAGCTCTGAAAGGTAGGATGAAGACATGTGTAGTTTTAATGAGGTCCATGGACTAAATGCAATTAACAACAAAGGCAAATTGGTATCAAAATTACAAATGCCACTCGCATAATAGGTGAACGAAAGTATTGATGTGAACAACGAGAGTAAGTAACTGAGGAACCACGACAGATGTACCACCTGGGAACGGTCAGTTATAAATAAGTGGGGGCTTAAACCGGTTTTACTGTTTCCATATCCTCGCCCTTAGCTTCTGAAACAGTCAGTAATGACTGTAAAGACGTACTAATATTGCTATTGAGTTTGCAGTTGCTATCAAAAGAAATCATAACAAACTGTCCATGTCATACTGGCTACATGAATTGAACAAAAGACTACGTTTTATTGCAAAATCTAGTTTATGCACAGCTACTGGTCTATCTGAATTATAAGTATTTTCGCCTCAGTGTTGCTAAATACGTTTTAATCAAATGTTATGGGAAACAGCTTATAAAATGAAAAGTAAAGGTTTCTTTTTGTCAGTCAAAATCTCTAGTAAGGTTTTTGTTAAATTGAAATCTACTTCTATTCTATTTGTCTTCTTATGCTTTTTGTTCACTCTTTATACAACCTTATTCCATAATCTGATAAAAGATAAACTTTTTGAGTCAACTGAAACGTCTACTTTTGAGTTGGCGCCTCTCTTTATTTGGCCTTTAAATGAGAAACGTTTTCCTTAATACTTTTGAAAAATAAAATATAAGAAAACGGAAGAAAAACTATTATTTTTTTAGTCAAAAAGTATGCGACGGTCTTGTACATCTTTGAAACAATTATATTATTAGATTTGGCACTAAACTGGAGAACCATTAGGGGTATTCCGAAGGGGGGAATAAACAGGAACCGATTTTCACATCCTGCCCAAAACAGCCAATAGGAAAGGAACATAGCCTAATAAAGACGGCACACAGAGCAAAAGCAGACCAGCAAAAAGCCAAGATATCAGCTCTCTCCCAGCAGATGGCCGCGAGGCTAAGATAAAAATGTACAGAAAGTCAAAGATTAATAGAAAGCCTCAAACAATGAAACTAATATATAGTTAACTACAACAGAAACACGGCCTTGGAACGGTCAATAATACGAGATACGTAAATTACTGGGATTTTACACGCGCATAACCCTCGCCTGAAAAGGAAAAATGTTTGGAGTTAAATGTTGATGTTTTGCAACAAAATGCATGTGTGGTCGTTAATCCATTGACGGTCGACAGCTTGGCTTCGCTTTTCAGTTTTATGCCGTTGTGTTGGGCCTCAGGCATAATGATTGCGCCGCCTACCCTAATCTGTTACAGAAAGAAGCTTTTACAGACGGTTGCCGCGTGACCACCAATGTCTTAGGCTGAGACCATCATGCCCTAACTGCTGGTTTCCTTTTGCTCTGGCTTCGAATTGCACAGAGTCCTCAACTTTGCTTCGTCGTAGTTTTCTGAGAATTTATGTGTTTAACCCTTGTTTTCATTTCGTGTATTCTTTGTTTCCAAGGATAACCTTTATAGGTTTTATTTCACTGTACCGCAGCTGGTTATGCGTTTCGCGGTGTACAAAGTTTTCCCCGTACTTCATCAAAGTGCATTTTTAGCAATCGACCAATAACATTTTTAAATAGCTCAGGCTGTATATATGGAACATCAAAAGAAACGGCTACAATGTAAACGCCCAATTTATTTGAAGATATAGATATATGCTTTTATAGATATTTAAGTTACTTAGTTATGCTATTCTGACATGAGCACCTTAGCGCATCGATATTCCATAAACTATAGACACCAGATCGCTTGCTTTTGTAATGGAGTTAAACTTCAGGTTGCCATAATTTCAGAAGCGGAATTGTCAATTCCATAATATTTTCGACCAGTAATTTTCTACAGATATAATGTTCCTAGCTAGGGTAAGAAAAAGCGAAAAATAAATAAATAAATAATGATAAATAAACATAAAGCAATCGGGCCTTGTGTGTCAGAGAAACAATCGGGTGAATGTTGACAGTGGAAACAGTAACACTTGCTTACCTTTGATTTTTCGATGAATGAATTAACAAGAGTAAAATAAAAAGATCTGCAAAAAGAATTTTCAAATCACTGCAGAACTTTATCAAACAAAATTATACCTAAAGATTTTATAAATCACAGTACAGAGCCAGACATCATGTAGAAATAACCAAATTAAAGCACTTAAAAGTGCATCTGAGATGATATTGTCTTTTCCTCTGATACGTCTGGTGTCTAGATTATACATGTTCTCCTGCAGTATGAGACTCCACCTGAGTAACCTTTGATTCTTGTTCCTCATTTTATGAATGAAGAACAGTGAATTGTGATCAGTAAAGACAACAGTCGATGTGGCTTTAGAATTTAAAGAGTAACTACACTTCAGGAACTGACTGAATCAGATCCCAAACCCTATCCCCAACATCAAAGGGAAATATTGACAAAGACATCCCAACAAACAATAAATAACAAGTGATAAGCCGTGTCAGCAGCTCTTTCCCAAATAGGTGGCAACTCAGCTTTCTTTATTGAACTAAACAATTTAGACCAACAGAAGGGTTACAACAGACTAAGCAAATTATACGAAAAACATTTAACAACTATTTTTACCTATTTTCTATTTTTATTATAGAAGGGTTAAAATGAGCACACAATAAATTAAATAGCACCGAACATAAAACAAATGCAACCGCAACGAAAGTACCGCCTTAGAAGTTAAGTACACCTCAGATTGCTGAAGAGCAAGGATAGGAGATAAACGCTCTTTCTAAATACTAGAGTGAATATTCTGATGTTTGTTAAACTTTTTTTTAGGAAAGTAACAAACAGGGTGACACACACCATGATAATCATCTTGAATCAAAACACTGCCTGCACCGCCATTACTGGCATCTACTTCCATCTTAAATGCTTTGTTGAAGTGTTGTGCTAAGAGAACTGGAGCACTCTTAAGTATAGCATTAACCTTTTTACAGTCTTCGTTACAGCTATATTTCTTTCCTTTTCCTAGTAAATTTGTCAAAGGTTCTGCAATGACAAAGAAGTTATTACAGAACTTCCTGTAATATCCTGCCATACCAAAATAGCGCATCAGTTATCTTTTGCATGTAGGAACAGGAAAATCTGAGATAGCTTCCACTTTAGCTAATACATGTTTTACTTAACCCTGACCAACAAAATGCCCTGGGAATGTCAAATTTGCATAACAGAGATAAGGAGGAAAATTCTGTGGAATTGACACAATTCGATTCCAGATCCAACCCAAGACACAATGTGGGTAAAAGACAGCACAAAACTAGTCATCATCAAAGACAACACCAGCGGCATCCATGTGAAAAACCAATTCTCATGTAGTTGGTCAACGGGCTACCCTAAACATCACAAACAATATATCAATAACAATCAAAGCAACTAACAACACATAAAACAACCAAGAAGAACCAAAACAGAACTGCCACTTTGGCACGGCCAGTAATGAAATTACTGGGGCCTTAACAGGTGTGTGGTCGTCCAACCCTCGCCCTTTGTTCTGCCTTGGTTCACCAGATACTTGGCTGTTGAACCCAACAAAAACACTAGAGTCTTACAAAATACACAAACCCGACAATAACAACAACTTGTACGTAAAACATTAAACATTTATTTTTACCTTTTTACAATTTTATAACCTCAGGGCTAGCCTTTACGCAACAAACAATATATATCAAAACAGTCAATGCGACAAACAACACATGAAACAACTAAAAAGAATCAAAACAGAAGTGCCGCCTTGAGACAGCCAGCAATGAAATTACTGGGGGAGTAAACGTTTGCAGTTGAGCCCTTGGTCCTGCCTTGGTTCATCAGATACTTAGCTGTTCGGTTTGCGTGGAAGCTTCACTTTTTGCTATGGTGATTTTCAATTTTGCAACACTAAGTCTTAGAAAGAATTCTCTGATAGTCTGTAGATGTTGTTCCTATTCATCGTTTAAGATGACTGTATCCTCGGTGTATGCTTAATAGCCATCTAGATTATATATCTAGCTATTTATTAATCGCTGAAACGTTACTAGAGAGTTTTACGTTCCAAATGGCAAACCCTCGTAATGATACAGACCGTCTGGTGTAACAAATGCTAAAAACTCCTTAGCTCTGTTCGTCAGCGGAATTTGCCAAAACCCTTTTAGGAGATCAACTTAAATCTAATAACATATTTGGCTTGTCAAATATGCTCAATAGTCATCAATACGTGTGATTAGAAATGTATCTGTTTTAGTGACAGTTTTTACTTTTCGATAGTCTGTACACATGGAAAATGTTCTATCAGGTTTTGGCACAAGACTACACGGAGAGCTCCAGTCACTCTGACTTGGTTAGCTAAAGTCATTGTCCAGCAACTAGATTGAATCTCAGGGAGCTCCAGTCACTCTGACTTGGTTAGCTAAAGTCATTGTCCAGCAACTAGATTGAATCTCTTCCCTGAGACACTGTTGTTTTACAGGGTTCATTCTATATGGATGTTGCTTCACGGGCTTTGATTTATGTGTTTACCGTGATGATTCATTGACGAGTTAGAGGGTTATCATGCGAACCGAACAACCAACTAAATGTTTTGTACCACTTCAGAAACTGAGGGTGAGGTTGGGCCTGTAAAATTGATTTAAGCCCCCCAGTAATTCATTACTGACCGTTCCAAGGCGGTAGTTCTGTTGTGGTTCTCTGTTGCCTGTTTTTGGTGTCAGAGTTTCTGTGATGTTTTACCTTATGTATGTTCTTATTATTTTTGGTTCGGTTTGGGTTGCTGAGTGGCCACCTTTTGGGAACAAGCTGCTCACTCGGTTGGCCATATGTTCTCTGTATCTTGATTATTTGTAATCTTAGTTGTTTCCAACTATGGTTTGAGGGCTGGATTTGGATTTTGATTGTTTCAGTTCCTGGTCTTTGCATACGTTTTACTTTTTGTACCATCAATTTCAACACCATGAAAGATTTTGTCAGTCCAGGTTGGGCTGTCCAGAAATAAGTGCTCATATTCAAGAATAAACTATTTCAGTTCAAGTCCTTTGACTGAATCTATTCGTGGCAGTTTCTGGTCGAGATCTTTTTTAAGACGTCAGAAGTCGGATGTTTTGACGATGAGGGATCAGATTTTACAAAGTTCATATTTTCAGTGTCCATTTCAGATTGCTCATGATGGATAGAGTTTACCACACTTATTGGTGAAACAAACTGGATTATCCCTACCAATATACTCTTTCAACATGTTAATATGACATAACTGTTTTCGCTTGCGCCACCCAGGTGTATGGATAGTGTAATTTACAGCAATGAGCTTTTCAGCGTCAACAGTGAAAGTACCGTAATATCTGGCCTGAACAGGTGTTCCAGGAATTGGCAAAAGAAGGAGTATTTTTTCTCCAGGATTGAAAATTTCTACTCTGGCATTTTAATCATAGTGACATTTCCTCTTGTTTTGAGCGTATTTTAGATTGGACCGAGCAGCTTCACAGGCTTTTGACAGTCTGTTACTGAAATTAGAGACAAACAGAAGCAAAGTAAAAATTATTGTCATTATCAGAGAGAAATTTCTCTTTTAAAAGTTTCGGTGGTCATCCCACTGTGAAACCAAACTCAAGCTCAAATGGGCTGAAACCAAGAGATTCTTGTACAGATTCTCTAGCAGCAAATGATAGTAATGCCTTTATGCTAATCCTTTTCAGTGTTAAAGCATGTTTTTCAGCGTTTGATTAAATCGTTTAAGGCACCTTCACTTTCAGGATGATATGTTGATGACCGATATCGCTTAATACCTAATTCATGATCTCTTGCTGAAATATTCCTGACTTAAATCAGATCATTGATCCGACTGGACAGATTTTGGGAAACCTACAAATGTGAAAAACTTCACAGTAGCCTTAACTACGGTCTTTGCCTTGAAATTCCTAAAATAAATGCTTGAAATCGCATGGAAGCACACATTATAATCTAAAGATATTCACAACCTTACTTTGTTTTGGGTAAAGGACCTACGCAGTCGATAATTATTCTACTCAAAGGTTCTTCGAATGTAGGAATGGGCTGCAAATAAGCTTTGAGGATAGTTTGATTGGGTTTGTTATAACAACTCCCCCTTCTCATTTTTTTTTTTCAAATTAAAATTGTTTGGTGCACAAAATATTTCAATCCCGGACGAGCCCCCAATTATTGTTAGAGGACTTCGAAGTGGTAAGAAGAAAGATTGGTGTAAACCAGCAACAAGCTTATTTTAAAACTTAACAAATTTAATTAATTGATAATGATAAAACAGTCATTAATCAATCAAAGAAAATGTGATTTCCAGTACCTTGTTTATCTTAAGTGTCCCTCACGATATCTTAAACACAAGTTCTTTGACAGTTTCTGAGCCGAGAAGATGAAGTTAGTTTTATGAGCACAAAGTTCCAAAAACCAAGAGCAAAAGTCACAAATGATTCAATATATCTAAATTCCAGCTGAAATGTTTTTAGCTGATGACTGGTGAAATTTTACAAAGATACACTTTTGAAAATTTGTGCTCTTAAAATATTATCTAAGAACATTCAGTAATTCTTCCCCTTTCGTTTGTATTAACTCCCAGGATTGGGACACCCAGAGAGACTTCTGGTGGTTATCTTCTTCATAAATTTTATAAAATTAATCGCTGAGGGATTCATAAATGTCAAAACACACAGGGCGTATATACAATGGTAAGAATAAAATTTAAAAACATCCACCGCCTATAGTTACATTTACTGTGACGCTGTAAACTCGACTGAGTCTATAACTAAGTAATTGTCAAGAGATAGATTTTTCCAGAAAGTCCTCAGGTCTGACATTATTTTAAACCAGAAGATTCTAAATGTTTACTTTTTAAAGAACTGCCATTTTCTTCAGAACTAAAAATAAGCTATTCTAGAAAAGTCTCGAAATATCTTGAAATAAGTTTTCTAACCTTCCACAACCTTCTTTTGACAATGAGGAGCAAATTCCACATCTTCTAGACAATTCTTTCCAGTTTATCGTGAAGCATTCAAAGTGATTTTAAGAGTTGTCTTTCCTTTCGCAGTATAACACATTGTTTCCAAACGCTGCAATAATAAGCGATTACATATATATATAAATAAGTTAGGAGTTTTACCAGTGTTCTTCTTAGGAACATGATGGCAGTTAGAAGTTGAACGTTCGTGAAAATATCTCCCTTGTAATTAAACAAAGAGCAAATTGGGAAGTCCAATAACATCAAACGTTTTGCAGTGCAGCGCAAACTTTCTTCGCAGATCTTTTCATTTTACTATTGTTAATTCAGATTCAATCTTCGTATGAACACTTTCTTTTCTTGACAAGAAATACAGGTGTTGAAAGGCTTATGGGAAATCCAATGGTAAGCAAGCGATACTGTTTCCACTGTCAACTTCCGCCCATTTTGTGTCTCTGAAACGCAATGCTCGATACTTTGATTTTTCCGCTTTTTCCTATTCTTGCTGCCAACATTATATATGGAGAAAATTATTGGCCGAATATTTTATGGCATTGACATAACAGCAAGCGTTATGGTGTCTATAGTTTATGGAAAATCAATGCGCTAAGGTGCTCATTCTGTTAGAAAAGCATAAACAACGTAACTTAAAATGTCTAAATAAAAGCAAATAATTATACCTTAAAATAAATTGGGCGTATACATATATTACGAGTATAGGCGTTTCTTTTTATGCTCAGTAAACCTACCTGCTTACCTACCTACCTCAAATAGGCAAATAGATATAAGACGTTCACTTTTGCCATGCTCTCATTTTCCAAGTATATGTAGTTGAACAGTAGGAAAGATAGTCCAACACTTAGATGGGAAGGGAAACCTTCAAAAGCACAGTTATCTACTCTGAATGTATCAGTCCCTGAGATGACCGAGTTAAAGTTTTGTTTGGCTGCTCCCCCGGAAGAGACATTTAGGTTTTATGGTATCATTTTAAAGATATGAATGTCCGCTTTTAAAACCAGCTTGTCTTCCACTCTTGAAATGTCTGTTTGTGTTGTAGGCACGTTTTTGTAAAGGTACCCTCTGTCACCTTTTTGTCGTCAATATACTTAAATGTCAACTTTTAAATATCATTAATACTGATCAGAGCCCATTTCATATACATTTGATATATATATAGAGAGCTGATAACAGATTCCATTTTCTATGGCAGAACTCTGGTAAGTAATTTTGCGGAAAGTCCTATCAAAATGGTGCTGACTGACACCTGTTAATACTCCGACTGGTTTTGCGTAAGCTTGTGCCTGTAAATTACATTTGCTACTTTTGCTAATATTTCCATTCTATTAAGTATTAGAAGCTAAATCAATCTATTTAGTTTCCTGCCAGTATTTGTTCATTGCGCTATCTTCAGAAACTGGAATACAAAAACAATCTGCTTGATTATTTTGTTATGGGGGTCACGTAAATAACAATGCTACATATTAGTCCATTGAAATGACACCAATCAACGTCTTCAAAGGTTTTCAAAAGCTCTAATTAATATGTCAATCTGACTAATCTTATGAACCGTTGTTGCTTGAGACTTGTTGGCACTTTTCAATATAAGTTTACGGTGTCACAGTGTGTGTTTTATGCGTGACAAAAGTAGAATACGCCAATCATACTGATTCTAGACTGTATCAATTCAGAACACACTCAGTCTTTTTTGTAGTGTTCTTGATTCTTGCTGCATAAATCAACAATTTTAATGATGTACTCGCCCACCTCAGTACACTTGCTATCTATCTAATGACACTAGAAACATGATATTACGTCTTAAAACCAAACCACAGACATTACATAATGTGTATGGATCAAATCAAATGACTAACAGTTAGCAGTTCGTCTGGTAAAGAAACTGCCTCTTCAGCTTTGCATTTTTCATATGAAACTGTCTAGTTTGACTAGTAATCTGCAATACATGTACAGGTTGTTACAGTGTTTACTGTTTATTAAAATGATTTGGATTTTAAGACCATGTAAAGAGAAGCACTATTGAAAAAGAGAAATGCGAACTGATTTTATTTTATTTATTTTTTTTATTTTTTTTTTTGACTGAATATTAGTTTAACATTTGCTTGCTGACCACAGTTGCTTTTGTTAAGATTATAGGGACGGTTTACGTTGCAAAGGAAAATGTCTTTGCTGAGATAAAATCGGGAAATAATCACACGATGTTGAAAGATTATATAAAAGTATTATATTGTTGCTTTGAATTGTCTGTTTATGTTCCTAACGATGATGTCTTGTGAGAAGTTAAGCAGGACTTTTGGAGTTTAATATCAAAAACATAAACTAGAAATTAGCGTTGTAATGTGCTAGATCTATGTCGCAATTTTGAGTTGGGTTAAAAAGATATTTCCTTTCACGATTTCTTTATTCCCGTAATATTATTTTTTGCTTTTTCTCGTCTTAACAACGCTTTTCTACGGAAGCCGAGAGGGGACATTTCGGAGTTCACTTTTATATAGTTTTTTTACTTAAGTGTACTTTTCCAACAGTCCCTTAAAGAGTTGCCCTTGCACGGAACCCTGTGTTATGGTTATTAACAAATGTTTTATTTTATCTTAAAGTTATTTTAGGCATTCATCAAGTAGGAAAGAAAACCTTCGCGGTCCCATGCTGTTTTCCTACATTCCTTCCTGCGATCTCCGACCTTTAAGATAATACAACTCGTTCAACTCGTTCAACTGCAACAAGAAATGCAGCTATAAAAATAGGAAAGAATAGTGTTCCCATTATCCGAAAATAGTAACGTTGTTTCCTGGAACCGATTTTGTCGCACATTTTCTAGGAATGTAGATAGGCGCCATATATGGACAGCAGTAAAACATCGTAAAAGGTATGCCATATTAGCTGTTATCATTTCATAAACAATAATACAATATAATGCAATATTGTATTGTATTTCCTAAACAAGAATAGCAGTTGAAAACACCTGTATTTTAGTTGCTTCATTTGCATACACGTGGCACGTTTGAAACCAAAGTTTCGAGCGTTTAAACGAAATGCATGTATAGTCTGTTATGTCTATTAGCCTCTGCATTATCGTGCTCTTTTCAGTGATTGCAATAGTTGTCCTAACAACACGGTACAGAAAAACAGAAACTGGGTCAAAGCGTTATCGAAATTTGATTAAATACAGTGGACGCGACAGTATCGGATCAAGTTTAATAAAACTCCTGTTTTGTTGTATGTGAATGCTAAAAGTATGTATGTTATGACACATAACAATTGCAAGATATCCCTTCTATCGATCCATGTCAAAATGTTCACGAAATTTATTCCTTTATGGGCAGATAACATATCGAGACTTACAGGAGGGTCTTACGACAGTAAAGAATCAGTTGCGACAGTATCGGATCATATGATATTATTTTATATGAGAGTTTCTCGGAGGCATACTGCCAACCCTCTTAGCTTCAATATTTTTTCTACATAAACAGTTGTTGGACCTATCAAACTCTCAGAGAAAACTTTAACGGCCTTTCAACGATTTTTTTCATGTGGTCCTTCACCAGCAACGGTTATGTCTGTTAAATAAAAGTTAAATGTATACAAAAGTACAAGCATGCCAAAAATTCTTAACTCAGTAATCCCCTGCGCCCCATAACACGTAACTACTCAATCAGTAAAGACCATAATCTGCCTTTGCTAAGTGTAGACCCTGATAAGACCGTAATGTCTGATCAGGATCAACAAATATACGGTGATTTTCCGCCTTTCAGTGCAATCAGTGTATAAACACTACATGGTCACGAGTTCTCCGGCATTAATCTGAGTCTACACAGTGTAGATGTCCATCCGATGAACGCCAGTCATTATTGGGTTCACAACACACATGCGAGCTGATCTCGAATGTTTCTTAGAATGTTAAGCAGAAGCTTAGTTGTGCTATGCATAACCTTCATTATTACATGCTAGCATGTTGGGCGTGGGATGGGGAATGTTTTACAAAAAGGATGTTGTCTTAGTTTTATACTGATCTTCTTTGAAAGAAGACACAGCAGCTACTCAGGTAGTTGATTTGATTTGTTTTCAGCATCAGACCATACATCCAATATGCAGTTTTCCAGCTGAGGCCTTTATTCAGTTCAAATCATATGATGATCCGTTAGTAACTTACTGTCGCACATCGGTGCCCCACTTTTCAAGTCCTTAGTTTCATCAAATACTGGGATGTCACAAAAATAATGACTGCCTGCAATGTTAGGGATACTAGGACACATTGCAAAGCAAAATTGGTTTCAATCGCCTAATGATAAAGTAGTTTAAATAACCGAAATCTATTTTGGGGTTAACGAGCATCATGCAAAATGCAAGCGCCGCTGAAGAGGGGCCAAGCTTTTCAACAACTCTGATTTGTTTCACAGCCGCAAATTTCGATTAATTTTTTCACAGTGCACTTTGCCATTGGTCTAACTTGATGACTGTAATACAATGGTAAAAATATTTGCTTCATTTGTGAGAAAAATTGGTGATAACTTACGAGTGATTCGATACTGTCGATGATCCGATACTGTCGAGTCCACTGTAGCCTGATTAGGTTATAGGGAACGAAAACGCATTTGATAAAACGTCGCAATACGGTATGTAATATCCAATTTCGCTTTCTTGCAAACTAACCTATCTGCTTTTGCTGTGAACCAGTTGTCTTGGCCGAGGAGCTAATAATAGCCCCGACCTCATAATCCAGTATCCCCTGGTCTAAGTCCTACATTAAGCAGATCTTGATTTTTTTTCTGAAGACATGAATTGGATTTCCTTGGGTCAAAAGTCACCATATATCATGCATTTTCTAAAAACTTAACTAACTACTAATCATTGTAGAAGTTTTTATAATTTATCAAATGCTTTTCAGATCCCTTAGGGTCAGTTCAGGTAAACCCGTCGGACAGGAGGAAACCCCGTATACGAAAGCTTAGCTAAATTATATCGTAACATGTTAAAGTTGTGTTGTCTAGCTTTAGACATGTACGACATGCACTTCAGAAAATCTTTCCAAAATCAATCTTATTTTGCGATTTTAGCAAAATGTTTCAACTACGATTGATATCAACATCAACATGAAAGATGCAATGCTCAATAATTTCCGGTTATGGCCTTTTTATAGTAATGTGTATGGTACCAGTAGCAGACCGAATATACTTACCACCCATAACTTTTTAATTGATAACTAGAAATATTTTTCAGAGAAAAACTAATGTCCCCCAGCAGCCCATTTCCAATCCTCCCTTATGAATAAAAAACCTGTGCAATTAAAATACTAGGCACGTTTGGAGAAAATCCAATCACTGGTTCTAAAGATATCCTACATAGATGACTATGTCCTTGCAAATGAGGTCAAGGTCACCAAAATCTAATCAGCTTTTAAAGTTGACCCAATGATGTATCCATACAAGTTAAGTGAAATTCCATCCACTGGTTCAGCAGATATAGTGAGTACAAGAAATTGTTATCTAAGTCCTTCAGTGACCTTGAAAATGAGGTCATGTCACCAAAATTTAATCAGCTCTTAAACTTGTCCCAATGATGTATCCATGCAATTTGGTGAAATTCCATCAATAGGTTCAAGAGATATAGTGGGTACGAGAAATTGTCATCTAAGCCCTCCAGTGACCTCAAAAATGAGGTCAAGGTCACCAAAATCTAATAGGCTCTTAAACCTGTCCCAATGATGTATCCATGCAAGTTTGGTGAATTTCTATCCATTGGTTCAAGAGATATCATGGGTACAACAAACTGTTATCTAAGTCCTCCAGTGACCTTGAAAATTAGGTCAATGTCACCGAAATCTTATCAGCTCTTAAGCTTGTCCCAATGATGTATCTATGCAAGTTTGGTGAAATTCCATCCATTGATTCAGGGGATATAATGGTTACAAGAAAGTGTCATCTAAGTCCTTCAGTGACCTTGAAAATTAGGTCAAGGTCACCAAAATCTAATCAGCTTTTAAACCTGTCCCAATAATGTATCCATGCAAATTTGGTGAAATTCCATCTATTGGTTCAAGAGATATTGTGGGTACAAGAAATTGTCATCTAAGCCCTCCAGTGACCTTGAAAATGAGGTCAAGGTCACCAAAATATAATCAGCTCTTAAACTTGTCCCAATGATATATCTTTGCAAGTTTGGTGAAATTCTATCCATTGGTTCAAAAGATATCATGGGTACAATAGTCATCTAAGTCCTCCAGTGACCTTGAAAATTAAGTCAATGTCACCAAAATCTTATCAGCTCTTAAGCTTGTCCCAATGATGTATCTATGCAAGTTTGGTGAAATTCCATTCGTTGATTCAGGGGATATAGTGGTTACAAGAAAGTGTCATCTAAGTCCTTCAGTGACCTTGAAAATTAGGTCAAGGTCACCAAAACCTAATCAGCATTTAAACCTGTCCCAATGATGTATCCATGCAAATTTGGTGAAATTCCATCCATTGGTTCAAGAGATATTGTGGGTACAAGAAATTGTCAGCTAAGTCCTGCAGTGACCTTGAAAATGAGGTCAAGGTCACCAAAATATAATCAGCTCTTAAACTTGTCCCAATGATATATCTGTGCAAGTTTGGTGAAATTCCACCAATTGGTTCAGGAAATATTGTGCACACCTGAAATTTTCGCGCCATTTAAGTCCTCCTGTGACCTTGAAAATGAGGTCAAGGTCACCAAAATCTAATCAGCTCTTAAGCTTGTCTCAATGATATATCCATGCAAGATTGGTGAAATTCCATCCATTGATTCAGGAGATATTGTGCATACAAGAAATTTTCACGCCTTTTAAGTTCTCCTGTGACCTTGAAAATGAAGTCAAGGTCACCAAAATCTAATCAGCTTTTAACCTTGTCCCAATGATATATCCATTTAAGTTTGGTGAAATTCCATCAATTTGTTCAAGAGATATCGCGCATACAAGAGTGGGACGCCGACGCCGACGCACCGGCAACCGCACTGAAAACAATATGTCCCCCTCGCCTTTGGTGGGGGGACATAATTTAATATGAATAAATCAAAGTTATGTCTTAAACTATATATCGGTCCCACCATGAAAATGTACAAAACAATTACTAAATTTTGTGTACATGTATCTGCGTTCTACAGATCTACAAAGGCAATGCATTCAAGAAAGAAGCAGCCGCCCCATGTCCGGGTGTACGCTATATTTTACATGACTGTTCAGACAACCAGTAGCGCCCAACTGGGTTGCCTCTGGTTTTACGGAATACCGAAACAGTTGCACAGGGACAAATAAAGCACCGGCAATACGAAAAGTGACGACCCTGCAAGAAACGTCCGGGTTTACCTTAACCGTCCGGGTTTACCTTAATACTACTATTAGTCGCCCTTTGAGCGCTGACCTGCTGACCTAGCGATCCTGGGTTCGAGCCCTGCTTGAGGCGGGAATCTTTTCAACCGCAAACGGGGTTCCACTGCACACAGCCTTTCATTATCAACCTCCCATCGTCCTGATATGACTGAAATACTGTTGGAAAGGACGTAAAATCGCAAGTCATCCAACCAGCTGGATGTCATGGTGACTAGATGGTTTCCAACGACAACAACCCCATTGTATTTTGTGTTAAAGACACATTTTTGATTGCATAATACCCTAATGACCGTTTATTGAAACATGCTGCTCAGAGATAAAACATCCCAGAAGACTTTTCACTGAAGTACAGGTAGGGGGCCAGATAAAGGGCAATCAATTGTCAAGGGAAAAGACAGAATATGGTTATAAACAGATGATAATTGGATCAGACTGTTTTTGAAGACCCACATTAGGGCTGTGTTGAATAGTGCTGCCACAATCTGCTCAAAACCTGTTTTTATGCCAAGGGCTACTAAAATATGCCATGCAAATATAGGTACTCATAAATTACAACGTTCGCGCATACAGAAGACTTAGATCAGCATGTGCAGTCTAATCAGTCAATCATGTTTGCATAAACAGTCTACGGTTCCTAAAAAGCAAAATTGAAGACTATGATCAATCCACACAATGTGACAGCTGATTTGAATATTTACTGTAAATATTCAAATTATGCCAAATCAGCCTGCACAGCTAAAAAGCAAACAAAAAACAAACAAAACCCAACTGATTATAGTCTACATAGATGTGACATATTGTTCACACGAAAGTTACGGTATCAATGAGTATTCGAAATCAGCATGCATATTCTGTCTTTATTTTCGCCTTTTCAAGTTTTGGGCATATATATGTGTCTATGTTTATATAATTTTTCACAAAATATCACATAAAATCAGATCTAGAAAATAAAATTAAAATAATTATCTCTTTGTTTGGTTTGCAAGTTTTATATGACTGTTTTACATATGTCCAGCAAAAAGTCATTTTTATATTTTTTATAATGCCAGAAACTTTCATAGGTTTAGCTTTTAGCAGACAGTGAAACCTTTTTTATTTTTTGCATTTACTTTAACTTAAAATAATCATAAACAAATCAAAGAAGAAAAAGGAAAACAGTTGTACAACCATTATCTTGGATCAGACAAAAAAAAATCAAAAATAAGATAAAATGAAAATTATAATATGTTGTTTTTCTTTATTATGAATTACTTTTTTTAACTCATTAGTTATTTTGTTCTTGTTGTTAAATTGTTTAAAGTAGATGCATCTACAGGATAATATCAGTTTACCCATATTAGGCCCCACTTTTGGAATTTGTCACTGGCATAATCCCCTCATAATCACCTAGATAAGACAATCCTTTGATGTTAGCTGTGGCCCTAAGCACTGTTTATTGGCAGCTATCAAAGTGTGCCACCCCAATTTGTTAAAGAAAAAAATGTGTCTTTAACTGTAGCGGCAAATGTACAACTTGCAACTGGAATTCCAGCAAACTTCGTAAAAACCCTAAAGATTGAAACACTGTAACATATGTAGACAAGGTGGGCGATGTCACGAAATGTCCGGTGGAATGGCAAACATTGCAGAACTACCGTATTTCTTAGGTTATAAGGCAGAGGTATTCCATTTAAAAACAATTCCCTACAATCTAGATTCGTCTTATAAGACGGATCTAGATTTTTGGGATTGATTTGAAAGAAAAAGTCTTATAGCAAAATTTCCAAATGGTCCAAATAAGAGAGACGAAATCCCCTTTTTATAGGGAAATAAATACGGTAATCAGCCCTTATGCTGTGGGGCCGTATGATTTGGATTTATGCTGTTTGCTTAAGCATTTCTGTCCTGATATACGGTATCATTACGACACCATGGAAAATTACCATTGAGTCCTTTATTAATTTTGTGAGACATGTAAATTCATAATAACTCTTTTCAGTGGATTATTGACTGTTGCAATTCATTTCTTTCTGTCGCAACTACGAGGGGTATTCAATTCAGTCTTTAGCATTTATTCCATGTTTTAGTCGGCAAAGAAATCGATAAAATGGAGTAGTCTTCAAGGGCTGAAATACTTGTAGGCCATTGCATTATCTATTTTCAGTAGGCCAATTTCATAAAGGGCAAGAAGAAGCACATGTTACATAATTTAAAATCTACATCATCTCACCTACCTTTTAAGCAATACGTAAACCAGAGGTGCGTTCAGCAATGAAGGCGCTCACCGAGCGCTCGCTGCTTACTTTCTGAACGCGAGCGCTAGTCCGAGCGAGCGTGAGCGCTCGCGCAACAGGCAGAGAGAGGTGAGTAGACCGAGGTGTGTCTTCAGGGTCAAAACACGGGACGTTTGGACATCTTCGGCTTTTATCCTCAGTGGTAAGACGGGCATAATGCTATTTTTGTTTGTTCAAGCGCTCAAGCGAGCTTCCGCGGCATTGTTGAACGCACGGCTGCAGTTAGTACAAAATGCCTTATTCGAAAAATACATAGATATGGGGAACGCGCAAGATTTTGCAATTCCTTTGCCATACAGGAGAGAAACCGTATATCAGATGATTTTGGTTGGTTGATTTGATGCTTAACGTCCACGGTAAACAACTAAGGTCATGTCGGGACGGTCAGTTAATCTAACCACACTATTCCTGGGCAGGCTTAGACCTCCTAAGCGGTTAACCAGTACTAAGTGCACATACTTTCGCCAGTAACTGACAACTGCCCTTCTTGAATCAGCGGAAGGAGAAACGAAAGTATGCGGCCAGACCGGGATTCGAACCCAGGACCTCTGACTTACGAGTCAGGTGCCCTACCGATTACGCTACCCGGCCCGGCGTATATCAGATGAACAATATGAACATATATACATAGTAGGCCTATATGACATCATAAGACTCTGCCTTATTGTTATTGATCATCACGAACTATTATATAATATACAGTTAAAATCCTTTTATATTGATTCAAACGCTGATCACGCCGGTGAGGTAGACATTATTTTTCGGTTTTAGCCGTATAACCTTACTATTGACCTACATTTTAAGCATTTCATTGGCTAATATAAATACATCCGGGATTTTGATGTAAGTAGCTTACTTTCACTTTCTCTTTCTACTTTCAGTTTCATTCGACTGTTGGCTTATAAACCGTGTCGCGATGAATCTAGATATTTAGGTCCAAATCGCTTTTTGTCAAAGAACATTTCGCCTGTTATGTCGCTCATATAAAACATAAAACCAACAAAATAACTTGACACAGAAATCGAAGAGGAAATTAATTTATTGTTGCTGGCCGAGTTGTTGATGTTGTGTTGGAACTGCGACACTTTTAAGGTTATATGTGGGGCGGTCAGCCAACCAGTCGTCATTGTTATGTGCAACACAGACAGACCCAAATCAAAATTCAACAGCATTTCGGAAATAGAAACCAACTGACTCATACATATTACAATACACACTTCTATTTAATCTAAGCCGAGTATCATTTTAAAAGATATTTCTTGTTTATTATTCAACCTACTCTATGCAGAGAAGAGAGGCGCGGTGGTCGAGTGGTCGAGTGGTTAGAGTGGCTCGGCTATTGTGCAGAAAGTCGCCGGAAGGTCGTGAGTTCGCGGCTCACCGTCGCCATCCGACGACTGGAAAACTCTCTCTGTCGACCCAGCAGTAAATGGGTACCTTTTTCGAATCAGGGAAGGATAAGGCAGCGAAAGGAGAGAGATGGGCCCCGCCTTTCATCAGCTGTGCCCAAGATACAGTGGGTCTCTAACTCCCACTGCCCCTACGGCTATTAGGCTATGGGAAACCTTTACCTTTTACCTATGCAGAGTTATTTCGCCTCTTCTTTCTTTATCAGTTTTCTGTTTCATTTTCGTCTTTTCTGTATGCTTATTTAAAATGCATCCACGTCAAAGAATTATACTTAAAATACAATCAAAGATGAAATAAGCCCATGCTGTCTATTATTTTTATTTTTGTAAAGCACCGCGATCAAAATTGGGAAATCGTTTTTAAATGAAGGCATTACTACTTTCTTCTTTTCTTTAACATAAACATGTTTCATTTCATTCCAGAATTGATTTTACGTCACGCTTTCTACGTGTGTGATTAGCAGAAGGTAAGTAGACCCTTAAAAACAAAGAAGTATTAGCTATTTTCTAGGGGAAAGAAAATCCAGTAATCTCCAGTGTTCTTCAAAGTTTTTCATCATTTCAAAAAATGTCATGCTGGCATTAGTGTATAAACTCCTAGTCGCCAGACGGTATTAGAGAAAAGAGTTGGTACAAGTTGAGTCTATTAGCTCAGCGGTATTATTCGTGCACCAGTGGTTGTGATTTTTTATGCCCCCAACTTCGAAGAAGTTGAGGGGGCATATTGGTTTGGGCCTGACCGTCCGTCCGTACGTACGTACGTAACGCTTCATTTTCTCAAGAACCGTAACTGCTAACTGCTGGAGCCTTGATATTTCATAGATGGGTAGACTATCAAAAACTAGAGGACGCGTATTTTTTTTCTTGTCAATCAGCCTTGTCCTTGCAGAGTTATGCCCCTTTTTCAAAAAAAAATAAACAAAAGTTTGTTCCCAAAATCCAGGGAAAACCGTTTGAGCTAGAATGCTCATATTTGGCATATTGCTAGGGGCTAAGGTGTAGATCACCTGATTATTTGGGCAAATTCCGTCGAAAAATGACTGAATTATGCCCCTTTGTTGAATTTGGCATTTTTCCAACTTTTGAACCGTTTGACCTAGAACCCTAATTTTTGGTATACTATTAGTATTTGATGTGCTGATCATTCTGATGTTGGTTGCGTTATGATGCATCCACTATTAACAGAGTTATTTCCCTTTTCTCATCTGTATAAAGCATAACAATGGGTGGTCTGTTTCTCAAGAATATATTTGCTGGGGCCTTGATATTTAAAAGGTAGATAGAGCATGAAAAATAAGCAGACCCGTATTTTTTTTCTTTTCCGTCCGCCATGTACTTACAGAATTATGCCCCTTTTTTGAAAAATTACATGAAAGTTTGTTCCCAAAATCCTGGGAAAACCGTTTGAGCTAGGATGCTCATATTTGGTATATTGCTAAGGACTAAGGTGTAGGTCACCTGATTAACTTTTGGATGAATTCCGTCAAAACATGACTGAATTATGCCCCTTTGTTGAATTTGGCATTTTTCCAACCTTTGAACCGTTTGACCTAGAACCCTAATTTTTGGTATACTATTAGTATTTGATGTGCTGATCATTCTGATGTTAGTTGCATTATGATGCATCCAGTATTAATAGGGTTATTTCCCTTTTCTCATCTGTAAAAGCATAATAATGAGTGGTCTGTTTCACAAGAACAGTATTTGCTGGGGCCTTGATATTTAAACGGTGGATAGAGCATGAAAAATAAGCAGACCAACATGTTTTTTCTTGTCAGTCGGCCTTGTACTTACAGAGTTATGCCCCTTTTTCAAAAAATTAAATGAAAGTTTGTTCCCAAAATTTTGGGAGAACTATTGGAGCTAGGATGCTCATATTTGGCATACAGCTAGGGGCTATGATGTAGATCACCTGATTCATTTTTGGGCTGATTTCGTAAGTATTTGACTGAATTATGCCCCTTTGTTAACTATGGCATTTTTCCAACTTCTGAACCGTTTGACCTAGAGACTTGATTTTTGGTATACAGGTAGTATTTGATGTGTCAATCAATTTGATAATAGTTACTTTATGTTATATTCATCATTGACAGAGTTATGGCCCTTTTCTTATTTGTGCCAAACATTGTAGGGATGGTCTATTTCTCAAGTACCGTAGTTGCTGGAACCTTGATAATTCATAGGTGAATAGACCATAAAAAATTAGCAGATCTTTATTTGTTTTCTTATCTGTTGGACTTGTACTTACAGAGTTATGCCCCTTTTACGAAAAATTAAATGGATGTTTGGTCCCCAAATCCTGGGAGAACCATTGGAGCTAGGATGCTCATACTCGGCATACAGCTAGGGGCTAAGGTGTAGATCACCTGATTAACTTTTGGGCTGATTTCGTAAATATTTAACTGAATTATGCCCCTTTGTTAACTTTGGCATTTTCCCAACTTTTGAACCGTTTGACCTAGAGATCTGATTTTTGGTATACAGATAGTATTTGATGTGTCAAACGTTTTGATGATGATTACGTTATATTGTATTCATTATTGACAGTTTTGCCCCATTACTTATTTGTATAAAACATTGTAGAGATGGTCTATCTCTCAAGAACCATAGCTGCTGGAGCCTTGATAATTCATAGATGAATAGACCATAAAAAATATCAGAGCCCTTTTTTTCGTTTCTGTCAGCCTTGTATTTACAGAGGTATGTGCCCCTTTTTTGAAAAATTAAATGAAAGTTTGTTCCCAAAATCCTGGGAGAACCATTGGAGCTAGGATGCTCCTATTTGGCATACAGCTAGGGGCTAACGTGTAGATCACCTGATTAACTTTTGGGCTGATTTCGTAAATATTTAACTGAATTATGGCCCTTTGTTAACTCTGGCATTTTTCCAACTTTTGAACCATTTGACCTAGAGACCTCATCTATGGTGTATTGAAAGTATTTGATGTGTTGATCAGTCTGATGAGGGTATGGTTATGTTGCGTTTTATTATTGACAGAGTTTTGCCCCTTTTCTTGTTTGTTCAAAACATTGTAGGGGTGGTCTTTTACACAAGAACCATAGCTGCTGGAGGCTTGATAATTCATAGATGAATAGACTATAAATAATTTGGCAAACCTATATATTTTTAACTTACCTTTTTAGGTTCAGGCATATAGTTGGGGGTATAGTGTTTTACAAACACATTTTCTAGTTTTAAATATTCTTACTGTTTTTTTTGTCAGTGGAACGAAATATAATAAACACTTTTATTTAAGAAATAATTTTCCTTACCCGTGAATTATTGCTGTTAACATATGCTGTTGGAGGGCAGGTCATGAATTATTAGTTCATTAGTTCATTAGTTTCTAAATTATTTAGTTCAATAAAGATAGCTGAGTTGCCACCTATTTGGGAAAGACCTGCTGAATCGGCTTATCACTTGTAATTTATTGTTTGTTGGGATGTCTTTGTCAATCTTTCCCTTTGATGTTGGGGATAGGGTTTGGGATCTGATTCAGTCAGTTCCTGAAGTGTAGTTACTCTAGATCTTTAAATTTTCATGACGACGAAGCCGGAGTGAATCAGCCCGACAGCACGTATGTTAACGGGCGATAATTTACCAGTAGGGATCAGTAGAATTCTAATATTTTAGGCTAAAATGCAAGGATAATGTAACGTTTTCCGTAGGACTATTTTTCAGGCGAACGTCGACAGAAGTAAATGTTTATATCCGATGTCATCAAGGCGCGAAATTTGCACCCTGACGTTACCGTGATTTGACAAATTTTTCCTATACGCTCAACAGGCAAATCCTTAATTAATGTCATGTTAGAATTGTTAAAGAGGAACTATTCACACCTGTTCTAAGGCTTTCGTTAAAAAGAAACGTTCGCTGATGTCCACTCGATTTTTATGCCTACACCTCAGAAAACTAGTAAATTATTATGTATCTGTAGTCACTCAAAATATACTCACGGTGGGGAATCACGTGATATTTTGTACCTATATTTGGACAAAATGGATAAGAAAATTTATCATTTTTTTTTAAATACTTAATGAATTTTTCATGCGATAAACTGTAGATACCTCGCCGCTTTTGCAGCAAATCCATCGTATAACAGCCGTTTTCATGCACGCTGTATTTTTCCACACAAGGTCGAGCAAAGTATGAAAGCTCGGCCTTGTATGGAAAACTACAACGCGTACAGCGTAAATGCACTTACACAGTCGTTTGCTGTGAGTAAAGATTAGGTATCTGCACTTACCACATGAAAATTCATTGAGTATTAAGAAGGTAATGAACAATTTTCTGACCCGTTCTGTCCGAATACAGGCACCAAATATCCGAAGTAAGTCACGTGATTCTCCGCCTTGATAATTAGGGACAAACAATGTAAGGAGAACATAGCATCATTGTAACAAGGGATCCGAGATATGCTCTGGCGTAAATCGACATAACAGTCGAGAAAGCATGGTCTTTTTTCTTAAAAATTTTGGTGGGCACTGTAAACAAAAAAGAATTAGGAAAGTCTGCAAGAAGAAAAAGGCGTTGGAAAAGGGCTTAAAGTAACCTAATTAAATCCAACTCAGACGCATTTAGGACATATGACCAAATATTCATGCAGATCTTTTAAATGTTAGCCAACAACGTGATATCAGGAATCTTCTGAAAAGAAACTGCTATATGACAAAAACAAATTTAGAAGGGGCTGAAGTCTTAAGTTAGTCTTATTTTCAGTGTTTACAGCAATTAAAACTCAGCGTTTTTAACAACGAAAACACTGATTGTCTGCCAATGGTCGGTCACGCGTCATTTTTTCGATGGAAAACATCTCTGAAAATTAATATACAGTATTCAGTATTTTGTTTGGTACTTAGAGTTTTAACTGACTTGTGCAGTAGTAAGTTGATTTATATGGTTGCTTCCACATAAAGCCCCAAACGGAAAAGACATACCAACCTGCCGCCTTTGACCGTAGGTTAACATGTATTTCCCGCGGCTTTTACGGGACATCTTACGAAATAATCTCTATTTTATATTTCCATTCTTAGAAAATAAAGTATGAATGCTTGTTAGTGCATAAAAAGCAGTACCATACGCTATTAATAGCTGTGCATTAACCGGCGAAAAGCCGTGTATTAATAAGAAACTTCACGCGCTGTTGATGCACGGCTTTGCAGCTTTTCATATGTAAGATTCAGTGCAATACTCTATTAATGCAGAATCAATCGGCATTCCTTATTTTAGTAGCGATATGGTTGAATTTATGCAATAACAGCGATCAAACATTGTTTTTCATTACATGAGCATATGCCAGGTTCATTGGAAGCTGTTGAACAGCTCCCTCGGAACCTGGCAAATAACAATGCATGAAAAAACATGTTTCATCCCTATATTCTAGGCCTTGCGCTTAATATAACGCGACGTCTGATCGGATAACGTCTTGACAATATGCGACAGTACAACTATACTGAATATCCTGTGAACCCGACATAATTGCGAAACATCGCTTCTCATTGGTTGACGTCTTGTTTTATGTCACTGACAGCATTTGATTTTAATGCAAAGTAGTACACTTTGAAAGGTGAAAATGTGAAAAGTGCATCAGGAATGGGAATAACTGTACTGAATATTGTCTTTTAGGAAGGAAAGTCATCGGTTTTATGGTCGTACAGTTCGAAATGTTGGATCATAAACCGACCATTTACCTCAGTCCCAAAATAACAATTTTGAGTACAGTTATCCCCTAATTATGCTCACGTCAAGAAATATACATCAGAATCCACAGATTGTCCATGTGAACAAAGAAGACGTCAGTGCGTAATATGGGCCGTTTTGTCATGTTACGGTTCATACAAATTTGAAGCGAGCTTATCTGTCAAATGAACTTTGACACGACAAAACCAATAAAATGATATGTGCGCCCAGCGAAGACTCAGATCAGCCTGGGCATCCGCCCAGTCTAATCAGCGTCTTCGCTGTCCCCATGGAGCTAGCTTAGATTCTTGGCTAGCCTTTAAGCGGACAGCGAAGACATTGGTCAAATTGGGCGGATGTCAAGGCAATTAAAGTCTTCGCTGAACAATTTCTGGTTTTGTCGTGTCGTGGCTCAAATGTAATAAGGCTTTTAACTCATTTATACCTAGTGGCCTCTTCTGTTCTTATAAATTGGATACATCCATTTATCATTTTATGGACGACTGGTTTATTTATCCTTTTATCATTTTCACGGAAAATGCTGTAAATATCATGCAGTGATGCCGCGTTCTGCGATGTTTAATCTGAGTCTGCATTGCTTGGCTATGTCGTTTTTTTTTAATATTGAAATCTAGACATTAATGAGTAAATCAACCGTTGTTTTGTTTTATAGTTTTGCAATTATAATTTATTTATCTGTTTCTTCTTTCAGATATCCAGAGAAGATGTATAATTAAATGTTATGATTTAAAGAGTAAGTAAATTGTTTTGTCTACTCACCAGTAAAAGGGTACTTGATTCGAACCAGGAAAGGGTAACGGCAGCGAAAGGAGGAGTTTAGATTCCGTCTTCCATATGCTGTGCTGATACTAAATGTTTTACGGATACCAGGGGCCGTATTCATAAAACGACTTAAGTCGTTGCTATGCTGTTGCTAAGGCTGAATTTTTATAAAGGAGATTCCCTACAACTATGAAATTTGCTCTGGAGGAACAGTCTTTGTAAGACTGTTCCTCCAGACCAAATTTCATAGTTGTAGGGAATCTCCAACATAGAAATTTACCCTTAGCAACAGCATAGCAACGACTTAAGTTGCTTTAAGAATACGGCCCCTGACGTTATGTCCGAGGCAAGGAAAGTGGGTATAAAAGGCTATATCCAAACTGTGAATATATTTTAGGCATGATAAAAGGGAGGGTTCCAGCCATGCTAACCTTGGCTAAGCTGGAACTAAAGCCGCCATATAGACTTTTAGTTAAAAGGTTGGTTGAACATTTACATGAAACATGAAAAAAAAAAAAAAAAAAAAAAAACCGCTTTCAGTTTTCGAAAGCATACCCTCAGTTGGTATACTTGTGGAATAAACAAGTATATACCGCTACTTCGTTTTAAGGAAAGCTTAATAAGAATTACCATATCAAGTAATATAAGCATATAAATCAATTGTAGTCAAGTAATTTGTAAGAGTAAGCGTTTAGAATTGGAAGTCTACAAATAAAGGACACGGACTGACCGGCATAATGGAGTGCAAGGTATTGATTCGTTCCTCTGAGCCTCCTGGGGGACATCGCTATGGATGCTGGACGAGAAAAAAAAAGCATTTTTTTTCCACGAAAAGGAACGTCTAAAACCGGATTAAGCCCGGTATATTTTTTTTCCTACTGATTATCCCAAAGCAATGCTTTTTGCTTTGGTTCATCTGTAGTGTTCTTTGATCTTTGCTTGTTTGCCTTTCTGTTTGTCCTTAATATTAACAGTTTGTTGAGCTGAGGCTAGCTTTGGGGTAGCCATCTTGAAAAAAGCTGCTCACTTGTGTTGCCTAATATTTAGTGTTGTCAGGGGCATAACCAGGAGCAGTGTCATGTTACGCACTTTCATTGTTTATATTCTAAAGTAGTGTTTTAGGTGCTAAGATATTTCTCAAATTGTCATGTCTTTGGTAGTTGGTATTGAAGTCTTGTCGAATTCATAATATTTCAACATGCAAATATGCAGGTGCGCATTGAACTTTTGTCAACATAGCAAAATTACAATGCGCACCTGCATATTTGCATGTTGCCCTCAAGTGTATGTTTGAATTGATGTGAAAATGTTCGCCATAAAGTTGTTTTGAAATGCTCATATTGATTGCTCCTTATGTTGTTACATATATGTGTAACCTAAGAGTAATAAAGAATTTGAATTTGAATTTGAGAAGCCGATTCGAAGTAACGAGAAGGCAGTTTGTAATAACGAGAAGCCAACACGTGATAACAAGACTACAGCTCGTTATAACGAGAAACCATCTCGTTATAACGAGAATCTAAGTCGTTATAACGAGGAGCCAAACCAAATAACGAGAAACCAATTTGGTATAACGAGAAATTTCTCGTTCTTACGAAAAGCCTACTCATGATTACGACCAAACCAACTCCTTATTACAAGAAACCAACTCGTTATATCGAGAAACCAACTATCTATTAAGAGATTCCAACTCATAATAACGAGAAAAAAACTCGCTATAACGTAACGCCATTTCATAATAACGAGACGCAAACTAGAAATAACCAACTCATCATAACGTCGGAGAAACATTCTCGTAATTACGAAAAGGGTTTCATAATAACGAGAAACCAGTTCGATATATTGAGAAACCATCTCGTTATAACGAGAAACCAACTCGTTATTATGAGAAACCAACTCGTCATAACGAGAAGCCAACTCGTAATAACGAGACACCAAATCGTTATGAAGAGAAACAATTTATTTATTTCTAGAAGCGAACACATAATAACGAGAAACCAACTCGTTATATCGAGAAGTCCACATGTTTTAACGAAAAGTAAACTCGCAGTCACGAGAAGCCGATTCGTAGTGACGAGAAGCCAGCTCTTAATAACGAGAAACTATCTAGTATTTACGAGACACAACTCGTTATAATGACAAACCATCCAGTTCTATTACGAGAAGCCAACACATATAACGAGAAACGGACTTGTTATAACGAGAAACCAACTCGTTATTACGAAAAACCAACCGTTATAACGACAAACCAAATCGTTATGACAAGAAATCAATTTGGTAAAGAGAGAAGCCAACTAAATTTAAGAGAAACCAAATCGTATAAATGATTATTTTGAGAACTTTATTTCATTTGCTTATTGTTTCGAATATGTCGTTTTAGGCTTTCATACGTTTGGCCTCTGTAGGAAACAATGATGCGTAACTGGGAATCCCACTAAAAACGCCAGTGATTCAATCAGCTTGAATAGCGTGATTGCGCATGCAAACGATGGGATAATTATTCAGTCTAGGGTAAAGTTTGTTTTAAACTCAGATTTTTTATGAGATTTTTTTCGAGCAGGTGAACTAACCTGCGTATTATCAAGTGCGCAGTTGGATTTTCTCGTTGACGTCTTTCACCCATTTATGCGTAGTGGACTCTCTATCCGTATAAATTCAGAGGGTATAATCGATTCCGCCAATTTTCGCTTCCTGCAGAGACTGTACATCATATCTGGCTTCCGCCGAGACTGTCCGCGAACTCTTGCTTCCTGCAGAGACTTCTGTACATGATAAATGGCTTCCTGCAGAGACTGTCCGCGTGATTCTGCTTCCTGCCGAGGCTCTCGGCAGGAAGCAGAGTCACGCGGACAGTCTCGGCAGGAAGCCATTCCTCGAGGACAGTAGTCTCGGCAGGAAGCAAGAGATCGCGGACAGTCTCGGCGGAAGCCAAATATGATGTACAGTCTCTGCAGGAAGCGAAAATTGGCGGAATCGATTATACCCTGTGAAATTGGACGAGTCCATCCATCATTATAACGTTGTCTTGTGTGTATTTATTTTTTGTCTCTTTATAGTAGAAATTGCTGTAAATTTAATAATAATAATAATAATAATAATAATAATAATAATAAAACACTGTAGAGCCTGATCTGACTCTGCACTGTTTGCCTTTGTCCGTTTTATAATGGAAAGCTATGGATTAATGGGTTAAGTTTCCTAACTACTTCGAACAGCTCAGGAGTAGGCTGTCACCTATAATGCGGATACTTTCTTCTGCAACTTATCCAGCCTCATTCTTTTAAAGGCTTGTTCTTCTAAACTGTTTGAGTCAAAAAGCATGCGGTATTTATTCGGTTATAAGACGATGGATTTCCCCTCTAAAACGACCCAAGATTTGTAAATCTGTCGTTTTGATTCCGCTGTAAGATGATGTTCTACTTCCAAAACAAGTCCAAATGAGCCGCGACACGAGAAAACCAACAATGTGGTTGTGCACCCAGTGCAGACTCAGATCAGCCTGGGCATCCACCCAGTCTGATCAGACTCTTTGCTAAGCGCTTAAAGGATAGCTAAAGGCCTAAGCTACCTCCATGCGGACAGCGAAGACTCTGATCAGACTGGGCGGATGCCCAGGCTGATCTGAGTCTGCGCTGGGCGCAGAACCACATTGTTGGTTTTCTCGTGTCGCGGCTCAAATTCTAGATCGGATCATAGGCCAAAGTTTTCGGTTGTTTTGGATGAAGAAACGCCGCAAGAAGAGAAACGGTACCGTGTAAACTGAAAATATTTGGTGAATGGTGGTGTTAAAAAGAAACGATTGGCGTTTCCTGAAAAAAAAGGACGTAAGCCATGTGCCTGTAGTAAATACTAACTCAGTCTGCGCCTTTTCGAAAAGGTATGTCCTTATCGCAATATGGTTTGTGTAGAGCACAAAAATATGCATATCATTTGGACTCAGAATTTCGATCAGCGTTGGCTGACTTACTCTCCTTTTCACTATTCTATTTTTAGTTGTTTCTAGAGTAGGTTTCGCTCATATTTTTATACCCCCCCCCCCCAAAAAAAAAAAAAAAACAAAAAAAAAACACACATCCCGCGCAAACTCGTTTGAGGGGGCGATGGGAGGGGTAATACTGTTTTCACGTTTCCTTCGTTTCTTCAGTCCGTCTGTCTGTCCGTCCGCAACGCATTAAATTTTCTCATATTTGTTTTAAATTTTGACCATGGCAACAGCATATGAAAAGAGTTGATACGTGTTTTTTTTTCATATTTTTTGTCCAGAAAGATTTTAGTTCTGAGTTATGCCCCTTTGTATTTTTCGTAAAAAATGTTTGTTATCGCAACTCCTCCGTGAAATAAAGTATGTGAACCCACTTTGGTATGAAGATATGCATAAAAAATTTGATTTTGATTTCTAACCCATTTTGTCCGAGTTATGCCTCTTTTTTATATTTATACCATATTTTATGGTGTTTTTGATCGTTTTTGATTTGACTGTATTCAAATTTGCTTCATAGATCTATGTAGAATAAAAAGTCGACACAATTTTTTCAGTTTTTTTTTTTTCAGTAGGGTCTTCCTGCTGAGTTATTTCCCTTTACAATTCAGTTCGTAAAAATATTTGTTATCGCAACTCGTCCAAGACTGCGGCATTACGGATTTATTTGAAATTACATGTAAGTATATGTAAATACATATTGGCAGGAAGATGCGCATTAAGGTTACTTTTTGAATTCTGAACCCGAGTTAGTCCGAGTTATGCGCCCTTTTGTTATTTTGTTGCCCTATTGTTATGTTCTTTTTTTTGTTGCCATTTTCCTTTCAATTGTATTCAAATTTGGTTTATAGGTGCAGCATTTCTGAGAAAAGAGTTGACACGTATTTTCAGTTTTCCCCGGAAGGGTTTTCCTGCTGAGTTATACCTCTTTGTAGTTTTCAAAAACAGAACATGCTATTGCTCTTCTCCTAAACCATTTGACCAATGTTCTACAAATTAAATATGTGAATAGGTGGAGAAAGAAAAGGGAAATGATAGACAAGAAAAAAATCCAAACAATCCCTACCAGCCGCACTTCCCTGCCATAAAAATGTGAAAGAGACCCTCCCATGGCCCACCACGACCAGATGACTCGCCTAGGATAATGTATACGGAGATGCATAGCCTTTTCCATACGGGTTTTAGTAGCTATGTTGGTCGAAATACCAGGCCTGTCCTGTGCATCGCATTTACCGACTTTTTAATGTGCACTTTTATTTGTTTTGCATTTGCGCCTTAAAACATTATCTGAAACAGCTGCTTTATACACGGCTGATTTTTTATTGTTGCTGAAAAGCAAGGCCTGGATTTTCCAATTACGTTTCATCAAGACGCTGAGCTTATTAATAAAACTAGTGTATGGAAGCCAATTAGAGCAAACCAAGCACTGAACTCTAGAAGCGTGTGCATCTTTTTGTGCCTCTGGACTGTATTCTTCAAAATGCATGAGCATAAAATACAGTAAACAGTAAGGCTACATGCTTCCCATGAAAGAAGAAAATACATGCATCATGCATAGAAGTCACGCGGTACTCAAGCACGGCACTGTTTATATAGATAAATGGGTACATTTTCAGGGGGGCAACTCTGCATTCTTATTTTTGCCTCCCTTTTCAAGGGTCAACTCGTTAAGGAAAGAATTTGGTCCTTAAGGAGCAAATTCTTTCCTTAACGAGTTGACCTCGGTTTGGAAGGAGTGTTTCATGCAGGAAACCAAACAGGAGATCACAATAGTTATTTCCCTTCGCAACAATGGCGGAGAAACATAGGGATATAGCCATGCACCTATAGTTTTCGTGAGTGCAAAGTTTTGCGGAAAGCAAAGACTTACTCAATTCACTGTAACTAAATTATTAAGATCTTGCAAAGAGTCATCAAGAAAATCGTGAAGTAAAACTTTGACGAAAATTTAGTTTAACATAAAATTCGCGAAAATAAGCATTCGCGAAAAATTACACCGATTACATAACATGTAAAGTGTTACATCATGCTATGCATGTACGTGTATTTGGCAATTGTTTTAAGAAGTGATTCGGTCCCTCATACAAGTGAAATTACTTTCACTTTCATTTTCACATCTGCAAAAACTCTGTTGGAATGTCGAGGCAAAGTCAAGATCTACCTCATTAAGTTAGGTATGACAGTTTCTATACTGAGAGGATTTAAAAACTTCCACTTTTTATTGCTGGCTGCTTATCCGTTCACACATGACAGTGTTTAATATTTAACGACAAAATGCTTGAAACTTAGCAAATTTAAAGATTACGCAGTTTATTCGTATCATTTTCTTAAACGACGTCAGTGAAAGAGCGTTACGTCTCTGAAACGCAAAAGGCGATGACGGCGTTATCTTATGCAACACTCTTTTAGAACATTTCTTACTGTCTTAATATTGTTACGTCATCCACGTTGATTTGCAATTAAAATTATCTTTGCGGTTGATGCTGTCGCGCAAAACGTATAACGGAGATGGCGTCGACGTAAGTTAATGTCATGACCGCTGGTTTTCAGTCTCGGTTAGGTGCTCTTCTGACGGTCTTTTGAGCTTACTGTAAACCGTGCACGTCGTCTGAGATTTTAAATTGCCGTAATTACCACATAAAATTGTCTGACGAAGTCATTTTTTGAAATTTCAGCATTTAACTTGCCCAAAACTCTGTACCTGTTAGCAAAATTTAGGCGCGGTCCGCCAAATGAAGCAACAGAACGAGTTCAAAGTTTTAAAATTCAATTTGATGTTGTAAGAGAAATGTTTCGTCAGAAAACTGTATACATGAAGCTATTCATCCATATGTAAACAGTACTAAGAACACGAGGAGCACGTGCTGATTCCTGGCCTATTTGGTTGAACGATTCCAAATTCGGGATGTTGATATAATCAGGTATAAGAGAATATATATGTTGTAAAATTTCGGTGGGCGTACCTGCTTTTATTTTTGAGATATTCAAAATTAATGAGTGGAAGTTTTTATATCCTCCAGTATATTTATATAATAGATAAACGCATTCTATAAGATGTTTTTGTATGCCAAATCATGTCAGTCTGTTTCACGTCAGCCTCTGTGGTTGCATTACTCGTCTCAAGTTGTCTGTCGGTTCAAACGTTGCTTGGCCTGAGACCAGGGGCCGTATTCATAAAACGACTTAAGTCGTTGCTATGCTGTTGCTAAGGGTAAATTTCTATGATGGAGATTCCCTAGCAACCTTAGCAACCGCATAGCAACGACTTAAATGGCTTTATGAATACCGCCCCAGTAACTGAATTTGCTTAAAATTATTAAACTTGACCAGAATATGCCTTCAATATTATTCGTATACTGGAATTAGTAACATCAAACCATGCAAAATATTAAAGGCACCGCCATTAATAATGTAGATGATGGTGAACAATGGAGAAAATAAACTATTTCACACGAGAAAGTCTATTTTCAGCAAAGGTGGTACAACAAAACATAGTCGAAATCAAGGGACATAATTTTACAGGGGTGTAACCTAACCCATATTTACCTACCACTGGCGAAAGAAAATGCATCATGTTGTCCTGTTTGTATATCAAACTTGAAAATGAGGTTCTTCTATTGTATTTTACCCATTCAAAATATTGTTGAACATGTTTATGGCTAGCAACTGAGTGTCAAAATGCAATTCTCAATAATTTTGAGGAATACTGTATGTTATGAGTGCCCGTTACCGCTTTATATTTACCAGATATAATTAGTATCGTGCTAACGCCTTTCACTCTTTGAACGGACCTCCGTAGTCTAATGGATAAGCGCATTAGGTTTCGCTAGCGCACATGTGAGGAATTCTGTTCTGCTTACGGAATGGGTTTTCGCCCACCCCTGCTTGACGATCTCCTCGACATAAATGAAATATTCATGAAAAGGCCGTAAACCCCATCTTTGAAGTGTTACAGAATCACACCTTGATTAAATGCGTACACGAGTAATTGATTTATCTTCTATTTTCAATTAGACTGACAGCATCCACCTTACTCTCTTCACACTGGTGAATGTTTGGAGCGGACTGAAATAGTCATGCAAAGTCACCATGCTTCTCATCATGTTCTCAGATAGGTGTAACTGTTATAAATTTATAGCTATAACTTTAGACCTGTCCGCTACCATTGAAAGTTCGTATTGTACAAAATTCCTTTGCAGTGAGTATTCGTGCAGATAATTCTGTGCCATCGACTGTTTTAATCGGGTTGAAGGTGTTAAATAAACAGCCATACATCTCTGCCGCCATCATCTGGGATTACCACCAGGAAGGAAGCAGTTGTCAACCACTTGAATCCCGTCATGATGACGAGATTATGTACATGTGATAATTATGACAGGCCCATTCACAACTTTAGATCCCAGGGAAAGAACAGTTACACTGTCTCGGTGTCAATGCATCGACGTCGATACGACATTGTGTATCCGTGGAATCCTTGTCAAACCATGCGAACAATGCATATTTATGTTACCGTAGTAGCTAGCATTTCTTAAAATTTGATCAATGAATCTTTAAAATGATTCAGCCAGCACCAAGCGGTCTGATACGGCATGCTGCCCAGCAGGCATATGACGTCGAATGATGATGTTTGAGGAATCAATTCCATTTTTCTGATGTTTATCGAAGTATAACCTACATTGGGTCGCGAGCAAAGTAAGAGAACCCCGAAGGGGTTCATGTAAACTTTGCTAGCGACCCAGTGTACTTTATACTTCGATAAACATCAGAAAAATTAAGTTCATTGCTTATATTTATATTCTTTTCTATCTATTATTTGACCACAAATTTGCCTTAGGGTGGCAATTGAAGCAGAAAACCATTTATACGCAGTTTGTCTACTAATAGCGGAACAGCGTCAACGACGTCATAACGCCGCCTACGTCTAATCAGATGTGTGGAAAAATTGTTTATTTTGACGTCATGTGACGTCGCGTGGGCCGATGTAGTTATTTAAGAAATGAATTTCATTTTTCTGAGGTTTATCGAAGTGTAAACTACATTGGGTCACGTGCAAAGTGAATGAACCCCAAAGGGGTTCATGTAAACTTTGCTAGTGACCCAATGTAGTTTACACTTCGATAAACAGGGGTTCATTCACTTTGCACGTGACCCAATGTAGTTTACACTTCGATAAACATCAGAAAAATTAAGTTCATTGCTTATATTTACATTTGTTTCAATCAAATCTTTCATGAAAAATCTTATAGAAGCGCTAAAATTGAAGCAGCAAAACATGTACACGCAGATTTTCTGCTAACAGCAGAACGGCATGCATGACGTCATGACGTAGCTAACGTCCAATCAGGTTGTAGAGAGCTATTGTTTATTTTGACGTCATTGACGTCGCGTGTCTCAATGTAATTATTGGAATGTAAACTACATTACGTTCCAATGGTTTTCTATAGGATTTTTCAGTAAATACACCAAGAATGTAAATATTGGAGTATAAACTACATTACGTTCTAATGGTTTACCAGAGTGCTTTTCAATAGGTGCACTGATCGACGTATTATACCCGCTGCTAGGTATTAGCTACCGTAAAAATTCTAAATATTTGGACAGATCGGCGTGTGCAAACACCGCTCTGATCAGGCCTGGTATTCCATTTGCATCTTTGAGCTTCATTACTGCAATGAAAAATTAAATTGTCAATTTTAGAACCGTGAGCCGCGACACAAGAAAACCAACAATGTGGTTGTGCGCCCAGCGCAGACTCAGATCAGCCTGGACATCCACTCAGTCTGACCAGAGTCTTCGCATTGTGCTTAAAGGTTAGCTAAGGGTCTAAGCTAGCTCCATGCGGACAGTGAATACTCTGATCAGACTGGGCGGATGCCCAGGCTGATCTGAGTCTGCACTTGGCGCACAACCACTTTGTTCGTTTTGTCGTGTCGCGGCTCAAAATTTAATTTAATTTTTCAATTTTAAAACATTTATGGTAATTATTTCATCATATCTCAATATTTAGATTTTTCTTAGGTAGCTCATTTAATTTGCTGTCTGCATTCCGGAATAACATTACATATCAATTTACTTTATTTTCTGTTTCCGTTTCCGTTCTCCGGGAAAGGTAATTCGTAATTCTGACTTAAAATGGAAACTCCACAAAAACAATAAGCAAAACGAATAAAGGAAGCATAATTATAGAAAATTCACATTATTCATTTTATCACGGCTGAGAAAGCGTAAGCATTGAATATATGGTAAGATTTAAGTAATGCCAACGAATAGGCATATCTGTAGCACGTTATATACTGTTCACTTTGAAGTTGGCAAACAACGCTTTATTAGATAAATGTTGTATGAGCAGTTAATCAGTGCCATGACGTTGAATCAGCGTTGATGAACAGTTTCTCAACATTGTGTGTGTGACACTTATTTTATGGTAGTCATACGACGCACAATACTGAACAAAAAAGTAAAAATATGCTTCATGTGGCACCGCTCGGCCACAGAAACGTTGGTATATTAAACTTTCACCCGCTTCTATCAAATTTGGCGTGTGCGTATGTTAGCCTGCCCAGCGGGCACATGACGTCGAAATGACATCGTACTGCATTTTCAATTTAACTTTTCAGTGGGGGTCAACTCTTGTAGTGAGTGAAAATGAGTGAACTCGAGTTTAACGTCCCACCAGCAACGAGGTCATATCGAGACAGGACCTTGGTTTAAAGTCTCATCCGAAAGACCGGAGAAGTGGGCATCCATCTTGCGATCCCTGGATTGGTAGTCCAGAGTGTTTCCAACTACAATACAGCCGATCCTGTCAACTCTTGTAAGGTCTCCTACTTGACACACAGCGTTGAATCAAAGCTGATTCAACGCCATAACGTTGATTAAATGCTGGGCTCCTACTTCGCCATAGGGCATATTATATCATTTCTGGTCATTTGGGCTTCTTGAATTAATTAAGAGTGATTTTGAAAATAGAGTTCTGCTTCAGTTGGTCCTGGAGACTCGACTGGATTTGAGTCTAGCTTTTTATGACCAGTAATGAAATGTGCAACACCGGCTACTATAATTTCGTTTTTGTGAGGTAAACTCTAAAAAAACTCTGGTCCTTTGGGCTCCTCAAATTAAGACTTAATGAAACCGAGTCTGTTGATCTCGTTTTCGGTCTGAACAGGCTGGCATGAATCGTAAGAAAGACTTATGTCCTAACATGAATCGTATCATGACCGGTATCGATGAGCTCTGCTTAATTCAAATGTATAAGAAGTTGAACTATCCAAATATTTGATTTACAGACACTTCGGCCCCAAACCATCTCGGCCCCTAGACACTTCGGCCCCAAACCATCTCGGCCCCAGTCACTTCGGCCCCAGTCACCTCGGCCCCAGTCATCTCGGCCCCACGGACACTTCGGCCCCTAGTCATCTCGGCCCCTAAGACATTTCGGCCCCAGTTATAGTTTATTTAATTTATTTATTTATTTTTTGTTTACTTATGCGCACTATTATAAGAGGCGCTTTTTTCAGAAGGAAATCAGTGTATCATTCTTTGCTTATCATTATCATTTAATGTATACTGCTGATTCTTTTGCAGTATCTTATACCGACATCATCACGGTTGGGGTTGTAGGTCGGGCAATGGTGCTGGTTATAACTTCCAGTGCCGGGGCGTCCTACTTATATGGATAAAAGTGGGGCAAGAGCCTACCGTGCTTGCAGTAGGTGCGGGAAGGGGTGTTTGGATTTTTTTTTCTCTCGTCTAGCGTTTCTTTTTCCTTCCTCCCTGTTTATGGGAGACGGCCTGATATAGACTAAAATGCTGTCTCTAAGATCCGTTAAACCCAAAACAACAAACCAACCAATATACCGACATGCTCACATATAGTGATATGGCTCTGACAAAACTTCAACAAATTCAGCGCTGATAAGGCGATCCTTTGGAACCAAGAAGCACACACAAAAGGAACGAAAATAATCAAATCTGCTCATGAGTAGTAATATAACGTGTAACATTTACCGCGCCCACCAGCGCCTGCTTCTCTGGAATTCAGGTTATAAAAAACTTGAATGACAAATTAGCAATACATAGTCTTTTGTCTATATATAGTGTCAGGCGTGTATCAAGAACTTTATTATTATTATTATTATTTTTTATTAGACCAATTTGATGAGTATTTCTAGATTTACTGTGATAATATAAAATCGTTCTTCATTTTTATTTTATTTATTATTTATTACATTTATTTTAAGGGGGGGGGGGGGGGATGAGGGCGAGGCTGTTGTGTGAGATGTGGAAGCTTAAATGCGGAAATGGATGAATCTGCTGAACTCCTGAATATAGTATAGGATAAATCATTTGTGTTTAAATTTATGAGAGAAAAAGCAGTAACAATTAGATTTATTGCGGTTTGCTTTAGCCTAGCAAAGTTTGTTCTTGTAAGTTCACTTTATTTGCCATTTTTGTTATTTTTTACACTGACTGAAAATCTATCTATCTATCTATCTATCTATTGTTTCATTGTACGTCCGACTGTCTTCCTGCATATATATCTGAAAGACTTCTCTATGCTGAATGCTCAGGGCCCAGAATTACAGCCGTTCCTTAAACATGAGGTCACCTTAACTTTAAGGTCTGAAGTTTCAAGTTTTTTTTACTTCTATATAATAATAATAATAATAATAATAATATTAATAATGATTTTTCAGCTCGTGATCGCCTTTGCGATGTACTCAAACGATTAAACACAACAAAACTACTTCGAAAAAAAAACACTAGATAAGTTTAAAGAGTAACTACACTTCAGGAACTGACTGAATCAGATCCCAAACCCTATCCCCAACATCAAAGGGAAAGATTGACAAAGACATCCCAACAAACTATAAATTACAAGTGATAAGCCGAGTCAGCAGCTCTTTCCCAAATAGGTGGCAACTCAGCTATCTTTGCCAAACTAAATAATTTAGACCAACAGAATGGTTACAACAGACTAAGCAATTTATACGAAAAACTTTTTTTATCACAGAAGGGTTAAAATGATAACACAATGAACCAAACAGCACCGAATATAAAACAAATGCAACCGCAACGAAAGTACCGCCTTGGGACGGTCAGTACTGGGCCCAAACCTTCACCCTCACCCTCCGCCGCGGTGCACACAGTTAGTTGGTAGTTCGGTTCGTATGGAGGTCCCTTAACTCATCAGAGAGTCATCACGGGCAACAATTAAAATCAAGAAAAAACTGTGATGAAGCAAACCTGTTTTTCATAACTGGGAATCACCTCCCTGAAAGTTAAGATGACTTTAAGGAATGATTGTAGTCCTGGTCCCAGGTGTGCACACGACATTGATTAATCATCGACATATGATCATCGATTATTGATATGCACGATTAATTTAGGTGTGATTTAACGATTTTTAATAAGCAACGTACTTAGCCAAAATAAGGTGTCTTTAATTTGAAATTCATTACTGCTTGGACAAACAACACTTCAATTAAGAATGAAAGAATATTTAAATTTTAAAATTTATAGGATTTAGAGCCTGTATCCATAAGTATTAATTAATTGTGACCATACGATATGCGCGTAAGTTGTAAATACTAAAATCAGTCTGCGCATAGGTTCAGTCTGATCAGAGTATTCTCTTCTCACTTTGTTTATAAAAGATTGTTTTTGCGAAAATGAAAGGGTCTTACCAGATTGCGCCGCTGCGAAGGCTGATCTGCACCTTCGCTATATGGTATTGTTCACACGAAGCTAATGATTTAGATTACCGCCGTCGTTCATTCTTTTTTTTTCGCACTCTTTAAAGATATACTCCCTCTTCAGTTCACCATTTCCAATATTTTTTACTTATTTTTTTTACTTAATTTCGCCGGACTTTAAAATATCATATTTAAATTCTGTGTGTATGTTAATAAAATGTAATAGTTTATAAGAGACTTATGGATACAATGATGCGGTAAAATATGTATGCAAATTAACAAACTCATGAGCCAGTAAGAAAATCAGTATAAGACCCCGCGATCACGTGATGATACCTAGATAATTTTCTCATTCGCGCACGTGATTTTACCGCCGTCGATTTTATTTGGACCGAGGACACGATTTTTGCGGTCCGCTATTCTTCCAGATAGGTCTTATTTAAAAAAAAATATATATTCTTTCGCATGTTATGTCCTACACCGATAGCTAATATTCAGTTTGAACTATTTCAGAGCTGTCAAGTAAATATTTCTTAAATATACATTCTTTTCGCAGTGCAGCAAGGAAGTGAATGTAATTCTAGAGTGATTCCAGTATCAAAATTTCATTCAGCATATAAGAATTATTCTATATAATCTTTTTTAAACAGTGAGTTTGTACATCGGTATCGAGCGTTTGTCCACATATACACCTTTTTTCTTTTATAAAACAGCATAATTAAAGACACCTTATCTTGCTCTTGTGCCTTTGTTTATTACTCATCGTTAAATATCACACCTAAAGTTATCGTGTATATTCACTATAGGTCGGTCGCGCTATAGTGGCAATGTTTTGTTTACATTTTTAATGTCAACAGTACCTGTACTATCATTACGGTGCAGTTCATGTAACTTCTTGATCTATGGTCATAATGGAACATTACGGTTAACTGGCAGTTCTTATTTATCTAATGACACTTTTTGAAAGCTTAAAAACAGGAACTGCCTCTAGTTTAAGAAATATCATTGATAACAAACTTGATAACAAAATTTATTCTGTCATTCCCTTGAGTTGGATAAGCTGAACTCTGCTATATTAACAATCAGTCACCAAATCAAAATAAACACAAAACAATAACATTGCCAACTTATCGCGTCCGGACTATAATCGATGTCGCGTGTCACGATCAATCGATACCGCCAGCTTACCTGGACATCAGGCAAGGTGAATGTCTTTTAGATAGATAGACAGAGGGGCGATTGGGAGAAAAAAATGAAGGGAAAAGTTAGGTAGATAGATAGATAAATAATATCACAATTGTTAAAAATGAAGACACGAGTGAGAAGATCAGCAAAGTAATTCTAACTCGTTTTTTAGTTTCACATTTTATTGTTGTTATTATTATAATGATTATTATTATCATTTTTCTTTTTGCAATATAATGGCTTTCGCGGTATTAGCGAGTTCTTGAAATCTCGATTATCTCATTGCCAGCTTGGGAGTCAATTTGTCAACTACTGGCGAGATTCTTGAATTCGATTCATGAATAGTAGCAAAAATGAAGATTTTGCGAATATTGAACAATTTACAGTTTATTAGCATGTAGCATCTGATCATATTCTTTTATGCGTCTAAAATTATGTAAGCATTGCAGTTACGTGTATCAACAATCTTTAACTTTGAAGTTAAAATTAAAATCTTAAAAAGTTCCTTCAAGAGCAGAGAATACATACAGAAGTATAAGCCTATAAGATCGGCATGTCGAACTGTTTGGTGTCAAATAAGGAAAACCATGGTATTTAATATTAACATAAATATGAAAATCATTTAAAAAGACATCCATTTATCATGTAGGATTTATGACCGGTTCTACCTAAAAATAAATAAGAAGAAGAAACAAACTTATAAAATAGACCAGTCAAGTTTTTATCTGTCATTACAGAAAAGGAGAGGCGCAGTGGCCGAGTGGTTAGAGTGGCTCGGTTATTGTGCAGAAAGTCGCCGGAAGGCTCACCGTCGCCATCTGTCAACCCAGCAGTAAATGGGTACCTTTTTCGAATTAGGGAATGATAAGGCAGCGAAAGGAGAGAGATGGGCTCCGCCTTTCATCAGCTGTGCCCAAGATACAGTGGGTCGCTAACCCCCACTGCTCCTACGGCTATTAGGCTATGAGAAACCTTTACCTTTACAGAAAAGGCGCATAGGCTGAAATAACGAGTCTCAAGGCAGTGACGAGTTCTACCTCTTAGTTCATCACAAGTTGATTAAATATGAAAATCATTTAGAAAGATATTTTTGCTGGTTGTTTTGTGTTTAACAGCTCTTTGAGACAGTATTTCAGTCTATATAAAACCATCTCCCAGAGAAAGGGAGAAAGAAAAAAGATATAATAGAGGAGAGAAAAAGTGTCCAAAACAACCCCCACCCGCTTTCACGGTAGGCCTAAGCCCTACTATTATCCAAATAAGTAGGACGCCCCGGCACTGAAATAACCCAGCACCATCGCCAGACCACGATCACCCCCCTCCCCCCCCTAAAAAGATAAAGAGACATCAATGTATCCTGAAAGAACTGATGATTTCGTTCTACCTAGCTACCCCCCGCTCCCCCGCCCCCAAAACACACACACACCTATCTATTCCATTCTATTCTATCCCACACAGATAAATAAATAAATAAAGTAGCTCCACGCCATCCGATAATTCTTTCTCTGGGTCACATGGGAGCCACAAATTACTTGCAAACGCTTCCTCGACGGTTCTCGCTGGACAAAGTGGGTACTGAGCTCGTGATTTTATTGGAGTCTATTGAACTCTCGAGACCTATTACTTTAGAAAATGTGAAAAATATTAAAATGGGTAAAATAGCGCAAAAAAGAAATTATTTAAATCTGACAAACTGGGGCCGAACTGACTAGGGCTATGGGGCCGAGATGTCTAGGGGCCGAAGTGACTAGGGGCCGAAGTGTCCAGGATTTTATTTTAAAGTGGGGCCGAGATGGTTTGGGGCCGAGGTGACTAGGGGCCGAGGTGTCTAGGGGCCGAGATGGTCTGGGGCCGAAGTGTCCTGTTACCAAATATTTGACCAAATTTTTCTGGGCGTTACCAAATCTAAGCTACATTAACAACCTACAGTAAAGCCAGAGAAAGACTTGACACCCTTGTGCAACCCAGTTGCACATGAGTTGCACTACACCTGAGCTAGCTTTGAGCATTGAGTTGCACCCCATTCTCAAACAGTAGTGCACCTGAAGTTCACAGTTCAGATTAAACCTTTACACCTACTTTTATGATTAGCCAGTCATGGAATGGACATACAGTTTGTGCACTACCAAGATCATCTTCTTTTTTTTAATTTGTATTGCAAGAGTAAAGAATATATAACAATTTTAAATTTGTATTGGTTTTAATTTTCTGATGTCTTTCTTTTTTCTTTTTCTTTTTTTCTTTTATTTGCAAAAGTGAAAATTATCTTAATTTGTGTATTTTTTGTCTTTTTTTCTGTCTTTAATTCTTTCTTTGAGTATTTTTAGAAGACAATTAAATAATACACATATGTTAATTTATTCTTAATATAACAGAAAAAAATATAAAATATTGTAATAATCTATTTCAAGTAAAGAGAAGCCATGTGTTGTAAGCTATTAAACTATCAACTTTATTTTTAAAGAAAATATAATAATTTTAAATTTGTTTTTTGCTTTAATTTCTGATGTCTAAAAAATTCTTTTATTTTTTTTTTTTTTTTTTTTTTTTTTTTTACTTTTATTTACAAAAGTGAATATTATCTTAATTTTTGTATTTTTGCTGTCTTTAATTCTTTCTTTCAGTTTTTGAGAAAGCAATAAAAATGATTCATATCACATAATTTATTCTAAATATCATAGAAGACAATTAAAATATTATAATAATCTATTTTAAGTATCAGAAAAGACATATTGTAAGGTATTAAACTATCAACTTTATTTTATTCTTTTATTTGATCTGCAATCATGACAAAACTAACACAATGAGTTGTGGATCAAGCATATTCAAAGGTAAATCTGTTTGTTTGTTCTTAAATCTACTTTCATTACCCTTTTGAATCTTAGTTTATTGTACTGTTGTTTTAACAATAAACTCTAAAACTGAGTAGATACATGTATTCACACTTCTGCGGCGTCTTAAGTAAACAAAGTCAGAAATAAATTAGCCGCGACACGACAAAACCAATTGAATGCATGGATAAGAATTCAAAGACTAAAGGGCAAACAGAGTAGATTTGGTTGATGCTGGTTATTATGAGCCGCATTATCTGGATCTACGCTATTTGCAAATTCCGCGGTTTTCGTTCTTTAGCGCTCTAGGTGTTTAAAAAAATGGATAAGAATTCACAGACTAGAGAGAAAACACTGTAGATCTAGATGAGGCTGCTCATTCAATTGATTATGAGCCGCCACATGAGGATCTACATTATCTGCAAATTCAGCAATTTTCATTTTTTGTTTCGCGCTTTAGATGTTAAAGAAATGGATAAGAATTCAAACACTAGAGGGCAAACAGTGCAGATATAAATGAGGCTGCCCACTATGAGCCGCCTCATCAGGATCTACACTATTTGCAAATTCAGCTATTTTCGTTTGTTCGCGCTATGTTAAAGAAATTGATAAGAATTCAAAGACTAGAGGGCAAACAGTGTAGGCTTATTATGAGTCGCCTCATCAGGATCTACGCTATTTGCAAATTGCGCTGTTTTCGTTCTTCAAAATATGAGATGCCTTGTCTGCAAGGCTAAAGACAATTTACTAGTTTATCATGTTTTCCTGCAATTTTTTCTCACGTTTTTTCTGCATTTTTTGTTTAAAAAGGGGAACGACTTTTGTGACCTTCTTGTCTGCTTGCCTAGACAAAATAAACTCATATAGGAAAGAATTTGATCATAGGGGCGCACTTCAATTCTTTCTTGGGTTGAACCCTACATGTATATTGAAACAAAATGAAAATGATAAGAAAGTTGCTTCCTCTGAAAGTGTATCTGGTCATCAAAAGTAGACAAAATCCTCCTTTAGTTTATAAACCCTCTAAGCACCAAAAAGGCAGACGACAATTTACATCTGCAAAATTTCGAAAAAGCGTCACAAATACAGAGTTCCAGACTGCAACCCCTTATTAGAACCGTCTCGGTGAATCGATTCTAATGAGGGCTTACAACTTATTTTTCTACGGAGAATCTGTAAATTACCGCACTACCCCTTCTTATCTGAAGCACTGCAAAACAACTATGTCTACCCGGGAGACTGCAAATAGTTGAAGGGTCTCTAAATTCTCTCATCAAGCAAATTCTTTAGTAAGTTAATTCGATCAAACAGGTATCTGTTTCACGATCGCAGTGTTTGTATATGAAGTGTGCCGACACTTCGCTTCACACCCTCAGGCTTATCAATAGTTGACTCCGGCTGATAACAAGATTTCATCGACTATTATGAAAAAGGGTTGGTGTTTTCCGAACACTCTTAGTTAAGATTTAAAAAAATGAGGGAAAGAGAACACAAATGGAAAAAAAGAGGGGGGGGGGAGGGGGGGGGGGGCGAGTAAGATTCATATTATGCTTGTCAAAACAGTGGTCCATGGCCGGTCCGGATCAGCCGCGACGGCCTTGAATACAGTTTGAATTGGTGATCATATGGATTTTGCATTAGAGATCTGTGTAAACGTTAAACTTTCACGCAATACGGTATACAGTATTAAAGTTCATGGGTACACTTTCAGGAATAGCAACTCTGCCATTTTCAATTTATACTCATTTCTCAAGTGGGGTCAATTCATCAAGAAACTAGAAATGAGCCGCGACACGAGAAAACCAACAATGTGGTTGTGCGGCCAGCGCAGACTCAGATCCGCCCAGTCTGAGCAGAGTCTTCGCTGTCCGCATGAAGGTAGCTTAGACCCTTAGCTACCCATTAAACGCTAAACGAAGACTCTGATAAGACTGGGTGGATGCTCAGGCTGATCTGAGTCTGCGCTGGGCGCACAACCACATTGTTGGTTTTCTGGTGTCGCAGCTCAAATGTGTCCACAGCCTGGTCAGAGTCTACACAATTTGCAACCCATTACGACATATAATGCAACAGGGAACATTTCCTTTCCACGGTGACTACATGTGATACAAAGAATTAAGATGTCTTTTTGTATTATTTTTTTATACCTTATGTCTTAATGTGTACTAGTTGAGGGAAATCAATAACAGATACCTTGCTTTCATCACTAAACTTATTTCCTCAAACTGATTATCAATGATTTTCAAAACATATGTTTCACAATCTAATTGTAGTCTTAGGGATCTGTGCAGCGAGCCTTGAAACAAAAATTTTATATTTTCAAATTGCATTGTCTTTCTTTATTTGAAAATTCAAAATTTATTAAATTGCAGAATATTTCAACTACTAAACAAATAAATAATAAATAAATAAAATAAAATAAAAAATAAAATAATGGCGAAATATGTAAAATGGTAAAAAGTAAAGTAAGTACGATTTGTAAGTGATATACAAGAAAATATTAATATATATATATATATATATATCAAAATTTCTTTCTTCTAAATTTCCTTTTTTCAGTTCAATTCTATTTTTCTGTTTATTTTATTTTATTTGCATTTTTTTTTTTTTTTTTTCTTTTTTCAAAATATATGGTTCTGATCTCCATTTTTCAAGGTTTTACTGGATTGATTCATGAATATACACCACCGGGAACCCTGAAGCTGGCAGCGGTCTCAGCACTTTAATATTTCATGACTCTAATAAGGAGGAGATTAAGAGATGCATTCGATATTCTTATTACCCGTTTATTGAATGAGATTCCATTATGTGTTTGAAGAGCAAAATCCAGACCTTTAAGTACACAGTAATCAAACATTTACACAAACAAGAAATCTTCTTGCCCAAGGATACATGTATTTACAGATGCCTTATTCAAATCCATCTCATTCGAGCCGCTGCGCGACAGATCCAACAAAATGACTCAGCAAAAGCTCAGATCGGCCTAGGTATCCACCGAGGCTGATCAGAATCTTCTCTGACTGCATGAGCAAAACAGAGACTGATCAGACTGGACGGATTCCCAGGCTGAAATGCGTCTTCGCTTGGCGGACAGGGAATGTCATGGTTTTGTCAGATAGATAATCAGTGATTATGGAGTTGTAATGATACAATATATATATGTCCACAAATTTCTGTAATTACTTCCGAAATAGTGATAGAGATAATTACGGTAGCCAAATTTATTATCGTGTAACGTTATGAAATATAAATAATTAAATACACAGCGTTAAGCAAGCTCTTCCAAAACATCGATATACTAAAATAAACATATTTAAATGAGCATTACTAAACGAGGTGCTCTGCAATAAATAAGGTAACAATTAGATAAATACTTACCTGAAAGAGACTTCTGTCTGGCTGTCATCTTCTATTGTCTTATAACAACAAAACCATTAAAGAAGTGTGTTGGGTATAACGCATTATATAAATTTAAATATTATGGCACTTCTCACTCCACCTACTCATAATTTTGTCACTAGGAAAAACTATTGACCAATTAAAGAAAGGGGTATTAGAAAAAATCATTGTTTGCGCACCTTTAAATTACTTTGATAGAATGTTCTATTTAATGTAATTATCCCAACCTTTTACCACTATTTTTAATTGATTGGTATTCATTAATAAATTGATGGTGATTACAGACTTCAAATGACATAAAAAGATCAAATTTGATATGTTGGGTTAAATAAAAAGACAAAATGAAATAGATAAATAAAAAGAAAGTAAAAAAGAAAAATCAAGAATAAAAGGTGTCTTACAATGTTGAACTAAGAACTGTAGAGTAGGTTTATAGCAAATATACTGAACATGAATGTGCACATTGAATTCACAGGTGATTGCTGAGTTGGAAATTTGTCTAGTGCACTTGGGTCGCAAAGTCGAGTGCACGTGTGTCTCTGAGCTTACTCAAAGTCATGTGCACACCTCTCTCTGGGCTAGTGCACATCAGTTGCACTTTATGTCAAGTTTTTCTCTGGCTTTACTGTATCCATGTCACGGTGATCCATGTTTTTTGTCAAACTACGATTTTTATCATGTTACCTAGGATTTTCCACCAGATATGGTTCTCGCTTGCATACTGAACTGTCAGTATTAGTTAGTATTGGTTGTACAAACAATGTAACAGACGTGGTACCAGCGGTGTTTTTCCTTTGGAAAACCCGTTACCGAAAATACATTTTTTGCGCACGGACAGGAAACAAATACCTTATTTTAACCCGTTCAAAACCCTTAAATATGGATAATATGCGCGAAGAAAGGATTTCGAAAAACTGTCTGGTCTAAAGACCGGACAGTAGGTATGACTTACACATTTATCTATATCCATACTAATTTCGAAGCTAGATTCAGAAATTTACAATTTTTTGGCAAAAAGCCCGCTATTTTATGGGGTTTACCGCCTCATATTTTATGTCGGACCCCTTGGAAAATGGCAAACCATTAAATGCACCACTCATTTGCAACCCCGGCTACCCCGGCCGAGGAACTACCGGGAATGTCTGGCTTAAGTACGGTGATCAGGGGCGTAGCTAGGCGCAATCTCATAACATGTAATCATATCATACCCCTTGCGGTTTGGTGCAGAATTCAGGTCTAGTCATCATTATGGATTCATAACTCCGCACTACAGCCATGTCGCACAGTCTCTAAATTGTTCCTCAAATTGTCCGAAATATTGCATTATATATATGAGTGTTTCCAGTAAACGGAGAACATATGTGTTCGGGTTATGCAAATGTATGGAATGGAAGCTTTTACTGGTCAGTTATTTAATGTACCCCACCCATTAACTTGCACGATGAGCTACCGTTTATGCTATATTAGGGGCTACTTAAATGAACCTAATAATGAAAAGTTGTGCACAATGGGACCCCGTTTACGATTGAAAATAATTCCGCCTCCAGCGGGAATTCGAACCCGGACCACTAGCGTTTCAGGCCAGTGTTCAGCTCACTGAACTACTGGGGCTTCGATAAGTAATAGTAGAAAGTAAGTTACTTGCTGGCTTTAGTGCAATAATTTAACACTACTTTCATTAGGTTACAGCTAAAAAGGTAAAGGTTTCCCATAGCCTAGTGATCGTAGGGGCAGGTGTTTTATTAACCATAAGTCTGTTGGTCCTGGACCAGTGATTTTTGGGCATGACCAGTTGATGTCTTTGGTAGCTGGTCCTGCATACCAACTGATTTTGAAATTAAATGAAAACACATGATAACAAAGAACAGCTGAAACATCTGGAGGACCACTTAAATTGTGGATAAGTTGGTCCTGTGGACCACCAGTCATTCAGTCCTTAGCGAAATCCCTGTAGGGGCAGTGGGGGTTAGAGACCCCATGTATTTTGGGCACAACATATGAAAGACGGAGCCCATCTCTCTCCTTTCGCAGCCTTGTCGTACCCATTTACTGCTGGGTTGATGGAGAGAGTTTTCCCGTCTCCGGATGCTCCAACCCGGATTTGAACGCGCGACCTTCCAGCGACCTTCTGCACCATATACCCACTCGACCACGGCGCCTCTCATTATATTATAGTGGGTGGGGTAATTAAGATTTTATACACCAAACAAAACACTGGTATTATGTGAATGCAATTGGTAAAGCTGTATCACCAATATCGGGGGTTCTGAAAGTATCAAATAATCAGAAACAGTGTGTGCTACTTTTTATGTAGAGCGTATATTTAAAAGCGTAAAGCTTTTATCCGCCGGTATTTTTCTTTGTTATGGGCTTTACGGCCTTTCATGAATATTTAACTTATATCAGCCCAACCCTTCATCAAAGGTGGTAGAAAACCAGAGTGCCCAGGAAAAAGCACCCCGAACGTCCCATTGGCTTTCACATGTAACCCGAGCGAGGCTTGAACAACAATGGTGAGAGTGAGCATAGTGATTTAGATGTCTAGTGAGATCCCAGCAGGCACATAACGTTGAAATGACGCCTTACTGACGTCTATGCGACATAATGACGTCGCATCGACGTCAATACGACGTCATTTTTGACGTCATGTGCCAGCTGGGATTTAGATCGAGAGCCTTTTACCATGCACTCGGTCACGGGAACTTCGGCTAATTCAATGCGTAAGACAACATTTATTTAATGTGCTAAGAAATCTCGGGTGTCCTTCGTTTCATGAGTCTCAGTTTGTCCTAAGTTTTTACCAAATGCATGACAAAAAGAGGTAAAAACTCATCGGTATAATTATCTGTATTACCCCACCCATTTTACTTGCACAAGAAAATAAAATCAAATAAGATGATTGAGATAAAAAAAAATCTGATCTAGCAGTCGTGGGAAAGGTGGTAAGTCATGCTGCTAGATCCATTTGCTCGTTCTTGGCTTTATAAACGATAAGCTTGGAGCATTCAATTTCAAAACGAGTATTTATACGAGATATAAGAAGGGTTGGGTGTATTTCTTTTTGTCTTTAGTTTTTACCTAGCAGTAAAATGTCACCGATATAATTGTCTGTAACAGAAGGTAAATGTGATCGTGGGTGGGTGTTAGAAAAAAAAGTATTTATCGGGCACTTCATGTGAGAGATGGAACCCGTTCCTCACCTTTCAAGAAAGGTCGCCATTCACTGCTGGGTTGACACAGGGCATTTTTCAGTCGTTGTGACCTGCTGCACCATGGCCGAGTGCCTCTAACCGCTTAACCACGACCTTTATTATCCCACCCTCTTTAGTCGCCTAAAATAGTAAAATCAAAATATCTAGCTACTAAAATCAAAATATCATTAAATAAATACATAAATTATCCAACTAACAGGCTTTAAACTGCTATTTAACAGTTAAAAATTCTTGCTGACGGCCAGTTGTATTATGCCCCATCTACCTCCAGGCTCTATGCTAAAGATGACGGGACTTAGGCCTATATTGGTTTTGGTGTGGACTTGTCCCGTTAAAACGCAGCACATGACCCAGTGGATTGAGTGTTCGTCTTTTGCGTAGGGGTCGTGGGTTTGACTCCCACGGGTAGGACATGTCCAATCAATTTCATCCAGTAGACCAGGAATTCTACACCTTGTGTGCTCTGACCTGGATGGCGGTGTCTCTGAGCGTCGGCGGTGGCGTCAGCCTTATCAAACCTGCAAAACTGTACATGTGCAAACACCACACCGAGGTAATTAGCCCGGGTACCGTGAGGTCGACTTTCGTTTTTTGCCGAGTCTGCTTGCCTGAATACCTACGCTCCGGTTGCAGACCTACGGGGTAACTTACCTGTAACGGTTGCCAGGGATTTTGGCCTCGTACAACAAGCACGTCCGGACAAAGAACGTACTCATCCCGTCAGGTTCTGCGTCAGACTCAGTTTCTTTTTACACAATATCTCTGGAACAGTAGGTTGGTTATCACAAGCCATGCATGAACATATAATTGGACAACCCGAAGAGATAACTCGAACTTTGATAGTCTTGATTCCATTTCAACCTATCATTTTCCCGAAAGCTCACATGTTTGCATAACAGCTCTTGAAGTAGATGATCGTGATATATCAATTGAACAAGCCAAACAGTTGAGTAGGTTTGGTAGACCTCTGGTAGACCTTGTCCAGTTTTCAAGAGCTCGGAATGTGACAGCTGATTAGACAAGACAAGACAAAATTTGTTTTGAGTCGGCAAGACGTACAACATGTAACACAAGCTCTGAAGAGCTGTTTAACCGACTATTGACAAACAAATTATATAATATTAACTAATATAGAACAGCTACAAATAAATAAGTTGGATATTAGATCATAGATTTACAACCGGTTATAAACATAACAGTTATAACAAGGTTATAAGGCTGTAAGACAAAATTAAGACAACTAATTAAATACAACAAGTTATGACAGTAGCAATATATGCAATGTTGATCTGCCTGGATAGGCCAGGGCTCACATTTTAGGTACATCAGAACACTGCACTGGAGGGTAGTGCTTCACAAGTGGCAGGTCAATTGCTAAACAGCAAGATCCACACCACCCACCAATCAGTATGAGGAGAGCCCCATCTCAGCCATAGCAAATCACAATAAAATCAACTACAAGTACACCTAAAAGATAAACACAGAGTAAAAGAAACATGTATACAGTACAAGCATAATCATAAAACAAAGTTGATATGCCTGGATAACGCAGGCTTCATAATTTGGGTCCATCAAAGATTGCATTAGAGGGTGGTGCTTCGCAAGTGCCAGCTCAATTGCTAAACATCAAGCTCCACCCCACCCTTCAATCAATGTGAAGAGAACCCCACCCCATCCGATGCATTGCTGTAATTTCCCTTAAAACAAATACAGCTAGGAACACAAGAGAGTTTAGCACAGTAACGGTAAAAACACAGGACAAAAGCAACAAAAATCAAATACAACAACATTACAGATGCAACTTAAGACAAATAAGACACAAAAAACATTAGGTTTGGGTTTCAAGTTCACAGGGCTTAGAATGTTATATTTCCAATTATCTCTTGAACCAGTAATTAGATTTTTTTTTATCAAACTTGCATGACTATATCACTGGGACAAGCCAATAAAGCCTGAAATATCGAAGTCTTAAAAGGACGTAAGATAAGTATATAATTTGTTCAGATTTGTGTAGATTATCTATACAGGTTCTCCTATTAGGGTACTTAGTTGTATCTATTAAAATTGGCTTTTATTACTAAAAAAAGGCACAGATCAGAAATGACAAAAAAGTAAACATCTTCTTACTAGCTAGCTGGTTGACCTAACTTTATATTTAGCGTCTATATGGTCTGGGAATAAAAAATAAAGGCGGTCTGGATGTCAGGATGATATTTTGAAGGAAGCATACGATGCACGTCCCTATCTAAAGTTGGACCCCGCCAGCCTCCTGGGGCCATATTCATAAAGCCACTTAAGTCGTTGCTATGCTGTTGCTAAGGCTAAATATCTATAAAGGAGATTCCCTACAACTATGAAATTTGGTCTGGAGGAACAGTCTTTGTAAAAGTAAAAAGTATGCAAAGACCAGGAACTGAAACAATCAAAATCCAAATCCAGCCCTCAAACCATAGTTGGAAACAACTAAGATTACAAATAATCAAGATACAGAGAACATATGGCCAACCGAGTGAGCAGCTTGTTCCCAAAAGGTGGCCACTCAGCAACCCAAACCGAACCAAAAATAATAAGAACATACATAAGGTAAGACTGTTCCTCCAGAGCAAATTTCATAGTTGTAGGGAATCTCCTTCAAAGAAATTTAGCCTTAGCAACAGCATAGCAACCACTTAAGTCGTTTTATGAATACGGCCCTAGCTCGCTACCCCCATCCTTATTACCTTATAACCGAAACGGAAAAGACCCGGAAAGGCGCAAACGGACTGCAGATATAGTGAATTTGGCTTTCACGTGGGTTGGAAAAGGGCGTGGGAGGATGGGGCAGGGGTGGAGACAATCCTGGTTTGGGACCTTGCAGTTAAGGCTCTTCACCTATGTGGGCCCAGGCCGATGAGGAATTTAGCAATACAGGATTTGTCACCGGCGTGGTTTGTCTCTTGTATAGGAGGTGGTGGGAAGAGGGTGATGAAGAGGATGTACTATGCTGTTGGGAGGTCTTGCATGTGGTGAAAAATCGGTATTGCCGCTGTACAGGTGATAGACACTGCCTCTGCAATTGCGTTGCTAGGGGTCAATCTCTGTAGGGTTTCTCACCGGTATGTGTTAACAATTTCTATGTGCAAAAGGAATGGTCCGTATTGGACTGGCGGTTCGCAGTGTAATGTCCCTTTGTGGTGTTGGTTCTCTCTCCTGGGTCCAAAGGGTAGGGCTGTTCAAAGTAGGACGCTTTATAGAGGAAACTTTTTGTCGTCTCTCACTTTGTGTATTTTCGCTGATGCTGTTGAAACATAAATGTAACTTTACCGATAGAATCGCAATTCTGTATTTAACTTCTTCAGTAGGTATATCGCTAAACCGCCAAGGTTGAAACGAAAAGGAGATAGACAGAACTCGGCAGGCAACGGACATCCCTCATATGACAATAACCAACAAGAATTGTCAGAAGACAATAAAGCGCGACTTTGCGTGAGCTTGACTTTAACATGCGCAAGTTTAATGTGGACAATACCGGCCAAGTGAAATGAGATCAACTGCAGTATAGGCAATCCTCCTAAGAATAATTCAGGCCTATGAAATACTGTCAGATTAAACAGTGAAATAGGGGGCACGCTGGCCTACAATCAGTATGAAGTCACTCACAGTGTTAGTCCAAACCATTACCCGAATTCATGATAAAGTTAATCCATGAAATAGTGTGAGAAATATTAGGCAAAATCACAGGACCATGAAATTTAGGTCACTGTGCCCTACTGTTAGTTTGAGGTCAAACATCCGGTCATACTGAGTCATTATCAGAAGCAATCATATTCGTACAAACAGTCTTCAAGATACATGTATAAGGCAAATCACTGGACCGTTAATATAGGTCAATGTGACCTATTGTTAGTTTGAGGTCAAACTTTATGTCTGTCATTATCTCAAGCTATCATGTACAAACATCAAACAGTCTTAAAGGTATTAGATATAAAATCATTGGACCAGGAAATATAGGTCACTGTGACCTACTGTTTGTTTGAAGTCAAACTTTGGGTCATACTGAGTTATCATCAGAACTTAAATAGTCGTCTAGATATAAGGCGAAAATCACCGGACCATGAAATATATGTAAATGTTACCTACAGCAAATAGTTTTCAAGTGATAAGGCAAATTCACTTGACCACATAAAAGGCCAATGTGTCCTACTGTTAGTTTGAGAATGAGGTCAAACTTTAAGTCATACTGAGTCATTAGCTCAAGCTATCAAGTACAAACATCAAACAGTCTTCAAGATATTAGAAATAAAATCATTGGACCATGAAATATAGGTCACTGTGACCGTCTGTTAGTTTGAGGTCAAACGTCCGGTCATATTGAGCTATTATCAGATGAATCATGTTCTAGCACCAATTAGTCTTAAAGTTATAAGCCCAAATCACTAGACCATGAAATATATTGTCACTGTGACCTGTTAGTTTGAGGTCAAACATCCGGTCAGCTGAGTCATTATCCCAAGCAATTATTTTCGTACATTAAATACTCTACAGTTTATAAGGCAAAATCACTGGACCATGAAATATAGGTCACTGTGACCTACTCATAATTTGAGGTCAAATTTTGGTTCATACTGAGTCATTTCTTCCTACATCAAAAAGTCTTCAAGATATAAGGAAAACTCACTGGGCCATGAAATATAGGTCACTTTAACCTACTTTAGTTTGAGGTCAAACATCGGGTCATACTTAGTCATTATCCCACGCAATCATTTCATACATCGAATGGTCTTTGAGATATAAGGCAAACACACTGACCATAAAATAATGATCACTGCCAAATATGCATCGCTGCTTTCAGTAGATCTTCCCAGGACGTACCTATGGAGCAAGTTTGAAGACTCTAGCCCTTGCGGTTACGTAGAAACTGAGCTAAACACAACAGGTGAATAGTTTTTTCTATGCTCGATCAATCGCGAAATATAGGCCATGGCCCGATATGCATCACTGCGTTCAGTAGATCTTCCTCAGACGTATCTATGAAACAAGTGTTAAGGATCTATTCCTTGAGGTTACTAAGAAACTGAGCTTAACGCAACAGGTGAATATTTTTCTATATTCAACCAACCGTGAAATATAGGTCATGACAAGATATGCATCACTGCTTTCAGTAGATCTCCCCATGATGTTTCTTTTGAGCAAGTTGAAGGTACCTTGGAAACTGAGCTGAACGCAACAGGTGAATATTTGTCTCTATGTTCAAGGTCATGGCCCGATATGCACCACTGCTTTCAGTAGAGTGAGTGAGTGAACTCGGGTTTAACGTCCCACCAACAACGAGGTCATATGGAGACGAGACCTCGGTTTAAAGTCTCATCCGAAAGACCGGAGAAGCTGGGGATCGAACTTGCGACCCCTGGATTGGTAGTCTGGAGTGTTATCCACTACGTACGCTACAGCCGCTCCTGCTTTCAGTAGATCTTCCCCAGAGTCTGGGCCAGACGTATCTATGGAGCAAAGGATCTGTCCCTCATAATAATAATAATAATAGATAATAATAGATCTTATAATAATCCTGCACGTAATCCTCGCGAGGGGATGCTGCAGAACAACTAAAAATAATAAATAACGAAACAACGTTGAATGTGCCTTCTTTCTTTTATGATACAGAAACGCATTTGTAAGCTAAGGTATTTTTCTTACTACGGTCTACATAATATAACGTTAATATATTTTAGATCGTCTTATTTTTGCCTTTTGCGTCTTTTCGGGTCTTTTTGCGTCTTTCCGTTTTTTTGCGCCTTTCTGGCTAAATTAGGATTGGTTTCCGTTTTGACGTCAAAATGAAAACACGGAAATGACAGGGCATATTTTGTTGATTTTAGCAGGTTTTTGAAGACGGATACACATGAAGCCGCACAGACATGCACAACAGTTAAATATTCACACTTTATAGTGAGGTTTGATATTGTTTATATGCCAATGCATATGTTGTTAGATGAACAATAGTTTATTGAGCTTGATTTTCGATTGTCACCACTTATCCGTCCGTATGATTTAACACAGTAACACCTGCCATTATCTGATAATGGTCAGACATTGAATCTTCAGTATCAGAAGGAAGAAAGAATGGTGAGGAAAGAAATGTGTGATGTTATGACTTATTGCATTGACATTTTGTTTCAAGGCTGATTGCTGTTTTGGCTGGATGGATCAGATAAGGGCCTACACTGTAAATTGACATTCCACCTGCATGTTTTTGACACATTACTGTCCCAATTTTTGGAATTTTTACAGTACTTCATTCGCAGGTAATTAGTTATTACCTCTGGAAATGATGTCACTTCTTCAGCCTTCTAGTTTTATACTGATCCTACGTGGGCTAGTACAGAGCTCTAGATAAGAGGGGGTATTTAGCGATAATTAGGGATATTTTTTGTTAATTCTGCATAAAAACATATGTTGTGACCCTTCATCTGAACCGTCTCGATGAGATGGTTCAGATGAGGGGTCACAACATATGGTTTCAATGAGAAATAAAAAAAAAACACCTCAATTATCATCAAATACCCCTCTTAATTAGAGGTCTGGCTAGTATTTACCTTGCTAAATTATATATTGAATACTTGAAATGATTTTGGATATACTATCTCTTTATATATACCTATCTCTTAGTATAGTATGTTTTACAGGCTTAATCTAGCTTAGTGAGATCTTTAACTCTACCCGATATCTTTGGCAAGTATGATTCAGTTTATCTCCCTTATTTTTCATAAAAAAATGTACTGATTTTTATTATCTTAGATCTATATAAAGAAGAAGGCTTTTCCATTGCTAATGAATGTCCTAATTTTAGCTTAAAAAATAATTGCAAAATCATAGTGCAAGTTACTGTGATTCAGGGTACTTCAGGATGTATTAATACTTACATAATAGGTAATGAAAGAAATGTATTAATACATATTAATGCCATTTTTGGATTTATTTTTACATCAAAGAGAAATCTATAGACAAAATTTATGGATAAATTACTCTCAATTTTGTCATAATGAATCATATGTTTGAACATAAATTTTGAAAGTATTTGGCCATACAAACTGCAGTTACTGTGCTTATCTTATCCCTTAAAGCACCCACAAAGCTGATGACTAAATTTACATGGCGAAATTAACAAGAAAAGTTTCTTCCAAGCTATATTACCGCGTTTTGAAAACTCAAAGACTGGAGGGCAAACAAGATAGATGTAGATGAGGTGGCTCATGATGAGTCCACCTTTGTTATACCAAGCTGCTTTGTCCAAAATTGCTTGTTCAGTGCCAAACAGTGCAACCCTGATCAGACTGCGCCATTGTGAATTCTGATCAAAGTCTACCTTGTTTGCTTAGGCTACTGACTTTTGGTTGAAGCATTTTGAGAGTAAACTGTCCCAGTGTGCATATGACATTTGAATATTAAATGTCAGCCCAACATGGATGCAACAAAGATATTACCATATAATTTTATCAGTGTTGAGTAAATGTTGTACCAATGGGATGCTTTCCGTAAATGTGAATTGTCACAATCTTTTGGTGGTATCTCTTGTGGTGTAGTTAATGTGTACCCATGAAAATGGTCATTTTCAGGATTCAAATATATACCTTATAATCTTTCAGTTCTTTTGTTATTTTTGGTGGTAATTAATAGGATGAATAATAAGATGAATAGTATCATTTTACGACTCTGATCTTTCTCTTTGACATCTATATCAGAAATCTATATAAGGGGCTTTTTGTAGGTATGTTTCAAGGGTATTTTGGTTTTCCATTATGCTTCAGAAGATATAAGCAGTGGTCGTCTTTAGAACTGGCTCACTCCTTGGGGCAGTCCTAGTAGAGCCACATCATATTTTGTTATGTTGATTGAATAAACATATCATCATTCCATAGTTGTCACAGAAGACCCGCATATCAAGATTCTATCTTAATGTGATGACTCAATTGTTTCAGACAATTATGTCATGATTGAGTGCGGTACTATATTTAGAATTGAGCATTTTATCCATATCCCACTTTCAAAAAAAAAAAAAAAAGAGAAGTATAATACTCATATGAGGGTGTATGCCATATGGAGAGAGAGATAGATAAAGATAAGTCATTAAAACTACATGTATTTACAAAAAGTAGCAGACTTTGGGCCATCCAATGAGACTTTTTACAGTTGCAATCCCAATTTGGCCAGCCAATAACTGAAAAAGTCTCTCTGTAAGATCAGTGACTATAAAAGGGAAAGTTTTTAAAGTCAGGGAAGACTGAGAGGGATGGGTTCTGACTTTCATGAGCCTCACCCAAGACATGCAGGCCTAGCACCCACAGCCCCTACAGCCACCTAGCTATGGGAAACCTTTACCTACTGTCCAAACACTCTCAGTAAGGGCCAAAACTCCTTGCTTAAGGCAGGTGCTTGCCTAATACAGGATGATTTACAAGTTGAAAATGCTGCTTTGGGACATGAGATTTTGGCCTTTTAAGAAAGGTTTTTGCATAATAGAAATGACCTTTAAAACAGGTTTGCTGTACAATAAAAACTAAGGTTTCCTTGTTTATCTGTAGGATAATTAAGGCTGAGTCTCGGTATAGGCTTTTATGAAGCATGACTGTTTTCATATTTCATGCAGTTTTCTAGACAAGTTACATGTAGATTTAAATAATAATTATATAATACTTGACTATCACTCATAAATTCTGGACAGTCATTCTTGACTGCCCATGATTGGCTTGACCTACTTAAATATTTTGATTGCGAAAAAAAAAAATAACAATGATCATTTGTCGGACACAAAGTTTAAGTGATGCATCAAATAGGAAATTGTCATTACTCAGATTCTTTATTTATATAATCTTTGAGACAGCTTTACAGCAATTTGAAGTGATCTTCAGATGATGATTTGAGCTGGGACACAAGAAAATCAACAAATAGGACTCAGATCAGCCTGGGCATCTGCAGGGTTTGATCAGAGTTTTGGTTAAGAGCTCAAAGGGTAGCTAAGGGTCTAAGCGTTTGCCATTTTGCTGTTGTATTGAATATTGTAGGGGGAGGGCTGTAACTAATGTTGTGAGAACTTGTAGCCCGACCCCATTGCTACTATTTGAGCAATAAAATATGTTTAAACTAAACTAAGGGTCTAAGCCACCTTCATCTGGTCAGCGAAGGCTCTGATCAGGCTGGGTGGATGCCCAGGCTGATTTGAGTCTGCACTGGGTGCACAACCACTTTGTTGGTTTTCTTGTGTCGCGGCTCATTAGCTCGCCTGAACGAAAGTTCAGGAAGAGCTATTGTTGTCACCCTGGCGTCAGCGTCCGCGTCCGCGTCGGCGTCTGGATTGGATGTTTTGGTTAAAGTTTTTTTATGTGATGGGCAATGCGCTGCAGGCGAGCTATCCTGTACGCGGACAGGTCTTGTTTTACTTTCTTTCCATATGATCAGGATTTTTAATGGCTGAAGCTGATAGCTATAAATGTATGCTGGAACCTCATTATAATGTGATTTGTTATAACATAATTTGGATATAACAGAGAAATTTGATGGACCCAGACATTAATTATGCCCACCAACCACTCACCAGAGGTGATGGGGACAAATGAGTGTCATTGCAGGTGCCATTGGTATTGACTTTGGAGTATGTGCAATCTCTTGTGGACCAGATTCTCACCAAACTTTCATGAATATTAAAACTAAACTAAAAGAGCTGATTAGGTTTTAGTGACCTTGACCCATTTTCAATGTAACAGGTGGACATCGACTTCAACTTTTACCTAAAAATAACAGAAATAAGATGTATCAAATATATCTTAAACCAGTGAATTAAATTATTTGAGAAAAAGTATTTGTTTAACTAAAAGCCAGTTTAAGATATACCTATTTACTTGGTTATAAGATGGATTTTCCCTTCCTAAACAATCCTGAAAATTCAGATTTGGAAGAGAAAAAAACATCTTTTAGATGAATTACACAAGACTGATTTATATTTGAAGTAATTTGGAAAAGTAATCTACATGTATCTCAAGCAGGGCCTGACAAATCAAAATTTTATCTACTTGTTCGGTACATAGCCTCAGCTCCAAAACCCTGAAATTTTTTGGTTTTCCTATATATATCTTATACATTTTGCTGGGCAAGTTAGAAAATATTTTGTCACAGGCAGCTGGACAATGGATTTGTCAGGCCCTGTCAAGATCCCCTGATGCTAAGGGTAAACTAATAACCAAATAAATATGGTAGTTCTGAAAATTTCAGTAGCATAAATGTGAGGTTGAGGCTTGCTATTCTGACAGGTACAAAGGATGGACCACACCTGAAAGCCCAAGTTGCCTTGATAACTGATCTGTTGCATCACCACATCTGTTGTTGTTTCTATTCTCATAACGATGTTCCTCAGGTGGCTAAGTGGAACGATCCATAGTTGCACACATCTGACACCATGTGTCCGTTGCATCTGCTATGGCACACATGGTATCCATATACAGTCCAAATTGACAGCGAAATGGTAACATGGAATTTGGGAATACCAGAACTGACTTCTATCAGCTACTTTGTGTTCGGAAATATGAGTAATTTAAGTCATCATTTAAGGAATGAATTTCATTTTTTTGGTGTTTATTGAAGTATAAACTACATTGGGTCACTTGCAAAGTGAGTGAACCCTGAAGGGGTTCTTGTAAACTTTGCTAGGGACCAATGTAGTTTATACTTCGATAAGCACCAGAAAAATTAAGTTCATTGCTTATATTTACATTCTTTTCTATCAATTATTTGACCACTTATACGCAGTTTTACCACTAAAAGTGGAACAGTGTAAACGACCTAACAATGACGTCAAAACGGCCCCTATGTCCAATCAGATTGGAGAACCATTGTTTATTTTGACGTCATTTAATGTCTTGTAACGTGGTGTGAACCGATGTAGTTATTGAAGTATAAACTACATTACGTTCTAATGGTCTACCATAGGGCTTTTCAATAAATGCACGGATAATGTAAATATTCAGATTTATTATCATTATTATTATTTTTTTTATTTTACAGATTCTACGGAGACAGTGAGGGGGTTCAGTGAAGAATGATAAGGAAGAAAAAACATTTTATAAGATGTCAATAAATCAAATAAATTCTATCGAAAGAGAAGTACAGACTTCATTGGAATACGTTTCAAAAGAAGATTCGAAAAAATTCCGACGAGAATTGGAGAATTTGCGAGAGGAAAAGAAACTTTTGGAAGGAAAGATTCGTGGCTATATGACACTAAGTAAGTTAGACATTGATGCAGAGCCCTAGTATAGGAGAGCAGGTGATGTTTTCTTATTTCTCCATACTAAATGTATATGGCATCTCTTGGACTGTTCTTAATAGTTGCCATATCATTCTCAAGGTCTAGGTTTTTGTTTTTTTTTTCATTTTTTTTGTCCTTTTAGTTTACTAAGGAAAACAACTTTTGTGACTTCCTGTTTGCTTTCCTGGATGATTAAGCCTCTTTCGTCCCCCCCCCCCCTTCCCTCCAAAAAAAAAAAAGGTCTAATCTTTAAGGATAAGGAAAGAATTTGCTGCTGAAGGAGCAAACAGTTTCCTGTTAAAGTGGACCTCCTTTTGTGAAGGGGAGGCAAAAAAAAAAAGTAAAAGTGGCAGAGTTGCTTCCCTTAACAGAGTTGAAAGCATGACACATCAGCACTGAAATTATTTAATTTGGTGCAGTACTTCTTCATGCAAGTACAAAAATATTACTGTAGAATTATCAAAGATTTTTGTCCTTGTATTATGCCCTGTGATACAAGAACAGTGACACTCATAAAACAGGAAGAATTGCTCATTTACTAGTTAATTTCCTCACACCTTTAAAAACTTTAGTATTTGAACATAAGAGCACCAGTTAAAGAGCGCTTCCTAAGATATTTTCTGTCATGTTTACTCCCCATCACAACTACCTCATCAGGTCTGTGTTTATGGAGAAATAAGAATTCTCATCAAATACCGTATTAATCCTATTAAACGCCCCTTGGGAAGTGTGTGTGGTGTGTGTGTGTGTGTGTGTGTTTATGGGGGGTTGCATTTCACAAAAGTTTAGTAAATCAGCAACTGCCATATACCTCTAATAAACAGTATTAAGGTAAATGGGTATACTTGCAGAGGAAGCAACTCTGCTATTTTGCCTCCCTTTTTGGTAGGGGTCAACTATTAAAGAAAGAATTTGCTCTTCTAGGAGCAAATGAGAGGAGCAAATTCTTTCCTTTAAGAATAGACCCAATGTCAAAGAGCTACCTCATCCAGAGACACAAAAGAAGCAAGGGCATTTATTAGGATAAATACAGTACTCTTTTTATCTGAAGCCCTAGGTTTTAGCCAAACTGATGTTTGTCCATATGTTTCACAATAATGATGAGCTATGTTTGCTTAAGTTGTAATTAAAATTTCAAAGATGAAACTGTAGATTCATTAAAATGTATGTGTCAAGGAATAACATTGGATTCCCCTGGTAAGTGTGATAAGCCATTGTATGCAAATGTGATGGGATTTCATGTATTTGGTTATGATTATGCATACAATTGAGAATTGTAGTCTTCATTTAAATATTCCGTTTTGGGCTTTTAAAGTGTCTTAAAGGAAACTAATTTGATAGAAGTCAAGCACCCCACTAAGGAAGTAGTTTCCTAATGCACTTATGTAGTGCAGATGACATAAAGAGTTTTAAGTCAGATGATGGAAATGAAGGTATGAGGGTACATCTGCAAGGGGGATAACTCTGATCTTGAAACATTTAGTCTCCTGTCTAATAGGGGACTTCTTTTAATGGAAAGAATTTGAAGAGAGCAAATTCATTCCTTTAAAAGTAGCTACTGGAAAAGGGGCTGGTTTTCCCCAGCAGGGTAGTAAATGCTATTTCACTGAAGTTGTCTCTGTTATCAAAAATGGTTTCTGGACTGCCAAAGTGTACCTCAGGGCTGCAGACAGGGACAGATTTTTATGACAATGGCTAGAATTTTTGTATCCCTCCATTAACTCTTTCGACTCCAAGTTTATATAGAAATGCACTTTCCAGAGCCAAATTTTTTTCATAAAGATTTGGCATTTCTGGCCAATTAAAATCCTTTAAAATCTCTAAATTTCATCAAAACCAGCCAAATTTTGTTTTTCTTGCCAAAAAAAACCCCTTTGTTAGCCATAATTGTGTTGTAGACTTTGAATTATTTCCCTTGGTAATGCCATAAAATGGAGTATTTAACGGGACTGTGACGCATTAAAGCGACAGTGGTACTCTGCCTAGCAGTTGTATTTGGGTGACAGTGGTGCCAAAAAAGTTAAAACATGTGTTGGTCATCCTTAGAAGTACATACTTTAGGTGGTTGTAACAAGAGGCTTCAGCATATTCACGCCTGCTAAATACACAATTTCATTCCTGTCTTGAAATTAAAACTGCATTCTTCTGCAAATAGTGATGCAAAATATAGCAATGCTATTTGATTCATAATTATGTATAAATCCTGAAGTAAAGGAAACAGGGTCTAATTATATTTGAGACTGTCTAAATAGTCTCAAACAATCTGATATTAGGTTAAAGACAGTAAATTATAGCAGCTGTAGAAGGCTTACATGTAAGCATACTTTGATGTAAGATAGCAACAATATTTTATCAAAGCTGTCTATTAAACAAAGCCTGAAATCATTGTTTTGAGACTATTTAGACAGTCTCAAATATAAAAAACAATGATTTCAGGCTTTGTTTAATAGAAAGCTTTGATAAAATATTGTTGCTATCTTACATTAAAGTATGCTTACATGTAAGCCTTCTACAGCTGCTATAATTTACTGTCTTTAACCTAATATCAGATTGTTTGAGACTATTTAGACAGTCTCAAATATAATTAGACCCTGTTATAAGTGAAATGTTTTTTCTTCCTAGGTGACGTCTGCCACGAATACAAATCAGAATTAAAGAAACTACAGCAAGAATACGACCAGCTGAAATCGAAAATCAACATGAAAGTGAAAAATGATACTACTTTGGTATGTATAATATCATATTTTACCCAAATATATTGTATTTACCAACTAATCAGGCTGAAGTGCTTGCAGAAACTGAGCAGACCTTGATGAGAATAAAAAGAAGTCTGATCAGGATATGTACTACCTGCCTGTCTGCCAGAAAGTTTTGACAGAGTTTTGGCAGAAATCAGCATGCTCAGTTTAGGATGATTTGAATGACAGAATGTAGATTTGTACAGTTGGGGTTTTAAGGCCTCTTTAGCATTCAGCATGTCAGTTAAAAAGAAATTTATTACACTGCAGGGCTCAGCCTACAGGGCTATTGGGGAGCAATAGTCTCCCTAAGTTGGCTGACTTCTCCCTATTTTGAGCTGAGGGAGAAGTGAAAATGTATAGAACATATAGGGAAATCCATAATTGGGACCAAAACTTCTCTCTAAAGTGCAGTAGATGCCGCAAAACTTCTTCCTCTCTGAAAGCTCTAGGCTGATCCCTGCACTGAGCAACTAAACAATCACTTTAATGATTGTCAGTGCAGGTTTGTGGGTGACTTGTAGGCTTCAATCATGGTAGGCATTTTATCATATGACGTCGCATCCGAGAGTGTAATAAAGCCATGCATTAAAAACGATAATCCACTAGTGGATTTAATATGCAAATTACATCCTAACATTATACGTTGATGTCCATAAAAAGGTCGCGTTTTCTAATGGCGAAATCATGACGTTTTAGTGCAAAAGTTGCTATAAAATGCAATTTAAGTGTCATATGATAAATAGAATCTTGCATTCGTGCTCCTGTATTATTGAATTTATTAAACTTGTTGGGGAAAACCTATAAGATGCTCTGCATAGCCTCGCATCTTATCTTTTTCCCCAACTCTTTTAATAAATTCAATAATACATGAGCACTCATGTAAGATCCTCTATTTCTCCAACCACTGTTGCTGCAGCCTGTCCAATATGGTAGGGTGAAGTCGGCTAAATTCAGACGGCGGGTAAATTCGGACGTTGACATTGTTTCCATTATATGTCAGTTGTTTGGAATTAAAACAAAATTGACTAGGCAAACGGTGAAAATCCTGATGAGATGGCTCATTATGAGCTGTCTCATCTGGATTTTCACTGTTTGCAATGGTATGTCTGAATTTTACCGCTGTGGTGGTAAGTTACCTGACTTGACCCTAGTTTCATTTCCTGATCATGGAGCAGCATCTTAAATTCTATAGCTTATTTCAATGTGGTAAAGTTGGGTAAATTCGGACAGCGGGTAAATTTGGACACTAACATTGTTTCCTTTATATGTCAGTTGTTTGGAATTTAAACAAAATTAAGTAGCTAAACAGTGAAAATCCTGATGAGACGGCTCATTATGAGCCACTTCATCTGGATTTTTACTGTTTGCAATGGTATGTCCGAGTTTACCCGCTATTCGAAGTTACCTGACTCGACCTTAAAAGATGGTGCTAAAATTATCCCACTTTAGGTTGCATGTACTTATAACAGTGCAAAAAGCCACAAAAATTTTTAAATTTCCATTTCCTGACTGAACCTCATGTTTTTTTTTTTGTAGACTAGCAGACAAACATACTATATAAATTAGACCTATTATATACCCTGGTGATGTTGCTTGTTACAAAAAGAGGGTAGGGGCAACTTTTTCTAAAAGTGACCTGTCCACGACTTGCCAAAATGTTTTCAATAAACAGTATTGAGCAATTTTAATGACAAGGAATAAAAGTTGCACTTTGCCATCACAAAATTTGCAGGCACGGCTCTTTTATATTTCAGTCATCCTTCAATGAACTTTCTACACCTGGCAATGACCTTGGACATGTTACACGGACGAATGACCTTGCTCAGCGGAAATTGGCAACTACGATCGGTACAACCACATCTTTGTCTAAATCGCAAACTCAAACTTCTAAACTGTTCGACGGAACCAGAAGTACAGTGGAAAACACACCTTACTCTGCTTTACCTAGAAGTGAGACACCACAAAATCTCAGTGAGAGATATAATGGAGTCCCTTTTACACCGACCAGACAAACACACTACAAAGAATCAATCCCGATGCAGGAGTCTATTGTTGATGTTGCATCAGAGCACAGATTATCATTATCTGAGATGGGGTTTGAGCGTGTGCCGGCCAGCAGTGCCCTGGCTCACACTGGAACCCCACAGCAAAATGACTTGATTGTGTTTAACTCTTTGGCACCAAATGTGCAAAAGAAAGAGGTATCCATTCTTTTTATGAACATTTTGTTTTATTCTTTTATTCACATTAATCATGCATAACCTTCATACATTAAATATACTATTTGCTAGGGCTAACTGTCACCCCAAATGTTGACTATCATGATACTATCACTATCAAGAAACACCTGTCACGATACTATACTGAAAGGATTTAAAAACTTCCACCCGTTAATTTTTAATATCTCAAGAATGAGCATAGCTACGTCCACCAAAATTTTATAACATACATATTCTCTTAAACCTGATTATATCAATATACCGAATCTGAAATCGTTCAACCGAATCGGTCAGGAAAAAAGCATGTGCTCCTCCTGTTCTTAGTATTGTTTACATAAGGATGAACAGCTTCATGTATACAGTTTTCTGATGAAACATTTCTCTTATAATATCAAATTGAATTTTAAAAGTTTGAACTCGGTTTGTGGCTTTATTTCACGCATTTTGTCGTTATATATTCAACACTGTCATGAGTGAACAGATCAGCAGCCATCAATAAAAAGTGGAAGTTTCTAAATCCTTTCAGTATATTACTATCAAGGCTCTTACATCTCTAAATTACTTACCAGTGCTGTCCACTATGAGTGTAAGCTTTACATCTTAACAAAAAATTTTCGATGCAAAGCAGACACCTTTCAGGTTCCTTAATGACATTTGTTTGGAAGACAAGTGTCGAAGACAAGTGTCAAAATCCAGTCTACAAGGTGAAAATCTACATCAACAAAAACTATCAAAACTATTGATAGTTGAAAGCACTATCAGCGATAGTCATCGATAGTTAAAAACACTATCACGATAGCACTATCAAGGCAACTACTGTCATGATGCATTGATATACCGATGTATTGTTACACCCCTATTTGTCCTCTCATTAGAGCTGCCTTGATGATGTGGTTAAAATGGAGGATCACATGATATATATATTTATGGATAAATAAGCTTAATATACCAGAAAAAAACATTTGAATAAAAATATAAATTAAACATAAAATTTAAAATACACAAAAAATTTACCGAAGGTAGATATCAGTAGCAGAACTGCTCATATTTCTTTAAAGCAAAGAACTGTAAAATTTCTAAAAACTGGGGCACCTAGAATAATTACTGCAGAGCCCTAGATAAGCGGGAGTATTTGGTGATAATTAAGGATAATTTTTGTTAATTCTGGATAAAAACATATGTTGTGACCCCTCATCTGAACCGTCTCGCCGAGACGGTTCAGATTAGGGGTCACAACATATGGTTTCAATGAGAAAAAAAAGAAAATTATCCCTCAATTATCATCAAATACCCCTCTTAACTAGAGCTCTGATTACTGTGAGTGTATTTTAAGTTGAACAGTTTAGTTTTTGATTGCAGCAATGAATCTAAAAGATGCTGATGGAATGACAAATAGTGTAGACCCTAATTAGAATGCTCTCTGCACTATTTGGGTAGACCTGTCTGCCCAATATTTAGAATTTTTACAGTAGCTTGTAATGTCATCCAGGAAATCTAAATTCCTTAGTTCTAGCAAACAACAGCAATGTTATGTTATTACAGTATTTTGCTGTGCTAACTGCAGTTTTTGGTGGTGGTGTATGCTCTTCATATTATGTGCTTGTTGCAATTCTTTAAATGATTGGTCTTACAGCCTGCAGTTGAGGAACCTCCTATAGAGAACCTGAACATCAGCCCACATGGAATCGATGACAATGAGGAAATTCATAAACAAGTCATTGAAATTGTGAAGCAAGCTGTAAAAAATGGAACAAAACTTCTTGAGGTAAATACTGTATTTTATGCTATTCCTGAGCAAACAGCATTGATCCAGATCAGACTACTCATTAAGAGCAGTCTGATCAGACTCCACCATAGCATTTGCAAGTCTTAACGAAAAAATGTTTCCATTTCATTCCCTTAACCAGTCTTACTAAAGACAGAAAAGGACTTATCCCACCGAAAAGAACTTTCGGGCACCGAAAAGGACTTTTATTTGCCATTTAAAACTTATGCTTTAGAAATTTTAATATCATCATGATATTAATCAGTGCTTGAATAATAATTTTGTAAATTCTAGTATCTTCATCCTAAAATTTCACAAAAATATTACAGCACCGAAAAGGACTCCACTTCTTGTCAGTGAAGAGATGCATTGCAAAGGACATTGCAAATGCCGAATTTCGGGCACCGAAAAGGGCATTTTTCACGTAATGTTCCAGAAAATTATGTTTAGAAATAAATGATTTTACTCTATATATTTTTTCAAACGTTTTTATAGCATAAAATGACAATTAAAAAGTCCTTTTCGGTGCCCGAAAGTTCTTTTCGGTCCTTTTCGGTGGCAAAAGTCCTTTTCTGTCTTTAGTAGGACCCCCCTTAACCATGAAATTACCAGATGGTGTCTCATAAAATCTGCCGGTCAAGTGTTTATGCTATTGCAGCTCACCACAGGTAGTAGATAATTATGCTAGGTACAGGACTACTTTTGTGATAAAACCTGCATTCCAGAGCTCCAGATAAGAGTGGGTATTGAGGATAATTCAAAGATAATTTTTCTTATTTCTCAACGAAAACACATGTTGTGACCCCTCATTAGAACCGTCTCAATGAGACGGTTCTAATGATGGGTCACAAAATATGTTTTTGTGGAGTAATATGGATAATTATCCCTAAATTATCTCTGTTACCCCTTCTTATCTGGAGCACTGGCATTCAGTATATGTTTCAGCCTGGCATATTAATTTGGCACTCAGAAAAGCGACTAAAGAGTTGAATTCAACAAAAAATTTATGAAGACAATGAATTTTAACTTAGATTCTTGTGGAGTTGATAGATACTGAAACTGATTTTTCATCTGGGGCCGTATTCATAAAGCCACTTAAGTCGTTGCTATGCGGTTGCTAAGGCTAAATATCTATAAAGGAGATTCCCTACAACTATGAAATTTGCTCTGGAGGAACAGTCTTACAAAGACTGTTCCTCCAGAGCAAATTTCATAGTTGTAGGGAATCTCCTTCAAAGAAATTTAGCCTTAGCAACAGCATAGCAACGACTTAAGTGGCTTTATGAATACGGCCCCTGGTTCTTCTAGTTATCGGATCATGGATAATGAATCAGTTATTGCACAATAGCGGATATTGCACGGGAGAAACTTAATAATTTTATTGTCTACTAATTTGCACCATCTGGACCCAAGCAACCTTTCATCATTGGCTGACTGAGTGTCCAAAAAGATAGGGCATGCTATGGCAGTGTTTATCTGCAGGTTTATCCAAACATCTCAATCATGTATAATTAAAGAGAAAAAAAATACAGAAGGTTGATGTGCTACAGAAATGATAGGCTGAAAGCTATAGATGCACTTTATAAGTTAATATTTTGAGATGAGAAATAATCTTTTTGCTAATTTTTCCACCAAGATGCAAATAGCCAAGATTTGCGTTAAACCATTTATGATTGCTGATATCTCTGTAACCGCACATCAGATTCATATTGGGTTCATGGTATCTCTATAGTATTAACTTTTATATAAACTCAGACCCCAGGTGGGGCCAGAGGTCAATAATTAGGACTTAGGCATTTTCATTGCGTCAAAGTTTTGTATTAACCCTTTTTGATTGCTGATATCTCTGTAGCTGTTTTGAAGATTTCTTCCATATTTGGGTCATGATATCTCTGTAGCATCGTTTTTGATATGGACTACTTAAGCTCCTATGTCAGGATCATGGGTGGGGCCAGAGGTCAATAGTTAGGACTTAGACATTTGTTGTAGTTTTATGCTCATAGTTCTAATATACTTGAATGGAGCCTAATGATGCATGACTAGGTTTATTTGCACCACTCATTGGTCTGAGGGATGATGACATGGACATAGATACCATGATTACCACCTACAATACAGTAGTGACTGATGCAGCCAGTGAGATACTTGGGAAGGAACGTCGCAGGAAAAAGCCATGGGTCACTAGAGATGTTCTCGACCTCTGTGATGAGAGGAGAAATTTGAAGAAGAAGAGGTATGAAGCAGGAGGAGCAGAAGAATACAGGGAAGCAAACAAGAGGATTCAGAAGGCAGTGAAGAAAGCGAAGGAGGACTGGATAGCTAGTCAGTGCGAGGAGATCGAAACTTGCCTGAACAAAAACAACAGCAAGAAAGCATACCAGCTGGTGAAGGATCTAACTTCAGAGAAACAGGGTAGATCCACAACTATCCAGGACAAGTCTGGGAAATGCCTTACAGAAGAACAAGAGATTCTCAGCAGATGGACAGAATATTGCTCAGAATTATACAACCATGAGACTGATGGTGACAATACGGTTCTGGACTGCAGTCAGCCCCCAGATTAAGATCAACAACCGATCCTTCGTGAGGAAGTTGAGATTGCAGTAGCAGCACTGAAGAAGGGAAAATCTGCCGGAGTTGATAATATACCAGCAGAACTTGTTCAAGCTGGAGGGGAGACCATGATTGATGTTTTAACAGATATCTGTAACAGGATCTGGAGAACAGGAGAATGGCCTACCCCATGGACTCAGTCACTGATTATTTCTCTCCCTAAAAAGGGCAACCTACAGCTCTGCCAGAACTACAGAACCATCAGCCTCATCAGCCATTCAAGCAAAGTCATGCTGAAAGTTATCTTGAACAGGCTTAAGCCACAAGCCGAAGAGATAATCGCTGAGGAATAGGCTGGGTTCCGAGCAGGAAGGAGCACCACAGAACAGATCTTCAACCTTAGAATCCTGTGTGAAAAGTATCTCCAACATCAGCAGAATCTGTACCATGTCTTCATTGATTTCAAAAAAGCCTTTGACAGGGTATGGCATGCAGCCTTATGGGCCACCTTGAGGAAGTACAATATCAATGCAAACCTAGTTCGCACCATTGAGCAGCTATACGACAAGGCTACAAGTGCAGTCCTGATAAATGGCAGCACAGGAGAATGGTTCAGAACAACAGTTGGAGTAAGACAAGGATGCCTTCTGTCACCCTCCCTCTTCAACATTTTTCTCGAACGGATCATGTCCGATGCTCTGGAAGAACATGACGGAAAGGTTAGCATAGGCGGCAGAAATATTACCAACCTGTGGTTTGCCGATGACATAGACGCTCTTGCTGAGGAAGAGCAGGAACTAGAAGCTCTAGTTGAAAGTCTCGACCAGACCTGCACAAGGTATAAGATGGAGATCAGTGCTGAGAAGACCAAACTGATGACAAACAGAGCAGATGGCATCCAGAGGGAGATCAAGGTAAAGGGGCAGAAGCTGGGTACTGTAACAAGCTTCAAATACCTTGGAGCAGTTGTCTCAGATGATGGCTCAAAACAAGAGGTTCTCTCAAGGATAGCACAAGCCACTTCAGCTCTTGCCAAGCTGAAACCAATTTGGAGAGATAAAAACATATCTGTTGGATCAAAGGTGACACTTATGCGCTCCCTTGTCATTTCCATATTTCTGTATGCCTGTGAATCATGGACCTTGACAGCAGAGTTAGAGAAAAGAACGCAGGCCTTTGAGATGAGATGCTACCGAAGGTTACTGAACATTTCGTACAAGGACCATATAACCAATGAGGAGGTTCACAGGAAGATCCAAGCAGCCATTGGAGAATATGATGAACTCCTGACGCTGGTCAAGAAACGGAAACTAAGGTGGTTTGGCCACGTCTCAAGGTCTTCTGGTTTAGCAAAGACAATTCTTCAGGGCACAGTGAAAGGAAAAAGAAGAAGAGGTAGACAGAAGAAGAGGTGGGAAGACAATATCAAGGAGTGGACTGGAATGGATTTTGCCAGCTCAACTAGGGCAGCTGAAGACAGGACAAGGTGGAAAGGGATTGTTTTGAAGTCAGCTGTGGTGCCCCAACGACCTAGTAAGGTTATGGGATAGAATAGAATAGATTATTATCATATGGATACTGCTAATGACCTAAGGTCAGGGTCACAAAACTACAATTTTGTACATGCATAACATTTGCATTGAAGTTTTGATTTATGGTATGCTTTCAGTAGGCAGTGACACTGGCCAGGCATGTACATGAGCCCTAGGCCTGCTCAGTGTCTCTAGTTTCCTGACAAAAATACATCAAATACATCAAAATATTTACATTATCAGTGTAGAGCTCTCTGTTAACCCAATTAAGTGATGCGGGCGTCAATGTTGTTTAAAAGTCAATAATTACATTGTATCACGCGCTTCAGAGTGACAGCTCATCTCACTAACTAGCACGTGAAATCTACAACATTCCATGTACTTGAATGGCTAGTAAACATTGAGTGACAGCTCGCTACGCCTACTTGCACGCGAAATCTACAGGCTCGAATTCCCTTGCGAAAATTAAACGCAGCTCTGTATAAAAGCTGCGCAAAAGCCGGCTTTTCTGCAGCTTTTCTGCTTATTTTTTAAAAAGCTGTAGAAAAGCTGCGTTTCTTTTCAGACCTGCGGAAAAGCTGTACATTTTTTCAAATAGCTGTGCAAAAGCTGTACTTTTTTGTGTGAGCTGCGCAGAAGCTGGATATTTAATTTGGTTAATTTCAGAAAGCTGCGTCTTTAAGTCTAAAAGCTGTAGAAAAGCTGAATATTCTTTTTTATTCAAGAAATAAATCATAAAGATAAAATCTGCAGCTCCTGAGAGCTGTAGAAAAGCTGCGTATTACTTAAATTTAAGTCCAATCCATCTTAAACATAAAGATGCAGCTATTCTACAGCTTTAAAAAGCTGCGTATTTAAATTTTCAACAATTGCCTCACCTAAAACTGAGATTTTGTTTTGCCATCTTGGACTATAATTATACAATATCTAGGGTTGTGGCATGTCGGTTGGGTACAGTATATTTTTGTTAATTTTCTATCTTTTGTTTCTAATGATTTTGAGCACAAAGGGAAAATTGTTCTACAAATTAGAATTGCATGAAGATCAACATGTTTGGTTTAAACATCACACATGGACACAGGGGCCTAGCTACATTTGTTTGCTTAATAATTTGAATTGATTGGGTGCATATTTTATAAAGAAAATAAAGAAACGCAGCTTTTACGCAGCTCTGTAGAGCTGCGTAAATTCATCAACATTTATCTGGTATTATGTAATATCAAGCAATATTACCTTGTTGCTATGGCAATTTTCCCTGAGGGGGCCATGTGGCATAAAAATCTTTCCAAAAAACTTTTTAAGCCATCATTTATAAAGAGTCAAGTAAAAAGAAAACAGTGACTTTAAGGCTAAACATGTGGAGATAATGTTTGTAACTTGTTCATTTTCACTGGATTTGGATTCTGGTAAGATTTAATTTTTCTAGAATTTCATTTTGTTCTTAATCTTATAAATTTTGCATTATTTAAGACCACAGACAAATAGATAAACTGACATATACAAGCAGACAGACAGACAGGCAGGCATGCATGCAGGTAACCCCCCCCCCCCCCCCAGTGACCTCCCACACACACACAAAATGAAAGACTTGAATTTAAATCCCTTTTGATTGTTTTCCCCCTAAATTCATCATTATCTGTGAGTAAAAGTCAAGGGAGTGGGATAAACACTGAAATTTAATAGTTTTATGCTCAGTTTGTATTTTTGTTACTGCATGATATCTAGTCAGCTATCTGATAATTTACCATATCACTGTTGTTACCTTTCAAAGGTGTTTGTATAGCACTGTTTTATTATATTAATTTCTATTTGTTTTTATTTTTGACCTTTCTGTTTTTTTGTCCTCATCCTGAACTTTTAAAGACGCAGGTTTCTGACAGATACGCAGCTTTTACGCAGGTTTGCTTTTCAAGCAGTAGAAACGCAGCTTTGACCTAAAGCTGCGTTGAAGCTGCAGAAACGCAGCTTTTACGCGGCTTTGACCTAAAGCTGCGGAAACGCAGCTTTAACACGGCTATAACGCAGCTTTGTCATAAAGCTGCGTTTTAGCTGCGGAAACGCAGCTTTAACGCAGGTCTGAATCAGAGCTGTAGAAAAGCTGCGCAGAAGCTTCGCAAAAGCCGGCGGTATTGGCACCTGCGGAAAAGCTGCGTTTCTGCAGCTTAAACGCAGCTTTTGAGTTTGATGCAGCTTTTATGTGCCTCTGCGTTAAAGCTGCGTTAGAGCTTCGCTAAAGCTGCGTAAAAGCCGGCTTTTCTGCAAGTTTGTATAAAGCTGCGTTAAAGCCGGCTTTTCTGCAGCTCTGCGGAAAAGCTAGCTTTTCTACAGCTTAAATACGCAGGTGCCAATACCGCCGGCTTTTGCGAAGCTTCTGCGCAGCTTTCAAAGCTGCGCTAAAGCTGTAGAAAAGCTGGGTTTTTTTCGCAAGGGGGCAGGAGGTGGAATTTACTGGTAGGCAGTGACAATGCGGCTGTTCCAAACTATTGCTAAATTTGGCCGGTATTGTTTTTTAAACAATCTTTATATATGTATTGCTTAATTTTGTTTATCTTTTTATTGATCAAAAGCATCGTTTAATAATATAAATATAAGGAATGAATGTTATTTTTTAAACGTTTACTGAAGTATAAACTACATCGGGTCACGAGCAAAGTTTACGTAAACCGCTTCGGGGTTCACTTACTTTGCTTGTGACCTGATGTAGTTTATACTTCAGTAAACGTTAAAAAAATAACATTCATTCCTTAAATATAACAGTATGTTATACATCGAGTTTCCAATCATAGTAGAAAACTACCTGTATATTATAAAGATGTTGAGCAAGATATAGGGAAAGACTTTGCTCATCTAGAGAGCAAATTCTTCCCTTCAAGAGAAGATTCCCATTGAAATAGGCAGAGCCTTAGATAAGAGGGAATATTTGGTGATAATTAGGGATAATTTTTGTTAGTTCTGGATAAAAACATATGTTGTGACCACTCATCTGAACCGTCTCGACGAGACGGTTCAGATGAGGGGTCACAACATATGGTTTCAATGAGAAATAAAGAAAATTATCCCTAAATCATCATCAAATACCCCCCTTATCTAGAGCTCTGATGGGACACCAACTCTTCTTGTTATAAATAATATCCCATTTCCTTGCTTACTTTACTTCAGGAAGAGAACAAGAAGCTAAGAGATACAGTTGAAGTTCTGACTCATGAGAACCGAGATCTTCATGAGAAACAAAGAGATTCACAGTAGGTTTTCTCTGTCTGTTTTTGTTTTGTCTGCAGTGCTCCAGATAAGAAGGGGTAACGGGGATAATTTTGGGCTAATTATCCATATTTTTCCATAAAAACGTATGTTATGACACATCATTAGAACTGTCTTGCCGAGACAGTTCTAATGAGGGGTCACAACATATGTTTTCATTGAGAAATGAGAAAAATTATCTTTGAATTATCCTCAGTACTCCCTCTTATCTGGAGTTCTGGTCTGTGACTAGCAGAAAGTAAACCATTGGTAAAAATTGGTTTAGAAAACTTCATAGGATTTTCTCAATTAGCCATGACTCTGTGACCAGGTACAAACATGCAAGACATTTAGCATCCCATGTACATCAAGGGTTTTATTGTTGTACATGTTTGTGAAACATTGTTTTCATGAAGTTAAATGTCTAATAATTCCAACAGCCTTTTCTTAGTGCAGTTTCTAAATAAATGATTAGCTGACAGCATATGCAGAGAGGAGTTTATACATCCATAAATGTATTCATATGCAACTTTCTTTTTCGACTCTTTCCTTTTTAGCTCGCCTGAACGAAAGTTCAGGAAGAGCTATTGTTGTCACCACGGCGTCGGCGTCCGCGTCCGCGTCAGCGTCAGTGTCGGCGTCCGGATTGGATGTTTTGGTTTATGTTTTTTAAACACCTATATCTCCCTAACCCATGGATGGATTCTTTTGATACTTGCACTGTAGTTAGATTTGGTCCAAAGTTTAACATGGTACCATCCCCACCCCATTCCTTGACCTTGATGTCAAGGTCATGGACTTAGAAAAATTGGGAGTTTTTTGGGACTGGATGTTTTGGTTAAAGTTTTCTAAAGCCCAGTATCTCCTTAACCCATGGATGGATTCCTTTGATACTTGCACTGTAGTTAGATATTGGTCCGAAGTTTTCCAAGGTACCACCCCCACCCCCCTCAGTGACCTTGATGTCTAGACTTAGAAAATTGTCTTTTTATTAATTGGATGTTTTGGTTAAAGTTTTTTAATGACACATATCTCCTGAACCCATAGATGAATTCTTTTTATATTTGCACTGTAGTTAGATATTAGTCCAAAGTTTTACAGAATACTACCCCAGCCCTGCTCGGTGACCTTGATGTCAAGGTCAGGGACTTAGGAAATTTGGTCTTTATTAAAGTTTTCTAATTGCGTACTGATTCATAATGCTTGGCAGAGATTTGGTTTACACTTGAACTGATGTTAGACACTTTTTTGAGTTTTTACAAAACACTATATACTTACCCGACTGGATGACCTTGATGTCAAGGTCATGGACTTTGAGTTTTGTCTTAAAGATTTTGATTAGTTTTATATTAATGAAGACATAATTTCACAGTGCCACAATGGACTCAGTTGATACTTATACTTGGACTGATGTTAGATAACGGTTAAAGACTTTGATACATCCTAGCCCTGCCCTCCTCCCCCCTACCCCTTAGTTCTTTGACCTCAAGCTCATGGACTTGAAATTTCATGTGGATTTTTTCTTTTATTTTAAGACATTTCTGAGATAGCTTTTGTTTATAAATGTGTTGTCATTATGGACATGCTTGCCTGAAGTTTTATACATAGCAGTCCACACCACCATAGCGACTGTGTGATGGGCAAGCACCTATTCAGGCGAGCTATGCTGTCAGGCGACAGCTCTTGTTCCTTGATGAATCTGCAATTCTTAAATTTCTAATTAAAATTCAGATTGAAGCCAAAATTTTACTTGAAACGACTAAAGCAAGCACGTATATGACGTCATTTATGATGTAACTTGAGACTCATATCAGTTAAGGCTCGGTCCCACAGAGCTTGCCACTGTGATGCGACTGCTTTGCAACTGATTTTGCTTGCAACTGACTTGCGACCTCTGCAACCATTACAAGTACTTTTCCTCTACATATATGATCGGCGAACAGTCGCCGATAAGTCGCCGTACGATCGGCGATAGCTTTTGCATGTAGTCGGCGATCGGTCGGCGACCTGTTTGCAACCAATTGCCGTCGTATGGGCGACAGGTTTGCGACCAGCTCAAGAGTCATCGCAGACTCCTCGGCGACTGGTTGCAGCTGATCGGAGACTGGTTGTAGACTATTCCGCAATCATTTTTTTTTTTATAAAATGTGTTGACAAGAATGAAATCATTTCTGTGCCAATTGTCAACATGACAACACAACAACAGATACAGTTGCTTCGCTTACAACAAAACAATCAGAACGCAGCAGTTACTGATGGTATACAGGCCATTGAGGCGGAGGAGACGTCGACAGTACTGGATTAGACCTTTGATATCAAGATTTCGAAAATTTGATGGCAGAGCTAGAGAGAGAAAGTCTTCGGGAGTCTGTTTTGGCGCCGCAGTCTTTTTAGCTCACCTGAGCCAGAGGCTCCGGGGGAGCTTATAGGATGGGAAGGCTCCGTCGTCCGTCCTCGTCCGTCCGTCGTCCGTCTTCCGTCGTCCGTCCACAATTTCAAACGACTTCTCCTCTGAAACCACGTGGCCAATTGTAACCAAATTTCATATGTGGCCTCCAGAGGAAGGGGGAACGAAAAATTGTTCAAGCGGTCCTGGTCACATGACCAACATGGCCGCCATGCCCATATATGGTAAAAACCTAAAAAAATCTTCTTCTCCAGAACCAATAGGCCGATGGCCTTGAAACTTGGTATGCAGCATCGGGTATGTGAGTACTACCAAGATTGTTCAAGTTATGACCTTGGGTTGACCTTGACCTTTTTTACGGCAAGGTCAAATTTGCTTCCTTGTGCTTTTATATGGCAAAATGCTAGAACGTAAGATATCTTGGAAACTGTTGAAGATTTTGGGCTAAAAATTGGTATCTACAGTCATCTCAATGAGTACATGAAGATTTATGAGTACAAGAGGTCAAGGTCATTCTTTGACCTTTGACCCAGAACTCTGATATTTTGACATTTTCAAACAGTCTCCTCAAAAGCAACTGGGCCAATTAAAACCAATTATCATATGTGGCCTCCAGGGGTTCAGGGAAGGAAAATTTGTTCATACGGTCCAGGTCACATGACCAACATGGCCGCCACACCCATATATGGTTAAAACATTTAAAAATCTTCTTCTCCAGAACCGGTTGACCGATGGCCTTGAAACTTGGTATGTAGCATTGGGTACTCAAGTACTTTCAAGATTGTTCAGATTATGACCTTGGGTTGACCTTGACCTTTTTTAGCTCACCTGGCCCGAAGGGCCATAGTGAGCTATTGTCATACCAATGCGTCCGGCGTGCGTCGTGCGTCGTCACACAATGTGTCCGTCAACACCTAAAAACAAATATTCAAACATCTTCTTCTGTAAAACTACTGGTCCCATGGTTCTCAAATTTCACATGGAGCATGACCTGACTCCAGGGTCTCAGAATTGTAAAATTGGGTCAGGTTGAAAATCCAAGATGGCCGCCATTACTAAAAATAGCAAAAACAACAAAATAAACTTCTTCTCCAGAACCACTGGGTATATTTGTCTGATTTTTGGCATGGAACATAAGTAAAACCTTGGTATTCAAAATTGTTAAAATGAAAAAAATCTGTATCGGAGTTTTGTCACAGTGACCTACTTTCTGTTTATGAGTGTAATTTTGCTCAAATGCCAATGTCAAAAAAGGACCTATTTAAACAACTTCAAACAACTTCTTCTCTAAAACCACTGAACCCATGGATCTCAAATTTCACATGGAGCATGACCAGACTGCAGGGTGTTAAAATTGTAAAATTGGGTCAGGTCAAGAATCCAAGATGGCGGCCGTTACTAAAAATAGCAAAAACAACAAAATCAACTTTACCTCCAGAACCGTTTGGTATATTTGGTTGAAAGTTTGCATGGAACATAAATGGGGCCTTGGTATTAAAAATTGTAAAAATAAAAAAAATCTATAGCGGAAATAGGTCACAGTGACCTACTTAGCGTTTACAAGACCGTTTTGCTCAAATGTCAGTATCTCAAGAAAATGCATCCAATTCTGACCAGATTTGGTCAAAAATGGTTCTTGAATGGAATTATTTCAATTTTGTGCCAGTTGACTATCCAAGATGGCCACCATGGGGGCCGTTACTAAAAATAGCACAAAGATAAAAATGAGAATTACTCAAGAACCCTTGAATGGAATTGGACCAATTTTGTGTCAGAATGTTCCTTGCATGAAGCCGTTTCGATTAATTGCAATTAGGCATTCCAAGATGGCCGCCATCTGGTGTTACTAAAAATAGCACAAACATAAAAATGACAATTACTCAAGAACCCTTGAATGGAATTTGACCAATTTTGTGTCAGAATGTTCCTTGCATTAAGCCATATCGAGTAATTGCAATTTGGCATTCCAAGATGGCTGCCATCTGGTGTTACTAAAAATAGCACAAACATAAAAATGACAGTTACTCAAGAACCCTTGAATGGAATTGAACCAATTATGAGTCAGAATGTTCCTTGCATGAAGTCGTTTCGATTAATTGCAATTTGGCATTCCAAGATGGCCACCATCTGCTGTTACTAAAAATAGCACAAAACATGAAAATGACAATATCTCAGTAACAGCTGAATGGATTTTGATGAAATTTGTGTCAAAATGATTCTTGCATTGAGATGTTTCAAAAATATCTAACTGTAGACCAGTCATATTGGCCTCTGTTACTAAAAATAGAAAAATGTGAAAATTAGAAAATGTCAATGGAATTGGGCTAATTTTGTGTCAGAATGTTCCTTTCATTAAGCTTTTTCGATTTTTTCCATTTTGGCATTCCAAGATGGCCACCATCTGCCGTTACTAAAAATAGCACAAAACATGAAAATGAATATATCTCAGTAACCGCTGAATGGATTTAGATGAAATTTGTGGCAAACTGATTTTTGCTTTGGGATGTTTCAAAAATTAACAAATATAGATACGTCAAGTTGGCCTGTGTTACTTAAAATAGCAAAATGTGAAAATTGGAAAATTACTATGGAAATGGACCAAATTTGTGTCAAAATGGTCCTTGCATGAAGGCTTTTTGATTTTTTGCATTTTGGCAATCCAAGATGGCCGCCATCTGCCGTTACTAAAAATAGCACAAAACATGAAACTGGCAATATCTCAGTAGCCCCTGGATGGATTTTGATGAAATTTGTGGCAAAATGATTCTTGCATTGAGGTGTTTCAAAAGTAAATAAATAAAGACCAGGCAAGCTGGCCTCTGTTACTAAAAGTAGCAAAATGTGAAAATAAGAAAATCTCAGTGGAATTGGACCAATTTTATATCAGAATGGTCCCGTTGCATAATAGCCAGGTGAGCGATATCAGGCCCATTTGGGCCTCTTGTTTGGGTTCCTCGCCGTACCATAATGCACATTCTTTGAATGCTGGTGATGAAATGATGCCAGGATGTGAAGACAGCTTTTTGTTGAGGCTGCAAATCTTCAGGGATCTATCGGCCCACGCTGAAACCTGTCGGCGATCGGTCGCAGATCAGTCGCCGATAGGTCGCCGATCAATCGCCGATCAGTCGCCGATCAGTCGCCGTATCATCAGTGGTTTGTCGCCGATCGGTCGCCGATCAGTTGCCAAACAGTCGCTGATAAATTGCCGACAGGTCGCAGCAAGGTTGCAAGATTTCAGAGCCAAAATATTGATGAAACTGATCGGTGATCGTTTGGTGACCGGTCAGCAACTAGTCGGCGACTAAAATAATACAATCAGCGACTTCCAGAAAACCATTGCAACCAGTCTGCGACCAAAATCAGTCGCGGCTAGTCTTTTGTGCATGCTCAAAAGACTGGCTGCGACTAATTTTGATCGGCGACCGATCGGCGACCTTGTTGTGACCATTATAAAACCTCTCTGCGACTTCTGCAACCTCTCTGCGATTGTCATTTTTGTCTCGCCTGCAAAGCAGAGGCGAGACATATGTATTGCTTTTCCGGTGTCGTCGTCGTCGGCGGCGGCGTCGGCGGCGTAAACTTTTGTCAAGTTTTTGCGTTTAGGTCATTTTCTCAGAAACTATAAGGGCTAGAGCCATGAAACTTGGTACATGCATACATCTGGAATAGTAGATCTCAAAGCCATCATCAATATTGAGTCTTGACCTACATTTTACGGTTGACTGACTTCGCAATTTTTTGTCGAGTTTTTGCGTTTAGGTCATTTTCTCAGAAACTATAGGGGCTAGAGCCATGAAACTTGGTACATGCATACATCTGGAATAGTAGATCTCAAAGCCATCATCAATATTGAGTCTTTACCTATATTTTACGGTTGACTGACTTTGCAATTTTTTGTCGAGTTTTTGCGTTTAGGTCATTTTCTCAGAAAATATAAGGGCTAGAGCCATGAAACTTGGTACATGCATACATCTGGAAGAGTAGATCTTGAAGCCATCATCAAAATTGAGTCTTGACATACATTTTACGGTTGACTGACTTTGCAATTTTTTGTCGAGTTTTCGCGTTTAGGTCATTTTCTCAGAAATTATAAGGGCTAGAGCCATGAAACTTGGTACATGCATACATCTGGAAGAGTAGATCTCAAAGCCATCATCAATATTGAGTCTTGACCTACATTTTATGGTTGACTGACTTCACAATTTTTTGTCGAGTTTTCGCGTTTAGGTCTGTTTTTCAGAAACAATAAGGGCCAGAGCTATGAAACTTTGGTCATGCATTCATCTGGAAGAGAAGAGCTAAAAGTCATCATCAATATTGAGACTTTACAACATTTTACGGTTGACTGACTTTGCAATTTTTTGTCAAGTTTTTGCGTTTAGGTCTGTTTTTCAGAAACCATAAGGGCTAGAGCCAAGAAACTTGGTTCATGCATACATCTTTGCTGATTTAGCTCTGTTTTGTGACAAAGCGCCAGCAGGCGAGACACTGCATTCCGCGGAATTCTTGTTTCAGTTGCAGAGAGGTTGTGCCGTGGTCGCAAGCTCTGTGGGACCGGGGCTTTAGCAGGTGGAATGTTTTCAAAATGGTCTTAGCCTTGACAGTGTTTTTTTTTTTTTATTTTAATGTTTCTGACTTCTCAGGCACATAAATAGATTAAGAATGGAAATGTAAGAAAAAGAAGTTTGTAATTTCAGACAGAAGGGCTGGTGCAGTTATGCTGTCAATTTGTCCACAGTATACCAATGGACTGTGCAGCTGAAGAAAAATTTCAGAATGGACAAAAGTTGGAATTTCAAGGAATTTTTTTTTTGATTTTATTGATGTGTAAATGTCAGCGAACCCCTCACAAATTTAACATAAAGCATTTTGGACTTCATTCATTTTGTGAGTGATTTGCTGTCATTTACACATTGATAAAATCATAATAAAGGAAATCCGTTCCTATAATGAAACAACAGCTATTTGCAGTATAATTCCACCAATGAAAGGCAATCACTGCAAACAAAAACAAAAAACTCTCAAAAGAAATTTCGTTTTCATTTTTGTCTCGCCTGCGAAGCAGAGGCGAGACATAGGTATTGCTTTTCCGGTGTCGTCGTCGTCGTCGTTGTCGGCGGCGTCGGCGGCGTAAACTTTCATCGGGTTTTTGCGTTTAGGTCAGTTTCTCAGAAACTATAAGGGCTAGAGCCATGAAACTTGATTCATGCATACATCTGGAAGAGTAGAGCTCAAAGCCATCATCAATACTGAGTCTAGACCTACATTTTACGGTTGACTGACTTTGCAATTTTTCATCGGGTTTTTGCGTTTAGGTCATTTTCTCAGGAACTATAATGGCTAGAGCCATGAAACTTGGTTCATGCATACATCTGGAAGAGTAGAGCTCAAAGTCATCATCAGTACTGAGTTTTGACCTACATTTTACGGTTGACTGACTTTGCAATTTTTCATTAGGTTTTTGCGTTGAGGTCATTTTCTCCGGAACTATAAGGGCTAGAGCCATGAAACTTGGTTCATGCATACGTCTGGAAGAGTAGATCTCAAATTCATCATCAATATTGAGTCTTGACCTACATTTTATGGTTGACTGACTTTGCAATTTTTTGTCTAGTTTTCGCATTTAGGTCTGTTTCTCAGAAACTATAAGGGCTAGAGCCATGGAACTTGGGTCATGCCTTCATCTGGAAGAGAAGAGCTCAAAGTCATCATCAGTATTGAATCTTTACCAACATTTTACGGTTGACTGACTTTGCAATTTTTTGTCAAGTTTTCACGTTTAGGTCTGTTTCTCAGAAACTAGGGCTAGAGCCAAGAAACTTGGTTCATGCATACATCTTTGTTGATTTAGCTCTGTTTTGTGACAAAGCGCTAGCAGGCGAGACACCGCATTCCAGGGAATTCTTGTGTTTCTTTTAAACAGCTTATACATGTAGATCAAGAACCAGTCAAAATCCGCCATCTCAGACTATAAATAGTAAATATATACAGACTGGGCAGTGAATAGCTGTTAGACATTCCCATCCCACCTCCCCCTCTTTACAACAAACATGCAAAATGTAGATCCATCTTGCTGAATTATACAAGATTGATGTAGGTTTCGGGGGTTGTTTATGTTGAGGAAACCCTCTGTCTCATTGTCAAATAATTACATCATCATCAGAACTAAAAATGTGGGAGTATTTATTGATTTGGTATCATTGTACATATTTTCCATCCTTTACATACAGAATTTTTTTTTCTGTAGTAGAACAGTTTTTTTGCCTCCGAAACAATCTCAGAGATTTAGTAAGACAGATCTAGATCTTTGGGTTAACTTGGATTTAAAAAAACCCATCCATTTCACAGCTGAATTACAGAATACTGATCTACATATTTGCAGTAAAACTATCTAGCTGGAACAAAGTTCAGGAAGAGCTGGTGCATTACCACTGGTGTTGGCGTTGGCATCTGTATAAAATGTTAAAGTTTTACTTTAAAGTTTTTTATGTGATGGGCAAGGGGCTGTCAGGCAAGCTATCCTATATGAGGACAGGTCTTGTGAAAGGATAAGCTTTGGTCTTATATCCGAAGAAATATGGTTTGTTTACACAACAGTGGGACAATACTTCTGCTTTTATGGAGACTGGAGTTACCATTGAATTCACCTAGAGCTCTGTTTTGAGTAATGGTTTGGTAATAGTTGGGATTGTCTCAGTGAGACAAATCCAATAGTATCCAAAGCATACGTTTTTATGGAGAATCAAGAGACATTTTTTCAAAATTATCACTAGATAGCCACCTTACTTGTTCCTCTCATATTCGACATTTGTTTGCTTTTAGAGATGAAACTCGTCAACTTGTAATGAAAATAGAGGAACTGCAGGGAAAACTGCATGACAGAAGTAAAGACGGCAGCCCTCAAGGATGGGTACATGTCAGTAAAGTTTCTGAGGTAACTACATTTTAGCTTTCAGTGCCCTAGATAAGAGGGGTATTTGATGATAATTGAGGGATAATTTTCTTTATTTCTCATCAAAACCATATGTAGTTACCCCTCATCTGAACCGTCTCGTCGAGACGTAGATGAAGGGTCACAATATATGGATTTATCCAGAATTAACAAAAATTATCCCTAATTATCACCAAATACTCCCTCTTATCTAGGGCTCTGAGCTTTGTTTTGATTTATGATCTCCCTACTACATAGTTAAAAAATATAAGTTGCGTCACCTTATTGGCTATGTCTATTGTTATACTGTCGCATATCAGTGACACTCAAAGGAAAGATGTTTAAGGGCATGAGCTGATGGTCCAGACCCACATTAACCTGCTCTTGTTCAAATTTCTGATCAGTCATGTCCATTTAGCAGCAACAGTCTATAGATTTTAAGAAAACTATTTACCGGTAGAACATGGAAAAACTCAAAGCACTTTGCTTGTATGTGCACTCTAATCTGAGTGTTGGCTGTTTTTTACACGCAATGCTTCATGACTTTAAATGACGTCAAAATGCAGTGGGCTCTCAACAATGTTATCGGACGTTGGTGACCTCATGACAGCATTGACGCTGTTCCGTTGTTAGCAGAAAAACTGTGTGTAAATGTTTTACTGCTTCAATTTAAGTGCTTATATAGATTTTTCGTCAAGGTTTTGATTTAAACAAATGTAAATATAAGCTATGAACTTAATTATTTTGATGTTTATCGAAGTGTAAAATACATTGGGTCACTAGCAAAGTTTACGTGAACTACTTGGGGTTCATTCACTTTTCACATAACCCATGTAGTTTACATTTCGATAAACTGCAGAAAATTGAAATTCATTCCTTAAGTACATGATTTATGTTGCGTATCATTTGAGGTACATGATAAATAGTGCATATCATTTGAGGTACATGATAGATAGTGCATATCATTGAGGTACATGATTAATGTTGCATATCATTTGAGGTACATGATTTATGTTGCATATCATTTGAGGTACATGATGAATGTCATATAATATTTTGTACATGATTAATGTTGCAAATCACTTTAAGTGCATGATAAATATCACATTATTTTGAATTCCATGATAAATAGCATATTTTTAAACAAAGTCTCCCTTTTCATGACATGTTGATCTTTGTAATTCTATGATACAGTAAGGTCAGTGGGTACTCCATCATGTTTCCTGCCAGTTTTACAAAGGGGAATAACCAATATGACTTCCTGTTTGCGTCCCTGGATAATGAAATCTGTTCGAAAAATGGTCTACTCTTGAAGGAAAGAATTTGCTCCTACAGGAGCAAATTCTTTTTTTCAAGAGGTGACCACCATTGAGAAGGGAGGCAAAAACGAGAATGGCAGAGTTTTTTCTCCTGAAAGTATACCATTTACCTTAACTCCATTCCTTTCTTACCTGTATCTATGTAAATAGTATCCGGAAAAACCAGAAACTCCTTGTTGCAGCAAGTGGTGAAACAGTTTATTAATAGTGCTTATTACTCATTTTGTAAAGACATAATTTGCAGTTTCCATGTGTTCTTTTCAGTTAATAAAAACTACTTTAAAATTTAAAAAAAAATTTAAGTGTCAGGATTTTGGGATAGTCTTTGAGATTATTTAAAAGGAAAAGAATTATGTAACTTTATTCCATTTAAGGTATTACTGGTATTATTATCATCATTAAACAGAAAACTTAGTGATTTGATTATTTCATGTAGATTGAAAGGTAATATAATACTGGTATAAACTCCATAAGTCAGTGACAGTCCACCAAGTTGTAGTTGAATACATCACACCTGAAGTTGGTAATCTTACAGTGGACCTTAGACTTTGAAAAATAAGACTAGATGGGACATCAAGGAAAATGATATTTGGACTTTTTTGATAGTCATGAGGACAAAGTTGTAATAAAGCACACAATATTTTATTAAAGAATGCTACTAGTATTTTGCCTGTTATAAAAACATTAATTTTGTTTGACGTCTTTCAGGAGTATTTTGATAACTCCATTAGTTCTTTTATCTCGGTGGAACAATTGTCCACAAATGAGCCACGACACGACAAAACCAACAAAGTGGCATGTGTGCTCAGTGAAGATTCAGATCAGTCTGGGCATCCACACAGTCTGATCAGTCTTCACTATCCCCATGGAGCTAGTGTAGAACCTTAGCGAACTGATAAGACTGGGCTGATGCCAAGACTGATCTCAGGCTTTGCTGGATGCACATGCCACTTTGTTGGTTTTGTCGTGTTGCATTCTCATATATGCTTCCCCTGAAACAGTATCCATTTTGATTAATGCCTTTTTGTTGTTGTTGTAGTTCTCTTAGTGGAGTCTCCATAGTGGATATCATCTGTTTTAATTTACCATTGAGTATGAAAGTATTGCTATAACATTTTTTTCCAATTTGTAATGACTTAATATAAAAAAATATGAAACAGTCAATTACCCAAAGTTTTATTGTTTCTGTTCTGTTTTGTAGAAATCTCCTACAAACCCACTTAAGCTGGATTCAAAGGTACAGAGATCAGCTGAAGAAGTGAACTTAGAAAGTATTCTTCAGCAAAATGTACAGGTAAGCCCATTGGTATGACACTTCTTGCCTGTGGTATCAAGTTTTGGTGGCATATTGGCGCAATTTAATATTGGCTTTTTCACATTTTTAGATACCTGGTATATGCTTCGGTGTGAAATTGTATTGAAAACTGAATGTTGATGTACTTCTATTTAAGTGTTTTTATCTTTATTGCCAATAGCATCAAAATTGAGTAACTTCAAAATATGTGTTTAATAATACATGTAGCTCTTTTGTATGAAAGTACAGGAAAAGACAACATCTGTTCCTCTCTCAGTGTTTTTATTGATGGAAAAGTTCATGTAAAAACATTAGCTTTATTGCATCATGTGGTTTCTAATATGTTAATATTTAGAATGAAAACATAGAATTGTACTTCCTTTTAATAACAATGTTTTCCTGCACTTAAAACAATTTGAGCATTTACCTAGTTTTGATAATAGAATATCCCGTCTTCAAGCTGGATGAGTCTGTTTGTCCAATATGAGGATATCATGTTAAAAGTTTTGACTCAGTTTAACAGCTCACATCCTAATCAGACTGCTCCTTAGGAGCAGTCTCAAATGGCCCTACACTTTTATGCAGACCTAATGTCTAAATTGTTTAGATTATTTTGGTACAAGTTTAATATTGACAATCAGGATAACAATGCTAATGACAAGTGGAATTTTCCTGTCATCAAGACAAAAATAGTGAAAATCCATAAAACCATTTTAGTCCTGGTTGCATAAAATTGGCCTTGTGGCAAGTCAAGTGGAAACAGACTGGGAACAGACCACACATTGTGATCAGATATTTTAGATATTTTGCAGTTTTACTTTACAGACTCCAATGTAGGGCAAAGAGGCAAACAGGGAGGGTTCTGATCAGAATTTGTAGGTGTGCAGGGTGGCTGTGGGCATATGCCTTATAGATCATTTTTCATGTTGTGGCTTATTTAGAAAGCAAACAGTAACGAATTTTGTTTAAATATTTTTGATATATTTTAGGCAGATGATGCAGCAAAATTTTTTGATCATTGTTTATAATAGTATTTGTTGAACTGTTTGTTAGCTAAAATATCAGTTGCTTGAATAATGCTGAAGTGTAAGTGGTCAGACTGATTACAGCTAGGTCACTCTCATTCTGTCAGGTGTCCAGTCTAATTGGTTGAGAGGTTAAGGTCTTTGAATCATTATCCGGATGTCATGGGTTTGAGTCCAGCTCAGGTCATAACCTTTCTTCAAAGTCTGGATAATTTCAACCGTATCACCATCTTGCCCATCCTGCCATATTCCTGAAATGCTTGAAATACTATTGAAAGGACCATCAGACCCTAAAACCATCTGTCCACCATTTTCTCAAACCATTGATATCTCAGTGTCAGATTCCAGCCCCTGAGATTTTGAGATAATGAGTCATCTAGTTAGATTTCATTTTGATGGGTGTACTAAAGAATTAACTAAAAATATCAGTGATCCAGATCAGAAGGGGTAACAAGAATAATTTAGGGATAATTTTTAATATTTCTCCATTAAAAACACATGTTGTGACCCTTCATATGTTGTGACCCTTCATTAGAACTGTCTTGGCAAGACGGTTCTAATGAGGGGTCACATTTATTTTTGTTGAGAAATAAGAAAAATTATCTTCGAATTATCCTCAGTATCCAATCTTATCTTGAGCACTGAGTATGCTAAATCTTTCATTTCAGTTGAAAGATGCTAATGAGAAGTGGGTAGCAGAGTGGGACAAGCTACAGGAACACTTTGAGACTCGAACCGTGGACCTTCGCGCTGAAGTTGACCGGCTCAATAAAGCTCTGACAGAGTGTAAAATAAAGGAGCAGAATAAAGAGGCTGATTTTGAGCAACATTTGATGAGCTTAAAACAGAAAATTGCTGAACAAGAGGTACCATATTTTACTCTGTTGTAAGGGGGGTTTTCCTTCAAAAAAAAAAAAAAATCCAAAAATCTAGATTTATCTTATTCCAAACAGTTAAAAAAATCTAGATCCATTTTATTCAATTTTTTTTTCCAAAATCTAGATCCCTCTTATAAGATGGGTCTAGATTTTGGGTTAGTTTTCAAGAGAAAACCTCCCTTCCAAAATGTCTCAAAATCTAGATCCATCTTACATGGTCGCAGAACTTAACCTCAGTTCTGTAATCCCAGCAGTAAATGAGTACCTTTTGAGAATCAGGGAAGGTTAAGGGCAGCAGAAGGAGGATGGGCTCTATTGATGACATGCTATGCCCAGGAAACAGTGGACCTCTAACATCCACTGCCCTTACAGCCACAAGGCTATGGAAACATTAAGCCTTTCAATTTTTAGCTCGCCTGAACGAAAGTTCAGGAAGAGCTATTGTTGTCACCTTGGCGTCGGCGTCCGCGTCCGGAATTGGATGTTTTGGTTATTTTTTAAAGACCTATATCTCCCTAACCCATGGCTGGATTCTTTTGATACTTGCACTGTAGTTAGATATTGGTCCAAAGTTTAACAGGATACCACCCCCTTCCCACTTCGTGACCTTGATGTCAAGGTCATGGACTTAGAATATTGGGAGTTTTTTGGACTGGATGTTTTGGTTAAAGTTTTATAAAGCCCAATATCTCCTTAACCCATGCATGGATTCCTTTGATACTTGCACTATAGTTAGATATTGGTTCAAAGTTTTCCAAGGTACTACCCCCACCCCCCTCAGTGACCTTGATGTCAAGGTCATGGACTTAGAAAATTGTCCTTTTATTGATTGGATGTTTTGGTTAAAGTTTTTTAAAGACACATATCTCCTGAACCCATAGATGAATTCTTTTTATATTTGCACTGTAGTTATATATTAGTATAAACTTTTACATAGTACTACCCCAACCCTGCTCAGTGACCTTAATGTCAAGGTCAGGGACTTAGGAAATTTGGTCTTTATTAAAGTGTTCTAATTGCATACTGATCCATAATGCTTGACAGAGATTTAGTTTACACTTGAACTGATGTTCGACACTTTTGAGTTTTTACAAAACACTATATACTTACCCCACTGGATGACCTTGAAGTCAAGGTTATCAACTTAGAATTTTGTCTACAAGATTTTGGTTAAAGATATATATTTATAAGACATAATTTCACAGGGCCTCAATGGACTCAGTTGATACTAATACTTGAACTGATTTTGGATAATGGCTCAAGGTTTTGATACATCCTAGCACCCCCCCCCAACCCCAAACACACACACACCCCACCCCTTACCCCTTTACCCCTTAGTTCTTTGTCCTCAAGCTCATGTAGTTCTTTGTCCACAAGCTCATGGACTTTGAAATTTCATGTGGATTTTTTTTATTTTTATTTTATTTTAAGACTTATTTCTGAGATAGCGTTTGTTTATAAATGTGTTGTCATTATGGACATGCTTGTTTGAAGTTTTATGCCTAGCAGTCCACACCACCATAGCAACTGTGTATAGCACTATACCGCAGGGACAATGGACATATATATACACAAGCGTCATATAGATTACATAACTGTTTTATTTACATGTCACTTCTTTATACAACGACAAACCCAGGTATTTTTACATGGTCTTAAAAACACGTCTCAACAGATCTTAACCAATTTCAAGACTAAACTACTTTAACCTATCATTCTCCAATCCCGCTCGACCGAATTAGATCATATTACCTAATGTTCTGTTTCCTGCTCCCAGTTACCCTGGTTACCTAACATACTCCTAACTACTAGTACTACGTCAATACCTCTACCTTAACAACAAGCCTTATGCATAATTCGGTTATCTGACCGAATTCCTAGAACTAGTACATTGACTAACCTGTTCCGAAAAACAACCCCCCAGAACTTATTTACTTTACTACCATACTAACCCTAATTATTAGCACCACCGTATTTATCCTAATAACCACTGCGTATACTAACTGTGTCATATTCGTCAAAGGGGCATCAGTTTTATAAAAGGCATTTTAGAAAACTCAATAAATTAATTAATTTAACAATTACAGTAAACTTTAAAGTTCCTTTTTAAATATAATCCCATTGAATAATCAGTTAATTTCAGTTAGTATGCACACCGTTCCATTTAACAGAAGTTCAATTTAATGTTAATTCCAGTTGGTCACTGTCTCTCTGTCTTGTGCATATCATCACATCCCCCAAAGTTACGTACGTGGACGGTAGTATAGGATCCACGTGCATAGACGGCTATTTAGAATCTATGCTTTAAATCCCAAAGAAATCCAAACCAGTAATAATCGATCCCAACTAGTAATAATCAAAAAAATGTCCAAGAATTTGTAGTTTTATCATTTTTGTTTAATGTCCCAGAATTGTCCTAGAAATTGTATTTTTACCATTTTTGTTTAATGTCCTAAAATGTATATTTTTCCATTTAATTTTGTTTTTAACTAAGGAATACTCCATCTATCATCACCCCATTAAGAAAGGGCACAACATCCCTGGGGCCTGGCCCTTCAGCCCCAGCCGGTATAGCCCGGACAGAAGGGTCGTCCAGGTTAAAGTCTGTCTGGGTGCCGACGCTACTGAAGGCCAGCCGCCGCTGCTGCTCGTCGACCCTCCTCGTGTTCAACTCCAGGACCACCTCCTGTGATACGTCAATGGCGAAACGTTGTGGTCCCTCCAAGTAAATTTGGTTAACCCTCGCCACCGTTAGAACAGTTCTGTAGATTACTTCTATCAACTCGGCCATATTGACTCGTAACATTTTTTGTGGTTGTTGGTTACAGTAGAGAATCTAAAAGCGTAGAATGAATGGTGGGTGCCTGCATTTCCTTTTTATTTATCTTTATTAATTAGTTTTTGGAAAAAGTCCTGATGTCCATGTTTCTATAATAAAACCCGTCAATTTTATTGCCAACAGGTAGTTTCGTCAATTTATCAGTTTCTTATCTCAACATATGTTTTGTTATAATGAGGTATCTTGTTATTTTTCTCAGGTAGGTATTGTTATCTTTTGAAGTAGACGGTTTTCTTGATTTATTGATTTTTCTTTGCTCGTAACCATGGTAACAGTTCCAAAGAGCTTATTTTTCACATGTATATACAGCAAATGTTATAAGTTATACCTGGGTAAATTCTCCAAGAAATCAAAACGTTACTACTAGTATATTCCATTGAATACCGTATCTTCACTACATATTAGTGCACATTTAATATTTGTATTTACAAGTCTATATCCCTTGGATACCAAACATGTTTTGTCTCTAACCACTTTATACAGTTTCTCAGTTCATAATAGTCTATAGACGCGTTGTTTCCTCAAACAACATGGGATACAACTTCTTTATGAAGCTCTCACTAGTCGGCGCAGAGGGTTGTGTATCTCTGTCCGTTGATTCTTTTTGACGTTCATTCGTTGATGACGCCGACTTTAGGTGGGATTCAGTGCTTCCACGTTTCCTCACCCCGCATCGGTTCCGTATGGCTGAACAGGTTTCCCTTAACTTTTGCCCATATTTACGGTACAAGTGAATACAAATTAATATTACTACTGCTATTGCCACCCCCAGACATACGTATGCCCAAGTCGGCCACCCGTCGGATCCGTCATAATCAATCTCATGCAAAGTCTGCAATTGATTAATCAGGCTACCCAAAGGAATTTGCTGAATTTGCTTCAGTGGCTTCGGTAAAGGAATTGTAGTGAAATTCGAGAAGTTTTGTTCGAAAGGTAACCAAACGTTAAATTGTGATACGTTTAAATGACGTAACAGATCAAGGTCAGTGTCCGAGATTTCATACTCTTGCTTTGTGGTATAGGTGGAACTTAATATCATGTAATCATTACTAGCAACACAAGAAGGTGGCACTTCCAATATGCTGAGAGGACCTGTAACTGTCTCAGTTTTACTTGCACCTTCGTTACAAACAAACGAAAATCTTAATTCATTTTGCAAAGCAATGGCCCACATTGAATTGAACAACGATAGACCAAGGGGAAGACGTGTGTTCAATGTCACAATACTTTTACAGTATTTCTTCGAAGCTTCAACATTCTTTAAAAACAAATTTACAATACAGAGTTTTGCCAAGTTTACCGGAAATAATGGACTCTTAACATTGCACCATTTTACACTAAGGTCACTGCATTTGTCAATTTCTGCCTCAGTCAATAGAGCATATTTTGTCCTTCCTTTATCTATCATCAGTCCCCTAGCTTCAAGTTCAAACGTGGCAGTCATGTCCGGCGCATTTACATTGTCTGTTTGCAATTTCTGTGTCGGCAGCGGGAGCGAATATACACGGTAAATTTCGAATTGGTTACTTATTTGTAAGACAGGTATGTTAATTACAGCTACTATTTTATTTTCATCCAACAAAGCTGTAGTTGACAGCTGGCGATAGAAAAGCCATAAATCGGTTCTAGGATCTCCAATTATTGCCAAGGTAGGCGGTAAGTGAGCCTTGATGTCTAGCAATAATGATCGTAAATTAGCAGGAGAGATAGTACTTGGAGATAATCTGCCCAAACTCAAGAAATTTAATTGGGTTCGCAGATGTTCTAAATAAAACATACTGTTTTGTATCATGTCCTTGATTTCGGATATAATGAGGTCGAGTTTTAAATATATTTCTAGAAAATATTTTGTCTCCTCAATTCGCTTGTGCAAGCCACCTAAAAGCCTCTCAAGCTTTTCATCGACATCATGTATAGTCGCAATTAAGCCTGTAATAGCCTGCCTATTCTCTGCAACCTCGAACCGGGTCATATTCAATATTGTCACGCTTTCCTTGACGACATGAATTATTTGTTGTTGATTTTGCGCAAGGGATATAATATTTCTTTTAATCGTCCTTAGGTCATCTTCGGTCACAAGTCCGAACGCCCAGCCAAGGGCTGTGCCCACGAAATCGAAGGGGCTTCTTTTGGCCCTTGTATGCAGTAATTGATAATCTAGAAATCCATACAATATAATATGTAACCGCGTACTATTCAAATATTGTAACTCTTTCTGCAGCGCTCGAAATATATTCAAGAATTCAGCCACCTTATTAGGACCTTTATATTTATTCACTATACCTTCCGCAATTAATGAGGCAGTATAAATGTCCTGTTCCAACCGGCCTATAAATTGACTAAAAGGTTGAAGGTCAATGACAAAGGAAGCAAGCCATTTTGCACGGGTAGTAGTAATATCATTTGTCTTTTGGAAAACCACGTTTTCATTTATAAACACTGCACCTGTCAAGCCAATAAGGAGCGCAAATGCTGTCAGTATCCCCATTTCTGAAAAATACAGAAATACTTAACGTAAGCTTTACTTACGGTAAATTATAACTTCCTAATCTGAAGCCTCGAGCAACCTCGTTAATGCTGAAAGTATATCCTTAATATTATCTTTTTTATTACTCTGTTTTCCACCTTTTTTCTGTTTTTGTTTGAGAGGAACGGTACAGAGCTCATTAACCGACATGTTCTTTTCCGAATCTTCAGATAATGAACATCTGCTGCTTTCCTCTCCACTGTGCATTGATAAAGGTGCCTTAAAATCTTCAAGGTCGTAAGACATGGTAGAACTTGATGAGGCAGATTCAGAACCCGACTCATCCTGTACTTCCGATTCTCGCAAGCGTTTAGCGAGCTCCATCTGAGGAATATCATCTTCTGCCTCAGAATCTTCCCGCTCTTTACGTTTTCGCTTTACCAATTTTGCCAAAGGTATGTTTTCACTGTCCGAACTGCAATAACTTTCCTCGCTGTCTGAATTATCAGGCGGAACGACGTAGTTTGTTTTTCTGAGTGCGCGACCTTCTGAAGTGCTCGTTTTCGGTACAATCCATTCATCTACTGGTGCTTTGCGTAAATGCACTACATTTGCCTTTGTTGTGCACCCGGTAAACTGGTTGTGGATTACATAGGTAGTTGGTGACGTAATTTTGACAATACGCCATCCAGGCTGCCAGTTTAAGTTTAATTTGTTCTTTTTATTGTGAACGCGGTTGAAAACTGGGTCACCTACTTGAAAACGTACATCTTCTGCATTTTTGTTTGCATATTTTGCTCTGCGTTTTTGTGCGCGCTTTAGATACTTATGCACCAGAGAGAACGACTTGTGCTGTTGTTCTATAGCAATTTGATGCATGTCCTCGCCCGTATATTTACGTCTCGGTCGTAATATGGTATCAACGGGTGCCACGACGTCACGGTTATACAAAAGGAAGAAAGGACTAAATTTTGTTGATTCGTTGACATTGAATCTTATGGCCGCCAATGCTTGGTTTAAATGCAAATCCCACGTACTTAAATCATTTCGTACTTTCTTTGCTAGGACGTCATGCAATGTACGGTGCTGACGTTCAATACGACTGTTAGCTTCAGGTCTATAGTACGATGTGGTCACGTGATGTATGTTTAAATACTGCAGGGTCTCCCTGACGACACGGTTGACATTTTCAGTACCGTTGTCTGTCACCAGCTCTAATACGCTACCAAACCTTGGATACAGTTCTTCCATTATTAGATGAGCTATGGTATCAGCACTTTTATCAGGAACAGCGAAAGCTTCTGGCCACCCACTGTACCAATCAATAAATCCTACAATATACTTATTTCCAGACAAGGTTGTTGGATATGGGCCAGATAAATCTAACCCAACTTTTGCAAAAGCATAAGGTGGAATATCGGTCGGCTGTACAGGTGGTTTTATGGCTTTCATATTGCGCGTCTGGCAAAGAACGCACCTGCTGACATAATCATAAAGTTCTTTAAAGAGGTTGGGCCAATAATATTTTTGTTTGATAGCATCAAAGGTTTTATCAATGCCCATATGGCCATTTAAATCATGGTATTGTCTGATAACCATGTCCCTGAGATGTAGTGGAACATATAACCTCAATATTGGGTCAGTGTCAACATCAGAGATGTAATACAAAATGTTGTCCACTATTATGTGTTTTCGCTGGACCGCCTTAGGGATCTTATCATTTTGCATGCCCATTTTTAGCTCCATAAGGACGTCATCTTTTGTCTGCTCAATTGCCATATTAATATCGTCTCCGAGTGACGGTTTGTCGACAGTGTCCGATGGCTGTAGTGTGCATCTTGCATACTCTTTCGGATTAAACCTGTTTGAGTTCAATACACCTATTTCATACGCCTTGTCATTGATTTCTGGGTCAGGCACAGTTTCATTTTCCTGTGATATTGCGTCATGTTGCGCAATTCTACTTAATAGATCAGCACAGGAATTTTCACTGCCTGCTATATACTCAATTTTGCAGTTATAGCCCGCAATGCCCAAAGCCCACATCTGGATTTTCTTATTTTGCATAGGGGAGTCTAATAAATATTTGAGAGGCTTATGATCAGTGCGAATTGTAAACTCTGCGTTATGAAGGTAATGATCAAGCTTCTGTAACGCAAAGTGAATAGCAAATGCCTCTTTCTCTATTGTGCTCCACCTAGTTTGCGTCTCACTCAACCTATGAGAGAGATAATAGATGGGCTTCTCATTCGGTGCAATTGGCTCTATGCCAGCTGCATCTTGTTCGTCGCATGGTGGCGTAAGGCACGCTCCTATGCAACTTTGACTCGCATCAGTATAAAGAAGGTACCTTTTCCTGGGGTCTGGATAACCTAGTACTGGGTAGTCTGCCAACTTTTCTTTCAGAATTTCGAAAGCCTTCTGACATTTTGAGTCCCATTTAAACCTTGCATATTTTCTTGTTAATGCGATAATTGGCTCTGCTATCTCAGAAAAGTGCGGAATAAATCGCCTATAGTAGGAACACATGCCAATTAAACTTCTTACTTCTCTGACAGTTGTTGGTGGGGTTAACGCCTTAATGATGTTTACTTTCCTTGCTTCTGGTTTGATGCCAGATTCATTGATAACAAATCCTAAATAATTTGTTTCGGCCTTGAGAAAGCTGCACTTTTTGAGCTTAAGTTTCAGATGATGTTGTCTGAGCCTCTCAAACACGTTTTGGATGTGAGCCAAATGTTCTTCCAAGGTTTCAGAGAAAATCAAGATATCATCCAAATACGCTACCGTAAATTTGTCTAGACCCTCCAGGACTCGGGCCATCAGCTCTTGGAACACTCCAGGGGCTGTGGTCAAACCGAAGGGCATAACATTGAATTGGAACAACCCACGGTGACATGTGAAAGCAGTCTTTTCACAGTCATTGTCCTCAACAAGTACCTGCCAGTAGCCACTTTTTAAATCCAAAGAGGAGAAGTATTTTGCTTTTCCCAATAGTGCCAATATATCATCAATTAACGGTAAAGGATAGGAATTTGCTTTTGTAATTTTATTGAGTGCTCGAAAATCTACGCAAAATCTTTTGGACCCATCTTTTTTGTCAACAATTACTACGGGAAAGCTCCAAGGTGATTTTGAACGGTCAATAATTTTGGCCTCTAACATTTCATCAACTGCCTTATCAATAATTTCTCTGTTATTCAAGGGAGTTCTATATTGACGTAATTTGATTGGTGGGTGATCCCCTGTCTCAATTTTCATTTTTACTGTGTCAGTATGACTAAGCTCAGAATCTTTCTGTGCAAATAAGTCCTCATTGTTCTGCAATAAATGCACTATTTTCTGCTTATGCTCAATGGGAACGTCAACATGCTCAAAAGTTTCAGCACTCTCCCCAGTGACTGAAGGTTGATTGTCCTTTGAAACAGACATTATACCCTGACCCTCAATTTGTTCTACTTTCGCGACTGGACATCCCTTTCTTACCGTATATGTTTTATTTGTAGTATTCACTATCATAATGGGTAACACCCTATTGCTTTTTAATTTGCCTACTGAATTGGTCACCATAAGACCAGGTTCATAACTTAGGAATCCACTTTCTATTGGTAAAATCTGATATGTCCTATCAACAGGTAAATTAGGATTATTTCTTACCTTACAATTACAGATAACAGCTGTCTGAGGTTTAATTTTTGTTTTTGATTGAAGGCGCACAATCGAGGTTACATGAATATCTTCTTGCAAAGGAATATAGGTCTGATTTAATCTTATACACCCTAGATCAAAATATAAGCGAACGCCATTTTGCTGTAACCAATCTCGGCCTAAAATGAGTCTTCTGTTCATATTTTTCACTACATAAAATGTATGTTTTGTTTTCACGCCTCCTATTTCAAAGCATATCTCTGCACATCCATCAACTTTTAATGGCTCATTGTTTACTGTTTGCAGACATACCTTTTTATTTTGCAATTTTGGTTTATTGGACAAACTGTCATAAACGCTACGAAGCATTAATGAGACTTCAGCACCTGTATCAATCAACGCCCTAAATTTATGTTTTTGTACTTTTAGTAAAACAGAATTTGGATTCCCTGTAATATTAATAGTATAAATAGGTTTGCTCTGATTTCTAACCCTACGGCCGGCTTCATTGCCGAAGGGTTGCCCTAGTTTCCCTTTTTAGATGTACTGTTACTACTTGGCCCATTGCCAAATGGCCTCCTTCCTTGCCTTAACTTACAGTCACGAGCGTAATGTCCTGGTTTTTGACAACTCCAGCAAACAACTGGTGGTCTATTTAATTCGGCGCTTACAGCATTAGCCTGTTTTTGTTTTAACCTGCAATTCTTGGCGCGGTGCCCTGTACGATGGCAATGATAGCAGCGAAATTGCGGTCGAAGGTGATCGACTTCCATTGGCTCGTCGCCATGGTGCGTACTGCCGCCATAACTGTTATCGCGAAATGACTGATTTCCTGATCTTAAATCGAACCGTTTTCTCAAATTTTGCTCGTTTGTTGCCGCAGTAATAGCCGCTTGCAAAGTAGCCGGATTTTCACGCATAACCTTCATTTTCATGTAATCGAAAGTCAGTCCGTCAATAAAGAAACCAATCAATTGTCTGTCAGCTGCAGGACCAGCTAAGCCCACAAATGCATCTTCTGCCAAAGCTAATAATCGCTCTGCATACACCTGCACATTTTCACCGGGTTTTTGTTTGACCTTCCTTAACAACATCAAAGCATGCTGTGAATCAGTAACTTCTGCAAATCTACTGGTCAATTCAGCCTTGACCTGAATCCAAGTGTGATTAGGATTAGCTTCTAAATGACGTTTCAAAAAATCACTCACAGGACCCTTGCTTGACTGATAAGCAACCATTTTAACCTGATCATTTGGAACCCTAGTTAAAAGAGCATATTTTTCAATACTTTTGATCCAGTCCTTAAATTGTTTACCATCCCCCTCGAACGGACGGATTATTTTAGCCACTCCCTGAGCACCTACGGTCGTTGATAGACCTGCCACCTGTTCCCCCATATTTCTAAATAAATTTGCAAACTGTGCTTGCTGTTCAGCCATTTTGAACTTTTGCAGTGATCAGAAATAGTGAAAAGCACTTACCCAGCTGTGTCTTTGTCTTTTACTGAATAAACGCACTTCCTCTGGAACTCCTTGTAGCAGTCTGTACACGAACTCAGGTCTCAGTCTCTTTCACAACTTAAAACACCTGTCACATTGCCCCTGATCACACCTTCAGAATCCTGAGTCACGAACACCAAATCGGTATTAGATATAGCACTATACCGCAGGGACAATGGACATATATATACACAAGCGTCGTATAGATTACATAACTGTTTTATTTACATGTCACTTCTTTATACAACGACAAACCTAGGTATTTTTACATAGTCTTAAAACCACGTCTCAACAGATCTTAACCAATTTCAAGACTAAACTACTTTAACCTATCATTCTCCAATCCCGCTCGACCGAATTAGATCATATTACCTAATGTTCTGTTTCCTGCTCCCAGTTACCCTGGTTACCTAACATACTCCTAACTACTAGTACTACGTCAATACCTCTACCTTAACAACAAGCCTTATGCATAATTCGGTTATCTGACCGAATTCCTAGAACTAGTACATTGACTAACCTGTTCCGAAAAACAACCCCCCAGAACTTATTTACTTTACTACCATACTAACCCTAATTATTAGCACCACCGTATTTATCCTAATAACCACTGCCTATACTAACTGTGTCATATGTGTCATGGGCAAGCACTTATTCAGGCGAGCTATGCTGTCAGGCGACAGCTCTTGTTACACATAGCATAAATTTTGACAAATACAGCGTATTTAAAAATAAAGTCAACAAAACTGCAAGTATTTTACCCTGTAACAAGTCCGAGAAATTGTTTAATGAAGAAATTTTGTGTCCGCAAGCATAAAAACCTATGCATATTTCAAACACTAAGTGAGCTATCAACTCATTTCAGCTTACAGTTTGATGACAAAGACGTTATATAAATAGAATGATAACTTGAACTGGAAAGTTCTTCCCCCCAGGAGCAACTGTAAACTCTATTGAAAAACAGTATGAGCTGTGACACGACAAAAAAAAAAAACAATGTAGTTGTGTGCCCAGCGTAGACTCAGATCAGCCTGGGCATCTGCCCAGTTTGATCAGACTCTTTGTTAAGTGCTCAAAGGGTAGCTAAAGGTTTAAGCTACCTCCATGTGGACAGCGAAGGCTCTGGTCAGACTGGGCAGATGCCCAGGCTGATCTGACTATGCTGGGCACACAACCACATTGTTGGTTTTGTCGTGTCGTGGCTCAAGTATGGTTTAGAGCTTATTCTTTTGTCATAATGTGTTAAGGTGGACAGATATGCAACAACTCTGTTCTTACTTGTAATAAACAAAACAGAGTTATTGTTCATCATCAAATCGATTAACTGTGGGGTATATACAGTTATAACACACACTATAGATCTATAACAAGGTGTACCGGAAAGATCCTAAGTTTTCGTGCACATAGGTCTGTACAAACAGTGGAAACCGAGATCAGACTGTTCCTTAGGAACCAGACTGATCAAGATCTTAACAGTTTCCATTCCATCTGCGCATTTTTGTCGACATTACTCTATGGTAGAACCGAATAACAGGAAAATAAATAGTAGGACAAGAACCGGCTGTACTTGCAGCAGGTGCAGAATTAGAGCAGTCTGTTTTGGGGATATTTTTGAACTTAAACATTGTTTTTCTAGGAAACGAAATGGTGAAGTGTTTTTTTTTGTGTGTGTTATTCTTTAACATATAATGTAAGTTTTACTAAAATAATATATATAAGCATGCCCCATCAATTGAATATATTTTTCATGACGTTTTTCATGAAATTCAATTTTCATGCATTTTTTTAAAGAATGTTAAAATATACTTATTAACAAGATCACTGCAATTTTTTGTCCCCCACCTTTTCGAAGGAAAGGGGAGGGACATAGTTTTCGGCGGTCCGTCCGGCCTTCCGTCCATCCATCCTTCCGTCCTTATTTCCGTCCTTCCGTCCCCCTAATGTAGTAGGTACCTTGTGTGCGCAACTCCTCCTACAGTTTAATGCCGATTCTTTCGAAACTTTACAGATGTTTTTGTCATGGTCTGAAGATACGCATGTGGTTTGGATATAATCCTGAGATTATTTTTTGTCACTTTTTCCACAAGTTGAACTTAGTAATTTTTTAGGCATTTTTACTATCAAAGTGACTAGATAGTGGGTACCTTGTGTGCGCAACTCCTCCAACAGTTTTATGCTGATGCCTTTGAAACTTCACAGGTGTTTTGGTCATGGTCTGAAGATACGCATGTGGTTTGGATATATTCCTGAGATTATTTTTTGTCACTTTTTCCACAAGTTGAACTTAGTAATTTTTTAGGCGTTTTTTTACTATCATAGTGACTAGATAGTAGGTACCTTGTGTGCGCAACTCCTCATACAGTTTTATGCCGAAGCTTTGAAACTTCACAGGTGTTTTGGTCATGGTCTGAAGATACCCATGTGGTTTGGATATAATCCTGAGATTTTTTTTTGTCACTTTTTCCACAAGTTGAACTTAGTAATTTTTTAGGCGTTCTTACTATCATAGCGACTAGACAGTGGGTACCTTGTGTGTGCAACTCCTCATACAGTTTTATGCCGATTCCTTTGAAACTTCACAGGTGTTTTGATCATTGTCTGAAGATATGCATGTGCTTTGGATATAATCCTGAAATTATTTTTTATTACTTTTTTCACAAATTGAACTTAGCCATTTTTCATACATTTTTACTATCAAAGTGAATAGATAGTTGGTACCTTGTGTGTGCAACTCCCTCCTACAGTTTTATGCCAATTCCTTTGAAACTTCACAGGCATTTTGATCATGGTCTGAAGATATGCATGTGGTTTGGATATAATCCTCACATTATTTTTTTATTACTTTTTTCACATTTTTAACTTAGCCGCTTTTCCAGCTCAAACACTTAAGTGTATATACAGTGGAGACCTAGTTTCCAAGGCGGGGGACATAAATTCGTCGAATTTGCTTGTTGTTACCAGTTTGTTTCAAATATCCTGTATTACAGGTTATATGACTTGCTGACATGAAAGTGCGTTCATGTGCTAGAGATAAGAATTTTAATGGAAAATGTGTAAAAATAAATGTAGATATACAAAATATTGTTTTTTAGGAAAACAAAACGGTGAAACAAAATTTTTTCTTATAAAAATGTTTTATAGCTCTTTGGGTTATTAAGACGGTATAATGGTTTGAATGCCCCACCAATATTTCGATTCAGTATTCGTCTACCTTAAGCTGAATGATTACAGTCTCAGGGGACTCAACTCTGCCCTTTTCAGTTTTGTCTCCCTTGTCAAAGAGGATCAGCTCTGAAAGGAAAGACTAAGCTCTTGTTAAGAGTTGACCTAATTTAGAAGGGCTTCATCCTTCAGGGAAGCAAACAGGCAGTCGTGAAAGTTGTTCCCCTTTGTAAAAGAATGGGGAAATTCACATACCTTAATTTCTTGTCTGCAGGCAGCAAAAGATGAGTTGAACATCCAGCTGTCATCTGCCAGTCAGCGAGAAGAGACCCTCCAATCTAGAATACACCAGTTAGAAGAGCTGGTAACCAGTCTAAGGCGGGACAAACAGTCCACAGAGGCAGAGCTTGGTGTTGTCAAGGTAATGACATTCCCAAATTCCCAGCATTCTGGATGAACTGGATTACTAACAGTTGGCAGCCATTTCAGTGTCTAGTCAAGCAAACATAACTGATACAAAAAAACAGAAAAAACAAAACAAAAAAAAAAAGACAAAAAAAAAAAAAAATCATTGGAAAAAAAGGGCAAAGAAACAAATCCTCCTCTATCAGACAAGGTTGAAGCTAAAACATCGAAGCTTACAGGAAAGTTGCCTGAACTGCAGTTGTTGGGTCATTTGTGTCCCGAAGTAATGAATCATGTGGGTGATTTTTTCACCCACATGATTCATTTATTTGGGATACAAATATTTATATCTTACAGCAGAGACTGACATCATCGCCACTGTTAAGGACGTCATTACCTGCGGGCCAACCTAACCGCACTCAGACAGAACTTCAAACTGAGGTTGAAGTCTTACGCCAACAGCTTCTTGTGTTTCAAGAAGACTTTGACCGCGAGAGACAAGACCGGGCCACGGCTCAGTCAATCAAAGATGATCTCAAAAAGAAATGTGACCAGTATAGGAAACAGCTGCGAACTACGGAAGTGAAGTTGGCTGGTGCAGAAACACAGGTAAATGTGTGAAGATGTGTAGACTACCATATTTATTTGGTTATAAGACGTTAAGTTTGCCCTTCCAAAATTAATGCAAATATGTAAATGAGTTGTAAGTAATTCAGCTGGTAAATGGGGTTTTCTCTTCAAAAACAGTCCCAAAGATCTAGATGTGTCTTCCAAGACAGATATAGAAATTTGAGACTGTTTTGGAAGGAAAAAACCCCTTGCTATACCAAGGAAATGTGGTGAACCCCCATGCTATACCAAGGAAATACGGTAATGTTAAACTTTCGATTTTCTAAAGCATTTTCTTTTTCACAAATGTAAATTCTGGTTAGAAGAAAACCATTTTTTTAGGCAATTTGTGTTTAAAGGGATATATATATTCCATTGGCTTTATTTCTTTTTATGTCGACCTTTAAACAAACTGCTTTCGTGCAGACGTTGGAAAAACGTAATTTTCTTCTTTCATGTCAGAGGGTGGTGGTCTGTTTTGTTTGTTCAGAATGTCATGTCAAATGCCAATAATGAATATTCATATTGTTTGAAATTGGGAAATGCTACGTTAGTTCTTGACTGAAATTTCATATCGAAATTTTAAGCTTAAAAAATATATTTGATCATTTTAAAAGGAAAATTTTGTATTGTCCTGCAAAACATCTTGAGTGCGCCACACAGACAACCCCTGGTATGTTCAAACATAGATGCCAAACCCAATTTTCATTGAATTTACCTGATATTGTGAGAATTAATTCAGTCATATATAGAGAAGAATTGATCAAGTTTTGAAAGAAACAACTTACTGCAGTTGGATTTTATGGACTGTGTCCACGAATTTCTGGATCATCCCTCATGAATATTGGCAGTTTCAGGAGCAACTTGTGCAATTTCAGATGCAGTTTCATTTGAAACAGATGAGGTTTAAATCACAGTTCAAGGTATTCAAGAAAAAAATAATCTTTGTTGGCACATGCTTTTATTATTGGTTTTTAAGTGCTTTTGCTTTGGTTCTTATAAGATGGCAAGAGAAATATATAATGAGATAATTGATTGGTCAAGAAGGAGACGCAATAAACCAGTGACTATGAGCATCATATAACCAGTAAATAATAAATGCCTCTGGCCAGTGCAAGCCATTTTAGCTGTTGCATATGCTTTTTGGGTGCACATAGAATAGTCACATTAGGCATTTTTCATGCCAAAAGTGACAAAATTGCATCAGTGGCGCATTGGATTACAGCCAATTAGAACTGTTTCAACGGTGGACTTCTCGTGAATCCCATAACTATGTTGTGGACACACATATATTTAAAGAACATATAACAAATAATCATCAAGGCTCAGTTCTCAAAGTATTGTTTGCTTAACATTCTTTCTAACAGTATTTCAGTCATATCAGGATGATGGAAGGTTGATAATGAAAGGCTGTATGCAATGGAACCCTGTTTACAGCAGGCCAGCACATAGCTCACTGAGCTACTGAGGCTGCACACATAGGAGGGTTAGCATAAGGACAGGAAAAGCTTTATGCATTATTTGTTTTTTATTTGCACCAGATGAAGAATGCTGAGGACATTTCTCGACGAACATTAAATGAAAATGAGAAATTACAAGAGGAAATATTGGATTTGAAGAGACAGGTATATTAATGTTACTGTTAATGTTTACTGTAATTAATTTCACAGAAATATTGGGACACCTGCACCTAATTCTGCTTAACTACTAAAGTTAAGCCATGCTTATCCTCTTCTCTCTATGAATGTTGTCAAACCTACGAGGCTTATTCGGAAACTATTGAGACACTGTTCATTTTTCGATATAAAATTAACGCCGTTGGTTCAAAATCGGTACAGTTATAAAATAACTCTTTGCAATTCACAATATCGAGACAATAATATGATAACATAAATACTTAAGTAGAAATAAATGTTTTAGTAGTCGCTGGTATGCTTACATGGAGCACGCCGTTAAATTGCGGAAGTACGAAAATTTCTTAAAAGACTAAGTGCTAATAAACATAGAAATAGCGGGACAACGTCAACTCAATTTGCGCCATATAGAAACAAGTTACAAGCATTCAGTGGAAAACGGCAAAATTTAAATTGCATTGTCGTTATGAGTTTCGAGATAAAGGCGGAGCAGCGATCGTTCATAAAATTTTGTGTTTAGTTGGGAAAGATGCCAGTAGAGACAAAGAAAATGTTATAAATGACACAGAGCAGTAGGGGTGTATCTTGGGCACTTGTTTATTGCTGGCATAGACGTTTTACGGATGATCCATCAACTCCATATAGTGCAAAAAATGGTGGTGGAAGACCAAAAAGCATCACGGAATCACTGACATCAGAAGTGTTCAATGCTTTAAGAGAGGATGCGGGCCTCATTGTTTGGGATATTGCTGTGCAATTCTATATTGGGACCGCAACAGCACATGAACTTATGACAGAGAACTTAAACATGAAGCGTATATGTGCATGCTGGGTGTCGAGGCTTCTAACAGAAAAGGACCGTCAGCGGAGAGCCTCAGCATCGCAGGCGTTTCTCAAGAGATGGCGGGCCGGCGGTGACAATTTTCTTGACTGGATCATAACAATAGACGAGACTTGGTTGTATTATTATGACCTGGAGACCAAGCAACAGTCTAGAGTGTGGGCAGTGAAAGGATCGGCTCCTCCAAAGAAAGCGCGTGTCTGCAAGTCCGTTGGGAAGCACATGTGCATAATGTTTATGGACTGGAAGGGGATTCTGCTGTCCGAAGTTCCGCACAAGCCTCGTATTTGCCCTATTGGAGGATGCTTGTGTAAAATGTTGGCAAAAGTGTGTACATTGATAGCACTTCTTTCTGCAGTACAGTCTGAGTTGGGTATACACTGTTGCTCAGTGGTGATACACTGTTGGCCAGGCAGTTTATGTTTCTCAGGTGGTATACTCTGTTTCTTAGGTAGTACATTGCTGCTGTGGTGGTCAAACATACTGCTGCTGAGGTGGTATTACATTGTTGCTTAGGTGGTATTACATTCTTGTGTAGGTGGTATTACACTGTTGCTTAGGTTGTAATACATGGTTGCTCAGTGATAGTACGCTGTTGGTGATAATATACTTTAGTCTAGGTGATTATACACTGTTGGTTATACTGTTGTTCAGATAGTAATACACTGTCACTTAGGTGGCAACACACTGTTGCTCAGGTCAAAATATTTTGTTGTCAGGGCAGTAATGCACAGATGCTCAGGTGGTAATACTTCATTTCTCAGGTGGGAATGCACTGTTGTTCAGGTGGTCTTTTCTCAGGTGGTAATAGTAGTTGCTTTGGTGGTAATACACTGTTGCTCAGGCGGTAATACACTGTTGCTTAGGTGGTAATACACTTATTCAGGTGGTAATATACTTTTTCTCAGGCAGTAATACTCTTGCTCAAGTGGCAATACACTGTTGTTTGGGTGGTGATATACTGCTGCCCAGGTGAGAAAACACTGCACCTTGGGTTGGCTCCATCCTGATAGGTGCACATGGATAGGGATAATAAAAGTATATATTTACATTATCACTGCAAAGCTCTTTGTAAACCCAATTAAGTGATGCGGGAGTCAATGTTTTTACAAGTCAATAATTACATCGTGTCACGCGCTTCAGAGTGACAGCACATCCCACTAACTAGCACGTGAAATCTACAACATGCCATGTACTTGAATGGCTAGTAAACATTGAGTGACAGCTCGCTACGCCTACTTGCACTTGCAATCTACAACAGGAGGTGGAATTTACTGGTAGGCAGTGACAATGCGGCTGTTCCAAACTATTGCAAAATTTGGCCGGTAATGTTTTTAAAACGATTCTTATATATGTATTTCTTATTTTTGTTTACTTTTTTATTGATCAAAAGCATCGTTTAATAGTATAAATATAAGGAATGAATGTTATTTTATGAACGTTTACTGAAGTATAAACTACATCGGGTCACGAGCAAAGTTTACGTAAACCCCTTCGGGGTTCACTTACTTTGCTCGTGACCCGATGTAGTTTATACTTCAGTAAACGTTCAAAAAATAACATTCATTTCTTAATTAAATTGGTGCATTCTGTGTACATATGAAAAAAGAACATTTATTGTTTCAGCTGAGACGAGCGCAGGAAGTTCGTGAATGGCCCGGCTTTATCAACAGTGGCACTCGTATGAGTCCACAGAGTCCTCCATTCCAGTTTCAGCAGCCAACTTACCGATATCAACAACAACCACAACAATACATTGTTCCCCCACAACCACAGCCGCAGTATGTGGGTAAGTTTAGCTTAAGATACAAAAAGTATTGAATAACCTTTATGAGCCACAACATGACAAAACCAACAAAGTGACATGTGTTCCCAGCAAAGCCTCAGATCAGCTTGGGCATCCGCACAGTCTTCACTGTTTGCATGGAGCTAGCTCAGACCCTTTGCTGCCCTCAAATTGCACAGCAAAAACTCTGACCAGACTGGGTAGATACCTGGGTTGATCTTGGTTTTGCTGGGAGCACATGTCACTTCTTTGGTTTTGTCATGTCCTGGCTCTTGTTATTTCTTTATAAAGATATGTTTTGGTCCTTTGGGTCCACCTTTGATAAAACCATATTTCAAAGTCCCTTAGTAGAACCCCCAAGGAGCATTCTGATCAGGGTCTGTATTGTTTGCCAACATTGAAATATTCCTGACAGAGTAAATGAATTGGTCTAAGCATACGGATGGTACAGTCTATTACAAATATAGCTGAATGCATATGGATACATCTATACGTTTTACTGCTATTTTTACACAGGAAAATAATTCTTCATGACTTTCTACTGGCTATCGTGTTTAATGGAATCCTTCCATAAAGGAGTCTGCTCTTAAAAGAAAGAATTTGCTCCTCTTCTTTTTTTTAAGAGTCAAATCCTTTTGATGAAGATGGCAAGAAAAAAATGGCAGAGTTGCTTCCCCTGAAAATGGATCTGTTCACCTTCAGATATCTGAATGTTTGTTGTAAATGACATGCATGTGAAAGTATGTGTTTTTCTTTTTTTCTTAAAATTGAAGAGATACTCATACTGATTATTAAACAATATAATATTAACTTCCTTTGTGCAGTGTTAGTACAAGGACCTTTAAAGGAAAGGCATGTTATACTTGTACAAGGAAGAAAATTCCTCCCAAGTATAAGAATAAAGAAATGTGTTCAACTTCCTGTAAGAGAAGACCCGCATAGAGAAGGGAGGCAATTACGAAAATGTTAGAGTTGCCCCTCCGGAAAGTATACCTAATTATTTTAATTTGAAGGTGGCACAGTCCTGTGGACCATATACTTTATTAGATGAAGTCTAATAAAATCATCGTTGGCGCCAAAACTTGACTTGATCTCTGTATGGAAGAGAGCATATGTCATGGAATTGTTATTCACCTGTCAGAAGATTTAGTTACATTGAAAATGTTATTATTTGCTCTTTGCATTTAGTTTTAAATATGTTTTTCACTTTAACGCTGTAATGATTGATAGAGTTAAGCAGAACGCGAGAAACGCAAATGCCGATGGCTTGAGAAAAAAATGATTCTATGGTGCAAAAAGTCTTTCGTAGTAAAAAAGTAGTTCTGCTGTACTGGGTGCGTAAATTTACCGGAACGGACCTAATTACCCGGTCAGACCGGAACGGACCCTTATTATTCATATTTCCAGCCGATTTTTGAGATATTTTGATACAATCTACACGCGCAGATTAATTCAAGGCCCTACCTATGACTAACATGTATTATCTTAACTTGAAAACCCTGATTTCATCCACCGACTTGATACATATAGCTCTACATATTTTCTATGGCTGAAATGTTGGTCATTATAGGCCTACTTTGGAACAAAAATTCATTCGGGAATTTTTGTGTTTTTCATTCGCTCCAAGTCTTGGAATAAAGATAACCAGATTTTTGTATAAGATTATATGATTTTAAGATGAAACGCATATGCGTGGGGTATTAAGAGGCCTACCCATGGCGCAAAATACTCAAAGAGTATTTTGACTAATATCTCTAATTGATTTGCGCTAGATGGCATACAGAATATGCATTAATATTAAATAAGAGTTATTTAATAAAAAATATTACAAATATCTACTGATGATAGGGGAAAACTGGTCCGTTCCGGTGTCCGTTCCGGTAATTCAGTCCATTCCGGTCCATTCCGGTAAATTTACGCACCCGGCTGTACTGACCCGGGTAAAATACAGTACCGTATCATTGGAAGCATATCGGAATGTACCGAAGAATGTCAAGTTTGGTTTCTCGCCATAGTGGATAACCCCAACATAAGGATACTGCTATTCAATAATAATATCAGACATGTGATACAGCTGAGAAGACAAATAGGGAGATTTTCCTCTACTTTTTTTCCAAATAGGGAGAATGAGTAAACAAAGAAGGGAATTCTTGTATTTTGGTTGGGAGATCTGAAAATTACAAATAGGGAGATGTACAAGACATATATGGGGAAATTCTGAAATTCCAAATAGGAAATGGGCAATTTCAACAGAAATAAAAAATAAATTATTATTTGTTTCAAATATGTCTTCTTTCACTTCGTCTTATATCTTTTTTTTTAAAGATATTTCTTGTTAAAGATGTTGTAATCAATACTTAAGTTTTGTGCTGAAATTGTTGACACAAATCATTTAATATTTATAGACATTTTATGACCTATTTATCCTTTTAGATTTTTTTTCATGTAAAGGTTTGGTGCTTTTGGTATCAGAAACCTTTGACATTTTGTTATGGAAGTGGTCGGGAATTCAGAATCCATTTTATGGGACTCCAAGACTGATGTTTTTGCATGCAGTGCCTTTGCTTTTAATAGTTTTTGCTGAGTTACTGAAGCTTGAACTATAAGTTATGTTAAGATGTTGAATAATTAATAGAGACTATAAAAGTAAAAACCTGATGACGTATAGGTTGCTGGCTTATTACATGTACAACATTGTACATGATGTCTTCTGAGTCAAGTATAGACAGTATCCTAGCATAATTAAAAGTTTTGTAATTATTCTAGATTTTGGAATACATAAACCCATTCCATTCGGGATACCCCTTTAAGGGTATCTGGGCAAACAGTTTGGCTCCAGATCAGGCCACACAAACGTGTGGCCTGATCTGAGATCCAAACTGTTTACTGCCTAGACATCATTTCTACAATAGTTAGACCAGTATTGTCAAAAAATTCTTGATTTTTGATGCAGACGACAATTTCAGCAGACGATAAAATATACCCAGAATGCAATGGGTTAAGATGTATGGGCACACCATGTTTTTTTTTCTGCCATTTGTACAAAGGGGAGCAGTAATTGTGACTTCATATTTGCTTTCTGGACAACAGGGCTCTTCCAAAATGGGGTCTACTCATAAAGAAAAGAATTTACTCCATGGGGAGCAAATTCTTTCTTTTGAGAGTTGACCCTTGTTGAGAGGGGAGTCAAAAACAAAAATGGCAGAACTACTTACCTTATGAAAAGCAGTTCCGTCTTCCATAAACTCATAAAGTGGTTCTATCTGTATAGTCATTATCTATCCTTTCAGCTCCAAATCCTGTACTGTACATGAACATGCCTGGTGCCCAGCCCCAACCTCAGGTGATGAGACAGGGCTACTACATTGGTAACCAAGGCAATGCAGGGAGCCAGCATGAGAATCTGCCAGGAGCTTGGGCCTGCAGCTCATGCACTTATCTGAACTACCCCGGCAGAACAGTCTGTGAGATGTGTGGATATGTCCAGACCATGAGGCAAAGTAAGTCATTCTGTCAACAAAATTTGTTGTAAACTTATAAGGTGTCAGGTTACACCCCAGGGTTTTGGTGCCATTTGTACAAGGTGGATAAGGTGGACAACTTTTGCAGAATAGCAGAATATTTGTTTTCCTGGTAGATGAATAGTCACTTCAATGCTTCAAGGGGGTGTGGGTTGGTGGGTGGTTGAGGGTTGGCAGGGCTCGAAATTTACACTCGTCCGCTCGTATTTACGAGTAGCTGATTGGTAAGGACGAGTGGAAATTGTCACTGACTTGCCCTGCCGGACGAGTAGGTTTTTCCTCCATGAAAATTGTCTAATCATGCCGTTCAGGAAAAGCACTTTACAAATCGATCAAATTACAGCAAACAAATATTGACTGTAACGCAAAAAACATGAAATCCCGCATCGTGTAATCTAAAAATGAAAACGGAAATGGCAAACTGTAAATAAACGGTGCGCCTGCGCATATCGAACATCGACCCGATGAGGATTCGCACCAACGCGGTTTCGCCTAAGTTGTTTGCGCTCTATAACTGCACGATTACAAATGCATAATCCAACTCAAATAGTTGTATTGGACATTATTTTCACGTCCTCTCTTGAATAAAGCAGAAAAAATCTACTTTGGTGCAGAAATATTTATTAACGAAACCTCTTTGGCAAAACCTGAATTGGGACGAAACCATATACCTACGGAAAGTACCGGAAATAACCGAGTGAAAATGAAACTGAAAGTAGAATACATTCGAGGGAAAAATGAGTGATATCAGACAGTTTTTAAGGACGAGTAGATTTTTGAAAGGACGAGTAAAAAATTGAAAGCACTTGCCCTGCAGGACAAGTATGTTCACAAAAAAATTTCGAGCCCTGGGTTGGGGGATGGATTGCAGAGGGGGTGGGGGGGGCAGTATATAGTTTCGAGTAGGGGCTGGAGGGAAAGGGTCCTCTCTTAAAGATGTATCCATAGACTTCCGATAACTATTTGGAGGTTGCATTTGATTGATGAGTAGAATTATGCAAAACTTTTCTAATTATTATTTGCAGATAAGCACTATAAATCCTTCATAAAACATACTTTCTGGCTACTCAGACCTGCCAAAACATAGACTGTTGCTCCTTATTAGGAAAACTGTAGTGAGGTAGTTTTGATAAAGAAAGGCCATACCATATCTTAAGTTTGCCTGTAGGAAAGTACAGGAAGAGCTGTAGCAGTCTCCATGGCGTTGGCATCAGCATCTGTGTCTGCAACAGCTTCCCTGATTGCCTCAAAGTTTTGTAACATTTGTGTATGTGATGAGCATGGGGCTGTTAGGTGAGCTGTCCTGTACATGGAGTCAGATAGGTCTTGTTTTACACACATGTGCTGATTCAATTAAACAGTTTTAAACACTCGCGAGCTACAAGCCTTGACAGTGTAAAAGTTTATTTTTGTGTATTTTACAGGTTCCAGCCAGGGGAACTTCAGCCCACTGAGTGAGGTAAGGAAACTAGATTTGAGACATTACATAAGACGAAGTTCCTAGTTATATGTAAAAAGCAGGCTCAAATTAGCTTGCATATATGTGGCCTGGTCAAAGTTTATGCTGCTCTCTGTATGGATCACTCAAGCTTAATGTTCATAAGGATATCTCTAATCTGATGTACAGGGTTATCTGATACATTGCTTTTTGCACATACTTTGAGGTACCTTTGCATGTTTTAACCCTCTTTAGACTGAATACCCGTTTTGGGGACATTATGCAAACAGTGCAGACCCAGTTCAGACGCCGCAAAATGCGGCGTCTGATCAGGGTCTACGTTGTTTGCTTACAGGAATTTACAGAAAGTACAATAAAAGTGAAAATATTCACCAGAAACCCCTAAAACTAGTAATGGGATTATCTGAATGATAAGAATGGACAAGTCCACTGGTCAAAAAAGGGTTACGGTAAATTGGCACACTTTCAGGGAAAGAAAATCTAAGATTTTTTCCTCCCTCTTCATTTGGGGTCATATTTAAAAGAAAGAACTTGATCCTTTGGGAGCAAACCCTTACTTAAAGAGAAGACCCTTTTTGGAAGAGTTGCAAAGTTGCTTCCCTTTGAAAATATTGCAGTACAACATGAGGGTGTACATATACACCTTAAAGTGTGCATGAACTTTTTGAGATAAAATTTGTGTAAAGGCATAGATCTATGCTGACCAGATACCATGCATTCCCATATAAGGTTATTTTATTTCTCCCAAAACAACCCCAAAATTTAGATCCCATTTACAGGATGGATCTATAGTTTTTGGGATATGATCAATCATACAGCTGAAAAACCCAAGACTGATCTGCATATTTGCAGTAATTTTGAAGGGGAAATATTATTGCCAAATAAGTATGGTAATGATTATAAGGATATTTTTTTCATTTTTCAGATATTCTCATGTGACTAATTATGAGGACACAAAAGACGCTAGCAAAATTAACCAGTAATTATCAATAGTTGCCCCTTTTGCATAGTGGTTAAGAGCACTGACTCTTGATCCCCAGGAATCTCACCACTAAGCCCCAATCCTGGATTGGTTTATAAAATATGTGAGAAAGCCAGATTTCTGCCTATGGGAGTTCTTTTCTCTTGGTACTCTGTTTCTTTTTGCATCAAACCCATCCCCCCACCCCCCATTTCCCTGGCCAATTTCTCCTCATTCTCCAAGAAATATATGAGCCGCGACATGACAAAACCAACAGTGTGGTTGTGCGCCCAGCGCAGACTTAGATCAGCCTGGGCATCCACCCAGTCTGGTCAGAGTCTTTGCTGTCCGCATGGAGGTAGCTTTGACCCTTAGCTACACTCTGAGCACTTAACGAAGAGTCTGATCAAACTGGGCGGATGCCGAGGCTGATCTGAGTCTTTGCTGGACGAACAACCACATTGTTGGTTTTGTCATGTCGCGGCTCATATGATAATTAATAATGAAGAGGACAGACAAATTCTTGTTTTTGAAGTAGCCGACAAACTGAGCACTTCTTCTGTTGACTCAGGTTTTGCGTGATCATTTAATTAAATATGCACATAGAGACTGCATGATGGTTCCTTTATTTCCTGATGAATATAAAACGACTGCTTTCTCAGTAACAAAACTTAACACTTTCCAAAGTTTGATTTCACTATACTCATGGGTGAGAAACTCCATAATCGGAACCAGTGGCTCTGATAAGGAAAGATTATTGTGGTTTTCCGGATCATGTGTGGCTCCGACTATACCAGGTAAAAATTGGATGGACAAAAGGTGAGTTTTGTATTGGTGGTATAGATTCGTTCTTACTGTGTGGAATCTCAAACAAAGGAGAATGTAGTTCATTGCTCTGGTCTTTTAACTTCTTTTAGGCTAAGGTAAGTTGTGCATATGCATACGATTTTATCTGTATCATTTGTGTCTTGAGGTGACTGAAGGTTAATTTACATATAGGCATATAGTTGGAGCCACACGTGATCCTGAAAACCACCATAACCTTTCCTTATTGGAGCCACTGGCTCTGATTATGGAGTTTCTCACCCGTGATACTAGTTTCCTCTTAGTTTGATCTTTAATTTCTTCTATGTACTAGACTCTTCGCCCCCGAGGAGATGAAGAGCAGCAGGCTGGGATCCAGCACCCGGTAACTCCTGGACAGACCAGTGGGGCTAGACGATAAACTAGCAGTGAGGGTAAATAGATTTACTCTTAAGAAAAGGAACTGGTTAAAATGTATGGGTACAACACCGTATTTGTCTTCCATTTTGTTTCACCTGCAACTAGCAGGTATCGCATTTATGGTTTGGTTGGCAACATAAACTTTGTTGAGTTGTCTGGTGTTACTCTTCTTTAAGACAAGGCATGGACAGACCAGAACCTCCCCCAGCCCCCCTCCCCCCACCCCCGAAAGTCCAAAGTGGAGGGGGATATTGGAACATAGTTTTTAGAGCAAATCTTATTTCAACTTCTGCATAGGTGTGACAGCTTATATGCATAACAACTCTTGAACCAATGGGTGAATTTTTGCCAGACTTGCATAGATGTACCGTTTGGACATGTTTAAGAACTGATCAGGTTTTGGTGACCTTGACAAAAAAAAAGGAAAAAAAAATACTCATGGAATAAATTATGATACCTGTTCCAATTTTGTATTCTATGTGGTTTTAATGCTATAAGAGCTACTTCGTATCATATGCAGATGGTATATGTTTGCATAATACCTTGAGAATGTAAATTGAAACTACTCTAAACTCTTGTGATATGTATAATTGAATAAAAAAATAAAAGCTGATAAGAGTGAAAGAAAATTAGGCTTTAGTCACTATTTTTTTTGTGTTTATTTCAGATTCAGTGATTTGATGATCACTGATTCACAATCCTGGCCATAGCTGAAGATGGCCATGATCAAAGAGATGTAGTGGATACATTCTACGATTCAAGTTACGAAGATGCTGAAGGTGATGTTATCTAACGGGCTTAGCTGTAGCCAGTGACACATGCTGTAACTTGCCGCAGTCGACCCCTGTCTCACACCACATCATCGGAGAATCGTTACTTCATGCTTCAAGAGCAAATCGAAATTCAAGTGGATTCACGGAACTGTGAATGCCCAATTTATTCTGTTTCATGAAGTGCCGTTGGCACTACATGAACAGTTGTAAAATAAATCTTACAAAATCCAGTTTTTAATTTTGAAATTTTCAAAATTTTGGTAGTCTGTATCAGATCAAAGTGTAGCTTATGTTAAACTTAGTCTTAGAATGTATTCTGTTGAGAATTGATAAAATCTCAAAGAATTTCGGCGTTTAATTTTCGACACAAACTATACACATTACATCAGTGGTGAAGACTGACATAGTACTTCTGGTTCAGAACAGGAGGATTAAATTGCACAGGACTCATTATTTCTCTAGGCAAAGATTTTTTTTTGGTTTTCTTTTCAACAAATAGGGAAAAATAATGAAGCTGTTTGGATTAATCACAAATAAAGGAATAAGCCTTGATCTAGAGGCCAGCATTTGCAGCTTCAACATCAATTGAACAGGGATTGGTTATCCCAATCTGTAACATCTGTATCAAGGATCTGTAACATTATCAGTTTGGATGTACATGGGCATTTCTTAAGAACATTAGCCTTTGTACATCTTTAAACTTCAAATATAATACATTTTTAAAAATGAATATAAAGTTTATTTTGAGGAAGATAGGTAAACTACCCTTGGAAATCTTGTCTAACAGTGAGAGTAAACTGTAGCTGAAATCAGTTAATGAGCTGAAATAGTGGCCAATATATACATCACTAAAGGAGGAGTAATACACTCAAACATTAGCCAGAAGGTTTATTATCTATTTGACTCATTTGCCCTTACAAGAAATATAAAGGATTACACCCAAACAGGGCATAAACATTGTTGTACAAAGGAATTTGTGGCCATTACAGAGTGCACAATTATACTTATATGAAAGAAAGTTGCCTAAACAGGGCAAAGAGAATGTGGTTATTTAAAGGAATTGATAGCCCTTACAGATTTTAGGTACTTATGTTTAAAGAAATTCACCACAAAACGGCAAAGAAAATTTGATCATTCAAGGAATTGTGGCCATTATTGGTCATACTAAGGGATTGGTAGACATAAAAAAATCTTCTGTTTATGTTATTGGAATTCTCTAAATAGAGCATAGGAAAAAGGCATTACAGCCATTACTTATCATACGTTTATATTATCAGAATAGGCCTAAACAGGGCACAGAAAATGTGGTTATCCTAAGGAATAGATAGCCATTACAAATCTAAGGTTTATGATATAGGAATAGGCCTACACAGGGAACAGAACATTTGATTATTATTCTAAGGAATCGATTCACATTATGGTTCTTACGTTTACATTATTGGAATAGGCTCAATCAGGGCACAGAAAATGTGGTTATCCTAAGAAATTGATAGCCTTTACAAATCTAATGTTTATGATATAGGAATAGGCCTAAACAGGGCACAGAAAATGTGGTTATTCTAAGGAATTGTTAGCCATTACAAATCTAATGTTTATGATATAGGAATAGGCCTAAACAGGGCACAGAAAATGTGGTTATCCTAAGGCATTAATAGCCAGTGCAAATCTAATGTTTATATTACCAGAAGAGGCTTTAACGGTCACAGAAAATGTGGTTATCCTAAGGTATTACAAACTAAGGTTTATGATATAGGAATAGGCTTATACAGGGAACAGAACATTTGATTATTCTAAGGAATCGATAGACATTATGGAACTTACATTTATATTATCGGAATAGGCTCTAACAGGGCACAGCCAGTCTGGTTATCTTAAGAATTGGTAACTATTGCAGATCTGATCGGAATCTGCCAAACAGGGCAAAGGAAATTTGGTTATTCTAAGATTTGGAAGCCATTACAGATCTTGTGTTTATGCAACAGGAATAGTTTTAAAAAGGCACAGAAAATTTTGTTATCCTAAGAATTCGGAGCCATAACAGACCTTGTGTTTATATTATTGGAATTTGCCAAACAAAGCGCAGAAAATTTTGCTATGCTAAGAATTGATAGCCTTTACAGGGGCCGTATTCATAAAACGACTTAAGTGGTTGCTATGCTGTTGCTAAGGCTAAATTTCTTTGAAGGAGATTCCCGAAAACTATGAAATTTGCTCTGGAGGAACAGTCTTACAAAGACTGTTCCTCCAGAGCAAATTTCATAGTTGTAGGGAATCTCCTTTATAGATATTTAGCCTTAGCAACAGCATAGCAATGACTTAAGTGGCTTTATGAATACGGCCCCAGATGTTATGTATAAGTTATTGGAATAGCTTAAAACAAGGCACTAAAAACTTTGATATCCTGAGCATTGGTAGCCATTACAGATCTTATGTTTATATTGTTGGACTTAGTGAAACTGGGCACATTAAATTTGGTTATTCTAGCAATTGGTAGCAGTTACATATCTCATGAGCCTAATCAGGGCACAGAAAATTTGAGTATCCTAAGGAACAGTTAGTCATTACAAATCTTACATTTATATTATTGGAATACGTCCAAACTGGGTATGAAAATGTTGGTTATCTAAAGGCATTGATCGCCGTTTCAATTGACGTGTACTTCTTTAAGAGGAATTCACCCTAAGAGCCAAACAGTTGTGTTACCTATTGGAATTCGGCAATTTTTACATTCATATGTACTTCTTTTAGACAGGGAACAAAAACTATGTTACACAATTGAACTAAGATATACTATTTTTGATCATGCAAAACAAGGCGCAAAAAGTTGGTTACCAAATTGGATTGGTGACTATTGCAGTTTCTTTGTAACTCGAGAATTACACCCAAGAATAGACTGGGATTACACTTTGGAATTAATTACAATTTGGATAGGCCCCTGTTTAAGGAATCTGCCCAAACAGTGGCCAAAAGCTCAGCTAACCTTGTTACAATTAGGAAAAAGCTTAAAGAATATGTCAAACAGGGGATGAATATATTGGTATATTTCAAGGTGGATTTTACTACATTGTAGTTACAATTTGGAGATAGTACCATTTAAATGATGGATATGTGTCTGATAAACAGGAACAGTTTGTACATTACATGGGACATATTAACAGAGTGATGAAATGCTTACCTTTGCTTGCTAAGGACCATTATCTGTTCTTGATATTATCTTAGGAGTTTTATTATTTAGGTAATAGAAAATGATTCTTCTTCTTTTTCTCATATAGACAAAATTATATTACTTAGACAAAGATGTGGTTGTATATATAGTATATAGGCTAATATTGTTTCGTCTGTGGACATTTTCTTTGGAGAAACTTATCAAGGTCATATTGTGGATATTGCCAGGTGTAGGAAGTATCAAGTGAATTATTGAAATAAAACGGGCCCCGAGGTTATAAAACTTCTTTTATACTCAACTCATCTGAGCATGAAATTTTCTCTGCTGATAAATATGAAAATGCCAACTAATGTTGGCATTTTCATATTCATAAGCAGAGAACTTTCATAATTTCCTCTGCTAATAAATATGATTGGCATTTTCATATTTATAAGCAGAAAAATTTTCTACTCAGCTAAACTGAGAAAGAAAACAACAATATTTATCAATAATTTGTTATGTATTAGCAGGTAAAAATTCATGCTCAGCTGAGTTGAGTATGGAAAAAGTTTTATAACCTTGGGGCTAGTTCTTAGAACTCCAGATAAAAAGGGTGACAAGGGTAAATCAGATAATTTTGTTTCATTAGTAAAAACATAATTATGTTGTCACCCACTTCTCTTCATGAGACAGTTCTGATGGGGGTCACAACATATGTTTTTTATGGCAAAATAAGGAAAATTATCCCTAAATTATCCCTATAACCCCTTCTTATCTGAAGATTTGTCAGCTGTTAGAAAAAAATCAAGTTAGCTTGCTTGTCTTAACATGTATGCATTATTATATTCTTCAAAATACCTTAGATTAATTAAAAATACCAAATTCTAACACTGGTTGCCTATATAGCCAATGATAAAAACGTGATATATAGTGATAAATCACTAGGGGGACTAGCATGATGTTATTTAGCGTCATTCGGATGTCATTTTGTCTTGTTTGATGACGTCAATTTTCATTTCCACAAGGATAGACTGTGAAATGTCTTTTTCTTGCATAAAAAAAATACAAATCAAATCAAATCAAATCAATTTTATTGGTATAAAGTCCAGTCAAAGGACTGTCACCAGTCACATGTATACAATAACACAAAATACAATTACACTTGCAAACAGACCCTTATACAAATATGTTATCAAGTTCTTAACCTATAATCATCAAATAACCTATAACCATCAAATCAATCATTTAATCATTTAGGCTGGAAAGGGTGTTCATGAGATATGAGATATAAAAAAAAAAAAAAAAAATACATGTGAACACCTCTGTAAGAGTTGCTGGTGGGATTTTTTCTGGTAATCATGGCGGAAAACTGGAAAAATCTGAAGGAAACACTTGTATTTTTGTTGTTTCGTGCAAGTTAGAATTGAAATAGATTCTTGCTAACAAGTGATTTGTTGCCCAATATATCACTAGTTGTTGGTCATTTGTCAGTGAATATAGTTCTTGCCCTTCACGCCACTGATATATCCACTTTAGGACTGACCTCCAACCAGTGATATATTGGGCAACAAACCACTGTAAGCAAGAATCTATTCATTTAATTAACTTCATATTCATATGTTACATAAAGGTCTTTGGGCTTTCAAAATAAAATATACAATACCAGCAAATCATACAAAGACATTGCTATACTGTGTAATAGTGGAAATTGCATTAGGCAGCCATTACAATGGCAAGATAAGACTGTAAAGTATTTGCTGTTAAAGAATAGATCATAATTTAGAACAATGAATATGCCCTGTAAACAGGCAGTTCTATTCCCACCTGAAAATTTAAAATCAAGATCCTGCTACTGGACAGACAAAAGACAGCTTTGCTCTTTGACTCATTTGTATGTCCTTATCGGCACAAAATTTTCATCTTTGTAAAAGATAGTCAGGTGGAGTTCTCAAAAAACTCCTGTAAGTGGCCAAACCAAAATTTTGGTTTGCCCACTTTCAGGAGTTTAAAGAAAAATTGTGTGAATCTATACTTTACTTATACATGAGTCAAATAGCATTGCTACTGCTACATTGGAGTGGCTGTAGTGTAGTGGATAACACTCAGGACTACCAATCCAGGGGTCGCAAGATCCATCCCCTGCTTCTCCGGTCTTTCGGATGAGACTTTAACCTGAGGTTCCGTCTCCATATGACCTCGTTGTTGGTGGGGCCTTAAATCCGAGTTCACTCACTCACTCACTCACTACTGCTACAGTTTGCCTCAGGACTTGCAGAACTTGAGAAGTGAGTGAGTGAGTGAGTGAACTCGAGTTTAACATCCCACCAACAACGAGGTCATATGGAGACGGGACCTCGGTTTCAAGTCTCATCCGAAAGACTGGAGAAGCGGGGGACCGAACTTGCACCCCCTGGATTGGTAGTCCGGAGTGTTATCCACTACACTACAGCCGCTCCTCAGAACTCAGAAGCTTCCTCAGAAGCTTGAACTTTTAATTTTCAGGTGGGAATAGACTTTGGCATGATGAAGTACTTTGACAGTTCAAGCTGACATAGTAAAACATTACTGTCATTCTGAATGTCAGTTTCAAGGATTCAATCCAGTTACCATGACTGGCAGTAGGGCTTGTCATGGCAGTGCATCAGATGTTCTTTGTCTTGTCAACACAAGTAGATCCCAATAAAGAAGTTGTTAAGATTTGATTTAACCCATTTATGACAAGTGAATTTTTCTACCTGGCTTTTTGAACAGGTAGATTTCCAATTTGAGGGGTGTCAGGTTTTACTTTTTTTTCCTGATTCAACTTAAAAAAAATCAATATTTAAGGCTAACAGTGTCCCATTTATGGGTCCCCAGGCATGAATGGGTTAAACAACAGGGCTATATGTCCTTCAGTTACACCATTGGGTTCAAAGACAGGCATGGCATTGTAGATTGAGATTAAATTACAGAGACGTAACACAAATAGGCTCATTGCCTTATACATGTATGTTTTGACATAGATGCACTAATGACTTTATGTATGTATCAGCTTCCAGTGTTAGCCCAGGTCTTTATTGTTTACACAATTTATTTTTTCTTTTTTGAAATAACTAACAGGGTTTTGCATTTCCATAAATTTGCACAATATATACACATTATTATAACAGTAACTTGATCTGGCGTACTGTATCACGTCGAGTTGATGAGCTCATACCATCGGATCACCCGAGACGCTTGCATCGAGGGTGATTCGATGGTATGAGCTCATCTACGAGAAGTGATACAGTACGCCAGATCAAGTTACTATAAAAATAATTTGTTTATTATTTACCTTATGAACAGCCAAACATTCATACTTGCTAGCGCTATTGCATAGACCCAAATTCGAACCTGCCAGACAGAGGAATGTAGCTAGTCATGAGAAAAATGCTACCGACTAAGCTATCGTGGCGCGCCATTTTTGACATGTTTGTTGACATTACGTCTCTAGTCCGGTTTCACTGGTTCTCGTTTCTGCGATGCATTTTAAAAAAAGACTCGCCTGAAGCTGGAACTCAGAAATAGCCTCGTTTTAAGGGATAGTGATACAGATTCAGAAAACGTCAGTTTGATACAGCGTTCCATCAGATGGCCAGAAAACAGGCAGTTCAAAGGGTGTATCATTGATAGGTATATAATAAATATCATTTCCACAATAAACTGAAATTATGCCAATTAATATTTGTATACTTCATTTCCACGAACATTGTATATATCTGTTCTTTTTCTGTAAATTTTACATGCAGCTGCCTTCCTAACTGGAGAAGTCAGAAAAAAACATTTTAGCAGGATAAGTGTACATGTACCTTTAAGTTGAAATTCATACACTGTGGACAATTATTAGCAGTATTTTGTTTTCTTGCAAACAAAATTTGTAACAATCTGTTACAAATTCTGTGTTTGGAACAACACATATTCTGTTTATTCATTTTCCTGTAAACAGAATTTGTAACAGTCTGTTACAAATTCTGTGGATGGAATGACACACATTCTATTGACTCATTTTCCTGCAAATAGAATTTGAAACAGTCTGTTACAAATGCTGTGTTTGGAACGACACACATTCTATGAACTCATTTTCCTGTAAACAGAATTTGAAACATTCTGTTTTTGGAATATCACAGATTCTGTTATTTCATTTTCATGTAAACAAAATTTGTAACATTCACACACTCTGTTTACTCATTTTCCTGCAAACAGAATTTGTAACAGTCTGTTACAAATTCTGTGGTTTTGAATGACACAAATTCTGTTAACTCATCTGCCTGCAAACGAATTTGTAACAGCCTGTTACAAATTCTGTGTTTGGAACAACACACATTCTATTAACTCATTTTCCTATAAACAGAATTTGAAACAGACTGTTACAAATTCTGTTTTCGGAAAATCAGAAATTCTGTTATTTCATTTTCCTGTAAACAGAATTTGTAACAGTCTGTTATGAATTCTGTGTCTGGAATGACACACATTCTTTGAACTCATTTTCCTGTAAACAGAACTTGAAACAGTCTGCTACAAATTTTGTTTTTGGAAAATCACAAATTCTGTTATTTTATTTTCCTGTAAACAAAATTTGTAACAGTCATTTTCCTGCAAACATAATTTGTAATAGTCTACAAATTCTGTGGTTGGAAAGACACAAATTCTGTTAACTCATTTGCCTGCAAACAGAATTTGTAACAGTCTGTTACAAATTCTATGTTTGGAACAACACGCATTCTATTAACTCATTTTCCTGTAAACAGAATTTGAAACAGACTTTTACAAATTCTGTTTTCTGAAAATCACAAATTCTGTTATTCAATTTTCCTGTAAACAGAATTTGTAACAGTCTGTTACAAATTCTGTTTGGAACATCACAAAATATGTTACCTCATTTTCCTGCAAACAGAATTTGTAACAGTGTGTTACAAATTCTGTGTGTGAACACCACAGTTTCTCATCCCTCAAGTTACTGTGTGATGCAAACTTTGTGTTTGGAACAACACAAAATCTTTTGTTTCATTTTCCTGTAAATAGAATTGTAAACATTCTTATACAAATTTTGTTTTTGGAATAACACCTCCAGTGTTTTCATCTTTGCATTGCAACATACATGCATGTATTTCAATTATACAGGTACAAATATGCTATTGTTCTCTGTTTGTATCCATTTGTTTGTAAACAAAAATTGTGACATTATGTTACAAATTTTGTAGCTGCTTTCCTTTAAATAGAGTCTGTGTCTGAACAACACAAAGTATAAACAATACAAGATCACTTTTCTTTGCACTTGTGAACGGATTTTGTGACTTTGTAAACAGAAGTCCAGTTTGCAGATTCTCCTGAGACGACTACCAGTATTCTTGTTTTTCTGTTTCCAGCAAAACAAGTTGTGGTCAATCAACACAAATTGTGTTTTCTGGTTTTCCTGTAAATACAAATAAATGATAGACTATCGGTCACTGGTGGCTGACTTAGCTGTGTATTTGAAGTATATACATTGTTGTGGAAATGAAACCTTATTTCAAGCGGAGCAGAAATATAAGAAAGGGTGGGGGGGGGGTGGGGGGGGGGGGTGGGGGGGGGGGTATCAATAAGGTGGGTTTTCTGCATCCTACCAAAGTTTTCTTTTTTTAACTGATGGTATACTCCAATGTGTCTAGTTTATTGAACCATATGTGATTTTGGTCGGAAAGCCCTACTTACTGAGCTATGGGTCCACGGAAGTGTGTGGGGTAATCCAACATGGTTTTAGCCTGTCTTGTAAAATCATTCTCATTTGATAGAAGAGTACAACAGACAGACAGGATTTAATAAAATGATTAACAGAACATCTAAAATATATTTCCATATCATTTTATTTGGTTTAATTTGAAAAAGACTTCCTTTGACATTCAGCATTTTTTGATACTTTTGTCCTCAATTTTCAATATTTCTTGGCATTATTGTTTAATAAACAGACCAGTTATTATCAAACTCATGTCAAGGTTGCACCTTGACCAGGACATTCGGATGATGTGACCAGAATTTCACAATGACCGAGTTTTCATGGTTGACTGAACACATAAACTTGCTTGGAAGATGGTTTTTCATTCAATTTTGACCTAGAATTACGAAACTTTGGTCAAATTACTATTTTAACTGCTATATTATGCCCTATACCGTCGCCACTAAAGGTGAGAGGATACATATTGGCTTCAGTGCGTATATGCTTGGCGTCTGCATCTGTGTCTATGTCACATATTAAGTCCTTCTTTGACCTTGGAAACAAGGTCAAGGTCATCAAAATCTGATCTTGACCTTGTTCCAAAGGTCACAGAAGGACTTAATATGTGACACATACACAGATGCAGATGCCAACGAGTTCCGCACTGAAGCCAATATGTATTCCCTCACCTAAAGTGGTGGGGCGCGGGGCATAATGTAGCAGTTAAAATAGCAATTTGACCAAAGTTTCGTAATTCTAGGTCAAAATTGAATGAAAACCATCTTCCAAGCAAGTTTATGTGTTCAGTCGACCATGAAAACTAGGTCATTTTGAAATTCTGGTCCCATCATCCGAATGTTCTGGTCAAGGTGCTTCCTTGACATGAGTTTGATGATAACTGGTCTGTTTATTTAACAATAATGCCAAGAAATATTGAAAATTGAGAACAAAAATATCAAAAAATGCTGAATGTCAAAGGAAGTCTTTTTCGACAACATATGTTCATTTAAATCAAATAGAATGATATGGAAATATATTTTAGATGTTCTGTTAATCATTTTATCAAATACTGTCTGTCTGTTGTACTCTTCTACCAAATGAGAATGTTTTTACAAGACAGGCTAAAACCATGTTGGATTACCCCACCCACTTCCATGGACCCATAGCTCAGTAAGTAGGGCTTTCCGACCAAAGTCACATATGGTTTAATAAACTAGACACATTGGAGTATACCATCAGTTAAAAAAAGAAAACTTTGGTAGGATGCAGAAACCCACCTTATTGATACCCCCCCTTTAGAAAAGTTATGGAAATGCAATACACCCATTACATGTGTACTTTTATTTTACCCAGAGGTTAACATATTTTTCCATTAATGTGTCATTATTGCTTACTTTACAATGAATTAGCTTATTTTCATAGTGTGCAAACTTCATAATTATTTCTTTAACTTTTATCCAATCTGCTTTGAAGAGCTTCTTTACTATTGGCAATACATGAAAGGCATTGTTACTCAGGCATTGTAGTTACAGTATTTTCAAACTGGTAGCAAAACTGTTTTATCGTAAGGGATGATCTTTTACTTGCATACCAAATGCTTAAATCTAAAACGTATAATAGGAAAAGTTATCTGGCATGAGTGTGAGGTACAGACAGAAAAATATGTCCACTAAGTTCAGTTTATGAAAAACTAGATGAACGTGTACATACTGTGGATAGAGGTTCAAATTTCTGCTGAAAAAAGGGGTATAAAACAAGTATATGCACTTCTGTAGGCTTTGATCAGCATTTTTCTCCCTTTTTCTTTTAAATTTTCTTTTCTTTTCCTGTAACTGATCCAGATAGGGTGGGATAGGAAATACTGTTTCAATAGGATTAACAAGATGATTGTTATGCAGAAAGAAAATAAAAGCATTACAGAAGCTCTTACACTTTAATTTTGACTTGTGTTAGTCAGGAGCAAATGCTTATAACAGTAACAATGTCTTTTAAATTATTCAGATACAGCATATACTGTTAGATGAAAAATGACAAGAAAAACATGTATTTATCAGTCTTATTGCTGAATAATTTATTACAATACAGATTCATGAGTCAAACTTATTGCAAATATTTGCAAAACTACAACAGTCACACAGAAATTTCCCATGTTGATAGGTATAAGGCTATGGTTCATATAACAAACATATGCTTTTGTGTGCTCTTTTCTTTTAGTTTGGGCTGTTGTGAATTTGTCTTTTCTTCTTTTTTTCATTTTTTTCTTTATTTTTCATTGTGGTATAGTCTTTTGTGATATAACAAAAATATAATGTTGATAAAAAATAACAAACATATAATGTTGATAAAAGATAACAAAAATATAATGTTGATAAAAGATGGCAAAAATATAATGTTGATAAAAGATGACAAAAATACAATGTTGATAAAAGGGTGTTTGATATAATTTGATAATCAGAGTACTATGACCTGTCATTTAATCAACAACCAAGACCAGATGCTGGAAATCAATTAATATGAAACTTTAGATTTTTCCCCTAATTTTTAATAACTATCCAAGCACATGCTTTTAGTCAATAAACTTCTATAAATATGCTGTGTTAATAATTGCTTATCCTGAAGAAAATGCCTAGAGCCTTAATGGCCCTTTTCAGACAGGTGAATAGACATTATATGCATGATCAGGGGTGATTTGGACTCACAAAGAAGTGCAAGTCTATATGATTTGATTCTGCAAGTCCATATTTGAAACTAGAAATACTACAGACCTAAAACTGGCCCCGTGGTTATAAAACTTGAGTACATTCTGAAATTCAAAACAAAGCACACTGATTGGCTGCTTCCGAGCACATGCTAGGAAGCAGCCAATCAGTGTGCTTTATTTTGAGTTTCAGATTATACTCAAGTTTTATAACCTCAGACTCAGGTCCTTGAGGGCACTCTATAGGTGACTCCACCTGATGATTGATTTTCACACTCCAAGACTACAGAGATGGATGGACAACTGGGTCATTTTATGGTCTTCTGAACAGCATTTGGTCATATCTGGATAATGGAATTGTGATTGTGAAGGAATCTGTGCAATGAAGACCCATTAGGTTTGGACAGGATCTTGCTTCCAGCAGGACTCCAACCTGCAACCTTGTGATCCGTAATGGAGAGTGCCAACGACTCGGCCATGCAGATGCTTCAACACTTCTGATACCTCTGTGTGTGTGTGTGTGTGTGTGTGTGTGTGTGTGTGTGTGTGTGTGTGCCATTGCTTAACATTTTTAACCATATCACAATAGTGTCTTGAAGTGACAGTGAATTAGTGCTCAATTTATACTTATAGTGCCGCCCCACTGCAATATCATGCCCCTGATACACTGACTTACTACCTGGCTGAGCCATCAATCCAGTTGTGAAAATTGTACACTAGAGCAAACTTGCAAGTCTTGAGGTATACACAGGCAATCTGCACTGGCTCAGTGGCAATGCAGTTACTGTCCCTCCAACAACACCACAGAGAATCACTTATCCCTTATTTGCAATATACTCAAGTATATTCAGTGCATATTGTATGTAATGCTTGGACACAGCCTCACACAAGGCCAAATTTCAGAGCATATTGTCATTGATGCAGAGTAAAAGGAAATCTATATAACTATATTTTACCTCCATTTTTGCAAAAGGATAAAGCTTTTGGTGACTTAATACTTGCTCCCTTGGACAACAAAGAGCCTTCCAAAAAGAGATCAGCACTTAAAGAAAGATCAAGATTTGAGCCCCGACACGAGAAAACTAACAAAGTGGTTGTGTGCCCAGCGCAAACTCAGATCAGCCTGGGCATCCGCCCGGTCTGATCAAGAGCCTTCGCTGTCCGCATGGAGCTAGATTAGACCCTTTAAGCGCTTAGCAAAGAGTCAGATCAGACTTGGCAAATGCCCAAGCTGATCTGATTCTGTGCTGGGCACACAACCATTTTGTTGGTTTTGTCATGTAGCGGCTCATTTAGAGTTGACCTTCATTGAGAAGGGAGGCAAAATGACATTTTCCCCTGAACATGAATCCAGTCACCATAACAAGAGTGGGACAGTATTTGTTAGTGGGGATTTATGGTACATGTAGTTCGAGCAAAACTGGAAGTAGTGATAGCGACCGAATGGGGACTTCAAGATTTTATTAGTATATCATAAAGTAAGTGAAAGATTCCAAAATTTGAAAATCACTGCTGCAAATATGCAGAAGATGATTAAGTGCACTTGTGAATGCAATATAAAGCATTATTCTAATGTAAAATTTGCAAATTTCTGCCACAGTTTCAATAACCTGCTAGGGGTGGTTGGGTGGTGCGATGGTGCTGGGTATAACTTCCAGTGCTGGGGCGTCCTACTGATTCGGATAATGGAAGGGAAGGGCCTACTGTGCTTGCAGTAGGTGCGGGTGTGGGCTGTTTGGACATTTTTCTTCTCTCGGCTATCATTTATCTCTTCTTTCTCCCTCTCTTTGGGAGGCGGCCCGATATAGACTAAAATACTGCCCCAAAAGGCCATTAAACCAAAAACAACCAACCAACCATCAATAACGTGCCCCCAACAGCCCCGTTCCATGCGATATTAGAAAATGAGAGTAGTGCAACTTTTGCTGCCAGAAAAAAATGTTAAGACATACTAATTTCAAAGCTTTATAAGAAAATACCGTATAAAACCTAATAAACGCCTCTGCTCTAATAAACACACAGGCTGCCTCTTTTCCCGAAAATTTATATTAACTTGCATGAATTCCTGTGTAGCTGTTTGAAATGGGTCTACTCTTACAGGAAGAAAATTCTTTCCTTTAAGAGTTGATCTCTACTGAGGAAGGAGGCGAAAATTGTAGATTTGCTTCCTATGAAGTATACCCATCATCTTCATATTTAGAGGTATTGTAGCAATGGCTGATTTACTACACTTCAAGCTCTAAATACCCCCCTCCCCCACACACACTTAAATTGCAAGGCCCCCAGGCGTTTAATAGGATGAATACGGTAGGTCAGGATACTATCTACTATTATTGTTCAAGACGATGTAAGTGGCCAGTCAGAAAATTTGCTGAGCAAATTAAAAAATTTTAAATCAAAATTTTTATACAGCTTTAATCAGGGAGCAGACACTACGTCACTATAGGAAGTATACATTGGAGCATAATTCTGTCAAAGCTGAAAGTAGGTTAATGGTTTTGTCTCTCTGCACATCGTCTTCTGGTATATAATAAAGAAGTACCCACTGGGCGGACACGCCGACTACGACAACTCCGCCTACGCTCCTTAAAAAAGGAGTTTCATGGAACAACGTTAAGCTTGATTTCTATGAATGACCCATCGGATAGTGCTACTCGATTAAGGAAAGGAAATTATTAACAGTGCATAGTTTGTCAAATTTTTGCCTAAGCGCTTTCGCCTTTCGACTTCATCAGAGGTTTACAATGAAAATAAACACTCAGCCAAATTATTTACATTTTGGGGAAAAAAAAAGAGAAGAGAAGAAAACAAGAGCTCCGCAAGTGGGGCAATATACGCCCGTTTCTGAATGTTTGCACCGTTTCATCCTTGTCTACATTCCTATCAAGTTTATCAAGACATTCCAAATATTAAGGTACTCAAAAGGAAAGCCTTAAAATAGTAATCAAAGGGATGTAACTAAAAGAAAAATAAGGAAGGGAAAGCGATTATTCTTATATTAGCCATTCGGTCTCAACCTAATACACATTGCTATAAAGTTTCGTCAAGATATTCCATACGGTTACCTAGTAATGACTTGCCTAGGAATAGCCGTAGAAATTAATCAAAGGGATGTTACTCCATAAATAAGGAAGGGAGCAATTATTCTTATATAAGACACACAGCTTTAACCTAATACACATTGCTATAAATTTTCATCAAGATGTTCCATACGGTTGCCTACTTATCGCTTGCATAAGAATAGCCTTAGAAAATATTCAAAGGGAGGTTACTCTAAAAATAAGTAAGGGGAGGCAATCGTTCTTATATGTGACATGTTGTGTCAGCCTAATATACATCACTATCAAGTTTAATCACAATAGTCCAAAGGGTTAGTTAGATATGAGGTGTACAAATATAGTCTGACAAAATAATCAAAGGGAGGTAACTCAAAATCTAAGTCAAGGGAAGTAACCATTCTTGTCTTAACCTCATATACATTAGTATAAAAATTCAGCATGATATTCCAAAGAGTAACCAAGTTATGGAATGCTAAAGAATTGCCATACAAACTGCCATAGTCGAGTTTTTTCAAAGGGCTGTAACTCTGCTAAAATCATCGGAGCGTAACCTCCAAACAATATGCGCCACTCCATGTTGTAGTCTTACTATTTACAAATTTAAAGAGTAACTACACTTCAGGAACTGACCGAATCAGATCCCAAACCCTATCCCCAACATCAGTTTCAGCTTAATTAGATGAAACGTGTAGGAGGAGTTATCCGGAAACGAACACCCCGAAAATTCTAAGTAAAGGGCTGTAACTCCGCTAAAAATCATTGGAGCATAACCTCGAAACGATATGCGCTGGTCCACCTCATAGTCTTACTATATACCAAGTTTCAGCACGATCGGATGTAAATTGTAGGAGGAGTTATTCGGAAACGAAAAGTTAACGACGGACGGACGAACGCCAGCGCCATAACAATATATGTCCCGTTTTTCAAACGGGCGTATAAAAACGATTCCAAGATTAAAACTAAACAAAACAATCCCCTTATCGGGGATCATGTATGTCAAATTTTAAAACTTTCACTGATTGCAGGGGTGGATGGGTGGTGCGAAGGTGCTGCGTGTAACTTCCAGTACCGGGGCGTCCTACTTATTTGAATAGTAGTAGAGCAAGGGCTTACTGTGCTTGCAGTAGGTGCGGGCGGGGGTTGTTTTGACATTTTTTCTCGTCTATCATTTCTCTTTTCTTTCTCCCTCTCTTTGGGAGACGGCCCGATATAGACTGAAATACTGGCTCAAAGGGCCGTTAAACCCAAAACAACCAACCAACCAATTTACTGATCGCACGAATTACACAACGCTACAATTAAAATGGTATATTACACATAATAAAGGAGTCGGTGTCCGGTTTAGTTGTATTGCAGCTCGAAAACCCGCGAAACTGCATTGCAAGGCTGGTTGTGTTGGACTCAACGGTCCCCAGGGACGGCACAGTCATCAAATAAAGGGTAAAATTGTATAGGATAAACATACACGAACACACAATAAATAAACAAAACAGAATTAAAAAGCCCGCACCTGCTGTCTAACCGGTGCGATAAGGTCTATCCTGTTACTGTCTATCCTGTTTCATATTCCCCCGTACCACGCCTCCCTCTCTGTAAAACGGTCAGAAACATGTTGAAACGTCTCATAGGACCATATCCTCCAGGGGATAGTTGACTGGATGCAGATGCTATGGTACTTTTGGCATTAGGGCGTGCTTCTAATAGTGGCTATAGATAGACAAGTACCTGCAGTAGGTGCGTAACGTTTCTTTCTGCCTCTTTTTTGTCAACCTTGTCTATCCGTTAAGACTGGTTGGGGGCTTGATCTGCTTGCTTCAGGTGCGGACTTCCTTTTTTATGCCCCCCTCCTCACCTTCGCCATTTTCAATGGGGGCATATAGTATCACGCCTGTACGTCCCGTCCGTACGGTACGTACGGCCCGTATGTAAGAAAAATGGTTTCTTAATTGAATTATATTTTATATACGGGTATAGAGTCATAAAATATAGTAAATTTCGATTGAAGGTAAAATCCACCACTCCTTATGGGAGTTGTGGCCGCCTTTTTAGCTCACCTGAGCCAGAGGCTCCGGGGGAGCTTATAGGATGGTAAGGCTCCGTCGTCCGTCGTCCGTCCGTCGTCCGTCGTCCGTCCGTCCGTCCACAATTTCAAACAACTTCTCCTCTGAAACCGCTGGGCCGATTGTAACCAAATTTCATATAGAGCCTCCTGGGACCTTAGGAACGAAAAGTTGTTCAAACGGTCCTGGTCACATGACCAACATGGCCGCCACGCCCATATATGGTAAAAACCTGAAAAAATCTTCTTCTCCAGAACCAATAGGTAGATGGTCTTGAAACTTGGTATGTAGCATTAGGTACACGAGTACTACCAAGATTGTTCAAATTATGACCTTGGGTTGACCTTGACCTTTTTTACGGTAAGATCAAATTTGCTTACTCATGCTTTTATATGGCAAAATGCTGCAACATAAGATATCTTGGAAACTGTTGAAGATTTTGGCCTAAAAATTGGTATATACAGTTGCCTTAATGAGTTCATGAAGAATTATGAGTACAAGAGGTCAAGGTCATTCTTTGACCTTTGACCCAGAACTCTCATATTTTGACAATATCAAACAATCTCCTCAAAAACCACCAGGCCAATTGTAACCAAATTTCATATAGATCCTCCAGGGGTTGAGGGAATGAAAATTTGTGCATACGGTCCAGGTCACATGACCAACATGGCCACCACGCCCATATATGGTAAAAACCTTTAAAAATCTTCTTCTCCAGAACCAGTAGACCGATGGCCTTGAAATTCGGTATGTAGCATTGGGTACTCAAGTACTATCAAGATTGTTCAAATTATGACCCTGGGTTGACCTTGACCTTTTTTACGGCAAGGTCAAATATGGGAAAATGCTAAAACATGAGATTTCATGGTAAGTTTTGAAGATTTTGGCCTAAAAATTGGTACATAGAATCATCTTAATGAGTACATGAAGATTTTTGAGTACAAAAGGTCAAGGTCATTCTTTGACCTTTGACCCAGAAATCTCAAATTTTGACAATTTCAAACAATCTGCTCTAAAATCACGGGGCCAATTGAAACCAAATTTCATATAGAGTCTAAAGGGGTTGATGGAATGAAAATATTTTCCAACGGTCCTGGACACATGACCAACATGGCCGCCACGCCCATATATGGTAAATACCTTTAAAAATCTTCTTCTCCAGAACCAATTGACCGATGGCCTTGAGACTTTGTAAGTAGCATTGGGTACTTGAGTACTATCAAGATTGTTTAAATTATGACCTTGTGTTGACCTTGACCTTTTGCAGCAAGGTCAAATATGGGAAAATGGTAGAACATAAGATTTCATGGAAAGTTTTGAAGATTTTGACCTAAAAAATTGGTATATACAGTTGTCTTAATGAGTTCATGAAGAATTATGAGTACAAGAGGTCAAGGTCATTTTTTTACCTTTGATCCAGATTGCTCATATTTTGACATTTTCAACCATTTCCTCAAAGGGCCAATTGTGAACACATTTCATATATAGCCTCCAGGGGTTGATTGAATGAAAATTTGTTCAAACGGTCCAGGTCACATGACCAGCTTGGCCGCCATTACCACTTACGGGATAAATCTTTAATATTTTTCTTCCCCAGAACCAATACACCTATGGCCCTGAAACTTGGCAAATAGTATGGAGTACTAGAGTACCACCAAGACTGTTCAAATGGTGACCTTGGGTTTACCTTGACCTTTTTTGCGGCATGGTCAAATATGGGAAAATGCTAGAACATAAGATTTCATGGAAAGTTTTGGAGATTTTGGCCTAAAAATGGTATATATGGTTGTCTAATGAGTACATGAAGATTTATGAGTACAAGTGGTCATGGTCATTCTTTGACTTTTGACCCAAAACTCATATTTTGACAATTTCAGACATGATAAGTATAAGCCACCTTGCCAATTGTTCAGGTGAGCGATTCAGGGCCTCATGGCCCTCTTGTTCAACTTCATTTTATGAAAAAAAAAAAAAAAGAAAAAAGAAGAAAAAACGGTTTCCGTTCGTTATCTTTTGGAATGATTAGTGTATAAGATCCATATTTTATACACAGATATATATATACATACAATATAGGTCAAGATCGATTTAGGGTAGAACCGAGCAACTATTATTGGAGTTATGACCCTTTTTATCCCCCGCCGAAGGGGAGGGATATAGTTTTGTCCATGTCCGTCCGTCTTTCTGTCCGTCCTTCCGTCCGGAGCCATTTCTGAGTAACCATTGAACGGAATTTAATGAAACTTAAAATAAATGTATATCACTATAAGGCTCTGATGCATGTGAAGTTTTGTCCCACTGGCTTCAGTAGTGTATGAGTCATTGCCCTTGAATTGCTTTCAAAATGATATAATGAGCCAAAGTTCGATGTGGGGTGAAGTCCACCCATTATTATGGGAGTTATGGCATTTTTTCAACTTCATTTTTTGTCAAAATGCTTGATTCCAGGCTGTACCTCTTGAAAAGTTACTTGTTTCCGGGCTATATTACTTGTTAAGTTGCATGGAATCCATTTCTATGATAGGATACAGAGTTATATCCATATCATATATCACAGAACTCCAACCCCCCTTTCCCCTGCACCCCACCCCCACAACCCACCCTGGTTTGGATCCGTGCATGTTACCTCTGCCAACGGAAAGCAATAAAACAAGGCTCTGCACTCTATATTTTCATATTATGCAAGTCTGTCTCTGTGAACCTGGTTATTCTACAAGTGCCAGAACCTTAAACAAGGTGCACTCTTACTCAATCCACTAGGCGGGGGCATCCGTGTCCAGTGGACACATTTCTAGTATTTTGTTAATCCCATATATGGTGAAAACCTCGATCCATGATCCAAGATGGCTGCCTGCTCGCAAAACCATTTTGGCTCAGACGTGATTCAACTCAGGTGAACGATTTAGGGCTTGATGGACCTCTTTTGATAACTGTCGTTGCTAATTTTAGCGTTTATGTATACTGAAAACCGTCTCATAAAATGAGGATGAAATTTCAAATTGGGATTTTTGTCCGTACGCACTGCATCCAGTTAGCAAATTTTGCAAAATTGGCGACCACTCATTCTGTAGCATGATATAGCCCCACATTATTGGGCTGTTTATAGTTATTTATTTTGTCAGTTTCATGCTTTTTAATAGTCAGTGACTGGTGGCTTTAATAGTTTTTGATGAGTTATAAGAAGATTCTTGTGAAATTTCTTTAGCTGAATATACTTATAGACATTATCATAATGGCTCTTATTCCGATTGAGCTAACACCAATCATGGTTCGAATTTTAATCTAAGTTTCAAGTGCAGATAACTGTTATCAGTCCCACGTTCTAAGCTTGTTTTATTGAGGATCAGTATTTAATCCTCAACTTTCATTTCTTTTAATCAAAGATTCCACTGTCAACACACGGGGTAAGATCTTTCGTAAATAATGACCTATAAACTGAAAAAGATGGAAATAAACTTGACAAGTTTGTTGAAATTTTTTGACAAATGTTACGCATACAACACCCACAATCCATTTATGATGATTTGGCACTTTTAAAGAGGGCTTTCACACTGAATTCATACTGAATTAAACTATATTGAGAAAAATTACTAGTTTGAAGAAATTTTAGGTAGCTTAGACCCTCGGCTAACATTTTAGCTTAAGGCAAAGACTCTGATCAGACTGGGTGGATACCAAGGCTGATCTCTTAGCTTGTCGCACATGTCACTTTGTTGGTTTTTGGGGGTGTATGGTGGTGCGACGGTGCTGCGTGTAACTAATAGTAGGGCAAGGGCTTACTGTGCTTGCAGTAGGTGGCGATTGGAGTTTGGACATTTTTCTCTCGTCTATCGAAATGCTTTCTCCCTCTCTCTGGGAGACGACCCGATATAGGCTGAAATACTGTCTCAAAGGGCCGTAAATCCCCCAAAACAATCAATCAATCGTTGGTTTTGTCGTGTCGCGGCTCAAATGTAGCTAACGATATATGGTGTTGAACTGTATTCCATGGTTCACTGCACTCAGAAAAGACCCGTTACTAAACTTTGTGTAAGTCAATTTCTCAGTTGCTATAAGGGGTTGAATCGTAATATTTGGCATACCCTTACATCTGGGCAAGTCCAACAGAAAGCCTTGAACTATATCTGGTGTATAATTACGATACTACTTCTGGCTCACCTTGTTTGTGACCATGACCTATATTTCACTGTTCAGTGATTTTTGCTTGATGTCTCCAACAATATTTCACAGGATTGCATCATTCATTGCACTGAACTATGTCCGACCTGGTCCATTTTAAATGGCAGCCTAACCAGTGTTAAAGTCAAAGTGCTATAACCTAGCGGGAACATAACGTCGAAATGACGTCGTACTGACGTCATAAAGTCGCATCGACGTCAGTTCGGCGTCATTAAAACGTTATGTGCCTGCTGTAAGGCACTCTCTTGTTTCAGTGATGCTACTCCAATTCAGAGAGAGGCGCCGTGGTCGAGTGGTTAGAGCGACTTGGTTATGGTGCAGATGGTTGCGGGTTCGAATCCGGGTTGGGCCAGCCGACGACTGGAAAACTCTCTGTCAACCCAGAAGTAAATGGGTACTATTTCAAATTGGGGAAGAAAAAAGACAACGAAATGAGAAGTATGGGCTCAGACTTCCATTTGCGGTGCTCATGATTCAGTAGACCTCCAGTCCCAACTGCCCCTGCGGCAACTAGGCTATGGGAAACCTTTACCTTACCTGCAATCTGAATGATCGAATGTGCATCTTCTGCCGGATGCTGATTGTAGTCTAGAACTGCATGAACTCTGCAACTCTCGTGTTCGTGCTGTATGCCCCTTCTTTTAGGATAATTATGGCATTTCTACCCGCTAAAGATGTGGGATGAGGGATTATGGGATTATCTTATATCTATAATCTATCCTATTATCATAAGGATGACCCGTATTTATCGCCGCTGACTTTCAATAGTTTACAGCATTTGACACCGTTATAAAATAGTGCCGCGACACGACAAAACCAACAAAGTGCCATGTGCGCCCAGCGAAGACTCAGATCAGCCTGGGTATCCGCTCAGTCCAATCAGAGTCTTCGCTGTCTGCACGAAGCTAGATTCGACAAATAATTACCCTTTAAGCGCACAGCAAAGACTCTGATCAGACAGCGGATGCTCAGACTGATCTGAGTCTTCGCTGGGCGCACTAGCCACTTTGTTGGTTTTGTCGTGTCGTGGCTCATATCAATTAAATGCTTTCTCTGCAACTTCCTATCACACCACTGTTATAAAAATTATAAGTATTGGGACAGATAAGTCTGCGCAAACAAGACAGACCCTGATCAGAATGCTTCGGATTACACTGTTTGCCATTTCATCTACATCTTTTGGACGCGCTACTGCATCGTACCATTTTAGCACAGTTACGGAAATTTTTAAGGTGTCCAATTTTTAAATACACTGTATTTTTCCCATAATACTCAGTGTGCTTTATCAATTTTCTCAATTACTTTAAATACGATTAATTCATATCATGAAAGGGTCCAATCTTTTCTAGAAACAACAGTTGGCGCCTACTTACACCAGCTAGTGTCGTCATGTAAATTCGGACAGCAGGAAAATTCGGACTGTGACATTCTGTTATTTGTCAGTTGTTTGGAATCAAAAGTTAATTTGAACTGGGCAAACAGTGAAAATCCTGATGAGACGGCTCATTATGATTATGAGCCGTCTCATCTGGATTTTCACTGTTTGCAATGATATGTCCGAATTTACCAACTGTCCGAAGTTACCCGACTCGACCCTACTTATGTCGCTTACGGTTTAGTTTTAATAAAGCTGAAGTACTGTACCGATCTGCACTATTTGCTGTTCTTGAATTTTACACATCGCCAAATGCGCCACATTAGAGCCGCGACACGACAAAAACCAACAAAGTGGTTGTGCGCCCAGCGCAGACTCAGATCAGTCTGGGCTTTCGCCCAGTCTGATTAGACTCTTCGCTTTAAGCGCTTTAAGGCTATATATAGCTAAAGATCTAAGCTAAATCCATGCGGACAGCGAATACTCTGATCAGACTGGGCGGGTGCCCAGGCTGATCCGAGTCTACGATGGACGCACAACCACTTTGTTGGTTTGTCGTGTGATAAATGAGTAAAGTTGATTATGATAATTATAAATTATAAGCAAAGAACTGCACGAGAAATCAATGATTGAAATTATTGATAACTTGTTTTTGTGTGTACTGGCGCTTGCTCAGTCCATCACCCACCCACCCTACCATAGGCTTCCATCCATCCATCCATCCATACCCATAAATAAATACTATTCGGTAATAAATAATACTCGCGGTTAATCAAACTTCAGATTTGATTTGATTATTGTTTGTAACACCAATCTACTGACAATTCGATTTTATGTAAAACAAATAAATTATAATCGCTTATTAAAACTGAATAAATCATACATGTAATAATCAGACATCGAAAACTATAAAAACACAAAAAAGAAAGGCAGAAGAAAAAGTCAAAGAAAATGTATAAAATATATATAAACATCAATTATGGAATGTTTTGAAATTTCATGTATGCAAATTAAACGGACCGAAGGAGTAAAACTAAATAAGCAATATGCTTTGGTTTAAACAGTATAAGAAGACCAAACTGATGACAAACAGCGCATATGGCAGCCAGAGGGAGATCAAGGTAAAAGGGCAGAAGCTGGGTACTGTAACAAGCTTCAAATACCTTGGAGCAGTTGTCTCAGATGATGGCTCAAAACAGGAGGTTCCCTCAAGGATTGCACACGCCACTTTAGCTCTCACCAAGCTGAAACCAGTTTGGAGAGATAACAACACATATTTTGGATCAAATGTTAAACTTATGCGCTCCCTTGTCATTTCCATATTTCTGTAGGCCTGTGAATCGTGGACCTTGACAGCAGAGTTAGAAAGAAGAGCGCAGACCTTTGAGATGAGATGCTACCGAAGGTTACTGAACATTTCATACAAGGACCATATAACCAATGAGGAGGTTCGCAGGAAGATCCAAGCAGCCATTGGAGAATATGATGAACTCCTGACGCTGGTCAAGTAACGGAAACTAAGGTGGTTTGGCCACGTCTCAAGGTCTTCTGGTTTAGCAAAGACGATTCTACAGGGCACAGTGAAAGGAAGAAGAAGAAGAAGAAGAAGAAGAGGTAGGCAGAAGAAGAGGTGGGAGAACAATATTAAAGAGTGGACAGGGCTGGATTTTGCCAACTCAACAAGGGCAGCTGTAAACAGGACAAGGTGGAAAGGGATTGTTGCGAAGTCATCTGTGGTGCCCCAACGACCTAGTTAAGTTATGGGATAGAATAGAATAGAATACTTTATACATGACACAACATATACAAATACTACAAATACAATGAATATACAAAAGGTATTCAGAAGAAAGTCGATCGACTTATTTCAATAGAAAGTCGATTGACTTGAATCTGTATCCCATGATTGCTATGTATACAAATTTCATAAGTAAGTAAGTAAGGTCTTTATTTAAAGAGGGTAACTCAATTGGCGAACCAATCTTCCTTGAGGCCCTCTGATAAGATACGTAAACATACAATATATACAAAGTGCAATTTGAGACCAAAAAAATTACAATACATCTACAGATACTAACAAAAGTAAAAACTCTCTCTCTCTCTCTCTCTCTCTCTCTCTCAAAGACATGTTCAATATGCATGTAAATGATATAATGATACATCTATTAAGAAAATGAAAATGTCTTCAGTATTTAAATATCATATAAGGTATGGCGGTGGGGAAGTAAACCCAATTAAGCTAATTTTTCAACCAAGCCGTGCATTTATTTACAAATGAATGTGAACACATCCGCGGTGACCTTCATCTGATGCACTCGTTCACTTGTAAAGTATTGGGAAAAAAGAAGCCATGAAAAGGCGTGAACAAGCGCATACAGACATAAACCATCGTGGTGGGAGGGTGGGTTTTTTCCTGAGGTTATCATAGAATCACATAGCCATAGCTAGAGGAAACCTCAAACTCAGCGCCCTCCTAACTTATTTCACAGCCACGGAATGATATCAATTCACGGTTTTATCAGCATACGTCACCGGGGGTGTGAACACATCCGCGGTGACCTTCATCTGATGCACTCGTTCACTTGTAAAGTATTGGGAAAAAAGAAGCCATGAAAAAGCTTAACAATGGCATCAACACCTCTACATTATAACCACGACTTTTTCCCCAAGAATCTATTGTCGCATTTTTAATATCTATAGGGATACTGTTCCAGATAAGTGCACCAGAATAAGACATATTGTTTTTAAATAGGCCTAAATTAGGTTTAGGTATAAAAAAGTTCCTGTTACAAACTGATCGTAAATTAGAAGTCGTATTATTTGAGTTGTTACTCCGCAACTGAAACAGATCTGTCACGTATTCCGGGGCCATATTATTCGCAACTTTATACATTACTTTTGCTTTTTGTAAAAATACGCTTTCATTAAAAGATAACATTTTCAAACGATCTCGGGCTTCTTCTAAATTAGTGTATTCATTCCTCAATATACTCTTGCATGCTCGCATTTGTAATTTAGTAATTTTGTTAATGTTAAAACTCGTTGAATTTCCCCATATAATACTACAATAATCAAAATGCGGTCTGATGTAAGCATTGTAGAACAATAGCCTTTCTTCAATCGATAAATAAAAAGATATTTGAGATAGAAGCCATAAGTGAGATGAAACTTTTTTTTACAACAAATTGAAACTGGGCATTCCAGATAAGATTTTCATTAATATGAACCCCTAGAATTTTCTCGCTATTAGTCAGTTTTAGGTCTAGATCATTATACTTCAGTATTAAAGAACTATTTTCCATATTTGATCTTTTCTGACGGCTTGTTATAAGCATGACTTTAGTTTTATCAGTATTAAGCAACATTCCGTTTTCTTTGCACCACTTGTTAAGTAACAGTAAAGAGTTTTGAAGGTTATTTTCCAACGTTTGTTTGTTTAACTGTACGTGTAAGTGTGATAGTCGAATAAATATCAATACAGTTTTTTATCTAATTATCGGTATTTTTGAAATAACTTATAAATGCTCCATTAAGTAGTAAATTAGTAAAACTAGTGAGTTAAAGTTAACAAAAAGGAAAGAAAGGGGAAAAAACAACAACAACAGAAAACCGTTATAACAGTGTAACGTGCTCCGTTTTTAATACTACTTCAGGGGCGTATAACAGTGAACAAGCTCAGACCTCAACGGGGAATGGATGGACACTCCATTTGCTGGAAGGCCGCATTTTAGATACCAGAATCAAAGACTGAGTATTAATTAGTATTTAAAGATTGTCTCCCTCATTTATTTCATGTTTTCAGAAACAAATATTTTAACAAAATTTCGTTAGACAATATGTAATAGTAATAGGCCTGCAAGAGTATCGATTATGACCATGTGTGTCATGTGATCATGTACAGGTATTTTTCTTATTCGTGCACGTGATTTTGACGTATGAATAAATTATTTTTGTCCAATAATGCGACTTCAAGCGCGGTCCACGATTGTTAAAAAAATTATTTTTTTTGTTTAAAGTCACTTTTAGCAAATGTTATTATCTTAACTCTATTTCAAATGTATAGCCATACCATGTCGGAGGTATTGCATGAAATATTTCGTCAAATCATTTTTTGTTATTATTATCAAGGGAGTAAATCTTTAAAGGACATGGCCTTATGTAATCGAATTTTTCGAGAAAAAGAGTTGGTTTTACCTTTATTGTTTTATCTCGCGAAATTGGCTAGCAGTGTTAATTAGATAGACTCATTCTTGCAGTCTTTTGACATCGTTCTTATTTATACCATTCCATTCTCAAACTCTCAAACCACTATTCAAGGCTCACGAGCCATACCAATGGAACTTGTATAATACAATACAATACAATACAAATTGTGATATACAATACAAAAATATATGTATGTTTGAAAAAATGAAATTTAAACAGAACGGACCCATCCTCCAATATTAAAAATGTGAAAAGGCGTATATTGCCCCGCTTGAGGTGCTCTTATTATATCATACATAACATAACTAGGATCAGCGTTAAAATGATGAACAGAATGAAGGCATATCTTGGTACTTGCATTTTACATGCTACATGTAAGAGGGAAAACGGAAGAAGTATTTTGTTATTTTTTAAGAAAATACTAGAGATAAAAATAATGACAAATGGCCCAGCTCAACTGAGAACGCCTCAGATACATACACACGTACATACAGACAGTATCGCGTGAAATAAAAATACTCTTTGGCAATAATCGACACCTGTTGTTTGTGATTAATATTGAAGTTTTACTCGCAGTTAATCAAACTAATCAAACTTTGGAACCGTCTGTAAGTTTGTTGATTAATGTTTGTAACACCAATCTATTTCTAAAACGATTTGAAATAAACCAATAAAATTATAAACAGTTTATTAAATTGGAAAAAAATCACAATAATCAGGAATCTTAAACTAAAATTTTTAATAAAAATCAATGAAAATGTATAAAAATATTTAAAAATTCATAATATGAAGATCTTATATTCCAAAATGCTACTGTAAATATTAATTTATATTGATATTGATATGTTAAATACATTTTGTTTTCCCATAATGCTCAGTTTTCTTTATCAACTTTCTCATTTGCCATAATGCGATTAATCGATATCATGAAAGATCCAATTTGTTCTAAAAACAACGGTGGGCGCCGACTTTCACCAGCTACTTAGGCGTAGACTTCTAGGCCGCCCGCCTTTTAGTGACCACAGAGAAATTATTGAAGCATATCAGTATTACTTAAGAGGAGATTTTCTTAAGACGTAGTAATATATTTAATTCACTTATCTGAAAGTTTAGACAATATATTTGATCCGTCACTGGATCTGTCGGGATTTATGCCAGCTCGCGGGACAGTGGCTGACTATTTAACCTACTCTAAAACGAGGGCGACACCTCCATACCTTGTGTGCCTTACTTATGATAACATTTCTCTTGTCACTCTGGGTTTAAATCCCTTTAATTCCATCAGATTTAAATCTTGAAATTTTCTTACGAAATGAGATCCCCCTGCATGGGGATGGAACTTAGTTAAGGAATGAAGTGAATGCCATATCATTTCTAATAGAAACATTATGATATAATAATTAGAAGTGTGAACTGTAGGCGGTAAAGAGGAATACTTTTAAATTCAAACTATGGCGGTTGTGGCTTCGTACGGATTTTTATTGTCATGTCTTATTTCTGGGATGACCACATTTGATATAGATTCTATACTCAAAACTCCAAACTTACATTCCAGCGGAAAGCCTTTACTAAGTCAGAAAGTGAAATCAGATTTAGAGGAAAAAGAGATACAGAATTACATTAAACATCAAGGAGAATCCAACGTGGATATAAATGGACCTTCAGCAGCGTTTATGCTGCATCTGTTCAAAGACTTGATTCATGGAACAGGATTGCCAGAAGCTGTTGGACATACACACGGACAAACAAGAAATGATGTTCAGTATTCGGATACCGTGAGAGGCTTTTCTCCTAGTAAGTATATGATCCGTGATCATGGTAAAATTTCGATAAAAAATGTTTAATTACAATTTACAAAACATTTCATTCAACGTAATAATTTAAGTTCCGAATAATCACATTTAATAAGACAAACATTAAATGAAATTAAAAAATATATAATCAATCTTGTTATTTTTATTCAATTTCTGTAAGACAAGCATCTTCTTGAGGATGGATTTGGTTGGTTGGTTGATTTGATGCTTAACGTCCACAGTAAACAACTACGGTCATGTTGGGACGGTCAGTTAACCTAACCACACTATTCCTGGGCAGGCTTAGACCTTCTAAGCGGTTAACCAGTACTAAGTGCACATACTTTCGCCAGTAACTGACAAATGCCCTTCTTGAATCAGCGGAAGGAGAAACGAAAGTATGTGGCCAGACCGGGATTCGAACCCAGGACCTCTGACTTACGAGTCAGGTGCCCTACCGATTGCGCTACCCGGCCCGGCTTTGAGGATGGAAAACATGATGCAAATTGTGGAGGCTCATGAACCGATACCTGTGCTCTGTGATGTTTTTATGGTAGTTTTACAAAAGGAAACTCCATTTGTGTTTCTGGGCGACAATGTCCTTCAGGTCTTTGCTTAAAATAAAGAATTCGCTCCTCGCTATGCAATTTTTTATGCTCCCATGACGATAATTAGTGTGCATTATGTTTTACCATTGTTTTTTGTATAATCAAATTTCTAACAGTTTTTAAACAACCAATCAGGAACTTTGTACAACTGCAGCCTAATATTTTTAAAATGTGCATATGTCTTTTTGAATTCTGAAGGGAAAAATGAATACGGCTAATTCAGATGTAAGAATTTTACAGGTTCTAAATAATACAGGATCGTAAGTTTGTACGTGTGTATAATCAACTCCTCCCATAGTTTTTAAGCAGCCATTTTGGAATTTACAGACATACTGAAGATGTGCATGTGCCTTTTCAACATAGAAAAAAATATGTTTAACAAAATTACAACCTTTTCAAACTCAGAAAAATGCGTCCTTTTGAAACTTGTTTTGAATGTGTTCAAGATTTTAATTTGACTTCACTGCAGCTGGTGTTGTGCCGTGTGGTGGCCGTATTTAAAACGTCTCTCCGTACATCATCCGTAGTGCAGATTATATTTTATTTCTTAAAAATCAGAAATTTTTGGTTGGTTTAGACTTTTATTGTAGAACATCGTTTTCTATTCATTTCGACCCTTTCTTGATACTAATCAGTCTTTGATTCGACTACTTATTAAAACTGAGGAGTTAAGAAATTGCAGTATGCCTTTCTTTTGCTTTCGTCGCCAGATATTATTCGGGTCACTGATGAGGCTTGGATAGCCGAAACTTCGAAGTATGGCCCATGTTCCTTCTTTTGAATGTTCTCTGCTCTTGAAAATTATGGGGTCATGGCTTATATAGGATGGCAGAATTGATATAATCAATTCCTTTTAGGGTTTAAGCAATTAACGTGAAGCTCAGCACAGATGTTATGAACCGTGCAGTCTTAGTGAAGATGTGCATATACGTGTACCTTTTTGAAAAAAAAATGTTTGACAAAATTACAGTTGTTTCATGCAGGTTTGAAACTTTACAGGTTCTGCTTACAGGAAGCAAGTTCGTATAACTTCTCCCATTTTTTTAAGCTGCACAGACGTTACAGACATACTGAAGATCTGCGCATGCCTTTTTGTTCAGAAAAAGATAATTTTTGATCAAATCACAGCCTTTTCAAGTTCATAAATTTTACGAGGTACGGATTACATGTACTTGTATATAGAATGCAAAGTTTGTATACTAAACTCCTACAACATTCTAAGCAGCCAGAGTGAAACTTTATACAGATTTAACAAACGTATTGAAAACATGCATTGGTTTTTGAAATATCTTTTTTCGAGAGAGGAAGATGGGCGGGGGATTAGGGGGTGGGGGTAGAGAGAGAGGCGGGGGCAGGGGGAGAACTGAATATGGAACGGTGTAGCTGTATTCGAAGGTATCCATATTTGGCACAATAAGGCTTCAACATTTGAAATTTATTGTAAATACCAGCTTATTATTTCAAATACTTACTTAAATGCCGTAAAATTCTGAATGTTGGAACAGCTACCCTGAGCAGACGGTGCAGACCCAGATCAGACTGCTCCTACACAGTCTTAACTGTTTGCCATTTTATCTGCATCTTTTTGTCGCGTTAATGCATTGAAAAGCTGAAATGGACACCGAAAATAGTAACGGTAACCGTGTTGAAATTTCGATGGAGTAATGCGTCCAAAGATGCAGATGGAATGGACAACATGTAGACCCTTTTCAAACTGATCAGGAGCAGTCTGACTGAAAAAGCAGTGTACTCAGGATTTGAAGCAGCAGTCTGGTCTGGGTCTGCATTATTTGTTTTGTCCTATCTGTCCCAATATTTAGACTCTTTATGGTATTTTTTCTTAATTTTTGATTTTTCTATTCACAGAACGTTACTATTTCTCATTACAGAAACCATGAAACCAGGAAGACATACTTTCACTATCCCATCGCTTCCAAATCAAGAAAAGCCAGTGTTAGCTGAAATCCGATTTGACCAAATTCGACAAGCTCTTACTTATCGGAAAGTTACGTTACTTGTGAAGAAAACTGGCCGCCGTCTAGAAAATACCAAATATATCAGGAAAAGATTTCCATACAGAAAAGATGGCATTTTGGACATAACAAACGTTACGATTCCATTTCTTCAAAAGTTTCATGGCAACATTTCTATAAAGCTAAAGGTGAGACAAAAGAGTGCAATGATAGCTCACAGACATAAAAGAAATACAGACTCTGAACAGCCAATCCTGGTGATATACTCACAAGATAAAGACTTTCTGAAAACAGTTTATAATTCATATTCCAGCTCAAGTTCTCAGCATATTGCTAAACTGCATAAAACACGAACAAAAAGAGCATCGCATACAAGAAAGACAGATCGGAGAAGGAAGAAAAATAAGTGGAAACCTGGTGAAGTTTGCAAACTACATAAATTTAAAGTAGACTTTGATTTAATAGGCTGGGGCCCATGGATAGTACATCCCAAAAAGTTTAATGCGCGGGTATGCTTTGGACAGTGCCCCGCCCCCATTACGCATGAATATACACCAACCAATCACGCGATGTTACAGACGCTCATGCGCATGAAACGTCCTCTGTCGGCACCGGAGCCGTGTTGCGTGCCAACAAAGTTAAGACCATTAAGTATGTTGTATTTTGAATACGATGATATTGTTGTTCGCCACCATCAGGATATGATCGCTGCGGAGTGTGGTTGTAGGTGACATTAAGCTTTGGGTACGCCCTCGCAGTGCCGGCAAAGCCAAGTATATCGGTGCATGCCTTTCAAACCAGAGGTGTGACTGAAAGAAAAGAAGTTGTCGAATTATGATGCAATATGACAACATATTCAGTATGTGCTTAGCATTTGTCTCCTAGTGGGCAATGTTGGAAGCGACACCATGCGAAACTTTTATTCTTCCAACCTAATAAGGAAAGGGTTCTCGAAAATTGAAGACCACAATCAGCCTGAGCATTCATGCATCTTGATCATACAGTTTCTTTGTTTTTCATTAGATTGTATAGATTGCTCATTTGAACTCGTGGATTCTTTATTCTTATCTGAGTCTTCGCTGTTCGTTCATGCGATAGGGTACCATTTTTGTGAAACGAATGAAACAGTCATACAGGGACTATGTATTTATCATGGTTTAAGGTATAGATACACTTTTTCGCCCCCTCTTATAGGAAAGAATTTGCTCCATTTTGTACAAATTCATTTCATTAAGAAAACACCTGGCCCAGAGGTTATAAGACTTGAGTACAGTCTCAAATTCAAAATAAAGCACATTGATTGGCACATGCTCGGAAGCAGCCAATCAGTGTGCTTTATTTTGAGGTTGAGGTTATTCTCAAGTTTTATAACCTCGAACCCTGTTTTTGAAGATTTCATTCATCAGGAAGACAAGAAGGTCACAAAAATGCACATCCCGTGGTGATTTTGTGGGGGAAAAAAGGGAGGGGGGGGGGCAACTTTTGTGACAAGCATTATTTCCCTTGCAGGCTGGAAGATTTATGGTGCAGCGTCGTGTTTATTCGCCAATTTTATAAAAGGAGACAGCGATAAATTTGTGACTTCCTGTTTGCTTCCCTGGGACGACAAGCCCTTCCAAAATGGTTACACTCTTGAAAAGGGAAAATTATCTTGTACAGGAGTAAAATCTTTCCTTTAAGAGTTGACCGCCATTGATAAGGGAGGCAAGACTGAGAGTTGCAAAGTGGCTTCCCTTTGAATATACTCACCTTAAAATGAATCAAATAAATCTATACAGACGAAGACAATGGCTATTTTGCAAAGAACTCGTGTAGGTAGGAAATTGAGACAAATACAGTCAACTCCCGATATCTCGAACACTAATATCTCAATGTATATTCTTATATCAAAGTTTTATTTACATTTCAACTCCGGTTATCTAAAACTACTGATATCTCTAAGTAAATTTTCTGGTACCAGAAAATATCAGTAGTTTTGACTGAAGGTTCGACTTCGAGATATCGAGAGTTGACTGTAGAAGGCTTATCATTGAAAAATATTTACTTCCCCTTCTGAAAGTGTTTGAGGTAAATGGGTACACTTTCAGGGGAAATAATTGTCAGTTTCATTTTCGCCTCCCCTCTCAGTTGGGGTCAACATTTTTAAGGTCCACCTTTTAAATAAAAAAGAATTCACTACCCTAGCAGCAAATAAAGAAGTCGCTTCCCTAGGGACAAATTCTGTCTTTTAAGTGAAAACCTTGCCCCGAGGTTATAAAACTTGAGTACATTCTCAAATTCAAAATAAAGCACACTGATGGGCTGCTTCCGAGCACATGCTCGGAAGCAGCCAATCCGTGTGCTTTATTTTGAGTTTGAGATTATTTTCAAGTTTTATAACCTCGAATCCTTTTCTGGGAAGGGCTTCGTCGTCCAGGGAAGCAAACAGGAAGTCATAAAATTTGTTTCCCATTGTTAAAATGGTGAGAAATACATAAGTGTGCCAGTTCACATTTAAGACTGAATACAGAAATGGCTTCAATTGTACCTGTTCTGAAAATAAGGAAAAGTCGAGAAGTAGGATATCTACTGTAGTGTAAAAATTCTGAAAAAAAATCTGAACATCTTAAATAATTGAGCTAACTACCCTAAAACGATCAGTTTGGTCTTCTAGTGTAGCAACGACTCCAAAATATGCATAATATGAGCCGCGACACGAGAAAACCAACAATGTGGTTGTGCGCCCAGCGCAGACTCTGATCAGACTGGGCATCTGCCCAGTCTGATCAGAGTCTTCGCTGTCCGCATGGAGGTATCTTAGACCCTTATCTACCCTTTAAGCACTTAACAAAGGGCCTGATCAAACTTGGCCGATGCCTAGGCTGATCTGACTGAGTCTGCGCTGGGCGCACAACCACTTTGTTGGTTTTCTCGTGTCGCGGCTCAATGTTATCATGGAATAAGAAACAGTGTTTATCTTGATCTGACTGCTCCCATGAGCAGGCTGATCTGGGTTAGCACTTTTTGTTTAGGCCTACCAGTCCAAATATTTAGAATTTTTACGCTAGGTGTTCTTGTTCAACAGATTATCCATAGGAGCTGGGTACAGAAAAAGACTTTTAGTGCTAATTCAAGTTCATGTTATTTTGATAGGGCAATTGTATATAAATGTATATCTAATCCATGTTCCTTATTTTCTTCTTGAAGTATTTTTATGACAAAACATATGATCTGCATATTTTTATGAGAAACCTGAGAATAAAAATAAAGTAAAAAAGATTGTATTCTTTCTTTTTATTTGATATCGTGGTTTAAAATGAAGAAAAGCTCGAAACAGCATTGAATCAACAGGGGCGTAGCTAGGGGCAATTACACTGTACGCACAATTATGCTTTATACTCACTGAGGGCAATGATAGGGGGTTAATCCGCTAAGATATATCAAATTTTCTGTCTGTAAAATTATGCCCAATTAATAACATTTCAGCATGAAACTACCCAGGTGTGTGTTGAAATTTTGTCATTTGACAAAATTTCAATACGCACCTGCGTATTTGCGTATAGGTAGCTACACCCTTGATCAATGCTGCTTCAAGTTGTGTGCCCACTGAGGTTCTTTTATTTCAGTCAAGAAAGCAAGAATAATTCAAAGTTGATCAAAATCAATTGGGGTACACATCTCAAAAAGAGTTAACCTTCTTGCATGTCGAATTGACAAAAGAAGGTAACGTGTTGCACAACTTTTCCGCAAGGGTTAGAGTAACCGATATAAGAAACAGAAAATAACAGCTATGGTTCATGTCGAACCTGGTATGTGTAGGGAGGGGGATGGTGTGTGTTTGTGTGTGTGTGTGGGGGGGGGGGGGCTTGGGCTGAGAGTTTGGAAGGGGGAATCATAGCTACAAAATACTGCGTTCCATGGGAAACATTATAGTGTCATCGTCCTTCATCAACTTCATCAAGTTTCAAAGTCAGACGGTCAATACTCCATCCGTCTTTACTCACTTAGGTGTTTGGGTACACCTGCATGTTTTTTCTGCAATTTTACAAAGGGAAACAAGTTTGGTGGTTTCCTGTGAATACCCTTCCTAAATGTATCTGCTTTAAAGGCAAAGAATTTGCTCCTAAAAGAAAATATACCCAGTTACCATAAAGTCTGTAGATGTGAACAAGTAATGCCTCCCATTTCATGATTGCGCGTTTAAACAATCTGATGAAAACTGTAGACATGGTATGCTCGACAAATAGACGGACATCACCTTTGAATCTTGACTTGCTCTTTCAGCAGTAATTGTGTGATGAATTGCCTGAATTGCAAACAGTGCAGACCCAGATCAGACTGGTACACTGCTTTCTTAGGTTTTGTTAGCCAATAAACAGATCGTGTACGGTAATACTAGAGAAGTCTGCTCTAGATCTGCAATTTTTGCTAAAGCGGGGCTTAAGCATATATGTCTCAACTTGGTTGGTTGCTTGTTTTAGGTTTAATGGCCCTTCGAGATTTCAGTCTTTGCCGAGTCGTCTTCCAGAGAAAGAGAGGTAGACTTGGGAACCAGAATAGACGAGAGCAAAATATCTAAACAACTCCACCCTTCCCCCACCCCCTTCCCCCGCCCTATGCCGAAAGTTTAACGGCGTCTTAGATCTTCATTAGAATTCGTACATATATCACAGAGTTCTTTGTAGCTAAGGTGACTGGGTACAGTTTCACTGGAAACAACCCTGTCAATTTCATTCTGCCTCCCTTTTTGATGGGGATCAACGCTGGGAGAAAATAATTGCTCCTCCAGAATTGATTTTTTTGCTTTAAGAGTAGACCCCGTTTGAAAGGGCTTAGCGCTCCAGGGAAGCAAACAGGGCCCGAGGTTATAAAACTTTTTCATGCTCAGCTGAGTTGAGCATGAAATTTTACCTGCTAATAAATAGCAAATTACTCTTCAGAAGCAGAGACAGATAAGAGTGAACTGTGCAATCTGAAGTATGGGATGAGATAAATTATGTGAAATGAATGAAGGGTGAAGTCCTCTGTTTTTTCTACTGCGAAATATAATTATATCATGTTAATGTACAAAGTAAGCTGTTTCAAAGAGTAATAATTTGAAGATTATGGGTTCATCTCTATGTTTTACCACCTTTTTAGCATTTTTACAACTTCTACGAATTCCTGGCTCCGAGGTTATAAAACTTTTTTCGTGCTCAACTCAGCTGAGCATGAAATTTTCTCTGCTGATAAATATGAAAATGCCAACTATTGTTGGCATTTCATATTCATATGCAGAAATTGCATGAAATTTTCTCTGCTGATAAATATGAAAATGCCAACTATTGTTGGCATTTTCATATTCATAAAACTTTTTTCGTGCTTAACTCAGCTGAGCATGAAATTTTCTCTGCTGATAAATATGAAAATGCCAACTATTGTTGGCATTTCATATTCATAAGCAGAAATTGCATGAAATTTTCTCTGCTGATAAATATGAAAATGCCAACTATTGTTGGCATTTTCATATTCATAAGCAGAGAAAAGTTCATACTGTTGGCATTTTCATATTCATAAGCAGAGAAAATTTCATACTCAGCTGAGTTGAGCACGAAAAAAGTTTTATAACCTCGGAGCCAGGAAGTCGTAAAAGTTGTAAAAATGCTAAAAAGGTGGTAAAACATAGAGATGAACCCATGATCTTCAAATTATTACTCTTTGAAACAGCTTACTTTGTACATTAACATGATATAATTATATTTCGCAGTAGAAAAAACAGAGGACTTCACCCTTCATTCAGAGTAATTTGCTATTTATTAGCAGGTAAAATTTCATGCTCAAGTCACTTTGGAGACCAAACGCACAGATGATCTCGCTGAAATTCTATATTGTTTCAGGGGATGGCTGATAACGTTGATAGCCACATAACATGCATCAGATGCTGATTCTGACTGTGCTATGCGACTCAATTTTCAGTGACAAATAGGCCTGTCACAAACAAAGGAAAAGTCCACACTTTTCATAAAATAACTTATGACACTAAAGCTTACCCCTTCAGTAGAAATGGCAACCATCAACCCACCCTGCTACAAATGATTCCAGAAGTGTGCCAAAATCCCAAGGCAATACTAGGTCCAATTGGTTCTGTTAGCCTTTTTCTGGACATTCAAGCAGATAATAAATTTGAGCCGCGACACGACAAACCAACAATGCGGTTGTGCGCCCAGCGCATATTCAGATCAGCCTGGACATCCACCCAGTCTGATCAGAATCTTCGCTGTCCGGATGAAGGTAGGTTAGACCCTTAGCTACTCTTTAAGCGCTTAGCGAAGAGTCTGATCAGACTGGGCGGATGCCCAGGCTGATCTGAGTCTGCGCTGGGCGCACAACCACATTGTTGGTTTTCTCGTGTCGCGGCTCATCTGTCAGCTGGTATGTTACTTTCAGAATTATCAAAATCTGCGAAAAACAAAAATGAAGTACGAAATATGAATTGAATAGGTTCCTACTATTAGCCATATAATAAAACATCAGTGAAAATGCATTCTAATATGACACAACCACCGACGAAATATAAAAACCACATCTTCTCTCTCGGCAATTCTTCTTTCCGTATAAATCGGATCTGAAAAGAGAGAACAGTCATATGTTATTGATCAAACATTTCAAATAAAAATGTATCAAGTTAGACGCTGAAGTTTCGTTTCGAAATTTAGTAACTTTAAGCATTCAACGATGAAGTGGCATCCCAAATAAGAGAGAGAGAGAGAGAGAGAGAGAGAGCAGGTTATATATGAACAGCTGTAAGTACACAACAAGGAAAGTGCAAAAAGGAACGGCAGCACAATTGTAAGTGCAGTAATTCGAAAACGGGGTACCCGGAAGCATCTGCAGATACCCAACGCAGTTGCAAGTGCACATAATCTTGAGGTAAATGGGCATTCCGCCATTTTCATTTTTTCCCTTTTCAGTGGGGTCAACTCTTAAAGGAAAATTGTTTTGTTTTTGCGTTACTGGAGACCTGTTGCACTTTAGGCTGTCTTGGAATATATGTTCCGGTTGCACGATGCGTATGTATACATGGTCTATGACGCAGTTGCAGCTTTGTTATTTTGCATGTGTCTGGGTATACCACTATTATTTCTTTTTACCTTTTTCAAAAGGAGACAGCTTTTGTGACTTTCTGTTTGCTTCCTTGCATGAAGAAGTCCTTTCAATAGAACAAGTCTTATCAGACTAATTCATACGTAACAACATCCTGCTTAATTAAGACAGTGCTATAATGAATTTCTTACCAGAATTATTTCTACAGCAACAAACCCTATGAGACAGATTCCCAGCATGAAGTATATTCCTCCATATGATCCATTCTTGACTCCCTGGACAATACTCAGTATTATGCTGATCTGAAATTAAAAAAATGTAAAGCAAGAGTTCCAAATCGCCATGAATCGTTCACCAAGTAAAACGTGATACTTCTAGGTTAACGCATAAGAAAACAGCCCAACGTCACCGTGATCTATGGTGACTTAGTGTCAGGAAATTTAAAAAGTGCCATGCTGAAACACCATGCCTAGTTTGCAGAAAATTCGTCAGATTTACACCTTAGCCATATCCAGCTGGCACGCAACGTGAGCCAACATCAAATCAACGAGGACGTTGAACCAACATTGATTCAATGTTGATTCAACGCTGTGTACCCAGTTGGTAGTTCCCAGCACTATGATCTTTGTCGTCGTAGTATCATGCCATGTAATCTTGAATGATCATATATGTATGTTTGCACTGTTGATATCTGGTGTCTCCAAGATCCATAGCCAAAAGCATATTGAAATCTTCAAACCGAATGAACTTTAAGTAAGTAGGCCATCGTGACCAGTGTTGAACTCGGTTAAATGCAATGATGATGAAAGCTGATGGCGCTTTGATCCACAGAACCAAAATGTGCGACCAGGGGCCGTATTCATAAAGCCACTTAAGTCGTTGCTATGCGGTTGCTAAGGCTAAATATCTATAAAGGAGACTCCCTACAACTATGAAATTTGGTCTGGAGGAACAGTCTTTGTAAGACTGTTCCTCCAGAGCAAATTTCATAGTTGTAGGGAATCTCCTTCAAAGAAATTTAGCCTTAGCAACAGCATAGCAACCACTTAAGTCGTTTTATGAATACGGCCCCTGAAGTCATGTTAAATGCTAAAACAAAATCGTATCCGTTTAACCTTTTTGTTTTGATAAACGGGCTTGTTCATCCTTATCATTTGGATGAGTTCATTTCTATTTTAGGGGTTTCTGGTGAATGTTTTCACGTTTTCGTATTTTGCATAGTAATTCCGGCATCCGAACTGGGTCTGCACTGTATGTATAATGTCCCCAAAACGAGTTTTCAGTCTGTAAAGGGTTAAAGTAGTTGTACACCCGAGTGCATTATTTTGTAATGATACTTTTAAAAGTTTTAAAGTTTTAAAATTGATTCTGTTAGTTTGAAACTTAGTTCAAATTTATCAAACTTTAACCCTTCTGTTAGAAACTGTGTCAGACCGAGCTATATTTAGAGCTGAGACTGAGAAGTTATATAGGGGCCGTACACATACTGAAATACTTACTAAGACCATAATCGTTACCAAGGCAACAAAGCAGATCTGTAAGAGCCTCTGAAACGAAATATTAAAAAGTGTTATTCTAACTCACCTCTATCTATATATGCTGTAGAATAAGATTTCAGTGAGACGTTCTAGTCAAAATAAGGTAAATGCATCAAAGTAGTACGGAAGAATACTAAAAGGATCCATATGACTGGGAAAAAGTATGGGGAACATGTTTTTGAAAGACTACAAATATAAGTCTCATTTTCTGGTTTCCGGTTGAGCAATGCAATATAATCAAGTGAATGGGACTCCACCTTGTACATTGCATTTTTACCATTTTATTCAAGGATATGAAATCGAAAGTAGGTCAATTTAGTTGCTAAATAAAATGACCCCAATCATTTTTGAATTCTTTTCTCCTGATATAAATGATCATTCTGATAGAGCAATGGGGCCAGTGAATGGGACTCCACCTTGTACATTGCATTTTTACCATTTTATTCAAGGATATGAAATCGAAAGTAGGTCAATTTAGTTGCTAAATAAAATGACCCCAATCATTTTTGAATTCTTTTCTCCTGATATAAATGATCATTCTGATAGAGCAATGGGGCCAGTAAACATTAGCACATCAAAGTTAAAGAGTTTATAAACAAACTAGATTCAACGTTTAGTAAACGCTGGGAAGCTTTTAATAAATACTTAAGGTGAATGGGTACACTTACAAGGGAAGTAAATCTGTCGTTTTCAGTTTTGCCTCCTTTTTGATGGATGGATGACGCGATTTTACGTCCTTTTTAACAGTATTTCAGTCATATCAGGACGACAAGGGGTGATAATGAAATACTCTGCAATGGAACTCCGTTTACGGTTGCAAAGATTTCCGCCTCCAGTCGGTCTCGAACTAGGGACCTCTTTATTAGCAGGCCAGTGCTTAACGTTCTGAGCTACCGGAGCTGCGCCTTCTTTTGGAAAGAGATGCAACCAGGAAGTCACGAAGTTATTATCCTTTGCACAAATGGCGATAAAAGCTGAAGGTGTACCGAAACACCTTCAACTACTAGTAAAAATAATGAGCCGCACACTACGACAAAACTAGCAAAGTGGCATGTGTGCTAAGGAAAGACTCGAAACAACCTGGGTATCTGTCCAGTATGATCAGAGCCTTTGCTATGAGCTTTAAGCGTAGCCAAGGGTCTAAGCTACCTCCATGCGGACAGCGAAGACTCCGCTCAAGCTGGGCGGATGCCCAGGCTGATCTGAGTCTTCGCTGGGCGCACATGCCACTGATGTTTTTGTCGTGTCGCGGCTCAAATAATCCCACCAGGCACACGACGCTGGCAAAAGACGGGGCATCATTGTTAGACGCCAGTCATCAACGTTGATGCCACGTTGTGTCAGCGTCGTGTGTTTTCTGGACTGACAATAATATACTCACAGCTCTAGGTGTTTGTGTACTGTCATGGTAGAGAGTCTGGTCGGCAAGCGGCGACGTCGGCGGCGGCTCGGGCCGCTTAGGGGCTAGAGACTCCTTTTCCGACATTTCCAATTTTCCTTTAAAAAGTTATTGTGTTTCTGTGTCTATTTCAGTAAATATCTAAAGTGACTCATTTTTTCTCATTCATAATTAAACTAGCATGTGATTGTAATGTACACTTCAATATGTTGATATTTTATCTAATATGCGCAGATTACGTTTAATCTTGATTATGAGGGTATGATCACATGATAGGCAAAAACAAAAATGGCGGACTCGTCGGCTAAGGCTACCTCGGTTGATAGTAATGCTATTTATTATGAAGTTTCTCCTACTATTGTAAGTATTATTAGTTTTGTTAGTACATAACAGTTTTTTTGGTAAATAAAATAAAAATTTCTTGTTCGTACTTTATTTTCAGCTCTGGGCCCAGGTTCACAATCATTCTTGAAGTTACGGAATACCTTAAAGTTAAGGTGCGAAATTTCGCCCTCAGAAAATCCATATTTAAATCATATTGAAATCTCAGTTTTTATGTGATCCTTATGACAATTGTCAAGGAAATGTAATACGAAAGAAAAATCAAATGCATTCGGCTTTTGTAAGCTTTTATTTACACACGAAATTTTAGACCTTAACTTTAAGGTCGTCCTTAAGTTTAAGGAATGATTGTGAACCTGGGCCCTGGAGTATCACACCTTTATTTACATTTTAAGAGCAAGCGAAAAGGAGTCCCGGTATCTCAGTGGGTAAAGCGCTGGCCTCCTGATCTAGCTGAGACCCGGGTTTGATCCCCGCTTGATGCGAGAATCTTTCCTACCGTAAACGAGGTTCCATTGCACACACCCTTTTATTATCACCCTCCCATTGTCCTGATATGACTGAAGTACTGTTGAAAGGGACGTAAGATCGAAAGGCAACCATCCATTAAGATCGAGCGATAACAGACCCGACTGCGCGTATTAGACTTCGGTGTTCGCAGTGCGCTATGTAGACTCGTGGCACAGCAAAGACCCTGATCAGCTACACAATTCATACCATAACACTTGACTATGGCAATCACTTATCTCAAACAGGGAAGTTTAATATGCCGAGTCTTGGGCTTGTCGGCTTTACTGGAAATGCGGAACTGGAGAATAATAAACAATGTGTAATAATTTAAAATTAAATGAGATAGATAAACCCAGAGAAGCAAGTGCACACAACTTGGTCCCGGTATTTTCAGTTTACTAGCGACAGCACTATTTAAGTGGTCCGTGGGCATGCGAAATCTGCGCATGTTCAGACCAGCCTGCGCATATGAATAGTCTGATCAGACCGTGCGCTTCATCAATAAACACGGAAAGCGAAATGTGAATTTGCTGATCAACCCGGGCATAAAATTTTTAAACCTTACCACGGTTTCACAGATATCGGTTTCTGCACCCTTGCATTATGGAAGAAACCGGCGAACGAGGAGGCACACACCGACCTTGGATAGATTACTTTAACCCTGCCATATTGCGCCGGGACTTGAAGGAGACAAGCCCCAGCGGGGACACGACGTTGAAATGACGTCGTGTTGACGTCGACGTCGCATCGGCGTCAATACGACGTCATTTTGACGTCATGTGCCTGCTGGGGCGACAGACATACCTCGCATTAGTTTGAAGGCGATATGCTCTTAGCTTCTCGTTATTCCGTAGTTCAGTGGGTTTACCAAGGGTGTTTTAACAACGGTCCTATAAAATAACAATAAACTCAAGTCATAAACCTATCCTTCTTATAGTTAGCAAATTTAAGAACGACCTCTTAAATTTACAATGTACCCCTAATGTTCACAGCCTGGTCCCGCCAAAGTAACTAAACTAACCCCTCAAGCTACCAACCACTAGCGAATGGGGTTGCTATATGCTTGAAAAGGAACTTTCTAGAATGGAATTCCTTACTTTAGTATAAGGTTAGTTGGGTATTGTCCGTAGCTTGGAAATTAAAATCAAAACAGGGACCGGCCCAGATCTTCAGACGAGGGTGGATAATATATCCTGAAATTGTTGTAAAGTACTAAACTTTATTTCACTCTAATTACACAAAAAGCGTCTCGAATTTGTTATGTTTTGGTCGAGGTTGCTGGCATTTCGTAGGAAAGTGGAGCAAACCACCGACCTCTACCCTGTCACATTTTGACGTCAGGAATCGAACCCGGGTCGCAGCGATGACAAGCTTGAGACATAAGCGCTATTTACGTTTCTCATGTACGTTTTGGTCTTCATTACAGTAACTGCCGTCTCAGCGAAACGGTTCTTATACGTGCAAAAGCGTAAATTAATATTTTTTCTCAGCGCAGCCGAGTATGATCTCACTTTTGTTCCACATTTCACAAAATTTTATAAATACCGCGTATTTCAAAATTTAGCCAATAATATCAAAGGTCAATGAATATAACCTTCGTTTTTTCCCGTTGTACAGCACGGCATGAATACTAGCTCTCTGTCAGATGTTTCTCTTGTTTGTAATTTTACAATGGAAGTTTTATCGAAAACAGATGCAGATATTCAAAACTTTCCTTTTTTCAGTGTAGATCTACTTTCGATTTCTACTTTCGGTTTAATACACACAAACAAACATTGCATCATGTTGGTATATATTGGAATTCCAATCTTGAGATAGGTAGTGTCAAAATTACGGTTGCGGGTGCCTACAGACATAGCTCACTTGAGTCATATTCATGAAAGTCAAAGTCAAGCCAAGTCAAATCATTTATTCACTCAGTCCATTTACAATGGCAGCATGAGGTAATACTAATAGTACATATTTTTACGAGGCTCCAGAACAAATGCAATACAATATAAACCCTGGTACACGTATTCTACATCGGATGTACCCAATGCTGATGAGGGGCTACAATCTGAAAGTTATTGTCAATTCTCCACCTAGAGGCATATTACAAAACACACTTCCATTTAATGTGCCCCGATTATCATATTTTTTTTAAAAGATTTTCCTTGTTTATTTATTGTTGTTTGTTTTGAAAATTAACAAAAATCATCTCCGAGTCACCATTAAATCAACAACCCATGCATACCGAGGACTCGATAGTATGACCAGTAAATCCTCTTGTCAACATAGATTCTACATTCTACATGTACATGGGGCTCATGGCATATGACTTAGATCGGCCTTTACGGACTCATGACATATGACTTAGACCGACCTTTACGGACTCATGGCATATGGCTTAGATCGACCTTTACGGACTCATGGCATATGACTTAGATCGGCCTTTACGGACTCATGGCATATGACTTAGACCGGCCTTTACGGACTAATTGCATATGACTTAGATCGGCCTTTACAAACTCATGGCATTTGACTTAGACCGGCCTTTACGGACTCATTGCATATGACTTAGATCGGCCTTTACGGACTCATGACATATGACTTAGATCGGCCTTTACGGACTCATGGCATATGACTTAGATCGGCCTTTACGGACTCATGGCACATGACTTAGACCGGCCTTTACCAGTCTGGGGACTTATCGTTTCCATCACGCATATTTGTGATGGTTAACCATGCACTTTAAATGAACTTACATGATGGCTTACCATAACATAATTACCGAAATTTTTACCACAAGATGTCACTACATTTTCGAAGGATGAAACGTGATGGAAAGCCATAACGTTGATTTCTTCTGGTGTTATGACTGACCATAACAAAGACAAAACCCCAAGTACTTTTCTGTCGAGTAACTGGTGCAAAACCATGAGTAACTCGTACAGTTAGCATCCGTTACAAAAAATCAAGCATTGTAGACAATTTTGATCGTAACACTTTGTAAAAAATAGAAAGTAAAGTTATATTTTTCTTGAAAATAAAACAAGCCAAATGCATGTAGCAATATTTGCCTAATTTTGACCATAATTCTGCAGAAATAACCAAAATGCAGACTGTTTATCCTGAAAATAGCTAAGGGCTGGAAAAATATCAATTTTAAGTGTAGACAGGTCATACTGAACACTGCCAGTGGGTTAAATTGCCATTTTAGTGAGTTGGACTGAAAAATGTAAGAGTTACGGCTGACTATCACAAATGTGCGTGATGGAAAACCGTAAGTCCCCAGACTGTTTACGGCCGATCTAAGTCATATGCCCTGAGTCTCATTTCCTCACTGCGCATCGTTAAAGGTCAATGATACACTTTCAGAGGAAGCAAATCTGAGTCGCGACACGACAAAACCAACAATGTGGTTGTGCGCCCAGCGCATACTCAGATCAACCTGGGCATCCACCCAGTTTGACCAGACTCTTTGTTAAGTGCTCAAAGGGTAGCTAAGGGGATAAGCTACCTCTATGCGGACAGCGAAGACTCTGATCAGACTGGGCGGATGCCCAGGCTGATCTGAGTCTGCGCTGGGCGCACAACCACATTGTTGGTTTTGTCGTGTCGCGGCTCATTAACCTCTCTTCTCAGTAACGGCCAATTCATTAAAATTGTACCTCAAGAGCACATTCTTTTCTTTCAGAGTAAACCCCATGTTGATAGGTTTCATCGTCTAGGGACGTAAACAAGAAGTCATAAAAGTTCTTTCCCTTTGAAAAGTTGGGGTTAGGGAGCGGGAAGGCGGAATCTTGAAGATGATCTCGTAAACCTTAAAAAAGTATCAATTCTTCTCTTCTTCTTTCAGATATGTATTCTGAGGTTATACAATGTTGCCATGTCACTGATGATTATTGTAAGTATAATAAGGGTAAAGTCGGGTATATTCGGACACCGGGTAAATTCGGACAGTGACATTGTTTCCTTTATATATGTGAGTTTTTTTTTGGAATTACAACAAAATTAACTGGGCAAACAGTGAAAATCCTGATGAGCCGTCTCATCTGGATTCTCACCGTTTGCAATGGTATGTCCGAATTCACCCGTTTTCCGAATTTACCCGACTTTACCCTAATAATGGACCTTAACAAACTACCGTGATTACGCCAAAACTTAAACATATTGAGCCTACCATACGGCCATGTGCCCAACATATGCTGACGGGATGGCAAACATTCCATCCTCCGGGACCCTGCTAATGTACTCCGATATCCACGCATCAATCGCATTGAAGAGCAGGACTGACGGACGAAAAGAAAATGTAACGGGCAATTGACGACGATGGATACGATTTTACATCCTTTTTATCAGTATTTCAGTCACATCAGGGCGATGGTAGGGTGATAATGAAAGGCTGTCTGCAAAGGAACACCTTTTATGGTAGGAAAGATTCTCGCCTCAAGCGGGTCTCAAACCCGGGTCCGCTAGATCAATAGGCCAGCGCTTAACCCACTGAGCTAGCGGGATTCCTAATTGATGACAAACAGACGCCAGACGCCGGGAGGTGCGGCCATCGATTCGTTCCGCTGAGCCTGTCTGAATGCTCTCTAATGACTAATTGAAAAACAACAACAAAAGTCCTCCAAAAATTAGGCTGCTCCTAAGGAACAGTCTGATTTGCACCGAATGCATGGATGCTTGGAAATACTTGAGCAAACATTATTGACCGGCAAATCAGACTGTTCCTTAGAAACAGCAAACATTATTGACCACAAATCAGACTGTTTCTTAGGAAATGCTTGGGCAAATATAATTGACCGGCAAATCAGACTGTTACTTAGAAACAGTAAACATTATTGACTCGCAAATCAGACTGTGGCTTAGGAACAGCAATCATTATTGACCGGCAAATTAGATTGTTCCTTAGAATGGATGACTGACTTGCGATTTTACGTCCTTTTAAACAGTATTTCAGTCATGTCAGGACGATGGGTGTGTGATAAGGAAAGGCTGTGAGCAATTGAACCCCGTTTACGATTGAAAAGATTACAACCTACAACAGGGCTTGAACCTGGAACCTCTAGATCAGCAGGCCAGTGCTTAACTTACTGAGCTACCGGGGCTCCTCTGTTCCTTAGGAAATGCTTTGGCAAACATTATTGACCGGCAACTCAGACTGTTCCTTTGGAACAGCAAACATTATTGACCGGCTGATCAGACTGTTCCTTAGGAACAGCAAACATTATTGACCGACAAATCAGACTGTTTCAACAGTATTTCGATGATAACGAGACGATGATGGAAGGATGATGAAAGGCGAACACGTTAGAGGCTAAAGCTTTGAGCAATTACATGTATAATCAAATGGTAAATTTAGTTTTAAGTTCAGGAGCCGTATTCATAACGCAACTTAAGTCGTTGCTATGCTGTTGCTAAGGGTAAATTTCTATGTTGGAGATTCCCTACAACTATGAAATTTGGTCTGGAGGAACAGTCTTACAAAGACTGTTCCTCCAGAGCAAATTTCATAATTGTACGGAATCTCCTTTGTAGAAATTCAGCCTTAGCAACAGCATAGCAACGACTTAAGTCGTTTTATGAAAACGGTCCCAGGTGCGCAATTCAGCTCCATCATGGCCATTGTTTTCATATTTCTAAGTTTGTAGTAATGGCAGATGATCATTTCGGATTTTTTATTTATTTTATTTATTTATTTATACAATGTTTAAAGAGGGTGCACCTTTGGCTGCAATAGCCAGTCTACCAGTTGGCCCTCTATAACAACAACATAAAACAATCTAACATTAAAAAAAAATACAACTTTTTACATATGTACACAAAAAGATATCAATTTAAAAATGAGTTTGTGTATGCATTTAAAAACAAACTACAGCACAGGTTAAGATAAACAAGCCAGTGTCAACAGAATAGTATAATGATACACATTAAAATATATAAAAACCTATTGAATAGCGCTAGGGAGTTGCCCAAATTTATGGGAGCACCAAGGTTGTTTTATTCTTTAAGCCAACTGCGGCCACGGAGTGGAAGCTTGCTGTATATTGCCACCAGAAGAGCAATGGCGGCTTTAACTAGCCTGTTTAGGGAGGTGTGAACGGGCAATAAAGTTCTTTTAAATTCTGATTCTTCAAATTGAAGAAAAAAGGATGACGAAAAAAGACAAATTGCACAATACCTGGCCAGAATGTGCTTAGCACAGCCTGGTCTTGGCATGCGCAATTCGCAGATCGTCTGTGACCCACAAAACTTGTGACCAAAGTTATATTTTATCACGACATCTATGACTTTACTCGGCATGCGAGTTAGTCTGGGTGCCGGGACAAAAACCCGAAAAAATAGTCCGCACAAATGTTTGATGCAGATTCTTATTATTTAGGATGTCCTTAACCAGAAACAAAATGATGCCACCTTGGCATCCTTGGGGAAATTAAAATATTCAAGATGGCGTCCAAGATGGCCGCCAAGGGATAAAATTCATAATATCTTCTTAAATATAAGGGCTAGAAACATACTTTTGGTTGCTACCTATAGGTTTTTGAGGTCGAGGAATCGATTAAGCATGTTAGAAATTATTTCAGACAAATTAGTTAAAAATGGCGGACAAAATGGCCGCCAAAACATAAAAATCTCTATATCTTCTGTAGTACACGGGCTAGAAACATAATTTTGGTGTCTGCATATGGGTTTTGGGGGCCAAAGAATTGGTTTAACATGTTAAAATTGACATAAAAGCAAACCTGTTACACAAAATGGCGGGACAAGATGGCGGACAAAGCAACGGTCACGGCACTAATTGTCGGAGAAATACACTTTCCGATAGCAGAATTCTGGTTTGTGTATTAGAAACCCGGATTTTGCATGTATAAGATTGTTAAATATAAAAATGAAGTTATAAAAGTCACATTCTAACAGTGTTTTAACAAGAGGGCCAAGATGGTTCACAAGAACATAGTGCAGGCAAGGACAGATAACCCGTTGACAAAGCTTTAGTCATTACAGAAAGCTATTGTTACGAGTAACAATCTAAAGGTTACAAGAAATGTGTTATATTCTATTATCTCTTTTACTTTCTTCAATTTAATTTCAGGTTAAGAAACTCTGATATATTTGTTGGTTGCTTGCGTCGTTTAAAATTACAGCTCATGGTCGGCAAACAATGAGTGGTGTGAGTGTCGGAGGTTCGTGCCATGCCACAGCCAGATCTTAGCATCTGGGCGGTATGGAAAATTTACAAAACATTTGTTGGTTGCTTGCGTCGTTCAAAATTATAGCTCATGGTCGGCACTAGTGGTGTGAGTGTCGCAGGTTCGTGCCATGCCACAGCCAGATTTTTAGCATCTGGCCGGTATGGAAAATTTACAAGTCAGAAAAGATCATACTTACTTCGAAGCAGTAACAAATTTTGTAAACAGCTTTTGACTTTTTTGTATTTTCCCAGTTCGTTCAAGTATAAAGGAGACAGTACTACCCATGATTATAGACAGTTGACTACAAATTGTATATGCATATTTAAAATGTTTTAGCTTCAAAAGTGCATAATTGTCATGCCAGTTCGTGCAAGTATTCTTACCTGACTAAATCTTCCGAGCAATGCTTCGGGAAAGTTAATAACATAAACTGACTTCATGTTAATAGCATAAACTGGCTTTATAGACCCGTCAGCTTAGATCACCATAACATTCAAACAGATTCTTCTCCAAAGACGCTAGGCCGATCAAAATCACTTTTTGAGTTACTAGAGTATTTGGCTTAAGTACAGAAGACAGGGGGTTTGAATCCTATCTCTGACAACAACTGAAAAAGGCTATCTGTCGACTTAGCAAAAAATATGTACTCGTACCGGACAAGAATCAAGGATGGTCAAAAGACGGTACAAGGATAGATTTAGCCCGACCTTTCATAATAGCGCCATGCCAGAGATACAGCGAGAATCTAACAACCCATTGCTCAAACGGCGCAAAGGTTACTGGGATACTTTGATATATAGCTAGACTTCCATTTGTTTGAGAGAACGAAAATTGGTATGAATGCTTGCGGCCTAAGATGTCACCATTTCATCTAAAAGGTCCTCTTCTCCTGAACCACTGAAGTACAAATAAGTTGGTATTTTCATTTAATATTTCACATTCCTAAAAGTTTTAAATATATATAAACGTTGGGTCACGTATGCCCCCAAACTCGGGGCACGTACTTTATAGAAACTGAATAAATGATTTTGCACTTGGAAAAGAAAAGGCAGATCAACAAGTAGAGTTAAAACCATCTCTAAAAGGGATTTTCCAAAACTGCAGTACAGTTTCCTGGAAGATTAAAACTGTGTCGCCAAAAGTTGTTTATTCCTGCTTTTAGCCCATACGCTAACTAACCATATGCTATAAGCGTAACACTGAGATAATGTCAGCATAAAATCAAAGACCTAAAAGTGATTTTTATTAAGCTCCTGACAAAAGATCAAAGTAAAGATATTTTTTCTGTTACGACTGGAATTTTATCCTTTTGGGTTATTTACCCCTGCTTAAAGGCTAATATACAGAAAAAGAAGTAAATCTATAAAGTCAGGGGCAAAAAAAGGATTTTTCTTACAAAACTTAAAGTCAGCTAAGCAATCAAAGTAAAAAAAACATCTTTATGCCAAGATCAAAATTTTGCCCCACTGCTTGGCCATTCAGGGTTCTACTGGTGCTTTTCTCTTGCTCCAGGATTTCATCGGTGTTGTTTCGGAGGGATCTCCTGGTGTCGCAATACTTTATTTCTGTCGAGTCCTCATATTTGATTCATTACAGGTTTTATCCGTGATTGATTTGCTGCCTGTGATGATTCATTGATGGGTTGGGTACCCTTCATGCAGACCAAATGCTAACTAAATGTTTTGAACCACTGCAGAAGCAGAAGGCATGGGTTTGGACCAAGTAAAACTTGTTAACTTCCCTGTTGGTTCCTCAATGTTACGTGTTCTTGTGTCCGCTTGTCTGTGGTCTTGTAGCAATATGGTTACCTTATAGCTGCACAGTTTGCTTTCTGTTTTGTCCTATCTGAAATACTGATGATTTAGGTAAAATAAATGTTACTGTTGTTTTCAATTGGGGTAACTGAATGTCTGAGAAAGGGCTGTACGCGAATATTTGTCATTTTTGTATTTTGGTGTTGAGGGTGGAATGTGGAGTCTGATTGTATTAGTTCTTGGTCTCTGTCTATCATTTTACTTAACCAAAAGGTACAAGCATGGAATTGTGAACATAAAAAGCCATTAAAAAGCCATTCTTAAAATAATAATGAATTATCGAGCTGTCAATGTCTTTCGGTTGCGACTTAAATTTTCTAAACGAGGCTGTCTGCCCATACCTGGACTGGACTCTTATGGATAATCATGGTATCCTTGGTAGTAACACTATCAGATGCAAAATGAGGTCTTTATGACTTCGGTTTTTTTTAAATTCAGATATCTTATAATTTCAAAATTCCGGGTTAAAAAACTGTCTAAAGCCTGAATTCTGCTATCAAAAAGTGCATTTCTGAAGACATTCAGCTCCATAATCGATGCTTCGTCCGCCATCTTGTCCGCCATTTTGTAATAGTAGTGCCTTAAAGTAAATTCTAACATGCTTAATGAATTCCTTGACCCCGAAAACCTATATGCAGACACCAAAATCATGTTTCTAGCCCGTATACTAAAGAAGATATGGAGATTTTTATGCTTTGGTGGCCATCTTGTACGCCATTTTGTAACTGATTTGTCTGAAATAATTTTTGACATTCTTAATCGATTCTTCGACCTCGAAAACCTATACGTAGTCACCAAAAGTATGTTTCTAGCCCACATACTTTAGAAGATATTGAGGATTTTTTCCCTTGGCAGCCATCTTGGACGCCATCTTGAATATTTTAATTTCCCCAATGATGCCAAGGTGGCATCATTCAGTTTCAGTATACGGACATGTTGGTGAACACATTTGTGCAAAAACATTTTGTGCGGACTATTTTTTTGGGTTGCACCGCAAATCTCCATTTGGCAACCAGACTAAGTAGTGGTGGCCATCATTCATGTCACGCTTTTTTACCCTGTAAAACTTGAATCAACCTTGATGCAATGTTGGCTCAACTTTGTGTGTCCACTGGGATATGTCTGGGTTGACCGCTACTGGCACGCGGATGCCGCTGGTCTCGAGCTAGTAATGCTTACCAGTTTATGTTTTTTTACAGGTGGCATTTGTGTTATGTCTAGTCAAGGGCCATGAAAACCAAACTCACTACCTTCTTGCTAGCAATTTAGTTTGTAAGTATTTTTTGCAAGTTTTATTGTGTTTATTTGAAACAGTAATATACCATTTCAATCTCATACTGGTTTAATGGGCTTAATGTTTTTTAATGCTTTCTGATTTCAAGTGGTGCAAATATCTGAACATACGGGTATCATTTATATAAAATGAATATCTTCCGTAATTATGCCGTCTCATATGATGACAATAATGTGTGTAAGATTCGCATATCATATAACTGGCAAAAAGAAGTCAAAGTAAAAAAAACAAAAAACAAAACAATTGGAAAAAATAACAAAGGTTTTGCTGGTTTCTCGCTGAGCAAAGAAACGAAATGCATTTGCTATAAAAGACGTTTCTCAGGAAGCTATACTTATCTTTTTTTTCTTTGCAGTAAGCAGCCTTATTAGCATTGTTTTGGTAAGTACAAACTATGCTACAGAGGGTTAGATTAATATGTAAAGTTGATACGAGGGACATCCAATAAGTCCTGCAAACAACAGCATTTAAGCCAACTGGCTATTAATAGCAACTCCACCCACTAATATTAACCGAAAGTTACATCCCTTCTTCCCCGCCCAAAAGCTTCATATTCTGACAATGCCCATTGCTAGCTAACTACATATGAGCCGCGACGCGAGAAAACCAACAATGTGGTTGTGCGCCCAGCGCAGACTCAGATCAGCCTGGGCATCCGCCCAGTCTGATCAGAGTCTTTATTGTCCGCATGAAGGTAGCTTGGACCCTTAGCTACCCTTCAAGTGCTTAGTGAAGAGTCTGATCAGCCTGGGTGGATGCCCAGGCTGATCTGAGTCTTCGCTAGGCGCACAACCACATTGTTGGTTTTCTCGTGTCACGGCTCATATCACTAACATTAGGGAAGTGGCGGTGGCATCTGGTGATATTTAAACTCCCCCAGTTAAGGAAAAAAATTGTAGGTATGGGAACTTCGTAAGGTTTTACGAAATACAAATACTTGAATATCAAAGATATTGTCATCCGTCGTGACATAAAAGTGACTCCAAGGACCTCTGACGGTTGTAATGTTTTAAAAAATTTGTTGCTCTCAACTTCCCCTAACTGGCCATGAATTTAATTTCTGATTACTTTGCACATAGACTTCAATTTTTGGTGGAGAAAGCCAAATTTTGTAATTAAACGTAATGGAAACAGGAAAAGTTTTTTAAAGATACTTTTCCCCCCGTGCCTCAGCTAGACACTTTGCATGTATGTGTGTACTATCATAATACACATTATATGTGAGTGGCTTGCTGAGGCACGGGGGGAAAAGATAGTCTACAGCTGAAAAACTGAAAAAGTGGGTGAGGTACTTACACCCTTTATATCTAAAAATAGGCTAAAGTCCTTAGTACTGAAAAAATATTGCATAATATCAGTAACAGTAGTGTGTACGTCAGTTTTAGCATAGTTATCAATTAAGATTTTGATATCTTAGAAAACCAAATAAATGGACTTATTTTCAGAGACTGAAAAATTCACATACCCCTCTTGATAAAATTGGTCTATGTTAGTCTAGAGGCATGATAATTTTTCAAAATCACTGTTAAAATGTCTTTATAGTACACAAGGCTACATATTAATGCCAAATATTTCAACTTTTGCTGCCCGAGGAAGGTGCTGTAATTTGTCGAAAAATGGGCAAATATGCATTGATACTGTCAGAGGTCCTTTGTATGACCAGTGTTTGTGGGTCACCACAATAATCTGTAAAATAAATATTTCAAGAAATACGTTCACAGCAGATGGCATTGGTTTGTGATTAGAAAATCCTCAGTGGATGTTGACTCGTAACGAATAAATCTTGTTTTATTGAACAACCCATAAATAGAAAATTTCTTAGAATTCTGCTAGATTCGTTGTTGCCAATCGACCAGGTATGTTTTAATGTGAAACGATAAATGTGCAGAAGTTCTAACCGACCACTTAGTTTTTATCATTTTCCTCAATGCTATTCGCAATCTCACAATTCAGATTACAGCCACAGATAGGCGAATATGTCGGTAAACCATACCACTAAAAGGTTAAGCATTATTCAGTGCACTGTATCCAGGAGTCACAGATGAGTACGGGTACCCCCATTTTCAAAATTAACAAGAATTTGCATTGAGTGGTGGGGTACGTTTTAACATTTTGACCCAAAGCGGCCACTGTCATGCAGGAACAGTGTTCATTTTTGCATAAATCTGTTTATACAGACATTTGCTTTAGTCATGAAGTGGTTTTGCTCACGTAAAATGGATATTTCAAAAACTGATTTTTCACAAATTGTAATGAAATGCTTAATTTTGTGAATTTTAAAAATGGGGGTACTTCTGTTCATCGGCATATTCTGGATGTAATATTAAGAATTTTGTAACACCTTTTGATGCCTGAGTTGACTGATATATCTGCCTATTTAGGGATGTAAATAGAACTGTAAGATTGTTTGGGGCTCTGGAGAAATTCGATGAAACGTAAGTGGTCGGTTAGAAGTTTTGGCTAGTATATATAGGACTAATCTCTTCTGTACGCCTTCTATCAAACATCGAGTTTGTGAAACTTCACCGCCTTACACATTCGCATTCCAAACATTTCAGAAGCCATGCCATGTGCCAAGTATAAAAAAGTACGTGTATATTATATGTGATATGTTCTAGGTAAAATTTGGTTATCCTAGCTCCATTGATGGCTCAATTATGAAAGCGTCTGCAGCACTTAATGGATGGCCCTCGTACGACATTATGCCTGGATTCTGTTTCTAGGTCTCTTGACCATACATCCTTAAAAGTGCATTCGCTTACTACTTTTATTGTTTCACAAACAATTGTCATATTGTTTTGTTTCGTTTTGATTGTAACTGTGGCGTTAGAACAATTTTATTGCACCAGAACAACATCAATTGTTTGGATAATATTTTAAGCGCCAGTGACAAAAATAGCATAATTTGCAAACAGCGTAGATCCTGTTGAGACGGTCCATAATGAGCCGCCACATCTAGATCGTCACTGTTTGCCCTCTAGTCTTTGAGTTCTCAATATGAAATGTCGTTGACAAGGCATTTTTTTTAATTTTTGCAGACGTAAATTTTGTCGTCTGCCTTTTGGTGATTAAAGAATTAAAAAAAAGACATCATTCTCCAAACTTATTCGGACCATTTCTGAGTTACTGTATGAGTATTTTTCTTAATACAAAACAAACATGAAAACCGTTTTCATCATTATGATACAGTGAGTAAATCATGTTGGTCATTTTCCTCTTTTCCATACCACTGTTGAACGTTCTTTGATACCGTAGAAATTCTAAGTATTGGGACAGATAGGCTAGAGCAAACAGTGCAGACCCAGATCAGACTGTTCCTGAAGGAGCAGCATGATCAGGGCCTACACTGGTTGCTATTTCATATGCATCTTTGAACGCATTACTGCAATGTTAAACCAAACTGTTCCTTTGGTAATTGATTAAGATATCCCGATATTTATAATTGTAAGGTATACAATTTAGCCGCGACACGAGAAAACAAACAAAGTGGTTGTGCGCCCACCGCAGACTCAGATCAGCCTGGGCATCCGCCCAGTCTGAACAGTCTTCTCTAAGCGCTTAAAGGGTAGCTAAGGGTCAAATCTACCTTCATGCGGACAGCGAAGACTCTGATCAGACTGGGCGGATGCCCAGGCTGACTTGAGTCTGCGGTGGGCGCATAACCACATTGTTGGTTTTGTCATGTTGCGGCTCAGTTGTCTTCAATTTCTTCTTTCAGAACTGGTGGTATAGAAAAGGCGATTTGGTTAGTATACCATTTGCAGTAGAACCTCGATAATTGAACGTCCAAGGAACCGGCAAATTGCATTCGCAAATGAAGTTTGAATTATTGAGGGTCAACATGTATACAGCCCTTGTGATTTGGCATCCAAAATCACTTTGAAATTATCGAATATTTTGAATTTTTGGAGTATGAATAATCGAGGTTCCACTGTATTTACTAAGTATCAGAAATATTTATTTATCATAATTTGCTCCAATAGAAAATGTCGATTCTGTGGCTGTAATTCCTTTTGCATGGTACTATTTGTCGTGTGGTGGCTGTTTCTGATCATGGGTGTATCGTATGGTGGTGTGTCTCGTATATTCTGACGAAACTGTTTCAAGAGTGGCCTGCTCTAAGAGGAAGGAATTTGCTACTATAGAGTTGACTTCCATTGAGAAGGGAGGTAGAAAAAGTGAATAGTAGAGTTTCCCCTGAAAATGTATCCATCATCTTTGGACACTTTTCTGTTGTCGCAGCTTACACAAGAAAAATTTTGATCATAGTGAGCATACAACACACAACGCCAAAACAACTTTGCGTCAGCATTGAAAAAAAAAAAAAATTAAAAAGAAAAAAAAAAACAAAAAAAAAAAACGACGGGATTTTTGATCTTGTGTGTTTACCGGGATCAGATCAGATAGGATCTTAACTGATTACACATTTATTTTCTGTTTTGCATTTGTTTTCCATTTCTATTTATTATCATATGACGTCGCTGCTAATCAGTGAAGATCGTCATGTCATAAACATCGTATGACCACACGTACAATAACACCTTGGCGCGTACACGGAACGTCACTGACAACGTCCATGTCATTAATACAACAACCCTTCCTAACGTTTCGGCGTATTGTCTTTATCAAAGAAACAAAATTTTTCACGATAATTACATTTTGCACTATTGCCGTAACTTTTTACGCTATGTGACGTTGTGAAAATTTTGCCGCGACGTCACGTCACATTGTAGGCGCTACAAAGAACGGCGCGAAATCGGACAACACAACTCTACGAATCTCTCCATGTCTTTTCCTGGAGGTGTTTTGCCGGAGGTGTTTTGTGAATCCGGCAAAACACCTCCAGGCCCCGAGGTTATAAAACTTGAGTACATTCTCAAACTCAAAATAAAGCACACTGATTGGCTGCTTCCGAGCACATGCTCGGAAGCAGCCAATCAGTGTGCTTTATTTTGAGTTTGAGATCATTCTCAAGTTTTATAACCTCGGACCCAGGAAAAGACATGTTGAGATTCGTAGAAATGTGTTGTCCGATTTCGCGCCGTTATTTGTAGCGCCTACAGTACAATGTGACGTGACGTTGCGACGGAACGTCGCGGCAAAATTTTCACAACGTCACATAGCGTAAACAAGTTACGGCAATAGGGCAAAATGTAATTATCGTGAAATTTTTTGTTTCTTTGATAAAGGCAATACGCCGAAAAATTAGGAAGGGTTGTTGTATTAATGATTACTATTCTTTATCCCTTTGGATAATTATTTACGGATGTGAACGTCCATGTCAACAATGCGTTTTCTCACTGAAATAATGTTCGGTTTGAAAGCATTAAAATCCCATTTTAAAGGCTCATATGATAAACAGAATCTTACAGTCGTGGTCATTTCGTATGAAATTTATGAAACTCGCCGAAGGCTCGTTTCATAAATTTCATATGAAATGACCACTCGAGTAAGATCCTCTAAATCCTTATTGACGTTTCTTGTTTCAATGTTTTCAGAGCGCCGACAAACACTGGTACATTTTCCTCGTAGCTACTGTTATAATATTCCAATGCATAACAACTGATGTATACGTGTTTCATAAAGCGCCGCCAGCACCAGAAGCTTCTACAACACCACACAGACCACCTGTTACCTGGGTAACGTTGAATGCGTCAACGTTGACCCCACCTATTACCACTAGACGTTTTATTTGACACATTTCACTCCTCACTTAACTCATTGCTAAATAGTCATTGCTATCATACACCGTTGTTAAGATCGAATGTTATATCAACGTCGATGGACATACAACGCCAAAAAGTGTTTTGACTTCGTGATACACCGTCATTTTAAGTTGTGTGCCTGGGGGCTATGACGTCTGACTAGATGATATATTCTATGACCTAAATATATAAACTTATGTGTTGTGAAGTAGTTGTTCACTTGCATTTTCAGTGTCATTAATTTGATTGAGCATTTGCATAAAAAATATTTTGTCACGTTTTTCTTCAGGCTTATTTGTAAACTTTCAGGGAAGCACTCTACCTTTTTTACCACGACTGTAAGATTCTGTTTATCATATGAGCCTTTAAAATTAGGGGATAACTGTATTCAAAATTGTCATTTGGGGAGGTAAAGCGGTATTTCAAGATAGAGCGCTAATATTTTTACGGCGGTTGATAAGGACTCAGTAACTTATTTGGTTATTTTTTAAATATACTTTACGCTTATTCGTTTATTCACATACTTTATGTAAAATAGTGGAGTCATGGCTATAAAATAGAGACTGGTTTGTGTTTTCATCACGACACAATTATTGCTTGGAAACGAAACCTATTGCGTGGGAGCGAACTGTTAATTTTTAGGGAAGGAATATTATTGTGAGGGAACAAAGTATTATTGCGAGGAAATGAAATTGCAATGTGTGGGAACAACATAATATCTAAGGGGAACACAATATTATTTCGAGAGAACGAAATATTAATTTGAAGGAATGAAATATTGTGAGGAAACGAAATAGTAATACATGGCAACAAAATATTATTGTTGAGAAAGCAATATTAGTTCTTGACTGCAAAGTCGCTGCAACTCTCCTGATTGGTATCGTTCTGAGCAACATTCCGTCCATCACTGAAAACCTCTTGCTTATCTGTTACACATTTCGAAGATTTTCCCAGAAGGTCTACATCTGGCCCCGTGGTTATAAAACTTTTTTTCATGCTCAACTCAGCTGAGCATGAAATTTTCTCTGCTGATAAATATGAAAATGCCAACTAATGTTCATAAGTACAGGAAATTTCATACTCAGCTAAACTGAGCAAGAAAACAACTGTACTTATAAAAATTTTGCTATTTTTAAGCAGACGAAATTTCATGCTCAGCTGAGTTGAGCATGAAAAAAGCGTTATAACTTTGGGAGCAGATTTTGAGAAAACAGAGCTGCGGGAACAATACAGTTATGGGCAGCGGTCAGCAACCAGCAGAAGATCTATATCCAATCCATCGTTAGGAAGGTGAACTTGCCGTAGTAGCACCAAAAGGTGGAACTGCACAAGCGTCTATCATATACCAGCAGAACTTATGCAAGCAAACAGGGGAGACCATGATTGATGTTTCAACAAGAATCTGTAACGACCTGGAGAGCAGGAGAGTGTTCTAACCCTTAGTTGCAGTCGCTGATTTTTACACAGCATAAAAAGGGCAATCTCCAGTTATGTCAGACCTACAGAACCATCAGCCTTATTAGCCATCCGAACAAAGACGTGCTGAAATGCTTCGTAGAAAGGCAAAAAGCTTCCAGAACTAACTTTTCTGGCCTTTGTTGTGTACGTCCACAGTAACCAGCTATGGTCATGTCGGGACGGTCAGTTAACCAAACTACACTATTTCTGGACAGGCTTAGACTTCCTAAGCGGTTAACCAGTACTAAGTGCACATACTTTCATCAGCAACTAACAACTGCCCTCCTTGACTCAGCGGAAGGAGAAACGAAAGTAAGTGGCCGTACCAGGTATCGAGTCTGGGACCTCTGACTCTTGAGTCAGACGCGTTACCGAAAGCGCTATGCGGCCCGGCGTTGCCGAAGCTGAATCGGAGAGATAAATACATATCTCTTTAATGAAAGGTGAAACAGATGCGCTCCCGTGTCAAATCTATATGTGAGCCGCGACGCGACAAAACCAACAATGTGGTTGTGCGCCCAGTGCAGACTCAGATCAGCCTGGGCATCCGCCCAGTCTGATCAGAGCCTTCACTGTCCGCATGGAGGAAGCTTAGACCCTTAGCTACTCTTTAAGCGCTTTGCACAGGGTCTGATCAGACTGGGCGGATGCCCATGTTGAACTGAGTCTGCGCTGGGCGCACAACCACATTGTTGGTTTTGTCGTGTCGCGGCTCATGTATGTATGCCTGTGCCACGTTGACCTTGACAGCCAAATTAGAGAGAGAAAAAAACCCCCAAAAAACGTAGGCCTTTGGGATATGATTCTACTGAAAGGTAACCGAATATCTCGTACAAGGACTACGTAACTGAAGAGGACGTTCGCGGAAAGAGTCGTCAAGTAGCCATTGCAGAACCTGACGAACTTCTAACCATGGTCAAGAAACAGAAATCGATGTGGTTTGGCCCAATTTCCAGGTCTTCTGATTCAACCAAGACGATCCTACAGTGCAAAGTGAAAGGCGAGTGAATTAGCAAGCAGAAATGAGCCGCGACACGACAAAACCAACAATATGGTTGTGCGCGCAGCGCAGACTCAGATCAGCCTGGGCATCCGCCCAGTCTGATAAGAGTCTTCGCTGTCCGCATGGAGGTAGCTTATACCCTTAGCTACCCTTTGAGCACTGAACAAAGAGTCTGGTGAAACTAGGCGGCTGCCCAGGCTGATCTTAGTCTGCGCTGGGCACACTACCACAGTGTTGGTTTTCTCGTGTCGCGGCTCAAATAAAGCTGGACAGAAACTGTCAAAGGCAAACTTAGTCCTACCAGTAGTAAAATGGTCGAAGCACAAATTATTATAAGAGAGGTTTAGCATTCACGACTGATGGCAATATGTTGGTTGATATGTTTTTTTTTTGTTTTTTTTTTGTGTGTGTCATAAAACTAGCAAAAAGTAGAGGGAAAAGGTTTGTCTTTTAGAAAATTGACAAGTCTCTCCAACCTTTTACTAGTTTGTTTCCATTTCCCGTACAACATTGAAATATAACGCGAAAGCAAGACAATGCATGTGATCCTTTATCATACATTGTATTTTTACCATGTATTAAACATTTGTACTTTGTATTTTTACCATATACTAAACATCTGTACTTTGTATCCGAAAGTAGGTCATTTTGGTTTCCAACAAAAACGACTAAACTTTTCAACGCTTTTTATGATAAACTTAGGCAAGGGCGTAGCTACCTATACAGCAAATACGCAAGTGCGTATTGAAATTTTGTCAAAATTGACAAAATTTCAAAACGCACCTGCATATTTGCATGCTGAAAATTTATAAATTAGACAAGATTTCAATACCAATTACCAAAGTGGCTGAAATACTACCTTTCCCTTCAAGAAGTAGAGAATAAAACATGGTTGTGCGTATTATGAAATTGCCCCTAGTTACGCCCCTGTCAGGGATGTTTAAAGCCAGCCAATCTCAATCATTTTCAAGACGAAATTGTACGGGAAAGCTTGATGAAGTTTAATCATTGATAGAACAATGAGGGCTTTAAAGAACGGACTGGAAAAGACTTTGTCAGAACAACTACGGGAGCTGAAGATAGGACCAGGTGGAAGAAGATTGTTGCAGAGTCATCTTTGGTGCAAAACAACTTTGCAGTTTAAAGGATAGATTAGACAAGATAGCTATGTGGCCAATATATAAAGGTCATTGTAACATTACGTCCTGTTTCGGTCTTTGTTGTTAAAATTTTTTGTGTCTAAATGATGAACCCAGTAAAGGCCACAATCACTCCCCTCCCCCCTTCCTCTTTCCCCCACAAACACACATATCCTACACACCCCCACACCCAAGACACCGAACTAGAGGAATTGAGTGAGAAACAAAACGAAACGGAACCCCTCTCCCCCCCCGGCCCCCCCCCCCAAAAAAAAAAAAAAAAAAAAAAAGAGAGGAAAAACAGAGTACCACATTTTCGCATTTTCGACAACAGGCATAGGTAATTCTTTTCGTTGTACTGCAGAACCGTACTCGAACAGCTAGAGCCGATAGTAAATCTATGAAAAGGAGAGGAGGTTTTGGGGTGATGAGGAGGTTAAAGTGATTTTATCACAATTGTTGTAAAAAAATTCTCAGTCTGTGTCCTTGACCTTAGGCCAGCAGCATCCAGGTGATGGAAACTGATCAGTATCCACCCAGAAGTAACATATAGAATATATAAACAAGTTCCAGAAAGACTATCAGGAAAGACAGAGCCAAAAAAAGAAACATAACGCCAAACTTTAACGCAACTGTTGTGCATTGTCTCAGTCTATGACATTGACCATTGGCTAGCAGCAGCATCCAGGTTATACAAACTGATCTGTATCCATCCTGTAGTAACATGAAGCACATATCAACAAGTTCAGACCTAAGAAAAAGATCTATTAAGTATTTGCAAATGTTAACTCGGGGACGGACGGAAGGACAAAGGACATTCGGATGTCATCTACGATTTATTAGAGTAAGAAATATGGTGTTACATTAATAACATTGAATGACTGGTTGCAATTACTTAATAGATCTTTTTCTTAGGTCTGAACACTGTTCACCAACTGGATAAACAGAGTTAATATTTCTGGGTCGTCAGCGCTCATTAAAAATATGAATTTCTCAGATAAAGATAATGCTTCAAAAGTTGGTACAAACTCTTATTTGCTGTAATAACCGGTCTCTGTAATCACTGTATATACTATATGACCTTAGAAAATGAAGTTAGTTTTCTACCTGATTTGCAATATCTTTCTTCATAAGGAATACTTTTTATATCGGCCTGATTCAGTTTCTAACCTGACTGGATTCTCTATGCCTAGAGAATGAAAACAGGCTTTGTTTATCTATAAGAAGGCCTAGGTAATTTTCATTCTTGGTTTAGACAGTATATAAGTATGCTTGTACAGTATAAGGGAATATATAAATATATATAGCTATGTGGTACTCATAAGTTTGGACGGACGCTCGGTGCCCCGTTACTGCGGCTATGGATTCGTTCCGCTGAGGTGCGGGGAGAACGTCGATAGGAAAATTGAAATACTACTACTGTACTCATAAGTAAAAACTTGCATCTGTTCAGCAAGGCCCCTGACTAACGTTTTTATTCAAATTAATAAAGATATACAGGGTGTAGTCGTGTGTTTTATCGGTGTTTAGAATTTGGATAATAATAACTAAATGAGACAGTGTTTCGAAAAAACAATTTGCCAGGGTAACAATTACAGTGTTATATACTGGATGATACCAGAATATTGGAATAGATTCGCAAACAAAAGTGAGGAATTCATAGTTTCGTTATATGAATATTGAAAATATATATCAAAGTCTAACGTTTACGCTAATCTCTATTGTGTCCGTACTACAACTGCCCTGAGGCCTTTTGTTTTGTTACGAAGAGAGAAACAAGACTAGTGTACGGTTTATGACTAAATTCTAAAACTATGGAAGCATTAACGTGTCACATTATTAGGCGGACTATGGACGGCTCATGATCAAATTTAAAAACTACGGAAGCTGCAACGTGTCATAGAATTAGATGGACAAAAGCGTACGAAATCAATAATGGGTATAGATATAATGTCTTATCGTCAGAGAATCGGCATGTTTGGGCCGGGAAAACCCATACATAGATCAAAGAGCTGTAGCGAGAAGTATACACCATATGTTGGCGGATCGGATATTCATTTTAGAACATTTATCACGCTCACTGTTATACTAGCAACACTGTACATGAGCTTAAATGTGTTGCGACTTATAGACGCTCTTGCGACAGTTTCGGACTGTAAAATAGAGTTTACCATGACTGATATTTGGTGCGTAAACACAAGTTTGGACAGTCAGTATTCCATATACGCAGATCAGCGGTTAGACGTACAAAGCCGCATGATAACAAGAACTTTCTTACATCTCTCACCTTTCGATGAGATTACGTTTGCTAGCTATTGTCAGATTAAATTACTAATGTCTTCAGATGTAGAACTTAACCATGGACCGTTGTCTGACAAGGATGAAATTTTGAATGCCGTTCATTGCTCCAAGGAGCAATTGATGTCTGAAATCAAAACTGTACGTGTTGAAATGAGTCATATAAGAACGGAAGTCGATGCTGTACGCAAAGATTGTGCTGATGTTAAAGCAACAATTTGTCAAATAGAACAGAAGCAGTCCCGATTGGAACATAGAGTTAGCATGGTTGAATCAAACTACAATCAATTGAAGTCAGATACGGAATGTGTTCAGCTTGATGTTGATGAAATGCATGTGTTATACGAGGAGAAAAATGAGCAGATAAACAGAGTTGATGATGCAATAGAAAGGCTTGAGATGCTGTATAGGAAGGATAATATGAGAATATTTGGTTTACCTGATTATGAAATGTCAGAAGACGGTCTGAAATCAAGTATTGTGGACAATGTATTAAAAGTGGCAAGTCCAGATGTAAACTGGAGTACTGATGACATTAGCGATGCTTTCAGAGTGGGATCACAAGTTATGAATCAGCCTAGAGTTACTGTTGTAAAATTCAAACGATCTAATGTCAAGTCGATATTGTACGCCAACCGGGATGTATTAAGGAATAACGGTATTAGAATGAGTGATGATTTAACGCACCGACAACGAGATAAGCTAAAAGTACTTAAATTAGACGGTAAAACGGGCTATTTCCATAAAGGAGAACTGAAAGTGAGACCTAATCAAGATGAAAGTATGTCTGAAAATATTCGCGGAAGGACGTTCATAAACGCAAATCGTAAACTTGCTCAACCAACCTCGCAACAAATGTTCCATGAAGATATGGATGATATCGAAGAAGTCATAGTTAATGCAGAGAGTGTCGAATCTGAAAACAATACGGTTGCATAGGATGCCGGCCAAGGCCCTAATAATCGAAATGACGACCTGTCCATTTTATATTGGAATATAGAAGGGTTTAAGGATAAAATAATATTTGATGAATTTAAGGATTACCTTAAAAGTTATATGATATTTGGTCTAGCGGAGACATGGGAATGTACTAAAGACCTATTTGAAAACGTTTTTTCGACACATAGATGTTTTTTTCTAGCAGCAGAAAAAGTTGCAAAGTATGGCCGAGCCATGGCAGGTTTATCAGTTTATGTTAATGTTAATATAGTAAAATATGTGAACAGGATATGCGAAGATTGTAGCTTTGGAATATTTTTTCGTATAGATAAGCGGCTGTTCCCTATCGACAAGACGGTTATTCTCGCTTTCGTTTATCTCCCACCAGCAGAGTCCCATTTTTATGACAACAAACCATATCATGGAATAAAGCTTCTGGAGAATCAGCTGCTTAACTTACCACTAGACATAGAAGCCTATGAGCTGATTATATGCGGTGACCTAAATGCACGTGTTGGTTTACTATCAGAAGTTATCGAGGCTGACAATAATATACCAGCATTAGAAGAATTTGAAGAGGTGTTTAACTCACCTTTCATAGATACCAGGTTGACTTGTGATAAAACAACAAATACAGCTGGTCGTGAGTTGATTGAGTTGTGTAAAACCTACGGCTTTTATATCATGAACGGCAGATATGAACCAGACCGAAATATCGGAAATTTTACTTATATTTCGACTAATGGTTGCAGTGTTATAGACTATGGACTTTGTTCAAGACATATACTTAATTATGCTAGCAGTTTTAGTGTCGAACAAAGAACAGAATCAAAACACTTTCCTATATCTTTGACATTTCTATATGAACATGAAACAAATGAAAATACCATAGACGGTAAAGCGGACAGTAATATTACTCAAGGTTATAGAATAAGGCATGATGACAGGGATCTATTTTCAGATAAACTTGCAGATACTTTAACAAATAGTGCATATCAAAAGATATGTAGCTCCATTGATAATTTAAATGTTACTGTTAATGACATAATTGACATGTTTCTTTCAATATTTAGAGAGGCTGGTGAAGCGTTTAGAAAAAATCCCAAACTAAATGCGAAGAAACAACCACAGTGGTTTGATAAAGATTTGATTAGTTTAAAGAGGCAAAAGTATGAAGCCTTAAGACAATTTAGAATATCACAATCGGACGTGGAGTTAGACACATACAGACATTATCGTAATTTGTTTAAGAGCATGACTAGACGGAAAAAGGATGAATATTATAAGTCCAAGTTAGACTCTTTATTGTCATCAGTAAACGACTCAAAGTCATTCTGGTCTAAACTGAAAAATATGACGGCTAAAAGGGAAAGGTTGACTAATAATATATCTACGCAACAATGGTTAGAACATTTTGAAACTTTGTTTAACGATGGAGTGGACCCAGATGTGGATAATGATGATAATGAGTTCGATATAGTACTTGACGAGCCAAATGATGAAGTTGAGGAATATTTATTTAACTCAGAGATAATGGACGAAGAAATTTTAACCGCAATAAAATCAATGAAGAAAGACAAAGCGGCTGGTCCAGATAGTATAATACCAGAATTTTTTATTTATGGTATTGAGATATTATTGCCTTTGGTTAACAGACTTTTTAATCGTTTGTTTCTGCTCGGAGAATATCCAGAAAACTGGTACAACTCGATCATAATAACGTTACATAAGAAAGGCGATATTAATGAAACGAATAACTATCGTGGTATTTGGTTGCAAAATGTCTTTAGCAAAGTTTACTCATCAATTATAAACAGACGCCTGTCCTTTTTTGCACAGATATACAGTAAAATATCGGAGGCGCAAGCGGGATTTAAACCCGGATATTCTACAACAGACAACGCATTTATATTACGAGCTTTGGTTGACCGCTATTTATCTAAAAAGAGGGGTAAATTGTATGTGGGATTTGTGGACTTCCATAAAGCCTTTGATTCAGTCAAAAGACCAATACTTTGGAAGGTTCTTAGTAAGCTAGGAATAAAAGGACGCCTTTTCACCACATTACAGAGCATGTATAAAACAGTAAAAGCATGTGTACGTTGTAATGGTAGTTTGACAGACTATATTAGCTGTCCAGTCGGGTTGAAGCAGGGATGTCTGATTAGTCCAATATTGTTTTCATTCTTTATTGACGAATTTTCAGAAATCCTTCATAATAGTGGATTGAGAGGCATCCAGCTTCTCCCTGACTGGGTAGAAATATTCTTACTTATGTATGCGGACGATATAGCTCTTATATCTGATACTATTGTAGGTCTGCAGAGACAATTTAATTTGCTTTCGGAATTTTGTGACAACTTTAAGCTGAAAGTTAATGAAGTCAAAACTAAGGTACTCGTTTTTAAGAAAGGTGGTGTTTTAGCCAGGCGAGAAAAGTGGTTTTATAAAGGTGCACGGCTTGATGTGGTGAATGGCTTCACATACGTTGGATTATTGTTTACTACACAGTTGTCCCTTGTTCGAATGGTAAATGAGCTTTGTATTAAGGGAAAACGTGTACTTACATCTATATTATCATCTTTATACACATATGGCGTTTTATCGAAGGAAATGTTTTTTAAGATATTCGATATGAAAATAAGTGCACAGTTACTCTATGGTTCAGAGGTGTGGGGTTTGAGACGATATGAATGCCTGGAAAGAATACAGCTTTATGCATGCAAACGGTACATGAACGTAGGACAAAAAGCTTGTAGCGCAGCTGTGCTTGGAGACTGTAATAGGTTTCCAATGTATATACAATCTGCAAAGCGCGCAGTAAAATACTGGTTTAAAATTCTAAATATGTCGCAAGATAGATACGTTAAGAAATGTTATACTATGCTATTAAACGATGATAAACATGGGCGAAAGAATTGGGTGTCCGAATTAAGACAACTACTGTGTATAAACGGATACGGGTATATATGGAACAATCAAAGTACAAGTAATGTAACTTACTTTATTAAAACTTTTGAACAAAGAATGAAAGACATCCATATTCAACAATGGAATGAGACACTATTTAACAGCTCAAAACTGTTGCTGTATAGACAATACAAACTTTCATACACACAAGCAAAATATTTGGATGTCTTAAAAGTGAGAAAATTTAGGCATTTTGTTTCAAGTTTTAGGTGTAGTTGCCATAGCCTAGAAATTGAAAAGGGGCGTTATAGTAACGTCAGTAGATCTGATAGACTCTGTAGGCTCTGTGAAGAAGCGGTGGAAGACGAATATCATTTTTTACTTGTCTGCAAAGCTTACGATGGACTTAGACGAGAACATTTACCTAATAAGTTTACCAGTCGGCCCAATCAAGTCAAGTCAAGTCAAGTCAAAATCACTTTATTCACTCAGGTCACAAACATGACATAAGAGGAACTGTACATATACAAAACATAGCAGTTACAGGCAGCTTACGAACATATAAATCTAAATGTAATGATACAATTAATTCAGACTACAGAAAAGAAAGGAGAGGGAGTAAGAAAAGGCCAGAAAACATATTCAGTCATTCAAGTTTAGCGACTAAAAAGTATTACTATCTTCACAACACCCAAATTACATTAAAATGTAACCTGGGGAGCAGAGATTGTCATCATTATGACCGTGGAAATAATAATGACAATGATGATTATACATTCAATCGGCTTAAACAGTGTATTCAGCATAATTTCAATAGGGAAAAGAAATTTAAGTGTAGCGTATATCGGGAAACACCTAGCTACGTGTAGTAAATCCGAAAATAATAATGATAATAATAATAATAATAACAATAATAGTAGTAATAATAATAATAACGATAATAATATATAATGCCAGCAGCCATCGCACAATATTGTAAAGAATACTAAACTCCAAAACCAGGCCGAACGATCCGACATTCACGGTATCAACTAATTTCTAGAAAAAAAAAGGGAAGCGGAAGAAGTCAGCAGTTGATACGATTCTCAGTAGAAATGTATACTAATTTTTTCCGGTCGGATCGCTCTGTCTACATAAAACACCACTTAGTGAGTGATAATAAAAGTGCTTACATAATGATAATAATAATAATAATAAACCCTTGCAATAATAATATAATACTAATGACAACAACGATACCAGCAGCGAAAACAACAATATTCGAAAAAAATAAAACTATTAACAACAGATAAGATGGCGTTGCGAGAAAAAGCAACCAGAATACGAAGAAGAGTAGGGACTCGGATCATCCTGCGCTCTGGCGCATAACCACCAAACGAAGTACCCGCACTTCTCTGACAGGCTTACTGGGACACAGAAGGACCCCAATCATACTGCGCAGTTGCGCAGGCTGAATCGGGTCTTCCCTGTCCAAGAAGCCATATGCTCTTTGTTCGCGCGCCGCTCCTTCACAAGTACACAAAAGCAAAATAAGTCGTGACAGCTAACCACATTTAAAGTATTAATCCGCCACGCAAATTAGTAATCAACCGGGTGGCATCGCGTGAAAAGGTATCGGAAATACGAAGGACAGAGACTCGGCTCAGCCTGTGTAGAGCATACATCGACGGAACGGAGTCTCTGCGCTTCGCTATGAGACCATCAATGGCACAAAGAGGTTCCGATCCGTGTCTTCCACATCAAAGAAAGCCATATGGCACCCATTCACGCGAAGCGACATGAAAATAGTCCATGACAGCTAACCCCGCCTTCTGGACATTTTAATGTATCCCTCCACCAGGCAACTTTCACGTGCGACATAGAAAATACAAAAAGTAGTTGAACCAAAGAAAACCAGTTTCAATCACGTATAGGTTATATTTAGCATTATGTTTATTTTTAAATTGATCGTCCAGAAAAAAAGGTATCATAAAAAACGAAGGAAGAGACTCAGACCAAGCTGCTCTCTTGCCCACACCGTCTGAAATACCTGCTCTTCGCTGAAAGACCATCACAGGTCTGGAAAGACCCAGATCATACTGCGCAGGTGCGCAGGTTGGTCCAGGCTTTCCCCAATCGAAGAAGCCATATGCTACCCTTTAACTCGTCAAGACCATGTACATAACTACCGCAAAAACTCCAAATATCGGGACACCAGGGACGACCATCATAATTGTCGTAAGAATAGAAAACAGTGCAGTTATGTTTAAAAAATGTAGATGGGGTGGCAAATAGCGCAGACCGAGAACAGACTGCTCCATTGGGGAGCAGTCCTATTCGGGTCTGCACCATTTGTTCAGACTCAACCGTCCCAACACCTGGAGCTCCTACGGTATAACACAATTTATACAGGTAAGGTGACTAGATAAAAATAGTCCTTGACCTTCTAAACATAACGTATTAATCCGCAGCACAAATTGCACGTGCAAAGTATATTTTGATGAATGACTGACAACAGAGATAGTAAATAAGGTATGTGTACATATTATAACTTTTAGCTTTTTGAAATTAACTAAAATTTTATCTCATCTTATACGCTATTCAACTTTTAAGCGACGCAGGTCGTTTATTGAAAAATCTAGAAAAAGTGCGTGGCAGATTCCAAAACTTCATCCGAGCCCAAGACAATCCAAAAATTAGGGGACGCCTTGTCCAAGTATTGTCCCACCAGGCATGCGACGCTGTATCGACACCGAATCGACGTTGAACCGACGTTGGTTCGGCGTCGACCCAACGTCGCAGGCCCGTACGGGTCTATGTAATTCTACATTAAACAGGGATCTGGCATTTAATGCAACACAGAATATCTTGGGCTCTAAAATAACCGAATAGTGTTGGTATAAAACACGTGTCAGCTAACAGGTAATAGTAACAGGCCTAGATCAGGCTGCGTAACGGCGCAAGATGATGTAGGCCGCCTCTGCTTCACCACAGGACTAATAAGAAAAATGGAGAAAAGTAAGCAGAAGAATTCAGGTGACCTCTTTAAGCAAATTGTTTCATGATTATACCCATGAACAAGCTAAGATTAGTTAGGCAGGTAACCTCCTGGTTAGTCAAAAGAGCTTTAAACATCAGTATATTTGGTCGTTTATAATAAAGCTGCTCAATATACTTTTGTCTTTGAGGTTTAAAAAAATTACACTCTAATAGATAATGAAACTCGTCGCCGAGAGAATTGCTCGCGCATAGTGGACATTTACGATCGTCAAATTCTACATTATGCCATCTTCCTGTCTCAATGGGAAGTTTATGGTTAGATGTACGGAATCGGACCATATTTAGACTAAGGTTTATCGGAAGAATCTTAAAATAATTTTCCAATTCAATAACATCTTTAAATGAATTATAGTTTTTACCTTTCGTGGAGTTATTTAGTTTCTCGTGCCATTGCTGGGAAAACTGATCCAGTAGTATTTGTTTTATGTGTGCTGTGACATTAATATAATTCAATGCATTTTGATTCAACCAAAGATCATTCCGGCCGATGCTGCACAAAATATTTTCAATATTGCGAATCCATTTCGATTCCAAACCTACTGTATTTTTCAAAATTTGATATAAAAGAAATGCTAACTTTGATTCCTTGCCGCAAATTAGCTTATTCCAAAAACTAAACATACGTGTTTTAATAGTTATTTCTATTGGAAAACGGCCGAGTTCAGCATAGATCATATAGAGTGGGGTACTTTTCCTTGATCTAGTTATTTTTCGCAGAAACTCTATGTGAATTTTCTCAATTATTTCTAAATTTTCGAAGCCCCAGATTTCACTTGCGTATGTGAGAATGGGCAATACTGTATGATCAAACAACTTTAACTGTAGATCAATGGGTAGATAAAAATTACTTATTCTACTAAATAGAAGGTGCATAGCCTTTTTTGCTTGTTCTGAAAGATGTTTTCTGGTATTAAGAAAACTACGCGATTTCGAGAAAAAGACTCCTAAATACTTATATTTATCAATGACTTCGATAGTGTCATCACCCAATTTGAAATCGTTATTGTGTAATCTATTAGCACCAAATACGACTATTTTAGTTTTATTGATATTAACTTTCAATTTCCATAGATTACAGTAATCGTTAAACAAATTCAGCGTATCCTGGAGTTTATCGGCATTATCAGCTATAAGGACAGTATCATCAGCGTAGAGCAGCACCACAAGTTTTAGAAATATGCTAATATACTCATTGTCGAAATCGAATGTAATACCCAAGTCCGGGTTAGCTAAAAGAAAATCCTCAAGATCATTGAGATAAATCGCAAAGAGCACAGGGGAAAGGTTCTCGCCCTGCCTGACCCCACAAGAGCTGGCAAAAAAAGCTGATTTTGAGCCGTTCAGGGAGATACAGGATTTTATATCATAATACATGTTGTAAATAACCCTTAAAATTTTGCCGTTAATGTTAGTCTTTAACACTTTTTGCCATAACCCCACCCTCCAGACCGAGTCGAAAGCAGATGAGAAATCGACAAAACAACAGAACATTTTTCTTTTCTGGAATTTCATGATTTCAATTATTGCATTCAATGAAAAGATATGGTCAAGTGTTGAATACTGCTTTCTAAAACCAGCCTGATTTTCAGATAATAACAGTTCATCCTCTAAAAACATATTTAAGCGATCATTTAGAATAGACGTGAAGAGTTTACCCAAACAGCTTAAAATAGTAATAGGTCTGTAATTTGCAGTTTCAGCTGTAGAGCCCTTATTTTTATATATAGGTTTTATGATACCTACTGACCATTGTTCGGGAAAATATCCGGTATCTAAGATCTGGTTAAATAATAGGTCATAAGCTGGCAGAAGTACAAACTTAGTTGATTTAATATATTCGTTTAAAATACAATCGTAACCTGAAGCTTTGCTGTTTTTTAACTTATTAATATTCCGCAAAATTTCTTCTCTTGTTATTTTTGAATTAAGAAATTCATTACTGTCATTAAGACCGAAATTGATATTAGCATCATCGTTTTCATGTGATTGGTTGATCGTCTTAAAATGTTCTAAGAACTCTTCTAAAGTCGGTGTATCCTTGGTTGGGTGTGATTTTAAACTATTTAATAATTTCCAGTAGTCTTTTGGTTTAGAGGACTGCATTTTTCTTAGTTTGTTTTCATTATCCTTTCTATATTTTGAAATGAACTTATCCATGGTTTTCTTATATTCTTTACTAAAGTGAGTCAAATTATTTTTATTATTTATAGATTTTAAATTATTGTATTTCTTTTTAGCCAAATGATATTTTTTCCGTGCCGTTCTACAGAGTGGTCCGAACCAGGGTTTATTTTTTGTTGGATCTTTATGGCCCGAGAATCCACGTTTTTGGGGGAAGGACTTTTCGCTTGATTCCTGAAATAACTTACCAATCATATCAGTGACTTTATTTATAGCTTCTTTCGGATGTAAATTCGACGATAAAACACTTGAAATAGCCTCGACCGCGTCCATATTTATATTTTGGTGGAATAACTCGGAAAATCTTTCATCCCATTTCGGTCGTCTATTAGAGTCAGACGTGGAGCTATTACTGGGATGCGTTTCTGGAAAATTAATTTTCTCGAGTGTCATAGAAAGCAAACAGTGGCCATCGCTAAATAATGGGTCCAAGTCAATGACCTCAAACATGGTCAGATACTTAAAAACGTCAGCGGTAATAAGAGTATAGTCTATAACCGAAGTATTTCTAAAAGTGAATCTTCCCAGAGCTTTGTCGCGGCCTACGCGACCATTTACGAAAAATAAATTGTTATTTTTGCATATATCGAGCAGCTTATATCCATTATTATTTGTATGATGATCTTCCGAGCTTCTATCTTTTAAGATATTTAGGGATTCGAGCTTATTTATATGACTGAAAAATTCTAGAGTTTCCGAATCAAAATCAAAAAAGTCAGATAAAAAATCGTCGGTTTGAATATAATCTCTATGATTTGCCGTGCGCGAGTTAAAATCTCCAGTAAGCATGACGTGGGAGTATGAACTGCAAAATGAGGTCACTTCGTTCTCAAACGCCATGATTTCTTCGTCATTGTAAAACGTTGAATTTTCCGGGGGAATATAAACAACACCCAATATAAAATGTTCAACGTCTGGTAATAAACCTTCACTTAGAGATAACCACGATACATAGTCTGATTGTGTTTCTACTTTTGAGACACATTTCGCTAAACTATCCTTTACGTACACTACAATACCACCCGATCTTCTGGAAAAATTTTGTTTTCTGGGCTGATAAAAGGCTGTAAACCCAGGAAACAGAATTATATCACTTTCATCAATTTTTGCTTCAGTGAAACAAACAATATCATAATTAGCAAAACTTTCAAAAAAATCGGGATAGTTTGATCGTTTACGTAAGCCACATACATTTAAAGTCGCTAGTTTCAATGAACCACAAAAGTGATTTGGGTTAGAATTAACTCGTACTGATCGTACTGTCTCTGCTCCCCTATTGTCCTATGCCTGTCCGTCTGAATGTTGGGGAGGAGGACGACCGGGTTTCTCACTAGTTCTCGATTGGGACCTGCTTGGGCGCAACCTCCCGCTACTGAGAGACCGCCCACGGGTTTTATTCTTGTTAGCGAGTTGCGACGGATTAGAATCCGTCTGTGCAGGTGGTCTTATTAATTCAGAATCGCTGTCGTGAAAGTCCATCGTCGTTACATGTGGCGCAATCTCGGGGTCATGATCGACACATTTCGACGAATTGACCGCAGCTTGGTCTTGGCTGCTAGCTACCGATGCCCAACTGGGATCTTTAATTTGATTTGGCTGCGCCGGCGTAGTCTGTGCTATCGCTGATTCATCCGTGCCCAGCTCTTGTCTGGGTGTTCGTGGAAATATCGACGGTGGTGGCGGTGGGGGCATTGGACCTACTTGAGAAAGATTATGAAGCTGTTGTACATTACTAGTTGTAGGCACCTGTTGCGAGATTACATGTGAGCTATTTTGAATGTTATTGTTTGAAGCTTGACTGGTTACAACATTATCAGCGGAACCGGTTTTACTACGCCGTTGCTGACTTGGGTGTTTACTATCAATTCGGCTTCCCTTCACAATCGAGTCCCATTCAGGAAACAGATCAAAACAAACTTGGTTGTTCATGATTAACTTGGCAGGGTATCCTACAGAGACTTTTGCTGATGGGTTTTGGTTTTTAATTTTTTTCAGTTCATCCCAGAGTAGCTTTCGTGCATTTGTTATTTCAAGAGGGTAGTCTCTGGACACACTGTGGGGAGAATGTTTCAAATTACTACCCTGTGACATAATAGTTTCAGTCAAAGCATAATCTCTGAATGCTGCGATAATCGGTCTTGATGAGGATGCATTATTTCTGAACTTGCCGATTCGATGGGCTCTTTCAATAACACAACTTTCAGGCTGAATATTAAATTTATCACACAAAAGACGCCCTATTTTTTCTCTGCAGTTTTCATTTCTCTCCTCACCAAAGCCGTAAAACAACAAATTATTCCTACGACCCCTCGCCTCAATGTCGATAGACTTGTATTCTAAAAGTTTAATTCTATCTTCATAAGATTTTAGAACATTCTCAAAAGTTTTCAATCGTTTCTGACCCTGAACCACAGAATCTAGTTTCTTCTCAATACGCGCGAACCGACTTTCACCCAGTGAAACTTTTGTCAAAATTAATGTTAGCTTTTCGTCAGTTTGCAATGAGTCATAGTCAATTTCCTCAGTTATATCAACTCTAATACTATCAGTGGGGTCACCGGTATGTTGACGCCGCCTTTTACTTCTTCTAGACCCGACCGTTTCGAATGCAAAGTCACTATTTGGGTCGTCCGAAAATATGTCCTCACCGTCACTAGAATCAGTGCCGCCATCTTGGGTGTGGTCGGACAAAACAGTAAAACAGTTCAAATCACTCCTTAAATACCTTGCATTAATGCCACTGCCTCTCCCACGCATTCCTCCCCTCATTCTAGGTCCTCGAAACAAGGAATGAGCCATAATTCAAACTTAATCCAATGAAAAATATAAATTCGATAAGAGCGAACGAGAGCCGCCTTGCTGCTATAATCACGTGACTCACTGAGCTAATCAGAATAAGTTTAATATTTTAATGTCATCGGAAAATGAATATATTGTAAAATCATTAGCTACATATATATGCAATGCCTTCAATCTGAGAAAGCAGTTACTCTTAGAAAGAGGTTTCAATGAAGCAACTACAATAATTTAAATTTTTTACAATACATGTACCTACTGTATGACAGTAAGTTAATGACTAAAAATATTGCACTGACAAGATAGTATGTATGTATGTTTATACATGTAGTATTGCAATATGCTTAACAATGTACTCACTCTCTGTATTTGTTATGGGCTGGTGGCCTAAAGCAATAAATCCAATTGTATTGTATTGTATTGTAATACAATGCATAATGGTACAGGATCTGGCAGTAAGCAAAGTGCCTATATATAAGCCACCTCCTGACATTAAGAGGTTATAATGAAATGGGTAGCCACCCCCAACCCCCTATACATGGGCCTAATACCATTAATAACTCGATTAGCCCATTCATATTTGGAGACCCGTAAACAGGACATGGGCAGACACCCAGTTCAGACGCATCAGAACGCGGAGTCTGATCAGGGTCAACACCGTTTGCTTACATGCTTACAGGAATTTCTTTGAATTGAAAACCACCACCATAAACATCTAAACCGAGAATGGACTAATCCAATGATAAGGATGGACAAGACTACTATCTAAGAAAGTTAAGGTCAAAGAAACTAATATTGCCAACACAAGAGGCATGCTCTTCCAGTTCGATATGTATAAGTATACTGTAGCATTTTCAAGTAAACCTTTCTCTTCCGTTTTCGATCTTTCTGTCAAAACTCGATATGCCAGATAATAGCTGCCAAGATTTAAGGCCTGTTAACAGTTCAAGTTCTGGGCATTTAACACCACCGTCCTTGTCGACCCAAATAGGAATTACTCTCCCTTCTTGTTTCAGTACACTTTGGTACAGAAACATTTGTGTTTGGTATTTCTTCAGAGGATCATCGACAAAAGTTTTTGACATATATACAAAAACAAATCTGCAAAGACCTGAAATGTAAGGAACACAATCAAACTTAGATTGTCCCAATAAATCAAGTTCATTGTAGCGTACAATGCTCAGTAGAGGTATTTTAGAAGCCTTTTTTAAGTCTTTTATTAAAGCTGCAACCTGTGATTCGTCTTCGTCACTATGTAGAACAACCCCATCATGTTGATAGCCTGAAAAACAATACAAAGGAGTGAAATAATATTAGAATTACCGTATATTACGAGACGGTTGGAGGACTGCGCAATCTAACCCTGTGCCTACTATGCAATTTCTGTTACACTCTGATGTGCCATACAACAAATATTCTGATCAAGTTAATAACGATGAACACAGAAAGCATAATATACCTTAACAAAGACATTTTCCAAAAACAAAGTGTATATTACACAATAAAAAATATATATTTCATAATAAAATATTTATCTATTTATATTCCCTTTTTCTTAATTCATAATGAAATATTCATTTATTCATATTCTTTTGTATTTTCCAATTCTTAGTAAGAATTAACATCAGTAAGTAATACTGATTTCCGTATTCTGGGCCCCAGCTGGATCAGAATCATATGCCCTCTCTTTCAGTTGATAAGTCTTTACGTAGAATTGGGGTATTTATTGAGACAGATAATCTTAAAAATTCTGGGTCTTTAGCTGCAATGCGTGAGCCTACATGTATTTAGAAATGGACCACTGAGATAACTTCAAGCAAGGGCAACTTTTCACGCAGCCCTTAAACTCCGAAAAACAATAGTAAATCAGACAGCCATGTAATGAAACTACGCAAAGAGATATTGCATTCTTGTGTCCCTGTTTTTTGTTTTTAAATTCAAACACCGCAATCAATTTCGAACAGTCTGATATTTTTTTTGTCAATCATCTCCAACAATGTAACTGTGTCAGTTCCTTATCATTGCCCTATAATCTACTGTAAGTAATTCAACATCAAAACAGGAAACGATACTATAATCAACCCATTAAAGATAAGTGTTTTATTGTCTAAAATATACTTACTGCCACAGAGTAATCTTTTATGCCATTCTTTTACTGGAAGTGTACACAAAGATCCATCAGAGGCAATTATTACAGCTTCTGGCCCTTTCTTCGTGTCAAAAACGATTCCGCTGAACTTTTTCACACCGATCTCTATAACATATTTTGGCTCTTCTGAGTTTTCATTCTCTGTCAGCACAGGATGAAATTTAACAGTGAAATTACCAGGTCGTTTTATATCTTCTGCACCTAAAACATCTCCATTGTTTCTTAACCAACACATTCTTGCCTTGATAAGGTTTTCTATGTAACTATCGATGTTCGCTGTATCACGTATTGTCGTGCCTTTACATTTAGATAATTTGCCACCCCCTTTAACAAAATTTTTATCCCATTTTCCTTTCTTTTCTTCACATTCAGCCACACCAACAAACAGCTGCCCGCCTTCCTTGTTCTTTGCAAACGTAGATATATAACTTCGTAAATCCTTTTCAAGTTTGGACTTCAGAGCTTTATCAGATTTAACATCGTAGTGTTTTAGTTGTATATTTACTGATTCTGATAAGTCAATATATTCATCTTCTTTGAAAGACATGTCATCAACGTGCGGTTCTTGTGTGGCTGAAGTTGATTCTTGTGTGGCTGAATTTGATTCTTGTGTGTCAGAATTTGATTCTTGTGTGGCTGAATTTGATTCTTGTGTGGCTGAAATTGATTCTTGTGTGGCTGAATTTGATTCTTGTGTGGCTGAATTTGATTCTTGTGTGGCTGAAATTGATTCTTGTGTGGCTGAAGTTGATTCTTGTGTGGCTGAATTTGATTCTTGTGTGTCAGAATTTGATTCTTGTGTGTCAGAATTTGATTCTTGTGTGGCTGAATTTGATTCTTGTGTGGCTGAAATTGATTCTTCAACTTCGTCTATCGCCTTAAGAATCTTACGGAGGCACCATACATCCTCTTTCGCCCGTCCTTTAGGTAATGATTTCATAGTATTGAGATCAACGGCACAGATCCCATGCACAGGGCGAACTATGAATCGTAGGTATTTACTGCTATCATTTTCCCATTCGTCTGTATAAACATCACCAAACTGTTTTCCGGTTCCTTCAATTATATCTTTCAGACTATCATCGAATTTTTGATGAAATTTATCTAATCCTGGATAGCCTTTGAGACTTGCATTGTAGTCTAGGTTTTCTATTCTGATTACTCCGCCAGTTTTGTCATTTACTAAGCCACATACTGCCCTCATAAACTCATGTTTCTTTCTGTCCAACTCTTCGCATGTAACAATATTCAAGCTTAGTTCAAACTGGTGCTGAAATGGAAAAAAATGACCTGCGATATTTTTAATATATAAATAAATAAATAAATGATAATTAGAAATGAGAAAGACAGACAGATGTTCTTCCAGCCCGCCTTATTTCCCTCAAATGCAGTTTCACTGCTTCCTATCATTGCCATTGCCCTAAGCCTTCGCTAGTCTGATATAACCTTTCAAGATTGGTAAAAACATGTCAATACTTTCAAGCATGCTCTGGGTTCGCGGTTATAAAACTTGAGTATAATCTCAAACTTAAAATAAAGCAAACTGATTGGTTGCTTCGAAGCATGTGCTCGGAAGCAGCCAATCAGTGTGCTTTATTTTGAGTTTGAGAATGTACTCAAGTTTTATAACCTCGGGGCCTGGACATGCATACAACTGAGAAAATGAAGAAGGGAAGTTACTCCAAAATAACTTAGGAGACAGGTAGATCATATGAAATTTCCAAAAATGGAATAAAACAGAAACGCACTTCCCGTCAAACATCCAATTCAACAGATCTACCCTGATAGAATTTAACTGTTTGCAAATCATATAAAATGGAATTATGATTAATACTGGATATAACTTATGCAGGTCCAACATATAAACGAAATGGAAATGTACTTACGATGGTAGATATGCAACAGATCTACCATTGTTTCATTATGGTAACTAGAAATGTTTTTCAGAGAAAAACTGATGTCCCCCCACCAGCCCATTTCCCATCCTCTCTAATGAATAAAAAGCCTGTACAAATAAAATATTTATGCAAGTTTGGAGAAAATCCATCCACTGATTCTAAAGGTATCCTACATGGAAAACTATGTCCTTGACAAATGGGTGAAGGTCACCAACTACATGTACTAAACATGTATTAAACCTGTCACTATATATTCATGCAAGTCTGATGAATAACCAACAACTGGTTCAAGATATAACTCATTTTTAAAGAAAAAAAAAAGGATTTGTAAGTTAGCTTTTGACTGTGAAAATAGGGTCAAAGTAAACTCTTGAGATTGTCCCAAATGTATATCTATGAAAGTAAAGTGGAAATCAAGCAAAAGGTTAGTTATATATTATCAATTTTAGTGAAATTTTCACTTATCTAAGTCCTCTTATGGCCTTGAAAAGGAGGTCAAGGTCACCAAGCTCTGATCAGCTCTTACGCTAGTCCAAGTGATGTATCCATGCAACTTTGGTAAAACTCCAACAACTGGTTCATGAGATATTGTAGGTACAAGAAATTGTTATCTAAGTCCTCCAGTGACTCTGAAAATGAGGTCAAGATCACCAAAATCTTAAGCTTGTCCCAATGATGTATCCATGCAAGTTTGGTGAAATTCCATCCACTGGTAAGCCGGGCCGGGTAGCGCAATCGGTAGGGCACCTGACTCGTAAGTCAGAGGTCCTGGGTTCGAATCCCGGTCTGGCCACATAGTTTCGTTTCTCCTTCCGCTGATTCAAGAAGGGCAGTTGTCAGTTACTGGCGAAAGTATGTGCACTTAGTACTGGTTAACCGCTTAGGAGATCTAAGCCTGCCCAGGAATAGTGTGGTTAGGTTAACTGACCGTCCCGACATGACCTTAGTTGTTTACCGTGGACGTTAAGCATCAAATCAACCAACCAACCATCCACTGGTTAAGGAGATATAGTACCTACAAGTAATTGTCATCTTAGTCCTCCAGTGAGCTTGAAAATGAGGTCAAGGTCACCAAAATCTAATCAGCTCTTAAACTTGTCCCAATGATATATCCATGCAAGTTTGGTGAAATTCCATCTATTGGTTCAAGAGATATTGGGCATACAAGAATCTGACACACTGACTCCCAGTGACCTTGAAAATGAGGTCAAGGTCACCAAAATCTAACCAGCTCTTAAACTTGTCCCAATGATGTATCCATGCAAGTTTGGTGAAATTCCATCAGTTGGTTCAAGAGATATCGCGCATACAAGAATCTCTCACACCGACTCTCAGTGACCTTGAAAATGAGGTCAAGGTCACCAAAATCTAATCAGCTCTTAAACTTGTCCCATTGATGTATCCATGCAAGTTTGGCGAAATTCCATCAGTTGGTTCAAGAGATATTGCGCATACAAGAATCTCTCACACCGACTCTCAGTGACCTTGAAAATGAGGTCAGGTCACCAAAATCTAATCAGCTCTTAAACTTGTCCCAATGATATATCCATGCAAGTTTGGGGAAATTCCATCAGTTGGTTCAAGAGATATTGTGCATACAAGAAATTGTCATCTAAGTCCTTCAGTGACCTTGAAAATGAGGTCAAGGTCACCAAAATATAATCAGCTCTTAAACTTGTCCCAATGATATATCCATGCAAGTTTGGTGAAATTCCATCTATTGATTCAAGAGATATCGCGCATACAAGAATCTGTCACACTGACTCCCAGTGACCTTGAAAATGAGGTCAAGGTCACCAAAATCTAATCAGCTCTTAAACTTGACCCAATGATGTATCCATGCAAGGTTGGTGAAATTCCATCAGTTGGTTCAAGAGATATCGCACATACAATAATCTCTCACACTGACTCTCAGTGACCTTGAAAATGAGGTCAAGGTCACCAAAATCTAATCAGCTCTTAAACTTGTCCCAATGATGTATCCATGCAAGTTTGGTGAAATTCCATCAGTTGGTTCAAGAGATATTGCGCATACAAGAAATTGTCATCTAAGTCCTCCAGTGACCTTGAAAATGAGGTCAAGGTCACTAAAATCTAATCAGCTCTTAAACTTGTCCCAATGATTTATCCATGCAAGTTTGGTGAAATTCCATCCATTGGTTCAAGAGATATCGCGCGTACAAGAAATCTGTCACGCCGACGCCGACGCCGACGGGATCCGCACTGAAACTAATATGTCCCCTCACCTTTGGTGGGGGGACATAATTAACAGCATATAATGACACTTGACACAGTATCAAGATTAATTGATTTGCTACATGATATTATGGAATGATGACATCATCAGAGATAGAAATGCAGAGCGTCTAATGAGACAGACATGGCGTTCTATACATTGTTATTATGTCCCCCCGGGGACATATTGTTTCGGGATATCTCTTGAACCAATGGATGGAATTTCACCAAACTTGCATGGATATATCATTGGACAAACTTAAGAGCTGATTAGATTTTGATGACCTTGACCTCAATTTCAAGGTCACCGGAGGACTTAGATGACAATTTCTTGTATGCGCGATATCTCTTGAACCAATGGATAGAATTTCATAAAACTTGCATGGATACATCATTGGGACAAGTTTAAGAGCTGATTAGATTTTGGTGACCTTGATCTCATTTTCAAGGTCACTGGAGGACTAAGATGACAATTTCATGTACCCATTTTATCTCCTGAATCTTTGGATGGAATTTCACCAATCTTGCATGGATACATCATTTGGAGAAGTTTAAGAGCTGATTAGATTTTAGTGACCTTGACTTCATTTTCAAGGTCACTGGAGGACTAAGCTGACAATTTCATGTACCCACTATATCTCCTGAACCAATGGATGGAATTTCACCAATCTTGCATTGATACATCATTTGGACAAGTTTAAAAGTTGGTTAGCTTTTGATGACCTTGACCTCATTTTCAAGGTCGATGGAGGACTGAGACGACAGTTTCTTATTACTATAATATATCATGTATCAGTGGATGGATTTTCACCAAACTTGCTTGGATACATCATTGGAATAAGCTTAAGAGCTGATTAGATTTTGGTGACCTTGATATCATTTTCAAGGTCACTGGAGGACTTAGATAGCAGTTTCTTGTACCCACATATATCTTATATCAACAGATGGAATTTCACCAAACTTGCGTGGATACATCACAGGGACTAGCTTAAGAACTGATCAGATTTTGGCTACCTTGACCTCATTTTTAAGGTCACAGGTGTGGAAATTTAACTGAAGTTGATATATCACATTAGCCTTTGGCTTGATCTCCACTTCACTTCCATAGATATACCTTTGGCACAATATCAAGAGTTTACTGGGTTATTGATTACCTCGACCCCATTTTCAAGGTCAGAAGCTAAGTGAAAAATGCTTATTTTTTCTCTTAAAAATTAGTTATATCTTGCTTCAATTGACAGTTATTCATCAGACTTGCATGAATATGCATATATCGTTGTTACACGTTTAAGACATGTTTAGTATTTGGTGACCTTGGCCTATTTTTAAAAGACATAACTATCTATCAGTAGAAGAAACTCCCCCGATCGGGAATCAATGACGTTTAGTTTTGTTGGGGATAGGGTTTGGGATCTGATTCAGTCAGTTCCTGAAGTGTAGTTATTCTTTAAAGGACTTCTATGCTTAAGGCGTGAATTTTCCCCATGATTAAAAAGTTATACGGATCACTGATTTTTGCTTTGCATTTTTTGACTATGACATGTAACTTGCATGACAAATGAATTTTCAAGTGTTTGTGTCTATGTAAAGTACGTTAAACATACGTTGACGTTGACGTCATTGTTGAGATAAATTGTAAATTATCCTCTAACTGATCGTTGAAATAATGATTTATTGTATATATTTCACCCTTTTTTGACTCACATTACTTAGATAACAGACAACACTGGATAGTTTTGACTATATGTATGTGACCTTGACCTCATTTCAAGGTCATGGTACACAATAGAATCCTTGAAGATCACAGTGCTACTGTCGACCATTCTTCATCTTTGGCTTACGGGGTATCGTTCCCCCCCGGTGACCCAGCTTCCTACTCATATATATTGCGTATTTGCATCACATAATTCTGCTGCATGAAGGAAATGCTGGGTCACGGGGGGGAAAGTACTTGTATCTTATTTATAGTGAAACGTTCTCTTTTGGCCGCTTTGACCGGAAGTATAACCATGGTTTTGCACGTTTAAATGCCAGTCAAGCGTAACAAGAAGAAAATCATCGCTTTGTATTGTTATATGCGTGTATTTAGCGTGCATTTATGATAAACAATTGTGGAATGAATGTTTTCATTACCTCAAAAAATGAGGTACGCAAAAACCTTGAATTTAGGGTAGGTAGGGTCAGACTGGATTATCTCCCCATGTCTGTGGGTCTGAATCACAAATGATCTGATTTCATACGGTTTACATATTTGTGGAAGCTCGCCCAATAAAAATTTGCCCTCTGTATACTTTTGAAAATTCGGACCTGTCTCGCCGGTTTAATGGGGAAAATCCTCGCCTTAATCATAGAAGTCCTTTGATAGTCTGACAGGTATATGTTACTAAAATTAGTAAATTGTCACTCGATTAGGAACATTTCAGTCATTTTTATAGTGCCCTCAGAAAACTCAACAAATGTCTCACAGTTTTCATTTAATCTGCACGAAACTTTACCACCTTAAAGATGAATGTTATATCTAGATTTCTACCGCGTAGAATGTTTTAAAGTTCTTAATTGAAAGTTATTGAATTATGAAAACATGAATTTTTTTCCAAATAATTCTGATTCCCGATCGGGGACTGAAAATGTTTATGATGCCTGATCACCACAAAACTCATTAATGCGGTGAAAAGAGATTGACTAATTGTTACATCAGTGAACTTTTTATGGGACTTGAAAATTGAAATCTGCCAGAGCTACTGACCGTCCCAAGCCGGTCCCTTCGTTACGGTTACACATGTTTTGTGTTCGGCACTGTTTGGCTTATAATGATTTCATCTTAACTATTATGTAGGTCTAAATTATTTCGTTCAGTAAAGGTAACTGAGTTGCCACCTGTTTGGGTAAACTAACTCGGCTACCTTTCCCTTTCATGTTTGGAATAAGGTTTGGGATATGATTGAGTCAGTTCCTGAAGTTAATCAATCAACTGACATGTACACTGTAGCAAACCTCAGCTGTAACTTGTTATCAAGAAATATTTTCACTCTGTTTAAATTACATGCGTAGAATTACAAAATGAAAAATCACTAACGAAATTAAAAAAAAAATTTAGGCTCTTGCAGTATACCATCTAAATATCCCTCTATGGAAACATCAGTCTGCGACGCTGCAGTTTGCAAAGACACGAAGACTTTGGTTTGTATTACTTTGTCTTTACCTTTACCACACTCTGAGTCTGTACAATTGTCAGTTAGATTGTCAACACAGCCTTTACAGTATAACACTTTTGTAAAATGCTTATCATTTTAACAATCTTGTCTAGTGTCCCTAAACTAGATTTCCCAATGAAGCTTCGATTAATGATTTTCTGACCATCAATATCCCATTCCTGATGGAGCCGGGCCGGGTAGCGCAATCGGTAGGGCACCTGACTCGTAAGTCAGAGGTCCTGGGTTCGAATCCCGGTCTGGCCACATACTTTCGTTTCTCCTTTCGCTGATTCATGAAGGGCAGTTGTCAGTTACTGGCGAAAGAATGTGCACTTAGTACTGGTTAACCGCTTAGGAGGTCTAAGCCTGCCCAGGAATAGTGTGGTTAGGTTAACTGACCGTGTCGACATGACCGTAGTTGTTTACCGTGGACGTTAAACATCAAAATAACCAACCAACCAACCCATTCCTGATGAAAACAAGCAGTTCCGCGTGTTTTTCCAAAACAACCAACCACATTGTTCATTATACCCCGGCATACGAACTATATTGATGGGTATATAGTTTTTATCTTTCCGTCCGTTCAGCTGTTCGTCTGTCTTTCCATATGTCCGTTACTCCGTCCGTAAGTTAACATTTGCGTTAAAGTGTGGCGTTAAGTTTTTTTATTTTGCTTCTTGTTCATAGATGCTAATTATTTTTGTGGAGGATGGAAACTGATTATTTTGCAATATCTGGATGCTGCTGCTGGCCTGAGGTCAAGGTCACAGACTTTGAAATTTGTACAACAGCTGTGTTAACGTTTTGCGTTAAGTTTCTGTTTTAGCTCTGTTTTATTTTTCTTCTGAAAAACTTAACTTTTACTTGTTCACGTGTGCTTAGTGTTAGTACAGGATAGATACATATTAGTATACAACGTGCTGGTTGCTGCTGCTCACCCAAGGCCAAGGTCACAGATTTATGAATTTGTATACCATCTGCGTTAAAGTTTTGTATTAAGTTGCATGTTATGCTTATTTTTTGAATACTTGAATAGAACCTTTTGCAATGCTACTAGGTTTACTTCTAGGTTGAAACAGATTAGTTGACATCATCGGGATGCTGCGGCTGACTTAATATCAAAGTCACAGACTTAAAAATTTGTATACTTTTTGCGTTAAAGTTATATGTTAATTCGTATTTTTGCTTATAGTTTGAACGTACTTCAATGGAATCTTTGGTTATGCTACTAGGACTATTTCTAGGATGAAACTGATTAGTTGACATCATCTGGATGCTGCGGCTAACTTTGAGTCAAAGTCACAGACAGTGAATTAATATGTAAATTTGTGTTGAAACTTTGTGTTAAATTTGTATGTTTTTTTTTTGGCTGATGCAAGTTTGAACCAGTGGACGGATTTTCCCCAAACTTGAACTTGGCTAGATATTTTACTTTTACAGGCTTTATTTTCATTTGAGGGGATGGGTAATGGGCTGGTGGGTGGGGGGGGGGGTGGGGGGCGGGGGACATCAGTTTTTTCTCTGAAAAACATTTCTAGTTTAATTTTCAACTCATTGAACTCGGAAGTGAAATAAATATAACGATTAATTTAACCCATTTTTGCCTTGATCTTTCTCTCTCTCTCTCTCTTTTACTTTTACAGGCGGCTTTATATTCATTAGAGGGGATGGGGAATGGGCTGGTGGGGGGGGGGAGGGGGGCATCAGTTTTTTCTCTGAAAAATATTTCTAGTTTAATGTCCAATTCATTGAACCCGGAAAAGAAATAAATATAACGATCAATTTAACCCATTTTTGACTTGATCTTTCTCTCTCTCTTTCTCTCTCTCTCTCCTCCCTCTCTCTCTCTCTCTCTCTCTCTATCTCTCTCTCTCCAACTTATACTTTTGACCGTTCCCCACCCATTTTAAAATGCCATGAACCCTTTAAAAGTGTTTAGATTTTAAACCCTTACCTTGTGAGATCCACTGGAACTTTTACACTTTAAGCATCTAAGCTCTGAAGATGGTATCGTTGGGGTGCTGTCCATAATAGCTGTAAACGTTACCCGAGGAAAGAAGATTATCAAATAGCGAAATCTGCGCAGTGATTCAATGTTTATTTATAGATCATGTCTACCCGTAAGCAGATAAAGTTGCACTTTTAAATTCCTTTCATTATTTGCTCTTTTCGGATATCTTCGGGTCAGTACACTTTGAGCACTTGAATATAGCAAGCCAAATTACCAGAACAGAACAGAACATAAACTTTATTAAATCTCAGGTCATTCATATGACATATGAGTATCTACACTATAGAATATAAACTATGTGGAGCATGGTCAATCACAGTAAACTATACTCAACAGCAAATGAAACGCATATTTTTTGGTGTCTTGTTTTTCCTCATTAAATTTAATGATATTCTGCTTTTAACTTAGTACTGGTATTGGCCTATACGTGGCCATAAGTTCTGCAGCATTTTCTTGTCACAGCGCAATTCTTTTAAAAAGATATGAAAATATTTGTCAAAAAAGAAACAAATCACAAAATTCTGTCTCACAATGGCAAAAAATAGATTATCAATACGATTTTGCTGCACGTGAGTTTAGCATGATATATCCAACCGGAAAACGGTATAAAACTTTTAAAAAATTGATTCTTATACAGTTAAATCGCACATGCAAAATCTGCACTTTTCCAATTATTTCGAAGTTTTTGAAATCCGTTTGAATCATCAATTTATTAGAAAAATCTGGTAATTTGGGATTCAAAATGAGTAAGGCTACGGGTAAAGGACCCGTTTAAAACAAATTTTGGTTTGAAATGAGCACGTATTTTGCTCACTTCCGGTTTGAGTTACGAAATTTAAAAGCCGATAAAAATGTTTTCCAGGAAAATGTCTTGTCTTCCGATTCGCTTACCGTACACTGCCCTTTATGATGAAGATGCTGTATGAATTTCGTTTAAATTTGCCCGGTGATTTCAAGGATCTAGCTCCCAAAAGTTCAATCTGTGGTTGCATTATTGGAAGGACGTACAGAGTTACTTCCCTTTGTTACATACTCCATTTGACTGTGACCACTTACCCTTTTACTTAACCCGAATTGGAATCCATTTCCAATTCGGTTTGCTAAAAAATCCACAAAATTTTCTTTTCCTATCACAAAACTTGCCTATTTTATGGGATTTGCATAAATGGGCATAACTTTGTTTGTAACGAGTAACCAATGCTGAAAAAAAACTTGATGATGTTTCTGTGACATTGTAGCGTCCTACATAAAGAAGGCAGTAGTTTTGCAGCCAGGCACAACTTAGTTCAAGACACTGAGTTAACTGATAAGTATTTGTGAATTTTGATATTGACCCCTTGATTGTTTATGCTTTCGTTACGCATGAATAAACAAATAAAATTTCAACAAGTTTGCGACGAAGTGTACTCCATATGTTGATAATATCTTCCTTGTTTTGCCAATTTCAGCAGATTTTTATTTCGACTTAAAAACACCAAAAAAGATAAATATGCGTTATTTTTGCTTTTGAGTATATATGGTGTACCAAACAGACGTTCTTTTTCAAAAGCCAGGGAGTGCGTAGCCAACCAGTGCAAAGGGCAAGCAACTCTTGCACTAGTTAGTCAAGCACTACCCTAGCACTGTGTGGATCTTAGAGGGAATGTTAAAGGGGGTGGGGGTTCGACATTTGGAAACAATGATCCTGCAAAGAAAAGAACAAAGACAACGTAAAAACAAACTAAGGTGAATAATTTACAGACAAATAAGAAGTAAATAAATAAATAAATAAAAAGAGAAAAAAATTGAGAAGGAAAAAAGAAAAAAAAGATAATGAAATAAAATAGAAATAAATAGATAAATGAATAAATAAATAAATTAAAATAGATAAATAAAAGTGTGAAAGGAGAAGGGGAAACATGTTTATCAGACATGTAGTAAGGCACAGAATATGCGGATAAGCTCAGAATTTCGGGCTACTTTCACATGTCCCACAGGCTACTTATGGGGGACATAGGAAAAATAAGGGAACCGAAACTCTGGCTTATTCTATACAAACAACGGCAGAAAAGCGAAAATATTTTGTTGCGTTACTCTACATAAGTTATTATTAGCAAGACCGGTTTAAACGCTTCCACTTAGCCAGGTAAGACGCAGTGCTTAGTGAATAGGATTTATTGAAATGATGCGTTATTTTGAATACTTAACACCAGCAGTTAAGTGGAACTGACCAAACAGGTCAGCTAAAATTCGTGCAATTCTTGAGCACATTTCAGGCCGGTCAAACATCGTTTGTGAATGAAATGATAGTTTTACAAAGTGGCACATTATGGATTACAGCCATGTTTCAGAGGTATTTTAAAAAAAGATATAAAATGTATATTTTTACAAGATACTTAGGGCTCGAGCTGGGTCAAAAGATCGTCTCTAAACTCCGCCCCAACCCCTCCTCAACTAGCCCCGCCACATGCAAACTAACAAGCAAATGAATTGGGGTCACTGAAGCGATTCTAATGAGAATCAACGTGAAAGGTCTCAAAATTTTGACCCATTTCGAGCTCTCATGCGGCATTCCGTACCGTAGCCACCCCAAACATATGAACAAATGACCAAATACCGTGTCGGCAGTTGGATTTTATTTACTGAAAACTTACACAGTTACAGACGCAAAACGAGGTAGTGTAGACCAGGATCGGAATGCTCTAGGAAGCAGTCCGAGTCGGTTCTACACTATCTCTCATGCATGTCTGTTCCAATACTCAGGGATGCAAAGGTAACGCTAACAAAATAAAGGAAAAGGAAAAGAACAGCGGTATATTGTACTTAAAACAGGAAATTATGATAAATTGATTAGTCTTCAGTCAACTACAATTATGTCAATAGTCGTATGAGTCCCTGGTTAAAGTATTACGTTGGTCTGGTCAGTCGTCGTTGGAGTACAATTGTGACTCTTTTTTTTTTCTTTTCCTTTTTCTTCTTCTTTTTTTTGATTGATCAGAAGTCAGTGACTATGATATTATTTGATAATTTGTCATAAAATTAGCCTGGTTAAGTCATCAGTAAAGGTTGTTATTTCATTATTTTCCCAAAATGCCAGGAGACGGAAAATCTAACATTAATGAATAAAAAGGGAAAACGTTTGAAGAGATATAAGCATACAGTCATTAGTTTTCCAGCAAGCACACAGCGTCGATTCGACACCGAATCAACGCCGATTCAACATCATAACTGACCTTGAATCATCATTGATTCAACGTCGATTCGACACCGCCTGCCAAGTGGGTTGTGTGTTACTGTATGGTCTGTACAAGGATTCTTGCAAAATAAGCCAAATTCCTTAGCTACTATAAATTCTGGCTATTCATAAGTTCTTTAAATTTGATAATATTAGGATTTGTATAGAAATACCTTTTGATATACTTGGTACGGTCATCATTAAAAAAAGGGCAGAGAAGAATGTAATGGAATTCACCGCCAGTTTCTTGTAAGTTGCAAAGAAGAACTTTTCTTTCAGAAAGATAAATTCCTAGCCACCTACCACGTTCACATGGGAACCTGTGGTTTCCAGTTCGGATTTTTGCTAGACTCAGATACAAGTTCATTGGTAATTTTAGAAAATATTGTTCTAACTGAATATCAGATTTAAAGATTCTGTAATTAATACCCTTTGAAGATTGGTCTAATTTTGATCCCCAATCTTGAAGGAACTGGTCTTTAAGATTTTGTTTAATAATAGGGCAGATATTTAAGTATGCTATTTGGCTTTGCCATACATCAGGTCCACCACATTGTTGGAATATTTCTTGCATTTTCCGAATCCATTTTGAATTAATATCAGGTGTATTTCTCAATTTTTGGTATAAAATAAATGCTAGTTTGGTTTGCTTGCCACTAATCAGTCTTCTCCAGAAATTTACCATTCTACCTTTAACATGTATTTCAAGAGGGTATCTGCCAAGCTCTGAGTAAATCATATAAAGTGGGGTGCTTTTGCGCGCGTGTAATATTGAACGTAAAAATTTGGTGTGAATAGCTTCTAAACTGCCGAAATTTGCATAACCCCAGATTTCACATGCGTATGTCAAGATGGGTAATATTGTGTGATCAAACAATTTAAGCTGGAGGTCGACAGGTAGGAAGAGATTTTTCACTCTCATTTGTAAGAGATGCATCGCTTTTGTCGCTTGTTCAGCAATGTGCATACGTGCATTTAAAAAGCTTCTAGATTTAGAAAATATTATAGTTCCTAAATATTTATAGCTGTCAACAATTTCTAATGTATGATTTTCTAGTTTAAACGAGAAAGTATTTGTCTTGAGAGCTCCAAAGATGATAATCTTGGTTTTAGTTTCATTAATTTTAAGTTTCCATTCCTTACAATATCTAGCGAACGAGTCTAAACTTTTTTTGGAAATCTTCTACATTATCTGCTAGTATTACGGTGTCGTCCGCGTATAGTATAATGAAGATTTTAATGTATAAAAGAAATAAATTTAAAGAGTAACTACACTTCAGGAAGTGACTGAATCAGATCCCAAACCCTATCCCCAACATCAAAGGGAAAGATTGACAAAGACATCCCAGCAAACAATAAATTACAAGTGATAAGCCGAGTCAGCAGCTCTTTCCCAAATAGATGGCAACTCAGCCATCTTCATTGAACTAAATAATTTAGACCAACAGACGGGTTACAACGGACTAAGCAAATTATATGAAAAACATTTAACAATTATTTTTACCTAATTTCTATTTTTATGATAGAAGGATTAAACTGAGAACACAATAGATTAAACAGCACCGAACATAAAACAAATGCAACCGCAACAAAAGTACCGCCTTGGGACGGTCAATAATAACTACTGGGGGGGGGGGGGGGGGGGGGGGGTTTAAACCGGTTTTACTGGGCCCAAACCTTCACCCTCACCCTCCGCTGCGGTGCACACAATTAGTTGGTAGATCGGTTCGTATGGAGGTCCGTTTGCACATTCGATTGGTATGCCATCAATTCTGTCAGAAATAAGGTGGTCTTCTAGATCATTTAAGAAAAGAGAGAACATGACGGGTGAGATGTTATCACCCTGTCTTACCCCGCGATTACTACAGAAAAAAGGGGAATCATCACCCCGAACTGTTACACAGGATTTAATATCTAAATACATATTTTGCAATACTTGCAAAAAGTTTCCATTTACATGGGTATTGATAAGTTTTCTCCAAAGCCCTATTCGCCATACAGAATCAAAGGCTTTGGAGAAGTCTACGAAACAACAAAACAGTTTTTTCTTCTAATATTTCATTAATTCGATGAGGGAGTAAAGCGTAAAAATGTGGTCCGTGGTTGAATGATGTTTTCTGAAACCAGCTTGATTCTCATTTAGTAAATCGTTTTCCTCTAGAAAGTTGTGTAAGCGTTCGTTAAGTGTGGCAGTAAAGAGCTTCCCTAGGCAGCTTAATAAAGTAATGGGACAATAATTGTTTGGATCGAGAGAGTCTCCTTTATTTTTATAAATGGGTTTGATTTTCCCTATAAGCCAATCATCTGGAAGATGCCCTGTATTCAAAATCAAATTGAAAAAGGAGACATACACAGGTAACATTAGGCCTTTCGTCAGTTTTATATATTCATTTAAAATTTCGTCGCCACCGGTGGACTTCGAATTTTTCAGCTTGTTAATGCATCTTTCTATTTCGCAACTCGTAAACGGGCAATTTAAACACTCTGTCGAGTTTTCGGGATATGTGTCGCTTAATTCCACATCGTCAGCATCATTTTCATCGTCGGAAGAGAAAACATTTTTAAAATACTCGTAAAATTGGTTAAGAGGTGGCATTTCAAATTTGCCCTTATTTTTTAAACTGTTTAGAAACTTCCAGTATTCTTTAGGTTCGCATTTTTGCATACTCCTAAGTTCATTTTGCTTATTCATATTGTATTTGTTCATAAATGTGTTCATTGTTTTCTTGTATATTCTGCTAGCTGAAATTAGTGCTCTCTTATTTACATCGGATTTGTATATGTTATGTTTTCTTTTTGCTAAATGGTATTTTTTTCCTTGCGGTTTTGCATTGAAATCCAAACCAGGGTCTATGTTGGGGTTGTTTTACGGGACGATTTTTAACTCTCGAAGACTCTACTTTCGCTGCACTGAACTGAAATGTATCGCATATTTGTGAGGCTATATCATTAATGGTATCTGATGAAGTGCTGTTGTCGCAAGACTGCAGTGTGGTAAGGATTTGATCTACTTTGCGTCTGTCGATATTGTCAACAAAACATTCATATTCAGTGGGCCTCAGGTAATTGGTATGGGCTGTATCATTTATTTCTAGTTGACATGGTGTTTCATCAGGTTGTGTGGTTAAGGTGACTGACATTAATGAATGTCCATCTGAAAAAAGTCTGTCAACGTCTGTAATCTGGAAGCCATGTAAAATATCGAAGGCTTTCGCCGATATCAAAGCATAACCAATTACTGAGGTTTCGCGAAATTTCATTGCACCGGTATTTTTATCATGTCCAAATCGTCCATTTAATATCGATAAATTATTGATCTTACAAATATCGATTAATCGGAAACCGCTGTTATTTTTCTTTTTGTCCATAGAGACTCTTTGCAATCTAATATTGTATTTTTCTAGCATTGCTTTTTGATAAAAAAATTCGTAAAATACATACTTTTTTCCCATTATCAATTGAAATTCCTTTTCCTGTTGCTTTAATCTTTTCTGCAAGGTCATTGACAAAGCGGTGAGAGAGGACACCCCTGACGTAAACCGGTATATACGTCAAACCATTCCGTGGTCAGGCCGTTAAGTGAGCTTATAGTATAGCCAGACCTCCTTTGTCAGTCCGTCGAGCGTTGTCTATCTTCAAACATCTCCTCTGCAGTCACTGGACTGGACCATTAACCCATTAATGCCTAGTGGGTTCTTCCATCTGTTTAAAATTGGACTAGTCTATTTGTTATTTACAGGGTTGTCAGGTTTAGTTTATTTTGCGACTTTTTGTTTTATTTAGAGGAAAAATACCCATTTGTCGTATGCAAAAAGTGTAGACCCTGCACTGTTTGCCTATATCCCATTTTTGGGGCGCTAGGCATTATTGGGTTAAAGCCATATTTCATACGAAGTCTCCGTGCGTGGGGGAGATTAAAGTTTGTTCAGATGGTCTTGGGCACACGAAAAGACGGCCAACATGCATATATGGTAAACCTGTTTGAAATTCTTTTCTCCAGAACCGAAAGGCAAATGACCTGAAAACTTTGTATATAGCATTGGGGACTCGGGCCCTACAAACTATTCAAATGATTTCCCTGCGTTGACCTTGGCCTTATTTATGGCACTGTTAGCCTTGGTTCGTTATGCTTTTAAATGTATATGGGAAGATGCTTAAATAGTTGATTTCCCAGAAACTTTTCAAGTGTTAGATACATATTTGGTATATATGGTCAACTTGTTGTCATGGTTGTTGTTGAGTTGTATTTTTTAACGTCCCAGTGAAGAATATTGCAGTCAAGTCGAGACATTACCTCCGAATGTACAGGACTCAGTTTCTCCTACAGCTACGTGCAGCTCTATCGCATAGGCGGTACCAGACAGCCCATTTATTTTGCCGGCCTCGATGGGCGGGTGGCGATATGGCAACTAAATGAGCAGATGAAGACATTACGTTGCCTGGGTCAAAATCATTCTTTGACGTTTGTTCAAGGTCACTGAGTTTCTATCGTTTGTTACCATTTTAACAGCTTGTCCTCTCGAGCTACTGGACCGATTTAAGTCATATTTCATGCGGAGCCTTCCTGGGTCTCGGGGACGAAAGTTTATTCAGATGGTCTTGGTCACATGACCAATGATGGCCGCCGTGCCGATATATGTTAAACTATTTAACAATATTTTATATGAAACCTCTACGGTACATAGAAACAAAACTTAATCAAACGATCATGGTCACATAACCGAGATAGTCGTCATGCCCACATATGGTAACGTCCCTTAAAAATCCGTTTTCTATAAAACTAAAGAGCTGAGACCCTTGAAAATTGGGTAGCATCAGGGATTTGGGCCCAAGCATTGACCCCGGCCTAATTTACGTCATGGTCAACCTAATTTTGCAGAGGCGTCGGAACGATTTTGATATTGGAAAGGCGGATTTTTTTCGACCCAGTCCCCTCCCCCCCCCACCCCAACACACACAGAGCCCCCTCCCTCCCCCTTAAAGCGCAAACAACGGCCGTATAAACGTCGATTTGCATCACATCATCTCAACATCATGTTGCTTTCAATGTGAATTTTTGATGTTTTTGATGCTCATAATTAAACAATTCAATATCTTGATTTTTAAAGAAAGAGTTGAAAACCTTCGCTGATACAAATTAGAACAAGCAAATTCGGTGAATTTATATCCCCCGCCGATGAGGCCCCGATTCGTTTATGGGTTATTTTAAGTTTCATAAAATTTTGTTCATTTCTTACTTAGTTAAGGCTGAACTTGTGGATTGTACATACAATTAAGGGCAATAACTCTGGGATAAGTAAGGCATAAGCTGAAGCTGTTCTTCTTAAACACTTGCCTCAGCATCACTGCACTATGATGATACATTGTTAATTCAGTTACAAGAAATTGTGTTCATCGGTACCTTACTAATGGCTAATTTGTGGATTTTAAATCAATTCACGGGCATTAAATCATGCACTACTGAAGCGGTTATGAAAAAACTTAATGTGCACTGCTGACAATGTCATGACAATACATAATTATTATAACTTTCATGAAATTCCATTCATTGGTTACTTAGTTATGACTCAATTTGTATTTTAAACGAATTCAAGGGCAATAACACATTGCTTACTGAAGCAATTCTGACAAAAAGTAAGATGGACCAATGTGTTATGGTCATATATATTTAATATAAGTTTCACTGAATTCAATTCATTGATAACTTAGTTATGGCTGGAATTGGCAATTTCACATTGATTCAAGGGCAATAACTCATGCTCTAGTGATGCCATTCTGATAAAACTTTATGTGCATATCACCGTTATGGTGATACATATTCAGTTTAAATTTCATGAAGTTTTGGTAATTGGTTACTTAGTTATGGCTCATTTCATTGATTTTAAGTAAAAAAAAAGGGCGATCACTCATGCATTACTGAAGCCAGTCTGACGAAACTTCATTTGCATCAACACATTATAGTGATATATACTTGTTTTAAGTTTCATGAAATTGCGTGTAGTGGTTACTTAGTTATGGCTCGTTTCTGATTGATTTTAAGACAAGTAAAGGGGGATTACTCATGCATTACTGAAGACAGTCTGACGAAACTTCATGTGCATCAGCGCGTTATAGTGATATATACTGCATGATGCATGATTAGTTCGAACTTATTTTGGTGAAATGTTCATGTACATGTTCTCCCTCGGCCTGCAAATATCCTCTTTCTGGCTGGTATGCAACATTTATTTGTGCCTATAAATGTTGCAGACTAGTAGAAAGATGATGCTTGCGAGGCAGTCTTAGTTATCCGTTAGATTCGTACCTTCACTACTGTTGCCTACCTATAATTTCAAGAGTTGTATGTTAATCCTCATATGTCATGTTTTATATGACTGGAGTGAAATAAAAGTTTTTGCCTGTCTGTCTGTCTGTCTTATTTTAAGTTTCATGATATTCCGTCCAGTGGTTACTTAGTTATGGCTCATTTCACTGATTTTAAGTACATAAAAAGGGGATAACTCATGCAATACTGAAGCCAGTCTAATGAAACTTCATGTGCCGCAGCGCGTTATAGTGATATATATTTATTTTAAGTTTCATGAAATGTCGTTCAGTAGTTACTTAGTTATGGCTCCGGACGGAAGGACGGATGGATGGAATAAAAGGCGGACAGACAGACGGATGGACGGACATGTAGAAAACTATATCCCTCCGTCTTTCGCGGGAGATAATAAGCCAAATGGTAGTGGGGCCCCCCGTTCTTGGGTAAACCCGAGAAGATAAAAGTATATGTTCAAGATCTTTTGTCCGAATACTGGGAACTTGAATTGGAAAGGCTAGTTTAGCTTATCCGTTAGACTATACATCCTGCAGCATTAAGTCTGTGACAAGCACATGCCCCTCCGTCTTTCGCGGGAGATAATAAGCCAAATGGTAGTGGGGCCCCCCGTACTTGGGTAAACCCGAGAAGATAAAAGTATATGTTCAAGACCTTTCGTCCGAATTCTGGGAACTTGAAGTGGAAAGGCTAGTTTAGCTTATCCGTTAGACTATACGTCCTGCAGCATTAAGTCTGTGACAAGCACATGCCTGTCCAGAATTAGTGCTAAGCCTGCCAGAGTGACCGCGAGTACCCTTGTGGCCACTGCCTCACTAAGTAACGCCCAGGCCATATAAAACGGAACACTGTGCCAGTTCAGTATCTCCGGCTGTACGTTACGACTAACTGAAAGAAATGCGCAGTATTATGCCGGTCACAAGTCCGAGAAATTCATCCAGCACCCCCCGGGGGGGGGGGGGGGGGGGGGAGTCAATTCTGCGATCCCAAAATCTAAAATGGATACTTGATACACTAAGCAGCTAAGTGGACAGGCTCAAAATTAATTGTGGAGTTCGTAAATATGTTTATGCAGTATGCTTCAGGAATAAATTGAGAGGCATCATATGAAATGTTGCCTTATAATTAAAATATTAAGATGATCTTGACTGATCAGCGCCTTTTTTGTCACGTTTTAGATGTTTGACAGGACTATATTATGGTTTACGCGAAAATGGATATTTCTGATCAGGCTGCATGGATGCATAGGATGAAATGGTTGACTCCTATTTGCATATACCGTAAGATACGTTTGTACGTGATGCTAAGTGCATTTGGTCGTGACGTGAGTAAGGCAGGTCGCCTTACTCAAAAATTCGATATTATGCTAAACACAATGTGATGATGATCAGGTGTGAATGCGTGCCTTCTTTAACACACGTTCATAGCTTTTGTTAAATCTTTTACACCTATAGGAAATTAACACTTAATTAACATGAAACCTGTTGTGACTCGGCAAAACTGCGAGGTGTAAGTGTGTCCCTTTCTTTTCTTCCTTTTCATTTTTATGCTAAGAAGAATCATTTACTCGCCGAAAATATTGGGGCGGCGGTCGCCTCCCCTGCCGCCCCTGTTCCGACGGCCATGGTTTGTACTTTTATATGTGAAAATGCCTGAACTGAATTTCTCAGATACTTTTTAAGCCTAGACATAATAATTTGAAAATAAATAATCTGCACAATACACAAGCTCCAATGAAGAAGGATCCTCTGAGGGCAGAACCCTACAAGAAGTATGAGGCTACTCACAGTTATAGCCCAAGCCATGAAACCAAGTATAACAAAATCCATTAAATAGTTTAGAAATTTAAGGCAAAATCACTGGACCATCAAATATTGGTCACTGTGTGACTTACTGTTTTAAGTCAAGCGTCCGGTCATTTGAATAATTACCACAAACAATCATGTTCGTAAATCTAATCGTCTTCAACAAATAAGAAAAAACCACTGGACCATGAAATATAGGTCACCGTGACCTACTGTTTGTTTAAGGTCAAACTTTGGGTGATACTAAATCATTATCAGAAAAATCATGTTTGAACATCAAATAGTCTTCGAGATATAAGGCACTACCACTGGACCATGAAATGTAGGTCACTGTGCCCTATTGTTACTTTAAGTTCCAACTTTGGATCATACTGAGTCATTATCCAAAGCTATTATGTGCATACATCAAACAATTTTCAAAATAGTAGGAAAATCACTGCACCATGAAGTATAGGTCACTGTGACCTAATGTTTGTTTGAGATCAAACATCTAGTCATACTGAGTCATTATCCAAAGCAATCAGTAGCCTTCGAGATATAAGGCAAAATCACTTCATAAAATACATCTCACTGCCCATACGCATCACTGCCTGCAGTATATCTTCCTCAGAGGTATCTATGAAGCAAGTTTGAAAACTCTTACCCTTGTGGTTACTTAGAAACTAAACAAAAAGGCAACAGGTGAATTTTTTCTATGTTCAACCAATCGTTAAATATACGTCATGGCCCAATAGGCATCGCTGGTTTCAGTAGATCTTCCCCAGACGTATCTTCGGAGCAAATCTGATTACTTAGAAACTGAGATATACGCAGCAGGTAAATATTATTTTCTGTGTTCAATCAATCGAAAATATAGGTCATGTCATGATATGCATCACAGCTTTAATGAAGTATTTTTCTGTGTTCAATCAACCGTGAAATATATGTCATTCGCTTTTTTTTTCAGTAGATCTTCCCAAGACGCATCTACGGAAAAATTTAAGAGTCTCGCCCTTACGGTTACGTAGAAACTGAGCTAAACACAACATGTTAGTTTTGTCTTTGTTCAATCAATCATGAAATAGATGTCATGGTCCGATATGCATCGCCGCTTTCAGTAGATCTTCCCCAGACGTATCTATAGAGAAAGTTTAAAAAGTTTAAAGACTCTTTCCTTTTGGGTTACTTAGAAACTAAGCTAAACGCAACGTGTGACTATTATTGCTATGATCAATCAACCGTAAAATTTAGTTCATGGCCCGATGTGCATCGCTGTTTTCAATAGATCTTCCCAAAAAGGTTCTAGTTTGAAGCATGTTTGGAGCAAGTTTGAAGACTGTAGTCCTTGCGGTTTGTTAGAAACTGAGCTAAACGCAACATTTCAATTACTGTTAATGAAATATCGACCATTGGTGCGTATTGTATATGAGCCGCGACGCGAGAAAACCAACAAAGTGGTTATGCGCCCAGCGCATACTCAGATCAGCCTGGGCTTCCGCCCAGTCTGATCAGAGTCTTCGCTGTCCGCATAAATATAGCTTAGGCCCTTAGCTACCCTTTAAGTGCCTAGGGAAGACTCTTATCAGACTGGGTAAAATCCCAGGCTGATCTGAGTCTGCGCTGGGTGCACAACCACATTGTTGGTTTTCTCGCGTCGCGGCTCGTATTCGGAGTCACTTTTGTTTGTGTAGGTGTATAGGAGAAGGGTGTGGGGGGTATTATTTTGTTCTTTGCGAATTGTCATTTAAGTTCGCGTAGGGGGTCATAAAATTATGGCTGCGTGTCACTTTTTATATATAATGATCGGAGGTCTTTATTCTGTGGGGTCACAATTTTTCGCGAGGGGTAATTTTACTTCAAGTGGGGGAGTCATAATATTTCGACCGGAGAGTCACTTTTTTAAAGAATAAGGACCGGGGGTCGTTATTCTATGGTGGACACACCTGCTCTGGACTCTGATTGACAAGAATAAAAAGAATATCAGTAAATCTTATTTATTGGTTTGGTTGCATAAGTATCTGACATGTAGTCTCAGTCTGTAAATACAGTCAGAAGTAAGGAGGAAAATTGTCAGGAACTGACACAGTTCAATTCCAGATCCAACCCAAGACACCATGTGAGAAAGAGACAACATAAAATTAGTCACCATCAAAGACAACACCAGCGGCAGCGATGTGAACAGCCATTTCCCATTTAAGTGGTCAACGGGCTAGCCTAAACATCACAAACAATATATTTATAACAGACATAGCAACTACATGTAACAACACATAAAACAATCAAGAAGAACCAAAACAAAACTGCCGCCTTGGGATGGCCAGTAACGAAATTACTGGGAAGTGGCGGGGGCGAGGCTTAATCGGTTTGTAGTCGACAACCCTGCCCTTTGTTCTGCCTTGGTTCATCAGATACTTAGTTGTCAGCCCAACAAAAACAACCATCCCCACACAACAGCCTTAAAAGAGCACCAACCCTGATAATAAGAACAAATTATACGTAAAACAGTACACATCTTCTTTTTACCTATTTTTTAATTTCTTATTGTCAGGTCCTGGCTAGCTTTAACATCAAAACAGTCAAAGCGACAAACAACACATGAAAGAACTAAGAAGAACCAAAAAGATGTGCCGTCTTGGGACGGCCAGCACTTACTGCCGTGGGGGGGGGGGGGGGGTATCCGGTTTGCGATCGAGCCCTTGGTCCTGCTTTGGTTCATCAGACACTTAGTTGTTCGGTTTACGCGGAAGATTTTCCTACTCATAAGTGTAATTCTCAGGCACATAGAAATCAAAATTAAAATTAAGAAAAACAACAAACATGAGGACTCACAGAAATAGTTACACTGAAATCCCGGAGCAGAAGAAACCTACCAGTTAAACCACGGTGGGCCCGACCAAGAGTATCCGGAACGGGTGTCAGGCGTCAACCGCCTGTGTTACTATTAAGTAAGGTTTAGGTTGGGGCCTTCATAAAGTCGTGCAATCGAAGAGGTAAGCAGAGCTGTCAACCTTAATTGGGTTAACCACCAAGCATGCAGTTTGTCGCAATAACGAATCTTTTTATATCAAATTATTATCTTCTTAAAATGAACTCTCGACATCCCAAAGTTGAAGTTTATCTTAAACACTACTGATATATCAAAAAAATTTTCTGGTCCCAGAAAATTTACTTTGAAATACCAGGAGTTTGAGATTACAAGAGTTGAAATGTACAGAAAATAAGGAAATGTGTCCAAACAAAAAACTTAAAGAGTTCCTTCAAGAGCAGAGAAAACATTCAGAAGCAGGAACATGGCCAGACTACTTAGTTTCGGCAAATAAAGCCTCCTCCGTGACCCTGTCAATATCTGGTGACAAAACCAGAGAAACCATACTGTAATTATTTAATTTTAATTGGGCATTCGATTCAAAGACTGCTGAGTATAAAAAAGGATTAAAACAATGTAAAAGACGATGATCTAGAATAAGTATAAAACAGCCTCAAATTTCAGATTCCTCGGAACATATCCTTCAAGAGTTCCTTCAAGGGCAGAGAACACATTCAGAAGCAGGAATATGGGCCAGAATACGTAGTTTCAGCTAATACAGCCTCCTCAGTGACCCTGACAATATCTGGTGACGAAACCAGAGAAACCATACTGTAGTTGGGCAGTCGATTCAAAGAGTATTCTTTGATATAAGAGGATACATGTACTTTGTCATATTAGTGTTTGAGATAGCGAGAGTCAACTGTGTATTGCTATATCTGCTGCCTTATAAAAGCTTGATAACCAAACACTCGCATAGTACACTATATTTGATGTAACATATTTTCTTTCAAACTTTTCGATGCATCTAAAGATGGTCACCTTAAAACGAACGCACTTGTAAGCATTTATAAGGCTCCGGAGGGGAATCGAACCAGTCATGAGCTATTCACACCTGTCATGACCTAATCGCACCTGATTCCTTACTTAAGAATTTGGTCAATTTCGGGAGAAACATTAACCTTATCCCCCCAAACCCCCACGTTCCCCATGTAACCAACCTGTGCAACCAAAGATGGTCCATACAGCTACCTTTCAGCCAACCTCGCCTGTTTACAAAACTTGCCACTCAGGGACCTCTCTGCAGGAAATCTAACTGCCCGCTATTGGAGGCTGGCGCACAGCCGCTGCAAGGCTTTTTATCTAACATCTGGTATCTACTGTATTTCTTCGGTTACCTTCCTAAAGAATCCCAATAATCCAGATCCGTCTTTTAAGACTGATCTAGATTTTTTGGAATTGTCAAAAAAAGCGCCTTTTGCTTCGGCATCCTGCCCCCACAAAAATAAGCACTCGCTATTTCTATTACTTCAAAAGAGTGGACCATTTACTTCTATGTAATGCGCTTGCATCTAATCAAAGACGGAAGGGGTAGAGTTATCGGTCGTTGAGCATGGTGACACGTTTTCTGGAGCTCCTCGATATTTTGAAGATTTTTCTGTGCTTACAAACTTTGTACGTGGTATATGACTCAAAAACTGTTTTCAAAGTATCTCGAAGTATTCTAGAAACTGAGCAGAGGATAAAAAAGTGTGACAATGTTTGGGAAATATAGAGATAAGTTTAGTGCTAGTGGACACGTCAGCATGAGCGAACCGCGCCATAGGTTTTCGCAGCTACCGCAGTTTGGTGACATGGGCGACGACGAAATAGGTGAGAATTTCGTACAGTTTCTCGACGAAAACGACAAAGAAAGTCTACAGGTGGTACCGCTTATTCCCCTCAGCCAAAAGAGCCATTTAATATTTCTGAGCGTGAATTTAAAGCACTACCCACGGACGACAAGTTTGTCTCACTTTTTAAGCTCATGACCAGTGTCGGGTCACAAAACGCTCGGCTGAGCACCGTCGAAACAAAAGTTTCTGACCTTGGTAACAAAATTAGAATATAAAAGTATTGATGCTGAGGTACGGAGCCGGAGAAACAATCTTATTTTTAGAGGTATTACAGAGAACAATATAAACGAAGACTGTGAAGCCCTAGTTAAGTCAGTAGTTAGTGACAAAATGGGACTAGACCCTAATATGTATATTCAGAGAGCCCATAGATTGGGAGGTCGTCAAACAAGAGGTCGATCTGGGTCAGTATTAGGCCGTGCTGTTCGGGATAGGCAGCCCCTGAAACCAAGGCCAATAATAGTATGTTTTAGAGATTACCAGGACCTAGAAACAATCATAGCAAACGCATATAAATTGAAAAACACAGACTTAAGTATCCATAGGGATTACCCAAAAGAAATAGTGAATGCCCGTTCTGAACTATGGCCCATGTATAAGAGCGAGAAACAAAATAACCCCCGTGCTAAAGTTTCAATAGGATTTCCAGCCAAACTTGTGGTAAATGGCTCAGTAATTGTTAATAAATTTCCGGATTGGTATGACATCCTACGAGGAACCAGAATTAATACACCCCTTCAACCAAAGTCAGAGACCAATATAGTTCACATTTCACACGATACTGACGATAGTGACCAAAGTGTCAATACAAAGCCTAAAAGTCAAAGTGAAACAGATGAAGGTAACCGAGATATTGCTATGCAAATGGACAGCGCCAGCTCTGACAGAGAACCTAAACACAGTGACCCTAGCTATAATGGTAATAATAATGTCGAGACACAGTCTTGTGAACTTAAACAATCAAAAGATAACTCTGGCATGACAGAGGGTCAAAGTGCTAGCCAGAGATCTTCTTATGATGATGCAATGGTCAGACATTCACAACTCCCTGTTCACACGGTATCAGGATCTGATAGGGTACCGCCTCCTCGAGACAACCCGGACCAATCTACTCCGAATGCTTCAACTGCTGACCAGCCTAAATCTGATCCACCAAACGTGTCACATTAGGAATTACGGGGTCAGACGATTATACTACCAATAAAATAACTTGTAGCAAACAACAAAGTGTAAACCCAGAAAACATTTATAATCATCAACCTAACCAGAACCATAATTTAAACGAAATTAACGTACCACCCGACCCAACCAATGTTTTAAACCCAACTACAAATAGTGACGTTCAAACAGTTAATTTCTTCGACACAATTTCAATCGGCAGTCTGAATGTCTGTGGCTTAAAGCGAAGAAACCAGTACCCAGAATTTGTTGAACTAGTTAAGAGCTTTGATATTTTATGTGTGTCTGAGACAAAGTTAGACCATACCGACGTGATCTCCTTTGACAGGTACACTTTCTTTAGCCAACCCAGAAAACAGAATTATATCAGTAAATCTGGAGGGATTGGTTTTTTCGTTCGTAATCATTTGACAAAATTCGTTAAAATGATCGATTCCAGTTCAGAATATATATCCTGGATCAAAGTAGCAAAACAGTTCCATAATCTTTCCGAAAATATCATGATAGGGGCCGTATATATACCGCCTCAACAATCAAAATTTTTTAACGATGACGAATACGAATTTTTTGAGCAGGAGATAGCGTCGGTATGCAGCAGTGATAACTTTATCTGCTTAATGGGTGATTTTAATGCTCAGACCGGCGAACTTACAGATTTTACAACAGTCGATAACTTTTTATCACAGCATTTTCATTTTGACCAGCAAACCGATGAATTTTTTTATCAAAAAGCAATGCTAGAAATATACAATATTAGATTGCAAAGAGTCTCTATGGACAAATGAAAAATAACAGCGGTTTCCGATTAATCGATATTTGTAAGATCAATAATCTATCGATATTAAATGGACGATTTGGACATGATAAAAATACCGGTGCAATGACATTTCGCGAAACCTCAGTAATTGATTATGCTTTGATATCGGCGAAAGCCTTCGATATTTTACATGGCTTCCAGATTACAGACGTTGACAGACTTTTTTCAGATGGACATTCATTAATGTCAGTCACCTTAACCACACAACCTGATGAAATACCATGTCAACTAGAAATAAATGATACAGCCCATACCAATTACCTGAAGTCCACTGAATATGAATGTTTTGTTGACAATATCGACAGACGCAAAGTAGATCAACTGCAGTCTTGCGACAGCAGCACTCCATCAGATACCATTAGTCATATAGCCTCACAAATATGCGATATATTTCAGTTCTGTGCAGCGAAAGTAGAGTCTTCGAGAGTTAAAAATCGTCCCGTAAAACAACCCCAACATAGACCCTGGTTTGGATTTCAATGCAAAACCGCAAGGAAAAAATACCATTTAGCCAAAAGAAAACATAACATATACAAATCCGATGTAAATAAGACAGCACTAATTTCAGCCAGCAGAATATACAAGAAAACAATGAACACATTTATGAACAAATACAATATGAATAAGCAAAATGAACTTAGGAGTATGCAAAAATGCGAACCTAAAGAATACTGGAAGTTTTTAAACAGTTTAAAAAATATGGACAAATTTTAAATGCCACCTCTTAACCAATTTTACGAGTATTTTAAAAATGTTTTCTCTTCCGACGATGAAAATGATGCTGACGATGTGGAATTAAGCGACATTTATCCCGAAAACTCGACAGAGTGTTTAAATTGCCCGTTTACGAGTTGCAAAATAGAAAGATGCATTAACAAGCTGAAAAATTCGAAGTCCCCCGGTGGCGACGAAATTTTAAATGAATATATAAAATTGACGAAAGACCTAATGTTACCTGTGTACCTTTTTCAATTTGATTTTGAATACAGGGCATCTTCCAGATGATTAGCTTATAGGGAAAATCAAACCCATTTATAAAAATAAAGGAGACTCTCTCGATCCAAACAATTATCGTCCCATTACTTTATTAAGCTGCCTAGGGAAGCTCTTTACTGCCACATTTAACGAACGCTTACACAACTTTCTAGAGGAAAACGATTTACTAAATGAGAATCAAGCTGGTTTCAGAAAACATCATTCAACCACGGACCACATTTTTACGCTTTACTCCCTCGTCGAATTAATGAAATACGAGAAAAAAAAACTGTTTTGTTGTTTCATAGACTTCTCCAAAGCCTTTGATTCTGTATGGCGAATAGGGCTTTGGAGAAAACTTATCAATACCCATGTAAATGGAAACTTTTTGCAAGTATTGCAAAATATGTATTTAGATATTAAATCCTGTGTAACAGTTTCGGGGTGATGATTCCCCTTTTTTCTGTAGTAATCGCGGGGTAAGACAGGGTGATAACATCTCACCTGTCATGTTCTCTCTTTTCTTAAATGATCTAGAAGACCACCTTATTTCTGACAGAATTGATGGCATACCAATCGAATGTGCAAACGGACCTCCATACGAACCGAACTACCAACTAATTGTGTGCACCGCAGCGGAGGGTGAGGGTGAAGGTTTGGGCCCAGTAAAACCGGTTTAAACCCCCCAGTAGTTATTACTGACCGTCCCAAGGCGGTACTTTTGTTGCGGTTGCTTTTGTTTTATGTTCGGTGCTGTTTAATTTATTGTGTTCTCAGTTTAATCCTTCTATCATAAAAATAGAAAATAGGTAAAAATAATCGTTAAATGTTTTTCATATAATTTGCTTAGTCCGTTGTAACCCGTCTGTTGGTCTAAATTATTTAGTTCAATGAAGATGGCTGAGTTGCCATCTATTTGGGAAAGAGCTGCTGACTCGGCTTATCACTTGTAATTTATTGTTTGTTGGGATGTCTTTGTCAATCTTTCCCTTTGATGTTGGGGATAGGGTTTGGGATCTGATTCAGTCACTTCCTGAAGTGTAGTTACTCTTTAAATTTATTTCTTTTATACATTAAAATCTTCATTTTACTATACGCGGACGACACCGTAATACTAGCAGATAATGTAGAAGATTTCCAAAAAAGTTTAGACTCGTTCGCTAGAAATTGTAAGGAATGGAAACTTAAAATTAATGAAACAACTAAAACCAAGATTATCATCTTTGGAGCTCGCAAGACAAATACTTTCTCGTTTAAACTAGAAAATCATACATTAGAAATTGTTGACAGCTATAAATATTTAGGAACTATATTTTCTAAATCTAGAAGCTTTTTAAATGCACGTATGCACATTGCTGAACAAGCGACAAAAGCGATGCATCTCTTACAAATGAGAGTGAAAAATCTCTTCCTACCTGTCGACCTCCAGCTTAAATTGTTTGATCACACAATATTACCCATCTTGACATACGCATGTGAAATCTGGGGTTATGCAAATTTCGGCAGTTTAGAAGCTATTCACACCAAATTTTTACGTTCAATATTACACGCGCGCAAAAGCACCCCACTTTATATGATTTACTCAGAGCTTGGCAGATACCCTCTTGAAATACATGTTAAAGGTAGAATGGTAAATTTCTGGAGAAGACTGATTAGTGGCAAGCAAACCAAACTAGCATTTATTTTATACCAAAAATTGAGAAATACACCTGATATTAATTCAAAATGGATTCGGAAAATGCAAGAAATATTCCAACAATGTGGTGGACCTGATGTATGGCAAAGCCAAATAGCATACTTAAATATCTGCCCTATTATTAAACAAAATCTGTCCTCGAGTAAACCCTGCGTTAAGCTGTAGCTGTGTGCAGCGTACCCGCGTGCAGACGTGCATACATATGTGCGTGTGTGTTACAACTTAGCTATGTTTTGTTTTGCTGCTTTGTTTAAAACTGAGGGAAGAGAGGGCCGTAACTGATGTTGGTACTGCTATTTGTGTCTCCCGGCGTAATCGGCAAGTACTATGGAAATGTGTTCCTTCCTCCTTTCGTCCGTGGACAAATCTTATGGCCGCAGCTCCTTCAGGTATCAACCGGTTTTCATAAAACGTTCAAGATCCACATTTCATATGAGTTACATTTTATCGGGATCATAATTGAACCCTATCTGCCAGAGTTACAGCCCTTGTTCTGTCAAAGAAAAAATCTTGTGCCTTATTTCTATTATACTCTCACTATTTGACGTGGATCTTACTTTATGGCGGTTTCTGGCAGATTTACAGTCATGATACTGAGAGCATCGCCACAAATCTTGTAGCTTCAAAATTTTCTTCCATTTTCAACCGACTTTCTATATCTTTCAGGGTCATGATTTGACCCTGCTGACAGAATTACTGAGAATATTGACTCTGCTCTGCCATAGACACAAATCTTGTTCTTTCATAAACTTCTCTGACGTTGGCTCCTCTGCAGCCACTGGACCGATCAAAGCCATATTTCATGTGAAGGCTCCCTACGCCTTAGTTGTAAGTATCATTAAAAATGGATAATATTTCATCAGGGTCAGGATCAGACCCATTTTAGCTAGAACGGTAACAACCATTTGAGCCGCGACACGACAAAACCAAGAAAGTGGTTGTGCGCCCAGCGCAGACTCGGATCTGCCTGGGCATCCGCCCAGTCTGATCAGAGTCTTCGCCGTCCGCATGGAGGTAGCTTAGACCCTTAGCTACCCTTTAAGTGCTTAGTGAAGACTCTGCTCAGACTGGGCGGACGCCCAGGCTGATCTGAGTCTACACTGGGCGCAAAACCACATTGTTGGTTTTCTCGTGTCGCGGCTCATTTGTGTGTCCAGTGAGACAAATGTTGTGCTCGCAACCCCGTCGTAAGTTTTCAACCGATTTACATGAAGGTTTAAGAACTTGTTATAACTAATTGAAATGGTTATGAAATCATGCTCGATGAATTCTGTCAGAGTTACGGTCTCTGATCTGTCGGACCAAATCTTGTATCTCCTGCTTCTGTTTTCAGCCGATTTTCATGAGCATTTCAATAATTTGTTCCCATTATCTGAGGTGTAGCATATTTCATCAGGATCATTGTGGGACGCTTTCTTCCAAAGTAACACCCTTGATCTTTCTTTCTTTTTTTTTTTTTTTTTTTTGGATACCGTAGAAACTTTTGTCAGCATCTCCTTCAGTTTTCGACAGATTTTCGTGAAACTTTTATAAATGATTCTCACTATCTGAGGTATATCATATTTCGTCATGGTTATGATCACATACTTCCTTCTAGATGCATTTTGTATTATAGCACCCCATTTTCAGAAGCTTGATTTTTTTCAGTTAAAGTCAACTCTCGATATCTTAAAGTCTAACTTCATCCCAAACTACTGATATTTCTATGGTGTACCAAGAGGGTCAAGAGGCATCGTTCCGCTATTAGATATTTCCCTCTTTTAGTAATAGTTTTGGATGTTGATTAAATAACAATACTTTTAAAAGTCTGACATTAAAAATTGAAAAATAGGTAAAAAGTAGATGTGTACTGTTTCTTATTATCAGGGTTGGTGCTCTTTGTAAGGCTGTTGTGTGGGGATGGTTGTTTTTGTTGGGCTGACAACTAAGTATCTGATGAACCAAGGCAGAACAAAGGGCAGGGTTGTCGACTACAAACCGATTAAGCCTCGCCCCCGCCACTTCCCAGTAATTTCGTTACTGGCCATCCCAAAACGGCAGTTTTGTTTTGGTTCTTCTTGATTGTTTTATGTGTTGTTACATGTAGTTGCTATGTCTGTTATAACTATATTGTTTGTGATGTTTAGGCTAGCCCGTTGACCACTTAAATGGGAAATGGCTGTTCACATCGCTGCCGCTGGTGTTGTCTTTGATGGTGACTAATTTTATGTTGTCTCTTTCTCACATGGTGTCTTGGGTTGGATCTGGAATTGAATTGTGTCAGTTCCTGACAATTTTCCTCCTTACTTCTGACTGTATTTAGAGACTGAGACTACATGTCAGATACTTATGCAACCGAACCAATAAATAAGATTTACTGTTATTCTTTTTATTCTTGTCAATCAGAGTCCAGAGCAGGTGTGTCCACCATAGAATAACGACCCCCGGTCCTTATTCTTTAAAAAAGTGATTCTCCGGTCGAAATATTATGACTCCCCCACTTGAAGTAAAATTACCCCTCGCGAAAAATTGTGACCCCACAGAATAAAGACCTCCGATCATTATATATATAAAGTGACACGCAGCCATAATTTTATGACCCCCTACGCGAACTTAAATGACGATTCGCAAAGAACAAAATAATACCCCCCACACCCTTCTCCTATACACCTACACAAACAAAAGTGACTCCGAATACGAGCCGCGACGCGAGAAAACCAACAATGTGGTTGTGCACACAGCGCAGACTCAGATCAGCCTGGGATTTTACCCAGTCTGATAAGAGTCTTCCCTAGGCACTTAAAGGGTAGCTAAGGGCCTAAGCTATATTTATGCGGACAGCGAAGACTCTGATCAGACTGGGCGGAAGCCCAGGCTGATCTGAGTCTGCGCTGGGCGCACAACCACTTTGTTGGTTTTCTCGCGTCGCGGCTCATATACAATACGCACCAATGGTCGATATTTCATTAACACTAATTGAAATGTTGCGTTAGCTCAGTTTCTAACAAACCGCAAGGACTACAGTCTTCAAACTTGCTCCAAACTTGCTTCAAGCTAGAACCTTTTTGGGAAGATCTATTGAAAACAGCGATGAACATCGGGCCATGAACTAAATTTTCGGTTGATTGATCATAGCAATAATAGTCACACGTTGCGTTTAGCTTAGTTTCTAAGTAACCCCAAAAGGAAAGAGTCTTTAAACTTTTTAAACTTTCTCTATAGATACGTCTGGGGAAGATCTACTGAAAGCGGCGATGCATATCGGACCATGACATCTATTTCATGATTGACTGAACAAAGACAAAACTAACATGTTGTGTTTAGCTCAGTTTCTACGTAACCGCAAGGGCGAGACTCTTAAATTTTTCCGTAGATGCGTCTTGGGAAGATCTACTGAAAAAAAGCGAATGACATATATTTCACGGTTGATTGAACACAGAAAAATACTTCCTTAAAGTTGTGATGCATATCATGACATGACCTATATTTTCGATTGATTGAACACAGAAAATAATATTTACCTGCTGCGTATATCTCAGTTTCTAAGTAATCAGATTTGCTCCAAAGATACGTCTGGGGAAGATCTACTGAAACCAGCGATGCCTATTGGGCCATGACGTATATTTAACGATTGGTTGAACATAGAAAAAATTCACCTGTTGCCTTTTTGTTTAGTTTCTAAGTAACCACAAGGGTTAGAGTTTTCAAACTTGCTTCATAGATACCTCTGAGGAAGATATACTGCAGGCAGTGATGCGTATGGGCAGTGAGATGTATTTTATGAACTGATTTTGCCTTATATCTCGAAGACTACTGATTGCTTTGGATAATGACTCAGTATGACTAGATGTTTGATCTCAAACAAACATTAGGTCACAGTGACTTATACTTCATGGTGCAGTGATTTTCCTACTATTTTGAAAATTGTTTGATGTATGCACATAATAGCTTGGGATAATGACTCAGTATGATCCAAAGTTGGACCTTAAAGTAACAGTAGGACACAGTGACCTACATTTCATGGTCCAGTGGTAGTGCCTTATATCTCGAAGACTATTCAAAAGACGTTCAAACATGATTTTTCTGATAATGATTTAGTATCACCCAAAGTTTGACCTTAAACAAACAGTAGGTCACAGTGACCTATATTTCATGGTCCAGTGGTTTTTTCTTATTTGTTGAAGACTATTAGATTTACGAACATGACTGTTTGTGGTAATTACTCAATATGACCGGACGCTTGACTTAAAACAGTCACACAGTGACCAATATTTGATAGTCCAGTGATTTTGCCTTAAATTTCTAAACTATTTAATGGATTTTGTTATACTTGGTTTCATGGCTTGGGCTATAACTGTAAGTAACCTCGTACTTCTTGTAGGGTCACTGCCCTCAGAGGATCTTTATTCATTGGAGCTTGTGTATTGTGCAGATTATTTATTTGCCAATCATTATGTCTAGGCTTAAAAGTATCTGAGAAATCCAGTTCAAGCATTTTCACATATAAAAGCACAAACCATGGCCGTCGGAACAGGGGCGGCAGGGGAGGCGACCGCCGCCCCAATATTTTCGGCGAGTACATGATTCTTCTTAGCATAAAAATGAAAAAGGAAGAAAAGAAAGGGACACACTTACACCTCGCAGTTTTGCCGAGTCACAACAGGTTTCATGTTAATTAAGTGTTAATTTCCTATAGGTGTAGAAAATTTAACAAAAGCTATGAACGTGTGTTAAAGACGGCACACATTCACACCTGATCATCATCACATTGTGTTTAGCATATTATCGAATTTTTGAGTAAGGCCTTACTCACGTCACGACCAAATGCAATTAGCATCACGTACAAACGTATCTTACGGTATATGCAAATAGAAGTCAACCATTTCATCCTACGCATCCATGCAGCCTGATCAGAAATATCCCTTTTCGCGTAAACCATAATATAGTCCTGTCAACATCTAAAACGTGAAAAATGAAGGCGCTGATCAGTCAAGGCCATCTTAATATTTTAATGGTAAGGCAACGTTTCATATGATGCCTCTCAATTTATTCCTGAAACATACTGCATAAACATATTTACGAACTCCACATTTAATTTTGAGCCTGTCCACTTAGCTGCTTAGTGTATCAAGTATCCGTTTTAGATTTTGGGATCGCAGAATTGACCCTCCCCCCGGGGGGTGCTGGATGAATTTCTCGGACTCGTGACCGGCATAATACTGCGCATTTCTTTCAGTTAGTCGTAACGGACAGCCGGAGATACTAAACTGGCACAGTGTTCCGTTTTATATGGTCTGGGCGTTACTTAGTGAGGCAGTGGCCACAAGGGTACTCGCGGTCACTCTGGCAGGCTTAGCACTAATTCTGGACAGGCATGTGCTTGTCACAGACTTAATGCTGCAGGACGTATAGTCTAACGGATAAGCTAAACTAGCCTTTCCACTTCAAGTTCCCAGAATTCGGACAAAAGGTCTTTTACATATACTTTTATCTTCTCGGGTTTACCCAAGAACGGTGGCCCCACTACCATTTGGCTTATTATCCCCCGCGAAAGACGGAGGGATAGTATAGTTTTCTACATGTCCGTCCAACCGTCTGTCTGTCTGTCTGTCTGTCCGCCTTTTATTCCATCCGTCCGTCCTTCCGTCCGGAGCCATAACTAAGTAACTACTGAACGGCATTTCATGAAACTTAAAATAAATATATATCACTATAAAGGCTGCGGCACATGAAGTTTCATTAGACTGGCTTCAGTATTGCATGAGTTATCCCCTTTTTATTTACTTAAAATCAGTGAAATGAGCCATAACTAAGTAACCACTGGACGGAATATCATGAAACTTAAAATAAGTATATATCACTATAACGCGCTGGTGCACATGAAGTTTCGTTAGACTGCCTTCAGTAATGCATGAGTAATTCCCCTTTAATTGTCTTAAAATCAATGAAACGAGCCATAACTAAGTAACCACTAGACGCAATTTCATGAAACTTAAAACAAGTATATATCACTATAATGTGCTGATGCAAATGAAGTTTCGTCAGACTGGCTTCAGTAATGCATGAGTGATCGCCCTTTTATTGACTTAAAATCAATGAAATGAGCCATAACTAAGTAACCAATTACCAAAACTTCATGAAATTTAAACTGAATATGTATCACCATAACGTGGATATGCACATAAATGGACGGACGCTCGGCGCCCCGTTACTGCGGCTACGGATTCGTTCCGCTGAGGTGCGGGGGTAACGTCAATATGAGAATTGAAATATGATGATGGTGATATGCACATAAAGTTTTATCAGAATGGCATCACTAGTGCATGAGTTATTGCCCTTGAATCAATGTGAAATTGCCAATTCCAGCCATAACTAAGTTATCAATGAATTGAATTCAGTGAAACTTATATTAAATATGTATCACCATAACATATTGGTCCATCTTACTTTTTGTCAGAATTGCTTCAGTAAGCAATGTGTTATTGCCCTTGAATTCGTTTAAAATACAAATTGAGTCATAACTAAGTAACTAATGAATGGAATTTCATGAAAGTTATAATAATTATGTATTGTCATGACATTGTCAGCAGTGCACATTAAGTTTTGTCATAATCGCTTCAGTAATGCGTGATTTAAGGCCCGTGAATTGATTTAAAATCCACAAATTAGCCATTAGTAAGGTACCGATGAACACAATTTCTTGCAACTTAATTAAAAATGTATCAGCATAGTGCAGTGATGCTGAGGCAAGTGTTTAAGAAGAACAGCTTCAGCTTATGCCTTACTTATCCCAGAGTTATTGCCCTTAATTTTATGTACAATCCACAAGTTCAGCCTTAACTAAGTAAGAAATGAACTAAATTTTATGAAACTTAAAATAACCCATAAACGAATCGGGGCCTCATCGGCGGGGGATATAAATTCACCAAATTTGCTTGTTCTAATTTGTATCAGCGAAGGTTTTCAACTCTTTCTTTAAAAATCAAGATATTGAATTGTCTAATTATGGGCATCAAAACATCAAAATTTCACATTGAAAGCAACATGATATTGAGATGATGTGACGCAAATTGACGTTTATACGGCCGTTGTTTGCCCTTTAAGGGGGAGGGAGGGGCTCTGTGTGTGTTGGGGGGGGGGGGGGGGGAGGGGACTGGGTCGAAAAAAATCCGCCTTTCCAATATCAAAATCGTTCCGACGTCTCTGCAAAACAAGGTTGACCATGACGTAAATTAGGCCGGGGTCAATGCTTGGGCCCAAATCCCTGATGCTACCCAATTTTCAAGGGGCTCAGCGCTTTAGTTTTATAGAAAACGGATTTTTAAGGGACGTTACCATATGTGGGCATGACGACTATCTTGGTTATGTGACCATGATCGTTTGATTAAGTTTTGTTTCTATGTACCATAGAGGTTTCATATAAAATATTGTTAAATAGTTTAACATATATCGACATGACGGCCATCATTGGTCATGTGACCAAGACCATCTGAATAAACTTACGTCCCCGGGACCCAGGAAGGCTCCGCATGAAATATGACTTAAATCGGTCCAGTAGCTCGAGAGGACAAGCTGTTAAAAATGGTAACAAACGATAGAAACTCAGTGACCTTGAACAAACGTCAAAGAATGATTTTGACCCAGGCAACGTAATGTCTTCATCTGCTCATTTAGTAGCCATATCGTTACCCGCCCATCGAGGCCGGCAAAATAAATGGGCTGTCTGGTGCCTATGCGATAGAGCTGCGCGTAGCTGTAGGAGAAACTGAGTCCTGTACATTCGGAGGTATTGTCTCGACTTGACTGCAATATTCTTCACTGGGACGTTAAAAATCACAACTCAACAACAACCATGACAACAAGTTGACCATATTTACCAAATATGTATCTAACACTTGAAAAGTTTCTGAGAAATCCATTATTTAAGCATCTTCCCATATACATTTAAAAGCATAACGACCCAAAGCTAACAGTGCCATAAATAAGGCCAAGGTCAACGCAGGGTAATCATTTGAATAGTTTGTAGGGCCCGAGTCCCCAATGCTATATACAAAGTTTTCAGGTCGTTTGCCTTTCGGTTCTGGAGAAAAGAATTTCAAACAGGTTTACCATATATGCATGTTGGCCGTCTTGTCGTGTGCCCAAGACCATCTGAACAAACTTTAATCTCCCCCACGCACGGAGACTTCGTATGAAATATGGCTTTAACCCAATAATGCCTAGCGCCCCAAAAATGGGATATAGGCAAACAGTGCAGGGTCTACACTTTTTGCATACGACAAATGGGTATTTTTCCTCTAAATAAAACAAAAGTCGCAAAATAAACTAAAGCTGGCAACCCTTAAATAACAAATAGACGAGTCCAATTTTAAACAGATAGAAGAATCCACTAGGCATTAATGGGTTAATGGTCCAGTGACTGCAGAGGAGATGTTTGAAGATACACAACGCTCGACGGACTGACAAAGGAGGTCTGGCTATACTATAAGCTCACTTAACGGCCTGACCACGGAGTGGTTTGACGTTAATACCGGTTTACGTCAGGGGTGTCCTCTCTCACCGCTTTGTCAATGACCTTGCAGAAAAGATTAAAGCAACAGGAAAAGGAATTTCAATTGATAATGGGGAAAAAGTATGTATTTTACTTTACGCTGATGATGTTATTTTGTTAGCTGAGAGCGAAGCTGATCTTCAAGCTATGCTAGATGTATTATCTGTTTGGTGTGACAACAACAACATGTTAATTAACGTATCTAAAAGTAAGGTTGTGCACTTTAGGCCTATATCTGTACCACGCACACAAATGTTAGTTTTAATTGTAAATCGATGAGGCTAGATATGGTTGATAGATACGTATACCTAGGCCTGACTGTTACTGAACATGTAGACTCGAATGTTACAGCTAAGTCTGTCGCACAATCGGCAAACAGGGCCTTAGGTCTACTCATTGCAAAAAGTAAAGTAATGGAAGGCATGCCTTACAATGTATTTTCAAAATTGTTCGACTCTATGGTTTGGTCGGTAGCAGCATATGGAGCATCCGTGTGGGGCACTAAGAAATTTTCATGTATAGAGGCAATTCAGCTTAGAGCCCAAAGATATTTTCTAGGTACAGGGAAATATACTCCGTCGGCTGCTGTTGCGGGAGATATGGGGTGGACGCCCCCATTTATTAAACAATATAAGTCAGTTTGTAATCAGTGGGTTCGATACTTATGTATGCAAAACGAAAGAGTAAACAAACGTATTTTCAACTATTGTAAAAGCGAGAGCGGCGCACGCTGTAGTAACTAGTATTTTAGGGTCTCAAAACATTTTAATCAACTGGAGTGTCAAGGTTTTGTCACTGATATGCCCATTTTCAGTAGTCAACATATGTTTCAAATGGTGTCTGATAAAATGATGAGTCAGTATATTGCTGACTGGCAAAGATTAATAAATAGCAGCAACAGTAGAGCCGTTACTGGGGGAAATAAGCTAAGAACATACAAGCTGTTCAAACAATGTTTTCAAGCTGAAAATTATTGTAAAATTATTTTTTCATCATGTCACCGGTCGGCATTTGCTAAATTTCGTTGTGGGGTTGCACCTATACGTCTTGAGACAGGGAGGTACGAAGGTTTGCCCGTTGACCAACGTGTCTGTCCTTTTTGCCGAATCGATGTAGAAGACGAAATGCATGTACTTTTGAACTGTGATATCTATGACTCTGTTAGGTCTGAGCTCTTTGAGAAGGCAGTTAGAGTAAACTATAATTTTAATTTGTTAAGTGACGAGCAAAAACTTGTATTTTTATTTTCCAACCATGAAATGATACGGTCTAGAGCTAAGGCCTGCTGGTTAATTTTGCAAAGACGTTCAGCTTTATTATACAGGTAAACACCATTTAATGGTGCTACAGTAGCCATCGTCATGTTAATATCATTTATCTGAGTATTTTATAGCAACTAAATCTTACAATTTATCTTTTTTATATGTCTTAGCACAAAATGTAGGTACTGTATTTTAAGTTCATTAATTAGAAATGTACATACAGTTTGTGATACAGTATATATATTACTATATACAGTCAAGGGCCAAAAGTATTTCCACAAAAATATTTTCCCATAGACTTTAGTGCATTTGCATGTTTACAAGAACAGTATTTTTGGCAGTTATCCTAGGCCAAGCATAAAATAATTACTATGGTTGAAAAGCTAAATGAATTATGCTATAAACATTGTTTACAGAACTAAATTCTGACCCCTCAGCGTGAATAAACAGCTTGTCAAACTTAGTGTAAATTTTGAAATTACCAAGTTTCCATTGACGTTAATGGCGACGTAACGAAAAATTGGACCAGTGATTCAAACGTTACAGTTAAAGTCATGTTGTTTGAGTAAAGGGTAAACTACCGAAATGAATCAAATATATTGCTTGGTATATTCTTTCAGCTTTCTACCAGTACCAAAATTTTTGTAATCCGTTTAACTGAAGTGCCAAAATATAATTTCCTGCAAACATGAAAATACACTGAAGTCTATGGGAAAATTCATTTTGTGGAATTACTTTTGGCCCTTGACTGTAGTATGCAATGGCATGTCGTATTTTATTTTCTGTGTATAGGTTTAATATAAACCCCCCAGTGGTCATTACTGACCGTCTCAAGGCGGTACTTCGTTGCGGTTGCATTTGTTTTATGTTCGGTGCTGTTTGGTTTATTGTATTTTCATTCTGTGATAAAAATTGAAAATGGGTAAAAATAGTTGTTAAAAGTTTTTCGTATAATCTGCTTAGTCTGTTGTAACCCTTCTGTTGGTCTAAATTATTTAGTTTGGTAAAGATAGCTGGGTTGTCACTTATTTGGGAAAGAGCTACTAACTCGGCTTATCACTTGTAGTTTGTCTTTGTCAACCTTTCCCTTTGATGTTGGGGATAGGGTTTGGGATCTGATTCAGTCAGTTCCTGAAGTGTAGTTATTCTTTAAATTTGTGTTTTGTATGGCGTTCTTAACACTGTAATTTGCGCTCGGTTGGTATTTGATACCACGGTTGTGGAGAGACTGGGTCAGGGGCGTGCTGTTTAGACATTGGTCTGCCACATGCTCCCTGTACCCAGTTCGCCAGCTACAACTGTATTCCTTTTTGTGTGTGTTCATCCAAAGTTTTAGTTGAATATTGTGTTTTAATATTACTGTATATACATGTGTTTTATGTATCAATAGTCTCTCATAGCCCTACAAGGGAGGCTTACATATAAATCTCTGTATATATGAACTTTGCCTTTATATATATGTGAGGTGCAACTTTAATAAAATTATCTTATCTTATCTCATATGAACCTAAAGCTCAGGTGAGCTAAACAGTAACAAGAAAACAAAATCACGCTTAGTAAACTCGAAATTTTATTTCCGCATGTAAATACAGTCAAATCCCGATATCTCTAACAGTGATATCTCAAAGTGCCCTCTTTTATCAAAGAACATGGTTCAGACACATCTCATATTTTTCTGTACATTTCAACTCCTGTTATCTCAAACTAATGATATCTCAAAGTAGGTACCAGAATTTACTTTGAGATACCAGTAGTTTGGGAACTACTAATATCTCAAAGTAGGTTCAAGAAAATTTACTTTGAGATATCATTAGTTTGGGATGAAGTACGACTTTGAGATATCAAGAGTTGACTTTAACTGAAAAAATCAAGCTTCTGAAAATGGGGTGCTATAATACAAAATGCTTCTAGAAGGATTATGTGCTCCTCACGACGAAATATGATATACCTCAGATAGTGAGAATCATTTATTAAAAATTTCACGAGAATCTGTCGAAAACTGAAGGAGATGCTGACAAAAGTTTCTACGGTATCATATCAAAAAAAAAAAAAAAAAAAAAAAAAAAAAGAAAGATCAAGGGTGTTACTTTGGAAGAAAGCGTCCGACAATGGTTCCGATGAAATATGCTACACCTCGGATAACTGGAACAAATTATTGAAATGCTCATGAAAATCGGCTGAAAAACAGTAGCAGGAGTTACAACATTTTGTCCGACAGATCGGGGACCGTAACTCTGACAGAATTCAACGAGCATGATTTCATAACCGTTTCAGTTAGTTACAACGTTCTTAAACTTTCATGGAAATCGGTTGAAAAATAACGAAGGGTTGCGACCACAAAACTTGTATCACTGGACACATAAATGGTTGTAACTCTAGCTAAAAAGGATCTGATCATGATCCTTATGAAATGTTATCCTTTTCAGTTTATGAATATCGGATGAAACCAGAACAAGATTTGTGTCTATGGCAGAGCAGAGTCAGTATTATCAGTAATTCTGTCGGCAGGGTCAATTTTGAAGCTGCAAGATTTGTGACGATACACTCAGTATCAAGACTAAATCTGCTAGAAATCGTTATAAAGTAAGATCCACGTCAAAAAGTTAGAGTGTTATAGAAATAAGCCACAAGGTTTTTTTCTTGGAAAGGGCTGTAACTCTGGCAGATAGGGTTCAATTATGATCCCGATAAAATATGGTTCACATGAAAAATGGATCTTGAACATTTTATGAAAACCGGTTGAAACCTGAAAGAGCAGCGGCCATACATGTATGAGTAGGAGAGTTCAACCCATTTCCATAGTCCTTGCCGACTTTGCCGGGAGACAAATAGCAATGGAGTTGAACCAAAAAAGTATACCAACATTAGTTAGATTAGATTAAACATATTTTATTGCAAAAAGACAAAGGGATTGGACACAAGTTATACACAACATTATATAGTCCTCTCCCTTAATGTGACAAGTAATCTACAAATGGTATTACAACATTAGTTACGGCCCTGCAGTTGAGCCACTTGGGGAACGTCGTTAGGGGAATTGAAACAGAACAAAACAATAACGGCCCTCTCTTCCTTCAGTTTTAAACAAGCAGCAAAACGAAACATATCTAAGTTGTAACACACACGCACATATGCATGCACGTATGCACGCGTATACACTGCACACAGCTACAGCTTAACAGAGTTCTTTGAGGACAGTTCTGCTGTTCCAGCTTCTCACGGAAAGCACGTGTTAAGATGAAAAGATACACTATCAGGGGAAGAAACTCTGCCATTTCGTTTTTTACTCCCTTCTCCCTGGGATCAACTCTGAAAGAAGAACAAATCCTTGCTTTTCAGGGGTTAAAAAAGTGGATCCCTTTTCAGGCGGGTTTAGTCGCCTAGCGATCAAATAGGAAATTTCAAAAGTTGTTTCCCATTGAAAAAATGGTGGAAAAACATGGCAGTGTAGCCATTCACCTTATTTAACTAATTGTGACCTGATAAGTGACACTTTGATAAAGCGATTCTGAGCTCAGTAGAAGTATATTGTGTCCCCTTATTAGAACCGTCTCGGCGAGACGGTTCTTATAAGGGGTCACAATATATGTTTTATGGAGAAATATGGAAAATTGTCCATATAGTGATCCAACTACCCTCTCTAATCTGGACCACTGACGATTCTAACAACGGGTATGTATAGAAAGATTTTATAGAGCATGAGCAGCAACCACGCCCTAACCATTTCCCGAAGCATATCGCCATTTACATTTAGGAAGGGAACCAATGGCATTGCGAGATGTTGTGCAACTGGAAAGCGTTCTCTTCCCTTTTTGATCATCTTGTCAAACCGATTTAAGAAATTCAATTTGATTTCGGGGATATCAGACATCTGCCAAGATTTAAGGCCTGGTAACAATTCTAGATCTAAGCATCTAATTTTACGGTCTCTGTCAATCCATATAGGAACGACTCTCCCCCCTCTTCGCATTATGCTTTTGTACACACACCTTTGTGTTTCGTACTTTTTGAAGGGATCATCAACGAAAGTTTTCGAAACATATACAAAAACATATCTGCAACGAGATGAAATGTAATCAACACAGTCAAACTTATTTTCTCCCAATAAACCAAGCTCTCCGTATCCAACAAGGCCCAGAAAGGGCACTTTGGAATCCCTTTTCAAGTTCTGTATTAGGTCTGCGACTTCTGACTTGTCCTCGTCACTGTGTAAAACAACTCCATCATATTGAATGCCTGAAAAAAAAATCAAAGTCGATGAGTGATAAGGCATTGAACTCTATTGATATTCTGAGTGCAATATGGTTAAGATGTTAACCCTATTGCACTCGGAACGGCCAAAACTCTATGGAGTTTTGGCTATTCTGAGTGCAATAGGGTTAAGACGCATAAATAGGGGAGACCGGGGCTAGTTGGTCCGAAAATTGGTATTTTTTCAAATGCTTACGTTAACATTCATTTGCTAGTATTATTTTCGCATTGTGTAACTAGTATAATCATTTTTCTAACTTATTCTATAGTTTTTCATTCGGAAAATGGCAGGTTCTGATAAATACAGCCGTTTTCCGAGACGAGGTCAACTGGACCAACTTACCCCGCTATTGGGGTAAGTTGGTCCGGACAGCGGGGTAAGTTGGACCGACGGGGTAAGTAAGAACGAAAATAAATATAATCCTAGAACAAATATATTTTCATAACAACAAATAGTATGAAAATATTTTAAAAGAGTGCGCGTCTATGTTTTTCACTGATACCTCAGCCACGTAAAGGCTTCGATGCCGATTCGGTGTTATTTTGTGGGGTCGATATATAGGAAAAAAAATCTTAATTAACGTTAGTCTTCTTTTTTCCTTCGCAAGTGTGTTATTTTACATAAATTTTATATAAGAGTATACTTTTGCCGAAGACGCATGTTTTATTGCCAGCATACAGTGGCACAAAAGTGGTCCGCTGGCAATCAAAGGGTTAAACCAAGAATATGTTTGACAGCTGATTTTCAGAGTTTCATGGGATCACATTTTATCATCTATTGTAATGCCGCCTTTTTGCGATTTTATAGTTATCTGGACATCGAAATTCCACTCTGATGTTCCACTTGTTGTTATGTCATGTTAATTGTGTCTGAAAAGTCTGTTTACCGTAACGGGGTGGACATGTGGAGGAGACCGGGGCTAGTTGGTCCGAAACTTGCATTTTTTCAAATGTGGAGGTTAATGATATTCATTTCTGGTATTATTTTCACATCGGATAACTAACATCTACCGGTAATCATTTTTTTCTAACTTATTTTATAGTTGTTCGTTTGGAAAATGCCAGTTTCCGACGGACCAACTTACCCCGTCGCAGATGGACCAACTTACCCCGACCATACCGCACTGTAAATCTTCACTCATGACCGAAGTGCCATTGAATTTGGAAACCGCAAATATGCACGATTGAATACCAAAGGTGATGAGATTTCAGGAAATGTATAACATTAGTGTGTTATTCGATACACAGGAAATACAAAAACATAACATTAAGGGAAGGAAAGTTACTTGTTTGATACAAAATCAGTTTTTCTTCTCAAATTTTAATATGCGTTCTCCGATCGTCACCTTCTTTTCGTCAGTAAGTGTAACGTGGTCAAAGATTCCTTTGCGTCATATACTGTCGTCATAATTTTTCCCAGTTTAGAGGAATCGCCCTCGGACCAACTTGCCCCGCGGACCAACTAGCCCCGGTCTCCCCTACACCTCCAGGTTTTTCGGCACTATTACAAAGGGAGACAACCTTTCAGTTTGGCAGTTTCTCTTTGCTTTCCTAGACAAAAAAAATCCGTCAGAGACGGGTCTAGACTGAAAATAATAAAATGCTTTTAGTGAAGTATATTTCTTTAACAGACGAAAACTGGGAAATGGCAGAGTTGCTTCCCCTGAAAGTGCACCAATTTACCGTAAGTTATATTTTGGGGAGGAGTGATGGCCCGTAATATTCTTCATCATTGAAAGAAATCAGCCTTCACCCTTGATGTCATTGAGATACACTCCTTATTTGCCAAAAAAATGCTGGTTTGGCTTACATTGCCTAGAACACGGTATGTAGGCAAATTTACGCACACGAAAGTATTACTTACCTGACATTGCGGGAAACTGTGCGTGACAAGTAAATAACTTTTTTTTCTGACAGTTTTTCTTAAATGTATCTGCACTGACAAAACATTTTACAGATCTGTTTTACAGTGATATTAGGCATATTTCCGTCTATCTAGAAACGTTTAGACGCTGGCGATATACTCACCATGTTTAGCCTGATTTTGAGAACAACATTTAGATATTTGCATTCTTCTATTACTTAGCCAGAAGGCAGCATGTACAGACTTTATTTTTTTATCATTTACAGAACTGAACCCATCTGCAGGTGGCCTACTTAGTGTTCTTTGCAGCCACGGTTGTCAGATTCCAACTTTATACGTTACAAGAATAAACAGCCGTGTTTCACATGAAGGGTCTACCTTTTCGCATTTACGACCATCTCAGCATTCCTTTTAAACATTTAGGACCATCTGCGCAACAAAACACAAATCTTGACAAATCATCCGTTTCAAGTTAGAAGTTTTGCATTAAATCCCGTCTTCTGCTTAATCGTGATATGCAGTAAAGCGTTGCGAGACAGTTTTGCCGAACTGTGATGACTAAAATGACCCTCATCTGTAATGTATGGGACACCTCAAAAATATGATACGGTGTCGATTTTTACAAAAGTAGGTCATTGTTGCGTAGGTTTGTGCAAGATGATTTTGAGCAATCTGGTGCGTTCATGCATTTACAAATAAGTTTGAAAGACATTGGCTTATACACGCTGAGACACGGGGTCAACCCCACATGGTGCTGTCTTGTTTTTAACGAATAGCTGGGCAGATATGTGAAATAATTGTGCACTTTTTGATAAAAGCATGAAATTTGGCACAATGCTAGACAAAGCTATTCTAAGCATTTTCAGGGTGGATGCCAAGCCGGAAAATTCCATTTATGGCGGCCATCTTGAATTTCAAAATAGCGCCACTGAAACTGCATTTTATGACAAACAGAATCGGAAATCATTAGAAAGACCGGTTTTGTGTTTCTGAACATGTTTAGCTGAACTTTCGCTATGATTTTCTCAAACTTGTCTGTTATTCGGCATTTCTGGTCTATGCTCCTGGGCGTAGACATGACACTAATCGATAATTACATGTTTGTAAGTATAGAAATGGAATACAGTGAATCACAATTCCTCACAACCTGGTGAACAAAACCTTTCAAAATATCATTGTTTTGCAGATTTAATTCTTTTTCTAGTGAATGAAACTTATCAACTGGATGACGATAGCAATTATTTTACTTGTTATTTTTTCTTGTTGCTTTAGTCTACATAATAAATCATTTTGCCTAATTTATGATTTATAAAAGAAGCAAAAAATAGTTTAATCCTTAAATGTATTTGAGTTTATTTTAATGCACAAAGTTATATAAGTATTTCAAAGGAAAAAATCATATTCGATGTGTAACGTACATACATGTAACAGTAGCAAAGGTACTATCAAACAACAATAATCAAAATAAACCAATATTGATGGTTGATAAATGTGGTCCTTACTGAACTAACACTATTATTCATTTTAAAATTATGCATATATTAAAGAGAACAGATTGGCTTCTTTTGAATTAGTCAATACAGCACTGAAAAATTACTTGATTCTAGAACGAAACATTTTTGTAAGAGTCCAGACAATTTTGAAGAATGACTTCGAGAAATAGATACACGTGTAAATGGTAACTTGTGTATCCTCAGTTTGATCTTGATTTCATCTTAAGTGGCCAGAAGCATAGGCCACTATATTGGAAAACCATCGTTGTATGTTTTTAACTATGATTATATGATTTAAACATGCATCTGAAGGTAGGTTTAGTGGTAACGTTGAGTAACACGATTGTAGTTTGTATATAATTGTTAGTGGTGTCAGATAATTAGATTTGCAATCTGTTGTAAAGAGTCAGTTTCAGACTGCAGTTAGGCGTTCAATGCTTTAAGTGTTAACCTGTCAACTATATTCAGATATTCACATACATGTAGTATACGTAGATTTTCAATATTTCCTGTACTAAAACAGGAAAAACAAAGATCTTTACGAATGACATACGCTGGCTCTGACTCTTTTATAACATACTTTTGCAGCAGCTTCACTATAATAACCTTTTAATGACACATTCGACAAGTAAATATTTTGATCAGGGTTAAGGTTGAATATCACGTTAAATGTGTACCTGAGTGGTAATAAACGTTATCTGTTTGTTTACATGTAGCTCTTGTCATTTATACTGCCGCATATTACTGTAAGGATAACGAAAAAAGTGCAAATCTTTATAGTGAGACATGGAAATTAGAGCTTTCCCATCATCTTCTGTTCACGAAGTATAGCTGTCACTATAAAAAGACATAATCTTTCCTGATCAGGTAATTTTGCACCACCATCTTTGCATATTACGGCTTATTATTATCAACACCTAAAATATTACTACAGCATAATTACTTTCAAACAACTTGTAATAAATTATTTATTGTATTAGTGTATTCTTTTTATTGTCTAGTTGTATTGAGAACACTGTTCATAAGCAGCAGGACTTCATCATCAATAAATTATTTACTCCCCACCTCCCCTACCCCTTTCCGAAATGATTACAACAAACTAGGCAAAAAGATTAATTAGAATAACATTTAATTTGGTTAGTCCCTGATATGTATAGGTATAACTTATTTTATTTGTTTCTGCCCAATACATAATGTTTTACTACATATAAGGTGTGACTAATTAGTAAATTGCCCAATAAAATGGTTGTATAAATTACTTGTTATGTTTGTTCCCGTTTAATTTCTAGTCATACTGCAGGTTCATTTAGGAGACGAGGAACTGAGATTTGCCTTTAAATCCCTAAGTAATAACATTGATGTTGATTAATATATGTAGTCTTTTTTTTTCATTTGCCATTTCATTTTATGCAGTTGGAACACTGCAGATTATTATTACTTGTAAAAATAAAATATTTGTCCATTGCAACAACTTTTAAAAGTTCCCATATTTAGGCACCCCTCAAGAAACTGTTGAATATATAAGCATTGATAAGGTAAGAAAAAATAATAAAACAAAACTGCGGCATAGAATGAAGATTGTCGTAAAAGGAAGAATTTATCAAAACCAGCTTCAAATATCCACATAGCCTATTACTCAACTCCTCGTATCATTAGCTTTCAGTTCATGTTTCGATATTTTATTCCCAAAGTCCTGCTTGAGGCATCAGAGGTAGAAGCATTACAAAATAGACAACGTAAAGCTGTGTTGTAAAACTTGTAGTATTTTGTCATTATGCAGTAATTTTTTCATTTTATATGATGGTTTTAGTTGAGAAATTGCATTTCTTGTGTAACGTATACTACCCATAGAACCTTAACTAAAGTAAACGTGCTCTGCAACCCAAGTTTACATGTAACATTCTGTTCCCAAAATCTTCAAATGTCTGTTTATATTTCTCTTATCAATAGTCTTTCTTTTGTTTGCACTGAATATGCTACATCTTTTCAATAAACACTGTAAGAAAATGCTCTTGTATGTTTTGTAGATTACATGTCATGCTAGACGCTCTTATACTAATAAATTAACGCTTTTGGGGCGCTATTTAATTAAACTTTGTTAATCATTTTTTTTATAATAAATATCATGTATGCTAGTATCATTAAAAGGATGACAAAACAGTTAAGTAGTTAGGCAAGTACGTTATTAATGATGTTAATTTAGGTAATAAAATGCCAGAAAAGAGTGAATGTCCTCAGAGCTTTTAATGTCTGGAAACATTATTAGTTTGCAGTATCCTATTTTTCGTAACGTATAAAACACACGTCATGTCACCGTTAACCTAACTTTTAAAGTGTACGAGGTCTCAAGAAGCAACGTTTCTTAAGAACTGAAAAAACGTCATATTTATAATATTTTTGAGACACAGTGAAGACGTTCAAAAGTAGTTTTATAATGAACTTTTGTGACTAAATGTTAATTACGTTACCTCCAGTAGTTGAAAATGATAAAGAAAAATCATGCAGACTGTAATTATTCCACTATTTGAAGATAGGAAAAAAAGGGTGAAAGGCTGACAGAAACAAAACGAAATGGTTCTGCATTCAAATTATACGGTTCTATGGAAATATAAATATGTAATTTACACATGACATGTGGGCTTAACCCATAATAAGAGGGTTTACAGGTATAAACCAACACAATTTTAATAGGAACTTCTGCAAACACTACTCTCTAGAGTTCCTCCATATGACAGGGAGACTTTTATCAGCTCAAAGTCTATACAAAATGTAATGGGCTCTGATCAGTATGAAACTTACCTATAAGGCAGACGCCATTTTGAAAAATCAAGATGGCCACCGAAATAGGCAAAGTTCAGCTTGGCATCCACCCTAAAAAGTCATATTTTGGTCAAATCTAACTATGTACCAAATTTCATGCTTTTATCAAAAAGTGCACAATTCGGCCAAAATTTGTTACATATCTGCCCCACTAGAAAGTAGTGCACCGTGATCTATGTGTATTTGACTGATTGATTGGTTTGGATTTAACGGCCCTTTCAGACAGTATTTCAGTCTATATCGAGCCGTCTTCCAGAGAGAGGAAGAAAGAGAGAAATGACAGACGAGAGAAAAATGTCCAAACAACACCCACCCGCACCTACTGCAAGCACCGTAGGCCCATGCCCTACTATTATCCAAACTGACACAGGAAGTTACACGCTGCACCATCGCTCCACCCGACCACCCTCAGGTGACCCGACAAAATTTGGTGGATGCAGAGAGGCAGAGATTAACAGAAGCCAGGGCGGGGATCACTTGGTATTTGTTTAAATACGCTGCGAGGGAAGATTGGCAGTACTGTGAGTGAATCTTGGTTTATGTCAGCTTGTTATTTCTCTTTTCAAGTATTTTACACCATTCAGCTACGCACCATTTTTCAGTCCACGTCTGTACGCTTCTAACGGAACTTTGACAGAACCACAAAGATTCGTACTTTGGGCAAGGACTGTCATGTGTTGGTCAATTGTAAATCATTAGAAATTTAAAAGGGCCATTATCTTGTAGTAAATGTTTGATATTGCTCTAATTCAAACCAGATGCACAATAGTGGTAACACATAGAACATTTTCTGTGAAAACATGCCCCATAAAATAGATCTGGAACTGGTAAGAGGGGTAGTTTATTACAAAACACTTCTGATTATCTTTTTGCTTACCTGTTTCATTGTATGAGTCACTGCTATTACCAGTATCATCAACATTAGAAATCAAAACAAAACATTCTAAAGCACTTTTCCAAATTTGCATCTTTCAAAGTGTACTTTTTTGCATCCATTGCAAGCGCTTTCAGTAGCGTAAAGCCAAACGTCAGCCTATGAGAAGCGATGTTTTATAATGACGTCGGGTTTGCGACAGTATATTGTTTCCAAATCCTATGAACAATTATCTCTGACAGCAATAACCGTTTAGTGCAGAGAAATGGAAACTATAGGTTTGGAACTATGATAGGACTCCCAACAAGATCAAACAGATACAAAACAGGTGCAAATGAAAGTGAAACTGTAATTCTATGCTGTGTATTTGAGGTTAACTTGCCTTTTTTGTTTGGGGAAAAATGCGAGACCAGATAACTTGTCTGCCAGCAGTTCAGGCACTTGATGTCAAAGGTATAATTATACATAGGATCCGCAGTAAAATCATAGGAGGGTAATATCTTTTAGGGAGACTTGAAGGTGCTATATTGGTGCAGAATCTAACATGGAGAACTACCAGTTAAAAAAACACACAAAAAAAAACACGTGAAACTGTTTGATGGTAAATTACATATGTAAGATCAGTTTTCTTGATTAAAAATAAATCTAAACACCTACTGCAAGATAGTGACTCATCGAAATTAAGATAGATTTTATTTGACCTCAAATTTTGTGCAGATCTTTCAACTTAAATGTGCCTGTGACACAGTTTTTATAAAGATGTACATACATGGTTAAGAAATGTTTCTAAACATGTCTTTTTTCATTACATAGACAAAGCATGAAAACTATACAGATTCACATACATGATAAAAGAAGTGTTCTTTATTACGTCCTTTTTCAATTCGATAGGCAAACCATGAAAACTAATTGCTCTGTTTTCTGAATGGGAGACCTTGTTAGGATATCAACATTTTAAGCCGGGGAGTACTTCAAGATTCTCTCTCTTAGGTTCAACAGTAATATATATTTGATATTCCAAATTCCTTTTCAAGACTGCTGTGTTAAGGTAAATAATAGTGCACAGTATAAAAAAAATCTAAGTGTGGGCTGCTATAACCCCTCCCCTACCCCTGCACTCACACACACGATCATATGCTTGAGCCATTAATGACAAGACTTTTATTGTCTAAAATATAAATAGCTCCAATTAAACTAGGGTGATAGAAACAGAAATAATTCCAGATCTCAGATAAAAAAAAGGGTAGCAGAAATAATTAAGGGATAATATTCCATGTTTCTCTATGAAAACGTATGTTGTGACCCCTCATTAGAACTGTATTGACAAAATGATTCTAACGAGGTCACAACATATGCTTTTATTGAGAAATAAGAAAAAAATATTTCATAATTATGTTCCAAACACAACTATATCTGCAGTTCTGGGCCGTATTCATAAAACAACAAGTCGTTACTATGCTGTTGCTAAGGCTAAATTTCTTAGAAGGAGATTCCCTACAACTATGAAATTTGCTCTGGAGGAACAGTCTTACACAGACTGTTCCTCCAGGACAAATTTCATAGTTGTATGGAATCTCCTTTATAGATATTTAGCCTTAGCAACAGCATAGCAACGACTTAAGTGGCTTTATGAATACGGCCCCTGATACTTACCGCCACAGAGAAATGGTTGATGCCATTCTTGAACTGAAAGCGTATACAAAGTTCCGTCAGATGCAATCTTTACTGCTTCGGGTCCTTTTCTCGTGGTATAAACGATTCCGCTAAACTGTGGCACAGCGACTTCTATAACATACCTAGGCTCTTCTGGTCGTTCATCTTCTTTCATCAAAGGATGAAATTTAACTGTGAAATTGTCAGGCTGTTTTACATCTTCGGCTTTCAAAATATCTCCATTCGTTCTAATCCGACACATTCTCGACTTGATCAAGTATTGAATATAGTTTGTTATTTGATTCCTGTCATTCACTATAGTGCCTTCACAAATTGATAATTTGCCAATCCTTTTGACAGAATCTGGATCGCAATTTCTTTCTTTTTCTTCAACTTCAATCCCACCAATAATTATCTGTCCACCATTTTCGTTCTTCGCAAGCGCAGATACATAGCTTCTCAAATCTTTTCCTAATTTGAGCTTTAGAGCGTTATCAGATTTAACATCATAATGTTTGAGCTTGATATTAACAGATTCTGATAAGCCATAGATATAGCTATTTTCTCGGAAAGACATTCGGCTATGCGGCTCTTCTACAGCGTTTGAAACTAAATTTGCCACTTCCACTTCGGCATTGAGCAACCTACGAAGGCCCCATATATCATCTCTCACACATCCTATAGGCTGCGATTTCATTGTGTTGAAGCCAACTGCACAAATAATCTTTACAGGCCGAACTGTAAAGAGAAGGCAACCGCTGCTATCATTTTCCCATTTGACTGAGAAGACATCGCCATACTGTTTTCCGGTCCCTGCAATTATAGCTTTAAGTCTGTCATCGACTTTTAGATGGAACAGATCTAATCCTTGATAGCCATTATTTCGATTTCGTGGATGGAAGTCTAGGTTCTTGATCCGGATGAGTCCGCCAGTTTTATCATTGACTAAACCACATACTGCCCTAAGAAACTCATGTTGCTTTTTATCCAGTTCTTTGCAAGAAACCACATTCAAACTTATTTCAAAGAGGTGCTCCTGAAATGAAAATGGTTGTTTACTTGTAATCGTAAATTATGTCCCCCCACCAAAGGTGAGGGGGGACATATTGGTTTCAGTGCGGATCCCGTCGGCGTCGGCGTGACAGATTTCTTGTATGCGCGATATCTCTTGAACCGATGGATGGAATTTCATCAAACTTGCATGGATATATCATTGGGACATGATTAAGAGCTGATTAGATTTTGGTGACCTTGACCTCATTTTCAAGGTCACTGGAGGACTTAGATGACAATTTCTTGTATGCGCAATATCTCTTGAACCAACTGATAGAATTTCACCAAACTTGCATGGATATATCATCTGAACAAGTTTAAGAGCTGATTAGATTTTGGTGACCTTGACCTCATTTTCAAGGTCACTGGGAGTCGGTGTGACAGATTCTTGTATGAGCAATATCTCTTGAACCAGCTGATGGAATTTCACCAAACTTGCATGGATATATCATCTGGACAAGTTTAAGAGCTGATTAGATTTTAGTGACCTTGACCTCGTTTTCAAGGTCACTGGGAGTCAGTGTGACAGATTCTTGTATACGCTATATATCTTGAACTAATCGATGGAATTTCACCAAACTTGCATGGATATGTCATTGGGACAAGTATAATAGCTGATTAGATTTTGGTAACCTTGACCTCCTTTTCAAGGTCACTGGAGGACTAAGATCACAATTCCTTGTATATGCAATATCTGTTTAACCAACAGATGGAATTTCACCAAACTTGCATGGATATATCATTGGGACAAGTGTAAGAGCTGATTAGATTTTGGTGACCTTGACCTCATTTTCAAGGTCACTGGAGGACTTAGATGACAATTTCTTGTATGCACTATTTCTCCCGAACCAATTGATGGAATGTCATCCAACTTGCATATATACATCATTGGGACAAGTTTAAGAGCTGATTAGATTTTGGTGACCTTGACCTCATTTTTCAAGGTCACTGGAGGATTTAGATGACAATTTCTTGTTTGCACTATATCTCCATAACCAGTGGATGAAATTTCACCAAACTTGCATGGATACATCATTGGGACAAGCTTAAGAGCTGATCAAGAGTTTGGTGACCTTGACCTCATTTTCAGGATCACTGGAGGTTTACCAAACTTGCATGGATACATGACTTGGACTAGCGTAAGAGCTGATAAGAGTTTGGTGACCTTGACCTCCTTTTCAAGGCCATAAGAGGACTTACATAACTAAAAATTTCACTAAAATTGATAATATCTCACTAGCCTTTGGCTTGATTTCGACTTTACTTTCATAGATATACCTTTGGGACAGTCAAAAGCTAACTTACAAATCCTTTTTTTTTCTCTTAAAAATGAGTTATATCTTGAACCAGATGATGGGTATTCATCAGACTTGCATGAATATATAGTGACAGGTTTAATACATGTTTAGTACATGTAGTTGGTGACCTTTACCCATTTGTCAAGGGCATAGTTTTCCATGTAGGATACCTTTAGAATCGGTGGATGGATTTTCTCCAAACTTGCATAAATCTTTTATTTGTACAGGTTTGTACAGGCTTTTTATTCATTAGAGAGGATGGGAAATGGGCTGGTGGGGGGGACATCAGTTTTTCTCTGAAAAACATTTCTAGTTGTAAAATGAATTAATCGTCGGTCAATATATTTAGTGAATAGTTACTTGTAAGATAAAACACAAAAATACTTGAGGAGAAATCCAAATGATCTCTTATGGTTTCAGTATTTTAAATGAAAATATTCCTATCATTTTAAAGGAAAGTCCATTAGTTTCGATTATCTGAGAGACAATCTGAATGAAATGAGCCAACGGCGGACTATAGAACATAGATGCGTAATAAATTTGTTGAGGTGGGACTGCAAGGTTCGCATCGGCCAAAATAAATGCAAAAAAAAACCAAAAAAACAAGAATTAAGCGGAATGCGGAGTCTCGCCTGCTTGCGCTTTGTCACGAAATAGAGCTTAACCTGAAAACCTGACACAAAGTTTGCACAGCTGATGACACCTCATAAGTAATACCAATACTCAATAGTGATGATGGTTTTAATTCAACTCTTCCCGATGTATGGATGATCCAAGTTTCATAGCTCTAGCCCTTATAGTTCTTGAGAAACAGCGCTCAACGCAAAAAATTGACAAAAAAAAATTGCAAAGTGCGGGAGCAGTAAAAAGTAGGTCAATACTCAATACTGATAGTAGCTTTGATCTTTACTGTTCCAGATGTACATGTAAGCATGGCTCAAGTTTCATGGCCCCAAGTAGTGCTTGAGAATAAAAACCTTAACGCGAAACTTTGACAAAATTCAAAGTCGGCAAAGCGTAAAATGTAGATTAAGACTCAGCATTGACGGTAGCCTTGAGCTTTACTCTTCCCGACGTATGCATTGCTCAAGTTTTATGGCCCTAGTCCATATAGTTATATAGAAATGGACATAAACGCGAACACTCGACATAAATTGCAAAGTCAGGGAACCATAAAAAGTTGGTCAAGGCTAGGTATTGATGGTTGCTTTAAAGCTCTACTTTTCTAGATGTAGGCATGACTTATGTTTCATGGCTCTAGCCGTTATAGATCTTGAGAAACAGAACTAAACGCGAAAACTTGACCAAAAAGAAAAAGAAAAAAAAAAAATCGGCGAAGCGTATATGTAGATCTAGACTCAATATTGATGATAGTTTTCATGCCTACCAATCGCTCTCTTGTGAAACCACGGTTCAGAACGCCAATCCATGAGAGGAGTTTCCGGTTTTGCAGAAGGGGAGCCAAAATCGTGAACAAATTTGACATCGGCACAAGATTTGAGGTATTTATTTTCTTGAAAACTATTTATGCAAAATATAAGAATGCTATTTTGTCACATATAGATTGTGTCTTCGGCACATGAGAGGATTAGGCACATTGTCTTGCATTTTTTTTCAGATATGCATTTAGTACGGCGAAGCATGTGTTGAAGGTCAATCTCGATTATATATACATGTAGGGAAAAGTCTCAAAATCAGTAAACCGTAAAAAGTAGGTCAAGACTCAGTTTTGATGGTAGCTTGGAGCCTTATTCTTTGAGATGCATGCATTGCCACAGTTTCAAACGCGTGTTTGCACTTAATTTTGTAAACGATGGGATCGGACACACGTTATTTGTTATCTCCTCGGGGATAACCATATTCGATTAGGAATTCGTACTCGATTGCACGCCTTTTCCTTTTGCTAAGATACAGGTGCACTATTTCCCGACAATCCTACATTTGGCACTTACAACTTTCTTTATTTTTTTTTTTTTTGCTCTTGGCTTATTTATGCAAATGAGCAGCCATTATTTTTGTGAAAAATAAAATGGATTTCTCTTTAGTTCCTATGAGTTCCCTTTTAAAGCATATTGTTTATAATGTTTTAAAACCAGAAATTAAACAGTGAAGATAAGGTGTCTAGTGCAAGAGCAAGAATGCAAAGAAAGTTGATAGTGCCGAGAGTTTTCAATTATCAGTACACATTAGTTACAAGCTGTACTCCATTGTGCGCCGTATTTTGGTTCGCTAAATGCGGGTCCCACTATTTCCCAGTATTTGCTCCCATATTTCGGAACACCCAGCTGCAAGGTCCCTACCAGCATCGTTTAGGCATGAGCTGTAAAACTTATCCTGAACACTTAATAACACCTTTTACAAGCATCTCACCTAATACTTGTACAAGCAATAACCAGAAAGTAGAGTCTACTTAGGAAGAGCTTTCACAAAACAGTACAAGTCATTTAACAAAAGTTAATAGCACGGAAGCTCACCTGTTACTAGGTGCTTTACCACTTGCATCCTATAGATTCATTGCTAAGGGATAACCTCTCAAGCTTTTTCAAAAGTTTAACTTGTATTTACCATTAGATAGTCTCTCCCTAATCATAAAATTGACATTACCTTGTGAGATTTGTTGGACCTTTTGCACAGTAAACATCTAAGTTCTGCAGCAGACAAAGGTTCCGTCAGGTTTCTTGCCATCTTTTGCACGCAAACTATTCCTTGAACTGGACATCTGTAAATATAACAGAAAGCTCGAGTCTCGAAGTATAATTGAGCCGCGACACGAGAAAACCAACAATGTGGTTGTGCGCCCTGTGCAGACTCAGATCAGCCTAGGCATCCACCCAGACTGGTCAGACTCTACGATAAGTGTTTAAATGGTAGCTTAGGGACTGAGTTACCTTCATGCAGACAGCGAAGACTCTGATCAGACTGGGCGGATGCCCAGGCTGATCTGAGTCTGCGCTGGGCGCACAACCACATTGTTGGTTTTTCTCGTGTCACGGCTCAATTGTATAATTCTTAAGATATGTGATTGGAGTATTTTTATTCCATGCACATTTCACTAAGGAAATCAATCACTGGACTTTTAAAAAAAAAATTTGGAAAATTAAAAAAAGAAAAATGATCCGAACTTGACTTAATAGACTATGCATATCTGAATCTTTAACGGTCATGCAAATATTAGGTTTCTATGCAGTAGTTGTGGGCCGAGCAAAACAGAACTCACATATGCGACAGCTTAAGCGACCAGCTTGTTCACCGCATGACAGTTTGGCAACGATTATCAATTTGGTCATGGCGCATATTGTCATTGACTGTAGTTTCTTACATGTAGAACATAAGCTGGCAGCTGGAATGGAAACTGTGTGAACTTCATACTGAAACAGCATTTAGGTTATGAGGAAATATTAGTGACGTACAATAGTCTTCAAACAAACTATTCTGGAAAATGGAGTAAAATTGTGATTTCAAAATTATCAATAGCAATAATAATAGTACTGTGACAAAGCAAAAACAGCATATCTGAATTCAAATAGCAAAATTAAGAACACAGTAAAATGATAGTTTTATGTGTGCACAGGTTTCTATTAAATCCTAGCAGACAAAAGTTTCCCTTGTTACCCCAAGGCAAGGCTTCATTTAGTTCAAAAATATGTCGGTAACTTCACAAGTGATCTACACAAAGAAGTTTGGTGTAAGCATTTTTATTCACATAAATTACATACAAACAACTAAGAATATGCAAATGGGATTCAGAAAAAAAGACAAAAGACTTATTTTAAATCTGTATACCAAGTAAGCGCTATATAAGTGATCTGAAGGGAAACTAGTACGGTTAATAATTACACCATAACAGACCATTCGGCAATGCAGACTCTCTTGTGGAAAACCTCCACGGGGAGTGGATAGTAGTAGGGTAAAACGTATTTACAATTTATATATGCAGCATTTACTGAGTTGCATGCGATGCCGGTAATTCGTCAAAAACTATAGATTTTTTTTAAAATCTGTATACTACATTTTCATCATATCATACGTATACAGAAGCTGTATCTCATCGCCTTCAAAGATGTATCTACATATATTTTATCTGCAAAAAAAAGTTGCAACCTTCAGTAACACTTATACAGTTTTTTCTGAATTACTGACAAATGTTAACCACAGCATTAAATGACTTGAGAAAAATTATTTGTTTCAGAAAATCCGAAGTTTCTGTTCAAAGAATTTCAGTTTGGAATTTCATTGAAAAAATTGACGGAGCAGGGCATGCCCTGTTTGCAATGCTCCGGAACCAATGAAGCCATATATCTGTGACCATAGCAACCAATAATTCATATTGATGTCAAAGTGACGTCATCCAGAGGTAATAATTCCATAATTGCTATGGTAACAGAGCTATGGTATCATCTCACTTATAATTCGAGAGGAGCATGGCATACAGTGTATGCCATGCTTCTCTCGATTTATACGTGAGATGCTACCTGAATTTTCATATAATGTGAAACTGTGATTTTCTCAAACCTACGATTCATTCGCAAATAATTTAATTCTTTATTGTCAGTTAGAAATATTCAACTGCTGTTTGGAACAGTGGTTATTTCCTTCCTAATCCATGAAAAACTAGTCCTTCATTACTTTACTTACTTCATTCTCCTGTTGCTGTCAGATGTGCTCAAAAACATTTGAATGCAATATATAATATATATTTGAAAAAAAAAATCTAGTCGCCCAGTTGGTGTACTCTAAGTCATAAAAAAAACTTTTATAGCAATTTTAACATATTTGTGATCAGTCGTATGTAGAGTTTTGAGTCTATATGATAAGCAGGTATCTTCCGCATTCACCCATTACTGCATACTTACTGACTCGTATACTAATGGTGGTGAGGTATCTTTTACATAAATAAGGAATGGTTCTGTCGGGCGAAGATGCCATAGAATTTCGGCACTGGGACCTCCTAGGTGTACAGGGATAAAGTAGGACAAGAGCAGGTAGCTTAAAGTAGGTCAAAGGCCTCCTGTGCTTGCAGTAGGTGGCGGTCGGTCTGTTTAGAACTATCTCCTCTCTCGAAGACGGCTCGATATTGACTGGAATGTCTCAAAGAGCCTGAAACCCGAGATAACCAACCGACCAACCAAATTACTTAAATGATATTGCACTCTGTCTCCTGTTAAACGGCTTAATTATAGCGATACTGGTGGTTAAGACAAAGAGCGTCAAAATTTAAATCCGCCTATATTCGATTTAAGTAGATCTACATATAATTGAATAGAGGTTCAGAAGGCAAGGATTACCTGATGAGTAGTTGATTTAGTTTCTATACAATCCTCTGTTACGCAATTAGTAGTATTTCAATTCTCATATCGACGTTGCCCCCGCACCTCAGCGGAACGAATCCATAGCCGCAGTAACGGGGCGCCGAGCGTCCGTCCATTGTGAGGCGATTCTAATAGATGCCACAATACATATTTGATAGAAAAAAGAGAAAATTGCTACTAATTAAAATTAACCTTTCTCAATAGTCTAGAACAATGCTACACCAAAATTTATTTGTGGCAATCTATCATTTTCATTATTTTAAACCGCGAAATTTTGATACCACAGATATTAAGTGTTTTGCAGTATCAGTATACAGTGGTAATGATTTACTCCCAATGACTGACATATAAGTACGACTTTTCTTAAAAGGCCTACTACTCAGCCGTGGTTTAAAATCATGTATCATTTGGTTCATGTGACAGCAAGCTTTTCAAAATTACATTTTTATTGACTGACCAGTTTTAAACAAAGAAAACATCCTTCACAAAAAGTATTCAAAAGTTGTTTCAATGGGTCATTTTAGTTGGAAATGCGGACTTCTTTCTTTCGATATCATAAGTTTATTAAGCATTTGTATTGTGGTACAAATGCAACGGACAGATGAAAGGTTCTAGTAGTGAGTTTTTTGTTTCACTACAAATTCACTACACATTTTCATCATTCTGGACTGTTTACCCATTGAGTTATGGGTGTACTTAAGTCCAAAATTTCAGATATGGATGCAGCCACAAAACTCCACGACTTTCGTCATGTGTCGTTATTTTGGTTGCACGCAACAAGGGATATGTAAATCCAGTGTTTTACAGGATCAAATATAAAGCAGCAGCTAAAAGTGGATATCATCATAAATCACAAGAAGTGAGATCCTACGAGAACTAGCGAAATTGCCTTTACATTGATTTCTGCTACCTGTAGTGATATACGTGTTTGTGTTAACAACCGTTATCAATGTTGAGATTTTTATTCAGCTTTCTCTGATATTGTATTGAGCGTCACATATGAGTTTATATATACCCGGCCTCAAATTAAGTATGATTGAAGTAAACATGAGGTACCTATGAAGTCCCCTGCTGAATTTCAAAGGAAACACAGTTGAAGTACTACTGAATCACAGATAAAGCCCCTGTCTTTGCAGGACTTGTATCACTGATGGTAGTGTGTGTGTGTGTGTGTGTGTGTGTGTGTGTGTGTGTGTGTGTGTGTTGAACTACAATACAGAAGTCCCAAAGAGGCATTGTCCAAAATATGTTTATTAGCGCCTATTGGGTCTTAGATCTGCAAATTAAGAGGCTTCAAAAGAACTGTCTATGAAGCTTGCAAGAAGTATCAATGAAGTTATTTGTTTTAATGCTGTGAAAACAAAACCCTTAGAAGCTTCTTGTGAAGTCTCTTGTAGTAAACCTGAATCCACCCAAAGCACCTCGGTTACCCACACAGGAACTAGCTGAGCCAAATAATGCTTAACTTGCAACAACAGTCCACCATTATAACCACTTCGCCACAAAGCCATGCTTCTACAGCCAGGTTCTAGTAAAAGTATTTATGCACTTCCACTACACATTAAATCCCGATGTTATGTTGAGAAGCCTCCTGAAGTTGCTTCAAAAACTTCTTTTGCTTTGAAGCTCCCAGGAAGTTCCATGTCCATCAACCCTAGTAAAATAGCATGCTCCAAAAACAAGCCAAATATATATTTTTTTTTTCAGTGTTCATGTTGTGGCACAAGGACATGCATCAAAAGCTGATGGAAATACATTAGTATGCCTTTGAACCAAAATGGCCCATTTACGTCTTATAGTTTCACCTGACTTTAAAAGATGAATTAACCCTTAATGCGCCAAAAGGCAGACTACACAATTTACGTCTGCAGAATTTCAAAAAATGTCTCGTCCAAGCGATATCAAGCAAACAGTGTAGATTCAGAAGAGGTGCCAATTCGCCAATTCAACAATTTTAATTTTTGGCGCTTTAAGGGTTAACTATGTTTTCACTGACTTTTTCCACTGATACATAGATATAGCGGGTGTATTATAATAGGCAGGTGATGCTTTCTACTCGCGAGCACCTGATCACACCTCTACTTTTGGGTCCATATCCGTGCATCTAGAATATTCCGGAATTTCGAGTTCGGACTTATGATTTGGGTACTTTGACCACTTTCATCTATTTAAGTCACATCATGAGACAAATTGTCTTCAGGAATGGAATCTCTGGATACCAGCCTGATGTAAAAGAATCTGCTAGTAATTGAACGTGTCATCTATATGCATCAGACGAAATACTGGTACCGAAAGCTTGCAGTGATGTAAGATGAAAATCTGAAATTTTGTCATGTAAACACATGTTCTGCACAGAGCGCCTGATTAAAGAGGATTTGTGTTTTTGTGTGTGTGTGTGAGGGGTGGGGGGGGGGGGGGGGCGGAGAGAAGGGGAAATTGGTGATAACTGATCTCCAACCACTTAATGATTACAAAAGAATCATTTTCCTGTGCTATCTATTTATGCCATTTTTTTTCAATAAAATGCAAACGGCAATTAAATAAGTTAGTAATAATCTGCCAACATTGTACCAGTGACTTCCCTTAAAAAGAGCTTACTATTACTAAATGTGTATTTTAAATTAATTTAAAGCACCAATGAAGTCGCACCAATATGTTGGTACTTTTTTTCAGAGTGGAAAAAAGAACACTCGAAGCCCCTTGAACTTTGCCAATTTTTATACTCCAATTGCAAGACGTTCGTTTGAAGTACCACTGAACTTATAACTTGCTAAGTTGTCTTGGAAACCGTTTGGAGTCCGGTATTAGAATACCACTGTATGAAGAAGCCCTTTCTTAGCCTGTGGGACTTCATCCAAAGCACTTGTTGGCATAAAGTGAAGTCCACATAAAGTACTGGGACTTCAGACAAAGCCCCACTTTGTGGATTAAAAGTCTCTTTAGACTTCACATGAAGCAAATTGAAGCAGGGGACTTCATGGTAGCAAGGGGTTGTATATTAATTTAAACCTCCTCAGTAAAGCACGGACGTGACAAAGATAAAGAAGAGTTGGTGGTCGAAATCTGTTTATGCATACTCCTCAGTTGCAATGAGAAAAAGGAAAGATAGAGAAGTAATTGATAGAGACAAACTGGGAAGAACTCCAGACTGAGATTCGTACCCAAGATATGTTTGCATCAGCTACAGTGAACTAAAGTAAGATATAGAATGCTATTTTATTTTAATAAAGCAGAGGCTACAACGGACATGCAAATTAATCTGCTATGAATTCAGCCCAAGACATATACGCATACGTTCCTTGTTAATCAAATGTGTAAACAATGATGGGCACGTACTGGCAATGGTCATAATTGTTCACCATCCGAGAAGAAAATTGGTAGGCTTGGGGATAGGGTTTGGGATCTGATTCAGTCAGTTCCTGAAGTGTAGTTACTCTTAAAATTGGTTTAAACACTGTGTTTGTTTTGCTCTGTGCTGCTCATACATAGCTAATCAAAAATTGGAAGTACATGTAATATGATTTAATTGTTTATAACCTCATTATGACGTCATGAGGGCACAAAGTGCATGTCAGATGGGTAAACAGCATGGTTACCAAGCACAATAATTTGAACAGGTGAGCTGTAAAATGAAATTTTAGTTAATTTATAGGTGACAAATTTTTTTTATAAAAGTTAGTGAGCATATTTTATATGTCTGGAGCCACAATTTCATGACCAACAGCTTGAGTCGAGAAGAAATGAAATGGTGGTGGTAGATTTTTGTTTACATCCAAAACAGATAGCTAAATTTGAATTTGGTGACAATAAACAGCAAGTCGGCTGTATGAGAATTCAATGGTATGCTGGAATTTGTTATTAAGCACAGAATTTACAGAAAAGATAATGGGGAAGGTGGGATGATTAAGAGGCTGGCATGGGATAAGGAATATAAGTGACTTGATTAATGACAAACAGTGAGGAATATGGACATCCAGTGATGATTGTCAGCTACTTTATGTTTTATTTTCTTTCAAATCTGGGATGTAAGAGACAATTAACTACGTGCCGCTGATGGGCAGGAGCCTCATTGTAGACAGGATGTCAATATTATTTGTGATTCAATGAAGCTTTCAGGAAGTTAGCTCAGCAGAAATAAAGTATGAATGCCCTAACGTTATAAAAAGATACCAAACAAACTTCAAGATAAGCCATAACCAATTAATTTGGAATTAAAGAAACGTCTTCAAATCTGGGACCCCCTCTGTACAAATGACATAGCCCTTGAATTCCGACAAGGCCCGTAAAGTGAATAATTCACCTGTATGTTTCTGTTATACTACAACTTTGAAATTTCCTCAAAAATCATTCTTTGGCATAAAATAAAGTCAAGAAAATTATGGTTGGAAGCCATCACTCATTTGACAAATGGAACCAATTCAGCCTGCTTTGAAAAACGTGCAATAATTTTTTTTCAGAAATTAACACCAAAATAGTTAAAGAGATGGATATGTAGTTAATAAAAAGCAGAGATCTTTCTCAGAACTTCAATGTAAAATGTGTCAGGATAATAGCATAGTGCCTGTTTGAATTCAGCTTACATTTCTTTGTTGACGGCGGCAATTTGAAAATGGTGAACAATTATTTCCCTTGACTGTATATTCCCTCCAAGCATTTTTTGTCAACAAGTTTCATCTATTTTATGAATTACACATTCATAAACGTATACACACAAACGACGATTGGTACAATGGGTTTTACCTGCCATAATGACAATAAGAAAATTATCAATATGTCTTGAATAAACAATCAAATAATTTTCAGCAGTGATGCGCTTCTCAAACCCTTGAAAAGTTAATGGCGTATGAAAACACGCGGTTTTAAACTAGCTGATTTGATATGGCAACGGTGATTGGATTAGAGGTAAGTTTAACACAAATTCTAAAAATATATTCAAACTGGAAAAAGCATCTACAAGTGTTGATAAACACCGGCGATATTACAACTTCTTGTTGTTATTTAAAAACCGGAACGTAGGGTCTTAACATTTTGAGGTACTTGCCGTTCGGACAATGCTTTAATTTTCTCAGACTCTGTTTCAACACCGTCAGCACTGACCACGTGACCACGATTACTGGCACTAGATTTAAAAAACTCATACTTAGATGGTTTGAGCTTGGTTGTGATTTGTGATTGTGGCATACCCTGACCCTTTCTATTAACTGTTTTAAGCCATGTCCGTGCAGCTGGCTAAATACTGCCTCGATTCTTTAATGTGTTCTTCGAAAATATAAGAATATCGACTTAAATATATATGAAACGTTACAGGAGCATTTGTCAAACCAAAGACTATGCGGTTACAACAAACAAATGTTTGATCCTCGAAGTGTAGTTTAGAGCTTAAGCTTTTCCAAATGCTGTATCCCTGCAGGTTGGACTAAATATCCCAAAATATTTAGCAGATATTGTGCAAGCAAGAAACCGCCGCAAAGGGAAAGACATGTGGCGTTGTAAGTGTTGGACTATCCATGAAAAAAACATCAAGGCCACCCAGACCAAATAAAATCTAAATTATTATCATATCGCGGATTTTTCGGAAACCGACCGATCCCCGACCTAATGGAGTGGTCGTGGTCGAGCGATGGTGCTGGGTAACTTTCAGTATCAGGGCGTCTTACTAATTTGGGTGATAGTAGGGTAAGGGCCTTCTATACTTGCACTAGGTGTGTGTGGGGATTCTTTTGATATTTTTTCTCTCGCCTACCATATCTCTTTTCTTTCTCACTCACTCTGGGAGACAGCTCGACATAGACTGAAATGCCGTTAAACCCAAACCAGTCAACCTACCAGCTGTTCTTGAAAATGGTAATGATAGAAAACATTAAGGTCACCATAGTGTAGTCAGTGCCTATGTCTGTTCCAGATTGAAAAAAAACCCCAGGCTCAGCAGATATTTTACATACAAGAAACTGCTGCAAACGGAAAGACAAGGTCGTCCACACCAAATAGATTCTTAAGTCTAAATGAGTATTGTAGCCCTGATTTTCCGATGACAAAACAACCCCCGACGTATGGAATTTCGACAATGAACAAGGGACACGACTTTGAAAAAGCCTTTGATTGTAAGAAGTAATACGATCAATTTGAGATATTGAATACAGTCTCTAGGTTTTACAAAAAGATGTTGAAATTTAACGGAAAATTTGCGACCTCAACTGTTTAGATGTATCAATGACCTTAAACATGTTGATACCATAACACCAATATGATGAGATTAATAACTCGGAAGTTCTTATAAAAATGATTTAATATTGACGCCATTTGACGGGTGGGTTCAAGCAATAAAAACTGAATTTCAGAACGATCAAGGGCTATAACTTTAGCAGAAACATCAGATTATGACCCGAATGCAATTCGTTCTACTGCAGATTCTGATAGCAATATATTGAAAGTTTCTACCAAATGAATACTAAAGGTTTGGAGGAGTTGTAGAATTATGATTTGTGTAGCTAGGCAAATCAGAGCAGCAAGTCTAATAAATCGAAATACTTCAGTTGGTAAAACAAAAATATCGGGAAAGCGTTACTTCAAACTTTTCTTATACAAGGCCAGTCATGGCCGCATTCATAGTGGTCAACCTAAATACGGTTTGCAACATTGCTGTCCTCTTCAATTGCACACCGGAGGATTGTGCCGCAGACTAAATGATAGCTTCGAACTAAAAACATTCCATTTAGTTGGTTTGCGGTTGGTCTGGGCTTGATGATCAGCCTTTGACCAGGCCTATACTGATAATTGTTGGACTTCTTTTACACCAGCATTTCATTGCTGTTCTTGCTGTTGACTACTTTCCATGTTTTATTTCAGTATTTAATCCCGATTTATATGTTTGCACGTAGGCGCCTGTTACCTGATGTCTACAGGTAATGTGTCCCGCGGAATGCGGCAGTAAGTGTGGCTCGGAGAGGGATGCTATTCGCCTGCCGAGACCTGCCGTCATATCTTTTCCAAACTTTTGGAGTTTAACGACAATGAAGAAGTTAAATACAGAAACGCGCGTCAGTCGCACTAAATTTGGTATGAATACGTTAATATTTGCTAGTTCGAAGTCCTTCACAAGGACCGAATAAGTTGTATGCCTATTAACCACAACAGATTCCACGGTGAGCATTACGCGCAGGTAAAACTGGTTTAAACCCTAGTAACTCATTATTGACCGTTCCAAGGCGGTGCTTCTGCTGTAGTGTACTTCTATTGTCATGGTTCATTGGTTTTGTATTATAAGTCTTTGACTTTTTCTACATTATTAGGGTAGCTTCGCGGCCATCTGCTGGCATAGAGCTGACCTTTTCGTTGTTTGCTTGCCTTGTTTTGCTTTTTTGTGTTTAGTGTAGGATATGGATATATAATGTTTCGATTCTTGATCATTGGCTTTTCATCTTCTTGCCAGAATTTTCAGCTTCTCCGTACCGTTAATCATTCGTGTGGCAAGTAGGTCAATCACGCAATTCATGGAATTTTTTTTCGGGTGAGGTGCATTCGGCATACATACCCATGTAACTTCATATCGGGTGACGGCACTGCCCTGGTGAATACCCGCGTCTTTTCTGGAGGTGATTGTTCACCCGGACAGTGCGTGTCTCCGAGTAAGGAAAGTGTGAGAGTTGCATCCCCGGCAAGGTGTTGACGTCTGATGTATTTCCACCCGTGCAAAAACTTTCAATATGTTATAACCCGAGTAATATCCTGTACGCGATCATTACTTCACCGCTATTCTATTCAATTCTACCTTTTTGAGTCGCAGTAGAGTCACCTGGACAAAATGAGATAATGAACCTAATTATTTATGTACATCTTATTTATGTATATTTTTCTTCTATGTTTTCAGAATGTCGACTGGATGACAATCTGTTTGATGCCATGATGGTTTTTGTACAGAACGTGTAATTTTGAAATGTGGTAGATATGTTATTTTGAAACAACAACAACAACAAAAAAAACAACAACATGAAAACAAAAACGGAAAAAAGAAAAAAGAAGAAAAAAAAATCTTCTTGCCAGAATTTTTGGAGCACTCTTGCTTTTTTTGTTTGTAATGAAGATATAACTGCAAAGAACCCTAGAAGTTACGACTCATAACTGAAAATGTTATGTGCGGACAGGCGAACAGTCAAACCAGAAGCAATTCGCCCTGTTAACTTCTTCGAATTTGGGTATCATACATCACTAAAACTAGTAGGGGTAACAAATTAGAAATTTTGTTTAGTGATGATTATTTTTATTTGACTATTTACACTAACAGAAAACACAGAATATGTTGACAGTATAAAACCAATTAGAAAGAAAATTAAACTTAACTTCAAAACAAAGTCACACCTTGTAAACACGCAACTCCATTCCGTCAAGAAAATCCAACTTCTGAAAATGAGTGGCAAAATCATCAATGCTGTTCGACACCTATTATAAACGTAAAGCATGTAAGTACAATATTACAGCTCTGTAAAAAAATAAACTATTGGACTTATCATAAACCTTTGATGAGCCGGTTAAGCGCTGCCTGCTGATCTAGCGGTACCAGGTTCGAGCTCTGCTGGAGGCGGAAATCTTCTAAACCGTAAACAGAGCTCCATTGCACACAGCCTTTCATTATCACCCTCTCATACGACTAAAATACTGATGAACAGGAGTAAAATATGCAAATCATCCATCCATCTAATCCTTTGAGAATGATCATACAAAAATTTCCTTTTTGCCACTTTCATGAGTTTTGTGATAACGCCACCTGTTCTGATACATGTACTCAAAGTAAATACTTTGCACAAATATGCTTATCGTAAATACTATAAGCATATTTGAGCCACGACACGAGAAAACCAACAATGTGGTTGTGCGCCCAGCGCAGACTCAGATCAGCCTGGGCATCCGCCCAGTCTGATCAGAGTCTTCGCTGTCCGCATGGAGGTAGCTAACCTTTAAGCGCTAAGCGAAGTCTCTGATCAGACTGGGCGGATGCCCAGGCTGATCTGAGTGTGCGCTGGGCGCACAACCACATTGTTGATTTTTTCGTGCCGCGTCTCATTTGTGCAAAATATTTGCATTGTTATGTTTCAGCTAAACATTTTCAGAAGCTTGACTCCATAGTTTACATGTGGGAATAGAATTGCGCGTTTACCGGGCGTGAAAATATACTGAAATTTTTTTTTTATACTAATAATACGAAACTACATGTATTGCTGTAAGATAAAAATGAAATGATGGAAATGATGATTTGTAAAAAAAAAAAAAAAAAAAAAAAAAAAAACACATGACAGCATGGTATATGCTATAAACGACAATTTTTGAAATGATAATACTTATTGTCAAAAAGAAATAACAACAAAAATACTTGACAAAGCCACGGAATACTTTTACAAAATGGTATATACTGAAAATAAAACACAGTATAGCAGAACACAAAAATAAACTAAAACCATATGGATTCTGACAATTTGAAACATGCATAAAATAAGAAACTGTAAAACAAAAATGATCATATAATCATTATAATACAAAAAAAATGAAATATATGTTGGTATAAATTGAAGAGAGAGAGAGAGAGAGAGAGAGAGAGAGAGAGAGAGAGAGAGAGAGAGAGTATGACAGAAAACTGTCCGGAACCCTGTCACCCATTCACTCCAAAGACAGAAAACTAAAATAATTCAGGGAACACAGAAAATGTCGACAGTTGCATGTGACAGATAAAATTCTTTTTGTTGGAATATCAACTCCAGGAAAAAAAGAATATTTGTAAAGTTTGAAACATGTCAGAAATAAAAAAAAATATATGAGCCGCGACACAAGAAAACCAACAATGTGGTTGTGCGCCCAGCGTAGACTCGAATCAGCCTGGGCATCCGCCCTGTTTGACCAGACTCTTCGTTATGTGCTCAAAGGGTAGCAAAGGGTGTAAGCTATCTCCATGCGGGCAGCGAAGGCTCTGATCAGACTGGGCGGATGCCCAGGCTGATCTGAGTCTGCGCTGGGCGCACAACCACTTTGTTGGTTTTCTCGTGTCGCGGCTCATATGATTAAAAACTAAAATAATCATGGGCCGAGGTAATAACTTAATTTCTTTTGCTTAATGCAGCATAAATTAAAATTTTAAACTGTTATAAACTGGAATATATATTTCTTAGCTTAGCTTACTATGTTCTGCCTTCAAAACATTTTTGGTTAACATTTTTTAAGTTCATTTATAACTAAAATATACTCAAAAAAAATATTAAGGGGTCAAACATTTACCCTGCGATTTCTGGAACATTTCAAACATTTGGTAAAATAAATCATTTCTACCTTCCATTTTATTCATTTTACAAGTTTTATGCACATGAAGCTTGAACCTATAGCCTTTGTCTTTACCAAGGTCAAGCTTTAAGTCAAACTACCCCTAAAATGAAAGTTGTTTGAATTCCCATAGAGATTTGATAGTGTGTCAGTTTGGTCGGGAATAACTTCTAAAATTGCTATGAGTTTTAAACTTCTTATAGCTAGCTGACCTTAAAAATGATTAAACTTGATGACCATCGAGCAATTTTTCAAAAAATTCATGAATTGGCGAAATCGAAAATTTTGGTGAATTTGTTCCCTATGGACTTCAAACAGCTCTGATTTTGAGGGTAGTGTGAGTTGAAATCTGGACTTGGTCAAGATATAGGCTATATTTTCAAACTTTATGTGTATGAAACTTGTAAAATGAATGAAATGGAAGGTGGAAATGATTTATTTTACCAAATGTTTGAAATGTTCCAGAAATGGCGGGGTAAAAGTTTGACCCTTTAATATTTTTTTCGAGTATATTTCAAGCTCAGCTGAGTTGAACATGGAATCTGTTTTACACCCACTGGGCATGAAAACAGAAGAAACAATGTATGCTATCAATATGAAACTAGCGGATGACAGTTTGAAAATAATGCTGCAAATGAAATCTGATAATACAGAAATACGAAACACGAGCATAAGCTAACCAGTGGATTAAAGTCAGTATCTTTGTTCAAAATTGGGGGAAAAAAAAAAGAAAAAAAAGGAGAATATTTTGACAGAAAATAAAAACAGTCAAGAGAAACACAGAGAATGTAAACTGTACATATTTACATGATATCTTTATTTCTTTGAGGCGTTCTTCGTATTTTTTTCAGAACTTCACACACCTAGTTAACAACGTTTACAAGGAAGTTACGAAACGAAAAATAGCTGTTACGAAACAAATAAGTCATAGATAACAAACGTTTGGTAACCATGACTCTTTTCCCTTTCGTAACATGACCAGGTCGTTTGGCAAGTATGACTCTTTTTCGTTTCGTAATACCTCTTATTCGTTTCGTAACAGCCCTTGTATATACATAGTTAACCAGGGGTGATACGGTATACATTCACACCAATCCTAAAACCAGATCTCTGCTAAAAGACGAACAGACGATCATAAATATGTTCCGCTGGCCGTGCCATCAAAAGACTTTCCACGAGGAAGAGACGCCGATTTTTGAACAGTCCCTTGAGGAAATGTGGCATTCCTGGTCAGAGAAGCAAGATCTGACTCTCGTCTCCGCTGGCTAGATGGTGGTTTAAACGGTATGTCAGGTATAGGGTTTTTGTCCCAAGCTTCGTCGTAAGATGGTTCCTTTTCCGGTCTGAGCTGGACTGATGTGTCTGGATTCACGTCATCTATTTCATTGTAAAAATGCTCTTTTTTCTTGAAACTGAACTTTGTGCTCGGTAGTGGTGCAGACTGACGGGGGCTTGGTTTAGATTCCCGACCAACATCAATTGTATCATAAAGCCGTTCTTTCCGTGGAAAGCCACTTTTAACGTTACCATTGTCAGCCTGAAGGGGAGTAATGATATCAAATACCAAGTGCACCTCACAAGATTGCTTCGCCGACTGAATACAATGCAAACATGTATCTTTATAGAAAGTGGAACTAAGCTACAATAACCCTAATCATACCTGCTTAACTATGTTTTCAAGGATGTAACGAAACGACAAAGGGTTGTTACAAAATTAAAGTGTCATAGTTACCAAACGACCTGCTCATCAGGTCGTTTGGTAACTAAGACTATTTTTCGTTTCGTTACAGCTCTTTTTCGTTTCATAAAAACCCTTGTATATACGAGGGGTGTTCGAAATGTAATGCAAATGACTTAATTTCTCGGTAACCAATATAAATACAGAACTTCTGATTGCAAAAACATGTAAAGCTATATTATGCGTAGGAAAGTCTAAAAGCATGGTGTATTTTTTTTTTAAAAAGGGCGCATTTTTATTTTCTTTGAAAGAGGTATACCCGAAAGACACTGCAGAATTTTAGTTTATTAGGCCGTTATTTATATATCGTCAGTCTTTGATTTGTTTTTATTTTTGCTACTTAAAGACAATGCCCAGGCAATGTTGTCCTGTAAATATCGCAGAAATTAGTTTTAATCTGGGTTCCATACTGGCCCGGGAATATAAATTATGTAGTAGCAAATTCCCCATTTCTACCAAAAATTAAATGATTTCGTATAGAAAACAAGTGTATTAGCATTCAAAATCTTGTCAGCAAGAAACTTTACACGGGTCAACGAAAACCTGTCAATAAATTCAAATTAATGCCAAAAACAAAGCCTCTACAAGCTTTTAAAAATGACGTCAACGTATATTTCAATATTTACATTTTTGGTGTATTTACTGAAAAGCCCTATAGTAAACCATTGGAACGTAATGTAGTTTACATTCCAATAAATACATTGAGACACGCGACGTCAATGACGTCAAAATAAACAATGGCTCTCTACAACATGATTGGGCGTCAGCAACGTCATGACGTCATACATGCCGTTTCTGTTAGCAGTAAAAAATGCGTGTACATGTTTTACTGCTTCAATTTTAGCGCTTATATAAGAGTTTTCATGAAAGATTTGATTGAAACGAATGTAAATATAAGCAATGAACTTAATTTTTCTGATGTTTATCGAAGTGTAAACAGCATTAAACCACGAGCAAAGTTTACATGAACGCCTTCGGGATCCATTCACTTTGCACGTGACCCAATGTAGTTTACACTTCGATAAACCTCAGAAAAATGAAATTCATTCCTTAAATAACGTCATAAGAATTGCCCATTGCTTTGCCAGGAATAAATCGATAACAGTTGCCTCTTTTCAATTTTTATATGAATATTGTAGGCAACAATGGACAAGCAACTGACAAAGATTAATTTTGTATTTGCAATGATATTTGACTTGATTGCCCAACACTGAAAATATGTTACATATGAAATTAGCCCAGTGGTATGAATGGGGCCTAATAAAATGTGTTGTAAGTCAATGTGAAAAGGTGTCTTTGTTCAGCCTTTGGTATTATTGTGGAAACAAAATGTAGTGTTTTCAGCATATGCATAGCATTTGTACCCAGTTTTTCCCCTAAACAAAGTTATGAGGCCATTTGCATTATTTTTCGAACGCCCCTCGTACATAGTTAACCAAGGGTGCAAATAGTGGTGGAACGTCAGGTAATTTTACTTTAACACACAAGTCTTTTTGTGCGTAAGTCGAAGGCCAACAGAAAGTAAAGCGTACACTAATGGCCCTGATTTTTTTGTTAGTTTTCAGGGTAATCAAACATAAAAAAATGATGACATGAAGATTCTTACCGACTGACGTCTGGGCGGTTTCACTGACGCAGCCTGGAAAAAAAATAGAACAGGTACAGAATTAATTCGGTTATAAGACGGGAGTTAAGCCTTCCAAAATTACCGTAAAATTTGAGCCGCGACACGAGAAAACCAACAATGTTGTTGTGCGTCCAGCGCAGACTCAGGTCAGCCTGGGCATCTGACAAATCTGATTAAACTCTTTGCTAAGCACGAAAAGGGTGGCTAAGGGTCTAAGCTACCTCCATGCGGACAGCGAAGACTCTGATCAGACTGGGCGGATGCCCAGGCTGATCAGAGTCTTCACTGGGCGCACAACCACATTGTTGGTTTTCTTACGTCGCGGCTCAAATATGTAAATTAGTCTATTCAGTAATTCAGCTGTAAAATGGGGGTTTCTCTCCCAAAACAATCACAAAGACCGAAAACCGTCTTATGGAATGAAAATCTCACGTCTTATTACTTAAATGAATACGATATACAGTAACGGAATGAGGCTTTTGTTGTTACGTCCCAGTAAATATTTCAGTCATGTCGAGACATTGCCTCCGAATTCGTATGACTTTTAACCTACCTGGGATAAATGACACTTAGGTACCGCTACAGCTACTGACAGCTCTTTCGCAGAGGCGCCAGGCAGCCCATCTATTTTGCGGGCCCCGTTAGGCGGGGACCAAGCAGAATGAGGTAAGTAATGTACATTTATAATGTACTGGAATGCCTTTACACTTACAATGCTAACTTCTATAAAGCTCTTCCAGCTTAGCAGTTGAAAGGCATACTTTCTCAAACAAAATATCTCTGTAACATATTTATTGAATGTAGAACAGCGTAGACCCTTCGTCAATTGGCTGATCTGGGCTCTACATCTCTTTGGGGAAATTTTGGACCCGATACTTAGACCGTCTTGCAGAAATTCTAAAACTGCACGGACTTGCATTCCGCGATTAGTCTGAGAATCAACTGATTCTATTGTAAACAATTAGAATCACTTGACATGACAGATTAACGTCGGATTTGGAGTGGTACCTTGTGAGCACAAAACATTAAGACAACGCCTTACCAACGTGCATCGGCTTTGATAACACGTTGTCAAAGCAACGTGCATCTCCCGGGTCATACAGTTGGTGCTCACAGTCAATTGCATAAAGCAAGTATAATTTGGCCAATGCGAATATTAGAAATAATGCGAAAGACAAAGACAAAAAAAAAAAAAAAAAAAAATAGAGAAAGTACCAAAGCAATGATGTTGAATTCCACTCTATCCAAGAACTTTTTCTCAGGCGAAAGGTCCTTTTAGTATGTTCCATTTGCTTCAGGAGCGGTAGACCTACACTTCTGATGAAAATAAAAAGTCTGAGAAGACCTTTTACCTAAACAAATATTTGCAAATTCTGGAAGACAAAGGCGCTATGAAAGACGAAGAAGAAAAACAGTCTATTAGAGAAAGAACCCTGATCTTGAAAGAACTCAATGACAAAAGAGTGATAAACAGTGAAATAGTTCTTACACTGCCCCCACCACTTCCATCACTGCACGAAAACTGTCCGCTGTCTCTGCCGGGGTCTATGGGGACAGACGGCCGTCGTAGACCTTAAATAAAAAAACAACAACACTTTTTTGCAGGTGCTGACAAAGAGATTATTTAACAGCAAGAACGCAAAGCCTAAACATATTATTCTTTCAATACCCAGAATTGTTCAGCTACAGACAAGGGAGAACTTATGCTAAACTATTTCAGATAGGTGTACAGATATTGAATTATTCAGCATGGTTATGGTCTCCTTCAATTACAAGGTGCAGCCAAAGAGTATCTTCAGTAACAATGCCCAGCCAAGGAGTATGTGCTGATAAACCAGGCCGCCTAGCACCGTAATTAGCCGCATGATACAATTTACGAGTATGCTGAGCCGCTTAAAACACTTTCTGACATATTCAGCTTGTAGCGCTTGAGCATATCCCATTCATTTCCCGTTCTCTGTTCATTCAGCAATGGGGAAATGTACAATGTACATGCAGATCTGCAGTTAATGATGACTCTAATCAGTTTTTGCATCAACGCAGCGGGGTGAGGTATGGTAGGGTCGGGCAAAGATGCTCTGTAACTTTCGGCAACGGGAGTTTTACTTCTACTGGTTTTAAATACAGCAGGAACCAATTGTGATCGCAGTAGGTGCGGATCGGTGCTGTTTTGACCTATTGTTACTCTCTCGCTCTGGGATCCGTTTTGATGCAGACTGTAATACTATCTCAAATGGCTTTTAAGGTGACTGCATACGCTTAAAGGGGAACAACTTTGTCATTTTCTTTTGGCCTCACTTTTCAATGAAGTCAGCACTTAAAAGAAAGAATCTAGAAGCAAATTATTTTATTTAAGATTAGCCTTCTTTTTGGAAGGATTTTTGCAGGATGCAGACAGGAATCCACAAAAGTTGTCCCCTTTTAAAGTATGGCGGGAGAAACATGACCATATACACAATCACCTTTTACTCAAAACTCCAAACAACCTACCAACCAAAACATCCACGCAGCCTAAGCAGAATATTTTCTGCTAGTTTCCACACAATATTGGTCTCAAGAAATCCATACACAGTATAATAAGCGGGCAAATATCCTTATCAGTCTTACATGCTTAGATCTTTTCTTGTGACTCGGGTAAAGCATAAAAGTTTAAGGCATGGATTCAAAGCATGTAGCATTAGGTCTTACATGCTTACACCGTTTCTGATGAATCAGTTAAAGCATACAATTTTAAGCATGGATTCAAAGTATGTAGCAAAATGTTTTACATGCTTCCACACATTTTTGGTGACTCAGTTTAAGCGTAGAAGTTTAAGCATAAATTTAAATATGTAGCATAACGTCAGTGTTAAGCCATTAATGCGAGGTATGGAAGTTGAAAACTACATAGCAATAATAAGCAAGTACACAACGTTGAAACAACGTCTTTTAACGTCGCTAAGTACTACGCCATGACGTCATGGAGAAATGGCGTGAATATGGCGTTGTTTCAAAGCGCAGGCACACAAAAATAAAATAACTCATATTTTCTCCAAACCACTTATATCAGTGCCAAATTTTCATGACGTCATGACGTAGTACTGAACGACGTTGATATGACGTTATTCTGACGTTATGTGTCAGCTGGGTGTTAGGCATAATACATATGTAGCGAAATGCAAGCACTGATGGTTCACTAATTTATGATACTGAATAATCAGAATTAATTGGAAGAGTTTGAACAACATGAAGTGGGAAGTTAAATATTGTGTCCATAAGTGGCGTTGGCAATAATTCAGCCGTTTTTGTTGTTATTTCAGATTTATGGACTATATAAATTTTAAAACTTGATATAATCCCCAGTAGATAGATACACGACGTTAAAAAACTCGAATCAGCGTCATGGCGTTGCATCGAAGTTAACGTTGATACATTGTGTCTGCTTGGTGTAAAAAATACCCAAGAACTTATTTTCAGTTCTTGGAAAGACAATGTCACTTTCAATTTTCTTGGTGTATTTTCTAAGTTGTTTATTCAGTGTCATATTCATTTGTGGATAAGATGCATGTAAAATGGGAATTTAATGCTGCAAAGTGTTGGGATAAAATTTAGACATTATTCTTATACCTTCCCATCGCAGATGATTTGGCCTATCTGAAGTCGACAGACTCTGTAATGATTAAGAATATACAAACAGTATAAGACAAACGCTCGTACACATGCACGCAAACTCTGAAGCCACACACGGGGTAAAAAGCTTATCTATGTGTAGAGAGAAGTTAGCCAGCGCGCGCATTGCACATATAACACACACACACACACACACACACACACACACACACACACACACACTTCGTCAATTAATTGTATGGCTTTGAAATTTAACAATACTTTTAAAAACTATAACTTTGATTCCAACATATCTCACTTCAGACCTCACCGTCGACAAACACAATTTGTCACTTCGCTCATTTATTACAAATTTAAACCAGTGGCTTTAGATGAGTGCATATTTTAATTTTAAAATCACAGTGACCTTGAGCAAATTCGAAGAATTACCTTGACCTTTGTTCACATTTTGTCTTCATGTTTCGTTGAGTTAACCATATTTTTCATCCAGCTTAAACAGTTTCCGTGAAATCTACTGTTTAAACACTGTCTTATAAAAAGCACAAGGAACCAAAGCTGACCTTGCATAAATTAGGTCAAAGTCAAAGTCAATGGAGGGTCATCATTTGAAAAAAAATGTTGTAGGGTCCGAGTCCCCAAAGGTACATATCAAGCCAAAAAGGTAATTGCCTTTCGGTTCTAGGGAAAAAAGATTTTTCAATGATTTGTACCATACTCGGGCATTAGGGGAAACATGTGACAAAGATCATCTGAACAAACTTTCGTTCCCATTATCAAATGAGGCTCTAATCAGCCTAGTCGGCCCAATATAGACTGAAATACTGTCTCAAAGGGCCGTTAAACCAAAACAACCAACAAACCAAAATTTAATCAGCCTAGTGGCTTCAGAGGAAAATATGTTTGAAAATGTTTATGGTCAGCAGAATCTCAGTGAACCTGAACAAAGGTCAAAGGATGACCTTGACCTTTAGCGACACGATGCCTTCTTCTGCTCATTTAGTTAACCAATTATTATGTCCCCCCACCAAAGGTGAGGGGGGGGGGGGCATATTATTTTCAGTGCGGATCCCGAGCGTCGGCGTCACTTTGACAGTTTTCTTGCGTGCGCGATATCTCTTGAACCAATAGATGGAATTTCACCAAACTTGCACGGATACATTATTAGGACAAGTTTAAGAGTTGATTAGGTTTTGGTGACCTTGACCTCATTTTCAAGGTCACTGGAGGACTTAGATGACAATTTCTTGTACCCACTATTTCGCCTGAACAAATTGATGGAATTTTACCAAACTGGCATGGATACATCATTTGGACAAGTTTAAGATCTGATCAGGTTTCGGTGACCTTGACCTCATTTTCAAGGTCACTGGTAAATTTCGATGACAATTTATTGCGTGCACGATATCTCTTGAACCAATGAATGGAATTTCATCAAACTTGCATGGATACATTATTGGGACAAGTTGAAGAGCTGATTAGGTTTTGGTGACCTTGGCCTCATTTTCAAGGTCCCTGGAGGACTTAGATGACCATTTCTTGTACCAACTATATATCCTGAACCAATTGATGGATTTCACCAAACTTGCATGGATACATTACTGGGACAAGTTTAAGAGCGGATTATGTTTTGGTGACCTTGACCTCATTTTCAAGGTCACTGGAGGACTTAGATGACCATTTCTTGTACCCATGATATCTCTTGAACCAATGGATGGCATTTCACCAGACTTGAAAGGATATATCATTGAGACATGTTGAAGAGCTGATTAGATTTTGGTGACCTTGACCTCATTTTCAACGTCACTGGAGGACCTAGATGACAATTTCTTGTACCCACTATATCCCCTGAACAAATGAATGGAATTTCAACAAACTTGCATGGATACATCACTGGAACAAGTTTAAGAGCTGATTAGATTTTGGTGACCTTGACCTCATTTTCAAGGTCATAGTCATCTATGTATGATACCTTTAGATGGATTTTCTCCAAACTTGCCTAGATATTTTACTTGTTCAGGCTTTTTATTATTCATTAGAGGAGATGGGAAATGGGCTGGTGGTGGTGGTGATGGGGGGGGGGGGGGGAGGGGGGCGGGGGACATCAGTTTTTCTCTGAAAAACATTTCTAGTTATATATTAGATTTAAAAACCTTTCTGAGAAACCTACTGTTCAAGTAATTTCCAATATAGAAGCATAAATATCAAAGTTGATCGTGCCATAAATTAGGTCGATGTTTGATTATGTTGAATGGGCAACAGAATCTCAGGTCCCTTGAACAAAGGTAAAACTTAGACCTTGATCGTTTGCAACATAATGTCTTCATCTGCTCATTAAGTTTACCATATATACCAAATATCATACATAGTTTAAACATACATGTTCCTAAGACTTAAATAATTTCTGAGAAATCCGCTTTTTTAGCATTTTCCCATACGAAAGCATATATAGGAAGTTTTTTTCCACCATATATAGGCATGGCGGCCATCTTGGTCATGTGACCCTGACCCCGCGCATAAACTTTCGTTCCCCTATCTTATTGAGACTTCATATAAAATGTGGCTTAAATCGGTTCAGATTTTTGTATATACCACAAATCTTCACCTTAGGAGAAAGTCCGATATGGTCTGACTTTTTTCCATTCTTCCAGCATATGTTAGATACCAATGTACGCCGCTTGAAAAATATTTTTTTTTCTTTTAAATTATGGGACAATTACGCTACATGCTCAACTCATTTGTGAAAATTAGTGTACACCCAATGATCAGACGCAAGGGCCAACACTGTTTACGTGAAAGACAGGAAAATTTTGGTTTTCTTGGGCCAACACTGTTTACGTGAAAGACAGGAAAATTTTGGAAGAAAACCAGTCACCCCCTTTATTTGAAATGAACTATCCGAACCGTGGGTTCTGTTGTGTTAGGATTTTTATATTATATTTTATGTCGAACATACTCGTCTTCTTTCTTCATTCGGCTTTTCTGGCAGCTCCCAAGAACGATGAAACCCGTAGCCTGGAAGAGACTCTAAATAAGATTACCTAGAAATAGCCTTGGTATTTTTTCATGTCTTTCCGCCATTTTACAAATGAAGACAAGTTTTGTGATTTCCCGTTTGCTTCCCCAGTCAAGGAATCTCTTCAAAAATGGGGTCTACGCTTAAAGGAAGTAGCGAATTCTGTCCTTTACGGGTTGACCCCTCTGGTGCAAGAAGGCAAAAAAAGTTAAGGACAGACTGACTTCCCTTGAAAGTGCACCCATTCACCTTAAAACAGTGGTTAAGTAGCAGATGCAAAGCGGATAAAATATGAGCCGTGACACCACAAAACCAACAAAGTGGTTGTGCGCCCAGCGCAGACTCAGATCAGCCTGGGAATCGACCCAGTCTGACCAAACTCGTCGCTAAGTGCTTAAAAGGTAGCTAAGGGTCTAAGCTACCTTCATGCGGACAGCGAAGACTCTGATCAGTCTGGGCGGATGCCCAGGCTGATCTGAGTCTGCGCTTGGCGCACAACCACTTTGTTTGTTTTCTCGTGTCGCGGCTCATATCACTTGTCCAATTATAATTAGCAGATTCCGTTCTATTCAGGCTTTGTTAAATAATAAACCAAAGTAAAATGTTAGGTAAGAAAATTTTTAAAGCAAAGCTCACTCTCCCAAGACAGCAAATGTCTACGTTTTATGAAGGAAAGGATTAAATGGAAAATACTGTAGTTTTTCTTTGATCTCTCCGTGACATGTAAATTTGTTTTATTTTACCGGAGTTTTAGACTGTTAAATTATTAGCAAACCAACACCCTGAAAGAAAAATGCACACAATGGCTTATTCTGGTATTTGTTGGCAGAACAATCAATTTCCTTGACCAATAGAGCCAGATATAGTCCTCTCTAGCATGCATACATGTGCAGACTGCCAGTCAGCTCAGGATATTTGTACGGTTTATTATTTCTTTCTAGAACGCTAACAGCGAAGATGACCTAGCCAAACCTCTCATCAGCACCTGGGCAGAGATGAGGTGGCTGGAAGAAGATGAACTTTCATAATCGATTTATCAGCTGGTTTAAGTTACTAAGCATCGACTAAATCCGCTTTTCTTCCTTCTAATCTGTAGGCAATGAATATTTTCCGAAAAATGTATACTGCATTTCCTGGAGAATTCATCTAGAGCAAAATTTATACATTCTATAAGCTTTGGAAACTGGAGAATTATTTGTAATTTGCAATGATGTTTTGCAGAAACCAGAGACTGATAAATCGATAACGAGAATCAGGACTGATCATCGGAGTTTGCCTTAGGAGATCTATGCTCGAGTGAATCGATTAATCTTAATCGGCCTTACCCATACCAGTGAGTACATGTTCCTATACATTTTTAGAGACTTCAAATACGCTACCTGGAGAAACAGGAGAAGGGAGAAATACAGGCTCATCATCTGAAAGGATAATTAGGTAAAATTTGCAGTATGTCGTAGTCTTAAGGTATACAAGCACACCTTCATGTTTAATCGCCCTTTTAATAAGGAAAACAACTTTTGTGACTTCTGTTTGCTTCCATCAGTGACGAAACTCGTCCAAAAGGTGTCTACACTTAAAGAGAAGAAAGTGGACCCTTAATGAGAAGGGAGGCACAAATAAAAATGGCAGCGTTGCTGCTCCTGACAGTGTACCCATTAGGTTTAAACATATTTATGTTTCTCACTTGCAAATAACATACAAACGAATACAAACAGTACAAACCGAAGGATTGGAACGGAAGTTAAATGCTTATCGAGTTCCTCTCCCTTAGGAGTGTACCCATTTGAGGAATTGTCACATACAAATATACAGAAAAAAATATTCAGGATTTGGCCGGAAGCTCCAAGCTTGTAAAGACCATCTCCCAAAGAGAATCATTTTACTAAGTTGCTGTTGAATGCAAGATAATTGTGTAACAAATAAGAACATTCCACATCCCATACAATAACAACAATTACAGCAAATAGCATGCAGCACAAACAAGATTGGGTACATATTGTCCATTTGTTTGAAAAGCGAGATTTTAAAGTAAATAAAACATAAATTGCCATGCAGTGATAATAACGGTCCAGTTTTAGAGCATATGTAATGAGAGAGAGAGAGAGAGAGAGAGAGAGAGAGAGAGAGATGCTTCAAATAGCAAACCGTGCAGTTCCGGGTCAGACTCTGAACAAACTACACACAAAGTCTGACGAGCTTGCAAATGTACAGTGCTTGCTCTCAAACTAATCTTGTCTATTTCAATACTAAGAAGTTTAGAGGTATTGGCATGATGTTATAAAGCATATTGTCTCTGTATATATACTTAAACATTTTCTGGATACACTGTTTACAAAATAGTTTTTTGTTCATCTATACAGTAAGATTTCCAAACATACACTCTTACGCAATGAAAACTAGATATACTGAGACCGCATTAAACAGCATACCGGTTTGTGCATCCGCGAACTGTAAGCTGAGTTATCACAAAATTATTTTGTGGTTTATTTTATATTTTTAACCCCTATTTCGCAGCACACTTATTTAATGATTTATTTATTATAAAGTTTATTTTTTATGTAAGCTTATGGGAAAATCTCCATGTTCCTCCTATTTTTAGAATAAGAGAATATTTTTGCTGCAAGACGATGAAGAGTTGAACCCCATTGGGAAGAGAGGCAAAATGAAAATGGCCGAGTTGCTTCCCGTTAAAGTGTATCCATTCACCTTAAATACAAAAATAATTTTCAAACAAAATAAAGTTGTGTTACTTTTTCCTACCCATTACCAAGCAATATCACCATAATGGCTTACCATCCAAACTCCCGCGTCGGCCTAATGGTGGTCCAGCTGGAAAAAAAAATCATTCAAACTTTATTGTTTGACTCATATACATGTAAATTGAATTTTACAAGAATAACATGTAAATTCATTAGACATTGGTAACACGATCGAATTCACAGGTAACCTGTAGTAGGCTACAGAAAGATGCGCGCGGTCGGGTCGCTAGAGACGCCTGGTTATGCGGCAGACTGTCTCGGGTTCGAATCGCTACAGACTGGAAACCTCTTTCTGTCTATTCAGCAGTAAATGGGTACCTTTCTCCGAATCGGGTTAGGATAAGGCAGCGAAAGGAGATGGATGGGCTCCACCTTTCATATGCTATGCAGAAGATATGGCAAGCCTCTAACCTCAACTAGGCTATGGAAACTTTACACTCTTTAGGTTACAATGAATAAGACATCAGATTGTTCGCCATAGCACGTGCCAACGCTGACGTTTTAGATCTGCCAGTGCTGTCGTGCAGACCTATTATATTTTCTATTTTCTATATATAGTCAACAGTCGAAGTTCAGTTCAAACTACTGATATCTCAGCGAAAGTATTCTGTCACAGGAGTTGAAATGTAAAGAAAAATGTGTAGTTACCCGAACAGGCAAGTCAACAGAAATCATTTTGTCTGTTTTTTTTTAAAGTTATACCATCATTTTTTACGCCATTTTCATATAGGAAAATGCTTTTTGAGCTCCTGCTTGCTTCCCTGGACGATATAGCTTTTCAAAAATATGTTCTACTCTTGAATGAATGATTCTTTTTTCTCAGGATAACAGAATCTTTCTTTTAAGCCATTAATGCCTAGCGCCCCAAAATGGGATACAGGCAAACAGTGCAGACCCAGATCAGACGTCTGATCAGTGTCTACACTTTTTGCGTACAACAAATGAGTATCCAGAACAAAAAAGTTTATTGCTATGATTATTCTGAGTGAGAAACTATCAGGAAAATTATCAATGATGGCTTTGACACCTTGATAAGGAAGCCTTTGTTCTCCAGGTATTTACGTCTCATGTTTGACACGCCTCGGTGTCTGTTTCAAGCACATCATACTTTATTTCATTCTAGTAGTAGAGCTGAGCAATTTGAGCTTACCTATTGGCTTTGTAGGATCCAACAGCTGAAAAGAAAGTAGGCAAATATAGTAGTTCCCAGGGGTTCTTCAGTAAAAAACTCTAGAGTCATTCTTTTTGTGTTGCTGTTTTTCTCCTCAGCTCTGTTTTTATAGCACGTTCTTTTTAAGATTAGCCTTCGTGAATTGTACTTATTTTAATTCGCCCACTTGAGAATGAAACATGCAAAAATAACTTTACTCAGTACTTTGGTCGTAGGCGAGTCTCATGGCAGAGTTTTGCAATGGACCAAGAACCTCATTGGCAGTCATTCCCAAATTTCGTTTTAAAACTGTATATTTTGTCCTTCCATCTCACAATACTATATACATACCTTACAATCTATTCTATAACATAAAACGTCTAAAACTCATCCTGCCTAAACACTTCCAGCAACGTAAGACCTCTGCTGCTTCTTGGTAGTGTTTATTTGAATTTTCTGTTCTTTTTAAATAGTTTTGAAGCTTCATGAGCAGTTGCAGATTAAACTGAATCAGAACTTTTGGTCAGTGATCAACTGATTCCATGGTTCCTCAGCGTCGATTGTTCATATCAGTACCATGTGAGAGGTAGTTTTAGTTACAGTTGCTGAACCATCTGTCTGGGAAAGAGGTGTTTATTCGGTTTACCGTGTATGCCCTTCGTGGACTGCTGTCAATTTTTGTGTGTGCTTCTTAACCTTATGGCTTTGAGAGCAGGATATGGGATCTGATACAATTAGTTCCTGGGCACTGTTTTTCTTTTACCTTTCTGCTTTATAATCTTTCAACAGATGTTGATAGCATATATCCAGACAGTTGACTTTATGATGAAGCAAGAACATCGTGCTGCGACACCTAGAGATTCCTGTGGTGTCAAACAGCACTCCTTAAGTACTGGGGCAAAAATCCAGCTAAACCTTGCACTAAGCAACAGACAAAATAGCTCTGGCCCCAGCTATAATGAATAGCTTTTCGTCGGGTCATCGTTTAGTCCAACGTCCGACCCACTGACTTGCAAATTCAGTTGGGGAAAAAAGTCATTTACCATGCCTGAAGTAATCACCAAGCACACCAGCTAGCACTGCACTTCTGTTATAGCCAATACATTTGCAACGTGTGGTAATAATTTTCAACTGATCAACAATCAGTTTATATTGACGCAAAAGTGTTTTCAGTCTGACACTGAGTTTTGAAACCAGTTCATAGTTTCAGCGATTAAGTTTTGAGAAAGATTTCCCCTTTGTAATTAGAAACATTTATTTAGGTAAAAGTTACCATCCCTGGACGTTTTCCCTGTCGTTAGCTACTAATCTCTATTTCAGCCGCGACACGACAAAACCAACAAAGTGGTATGTGCGCCCAGCGAAGACTCAGATCAGCCTGGGCATCCGCCCAGTCTGATCAGAGTCTTCACTGTCCGCATGGAGCTAGCTTAGACCCTTAGCTACCATTTAAGCGCACAGCGAAGACTTATCAGATTGAGCGGGTGCCCAGGCTGATCTGAATCTGCGCTGGGTGCACAACCACTTTGTTGGTTTTGTCGTGTCGCAACTCTATTTTGTTTGCTTTCTGTACCTCTTTCAGCTGTTCATAATCTCCCCTAGCAGCCAGTTGGGCGGGGGTCAAACCTTCCTTGTTGGCCCAGCTTCGTTTATCATCAACAGTGTTGTGGAGTAGCCACTGACATACTGACGATAGCCCATTGTCGGCACAAAAATGTAGAAGAGAAGGATACAAGAAATTTTCATCTTCCTCATCGGTCGTCTGGCCTGCAAAAGTTAATTTTATCCATGAGTCTGTAATACAGATAATCATAATTGGCAATTATGCAGAATATGCTCCAATCAAATTCCAGTCCCAATCACGACACCAAATGAGATAGAAAGCGGTATTTAGTTTGCTATATGAGCAACGACACGACAAAACCAACAATGTGGTTGTGCGCCCAGCTCAGCTCAGCTCAGTCTGATCAGAGTCTTCGCCGTCCGCATGAAGGTAGCTAAGATACTTAGCTACCCTTTAAGCGCTTAGGGAAGACTCTGCTCAGACAACGCGGATGCCGAGGCTGATCTGAGTCTGCGCTGGGCGCACAACCACTTTGTTGGTTTTCTCGCGTCGCGGCTAAATTATGTTCGTTTTGTCTTGCTATTTGTGATACTTCCTGTTGTTATATCCCGTTTGGTTTCGTGGGTCAGGGCCTGCGCGGTTTGCTCAGATCTATCAGCCGCAGTCATTAGATGTTTTCAACAAAATTGCGTGATCTACAGCTAAGCACTTTCAGAGATAATGTGCTCGAATCGTAGCCGCAATTCATAGGCTAACTTTTAATCTACCTGCCATTGTTCTATCTTACTCTAAGTGTTGCTTCGTGTTCTCAGGTAGGTGGTCACAAAGCTATCCTATTAATTTAGGCTATAACACAACACACATTCTATTTTAATGTGCTTACTCTAGATCTCGCGATTCTGTTGACCGTTGTATTTTTAAGTATTGGCGCAGATATATCTGAGCAAACAGTGCAAATAAAAAATCAGACTGCCAGCAGTCTGATCAGGGCGTACACTGTTTGCCGTTCCACTTGCATCTTTCGGACGCATTACTGCGTCGTAAATCCAAACTTTGCAAAATTAAGGACAATAAAGCTAATTATTTTAGGTCTCTTTTTTTTTTTTAATTTTTACATGAGATGCAGTTAGTGCAACGTCATAGATTTGTAGATACGGTGATATGATGGTGTGTTTCCACATTGAATACCTTCTGTACTGGTGTTGTATTCATAAAACGACTTAAGTGGTTGCTATGCTGTTGCTAAGGCTAAATTTCTTTGAAGGAGATTTCCTACAACAATGAAATTTCCACTGCAGGAACAGTCTGTTTCAGACTGTTCCTGCAAAGCAAATTTCATAGTTGTAGGGAATCTTCTTCAAAGAAATTTAGCCGTAGCAACAGCATAGCAACCACTTAAGTCGTTTTATGAATACAGCCCCTGGTTCTATGTTATTACCATCGTTAGGTTCAAACCGAAGAAGCCTTTCCATGAGATTAAGAAAGGCTGGGTTGAAAGGTTTCTCTGAAAGTATGTCAATCATTTCCCTCTCAATATCCTCTTTATCCCTAGTGTGAGATCCAAGCAATCTTGAGAGTAAGGTCATTGCGTCCGTCTGAAGAGTCTTGTGGAAAATTTCTTGTAGTTTTTCAATATCACTTTTGACCTCCAAAGTTGTAGAACCATAATTTTCTTCACCCACTTGCACCGTTATTGTGTGCATGCCAGGAGACAGATCTGAAGAAAACAGAAATGCAAAAAGAAATGCAAAAAAGTATAAAAGCCAAGTCTACCCTGTTGTTATATCCTAGAATTCGTTTTAAAGCAACAGTGCTTTGCACATGTACTCTAAAACTGACTATCAGTACTAGCATAGAACCAACTGATCTGATCATATTTATTTGGTTCTTCATCACTGGCAGCCTTTTTACTACGAACTAAAGCATCTGTGCTTGCTTTGAAAAGGTAATATTTGAAGCGTCAGTGTTTGGTACGATAATCTATCCATAACCCAGTTAAATATCGTGAAACACTAGTGCTTGCTGCTTGTTATACCTTATAGTTATATTGCGAATGATCACGGACGTATGTAAGAAGGGGTATTTGGTGATAATTAGGGATAATTTTTTTGTTAATTCTGCATAAAAACATATGTTGTGACCCCTCATCTGAACCGTCTCGACGAGACGGTTCAGATGAGGGGTCACAACATATGTTTACAATGAGAAACAAGAAAAATTATCCTCAATTATCATCAAGTACTCCCTCTTATCTAGAGCTCTGTATGTGCAGGTTATAATTGTATTGACGGTGATACGACGTTTTGTAAACAATGTTTGCCCTGGGAGGATACATCAAACTGTTCTAATAATAGCGGAGGTCTGCATGCGGAAGTCTAATTTTGATGTCAATGTACTTTACAATAAGGTTATCCTATTTCAAAATGAAAAAGAGAAACATCACATGCAAGGTCGTTATTTTCCTAATTACTTTGAGTACATTACATTTTTCGCAGTGGTTAGGGTAAAGTCGGGTAAATTCGGACAGCGGGTAAATTCGGACAGTGACATTGTTTCCTTTATCTGTCAGTTGTTTTGGAATTAAATCAAAATTAACTGGGCAAACAGTTAAAATCCTGATGAGACGGCTCATTATGAGCCGTCTCATCTGAATTTTAACTGTTTGCAATGGTATGTCCGAATTTACCTGCTGTCCGAATTTACCATACTTGACCCTAGTAAGAAATTCAATATTGTTCTTCCTAGTTTCTTCAAGTCGCATACAGTTTGAGGCTCTAATTATTCAGGTATTCGAGGCCAGGGATGTAATAGGTGTTTTCCTGTCCTCGTATAGACTAGTGTTTTTTCCTATATTATTCTATTCTGAAGAAAACTTTATGAAGAGTACAAATATCAAGCTCATATTTGTTGCAGCTGCTATACCGGTACTTTATGTACCCGCAAGCTCCACTAAACCATAAAGTCTGCATAAAATAAGGGGATGACTGTATTCAAAATTGGCATTTGGGGAGGTAAATCGTCGGTTTTATGATCGGAAATTTCGTTTTACGGCGACGCAGGATTTACTGTCGCAAATTTTTGACGTTATTCAATCAGACGTCGCGTTACATACGTAAGTGCATTAGAATGCTGCATTAATGTCTCTCCCCAAGTCTTAGCAGATGCCTTCATCATTTTGTTTCCCACAGTTTAGAATACAATATTGCAGCACCAATGCGGGAGTTGTTGATAAAAAAGGGTTTATATAAAACATCAAAGGGTAACTCTCAAAGAATATAATTATTGAAAATGCATTTAGGTTTGTAGGTTTGTAGGTACTTCAATCTTGAGACGTGGCCAAACCACCTAAATTTCTGTTTGTTGACCATGGTCAGAACTTCCTCATATTACGCAATGACTACTTTGATCGTTCTGCGACCGCCCTCATTTGTAACGTTGTCTTTATACGAAGTGTTCAAGAACCTTCCGTAGCATCTCATCTAAAAGACCTGCATTCTCTTTACTCTAACTCTGTCGTAAAGGTCCACGATTCACAGGCATACAGAAATATAGATTTGATGAGGGGAGCACATCAGTTTCACCTTTGGTCCGAGAAATTTGCTGCTATCTTTCCATTTTTGCCTCAACTTTGTTAGAACTACAGTGGATTGTGCAATACTTTGGAGAACCTCCGGTTTTGAGCCATCATCTGTTACTATTGTTCCAACGTATTTGAAACTTGTTACTGTTCCCAGGTTCTGTCCTTTTACCCTGATCTCTCTCTCTGGATTTCATTGGCGCTGTCTGTCATCAGTTTGGTCTTCTCAGCATTGATCTCCATTATATACCGTGTGCATGTTTTGTCAAGACTTTCACCTGAGGCTTCTAGTCTCTGCTCTTCCTCTGTAAGAGAGTCAATGTCATCAGCAAACCGCCTAGTAACTGTTTCGCCACCTGAACTAATCTTTTCACCATGTTCTTCCAGGGCATCAATCCTTTCAAGAAAAATGTTGAAGAGGGTGGAAGAGAGGGGTACCCTTGCTTAAAACAACTGCTGTTATGAACCATTTTCCTGTGCTGCCACTCATGTAGATAGTACTTGAAGGCCTATCGTAAAGGTGTGCAGTAAAACCAGATTTGTATTGATATTGTACTTCCGCATTTTGGCCTATGATGCTGAAGTCATGTGAAAGACTTTTTTTTAAATCGATAAAGGCATGGTACAGATTCTGTAGATGCTGAAGATTATTTTCATTTTTTTTTCACATAGGGTTCTGAAATTGAAGATCTGTTTTGTAGTGCTCCTTCTGGCTCAGAACCAATATGTTCTATAAAAGGGTTATTCGGCAATTATTTCTTTAGCTTGGGGTTTAAGCGTAGTCGAAATAGATTTTAGCATGACTTAGATCAAAAGACTGATTGGGCTGATGGTTTTTTAATTCTGGCGGAGCTGTAGGTTGCTTTTGTAGGGAGTGTAATAATCAGCGAATGAGCCCATGAGGTAGGCCATTGTCCTGTTCTCCGGACCTCATGTTACAGACCTTATTTTCAACCACAATAATGTGCCTTCCGCTGCTTGTACACCATCAACTCCCTTTTCCAATGCTGCTACCGCAAGCGCAACTTCCACACGAAAAATACATTGTAGGTCTTCTTCTGGGTGCTGGTTTGAGTCCAGATCTGCATTGTCGCCATCAGTCTCATAATTATATAGTCCTGAGCACTTCTGTGTCCGTCTGCTTAAAATCCCATTTTCGGGTTACATATATATTTCCCAGACTTGTCCTGAATAAATATGGATCAACCCTGTTTCTCTAAAGTTAGATTATATATCTTTCCTATTTTTATTGAATGCGTTCATTTATCAACAATATTCATGGACAATATACATGGTCTTACATTTGGTTAAACGCTATTTTTTCCAGTTGTTCAACCAGATAAATTTTGAAAGGGCTTAAGTGTTACCCTCAATACCTTTAAGTATCTTCAGACCTTCATGATTATTGTTTTTTTTAAGTTTTCTTTTTTTTGCCGCAAATTACCCTTCGATGTTTTCTCATATTAATCTAATTTAACATCAGCATGTTACTCATTATTGTGATTTATATTGTGGAGAACAACTAATGTCAGACGTCTGCTAAGTTTCGAGGAGATACTCGTATGTTTTATTTACGTTTTATCAAAAGGCCTAGGGTCGATAAGCATCAATTTCGGCCTCAAAATTTCATAAAAATAAAATTTGAATATTGGCCTTAAAATTCTTTTCTTTGAATATGTTATGGTACGCTATTTTCAAATCAAATGTCTATTTTTAAGTTCTGTTCATGACGTTGCTATGGTAACGCTCCAAAAATGCTACATTTTCGCTTTTTTGCACTTTTTAGCCAATTTTAATGTATTCAGACAAAAATTCTAATGCCTCCACATTCGACAAACAACTTCATACTTTAGCAAACGATTTTGTTACCAAAAAGGAACTTTGACAAAAAATTTCTTGTTGTTTGTTGCATGTGGAGGTGTTTTTAAAAATAAAATATGTCCTCCAGCCACGTGCGCCTTGCAACCTGAATAATGTATCTAAGGTTGGCAAAAGCCGTTTTTAGCTTGACATAACTCAGAGAGTTCGATGAAGTAAGATAGTATGCAATTATATTTATGTGAGTCACTCCTATAATAAAGTTCGTTTCCATTGTAACAGTTATTGTGCCGTTGTCATGGTAACCATGATCATTCCACGTGTGTTTAGGCAATCAGTTTAATTTACATGCAAAACATTCAAAAACGGCCCTTTTGAATGTTTTAATTTGTTTCTTGTTGTTGGAGAACTGAGGATTGACAAATCAAATAGCAAAGCGTATTCCTCTTGCACTAATGTCGTTGTCATGGAAACCAAGGGCAAATCCTCGTTTCTCGGTCAGCAAAAATCAATGAAACACCTTTGAGTAAGGCTACTTCTCAAGGTTTTATGTTGTTTCTTCTTGCTCCTGAATTGAAACAAATAAAATGGATCCACTTATATTGCTTTTATGCTGTTGCCATGGTAACCAAGAGAAATTTATCGCTTTTTTGGCCAATATGGTCAGTTATAAACCTTTCAATATATATTTTTAGCTTTCATGTTCTTTCTTCTTGCTCGAGACCTGAGGGTTAATATCATCATCTGTCTTCTTTTGCATACATTTTCTCACTGGTAAAAGTATTATTCCGTCGGGGCTCCACCATAATTTAATAAATCGACTATTTACACAAAAGTATACATATTTCACGTAAAAGAATGAGCAGAGAGAGGCTTATGATGCTTAATTGTCAACATGAACCATTTTCTTACCTCTCGTGTATGATGTAAACATTTGATCTTTCTGTCGTAACCGTGCATGTATTTTGTAATCGTTGAGAGAGAGAGAGAGAGAGAGAGAGAGAGAGAGAGAGAGAGAGAGAGAGAGAGAGAATTGATGAATGACTTGTTTGCAAATTTACGTCCTTTTCAACAACATTGCAGTCACCGTCATACCAGGACTATGGGAGCGTGATAATGAAAGGCAGTGGTGTGCAATGGATTCCCGTTTAAAGTTTAAAAGATTGCCGCTTCCAGCCTCCATCGGGAGTCGAACCCGGGACAGGTAGATCAGCAAGCTAGCGCTAAACCCAATGAGCTATCGACCAGAGAGAGAGAGAGAGAGAGAGAGAGAGAGAGATGAACACATTTTCGCTTATACGTACTGCAGCAACTTCAGTGCTAATCGTTTCAAATGATTATTCTGTACCCAAACTTTATTCTTCCGCTAGTATCGTAAGAAAACCTTTTTTTCTAGAGCCAAGTATTATTAAGGCGGTTGTAATCACTGATCCATGGTGAGAATCGTCCAGCGATACCTCGCGATAAAATATTTTATGTATTTATACCACTGATAGAGCAGTGGAACTTTAAGCCAATACCTGTAGAATGTCCCAAAACCGAACGTTTCGTGGCATCCTAGCGTATCCAACCACCACCAACTGAAGTTTAACGCATGTCTTCTTCAGAACTGGTTGTCATTGCAACGCTAATGTTGTATTATGGTGGCACTATTAATATTATTCTTATCTTTAATCACGATTTTTTAAATGATTTTGTTAACCCCTCTTGGGCCTGACGTTAAAGTGTAAGTTCGCTAGTATTCTTTTCTATTTCTGCCAGCTTTCATTACCCTTCCGTCATTATGGTTGGTTGGCTGTTTTGGGTTTAACGGCCCTTTGAAACAGTATTTCAGTCTATGCCGTCTCCCAAAGAGAGGGACAAAGAAGAGAGAAATGATAGAAGAGAAAAAATGTCTAAACAACCCCCACCCGCACTTACTGCAAGCACAGTATGCCCTTGCCCTACTATTATCCAAATGAGTAGGACGCCCGGGCACTGGGAGTTATACCCAGCACCACTGCACCACCCAACCACCCCTTCGCCATTATGGATGAAGCTTTAACACAAAATAGAAACTATTGCCTGATAAAAAGTGTTAAAAGATTACCTGAATATTTTCTGTTGGAAAACTCATGCCCAATTATTATAATCTTTAATATATTAGTATAAATACAATGTACAGGACAAGGATCCCGCTCCTTGTTTCGTGTTTGTTTATATTTTGGTATTCGATGGAAAACCAGACGAAAATCGTTTTTGAGGACATATTTGTCAGGTTTCAAACATTCTGACCACCTCCCCTCATCCCCCCCATTCAAAAACCAGAACAAAATCGTTTTTTGAGGACAGATTTTCCAGGTTTCAAACATTTTGACCACCTGCCATGCTCCCCCCCTCCCCCCCACCCCATTCACACACATATACACCACATACAAGCGTGTTTTATTGTATGTATATTAGCCAATATACAGGCTTTGCAAAGAAAAGTACCATGCTTTTCGTCGTTTATGATGATATATTTTCACGGGATTTACACCACTCGTGGTGGATCGTTTTATGACTAGTTTTGCAGTTTATATTTGACTTTAACGTGCGCTAGCCTTATATACTGAGGGCAACTGATGAATGTCGTATTTGTTTCTTTAAGGATGCAAAATACAGAATGAATAGTTGGTGTTTCATTGAAAAAGTAAAAGCGAAAGCAATAAAATGATTCAACATTGTTCGCAAACTAGTATGAACCAGCTAGTGTAATTTTCTCTCTGTAAAATGGGCGGTTGTGTGACAGATTTGGTCAGACAAGCACGATCCGAGATTCGTGCAAAGCTAAGCTTCTATGAGAACATCCTTACGCATTGTCTTTTTCCTTTGGCGTCGATGACGTCAGAAATCAACCTTGTTCGCCTACATGACGTCACAGAGATTTTTATTCACAAACAACGTATAAAAAGGACAAAATTTTGAAATAAAATAAGGATTTGTTTGTGACAGCTGAACCGTGACGGTATTATATTTGCAATTACTTCTATTTTTTTCCAAATCTAAACAAACATAAGGGTAAAAGGATAGAAAAGGGGAAAAACCCAACTAAACCAACTTTTCAGATCGTTGCTAAGGATGTCCACGTGTTACTTAGGAGCGATAATTACCGTTCGCCACTTTATAATGTCGATTAACCATAATACAGTGATATGCAACTGAAATCACTTCAAGCAAATCAAAAGAGGGTTTCATGTAATCACAACGGTAGACAACCGTATAAAAACGAAGGAAATAGCCTATGCTCTTGTAAAACTCGTTGCCATGGCAACATGCCTTAGATAACAAAACAATGCCTGTAATAGTAACCCCATATGACTACACAATAACTTTACAGTGTAAAACTTATTTTGGACATGGGGCCAAAAACACCCCTTATCGACCCTAGGCCTTTTTATATTAGCCACAAAGCATCACAAAGCACAACATGCAAGACAAGCTTCAATGCTCTCACACAAATGTTTTGGCCTTAAACAAATGGTGTAGACCTAGAACAAGAAAAGGTCACTGAACATTGCCATTAGCCTTGCCTAGTCTACTGGCAGGCTACCAGTGGTGGCCGTTTTTTATTGCACCTTTTTATCTTGTAACCGACATATTGTGTTTAGTGATTCTATATTTTGAATAAAAAAAATAAGAGTTCTTGTCGCTATCATACTGATTTATTTTTGAAATAAACTACAAAGTGTGCTGTGACAGACCCTCAAACTAGGTCACCAACAAGCATTAAAATACGAACGTAGCGTACCAGTGGTGGCCATCACGATTGCCCTGTGTTGAATAATGCATTTTCCAGAAACTTGTAGTGGGTTTAAACTTTGATGATATGTTGTTGTTAGTCTGTGATCTCTGTCACATTTAACAGTCCCAGCGTGTTCGGCAGAGGCGGAATATAAGCAACAGAACAGTTATCAGAAACGGACTTTAAAACTTGACGTAGCCATTTCGTAGGCAAACGCTACATATTACGTCGAAAACAAACATCAATAATGATTACACGTGTGCTGTGATTTACAAGAATTTAGATGCTTTTTTGCAGGTTGGTTGCAAGTTATACCTATTTCATGATAGGTGAACATCAATACAATAATTTGTACTTGTTTATATTTCTGTATTTATTTCTGTGAATGTCTAGGGTTGTAGTTCCCCGGAAAGGCAATGATTTTGATATGAGGGTAGGTTGGGGATATTGTTAACCTTTTACCCCACAGGAATTTTACCCATCTTTTTTGTAGGCGTCTGTTTTGCTTCCTTTTACAAAATCGCCGAATCTGAGACACAACAAATACGTAATTGCGAGTGCAGAACGCAAATGGCCACCACTGGTACGCGGTCACCACTGGTCGCACGCCAGTAGAGCAAACGCTGAGTCTTACAAAACAACAGGTGCAGTTTGGAATAAAACCATTGGATGCTATCATACATCTGCTGTAGATTGAGACAAAATCCACTGGATGCATCCGCAGAACCGCGAGGGGATGTCAAAATGTTTAAGCCTCACACATTTTGTTCCATTTGTATAGTACAATTTACCACACCTGATGTACATCAATGTCTTAGCTAGTAATTCCATGTAGGATCATATTGTTGGCTGCAGTTGTTTAGTCACAACACTTTTTGAGAGTGACATACCCCAGTGAGATTCTGCTTCATCAGGACAACGCGCCAGTCCACACCAGCCGAGTTGCAATGGGAGCTGTGCGGGAGTATTGCTACGAACTCCTCCCTCACCCACACTATTCTCCAGACCTAGCCCCAAGCAACTTCCATCTCTTTCCCAGGATGAAAAAAACAGCTTTGGGCCGGAGATTTGAGGATGATGATGATCCGACTCCTGCTGTGCATGGCTGGTCAAGGGACCGAGATGTCGAGTTTTACCCATAGGGTATCAGTGACTGTCAAACTAGATGGAACAAGTGCGTCGAGTTGGAAAGGGACAATTTGGTAAAAATAAAAATAAAAATATCTTGCTCTTTCTGTGTGCGCCTCAAAACTTTTATTTATATCCCCTCTTATATTGTTAGAAGTTTTATGGGAGACATTATGTCCTAGTCGATGCCTACAATATGCCGTCTGTAAACTCATTTCCGATTTGATTTCCATCGCCGTAATATAATTGGGTTTTTAGTTACCGGACTTTCAGTTTCACTGATAGGTCCCGCGGATACATGGGCATGGCAGGGGTATATTTTAATGAGAAGGTACTCGCCAGCACCTGATCACACCTTTATATAGGACTCCATTACTGTGAATTTAAATATTACGGATATGTCAACGTTTTCATGATTTACGAGTTCGGACAAATTCAGTTTATCATACCGCACAATTTATGGGAGCATTCTGTTGTGAGATTATAGCATAAACATTCAAATCCAACAAAATGAAATATTTAAAGGTTGTTATTGAAAACAAAGAACACATATAAGTCTCGAATTATTAAGACTTCGTATGACAGCAATGCCGGTTGCACCTGAAGTTTTTAGGGGTTGCACCTGCAATAGTAATGAGCCGCGACATGAGAAAACCAACAAAATGGTTGTGCGCCCAGCGCAGACTCAGATCAACCTGGGCATCCGCCAAGTCTACTCAACCTCTTCGCTAAGCACTTAAAGGGTAGCTCAGGGTCTAAGCTACCTCCATGCGGACAGCGAAGACTCTGGTCAGACTGGGCGGATGCCCAGGCTGATCTGAGTCTGCGCTGGGCGCACACACCCACTTTGTTGGTTTTCTCATGTCGCGGCTCATAACTTTTGCAGGTGCAACCCCCAAAAACTTCAGGTATTATTAACAGGGATAGGAATCTGCATGCATGCAGAGGAAGTTATAACAAATTTACCTTTTGGACAAAATACATATACCCCTTTGGCCAGTTCTGTGGTGCCAACTGCTTTGTCATCTACAGCTACCCTGACATTATGATTTTGATCGGTATTTTCCAGAAATATCACAGAAACTTCCTCAACACACTAGAAAGTCAAAATAAAACAGGCTAATTAACAATTCATGAAGTAAAAAATATCTAAACAGGAATTTATGGCAGTAGGCCTATGCGTTCTAAATTATTAAAATACTAAACAATAATGGTCATTTTATATCAGTTCGACATATTCTGACAGAAACGTTCTCAATTAAGCTGGGACCATTCGTGGACAAATGATGGTCATATACGAGACCATATATAACCTTGACAGAATTTGGAAAAGATAGTCTATAAATTGCAATATCTTGGACAATTTTAGATTAACGATTAACGTTTATTTTAAAATCAATACCCTAAAAATTAAAGACGCGTTTCGTGGCACTATTTATCTGTTGAACGATGCCCTCGGAAATGATTTCTAGGACATGATGCGCCCACCTCTAGTAATTTATGACTAACTACATGTACTCCAATGCGGCACTATGGTTCCACTCACCTGTGAAAGATGTGGAATTTGATTGTATCAACCTTGAACACTATTTTGCACATTTATGTCTCTATTCGTTTTTTTTTTTAGCAAACGTTTTTTTCTTTGCATCCATTTCATAAAATGCCTTTCTATACAGCGCCGCTGAATGAGATAACGTCAACCTGTTTACTGATGTCATGGCGTAGGCAGGGTAACGTAGGGTATATTTCATGTTTTTCAACAGGCTTATTCTGTTTAAAATGGTTGTGCATGGAATGTAAACAAAAAGCCTCGTAGTGCTTACCCAGCAGCATTTATGACATGAAGTGTCTCGGCCCCTTTACAGCTGAGAACTATTGACGGCTCTTCCACAGTACTCTGATATAATGATCAGATGTGACCGAGCCAGAGTAGAATGGGAAAAAAGGACGAAGAAAACTATTGAAAATATTTTTCATAGCGATAGCTGTTAGACAAAAATTTTAAATAGGAACACAACTTAAAACGAAGTATGATTGTATCAGAGGCCAATGGAAGCCAAAAATGTAAATAAAGTTCACAATGAAATACCCAAGCAGGAGCAGCACATGTTTTCGGCTTGATGGCGTCGTAAATTAAAGCTCCATTTTTAGATCTGATTATAAATTCTTAAATTCACACAGTATGGCTATGGTTGATAATCTTATATACTAGTACAGGTTATAATAAAGCGGAAAAACTTCTGCGAAGAGAAAGTATTTAACTTACAACTTACCGAATCTATCTGCTTTGGTCTGATCACATATCTGTTAATGTCTGGTATGACGGGTTCTTCCTTTTCAAGAGAAGCCAGTTTCTTTATAGTAGGAACCATCATGAACTTCCACTCCATGGCATTACTGTTATGAAACTGAGTGATCTTTGTGTACTCCACAGTTTTTGAAATTATATCACCAACTTTCTTCTCACTTCCAATATCACAGACAAGTAACAATGATTTTTCAACATCGGGAAATACAACACTGAAATCTATGTCAGCATTTTTGCTAATTTCACCAGCCATAGAAGGCGTAACGACAAGAACGTTAACATCTGCACTACCAATTCTACTGTTTTGAGAGTTTTTGACATCAAGTCGATCAGCTAGACTACAAGTCCTGACGTCACCAATGCCATCACTACCTTCCTTTATTCGCTTAACGACGTCGTCTTTAATATTAGAACCATCTAAGGAGAATATTATATTCACTGGTGACGTCATTGTTGTCATTTACGTTGCTTTCTACTTTAGTCTGCTGCTACATGTTGTTGTTCCTCAAGGCGCTCTCTTTAAATACCCCGTTGTCCATAAAAATATGCCTAAAATCACACTAACCATACGCAAGGTATTACAAAGACCTTCTAGCTAACACATGTATGAAAGAAAAATCCATATTATTTCCCCTTTTTCTCTTTTACATGTGCAGATAGGAGAGTCTAAAATGCAGGTTTCATTCTGCTCAATAAAACGACAGTAACTTTGAAGTAATTGCAAAATTACACAGAAGTTCAAGTTAAGTAAGCCATTCATCTGCATGCATGTAATACGAGAACTATAGATTGAGAAATATCCTTTAAAATGACGGTATGCATTATATTTGAGCAGTACCAAACAGCACGCACCTTGTCACTATTTTAATCTGATCTCATCGATGTATGTATGTTATGCAACAACAATTGGCCTACTAGATGATCTAGTTTTTAAACCAAATTTAAATCCCAGTAATTCATTGATACTATAATTACTTACAGATAAATAAATACAGGTTACATGATTGTTATATTTTAGATATTTAACCGCGGCATGCATAATGTGTGCTTATGACATCCGTGCAGTCTAGTAAGTGCTTTTGTTGTTCTCAAACTCACACCATGTATGAATCCTGAGGAATCTACAGGCACAAAACAATTGAGCCGCGACATGAGAAAACCAGCAAAGTGGTTGTGTGCCCAGCGCAGACTCAGATCAGCCTGGGCATCCACAGAGTCTACTCAGAGTTTTTCCAAAGGTGCTAAAAGGTAGCTGAGGGTCCAAGCTACCTTCATGCATACAGCCAAGACTCTGATCAGACTTGGCGGATACCCAGGCTGATCTGAGTCTGCGCTGGACGCACAACCACCGTGTTGGTTTTGTCATGTCGCGGCTCAACTGTTGTAGCTGAGCTGCACAGCTTTGGAAACGTGTAAGCTTCACGTATAAGCTTCACACCTTCGTAAGCTTCACAACGTTCTGAAGATTAGGGAAGCTGCACGGGGGGGTCACTTCCATTATAAAGCAGGGTACATATGTGCCGCTGGAATAGCCCTCCACTTTGATCTCCCAGATACATCAATAGGTATGGTTTAATTGGCCAATATACAGGAATAGGTCTTATTTCTCCAGGCTCGATACATAAATAGTTTGCATATCTGATTTTTATTACCAGAGAGAAACAAATATCAATTACCAAATCAACAGGTGCACCAGCTGAAATACTCTCAGCACACTGTCTCAGCATGCATGGGCTCTGAATTATCTTAATGGCTCAATAACTCACAGAATTCTGACCTAATGATCTGTTATTATAAACAAATTGCCAAGAATGTTTACACATGATGTTTTGACAGCAGGACTAGTCCACTGCAAAATCAAAAGTTCAGAAAATAAAAACAATCATTTATGATCATTTTGATTCCTGTTAAGTGTTTGTATTCTGTGTCAGTCGCTTCTTTATTTGCAATTCATTTTACAGCTAAATACAGTGACTATGTTATGAAAAAATCAACAACAAAAAACAATAAGAATTTGTGCATACTATGATTACAAATCCCATGCCACATCGCCCCCCTCCCCTCCCCCCTCCCACCCCCTCCAACCAAGTAATAATGAAAATACCCTTTCAGAATCATCCAGTTTCCAGTATTATTTTCTCACAAAACTTTCTCTATCAAAACTTAGTCCGAAGTGACTTTACAATTTAACTGTATTGTTTAGTATATTCTATTATGAAGGACATTCGAGGCATCATGGCGTAATGGCAAATTCATGAGCTTAACTAAGCACTTTTTTCTGCACTATACATGAATAGGGCCCAAATTTGATACAAAATACTTGAATAGGTGTATAGTTTGGTATTTGGATTATACATGAATAGGGTGGGTTTTCAGAGTTCCAGCGGCACATCTGTACCCCTTTAAGGACCGAGTGACCCCCCCGTGGGAAGCTGCCCGTAAGCTTATTATATGTGTGAAGGCTCCGGACAGCTATCAGTAAGCTGCACACTGCTTTGCGGACTTTTTTTGCACAGACTTTACTGAGTAACAAACTGGTTTGGTCCTAATTAGCTGCAGCTACGTTAAGCAACCTTTTTGTATGACGCGGCTCTTTTGATAATAATGCACCGGATGATGGATGACGCAGCTAGATTACAGTGACCTTATGAGAAAGTTACTAAATTCATAGTGGACTTGTATACTTCACTGTTCAGACTATGACTATTTCGTTTCTATTACATGTATACGGGGACTGTTTGATACATTTTTTTCTCGGAAATTCTTGTATTTAATGCAAATACTGTAGCTTCTCGGTTCTGATCAGACGCCGAACTTTGTGATACTAGAAAAGCGAGAGTTAATTGAAGACGGCATTAATATTTGAAAAACACAGCATTTTGTCATGTATTTCGGGCTGATGCAAAAATAGATGAGATGATCATCTATCTTAACTGCATGTATGTTGTATTTACTTCTGAGCGTACCTAGGCGGTTTCTCTATTGGGTTTTCCTAGATATACTGACTCTGGCTTTGATTTCTTTTCCTTTCCTTTTGATGTCTGGTGGAGGGGAGCTGATTTGAAATTCTGCCATTTACTGGGCACCTTCATTAAAATAATATTATCTTACGACGTCCCTGTTATTCAGTGAATAACGTCGTTTCATTAAAATCGAATGTATAATACAATTTTGGTGCATACATGTAAAGTCATTAGCAACGACTGTGGCAACAATGCATTTTCTTATAGAAATAATGTTCATTTTTATCTGTAATTGTATACCAAATATAAAGTTCCTAGCAAAAGCGGTTCTCCAGATATTTTGTTTACAAGTTTGATCTTATATAAAAAGGTCCTTGTCCGAAAAAGTGAGACGGTTCTAATGAGGGGTCACAACACAGGTTTTTATGAAGAGCTGTAGAAAGGTATTCCAATAAGTCGCATCCCGATATCCCGACATCCCGATATCTCGAACACTGATATCTCAAAGTATCTTCTTAAATTGAAGAATATATTTCCTATTTTTATTTACATTTCAGCTCCAATTATTTCAAACTACTATTATCTCAAAGTAAATTTTCTGATACAGAAAATTTACTTTGAGATATCAGTAGTTTTGACTGAAGTTCCACTTCGAGATATCAAGAGTTTACTGTATTATCCCTGTCACCTTTCTTATCTGGAGCACTGGTGTATTATCGAAATTCGGAATGAAAAATACTGCTCACCTGTATATTGGGTATATAAAATGTAATCTCTTTAGTTATACAAAATAAGTAGTCTCGCACGTTTAGTGCTAGGCAATACTTGAGTATCACTGATATTTATACCAACTGCAGACATTTATCGTAAGTATAAGGAAGTTTGTTAAACTATCGCATTACAAGAATCGATGTCTTATCACATGAATGGATGGAAATCCCAGCAAGCTAAAAACGTCCGAATAGCAAAAGGGGACTTTCAGACATAACTAGGTCAATCACAGAATTCTGGAAGTATAATTGAAAAAGACAACAAAACAAACAATGATTTATGTCTGTAATTCTCCAGACACGTTTTTTTTCAACGACAGAATCTTTAATCAAAGATTGGAAGCGACAGGAAGCAAATGATCGTGTCATTAATACGGTCAGCAAAGGCTTAGGCCAGCTTAGGCATCGGCGCAGTCTGGTCAGCGTCTAGACAATTTGCTTGCACAATGTAAACGAAGACGCTGAATTGACTGCGTGGACTAACGTTCTGGTGCATGGGGTTCGCACTCAACAGGAAAACAACACTCAAACGCTAGACACCTATTCTCAGAATAGACAAACAAGTGTTAATATTTGGTGTCTTATAGGCTAAACGCTAATTCAAAAACATTTCACATGGCTTAAACATACTTCCATTCCAGCTGAAAGTTGTGTTCTTCATTTTCAGTTGCGAATTAAAGCATCACATTGACAAGTTTTTCCTTTCTCGATGCTTGAACAGGCCAAAAATGGCACAAAACACATGTCTTTTTGTATGGTACAAACAAGTGCATCACCTTTTCCGCAAAATATATGTGAAATGTAATGAAATTATGCTTCTAAAGTGAACAGAATATGTAAATAGGCAAACCTGCAATACCATTTTATAAATCATACCGCCCTGGGGAAAACTTTTTTCTCATCTGCACTGTCGCCAAGTTGTATGTAAGCTACGTTACCCGCATGATACTGAATAGTTAGCAAGTAACAAACAAGCGTTTCGCTTCCAAGTAAATCTTTAAAACAAACATGTATGATTGTCAAATTCGATAGCAACTATCTGGATGCATTGACCGCTTAAAACTTGAAACATTTTTTCTCTGAAAATTACACGTTTAGCAGAATGGATAAGGATGTAAGCTACGTTATCGCAATTGTGAAAAAACTACAGAAAAAGTGGGAATGTTGGTACATTTATTATCGATATGCTTACAAGGGTAGTGCAAAACTAACAAAAACTTTCGACTTGCTACTTCGTTTATTTAAGTATGCACAATTATATCGTATGATGTAAGCTACGTTATGTAAGCTACGTTATGAGTATTTTGCCCTTGTTCCAGAACTGCTGTTGAAGTTATGCCAAATAAAAAATACAGCAGTTAGTGTTCTTAATCTTACATATTCTCTGTTTAAAACTGGCTACTTCCGGTTTACACAATTGTGTCGTCTGATAATTGTCGATTTTCTGATTCCCATTTATTTATTGTTACAATGAGCATCCTAGTTTAGATAAGTAAAAATAACTTTGTGACTTTGTATGAAAATATTTATCGTATGATCATGTTAAATGTGCAGACATGCTAACTTCATAAGAAATAAGACGACCTCGCGAGCTTATAAAAGTCAAGCCAGCTTTTTTATGCAGTGATATTTATTCAACACTGATAACATAGAATAGGAGCGAATTCTCTCATTTAAGAGAATAGCCACTAACAAGGTTCCACTCTTATTAGAATTTGCTCCTTTGAGCAAATTGCCTCTTGTTTGAGTAGAGTCCATGCGGATATGGATCTCTCGTCCAGGAAAACAAACAGGAAAACAAACAGGATTTCACAAAGGTTGTTCCCCTTTCTGACAGTGGCGGAAAACTTGAAGGTATACCCATACACCTTAATTAAGATACAATTGCTCCGATGAATTAAAGTAGACAATGTCAAAACAAAGTAAGGCACTAGTTATTCATGGTTACATAGCTTACCAACTGCTTTCTCAGCGGAGATTCTTTTCTCATTATGTTCCTCAAGCAAAGGCGGGGTGGGGGAGGTGGGGGAGGGGGCGGGGACCGGGAAGTATTGTTGCAGTGCGGATCATGTTGGTGTCGGCCTCTGTGTCGGCGTGACAATATTCCCCTCTCTCTATCTCTCATAGCAAGCAGTTGACGGAGCATGGCAAACACTGTTTGCCATGCTCCGATACCAATGAAGTCATAAATTAGCTACCATAGCAACTAAGACTTCATATTGATGTCTAAGTGACGTTATCGAGACGTCATTCTGCCAAGCTGCTAAGCACAACACGTCATAGCAACTGAGAGTTCATACTGATGTTCTCTAAACGTCATTCTGCGCGCTCTTCGGAAATACTCTTAGGAAATACAAATATCCCAGCAGAGACACTTTACTCTTCGAAACTACAAGTATCCTAGCAGATGCGCTATACTGAGCGCTTTGCGAAAATTCAAGTATGCCAGCTCAGCGCTTCGAGAAAACACCAGTATCCTAGCAGACGCACAACATTGAGTTAAATGACGTTTCATAGGCGCTGTGGTAAAATATCTAAGACGTCATTGGTATCTGAGCATGGCAATATTCTGACAATTTTCAATGGCACTGAAAATTAAAATCCTTTTAACAGAAACTTGAAATTTTCTCAAACATATAATTATTCTCGAATCATTTATTTCCGTGCTTTATATGACCTTCTTTATTGCCTAGTCATTTGATGTGTAAGTAATGTTACCAATAAATAATGGACAGATATCAAATTGGTCTACAATTTCTTCTACGCTTGGTATAAACTATGGTAACCTATGCATATGAATTGAAGGTCTAACGTCACTACAAAGAATAGTGGGTGGGATCACCTGAAAATTACAGCAGGCTTGTTCATTTAATTTGATAGAGTACCCTACAGATTCACTGTAGTCTTGTAGTATACAAAGTATTTAAATTGTTTGAAACAATGATAGAATTTTTTTTATACAAAATCACTAAAAAGAGTATACGTAACTTTTGCAAAAAGGCTAACGCTGTTGAAAGTGACACTGATATATATGCTTCTATTAATATACGAATCAGTACTAGTTCCCTATCTGTGATATAATTTTATGATTTTTGAGTTAATGAAATTGGTGACGCAGTTTTAAAAATTGTTAATAACAAGTTATATTATTCTCAGTAAGAATACAATACATTTTTATTAATGTTATTGATGTTTAGATTTTTATATCTTTTATTTGCTTGTTATACTTACTTATTATGTAAGCTACGTTACTCAAGTAAAGTTATTCTACAGCTGTTACTTTTTTCTATTATCTTATTTCTTTCCTTGATAATTTCACACGCATTGGTACTGCAACCCGTTGATATGAAAATATTCACAAGAGCCTCTTTCGTTTTGCTCTGACGAAAAAGGAAGTCAATGCTTTACGCCTGTTTAGAGTCAACTAATACATGAGTATATGTTCTTTTTAACATTCTAATCGTTTGGGATTTGATATTTTAGTAGTATCTACTGTTTTACTTTGCACAACATTTTAATTTGCTAAAATGTTTCACAACCATTACTTTTAACACTTTCTCATGTACATTATTTTCAGTTTTACTAACGAAGGGGTAGCACCTAATATTTACTCCTTTAGTGTACCCCTGGCCTTTAGAGAGGCTGGAAGCTAATTACAGAATCCACTCTGAACGCAGATATTTTGACATATGATTCTTAAGATATATTATGATGCATGAAATAAAGAAAATTTGCATTTCCCCCAAAAAATTAATTTCACGTTTTTATAAATTTATTGCGCGCCTACTCTGAGAACAGGTGTAGAGCAAAAGGCCCAACAGTTGAACTCCGATGTTCTATTTATTCTGGAACCATTAAACGCTCTCCACTCTTTGAATTTGTTGCAGCATAAAACGTTACTGACCGAAGGATAAGGACATCCATTTTTGTTTACGTTTAAATTATATTTTCTAGAATTACAGAAGTAATTGAGTGAAATTTTGGAAGTTTTTGATCATAATGACCTTGAAAAATAGCTGTTGTGTATAAAATGGTCACGAGATGTGGAAGTTATTCGAGCCGCGACATGAGAAAACGAACAAAGAGGTTTTGCACCCAGCGCAGACTCAGATCAGCCTAGGCATCCGCCCTGTCTGATCAGACTCTTCGCTAAGCGCTCAAAGCCTCACCAAGGATTTTAGCTACCTTCATGCGGACAGCGAAGACTCAGACCAGACTGAGCGGATGCCCAGGCTAATACGAGTCTACGCTGGGCGCACAACCACTTTGTTGGTTTTGTCGTGTCGTGGCTCATTTCATCTTTGTTTTTACATTCATTCAATAGGAGTTCTGAAATGAACGGCTATTGACGTGCCTCACAAACATAGTAGGAAAAAATTTTAATCTTTCGGAGTAAGCTTCATTTTGGTAGGATTTTGTCCTCTAGGGTAGCACAGAAAAAGTACCAAAAGCTGAGCCCGTACACCTGTAGACTGTGCGACTAAACACGCTGTGTTTCGTTGCTAGCGTGAGCTGCAGGGGCTTTTTTCTCGCTGCATGATTGAAAAGATGTCTTACATATTATAAAATTTAATAGGGAAAAGGCTGGTTGTTATAGGCCTAACTGTTATTTCGGTAATTTGTATATCGAATATCAAGGGTATGAAGCCCGTTCTTTTTCAAATATAATTGCGTTGACGATTATTTGAAATAATAAAATGATCACATTGTCATTTCTTAACATACAATTTTAGGTCTCTTTCTCTCCATAAGTTCATGCCAAAGTTTTGTTGAAAGTCCCCTAATTTTGTCTAGTTTACACTGTTGACAATGCCTATAGCGCAAGCTTGTTTGATTGTTCTACATAAACAACAACTGATTTTACTATTGCACAGGGTATAAACCAGTCCGCCAATTTTCGCTTCCTGCAGAGACTGTCCGTCATAGTTGGCTTCCGCCGAGACTGTCCGCGATCTCTTGCTTCCGGCTGAGACTTCTGTACATGATACATGGCTTCCTGCAGAGACTGTCCGCGTGACTCTGCTTCCTGCCGAGGCTCTCGGCAGGAAGCAGAGTCACGCGGACAGTCTCTGCAGGAAGCCAATTTTCGAGGACAGTAGTCCCTGCAGGAAGCAAGAGATCGCGTACAGTATCGGCGGAAGCCAGATATGACGGACAGTCTCTGCAGGAAGCGAAAATTGGCGGACTGGTTTATACCCTGTGTATTGCGACACCTTAACAAATCAGAACTGTCACAGGATCTCACTATACCCCCACTGCAGTGCCTCTATATGGAGGAACAAAGTATGGAATGAAAGGAGAACGGGTTAACTGGGAACCCTGCTAAAACAATAGTTCCCTCAAACACTACCAGGTCATGATCTTTATCGTTTCCCTATCATATATGAGAACTTCCTGTTTTCTGCATCAAATTTGTTATCTGTTTATCTTAAATCAGATTTAAAAATAATGTAGGTCAGTGGGTATATGTCAAAGGTTCGAGTCTGTCTGATGGCATTCGACCCCATTATCTTGCTACATGTACATGTATTTTAGTAATATTTACAATGTATATACTTGCACTAATTGTGTTTCTCTTGAAACATCATCATGATCAATCTATTAATTGCTTTGATTGTGTTACAACAGACAGTGGCAGGATCTAGTACAGGCTATTATTAATGTTGTTGTTAAACCAGATAGTCGCCACCAGAACCTTAATATCGGGACAGCTGAGTCATCACAGTCCTTCCAGTGGGTTAATATCATATTATTGGCAAAACGTAGTGGGGAAAATCTAAAAATGATGTCTATCGATTAAGTATATACAATTTCATATAAAACTAGAAATGTGCCCATAGGACACGGATGCCCCCGCCTAGTGCCTAGAGTAAGATGGCACCCTGATCAAATTACTGGCACTTGTAGGATAACCAGGTTCATAGAGGCAGACTTGTACAATATAAATGGCAAATCAAGAGACACGAAATGTCAAAACGACCTATGCAGGACTAAGTTATAGGCCGGACACAAAAATGTTTTCACTATAGCCTATACATAAAGTTTACATGCGCAGTGTGACCTCAACCTTCAAGCTAGGGGTTCGTCATCATGTCATTTATGCAATATAGTTTTGAATCCGACCGTGCAGGATAAAGTTATGGACAGGACATAAACATGTTTCACTGAAGCCTATGCATAAAGTTTAAGTGCAGACTGTCACCTTGACCTTTGAGCTAACAATATGATTCTTGCATGTGACACATCAACTTGTCATGATAATTGTTTAAGCCAGATAATTTCGAAATCCCATCATGCAGGACAAAATTTCACTTCAGCCTATGCATAAAGCTTAAGTGCTGGCTGTGACCTTGACCTTCAAGCTAGCAGCGTGGTTTTTGCACACGACACACCATCCTGTCATGACAATTATTTATGCCAAACAATATGCAGGAATAAACTATGGTTCAGACGCGAACATATTTTATTATGGCCTATGCACAAAGTTAAAGCGTAGACTGTGACCTTGACTTTAAGACAGGGACAGGGTTCTTGCATGCGACACATTGTCTGGTCATGATGATCATTTGTGCCAAATATTTTTTTAAATCCCACCATGCAGTCCAAAGTTATGGGTCGGACACGAACATATTTCATTATAGCCTATGTACAAAGTTCAAGTGCGGACTGTGACCTTGACCTCTGAGATAGCCATGTGGTTCTTGCACGTGACACGCCATCTTGTCATGATGATCATTTGTGCAAAGTAATTTTTAAATCCCACCATGCAGTCTAAAGCTATGGGTCGGACACAAGCATATTTCATTATAGCCTATGTACAAAGTTTAAACGCGGACTGTGACCTTGACCATTGAGATAGTGACATGGTTCTTAAACGCGACACACCACCTTGTCATGATGATCATTTGTGCAAAATAATTTTTTAAATGCCACCATGCATTCTAAAGTTATGGGTCGGACACGAACATATTTCATTATAACCTATGTATAAAGTTTAAGTGCGGACTGTGACCTTGACCTTTGAGATAGCGACATGGTTCTTGCACGCGACACACCGTCTTGTCATATAGATCATTTTTGCCAAATATTTTTTTAATCCCACCGTGCAATCCAAAGTTATGGATCGGACACGATTTTGGTAACACACAAACACACACACACATACGCACACACGGACAGGGTAAAATTTATATGCCCTTCGGCCATTTCATGGCGGGGGGCATAAAAAGACGAGCCATCAAAAGAAGAAATCTTTCTGTCCTGTTCATTGCATTTCTTCCACAGATTAAAGTAATTCCAGGCAGGCTGCTAATAAAACTGTCACAATAATTTTCCGAATTCCTTAAAAAATGATATTATATTAAAAACTGACCAATCACAGTCTTTCGCAGAGAAGAGCTCAAGTGAAATGAATGACAGTGTACAGGAGTCACATGCATAGGAACTGTTAAGGTGTGAAGTGTTAAGGTACACTTTCAGGGCTTTCTATTTTGCCTTTCTTCTCAGTGGGGGCAACTCTTTAAGGAAAGAATTTGATCCTATAGGAGCAAATTCTTTCTTGAAGAGTTGCCCCCATTTTTGAAAGGCTCCGTTGTCAACGGAGGACAAAATGATGTCACAAAAGCTGTTTGCCTTTATAAAAATAGCCATCAGAGGAAATGGCAAATCCCCCGACCAAAGACCCCCATGGGCCTTGGTAAAAAGGGTGCACTTCAAAACACATATTAGTAACATATTGTCGTTCTTTTATGCTTCTGATTGACATTAACTGTTAACAGATGCATGATTATCTAACTGTTCTGTTCTGTTCAATTCTCGTATCGACGTTTCCCAAGTGGCTCAACGGTACGTAACCATAGTTGCACACACCTGGCGCCGTGTGTCCGTCCAAATGATTATCTAACACTCAGACTAAAACAGTATGCTTGACTGCTAAAATGAGGTAAAATCTCAAACAGCCACCATATACACAAATGTATAGCATACGATACATTCAACTTTCAAAATGTGTGAATAACTTCTAAAGTACAGCCCTACAAACCTAATTTTGACCTTTCTAGTAAGTGAATTTGGACAAAGAATCCAAATCTGGGAGATTTTTTTTTTGGGGGGGGGGGGGGGGGGGGCACGGGATTGTGGAGGGATCAGAGAGGGTTAGGGACACTGATAAGATGATAAGATATCACAGCATGATCATCAATATTCCAAAAGGTACACGGTTATTCAAATTCTGGAGCTGGCCAGGGTTATTATATACAGATATGGAGCAGAGACTCAAACAGCAGCTCAAACTACCAAAGGGAAATAACTCAAGAAGTATAAAAGCAAGAGTTATCATTCATGTATGAGACAAATTGTCATGACCTGTTCTGCATATCTGTGAAGTATCATGAAAATATTGCAAAAGGTATTCAAGCTATGGAGCGGACACCTAAAATCATCAAAGGAAAATAACTCCAAAAGTAAGAAAGCAAAACTTGTGTGTCATTCTTTTTTGCGTTACATTATCATGACCTGTTCTACATATCTGTGAAGTATCATGAAAATATTCCAAAAGTTATTCAAGTGTTAGAGCGGACATGAAATCACACCTAAAACAATCAAGGGGAAATAACTCAAAAAGTAAGAAAGCAAGAGTTGTCATTCTTGTTCGCGACACATCATCATGACCTGTTCTACATATCTGTGAAGTATCATGAAAATATACCATAAGGTATTCAATTTATAGAGCTGACACAAAAGCATACCTAAAATGATCAAGGGGATATAACTCAAAAAGTGAGAAAGCAAGAGTTGTCATTCTTGTTCGCGACACACCGTCATGACCTGTTCTACATATCTGTGAAGTATCATGAGAATATTCCAAAGGGTATTCAAGTTACAGACCGGACACGAATCTGCCAACAAATCACACCTAAAACTATCAAGGGGAAATAACTCAAAAAGTAAGAAAGCAAGAGTTGTCATTCTTGTTCGCGACACATCGTCATGACCTGTTCTACATTTCTGTAAAGTATCATGGTAATATTCTAAAGGGTATTCAAGTTACAGAGCGGACACGATTCTGCCAAAAATCACCAAAGGGTAGATAATTCAAAAAGTACAATAGCAAGAGTTACCATTCTTGTACGCGGCACATCGTCATGACCTGTTCTACATAACTGTGAAGTATCATGAAAATATTCCAAAGGGTATTCAAGATATAGAGTGGACAAGAAAATGTTTACAGACGACGGACGGACAGACGGACGGACGCCAGGCTCATCGCTATATCCCCCGAACCTTTCGGTCGGGGGATAAAAATGGCAGAAAATAAGGAAGGATACCCATTCACATTTAGTAGTAAAATACATGCGCATGCATACGAAAACTAACAATTTGAGCCGCGACACGACAAAACCAACAATGTGGTTGTGCGCCCAGCGAAGACTCAGATCAGCTTGGGCATTCGCCCAGTCTGATCAGAGTCTTTGCTGTCCGCATGGAGATAGCTTAGAGCCTTAGCTACCTTTAGAGCACTTAACGAAGAGTCTGGTCAAACTGGACGGATACCCAGGCTGATCTGAGTCTGTGCTGGGCGCAAAACCACATTGTTGGTTTAGTCTTGTCGCGGCTCGAATGTCTTCAAGACTCTGTACACCTGTACATTGTTCCTTCAGGCAAAAGCGGAGCCCTGTTGGGCCAGCAGGATAAGCGCTGGCTAGCTGACCTAGCGGTTCCGAGTTCGATTCCTGTTTGGCGGAAATCTTCGAACCGTTTACAGGGTTCCATTATCAACCTCACATCATCCTGATATGACTGAAATTCTGTTGAAAAGGACGTAAAATTGCATGTCATCCATCCATCTATCCATTCATCCGTCCATCTTTTAGTCAACAGTTTAATAAGGACATCCTCATTCTTGTAGAAAAAAATAGCAGGGCTAGGTTTAAAGTATAGATAGGAACTATTATCAGCTCAACAGTATCTTCTTGTTCAGGAAGATTGAAATAATACTTAAAAGCGGAAGTTTTGAAATAAATTACAATAAATAGTATTTTTGATTACAATAGGAACAAGTGCAAGATATACAATTTCACAACCTTTTGTTGATAATGCACGGAGTATTGTGAAAGTAGGTTGTTTAATCACGTGTGATGGAATGCGTCGTACTTTGTAGGGCTGTTCTAAAGAAACTTTTCCGTTTTTACCGTAAACATTGAAACATTTTACTCTTTGGCTCCTATTTTCAATCAAGTTTTTGACCAAGCCTCTTTGTCCCTCCGGCCGCGGGAAAGTTTAAAAGTTATAAAACCTTTGGCAAAAAGTGGATATCTGGATCAAACTATTCCATAGCATTATTCTTTTTTTGGCTTGCCGCTTCGGCGGCGAGCCATATATTCCGACAGGTTATGACTTCCTGTCATGCGCACTCCAGCGGAAGACGCTGATTTGTTCCCAGCTTCGAGAATGGTTCATAATTGCAAGTGGAGAACCAAATATGGAGAGCGTCTACGGGGCGCAACTTCGTTTGACTGTTTCTTTTACCTAAGCACCGAAACATAACGACACGCCACAATCTGGCACACCAAATAATCGAACATGTCTAGCATCTTTTGCCTTACTGAAAACATGAGTTTTATTATTTTTTATTTATTCATCCGGTGTGTTTGAATATTTCTTGATTGTCCACTGTCAAATAAGGTCAAATAACGACATGCGCAATTCGCGGGCATTATGTAAAATATGGACTGGACTTGGACTCTGGACTTTGGACTCTGCACTTCGGGCTGTGTAAAACCTGGATTTCAGACTTTGTAAAACCTGGACTTTGGACTCTGGAGTTTGTAAACTTGGACTGAAAATTTCAACAATAGTTGTTATGCCTGTACAAACAGTGTAGAGTGTATATCCAAATTAGACTACTGGTTGGAACAGTCTGATCAGGGTCTGTGTCGACAGCCTTATTTAAAAGCATTTACTGGTTTTACAGACAAGGTGTTTGATTGTATTCACTAGATACTATTTCTTATTTTTTCATAAGCGTACATTGAAATTCAGTTTCTTATTTTTTCATAAACGTACAATGTTATTCAGTTTAATGTAAGTGTCTTATTGAAAACAATTCAATTCAGGAAACACAACATGTGTGGGAAAATATCAGTATCTTACAGTTGCCATCAAATCATCCTTTTCTAGGCCTATGCAATTTTAACAGTTACCTTCCTTTTTGAATAAAAGTTGCTAAAATTTAGAGAGTCAAGGCAGCGTAGCGCAATCGGTAGCGCGTTTTGACTCAAGAGCCAAAGGTCCCGGGTTCGATACTCGGTCCGGCCACATACTTTCGTTTTTCCTTTCGCTGATTTTAGAAGGGCAGTTGTCAGTTTCTGGTGAAAGTACGTGTACTTAGTACTGGTTAACCGCTTAGGAGGTCTAATTAAGCCTGCCCAGGAATAGTGCGGTTAGGGTAACAGACCGTCCCGACATGATCATAGCTGTTTATCGTGGACAATAAAACAGCTACAAAATAATAACTACTAAAATATAGAAGACTTCTTTTTTCTTTTGCATTAAATCCCTATATAATAACAAAATATGTGATGACCAAGGACAACACGCTAGATTCTGAAAACAAACATCCTGTGGAAGCAACAAAAATACATTGACTTGTAATCATTACCAATTACCAGTTATACTCTATACCGCAGACTTGCTGGGCCGCATAGTGCAGTCGGTGGTGCGTCTAAATAAAAAACAGAGGTCCCGGGTTCGATATTCAGTCCGGCCACTTACTCTCGTTTCCGCTTCCGCTGAGTCAAGAAGGGCAGCTGTCAGTTACTGGCGAAAGTTAATGCACTTAGTAATAGTTGAGCGCTTAGGATGGCTAAGCCTTCCCAGGAATATTGTAGTTAAATTAACTGACCGTCCTTGTAGCTGTTTACCATGCACGTAAAACAATAACACAACAACAACATACCACAGGCTTAACCAGTACTTATAACTGAACTCAGTGATGACAATATACTAAAAAGAATAAGCTGAATATTTGCAGACGATCTATGGCAACTGTTTGGGAAGGAACTATCATTTTCATTATAACCTCCTCTCAGTGGTAGTCAGCTTTTCTTCAACAGAAACAATGAGTTAAACAGTCATTAAAGTTGTTTCCCCTTTTAATAATAGCCATTGTTGCGGACGGTAAGATTTTTTCCCTACCAATCTGTCATAAATGAGGCTAGTAGGACAAACTACTTCCACTATTTTCTTCTCATATCAGCAGTCATGAACCATATATCATCTTATGTGTAAGGGACTTGTAAAAGAACTTTTCCAATGTAAAATGTATTTTTTCAACATCAAGACTTGACGATCTAATAATGAACATAACTTTGTCCTAACCGAACGGCTTAAGGAATATAGCAATCAAATTCCCGTCCATCTGTCTCTGTCCGTATGTTAGTACGCCCATTAACATTTTGTTGTCCACTCTGTAACTTGAATACCCTCTTGACTATTTTCATTACACTTCACCAGTTATGTGTAGTCCATTTGCTCCAAAGTACAAACACAGTTCTGCTTAGTTCACAAAAAACAGGACGAAACTCCCAGTAAATCTTCTAATGTCCTAAAATTTCTTATATAACAATACATAACAGAATACGAAAATCCTTATTTCTAAATGCTTTTATGAAATATTTTTCAATAGCAGTAATACAAAAATTGACCTTTTTACTGAAGGTTATCATATGATTGTCAGAACAACCAGAATGTAGCGTAACCTCACTGTTACTACAGTTGTGGACGTTTTTAAATGAAGAAAGTGTCTCCAAGTAAGATACCATCTCCCAAGACCACAAACCATAAACCACAAAATACCACAAACATTGAACTACATGAGCGCTAACTTGGCAAGCCTTTCCTTTTAAAAGGAAACTTTATATGAATTTCAGTTCGACTATTATGAGTCGAGGTAGTTTAACCGTGACACGAGAAAACCAGTAAAGTGGTTGTGCGCCCAGAGCAGACTCAGATCAGCCTGGGCATCCGCCCAGTCTGATCAGAGTCTTCGCTGTCCGCACGGAGCTAACTTAGACCCTCAGCTACTTTTTAAGCGCAAAGCGAAGACTCTGATCAGACTGGGCGGATGCCCAGGCTGATCTGAGTCTGCGCTGGGCTCACAACCACTTTGTTGGTTTTCTAGTGTCACGGATCAGTTAACATTTTTATTTTGGGGAACAACTTTTGTGACTTCCATAGATTCAAAAAGGTCTACACGTAAAGGGAAGAATTTGCTTTTCTTTTTAAGAGTAGATCCCATTGGCAAAGGGGCAAAACATGAAAATTACTGAGTTGCCCCCCCCCCCCCCCGCCCCCTACGCCCCCTCTGTACAATAGCATTCTAATTTTTAGAATACGCACTTCAAAACTTGATTTTACACAATAGTTATTTTATTCCTTCATGCATAGAGACCTTAGACAGAGAAATGAACATTTCACATTCGGCCATAACTAATCATGCTATCTTGGCTTAGTTGCAGAAAAGTCAGGTTAACCAGCTGTTTCAACAAGAGTTATAAACTCATTCCATTCGGGATACTCCCTTTAACCTTTAGAACTGGACAAACAGTTTTCATCCAGATCAGGCCCAGGCCTGATCTGAGATCAAACCTTTTTGCTGTTTAGACATCATTTCTGCAAGAGTTAGTTAGACCAATATTGTCAAATTTTCTTGAATTTTGATGCAGACGACAATTTTAGCAGACGACAAAAATACCCAGGATGCAAAGGGTTAAAATGATGAATGTCGACTAGTGGGAGAGGGGCATCAGCTAATCGTTTCCGGACTATAACTCAGATACTGAAATATACTGAAATATTTTAATGAAACGTGGTAAGATTCCAGGAGTGTCTTGTCAAAGAATAACAACTATTCTTTTCTTAATTTTCCTGTTATACCTCTTGGTCTATTGTTTTTGGTGTTTTTTTTTTTTTTTTTTTGTTTTTTTTTTTTTGTTTTCGAACTGCGTCTCAGCAACCGTGAAGGAACTAGAAATACCACTTCCTTCATTTTTGGACTAATTTACCCTATTCTGTGTTTATTGTTTGTTTCTGACTTTTTACTCAGTAACCATTCAACACTTTTTTTGAAACTTCGCAGAATTGTAGGATAGGTCAAGATGGAGTGTCGCTTGCAAGAACTAACACTCTAGAGCTTGTGTTAAATATGAAGACACCATGACCTTGTTGAACCCTTCAATGTGGCCTTTCCTAAAATTATATCCGATTTGATGGTCAGCGTCGACGACTTTCATTTCGCAGACTAGTCCCTCAGATACATAGATATGATGAGTGCGTTATGAATGCTTATTACTCGCGAGCACCTGCCTGTGTACCGTATACAAGATAATTTTCTCGGTGTTCCATTTTTCGCGGCATTTCGCGGTCACTTAGAAACCGCGAATATTAAAAATTTCCTGTTTCTTACAACGTATCTTCTGTAGGCACAGTGTTCATTTATTTTGTTTCCGTTTTTTCTTCGTTAATTGCTGGTACTTTTCACTTGAGCCAGTTCTTTCATTAACCTGCGGCAGCCATGCCGCAGATTAATGAACGAACTGGCTCAAGTGAAAGTTTTGCTTTTCGCGCATGTTGCTAACCGCCAAAATTAAAAATCGCGAAAATTAGTGTTTATGTTTTTGCCCTGTTATCGCGAAAATTTGAACCCGCGAAAATTACCGCGTTTACTTTATCTTAAAATTTCGGATTTTTCAATGTCTCTATTGTCTAGCACAGACAGGCGCATGGTCGGTTGGTTAGATACACTCGGTTATAATGCAGAAGGTCGATGGTTCAGAGATCGCCATTCGACCAGCTGGCGACTGGAAACACTGTCAACCCAGCAGTAGATGGGTACCTTTTTTTGAATCAGGGACGGATAAGGCAGCCAAAAGACAGAATTTATTTCCTATGATCTACATTTTTATTACTCCATAAGCGTTCATATTTATAGGTTCAGCACTTTGTTTGCCATTATATCCCCTGATCACTACGGGATCGGTTGCCGGTTGTTATTTATAAAATATTTCACGTGAAATGGCAACAATAAGTGTTTTACCTTGGTTTTATACCGCACATGCTCGGAAGAAGCCAATCAGTGTGTGTGCTCGGAACCAGGCAAACAGTGTGCTTTATTTTGAGTTTGAGATTATTCTCAAGTTTTATAACCTCGAATCCAGATTACTGACAGACTCAGTGCCAGGAGGTGCAACCATAGATTCGTTCCACTCAGCCTCTCGGAGACAATCGTTATGAGAATTGAAACAACAACAATTTCCTTGATCACTATATTTTGTGAGCTACATCAAGAACAAAAAAAAATATTTTAAGGTGGTGATAATCATTGATTTGGGGCAAAGACAAAAATCTGCATAAAACACTCAAAATACCACTGATCTTTCCAAAACTTAGCATATGCCTTCTTTATGTTGTTTCTCACAATTCAGACTCCCAAAATGCAGCATTTGTTAATGTTAAAAAGTGTTTTTATAAGGAAAGATCAAAGGGTAATTTTGTGCGCAATAATCTGAAAAAATAATATTGTTATTGAAAATATATTTAGTGCTGAGAGTTCCTTGTTGCATAATGGAGAGCGTACTAGCAATTATTTTTTCAAACTCTTTCACATATTATCAGGCTGAGCAGATGAAAAAAGACGCGGTCTGTGTCCAAATTTTTTTGTCAAAACACACAGGTGAGACAGGTGAGACTATTTTAACAAGGTTGAACAATTTCATCTACACACCACTGATCATGTAAGTAATGTATTATTTATACTGTAGGTGTTATATAGGCATGCTTGCCTACCCTATATTTAATAAATGCATCCAGTGTACATTACCTTGCATATGGTTGAACATTTGAGAAAAAGCTACCATTTTCATCTGGTCTACATTACAATTTGAGAAAGAGTTGGAATAAATAATTGCTAGCTCGCTCTTCATTATGCAATAACGCACCTTCAGTACTACGTAAATTTTCAATAACCATGTTAATTTTTTTGATTATTGCGCAGAAAAATACCCTTTGATCTTTCCTTATAAAAACACTTTTTTAAGCAGCATGTACGTCTATTTTGTATTCTAAACTGTAAAGAACAACAAAAATAAGAAGTCTGCTAACTTTCAGGGAGATACCTTACTTTTTTATGGTTTTATGCAGATTTTTACATTTACCATAAATCACCACCTTAAGCAAAGCGATTTAAATATCCTTGCGATATCAGTTTCAGAACCCTTAAGATCAAAATCATTTTTGTACTTTGAGAGTAATAAAGTTAAGTTGAGTTGAGTTGAGTTGAGCAAGGCTGGCCCCAAAACATATCTAAAATCCCCTGTAATGTTTATCCAACCACTACGCTTGTCCTCATGAAATAGTGTATAGAATTAAAACCAGGAGTTTGTATTTGAAGAGATTACCTATTTTCATTTATCCTTCTAGCGCGGTATGTGTTTCAGAGCCCTTTTTAAAATTTTGAAAGAAAATTTTATTTGGTTTGATGAGGAGAAAATACTAATTTCAGGAGTAAGCATATTCCTGTTGACAACATTTAATAAAAGGTATCAATCATAAACCAATCCTTCTTGAGATGGTGGTAATAATTTCAGACAGCATGCCAACCTTGGAGCAATGGCACCCTTTTTCAAAGTTGTCAAACCACTATGCCTCAAATTGGAAATTTCTATAAAGTTCCAAACTTCAATGTTAAAGATTGATATGCGCATTGTGTTACAACTGGATATGGTGACATAACTGCAAAAGAAAAAATAATTTTGATCTTTACAACTCAGGTTATAAACAAAAACAATACAACATACCGTAACTTACTGGTTTGGATATAAGAACCCACTCTCTTGTAAGAAACATTTTTGAAAAGTACTTAACATATTTTCAGTGAACCTCAACTATTGCATGGCATTAAAGATATTAAATATACCATTAACAGACGGTAAGTTTCTCTTACATATATTTGCTAGTTTAAAATATTAAGGGGTCACAACAACCATTACCAAAGTGCATAAAGAAAAATGGCTATTTAAAGCAAATTATGTTTTGGCTTTTTATTTCTTTTCTCCTAGATTATATTTTTGGTCATTCTTTATTATGGTAAGGAACAAGACCGTCTGCAGTACAGTTTATGATGTAGTTAGGGCTCTGAAACACATACCGCGCGGAAACACATACCAGGACGATAGAATATGTAATCTCCTGTAACTGAATTGTTTTCCTGTATTCATGCTATAACATTCGTTACCTTAAACCGTTCGATGTTAATTGCAGATCGAGATAGGTTTTCTTATGAGAATTATGTATCGCCTCAGTCTATCATTGGGTCATTTGTATGACCTCGCGGAAGAGGAAGTAACCCAGATCATAACATCTTAATATTCGGACACCTAATCCTTTTTCGTGATAGGCTTTTCCATCTTTCAGCTCGTCCATTTTGGTTTATGTTATCGTTGGACTGATCAGGCCATGAGGTTATAAAACTTGAGTACATTCTCAAACTCAAAATAAAGCACACTGATTGGCTGCTTCCGAGCACATGCCGAGCACATGCTCGGAAGCAGCCAATCAGTGTGCTTTATTTTGAGTTTGAGATTATTCTCAAGTTTTGTTCTGTGTCTTCACCTTTTTGCTTATTCTTGGGCTGATACTGTCTAGGATATTAGCGGGGTCGAAATACAGTACACTTAGATATCACAAATATACTATGCACAATAAATATAGCAATTTTTTGTATGTGTCAGATTCACCATATTAGGCTTTTATTGTCACTTTACTGCATAAAGATATAAAGGCCGATCATTCGAGCTGGACTGGCAGGTAAAAGAATCAAGATTGCTCAATTGTAGCGTTTGAACTATCGTGACGTCAGTTTTTATGACCATTGTATCTGAACGACATTTATGATCATGTACAAAAGCCACAACCATAATGAGGCGGCTGGTTTGCTGTAAAAATAAAGGAAAACGCTCTAAAACATTTGAATATGCTACGAGTATGAGGTTTACAAAGTTCGAAAATTTGACGTTTTCCCTTGTTTTTACGTTATCGTCTTAAAAACTTGTTTTCAATCGGTATTTCTTGAATCCCTTTTGAGTGCATGATTGTTTGGTAGCTACCAATATGATAATTTAAACAATTTAGAAAGAAAAATTCTTCCCGGTTACTAAACATAAGTCAAAAGTCTCAGACTAACGTCATCATTTTCTCACAGTCACGTTATACTTCAATGAAGAAACTTCACAGTTAAATTAATCATGGTGTGGCCCTTAATTTTAGCCTATTGTTTTTCTCGGGTTTTGATTCTGCATTGAACTGAAGCACCCGTGAATCGTTGCACATTGGACCGAATTAACACGTTTTAACGTCAATGGCGCATGCTAAGATTCGTCAGTTGTTAAAGACACATTTTTGATTGCATAATACTCTAATGACCGTTTATTGAAACATGCTGCTCAGAGAGAAAACATCCCAGAAGACTTTTCACTGAAGTACAGGTAGGGGGCCAGATAAAGGGAAATCAATTGTCAAGGGAAAAGACAGAATATGGTTATAAACAGATGATAATTGGATCAGACTGTTTTTTGAAGACCCACACAGAGCTGTGTTGAACAGTGCTGCCATAATCTGCTCAAAACCTGTTTTATGCCAAGGGCTACTAAAATATGCCATGCAAATATAGGTACTCATAAATCACAACGTTCGCGCACACAGAAGACTTAGATCAGCATGTGCAGTCTAATCAGTCAATCATGTTCTACGATTCCTAAAATGCAAAATTGAAGACTCTGATCAATCTACACAACGTGACAGCTGATTTGAATATTTACTGTTAATATTCAAGTTATGCCAAATCAGCCTGCACAGCTAAAAAGCAAACAAAAACCAAAAAAAAAAAATCCTGATTAGTCTACATAGATGTGACATATTGTTCACACGAAAGTAACGTTATCAATGAGTATTCGAAATCAGCCATGATGCACATTCTGTCTTTATTTTCACCTTTTCAAGTTTTGGGTATATATATGATTATATATAAATATCTCTTTGTTTGGTTTGCAAGTTTTATATGACTTTATTTACATATGTCTAGCAAAAAGTCATTTTTATTTTTTTGTAATGCCAGAAACTTTCATATATTTAGCTTTTAGCAGACAGTGAAACCTTTTTTTATTTTTTGCATTTACTTTAAAATAAAATAATCATAAACAAATCAAAGAAAAAAAAGGAAAACAGTTGTACAACCATTATCTCGGATTAGACAAAAAAAAAATAAAACAATAAAATCAAAAATAGATAAAATGAAAATTATAATATTTTTTTTTCTTTATTATGAATTTCTTTTTCTTAACTCATTGGTTTTTTGTTCTTGTTTTTAAATTGTTTAAAGTAGATGCATCTACAGGATAATATCAGTTTCCCCATATTAGGCCCCACTTTTAGAATTTGTCACTGGCATAATCCCCTCATAATCACCTAGATAAGACAATCCTTTGATGTTAGCTGTGGCCCTGACGCACTGTTTATTGGGAGCTATCAAAGTGTGCCACCCCAATTTGTTAAAGAAAAAAATGTGTCTTTAAGCTTAACCATATCTTTTACACAATCAATAGCTTTGACAAGAAAACTGAGCATGAAAATGTTGAGAAATACCGTACAAAAAACCACATGCTGACCAGTTTTATGTTGCTTTTCAATGGGTGCGAATTTCGGCTAATGACCCCTTCCGCGCTTATCGCTTTTCCTCAATATCTTTTTTAAAGATGGCTTCTGTAATCCCATGGTATCTTAAGCCTCAAATACGGTTCCCTTCAATGCAATTTAATTTCGCTCAGTGTTGCACTTCAGTAATTAGAAAAATTGCAAAATTTAAAAATTTGCTAAATATATTTTGCATAGTATAGTTTAAATCAATAGTGGATATTTATTTTTTAGGTGAATACCAAATATATATATATCATCGAATATTTTGAAAATTTCAGCGATTTCACGAGTGCGTAGCATTAGTAACACGAGTAAATTTGCTGATATTTTCAACAAATTAGATTGAATATGTTTGTTATTTACATGTACCAAAAAATATAAATTTTCGTTTTAACTTTTTTTTCTGTTTAGGTCAATGACGGAAAACACACTGCTTCAAAAGTTAACGTTTTGTCTAGTCATTTCTTGTTATTTTTAGCTCACCTGAGCCGAAGGCTCAAAGGTGAGCTTATAGGATAGGAGTCGAGCCGTCGTCCGTCCGTTCGTCCGTCCGTGGGTGCGACAACACTTTCAAACATAAATATCTCAGAGACCAGTGGGCCGATCGCAATCAAATTTTATCTGAAGCATCATTTGGGTGGGGGAAAGGCTGCATTAGCTTTTGGTGCAGATCAGCTCAGAACTCTGGTTTCCATGGCAACAGATAGCCCCTATTGGGTTATAATGGAGAAAATGGCGTCATCACGTTTTCTCGACTGTTTTTGATTAGATCCTTATCATGCTTGCAGGTAATGATGACATACACAAGAGCTTGGATGAGTTTGAAATTTGGCCAGATTCGAGCACATACTACGGAGTTAGCTGCCCTTGAGCTTTGAAAAAAATCCCATAGTGTTATAATGGAGAAAACAACGTCATCACATTTTCTCCGCTATTTTTCATTGGATCCTTTTCATACTTGCAGGAAATGAGGCTATGCATAAAAGCTTGGATTAGTTTGAATTTCGGCTAGATCCCGAGCCGTTGTTCCACTGTCCGTCCGTCTGTGGGTGGGTGCGTCAACACGTTCAAACATAAATATCTCAGAGACCAGTAGGTCGATCGCAATCAAATTTTATCTGAAGCATCATTGGGATGGGGTAAAGGCTGAATTAGGTTTTGGTGCAGATCAGCTTAGAACTCCGGTTTCCATGGCAACAGATAGCCCCCATAGGGTTATAATGGGGAAAATGGTGTCATCACGTTTATTCGTCTGTTTTTTGATTAGATCCTTATCATACTTGCAGGTAATGATGACGTACATAAGAGCTTGGATTAGTTCGAAATTTGGTCGGATTTGAGCACATACTACGGAGTTAGCTGCCCTTGAGCGTTTGAAAAAAAATCCCATAGTGTTATAATGGAGAAAACAACGTCATCACATTTTCTCCGCTATTTTTCATTCGATCCTTTTCATACTTGCAGGTATTGAGGATATGAATAAAAGCTTGGATTAGTTTGTATTTCGGCTAGATCCCGAGCCGTCGTTCCACTGTCCGTCCGTCTGTGATGAGTGGGTGCGTCAACACGTTCAAACATAAGTATCTCAGAGACCAGTAGGTCGATCGCAATCAAATTTTATTTGAAGCATGATTGGGGTGGGGTTAAGGCTGCATTAGGTTTTGGTGCAGATCAGCTCAGAACTCTGGTTTCCATGGCAACAGATAGCCCCCATAGGGTTATAATGGGGAAAATGGCGTCATCACGTTTTCTCGACTGTTTTTGATAAGATCCTTATCATACTTGCAGGTAATGATGACGTACATAAGAGCTTGGATGAGTTCGAAATTTAGTCGGATTTGAGCACATACTACGGAGTTAGCTGCCCTTGAGCGTTTGAAAAAAATCCCATAGTGTTATAATGGAGAAAACAATGTCATCACATTTTCTCCGCTATTTTTCATTAGATCCTTTTCATACTTGCAGGTATGGTGCCGCAGGTATTGAAGATATGCATAAAAGCTTGGATTGATTTGAATTTCAGCTAGATCCCACCACTGACTATGGAGTTACCTGCCTTTGAGCGTCCAAAAAATCAATGTCACCACTTTTTCTTGGTTTCTACTGATCCGATCCTTTTCAAACTTGCAGGTAATGAGGAAATGCATAATGTCTTAAACAAGTTCAAATTTTGGCCAGATCAGGCCAACACTACCAAGTTAGCTGCCCTTGAGCATCGGAAAAAATTCCCATCGACTTATAATGGTGAAAACAACTTCATGTTTTTCCGCTGTTTTTTATTTGTTTCTTTTCATACTTTCAGGTACCAAGGACGTACATAAAGCTTGCGTGTATCCACACTTTCAAACATGAATATCTACGCAAACAGAAAACCTGTATTTTGGGTTTCCGGCCAGTTCAAAACTCAGAGTCTACAGTCACAGAAAATGATAAGAGGCTTAAGAAAGTAGATCGTTTTTATTATCTATTTGGCAAAAACAAAGACACTGATGAACTGCGTAATTACCGTGCAGCTGATCTGCACCTTTGTTTTCACATATGCAAATAACTGTTTTTTCATGAAGTGGCTCATTTCAGAAAAGAAGCTATTAACAGCAATGGAAGTTCAAAGATAGCCTCCATATTGTGCACTAGGTCAAAGCAACAACAAAATCTTAATTCAATACATTCGTAAATCCATGCTCATGAACACACATATTAAATGATGATTATCTAGGTTCTCTGCAGTGGAATGTTTTGATAAAAACTTGTTAGGGGTAATAAAACTCCCTTTAGAAGTAAACATCCCTGAGAGATTAGGAATCATGCTGTTATTCCTCTGCAGAAAGTCCAGTGAGATGAAATTTGGCTGCTGGTGAAAGGTTATAGTACAAGCTGACAGCTGTGTCTGTTGTGCTGTTGATCGGATACTTTTTAAACTTGCATATTTTAAATATGGGCATATATAATGTTTTGGATGAGTTTAATTTTCAGCCTGATTGGACTACTGATTTTGCAGTTAGCTGCTCTTGAGCATCTTAAATATCCCTATAGGTTTACAATGTCTCTCAGGTGAGCAATTGTTTCCCTTTGGGCTACTTGTTTAATGAAGCCGCTACTATTATAAACCATCATTGATTCTGCATATAGTTCTTGAATAAAGCAATGTGCCTATACAGTCCGTTTGACAACGTTAACAACCTGAGCGGCGTTTATTGTAAATTTTAAAGTAATCCATAATACAAAACAATTTATATTGAACCTTGGTTATTGAAAAGATTCGGTATACTTGGTTCATAAACTTTGTAAAACTAACAAACAGAATTGTATTTTACCTGAAGTTTGAGGATTTCATCCAAATAAAGTTATTCATCAAAACTAAAGTGAATATTTGCGGTCAGAGTTTACTTTCTTTTATCATATACTTTTCCATACCAAGGGAAACATCCATGCTAAGTTGAAAATAAATTTACGGTCGAGAAACAAACCTACGGTTGAAACAGTTAAATATGAGTTTTAATGATTGTTTTTCTTGCTTATCAATCTTGTGCCTAACGACGTGTCAATAATTTCCCCTCTAGGCACAACCTCGCAGAATATCCTTCGGTCAAGGTTACTATTTTTAGAAACGCCAATACTTAATTGGCCCTAAAACCTTATTATAAGTTTCAAAGTGTAATTTTATAGTTTCTATGCTAAATTCACAGCTGTAGCTAATGTTTGGCGATACAATCTATCATCATAATTACTTATTCACTGTTTTTTGAAGAGTCAAATTTAAGGTCTTGCTGCATAAAATGTTCCAAAGTGTAGTTTGTTCCCTAAAGTAAATTGGAACTTTGAGAGTATAGTGTCAGAAACACTTGAGACATTAAAAAGTTACCTGGGTCCGAGGTTATAAAACTTGAGTATAATCTCAAACTCAAAATAAAGCACACTGAATGGACATGCTCGGAAGCAGCCATTCAGTGTGCTTTATTTTGAGTTTGAGATAATTCTCAAGTTTTATAACCGCGGGGCATGGTCAATTGAATCTTGAGCTATTGCAGCAATGTATAAATGTTTTATTAAAAAATACCTTTATTCCTACGTGTTTTGTTTTTGTTGTTCTACCTAGTCTAACTACATTTATTGTTCGTAAGCATTGACCTGGCACTCATGAATATTCCGTTTATCTCCGTAAATTAATTAACGGTGGCCGATTACGAACGGGTAAAAGTAGCATTAGTATATACATTTACTATTAAACATAAGATACCACGTTATCAAGTGGCACAGTGGATAAGGCATTGAGCCTTTAATCTTTGAGTTACGGGTTCAAATCTCTCAACCGTCTTTACAAAATTTTTACGTATATTTTTTTTCTTTGTGTAAAAGCAGCAGGTAATCTTGCCATGCTCGCCACAAAATTTTAATGTTTCAGCTATAAATTTGGTTCGTTGCCCGGTTGGTTGTTTGGTTTTAACGGCCCTTTGAGACAGTACTTCATTCAATAGCGGGCCGTCTTTTAAAGATAGGGTGAAAGAAGAGATGATAGGCGAGAGAAAAATATATCCAAAAAGCCCAACCCGCATCTACTGCAAGCACAGTAGCACATTGCCGCACTATCAGCCAAACTAATATGGCGGTCTGGCACTGAAAGTAACCCAGCACCATCGCCCGACCCGACAGCCCCCTTCAACTACTGAACGAGATGCACTATCTTTCTACTATCACATGTACATGTAAATCCTACAACAATGTCGACCAGAAACATCTCAGATTCAACGAAAAAATACTCATTGCTTCCACAGCAAAGCATTTTCAGAAAAACCAAGCATCTGGAGGCGGATCGTATATCCAACATACAATAAATGCAGCTGCTGTCAGCAGAAGGACAATTTTCAGAGTGCGTAGAATCAAGAGAAACCGGGACACTTACGTAAGTTCGTTTCCACGAAAATATATGGGGGAAACCTAAACGAGAGAAAAACGTTTAAAATTATTAAGTTAAAATATGCGATTAAAAATCAAGACAAAAAATGAGATTAGGGAAAAATAATGCTCTAAGATTCGATCTTGCGATATACAGATCCGTAGTCGGAAGTCTTAACCACTTCGCTACGGTGTCATCAACAAACGGATGACTGTATTATATTCAAGTAGCAGTATTTTCCGGTAAATAATCGCTAAAACTAACGAAACCATCCGAGTGTAATGACGGAAATAAATGAGTGCCAGGTCAATCCTTATCAACAATAACCACAGTGTCCGAACTGACTGTACCCTCTCCTCCGGTTGTCATATCGTTGAATCGAGGGTACAGAGTTCGCTTATAACCAGTAGTTGGAAATCATTATGTTTTGAGATTTTATCCGGAATCTGCTGCGTCATTTATAGTTTTTCAGCTTCGAAGATGTAAAGAGGTAAGTTTGATATAATTTGCTCTTCGGTCTTTTACTTTATTACCCTGTACAATGAAAACCTCATGGCCGTCACCGAAATTTTATTCCGAACAGCTTAATTTAACACGATTTTGTGTCGTGCAAAACCTAGCTATCATCCTATTATCAAAACTAACAAACGGTAGATTGATAACGCCTTCCGTTTATTTTAAAGATTTTTTATAAAACATGTAAGAAAAGGCTGAAAATGGAATTAGAATCATGCCAGGGGCCACTTGAATATTGTACCGTTTACTACCCACCCATACACGACATTGTACAGAACAATAAGGTAAAAGACCGAAGAGCCAATTATATTCAACTTACCTCTTTACATTTTCGAAGCTGGATAACTATAAATGACGCAGCACATGCCGGATAAAATCCCAAAACATAATGCTTTCCGACTACTGGTTATAAGCGAATGTTTGTACTCTCGATTCGAAGCTATGTAAACCGGGAGAGCTGGTACAGAGAGTTCGGACACTGTAATAACAATCTCTTTACGAATCGAATTATCATGGAACACATACACCCCGTCCAATCGAAACGCCGGAAAAGTGGTACGAACGCCGGATATGCGGTATTTTCACGCCGAATTGTGGTCTTTTTGTCAGAATCGCCGCCATTAAATTTGACAGCGGGTTACAAAAGTCGGATGAATTAATAGTTAAAAACGGTAAGTGAGTATAACGAATTAGCCTGTCTGGATCTACATAGATTTTACTAACTGTCGAGACTTCATTTAGTTTAGAAACTACATTTGTTTGTCGTAACATTCAAAGTGATTTTTGTTTTGTATGTTCGGCCTTGCGCTTAAACCTTATTCACGTCCTCCAGTATCGTACTTTTTTAATTTTCATTGAAAAGGGTCACAATGAGTTGGGTAAAGTAGAATTTTAAACATCTTCAAACCATTATCGGGAACCGGGTGATGCATTTTCCACCGAGGAAACGGAATTGGAGGCACAGTCACAAACATTGAAAGTAACGCCGGATAAACTGGTATCAGTTTCTTTTGAAACTGCTTATTTTTTCCATTAGACAAATAAATATGTATACAATCAGCACATCTTTATACTCTGGTCACTCATTCCTGCTCGCATTAAAAATCTACTAATCCTAGTGAGAGGCGAAGATTGATCTGTGCTGATGGATGGATGAATTGATGGATGAATTATTTGGGGATTTACGGTCTTTTATCATATTGGGTCAATAGGGTTACAGAGTAAAGAAGGGGCGCAAAGGCTAGAGAAGGACAGAATTGAATCCTAGTTCGGAGGAAATTTAAATCAAAGGTGTTAACCCATTGCCCAAAACGACCTGACTCTGAAAATGCAGATGTGCATATGTTGTAAGACCTACTGTTTCGTGACAATACATCTAATGACAAAGCCAAATGGGCCACGGATGCTATCCACGGCACCTCTAACTGATACCATTCGAAAATAGTCCCACTGGAAAAAACCAATCAATGTGGTGACGTTGAATCAACGTTGAATCAGTGCTGATCATGTTCAACGATGTGTTCTGCTAGGGTGAAATATATCCATTCACAAATGCACATATATTTTGTATGAAGGAAAAAAACTCAAGTAAACAAACTTTATTCATAACGTCTTTTATCCTAAATATTGGGATAATATCCGGGAACCAATTATTTTATTTAATATGTATTTACCTAAATATCTGGACACCAACTGGGCACAAAACGTTAAATCAAAATTGATCTGGCGTCATGACTGACCCAGCGTTGTTTTAATGTTTCACTGTTCTGTGCCTGCTGGGACACATAAATTCAGTATCCTAAAATTCGAACAAATTAGATTTTACCACCAACAAAACAGTGTAGATCCTGATCAGGCTAATGCTTTGATCTTGGTCGACACTGTTTTCTCGGGTACTTCTGTTGTCATGATGTTGAATCGATGTTGAATTAACATTGTTTCGCTTTTGTGTGCCTAGTGGGGATACTTTGGGTCAAAAGGCAACACCAAGAAACCCCTGACACAGCAGTCTAATCGAATATGAAACAAACACGACGTACCTGTATAACCGTCACTACACATCCTTGTGATTTGAAAAAAGGCATACAGTTAGGTTATATACATGAATATATGAATATTGAATATATTTACACATAACAAAATAACATGCAAATTAATGCATAAATCTATAAAAATGAAAAAAGCAACTATGTGTACGTGGCTGGGTTCCAATGAAAATGAAAGTATACCAGCACATAAGCAGTTAGGCAGCCTACTAATTCTGGGTTCCAGAAACATAGTGACACAAGGGCCAACTCGTACAGCTCACATAGTATAACAGCAAAATACAGCAGCCTCATCCTATACTTACAAGGGAAATTATTCCTACATTGTGTCTCATGTCACAGATGGCAACAAATTTGTACCGAGAAATTTGCATTTGCTGTCTGTTAGAAAAGTAGTCATTCTCTTACCAAGTTTAATTTTATATACCACCGTTAAGAAATTTTGCTTGCATTATTGATAATAACATTCAGAATCGAACATAGCATCAAATGTAATAATGACAACTTTTGATTTGGCGTTCATTTTTCACAATTTTGTAGGCAGGTTTACAGTCTTAGGGCAGCAGCTACTAAAATGGTCTGAGGAACGTCAATACTACTACATCTTACACCTGGAAATATGCTGATTGTGTACTTATTTATTTGTCTGATAAAAATAAGCTACTTTCCAAAGAAACTGATACCAGTTTATCCGGCGTTACTTTTAATTTTAAAGACTGTGCTTCCAGTTCGGTTTCCTCGGTGGAAAATGCATCAGTTAGTTACAGATAATGGTATGAGGATGTTTAAAATTCTACTTTAGCCAACTCATTGTGACCCTTTTCAATGAAAATTAAAAAAGTACGAAACTGGAGAACGTGAATAATGTCTAAGCGAAAGGCCGAACATATAAGACAAAAATCACTTTGAATGTTACGACAAACAAACGTAGTTTCTAAACTAAATGAAGTCTCGACAGTTGGTAAAATCTATGTAGCTCCAGACAGGCTAATTCGTTATACTCACTTACCGTTTTTAACTATTAATTCATCCGATCTTTGTAACCCGCTGTCATATTTAATGACGGCGATTCTGACAAAAAGACCACAATTCGGCGTGAAAATACCGCATATCCGGCGTTCGTACCATTTTTCCGGCGTTTCGATTGGACGTGGTGACATAGTTACTTTTAATTTGATATAAATATAACGGGACAGTTTTCCAGTGAATTCTACCCACAAAGTGAAATGGCAAATAGAATTGACAGAATATACTGATGTTTGACATTGCTGTTGGTAATTCTTAGTTGTCCATTCTTCAGAAGGTATTCAACTAAATTGTTGTTATCCTTTGCAGCAAAATAACATAAAAAGACCGAGCAAGTATTATATAGAACTGTTCAGTGAGAGTTATAAATTCTTCATTCCCAACATTCTCAACCAGCAACATAGTATTTCTGAACCGAAAATAAAAGGAATGAGATAAGTAATGCACAGCTATATATGCCGAGGGCCGGGCCGCGTAGCGCAGTCGATAGCGCGTCTGACTCAAGGGCCAGAGGTCCCGGGTTCGATACCCGGTCCGGCCATCGACTTTCGTGGAGATTGATTCTTCCCTTTCCGTTGATTCAAGAAGGGCATTTGTTAGTTACTGGCGAAAGAATGTGCACTTTGTACTGGTTATCCGCTTAGGGGGTCTATGTAAAAAGATGAGCATCCCTAGGAATAGTGTGCTCAGGTTAACTGACGTCCCGACATGACCGTAGCTGTTTACCGTGGACGTAAAGCAACAGAACACAACAACAGCAACAACATGCCAAGGACAAACATGAATAACTCACTGTGTTTGATATCCTTGTATAACCACTGACTGTATAAGCATATTTTTAGCAGTAATCATGGTTGTAAGGTGCTCATTTATGAAAATCATCCTCACCGTCTATCATCACCACCGGAAATAGCTTACCGCCGAATCGAAAGTGAAAGACATGCGTGACTGGGTGCCTGTCAATAATGGCATATTTGATTGGTAATATATCACTGTTTCATAATTGAATTACAACACATCTCTAGTGGATATAGTCATCTGATATGGTAAGTAAATGTTTTAGATAAATGCATCTTTAATGATTGGTATGAAAGGAAAAACCGTTGGCTGGTACCGAAGACAAAACACATTTTTAATATTCACTGCTTTTTCTCCAGACATTTATATTTTTCTTATGCAAATTTTCCCATTTTTAGCAACAATGTTTTAGGAAATAATGGTTTTTACTAGAATCTCAGCTGGAATCTAGCGGTCTAGCAAATTATTACCTGAATAATAAATTACATGTTGTACGGCGAATAGAATCCGACGTGTACGGCTCGTTGCAAAATAACATAAAACAACGTATACGGCAAATAGTTCAAGAATTTTCTAACTAAACATGAGCAAATGCATCTATTTCCAGTATTCTTGCAGTTCTTGCTACGTGGACTAAATTTACATATTATAATCTTGATTTCAAGATAAAGATGGATGCATATAAGTGCTAAATTTTGCTGAAACGCCCGCGTCTTTTAAGTGACTGGGTTTCTAAATTGTGAAAACCATCATGTATAAACTCAAGTTTAGGACTTTAGATCTTTTGATTTCTCCCGAGAAACGTAATGTACAACGATTGACTGCTGCTGCACATGAGTTTTATCAGATGCATGCATGATTGGTAGCTGATATTTATTTTTTTTGCATCTTTGCCACTATAATTATGTGTATGTACCATTACACCAAGTATAATAGAAGTCAATGAAAACGTTCAAGAGATATTGGCTGAAATCAAACCTTTCTTTAAGAATAAGGTTAATCCATGAAATAGTGTCATCAATATGAGGCAATATCACTGGACTATGCAATATAGGTCACTGTGACGTACTGATAGCTTGAGGTCAAATATCCTGTCATACTGAGTCTTTATCGGAAGAATCATGTTCGTACATCTTAAAGTCTCAAAGAAATAAGGCAAAACTACTGGACCATAAAATATAGGTCACTGTGACCTGAAAAATTATTTGCGGTCGAACATCCTGTCATGTTGAGTCATTATCAGAAGCAATCATGTAGATACATCAAATAGTCGTCAAATTATAAAGCAAAATCACTGGAGCATTAAGTATAGGTCAGTGTGACCTACTGTTTGTTTGAGGACAAACTTTGGGTCATACCGAGTCATTATCAGGAGAAATCATGTTCATACATCATATTATCTTCAAGAGATAAGGCAAAATCACTGGCTCATGAAATATAAGTCAATGTGATCTACTGTTAGTTTGAGGTCAAACCTTGGGGCAAACTGTGTCATTATCCCAAGCAATCATGTTCTTATATCCAATAGTCTTCAAGATATAAGGCAAACTCATAAGACCATGAAATAAAGGTCAAAGGGTCCTACTTTTAGTTTGGGGTCGAATTTTGAGTCATACTAAATCATTATCCCAAGCTACCATGCATAAACATCAAACGGACTTCAAGATATTAGTTAAAATCACTGGACAATGAAATACAGGTCACCGTGACATACTCTTTGTTACCATCTGGTCATACTGAGTCATAATCTAAAGCAGTCACGTTCGTGCATCACAGAGTCTTCAAGATATTAGGTAAAATTACTGGACTATGAAATAAAGGTCAATGTGACCTACTGTTAGTTTTAATTCAAACTTTTGGTCACACTGAGTCATTATCGAAAGCAATCATGTTCGCACTTCAAATAGTCTTCAAAATTTAAGGCAAAATCACTGGACCATGCAATATAGGTCAATGTGTTCTCCTGTTTGTTCGAGGTCAAACTTTGGGTCATACTGAATCATTATCCTAAGTTATCATATACAAACATCAAACAGCCTTCAAGATATTAGGTAGAATTACTGTACCATGAAATATAAGTCAGTGTGACCTACTGTTAGTTTGTGGTCAAACATCGGGTCATTATGAGTCATTTTCCCAGGCAATTATATTCATACATCAAATAGTCTCCGAGACAAATCTTTAGCCCTTGCGGTTGCTACGAAACTGAGCTAAACGCAACAGGTGAATATTTATTCTATGTTCAACCAATCGTGAAATATAGGTCATGGCCCGACATGCATTGCGGCTTTCAGTAAACCTTTCCCAGATGTGTCTTTGGAGCAAGTTTGAAGACTATAGCCCTTGCGGTTACTAAGAAACTGAGCTAAAGACAACTGCTGAATATTTTTTCTATGTTCAATTGACCGTGATATATAGGTCATAGCACGATATGCATCACTGCTTTCAGTAGATTTTCTCAGACGTATCTATGGAGCAAGTTTGAAGCCTCTAGCCATAGCAGTTTCTTAAAACCTGAGCCAAACGCAGCAGGTGAATAGTTTTACAAAGGCGCACGCATGCAAACGCACATGCATACTCGCACACGGACAAACACTAAGGGTTTTGTATAAGCCCATCTTTGCTTTGCAACGTCGCGCTTATAATGATATAAAGCTTATTTGAACAATGGCGAGTAACAAGACAACTGATAATTTCATAATGACTACTGTACTTCTATCTTCTAACACACCCCAGACTAGCTACAAATAATAAATGCAGAGCGAATTCTTCATATGCTACAAGCAGCCAGATCATGATTTGAGCTGCGTCAAGACAAAACAACAAAACGGCTTGGCGATCGGCAAAGGGTCAGATCAGATCTTCGCTGTCTGATCAGAGACTTCGGTGTTCACTCAGTGGCTAGTTTAGGATGCGAAGAGGATTCATGTGACAAGTGAAGACTCTGATCAGCTAAGTGGGATGCGCAAGCTGGTTTGGACCTTATCTAGTAACAAAGCCACTTTATTGTTTTTCTTACGTGACAGCTCAGTCATCCCCAGTAATGGCGACAGCCAAACTGAACCTAAAAAATGAGAATATCGAAGATGAAACAGTGATACCTATGAACCAAAACGATCATCTTGGTAATAAATTACTTGGTGTCGGTTCATGTTGAAGAGTTTCACAGCCTAGTACGAGAGGCATTTCAGAAATAATGTAAATGATCTCAGGTTAGCTTATTGGCTGATATTTAGCAGTGGTGTTATATATCATTTAAAAGATAAATTCAAGTGCTTTAGAATTGTATGCATTAAAAGAATTTCTAAGTCTCCCATGCATGACAGCACGTGCTTATACGTCATAAGGGTGTGGATACTAGAAACTATACATTTGCACTGAAAGTCTCTCGTGATCTATTGCTGTTTGCTCAATAAGAAAATGATATATTTTAATGAAAAAACACGTAATACTGCCGTGTCAATGTGAAATAAGAAAGTTATACAGAAATCGTTTCCAGATTCTACATAAGTAACATAATAAACGAGATTTTTTGTCTGCTATGTGGTTATAAATGCAAAGTTATTTTAAATGTAGTATGTCAATGAAATTGTGATTTTTTACTCAATCACATCCAATTATAACAAATGACAGACATTTTATTACTGAAATGATTAGGTCACTATATTTTGTTACGACTGGTATCAAATCACTGTCGAAACTGGATGACACGTGTGCAAACCCCACGCCGGAAGTTGCAAAGTAGCAGCAATTCATGTAAAATACAAAACAATAAAATGAAATTATCTTCAAATAAAAAGACACAGGCTCAATATATTTCACTTTGTTTAATGTCAAAAATTAGAGGGACGTATTGATAGAAAAAGTCATATATAAAGACTTGAAAGACTTGTTATTTAATATGACAAAGTGACATTGAAATATGTGGGTGGGTGGGGAAAGTTATCGTAAAAAACAGGTAGGCCACTGACAAAAGAGCATAAGGTGCCATAAGAGATAATCTATAACAGAAAACAAGCATGACGAATTAAATCTTATTTATTTTTTTGTTTCATATATGCCACCAAACATTCACTTTCACTTAATTTGACCTCAAAAAGAAGTTTAAACAACTTACTATACATTTCAATTTAGCGCAGGAAGTGACGTCATCAGAAATGCGCATTGTTATATGATTAGCGTATCTTGCAAGGTAAATCTTGTGTGTTAGCAAGGCTAATACAATGATTTTCATACTGAAATATTTTCATTATAACAGGTATTATAGGTATCAATCCAGAGCTGGTTGTATCCAGAATTAAGAAAATATGAATTTGTCTTTACATAAATATTCCGTCTGTTTCTACTCAATGTCCTTACCCTAACAACAATTGTCAAGGCATATTTTGAAGAAAATACCAAAGCCCCAAATGTTTTGAGTGAATGCCATTGGGTCATATGTAAACCTGAAAGTAAAGACATAAATTTCAAAAATCGGTCAACATTCCTAGGAATGGCCGACTCATTTACATTATTTCTGAAATGACCCTCGTACACAGGTCTTGAACCGGTTTTAGAAGATCCAGTCCCTCTCCCTACCTTCTTAAAATCTACTGCTATGCTCAGCAGCTGGAAATTAAATGGTTGGCTAAAACTATAAATAAGACTATTCTTTCTTAACTTCAGAAGACTCCAACAGTGTACATTCACTACACTCAAGGTTTGCTGGATGAACGCCTACAAGTAATCATTAGCCTTCCTACGATGCCATAAAATACCAAAATAAATGTAATATTCGCATTTCCTAGGTATGCTTGAAACAATTTCTCATCTAAATCATGCAAAACAAGCAGAAACCATGAAAGCAAGGGTGCTATTTGCCGTATATTGTTTGAGCTATGAGCCGTACATAAATCTAGCTACAAACAACTATTCACCGTACACAACCGTTTATGTTTTATCAACAAATGTAGCTATAAAATCATTAAATTGATACCAGACAAAAAGCAGAGATGATGCTTGTTGCTAGTTAAACAGGTAAAATCACTTGTACATCAAGATTATCGATGTAATTATAAAAATGAGACCTGTTTATGTAAAAGGCCTCGATTCTCAGGCAGTACCAAGCACCGATGAAAGTATGAAATTAAAGCAATGCCAATGTGAAGACCACAATAAACATGTTGAAAACCGAAAACAATCTCTCTATAATGTACCTTATATAAACTGATTATGCACTAACAAGCAAAAAAATGTAAATAAAGGCTTCAACTCACCGACTGCCGCTTCGTGTGTCTTTCACTTTCGATTCGGTGGTAAGCTATTTCCGGTGGTGATGATAGACGGTGATCCTTGTCCAAACATTTCAAATGTTGTCAGAGAATGCAGCAGATTTGGCAATATGCAAATGAGCCGCGACACAAGAAAACCAACAATGTGGTCGTGCGCCCAGCGCAGACTCAGATCAGCCTGGGCATCCACCCAGTCTGATCAGAGTCTGTGCTAAGCGCTTAATGGGTAGCTAAGGGTCTAAGCTACCTTCATGCGGACAGCGAAGACTCTGATCAGACTGGGCGGATGCCCAGGCTGATCTGAGTCTGCGCTGGTCGCACAACCACATTGTTGGTTTTCTCGTGTCGCGGCTCAAATAACGATTTAAGTTGCATACATATTGAAAGTCGTCAAACCAAACTTTGTATTTCGTAATACTGTTAGGTTTTACAAGTGGAAATTAAAACAGAGGGTTTGCAGAATTACTTGACCAGATAAATAGTGGTAACTGTCAGAGAGTGGTTTTTCCCCCTTTCCCCCCGAAAAACTGGCTATAGGAAGGACGACTATATAGTGGATTGTCCGGACCTCATAGAGCCACTTTTCCCCCCATAGTCTTTTTTCCCCCACCGGGAAATTGACTATTAATGAATTTTGTATGGCTATTGGTATTTTGCGGAACGGAACGAAACGGAACGTAATGGAACAGAGACATTTCACGGATTTAATCGCACTAGACATGCATCAGTTTTTCAACGAAGGTAATAAACGGGATTGATTAAAAAAAATCAATATGCAAATTTAGCAACCATATTTTTATAATAATCAATAATTACTAATTCAAGAAACGAGGAAGGTGTGATTTCTTCCCATCGCAGATATTTATATAGGTATATACACTGCTCAAAATATTTAAAGGAACACCTTATATTGTTCCATAGACGACAGTGCAACGCATCCCCACTTTGAGGTAAAATGCTTTCGATCGATAAAGTCACGGATTTTCCATTTATTTTGCCATGTTTTAAAAGGGGGCGAGGTTACTGACTGCACAGTTTCTGATCCAATATTTGTCCTGCCCTTGTCCATGGACAGATTTATGTAAAACTGGAATTTTGCTAAAAATTTGCAATTTTTCAGAACAGGTGAAAAGGGGGAAAATTTCAACCGAAATCAAAAGAACCATTTTGTCTATGAAAATTAAGGGTCTTTCAAGATGACCGTTATTGAGAAGATCCCTTTCAACTGAAGTTTATGAGATTTTATAGACTTCAGCAAAATTACTCAATTTCTGAAAATACGAAAATTGCAAAACTTGTACCATGGAAATAAGCAGGGAATCTGTTATGTTGAAATTCTGGTTCTCTTAAACTTCGATTCTTCTTAAAAGTGCTGAAAGAAGATGGAAATTCTTGCCCACTGACGGTCAAATTTATGGGCCGTTAAACTGGGCATATGTTGTAGTAACATCTATGGGAAAATACCTGCTGTTCCTTTAAATATTTTTAGCAGTGTATATGCATGCGAGCTTACAGAAAGATGTACGAATGGGTATTTTATCCAGTCATGTTTGATTTAGCAGGCAGTTTATTAATTTGAAAATAATTATCGGACGTGTGTCACGATGGGAGTCGTCCTCACGACTCCTGCATGAAAGGCGTATTCTAGTCCAGGCACTCCGCTGCGCGCACGCACAGATGAACGCTTTTACAAACACAGAATTGTACAAATTTATGTACATAACCACGTACACTCATAGCCGTTTGTTGGCTAACACGGAAAAGCAAAATGCCTCCCTGTTTTCCCAAAAACAAAAATAAAACAGACTGATGGACACATGCATGCACTGTAAAAAAATACTGTAGATTTTACGGTAGAATAACTGGAAACCGGCTGCCAGTCCTTTTCCCGTTATTTTTACGGGTTTTTGCCTGTAAGACATTGTTGGAAATCACGTAATGGAAGTTTTATGTTAACTTGGCGCACTCGAAAATAACTTTGTATTGTTGAGGGGCTATCTAACCAAAACGACTTCTGCTCTTTTCTGTCCCACTCTGCTTGATGATTCCTGCAATTTTTACGGACGACCGTAAAAATAACGGTAAAAGGACTGGCAGCTGGTTGCCAGTTATTTTACCGTAAAATCTACCGTTTATTTTTGCAGTGTGCGGTTCTAGCATCTGTTATCCATCGATATTTTACGGACAGATACTCGTTTTTATGTTTTACCCCACTATTATGATTGAAGAAGGAGCAAATTCCACTATGTAGCGTGTTTTTCTGCAATCACATATTACCAGGGGGAAAATCCACTATAGAGGGGAAAAACGGCTATGCAAAAACACCTATAGTAGATTTTCCCCGGGAAAAATTGGCTATATAGTCATATTTCCGTGTGTGGGGGGGAATTCTACTATATAGCCATTTTTCCGGTGGGAAATTCTACTATGGAAAAATCATAGTCATTTTTCCGGGGGGAAAAACTACTAGGGGGGAAAAGCTACTCTCTGACAGTAACAATACAATGAAAACTTCATTTATTTTAAAAATATGCTGAACTTTGGGCGAGGAGTATATTACATGTACATGGATACTGCAGGGAAAAATGTCAAATACAATGTTCAAATGACCTTATTTTCTCTATACGGATTCGTCAACATATCCATGACAATGTCAGTTACATTGAAACTGCGATTTATGTACCAGCTGACAAAAGCCAGCAGCATTTAGGGTGAATACTTTCACCTGGGTACATGTAACAATTCATATTTTTTTATTTAAGGAATGAATTTCATTTTTCTGAGGTTTATCGAAGTGTAAACTACATTGGGTCACGTGCAAAGTGAATGAACCCCGAAGGGGTTCATGTAAACTTTGCTAGTGACCCAATGTAGTTTACACATCGAAGTGTAAACTACATTGGGTCACGTGCAAAGTGAATGAACCCCGAATGGGTTCATGTAAACTTTGCTAGTGACCCAATGTAGCTTACACTTCGATAAACGTCAGAAAAATTAAGTTCATTACTTATATTTACATTCGTTTCAATCAAATCTTTCATGAAAAATCTTCTATAAGCGCTGAAATTGAAGCAGTAAACCATGTACACGCAGTTTTTTTCTGCTAACAGCAGAACGGCATGCATGACGTCATGACGTTGCTGACGTCCAATCAAGTTGTATAGAGCTATTGTTTATTTTGACGTCATTGACGTCGCGTGTCTCAATGTAATTATTGGAATGTAAACTACATTACGTTCCAATGGTTTACTATAGGGTTTTTCAGTAAATACACCAAGAATGTAAATATTACAATTTAAATATGCATATTTGGTTAGTGTAAATGACATTCATGTTATACGTTAACGCTCCAACATACAGAAGACTAACATTTGTCATTTCGTTTCTTATATAAATGTGGTTTCGGAAAATCATAGGGTAAAGAGCTCCCTCTTGGGAGTGAGGTGGGGATGGAGTGTGGGGTCTTTGGCCAGCTGAAGATCTTTAAGGAATGAATTTCATTTTTCTGATGTTTATCGAAGTATAAACTACATTGGGTCGCGTGCAAAGTAAGTGAACCCCGAAGGGGTTCATGTAAACTTTGCTAGCGACCCAATGTAGTTTATACTTCAATAAATATCAGAAAAATTAAGTTCATTGCTTATATTTACATTCTTTTCTGTCTATTATTTGACCACAAATTTGCGTTAGGGGCTACAGTTGAAGCAGAGAAAACATCTATACGCAGTTTTTCTACTAAACGCGGAACAGCGTCAACAACGTAACAACGACGTCATAATGTCGCCTACATCCAATCAGATTGGAGAACCACGGTTTATTTTGACGTCATGTAACGTCGCGTGAACCGATGTAGTTATTGAAGTATAAACTACATTACGTTCTTATGGGTTACCAAAGGGCTTTTCAATAAATCCACTGAGAATGTAAATATAATTAGTTTAAATACTGTTCCATTTTTTACCATCTACCTTCCTACTTAGATACTCAAACTTGGAGTACATGTACATGTAACGTATGATGGATAAGCTAACAATACGAAATTTGTAAGCTTTCGTAAATTATCTTAACGTATAGTGAACTCTCGATATCTCGAATTTTGAAATCTCAAAGTTACCCCTTCAATAAAAGAATATAGTTTGTACACATTTCCTATTTTCATTGACATTTCAACTCTTGTTATCACAACCTACTGATATCTCAAAAGAAAATTATCTCGGATCAGAAAATTTACTTTGGGATATCAGTAGTTTGGAACTATGAAACTATGTTTCAAGTGTATAGTAAGACCATTTCGGACGAAATACTTCAGCAAATCGTTTGTCATTATCATTTAGGTAGTAAATCTTTCAAACAAATATAGCGTTAATTTCCTTATAAAATGTGGTATCATTTATGTTTGTTCCGCTGACGACAAATTTATTATAGTCTTTAAATTATTGTAAAAATTCACAGGACGAAGGATCCTATTATTGTTCTTGTTTGCATTGTGTTGCTGAAATGGCAACCGGGAAACAATTGCCAAGTTGTGGAGAGATAAGTCATTTTTCAAAAGACTTTACCCCTACTTTTTGCCAGTTTATACTGCCATCAAAGTTAAGGTACAACCGCTTTTATAATGATATATATTTTGACTATGGGAACATGCAATTCTTGTTTATAATCTTGCCATCAAGGCCGAAAGCATCTGAACGATATTCGTGGAACTCGATAAACATTCTTTAGTGTTTGAGCAGATGTTATTTTCGCTGCCAGAAGACTGTTACGACGGATGTTTTCTGGAATTTTATATCAGAAACTATCTCCCGATGACTTCCCGGTCAGTGTTGGCACAGTCAGGCTTGTATCTTCCAGAACTCGTTGTATCCTAATGGATTTTTTTCTCTGAAATAAAAAGCAAACAACACATTACCGTATTCCATCATTACGTCGACCGAGAAAAGCATCTTGCTCATGTGATAGTGACGAAAACAAATGCGTGAAGTGAGCTCAAACTCTTATTGTTTGTAGATTGTTATGTTTACGAGTGATACTGTTCACTTGGAAGTCAGTAACAGTTGTGTTAATTGCTTCCCTGGTCTATAAAGAATCCACACAGGGGCGTAGCCAGATCTAATACATAGCTGAAGCAAACATTTTCAATTCTTTGATAAATAATTGAGGGTGCACATACAGTTCATTATTCTTCCGCCATTCTTACAAAGATGAACAATTTTGTGACTTCCTCGTTGCCTCCTTATATAAAAAAGCCTCTTTAAATAGAGTCTACCCTTGAGGGAAAGAATTTGCTCCAAGAGGAGCAAATTCTTTTCTTTAAGGGTTGACCCTGATTGAGAAAGGAGGCGAAAATGCAGAGTTGTTTCCATTGAAAGTGTATCCATACATCTTAAGAACAGCTGGAAATATGTTGGTTTAAACTATAGTTTATTTGTATAAACACATAGTACAAAACAGAAATAACAGAAATTACAGTATCATCATGTTATACAAATGGGATTCAGAAGAAAGTCATTAGACTTATACAAGTCTGTATCCAATTGTATCAATCTAAGGCACTCTAATAAAATGTGATTTGAAAATCAAATTCAAACTACAATACCTTACTCCATTGGTTATACATTTCAGTTAGAAAAAGAAAAGAGCTAATACCCAATGGCAGGATTCTCGATTACCGAGAATCCTGTCATTCGGTTCCAAACTATTATTCACCAAAATTCATAACCTCAAACTAAATATCTAAATGTTTCTAGAAGAGATCATAGTGTTATGCATTGTGGAAATATGTTGAAGACAGGCATCTAGGCCTCCATCTAGCTACGTCTCTGCCACATGCCGCAGCTTGTCAGATCGTGCGTAGTTCGCATGTACTTTAAGGTTTATGTTCAAAATAACTCAAATACCTTTAAATCAGCCGCGGGTGATTTCTTTCCCTTTTTCTTCTTTTTCGTCGATTTTCCAGCATTAAGGGCCTAACAAAAAATTCAGACGATTAACAGTTCAAATGTGCCATTAAAGTCGGTTGAAGCATATTAAAATGAAAAACGTAAAATTTATAATAATGAAAATGATTACGAAAGAAGTGTTGCCATTATTATTTGTATCCTTAAACAAAACCAAGTAACAATTTTATCATAAAAGTTTATTACTCGGACATGTTTTATGCTGTCAAATTTAATAAAGGATGACTGGTATAAGCCTAGCTTGTCGATGAAGTAAGGATCATGACATTTAGCGATATGGTTAAACCCACGTCTTTGGTAGCAAAGCAAAGTGTTTTCAAGTTTGTTATTCAATATCTAAAATCTTTTAACAACAGCAGACGACAAAAGCTACATCCGCAAAATTCCAAAACCAAGCTATATCATCACAGGGTATAATCGATTCCGCAAATTTTCGCTTCCTGCAGAGACTGTGCATCATATTTGGCTTCCGCCAAGACTGTCTGCGAACTCTTGCTTCCTGCCGAGACTTCTGTACATGATAAATGGCTTCCGGCAGAGACTGTCTGCGTGATTCTGCTTCCTACCGAGGCTCTCGGCAGGAAGCAAAATCACGTGGACGTCTCGGCAGGAAACCATTTTTCGAGGACAGTAGTCTCTGCAGGAAGCAAGAGTTCGCAGACAGTCTCGTCGGAAGCCAAATATGATGTACAGTCTCTGCAGGAAGCGAAAATTAGCGGAATCGATTATACCCTGTGATCATACTGAGGATTTAAAGACTACAGCAGTGTAAATTAAGATGAGGAATGGCTCTTGATGAGCTACGGGCAAACAAAACAAATTGCTAGCCAGAACCAGCAGAACAATGCACGTGATATTAGCAAGGACATTTCAATACCAGTCACCCCTCCCTGCCAACAATGACTAATTACTGCAGAGCATCATTTTCTCGCGACCAAACTTAGCGGAGGAAATCGTTAGCCTACTTTTCTCAATTTGCCGTCATCTCGAGCCTGAGTTTTATTTGTTACATTCCTTTGCTTAAAAATAAGAAGAGTTACCATTTTTTAGAGAATAAGTTAATGGTAAACAGTGCAGAACCTAATTGGGTTAATCTTTAGGTGGAATCTGATCTGAGGAATAGATAAATGTAACATACCTGTTCTGGACTCTCCTTCATTTCCCGAAACCCTGTGGCTGAAGCTGAGTGGGCTAAAACTTCTCTGGGACATGCACCTGAAGTGTATATAGGAATGAATTTTATTTTTTGTGGATTTTATCGATGTGTAAACGCCGGCGAATCACTCACAAACTGAATAAAGCTCGAAGTGCTTTATGTTAAGTTTGTGAGTGATTCGCCGGCGTTGACAAATCTATAAAATCCACAAAAATGAAATTAATTTCTTGTAATTCCAAAATCCCAACTCGATCATTTTTAACTTAAAATTGTTAGCTAAACCGAGTATTTTAGAAACTGCCGCAAAGAAAATAGTCCAAGTAGTTCCCGGTTTCCGGTTCACGGGATTTATCGAAGTATAAACGCCGTTTTCTGTACGCTTCTGGCCAATCAAACTGCGCTAAATTAGCAGTAGAAAGTTTAGTTGGAATTATAGATAAGTGGATGAGTTTCAGGGAAAACAACTAAATCATATTTATTTTTGTCTCCCTTTTCAATGGAGGTAAAGTCTTTAAAAACAGGGTTTGCTCCTCGAAGAGTACATCAAGTTTGAAAGTGCTACATCCTTCAGGGATGCAATATGGAAGTCACAAAAGGTGTTCCCCTTCTGTAATTGTGGAAAAAACATACAGGTATTCCCATACACCTTTTAGGAAGGAATTCTTCAGTGCCATTTATTTCTATAACTTGCAAATTTACAAGACAAATACCCAGCAGGCAAATAACGTCGAAATGACGTTGTACTGACGTCGATGCGACGTGATGACGTCGCATCGACGTCAGTCCGACGCCATTTCGACGTCATGTGCTCGCTGGGTAGTTAAGCCTCGTTCACACGATCAAAGTTACTTTGTGACAGAAACTTTCACAAAGAAAGTTTTGCAAACATTTTGCGTTTACACGGCGCAAATTATTTGTTAAAGAAAAATGTGACATAGAATCTTTGTCCAATAAACTTTGGCAATGAACTATACTGCTCAAAAGAAGTAAGGGATATTAAGACATTTAAGGCAGCAGAAGTAAGGAAAATAAGTAGATGAATGTTAAACTGTTATAATTCATAAAACAAATATTCATAGAGACCCTCAATATGAATATTGATACGATTAAGCTTGTCACGTGACCTAGAGTGAATTTTCTTTCTTTTTTTCTATATATCCTGCATCACCCTCTCGCAAGGATTATGTGCAGCTGCGCGCATCAAAGAAAAGTTTGATAGAAGAAAGTTAAAACGATTTTAGTAAGGATAAAAAGTATGATAGTGTTAGTATGAGAATGAAGTAAAAAGTTAAAAGCTGATAAAAACAATGATTCCTGGTTTATGGCATAATGTGGTTAAGGCTGCAGATGGCAGACCTGAAGGAGGTCAGGTCTTCTAATAGGACAGCTGAGGGGGGTAGGTTGTTCCACTGCACGATTGCCAAAGGAAAAAAGGAATACTTGTAGTAGTTTGCAGTTGTCATGATTTGAATAAAATGGTGTGGGTGTGTTGTTCTTGTCATTCTGATAAGTTGGCAGTGGAATCTCAACTAAACCATGCACTATTTTATAGAATATTAAGAGCCGTGCGTCAGCACGTCTCTGTTCTAATGACCTCCATCCAAGGGTGTCGATCATCTGGGTCACGCTACTGTAAGATGAGTAGTCATGTGTGACCCAGCGTGCTGCCCTACGTTGGACAGCTTCGATCATGTTTACATAGGTGTCGGTATATGGGCTCCATACAGGGGAGGCATACTCTAGCTGGGGCCTTACTAAAGTCTGATATGCTGTCTGACGTATGCCTTTGTGTTTTGTGCGTATGTTTCTACGTATGTAGCCCAGTGTCTTATTGGCTTTGGTGGTCACGCTTTGGATATGATGGTTCCATTTCAGGTTGTGGCTGATTTCAAGACCAAGGTATTTTGCTTGGTCTACTGCCTCTAAAACTTGCCCATGTAAAACATATTGGGTCTGGATGGGGTTTCGGGCCCTAGAGATATGTATGACTTGGCATTTGCTGGGATTGAAGTGCATTTCCCAAGTCTTTTCCCATTGCTCAAGTTTTTGTAGGTCCTGCTGCAAAGTATGGGAATCCTTTTTGCTGGTGACTGTCAAATACACAGCAGTATCATCAGCGAATAGTCTGACCTGTGAGGTTATATTTTCGGGCAGGTCATTTATGTACAAAAGGAACAAGATTGGTCCAAGGACCGAACCTATGGGGACCCCAGATGTGACCGGAATTTCGAACGATTTTTCCCCTTCAAGAGCCACACACTGTGAACGCCCGAGTAAGAATGCCTTAATCCAACTGAGTTTGTTCTGAGTTATCCCATGCTGGTGGAGCTTGAAGAGTAGTTTTGTGTGGCTAACCTTATCAAAAGCCTTACTAAAGTCGAGGAGGATAAGGTCAGTTTGGTGACCTTGAGAAAGACCTCTAGCGAGTTCGTCAACGAGCTGTATAAGTTGGGTTTCACAGGACCTTATTTCCTTGAAGCCATGCTGTAGGTCGTATAGTACATTATGTTTGTTGAGATGCTTAGTTAAGTTTGATGCAATGATGTGTTCCATCAATTTGCAACATATGCAGGTTAGAGAGATGGGCCTGTAATTCCCGGGGTCGCATTTGTCACCTTTTTTGAAAAGAGGTGTCACGATAGCCTTCTTCCAGTCTGAAGGTATCTGGCCAGTATTTAAGGATTTTTGGAAAATGATCTGTAACATGGGAGCTACTTGATCTTTTAGGGATTTGAGCACAACAGGTTTAATGGCATCAGGACCAGCGGCTTTGGATGGGTCGAGACCGGCTAGCAGTTTTAAGATTCCTGCCAGTGAGATTTCAATTTGGGGCATCTCTGGAACTTTAAGCCTGAATTTTCCAGGGATGTTTTCTTCCTTAAGGGAGCCTTCTGCTAGTCCGTCTAGTATGGTGTTCTCTGAGAGTTGGTTTAGTCTCAGAGGTAAAACAGGGGTGAAAACTGATTGCAGATGACTATTAATTAGAGTTGCTCTGTCAATGTTGGATGTATGGACTTCATTGGTACGGGGGTCACGGAGAGGACCAATACCTTGTGATTCCTGGCGTGAGTTTTTCAAGAATGAGAATAACTTTTTTGGCGCAAACTTGGATTGACCTGTCTCACCAGCTGGTGAGGTGTTTAGGTCAGGATTGCTTATGCCAAGCAGATCCTCCAAGTAGCAGTCATATGCTTGTTTGATCCTAGCCTTAACCATGTGGCGTGTTGTAACAAATTGTTTTCTGTATTTAGGTCGTGATGACCTTTTGTACCTTTGGTAAAGAGAGTCCCTTTTTCGGATCAGGCGTTTAATTGGCTGGGTGATCCAAGGAAGACTGGGAACCAATCTCTTTGAACAAATCTTTTTGCAGGGAACAAACCTAGTAAGACCTTCATCAACAGATAATTTAAAAGAAATCCAAAGTTCTTCCACTGACATAGAAGTTGCGCTTGCTAAAAAGTCCTCTTTGACCTTTTCCATGTAGGTCCTAAAACCTTCCCAGTCTGCTCTTTTGTACAAGTAAGTAGACCTGGGAAGCTGTCTAGTTTCAACTGATTGGTAGAGACCTCCGAAATAACCGAGTCGTGATCCGAAATACCTGGGTGGACCTCTATATTTTTTACCAATGTGTAATTAGAAGTTAGGAAAAGATCTAAAATGTTCGCACCTCTAGTTGGTGTTGTTACCATTTGCACTAAGTTGCAATCATCCAATAAAGAAATAAAATCGTCATAAAGTTTTGGAAAACTACAGCCGTGTTTAATAATAGGTGTATGTTCACTGTCCCATGAAAGTTTAGGAAAGTTTAGGTCACCTACGACCCAAATATCGCCTTTCAACTGAGACGCCTTTTCAAGGGATTTCCTAAGTTCTTCGAGACTATGCAAATCGTCCTCATGAGGCCTGTAGTAAGAAGCAATATACAGAGCCTTACATCCCTTAAGTTCCAGTTTGATCCAAATGATTTCACAGTCCGTTTTCAGTTCTTTTTGCTCGGTTGCTGCAAATGAATTTCTGACCAAAATGAAAACACCACCGCCCTGAGTTTCAGAACATCTGTCCTGCCGGAAAGATGTGTACCCCAAAGATTTTGGGAAGATTTCGCTATCCAAGTGTTTTGATGTCAACCAAGATTCTGTGCCAATCACAATATCAGGATCATGATGATCAAGTAAGGAGAAAAATTCTGCTTTTTTGTTTGCCACCGACTGGCAGTTAACATTGAGAATTTTAAGACCTTTCTGAGTTTTACCACGTCCAGGCTTCGGCCTTTGAGTGGGGGGTGTTTGAGAAGATTCATCCGACAGTACCAAAAAATGATTTGGGGAGGTAACGGAAGCCAGGGAACTTATGCTATGTGAGAAGTGAGTTTCGGAACATATGGAACAAGTCCAGGAAAATGAAGATTCTAGGGTCAGAGCATCATATGTATTTTCTCCAATACCTTGGCAGCTGATATGGAACCAGTTGCAACAATTATCACACTCAATTGCCATATCAGCATCCAAAACCTCTGAACCACAGCACCCACAGAGGTAATCCGGACCCGGGTTCAGTTCAATGTCAGATGACAGTGAGATTGTAAGTAAACATAAATATGCAAGAGGGGCAATCTTAGAATCCTTTTGGGGAATCTTACGAAGTTTCCTCCATCTATATGAGGAAAACAAACTGGCTTGACAATTTGTGTCATCCGGCCTGAATTCCTGAGCTTGTGTTTCTGTAAAATCAAGCTGAACATTTCCATCAACACAACAATTTACCTTCAGAATCTGTGTGCCTATGCACAATAAACAATGAATTGGAAGTAGACGAGGGGTCGACACCCAAATTCCACACGAATCCAGCGCAGCAATGACTAATGATTTTTACGCAAACTTTATTAAGACAGACGCTTAATGCCTCAGTTAACAAGATAGAGATACTTTTTTCATGCGGTTTTATCACAGGAGAAAATGATAGGCGTAAAAGATACCATTGTGTGGTGAATTGTCTCACATATGGTAACATTTGTAACAGCCCAACACCTTAAATAATGCAGTAAAGCCTACAAAATTTGGTGTTTTCAGTTTGGAAAATTATGAAGACTTTTATCATTCACAGAATCTGAGGGTCCAAAAGAATATTTTTCGCCGATGTGAAATTGAGGTGTAGACCCCATAGTCCTTTATGTGCTACTCTAGGTCACATGACATGCATTTACTGTTTCTGTTTTAGTTGAATATTCTTACTTGAATAGTATTCTGTCAATATACCACAATAAACCAACCCAGCCATTATTATTAATTTTTGTACTGGCTTCTATGTCATAATATCCCCTACTTTTTGTGAGCAGTAAATTTGCTGCCGTGTTCACACGAACAAAGAATTCTCGTTATAGTAACCTCGACAAACAAACTTTGCTCGTGTCAACGGCCAGCTGTGCCACATTTTCTTTGTTCAATATGCTTTGTTCAAAATCAAACTGATTTTTTTTATGAGCAAAGTTTTCTGTGTTCATCTCCAAAGCTAGTTTCTTTGTTATATATTCTATGGCAAATTTTCTGTTCACACGGACAAATTTTGTTTGCCATAGAAACTTTACCATGTAAATTTGGCTATGAAAATGTGGCATATGTTTTCATTCACACGAGCAAAGTTTTCTATCCCAAACCTTCTTCGTCACAGAAACTTTGCCCTTGTAAACGAGGCTTTAACGTCGCCGTCCATGTGGAACAACTTTGTGTATGCCTTATATCCATGTAACAGCTCATACGATCATGTTGAGCAGTCTCATTCAAAATTCGTATTAGAGTCGTTTAATAATTAGAGCCCGGGTAGTTCAATGGGTAAAACGCTGACCTGTTGATCTAGCGGTTCTGGGCTCGACTCCCGCTGGAGGCGGAAATCGTTTAAACCGTAAACGAAGTTCAATTACACACAGCCTTTCATTATTAACGTTCTATCGGCCTGATATGACTAACATACTGTTGACAAGGTCGTACAATCGCCACTCATCCATATGAAATGGTCATTTATTTATGATCTTCTATTTAATACTTTACACAATTCCGAAAAGCCAAAGGAATGAGAATTCTATCTTAGATGTCAAGAGGGAGCTCAGTGTGATGGTTGTTAAATTCATTCGAAAAGGAGTTACCGTTTTTGTTGCTATCTTTTGAATACCGATTGACATAAAACTTCCGGGTGTGTATAATATACGAAAAAGGGGAAGTACTGATCAAAGTGTGCGAGGTGGTCAATTGCAAGATGAAATTATATGAGCCACAACACGACAAAACCAACAAAGTGGCAACTGCTCCCAGTGAAGACTCAGGTCAGCCTGATCAGAGTCTTTGCTGTGCGCTTAAGTAGTAGCTAAGGGTCTAAGCTGGCTGCAAGCGAACGGCGAAGACTCTGATCAGACTGGGCGGATTCCCAGACTGATCTGAGTAAAGTAAGTAAGTAAGTAAGTAAATTCTTTACTTAAAGAGGATTACTCATTTGGGTTGCCCCAATCTTCCATGAGGCCCTCAAAACAAATAAAAACACAATATACATAAATTACATAGTAACTAGGCAATGAAATACTTCGAAATCAATAAAATAAAAATTTCACATGACACATGACTATCAATAAAATAGAATTATTAACTTGACATAAGGCAAGTTTGGTGATGAAGGCATACTGTCCTAAAGTAAGATAAAATACTAAACTATATCTAATAAAAACTATGCTTGTGTCATCCACTTAACAAGTTTATCTGAAAAAGATCTAACTGTAGCAGTAGTCGTAATTTCATTAGGAATAGTATTCCAAATAATGGGTCCCGTATACGAAATACTTTCCTTAAATTTAGTTAAATTTGGTTTAGGAATAGTGAACATCTGATTTGAAATGGATCTAAGAGACATGTTAAGTGAATTCAATGGTCTTCTTTCGAATAGCTCACAAACATATTCTGGAACCAAATTATTTACCACCTTATACATCATTTTCGCTTTGTTTAAGAAAACACTTTCTTCAAATGACAACATTTGCAATGTTGATTTAGCGCTATCAAAATCCACATATTCGTCTCTTAATATAAGCCGACAAGCACGTTTTTGAAGCCTCGTAACTTTAGAAACATTATGATTTGATGAGTTTCCCCAGATGATATTGCAATAATTAAAATGTGGCTGGATATAAGCCTTATAATACAGTAGCCTATGGTCGCGACTAAGAAAATAGCATATTTTGGACAAAAGCCAAAGATTAGTGGAAACTTTTTTACAAACAGTCTGGTACTGGTTATTCCATTGCAAATTTTCATCAATGAATACGCCAAGGATTTTATCACCCGTAGTTATATTTAAATCAATATTATTATATGAAAGCGTTAAGTTGTTTTCATCTATATGCAAACGCTTCTGTCGCGTTGTTATAAGCATTATTTTTGTTTTCTCTGTATTAAGTACCATTCCATTCTGCTGACACCATGTATGAAGTTCGAAAAGCGAGTTTTGCAAATTTGACTTAAGCTCATGTATATCGTTTTGTATGTCGTAAATGGTTGTATCGTCAGCATAAAGATCAGTTGAATAAATCTCGTTTGATGAATATAAAGGCAAATCATTGATAAATATTAAAAATAGTAGGGGGCCTATAATGGATCCCTGAGGAACTCGACATTTTATGAATCCATTTCTAGAGTTTTTATTGTTTCCAGATACTACTTGCAATCTACTACTTAGAGTCGTCGCTGGGCGCACATGCTACTTTGTTGGTTTTGTCGTGTCGCGGCTCATTTAATCCCTTTCATTTCTCATATAACACATAGGCTGGATCTGAAAATATTTTTCTGAACTAACTATTACTTACCACTGTCACTGTAAGACTGCTGAACCGTTTTCTGAAAGCAAAAAGTTATTACTAGTTTTACCTCTGCTGTGACAGATGTTGGTCTGACACGCCTTCATGTTATACTTACGGCACACCACAACTATCTCATATTCCGGGTCTTCCCAAAGTCTTTGTACAAATAAGGACGGAAAGCTTTCCTTTGCTTAAGCATATTTAATTTTCAAAGTTGAAATACATTTACGTAGGTAAAACATGACCTATTACATGTATAAATAATGGGATTAGAACAAAAGCAACAATTTCAATTCAGTTAGTTTTCATTCAATCAAAAAATGACAATATGAAGTGTTCATATCCAAAATTAGATAGTATTAACCATAAACCGAAGCACATGTGCCGTACGTCTTCGTTGCTCTCAACCATGAGTTCTTTTATCTTTCTTCTTTGATACTTACCAGCGTCAAAGTAAATTAGAAAAATTATGTCTTACCGCCATGTCTGTTTGTAACTGTTGGTCTATCTATTTGTCTGTCTGTTTGTCTATCTGTCTGTCTGCCTGTCTCTAGTAATTAACAGTATGTTATATGTCATTGTTAAAATGGTTTATGTCTCATTTGTAATTTGAGATGAAACAATAAACAATTGTAATTGTACTTCAGCACATATATTTACCTTCTCATGCTTCTGAGCAATCTCTACAGCCTGTCGGAGTTTCGGTTCAGATTTACTTCTCTGCACTATCCTTTTTATTTGTTGTTTGAAACTGAATTTCGACTTCTTTCCAGATTTAGATTCTCTCTGAACATCGACCTCCTGTAGTGAGACAAAATAAGTCTAATTCGAAATTAGATATTATTTTATTAATCAAATTAAGAAATAAAATTTCGTACAAGGAGAGTTGTGGGTGAGTTATATTTACAAAATAACTTCTGACGGAAGAATTATAAAGCAGGTTGTCAGTGTAGCATATTATCCTTGCACTTTTCTTGCATAGTTAGCTAAAGCCAATGTAAAATATGTTGCTTTCAAAATCTTATGTTTTGATTGTTTTATATTTTAAATTTCACTCTCATTAATATCCATTGTATGAGCCGGACACGATAAAAGCAACAAAGTGGATGTGCGTCCAGCGAAGACTCACATCATCCGCCTAGTCAGATCAGAGTCTTTACTGTGCGCTTAAAGGATTACTAGGGTTGTAAACTAGCTCACTGCGGCCAGCAAAGGCTGTTATTATATAGAGCAAATGCCCAGGTGGACATGAGTCTTCGCTAGGCGCACATGCCACTTTGTTGACTTTGTTGTGTCGCAGCTCAACTGTGTTGAAAACAGCGGTCTTTTAGCTTGGGTATCATCATCTTCTACTGAGCAGTCTGATCTGATTTAAACACTAAGTTAACTTGTTTTCATTAAGATAATTTTGGAGATGTTAAAGGCAGTCAAAACGGTTGAGGTGGAGGTGTCCGAATATGAGGGCGAATATGTTAGTTCATTTTGCACTTACAGGATTTGGAAGACCTTGATTGGCTGTACCAGATGTTTCAGCGATTACTTCAAGTATTTCATCTGTTCCAAAACCGGGATCATCGTCTCCCTTCGTGTCGCATTTGAAGGTAATCATTTCCTCTGAATGTAAAAAAATGCATAGGCATATCATTTTATAGTTTCATGAAATTTGTACAAGGAAGGCAAACAACAAATCAATGTGACCAGTAATTTCCTTAACCTCTAGAATGTTGTAAGCGACTTTACTACGAATATGTGGCTCAAGAACGTTTCGCCAAATTGAATTATGAAATCAAGTAGACTCTACCAGAGAAGATTCTATGTAATAGACACAATTTTACTTTCCAACAGGAGAGCATGTCTCACTGGCTAGACGGGTTTAGGATTTTCTACCCCGAAGTACGTCAGAAGGTTACCGTTTTTTTTTCAGATGTGGGCTTTCGAAGCAAGGGCGTAGCCAGATGTATTTATATGATACGCCAAATCATGTTTCACCTTTTTTGCAGGGAGTTTCATATTGCCATGTGCGTTTGATAACTGGTATTTAGATATATGTCCAATTTACAAAACATATCAGCATGGAAATACATAGGTGCGTGTCAAAATTTTGTCAATTTGTCCGACAATCTTCATAATACGCACCTGCGTATTTGCGAATATGTAGATACTCTCTTGTGAAGATCCATGGTCCTCACTTGGGTCATCCTAATTTACTAGACACAAGACCCGATTCATCTCAATTATTTTGAGTGCTATACGTATAACAGTGACATAATTTCCAAACTGAACCAACTGTAACAGGGTCATGATTTCTGTAGAATCATTTATGTACACATTAAGCAATGATAAAAATTAAAACTCAGCCTTGTTTTAACCTTGTACTTTATGCCATTTTTTTCAGATTTGAAAGGGTCGACTTTACCAGATTCATTCCGATTTTGTGGCTAGAAAAAAAACAAAAAAAAAAAAAAACAACAACCCAAAACAATCTATTTAAATTATATCTAGGAATATTAAAAATGATATATGCATCGTAGCAAGCAATTTATTATTTCTTTTCTAACTGAGCGCCAGTCTTTAGCAGACATTTTTTTATAAATTGTCTTAAACGGCTATGGTCATCTGGCCTCCAAACACGATCTATCCTTTTCTCTGTTGAAAAAGGCATCATATAACTCGTGTATATGGTACATGTATTGCAGTGTTAGCGCGGTTGGTTAAGAATCGCACAGGTGGCGAAATTCTTCACAATTTACATCCATCCATCAATCAATCCATCTTCAAACAAGAGCTGTCGCCTGACAGCATAGCTCGCCTGAATTGGAGTTTGCCCATCACATAGCCGCTATGGTGGTGTGGACTGCTATGCATAAAACTTCAGGCAAACATGTCCAAAATAAAAACACATTTATAAACAAAAGCTATCTCAGAAATAAGTCTTAAAATAAAATTAAAATAAAACAATGAAATAAAATTTCAAAGTCCATGAGCTTGAGGTAAAAAAACTGAGGGGGGGTGTGGGGGGGGGGGGGGTGGAGGCTAAGCTGTACCATCAACCATTATCTAACATCGGTCCAAGTATTAGTATCAACTGAGTCTGTCATTGTGGCACTGTGAAATTATGTCTTCATAAATATAAAACTTTAACCATAATCTTAAAGACAAATTCTAAGTCGATGACCTTGACTTCAAGGTCATCCAGTGGGGTAAGTGTAAGGTGTTTTGTAAAAACTCAAAAAAGTGTCTAACATCAGTTCAAGTATAAACTAAATCTCTGCAAAGCATTATGAATCAGTATGCAATTACAAAACTTTAATAAAGACCAAAATTTCCTAAGTCCCTGACCTTGACATCAAGGTCACTGAGCGGGGTTGGGGTAGTATTCTGTAGCTCTAACTACAGTGCAAATATAAAAAGAATTCATCTATGGGTTCAGGAGATATGTGTCTTTAAAAAACTTTAACCAAAACATCCAATCAATAAAAAGACAATTTTCTAAGTCCATAACCTTGACACCAAGGTCACTGAGGGGGGGGGGTGGGGGTAGTACCTTCGAAAACTTTAGACCAATATCTAACTTCAGTGCAAGTATCAAAGGAATCCATCCATGGGTTAAGGAGATATTGGGCTTTATAAAACTTTAACCAAAACATCCAGTCCAAAAAAACTCCAATTTTCTAAGTCCATGACCTTGACATCAAGGTCACTGAGTGGGTGGGGGTGGTACCCTGTTAAACTATGGACCAATATCTAACTACAGTGCAAGTATCAAAAGAATCCATCCATGGGTTAAGGAGATATGGGTCTTTAAAAAACTTTAACCAAAACATCCAATTCGAACGCCGACGCGGACGTCGACGCCGTGGTGACAACATTAGCTCCACCTGAACTTTCGTTCAGGCTAGCTAAAAAGTATGTTTACCGTTTACCCGTTCATCCGTTTTATTTCTAAGCGTACCTACCGTTTACTATTTTCCATGCTAGTAATGTTTATGCAGGACTTGTCTAATCTCTAGGGCACAGTTCGATACTGGCATGTCTCATATTAACATACTTTTTTCAATACTCATAAAAATGTGTGGCGAAATTATTGTAACAATTTATTGTGAAACTGAAACTCCAATAAAATCTTTAGAGGTGAAATAAATTCAATATTTTTTTGGTTGTTGCATAATTTCAGTAAACTAATAAATAACTAAACTAACCTTTGTCAGATGCCTCAGAACAAGCTGCATCATCGAGATTGTCAATAGAACTTCTTTTTGATGAAACTGATATCGCATCAGAGTTTTCACCAACGATTTGTTGAGGCGAAGTCTCGGTCTTCTCAGAACTGTCGACCGAAGTCTCTTCACATGACTTTTCAACCCCACCACTTTTGTCCAAAATCTGTTCGCCTGACTTTTCAACCCCACCACTTTTGTCGAGTAAAGGTAGTTCACATGACGTTTGTGTCTGATTATCTGTTTGATCTTTAGCTACTGAAAAGTCTGTCTGGTCATTTGAAGGTTCTTCATTTATGATAGAGCATACTTGAAATGGAAAGAAGAAATATTTCAGTTTAGCAGATTTCAGACGTTGTTTTAGTGATAATAAAGGTATTCATGGCTATTCTGCTTTCTGAAATCTGGTATTTCTGTCTTTGTTTGTTTGTTTGTTTCTTTCTTTCGCTGCAACTGTTTGCCTTTGCAAATAGGATGTCGAATAAAAGGCAATGGTCATATAATCAACATACCTCTAACGGGAAATAGTGTTATGAAATAACAATACAAGTAGTTAGACACTACGACCGGGTTCGAAAATTAGCAGCTGTTTCCCAGGAGGGTGGTCACAAAGCTAGACGAGAGAGAGAGAAACAAAGGGGGAGGGAGAGAAAGAGGGGGAGAGAATGAGCGAGAGAGAGCCAGTTACAGAGAGCAAAAAAGAAACAAAGAAACATTCTAACGTTTATACATTAAGCATTTAGAAAAAAAACACATTATTTTATTTGTTCTCTATTTCTCTAAATGCATAGAATATATACTCGTCAAAACAAATTCCGCCGCAATTTTAATCGTGATATTGACGTTTTTAAACATATCATTGTCAAATAATTTTGCTTTTAATTAGTTGCCACAACATTTGTCCACGGGAAACTTTTTAATGTCTCAGTTTCCTGCTTGCGTGTACAGAGTTACCTCGCATAACTTGTAAACCATAGAAACTGCGACTAGGCGTTTACTGCGCATGCGCAACACCGTTATCTTTGTCTCGTTTAATTCTCGAGAAACCGTACATTCTAGAAACATCTAAATCAAATCTGAACAAACTTTCAAATGGCGAACATTGCATCTTAAAGTGTGCGAGACTGTTAATTACCTCCCTTTGAATCAAAACTATAGCAAATTTGATTTTTAGATTATGGGCTTATCAGTCACAAATTTTACTTCTGCTTTTCTGGACATGTGAATACGTTTCTTTGCAACATTTTTAAATGAGAATGCATCAGTTTATTGCAAAATTGTGTCAGGCATGCAGTTCTGAAATGTTTATGACAATGCCACTGCAACTTCAGAAAATTTGGCTTTTCTGCCTAAACGTTTAAATTTAGAAGTGAGACGTTATCGTGAAAACCATTTTGAATTCCGATTTTCTTCTGTATATGAAACATCTGGAAACCAGAAAACGTGTCTACAAAACACAGATCAGAAAATGAGAGTAAAACTAAAAGAAAAGGCGATTTTTTTTTTCATGAGAAATCTCGGGAGATTAGAAATAACCCCACTAAAACTGAAAGTTGCGCGTGCTCTCGTTTAACATTAAAATTGTGAAACCTGTCTGTCTAGCAAACATAAAATGGTCATATCGGTACTGCAATGACTCTTTTAGCTCATTCATTATGGCTCCTTTTCAGAAAAAGATGCTAAAGTTAATGCGGCGGAACTTCTTTTGACTAGTATACATCAAAGTAGCAGAAAACAAAAAAGACAGAATAAACCGATTTTAACCACTGTTGATTTGTCTGGTAACACATTTAATTAAAATCTAAAATAGTTCCTTAAAGAGCAGAGAACATATTCGAAAGAAGGAACATGGGCCATAATTCGAAGTTATTTTAGACTTATTTTTTGTTATGTCCATTCATTTGTAGTCTGCGAAACAGTCGGTTTGTTTTGTTCGTTTTTTCACACTCGTATAACGTATATATAAATAATAGAAAATATGTACAAAAAGTATAGATGTTGTTTGTTAGTGTCTACTATATTTATGTTTGGTTAGGGCTGGCTGTAAAAGAGCGGTTAATTTTGTTATCTGTCTTTTTAAGCTACTTTACAGTAATATGCCTCGATAGTTATAACCTTTATTAAGTTTTTTGAAGAAATCGTGAGTTCTGAACATTGCTTAATCAAATAGGAACCATATATTATGAAACTGAACTTCAGAAACAAGAAATATTAATTTCCAGACAACAACAAAAATAAATTTATCATATGAACTGAGCTATACGAGGGTTGTTCAGAAAGTTCTGATTCTAGCCGCATAAGTTTGTTTAGCGGCATGCTGGGGACAAATACTATGCATGTATTGAAAGCACTACATTTCGTCTACAATGATACCTAACACTTTACAAAGATATATGTTCTTATTCAGTTATAACGCATGTTATTTGGCCCCAGTCATACCACTGGGCTAATTTCATATGTGAATTTATTTTCAGTGTGTCATTCAAGTAAAAATTCATTGTAAATACAAAATAAATTTTTGTCAGCTTCTTGTCATTCGCTGCTTTCAATATCCATTCAAAAGTTAGAATGGCAGCAAACGTTATCAATTTAGTCCTTGCAAAGCAATGCGCAGTTCTTATCACGTTATTGAAAACGACGTCAACGTCATTTTCGAAAGCTTGTAGCGGCTTCGTTGTTTATATTAATTTTAATTTTTCGACGGTTTCGAATCAGTCCATGCAAAGGCTCTTCCTAACAAGATTTTGAATGTTAAGACCCTTGTTTTCGTACAAAATCATTGTAACTTTAGTAGATAGGGAGAACTGAAAGTAAAAAGTATGCAAAGACCAGGAACTGAAACAGTCAAAATCCAAATCCAGCCCTCAAACCATAGTTGGAAACAACTAAGATTACAAATAATCAAGATACAGAGAACATATGGCCAACCGAGTGAGCAGCTTGTTCCTAAAAGGTGGCCACTCAGCAACCCAAACCGAACCAAAAATAATAAGAACATACATAAGGTAAAACATCATAGAAACTCTGACACCAAAAACAATGAATACTACATAAAATGCTTATAAACTAAATTGAAGGGACAGTATGGAACCTAGATTGAATATATTTTCCGCGATATTTACAGGTCACAGTTGCTTGGGGACTAAGTTTTAGTAGCAATGATGAAAAAATTTCAAAGACTGCTCATGTTTGATTTATGACCTTCTTAAGTGAAAATCTGCAGTGGCTGTAGGGTATAACTCTTTCAAAAACGTTCAAAAAATGTCCTTTAGAAAATATACACCGCGTTTGCAGGGTTGTCCTGACATATCATACCTTTATATGTTTTCGCTATCAGAAGTTTTGTATTTATGATGGTTACCAAAACAAGACGTCACGAACAGAGCTTTCTGAACATCCCTCGTAGGACAAGTTAAGCGTTGCATTTTTTTTTCGAGTGAGTATAAGTGGGCACAAAACTGAAGAAAAGCTAGGGTTAAAGGAAACAATCAGTCATAATTGTAAAAAAAAATGATGGAACGATATTATAAAAAATTGTGGGATCACTGAAATCGCGTTTGAACAGATTGATAACGTACTTGTGCTCCTGTCGCCCTCTGATTGTATTGACAAATGATTGTCTACTTCATTTGGTCTTAGACCATTGGCATGTCTTGGGTGCCTTAATACTACTTCATGTTCTTCCGCCTCCGAATTAATAAGTCTGCTAACACGTGTCATTTCATCTTCCAATAACGCGCGCAAAAGTTCTAATTTATTTTGCTGATGATGCTCGGACGGTGCAGAAATAGTTTGACTTTCGTTGGCGGTATCAGCTGTTTTATCTTCACCAGTATGTGAAACTTCATCGATGAATTCACTTTCACTGGTACACGTTCCAGAACACAAAGTATCTGTTGAATGGCTATTCGATATCTCCGACCCATTGTCCAAATCATTGCGTCTCTCAAGGAAATTCGAGTCATAAAAATCGACTTGCAACACTCCATCATTAGAACATACATTTGAAAGCGGGCTAGGTTCAGGCTTTTCAGATGCTACAAACGTGCTTTCACTTGAAAATTGTTTTGCATTCAAACTGTCCAAAGAAAGGTTATCGGCTGGATCGTTTTCTTTGGTTGGCGATATTTCACCACAAATATCGGGAACAGCTTTATCTACTGTAAGGTGTATAATGGTGTTCCTTCTTCTAGTAGGCAATACGTCATACGGGCTGTCATCGTATTCTGATGCACTGCTAGACGAAGAAGCAGAATTGGTACTCGATCTGCTTGATGATAAAAAATCATTAGAACATCTTGTCGTAGATGTGTCACATGAGGAAGCATCTATTTTCCCATTTCCTATTTGTTTTTCTTTAAACTTGACTGTAAATGTTTCTCGTTCTATACCTGAAAAAGACAAAATGTCAGAACTAAATCTGAAAATTTAGAAATTAATGTCTATTAGATATTAAAAAGATATGAATCCAGTAAGAAAAGACCGATAAATTTAATACATGTGCACAGACTGTTGCCTCTGGTATTGCAGATGTCTGACATTCTCATATAATAAGACAGAGAAAGACAAAAAGGCAGACACAGAGAATGAGAAACATGTACCTGTCCAGTGGAATATGTAAGAGTAAACGTTGCTAGCAAACACTGGTGAAACGAGTTTCCCGTTTTCATGGAACTTCACATCAAGCTTGCCCCCTGCAACCCTCTCCAAGAGAATGAACACTTTGCCATCCTGTAAAAAGCATCAGCAGAACTACATTAAGTCTTTCCTCCTTTTTGTGACATAGATTCCCAGCCAGTCATATATAGGAAAACAAATTTATGAAATTATTCGCGCGACAGATAGGTGCCATTTTCTACATCGTACAGGCATCGTATAGTCGCATGTGTACAATTTCAGAAATGATATAATAACCACAGACAGCCATTTGGAGAGTAACATTTCGTTATACGGATCCTTGGCGGCTCGGACGAATACAATTTTCGTGCAAGGAATCTAAACAAGAATCCATAAAATTAATGACTGAGCCGCGATACGAGAAAACCAACAAAGTGGCCGTGCGCCAGCGCAGACTCAGATCAGCGGGTATCCGCCCAGTCTGATCAGAGTCTTCACTGTCCGCATGGAGGTAGCTTAGATCCTTAGCTACCTTTTAAGCGCTTAGCAAAGACTCTGATTAGACTAGGCGGTTGTCCAGGTTGATCTGAGTCTGCGCAGAGTGCACAACCACTTTGTTGGTTTCTCATGTCACGGCTCATGTAGATGAACTGAAGTTGTAATCTTCCTCTTTGTTGCTGCAAAAGAAAGTCTGAAGAAGATGGTACTCATAAGTCTAGGGCTTTTGGTCAAATCCTGGTCCATATTTTCTATTATTTGTACTAAAATTTGATAAATATATTATTGTTTAAATCAAAGTCTGGAGATTGTTAGTTTGTTTTCCATATGAGTTAGATGGCGTGCTGATATTGTTTACAGAATTTATATATTCGCAAATGATGATACTTGTTAAAACTACCATATATCTGATTTCAGACATTTTGCAAGAAGACTCACACCCCTCAGAGTTGAAAATCACGCTTAAACATAAAAATAAAACATGTTATTTTCTGTTTTCGTTGTTTTGTTATTTAAGTATGCAAAATGCATATTGTCGGGTCACAAAGCGCAGTCGGTAGCGCGTCTGACTCAAGAACCAGACAACAATAACACGTTAACAACAACAAAGTAAACTGTATTTATTTTGTTCAGGGATAGTAACATCTGAAGTACAGAGGCGTTTTTTTCCTCAAAAGTTTAATTCAGTTATTTATTTGTTTTTCATGATGTGTTATGTTTATTAAGGGCCAACATTACATGTACCCTAAGTACATTCTCTAGCGATGGCATTTTTATCAAATTTAATATATGCTTAGGTATTCACCAGATTCCATTCATAGAAATTGGAAGAGAAATAATCAATTTATTTTAAGGTGACTCTAGATTTTTTTTGTCTTATATAAGCCATTTGAGTGTACTTTAAGGGCAATAACATAATAAAGCCATGTGACTGTTATTTTTATGTGACAGATCCTTCAAGAGCAGTCTGGTTTGTGGCGGAAATGTTTGTCAGACCTATCTGTCCCAATATTCAAAAAAAAAAAACCCCGGTGTCTGGGTATCTGCATCATCTATATTGAACATATATTCAGAACCTACCTTTCTGAAGACATGTTTGACTGAGTTAAATAGAACTGACGATCTCGGTGGCAATACTTTGTAATCCGAGCCCCTTGTATCAGCTGTGGAATTGCTAACGTTGTGATATTCGATGCTATCCGTCTGGCTTATTCCAGCCCCTGTTTCTTCCTCAGTATCATTCTCGGACGAATCTTCTGGTATACAACCAAGCTCGTATATACTGATAATGGAAACTAGGAGCTCTTTCACAGACTCATCGGTCTCTTCAAGATGAAACACGAACCAGTCTAAAAGTGTCTCAGCACCTTGTTTTATGACTTCTTGCTCAAAATTGCTGTATCTGCAACCGACCAAAACAAGGACAGAAGTCTTTTCGTTAAAATCCGTTATCATATGTAGTTTCTTCAGATCTAGCAATTCGGGAGAAATAAGAAATATAGTCACTTTATACTTTGTGTCGCATCTTGTCTGAAGGTCACTGCAAAGACAGTCTATAGCCATGTCATCAGAACTTAGCTTTTCTTGTAAGAACCTCGCTAGCGGCTCACTGTCACATTCATGAAATATACAAATTTCATGTGCCATTTTATACGTATGTCTATTCCGATTGAAGTTATTCTTTCGTATGAACACGATTTATAATAAATCCAGCTCAGTAATAGGGTAACAACTAAATATACCTGTGAAGGAGGGGGAGAACCCGCTTCATGCTGGTCAAGGAAGTTACGTTTTTACCTATTTAACCATTTCTGTGCTTTGCTAACATACATTCACTGATAGAAATAAATATCCAATCCATATTGCAATTATCCAAATTAGACATTTGAAATTTTTTTATATATAAAAAATCCAATCCAAGTTGAAATTATCCAAATAAAACATTTGAAAAGTTTTTTTCGCACAGTTTTAACCACCGCAGCAAGGCAAACGATAAGTCACACAAAACAAGATTGCCTAAAGATTGAGTTTCTGTTTCTATACGTTCGCTGTTTATCTACGTAATGAACCGACATATTTTTTTCCTTATTTGTTACATGTAAAATTTAGTAGTGTTTAAAAGGAGTCCTAATTTTACAAAATAGGTCATTTAATCCCTAACTACTTCCTGATAACATCGTAAGATTCATCAGTCACCCATGAAAGTTGCAAGCTTTTGCTATGGTATGCATATCCGTACAGAATAAATAAAACAAGGATATAATTGACAGCTGCATGCGTGGATACAGGAATAAAACATGTTCAAATGACAAGTGTCCAGTCTCGATCCTCTTGATAAAGAGGCTGTGCTAGGGGCAAGGACAGTATTTCAACTACTTTATTAAGTAGGTGACCCAGTGATAGTAACGTGCACAAATTTGAAATAACGTGGTGGAGGATACACTTTCAGTAAAGCAACTTTGCCTGCCCCCCCCCCCCCCCCGCCCCCCCCCTCCCTCCAGCCGCCATTTTCGCCTCCCCTCCAAGTATGGGGCCAACTCCAAAAGGAAATAATTTGCAACTCAGAATTCCCTCCTTATGGATCAGACCCCATTTTTGAAGGACTTGGTCTTCCATGGAACCAAACAGAAAGCCACAAAAACTGTTCTTATTGCATAAAATGGCGGAAAATATGACAGTGCACCGAAAGCTACACCTTCAACAGGTGTTTTCTTCATTGCTTACAAACTACCTTGCATGTTATATATCCATAAAATTGCTGCAAAGGAGGACGTATTTAAAACTGAAAAACAGAAAAAAATCATACAAACAAAAATACAAAAAAAAAAAAAAAAACTATATGAGGTAGAAGAAGTGATGTTGATCCTTATCTATTTCAAGGCTATGCAAGAGTATAGCATAATAGTTTGCTATTGTTGCAGAACAATACATCAGAATAAAAGCACGGTCTTTATTTCTAAAAATATCGAATAAGCAAGTATCAAGCAACCTTTCATGTCGCTGTAGCATTTGCTAAATCAGGCCCTAAAGGGATAACTGAACCCGGTGCTATTGAATTATGTCATATGCATAACCTGAGTTTGAATAAAGTGATTTTTTTCTGTTGTTAGAGTCCCGCTGGAGACGGAAATTTCTCAACCGTAAACGGTGTTCCATCGCACACAGCCTTTCATTATCACCCTTCCATCGTCCTGGTATGACTGAAATATTATTGAAAATGACGTAAAATCGCAGGTCCTTTATCCACCCATCCATTGATCGATCAATCCATTCATCCATCCATCTGTCTATTCTCAAATGCAAATAACATAGCTCAGCTGACACACAACGTTGAATTTACTTGAAGCCGCGTTGTTACTCCGTCATAACTTTGAGACAACGTTTATTCTGCGTTGATTTGATGCCATGTACCAACTGGGATGGTCATTTATTGTTTGCTATAAACAAAATATAAAAACTTGAGAGTCACTATTTTTCATCGTGTGACCAGATCAGATCAGACATAAAAACCATTTTAGTTTTGAAAAAAAGGTAATTATTTTCTAATATCACAGTCAAACACAATTCAAGATTCTTTTCATAAAACAATAATGATGCTATTTTAATTGATACAAGGGTGCTTTTCTGTTTTTTGTGTTCAAAACCAAACAATTACCTGAAATATGCTTAAATGATAAATATTCTATTGGCGATCCTTTCAATTATTAAATGCAATCTTTATATACCTTGAGCTGTCCATTAACCCCCCCCCCCCGGGGGAGTTTTGTACCCTATAATTTTCTGAAACTACATTATATAAGAAATAAAATGACACATGTTAGCCCCCTGTACATTGGGGCGTTAGCGTATAACGTCAACATCAATTATACTACCCAAATCTACATATTCACGTTATAAAAGAAAATACGCATTGTTATACACATGTTAGTATTCACCCTAAATAATTTGGGGTTTTGTCTGCTAGTAAATAAATCACTGTTTCAAGGTAATTGACATTGTCTAGGATAAGTTGACTAACCCGTAAAACGTAGTTAATATTGTATTTGATGTGTTTTATCCATCAGTGTCTAAATACATGCAATATAAGGAGCAAATTGTAAGAATTGAAGTGTTGAGAAAAGTTAATGTCATATATACATGTACGACTGTTTCAATGTTCTAGTATCAAAAACAAACCAACTAAAGTCTTACAAAACTTGTCAGCAGTCACGATAAATATGTAACGTATGTAACCACGACAAAAATGCGAAAAAACAACAACAAAAAACAACAACACCAGGATCAGACTAAATCGCTGAATTGGTGAACTGAAATTTATACGTGCTCCACCAACCTTCTTTGATTCATGCTTAGCTTAGACACGTTAGGCAGCAGTTAGCAGTGGATATATTAAATGGGAAAAAACCTATCTTATCTTGAAGAATATAACCTATAAAATGACGAGAAAATCTAAGAAAGCCAACACCAACTGCATTTTATTTTTTCAACGTTATCTGGATTATGTCTTAAGTAGACACTGTTGTATGTGTAAATATGAAGATGCGCCAATGTTATGTGTCCTCAGACTATAAAATAAAACATCGAATAGTGTATATTTGAAAAACAATCTAACAGTAACGTTACGTTACATAATTGTAATATGTCTGAGGATAAAATTTGTGAGTCATCTGTTATCAAAATTTTAGTTCCCAGGCGGTTAACTTATTCATTGCTGTAGTATTAGCTTGCCACTGGTAGTTAGCTGGCAATTTAGCTCTTTAAAATACACAAGAACTCAGCAGGACGCATATAGATTGTTATAGCTGAAGCAGCTTGACCTTGCCTTCAATTCAGTCTCACTTAAAAGTGACTTCCTTTAAATGATTTTTGTTTGAATTTTATGCATAGAATGAAGTAAGTATAAGTTGATATATGCTTCAACTGATTAATATTTGGGTTCTCGTCATGATGGGGATAAAACCAATTTCTCTACTTGTGCTGTTGGCTGAGCCATTCAATTACCCTACATACAAATATGCAAATGTGACTGCCAGCCAAGGCAATCAAACGCAGTACCAACTTTCCCGACAGGCATTAACACCATTTTTGCTATGCTGTCAGCCGAATCGTCAGCCACAAGCCTCTTTGCATAGTAACTGCTTTACAAAGGTTAGCAAATATGTGTGGATCCCGTGATCATAACTTACGTGTTAATTTGTGATCTAAGATTTGTGATCATAACTTTTAGCGACTGGATTGTTCTATTAGATTCTTTTATAATTGTAAACATAGGAAAGTGACTTCTATTTTATTATGATTTTTGATAATTTTATGTTATGTTTATTTTTTTAATGGGTAACGTTTGTAACAGGTAGTTACAGCTTAACGCCCAGTCACCAGGGCTTACATGCGGCAAAATACTTCTAAGATGCTGGACTTGAAGAAAAGTATGGTCTACAAAACTCCCCCTCGGCGGGGGGGGGGGGGGGGGGGAAGGGGGAAAACCATATTTGGCTCATAGACTATTATGGACTCATTAACTAAAATCATGACAAAAGCGCGGTTGACTAGGAGGCCGTAGGGACCAGAAGGAAAACAAAAACCCGTATCATTGTAAAGTCACAAATTTAGTTTCAATTGAATTTCCATTGCACATTAAAATTTTTACGACGTTTTAAGAAATGACTTTGAAACTAATTTAATAACGAAACACTGATTTGCAAGACAATCAACCAAAGCTGGAAGAAAAACAAATAAACAGACGCACTAGTAAAACAATCGATGACATCTCAAAAAACTTTATTCAAAGCGAAAAATATGGCAAAATTGAATCTTGAAACTTTATTTTCAGGATGTGGTTACAATTAACAAAAGCGTTTACAGTGTTTTCTGACCTTTTTGGAACTAATGTTATTTGTCTACTAGAAAAACTTTATGCGCATGCTCAAATTAAAGTTATCGTCTGTTTTATGATTGATTTAGTTAGATAACTCTGATCAGGACAGATATGAACTTATAATTTTCCATAAATTAAGTAACCAGACGTCTGTCCAACCAGAAATAATTTACATTGAATATTTGCTAGGTCAGCCAGAATTATGTAATAAAAACTCTGAAGTATTTTTTTTCTGTATACATTTGCTTCAGTTTACACCACTCATAGTGCATGCAATTAGTATCGGGAAAAAAAGTTTAATAATTGAAACGAAGACGACTTCATAAACAACAGGTGATACGACAGCAACTGTTACATGTAAAACAAGGAATATTGATACCATTAACTCTTTCGGCGCCAAATTTTTCAGACGACAAATTTTCGTCTGCTCAAATCATCAGATGACAGATTTGTAATTGGAAATTTTAACAATCTAAAGACATTTTTCATAAAATCAGGCTTTTTAAGTTCATATTTGAATGGCAAACAGTGTAGATCCTGATCAGACGGCTCTTTTAAGAGCCGGCTGATCTGGATATACGCTGTTTGCAAAGTGGCGCCGAAAGAGTTAATTTATAGATCTTTTATTTATTTTCTGCTTTAATTTTTTTATTTCGTTTAGCGGTTCACATTTCAATGTTAAAAGCAGGTGCTTCTTATAACGCAACTGTTTAAAAGATATAGTTTAATTGCATATTAGTGTGAGGGGGCTCGCATTTCATCCGTACAACACATGACACTTCAATAAAAGACCATGAATAGACTGCAGGAATGCTAACGATGTATGGTAGATGAGCCGAAGCACCGGAGACGTGGACTTATGGTGTCATTATCGGTACACTGCCCTGTTTTCCCACCATTTTGCAAAGGGAGACCATTTGTGTGAATTCCTATTTGCTTCCCTTGGCGACGAAACCCATCCAAAAGGGGATCTACTCTTAAAGAAAAGAATTTGCTCCAAGAGCGAATTCTTTCCTCGAAGTATTGACCTTACTAGGAAAGAAATTCTTTTCTTTATGAGTTTACCCACTATCGAGAAGGGAGGAAAAAGTAAAATGCGGCTTCTCTTGAAAGTATACCTATTCATCTTAATGCAAATGAAATGAGTCAAGTTAGGTAAATTCGGACAGCAGGTAAATTCGGACAGTGACATTGTTTCCTTTATATGTCAGTTGTTTTGAATTTAAACAAAATTCACTGGGCAAACATTGAAAATCCTGATGAGATGGCTCATTATGAGCCGTCTCATCTAGATTTTTATTGTTTGCAATGGTATGTCCGAATCTACCCGCTGTCCGAAGTTACCAGACTCGACTCCTAATATAAAGCCTGTCCGGTCTGAGCCTATGCTGTTCCATGGACGGACGATCGGCGCCCCGTTACTGCGGCTATGGATCCGTTCCGCTGAAGTTCGGGAGGAACGTCAATATGCGAATTGAAATACTACTACCACTACCTTTCCTGTTCCGCACATACCATGCATTCAACAAGCTTACAATCATCGGATAGATTGTATGACTTGCGATTTTACATCCTTTTTAACAGTATTCCAATCATATCAGGACGATGGGAGGTTGATAATGAAAGGCTGTGTGCAATGGAATCCCGTTTACGGTTGAGAAGATTTCGCCTCGAACGGGGAACGAACCCGGAACCGTTAGATCAGTAGGCCAGCGCTTAACTCACTGAGCTACCGGTGCTCCTGGCTTACAAGGAAGGCTTTAGCTAGAATGCAAGAATTAGTCATAACTCGAGCCGTGAGTTAAATGAATCGTTTTTTTTTCAGTTTGTTGTTTGTGTCTATTTTTTTTTTGTCTTTCTTTTTTTTTTCTAGACGTAGAGAAAGCCACTTGATACAGCCGTAAACTTCGATTAAAAAGCGTGAAGAAAAGATATCCATCTATAGCAATAAATTTTACCCACAATTGTTGACCTATTATAATAAATACAATCTTTCAACAATTTGCCAGTTTAAGGGGTTTTACATTTATTCCCATTACCGCAAGAGACATATGTGATGAATGCTTAAAATTTTCTTCAGTTGCTCAAGTTTCATGGTTGTGAAACTTTATATTGAGGCAGACAGCCTTGACAAGATGTCGTTTTCAGTGATTTTGCTGCAACTCTGCAGTGAAACGCTGACCGAAGATTTTATAACTCCCCCCCCCCCCGCACTATGTGTGTGTGTGTGAGTAGGGGTGGGTGGGGTGATTGGGGGCAGTCTTTTAATTGTCAAATGATTGCTAGTGCTAGCAAAGTTTACATAAACCATGAAATGAACCTCAAATTCCATCAAGTTTTGTTTCTGGCATGATCCACATTTGAAGCCACAAATATACATGCTTGTCAATACATTTCTGTAGAAGAACCACTGTCTCCAAGTAGCTGTATTCGCAGACAAACTTGCGTTTCGACGAATACGGCTACTGCTGCATAAATTATGGCATGATGATTCTAGTACCGAACAGCACGATAGGTTAGCGTCCGTCCCTCTGTCCGTTTCTGTGGTCTTGAAAAGTGACCAAGATAAACTTACAAAACTTAGTATGTGGATACTGGGTGTCTGTAAAAAGGGCATTTTATATTTTGTGACGGCCAGAAATGTTGGTTGCCTCTGCAACAAAAGAGAAAGCTAAGCTTATAAAACTTATTTTGTGGTAAAAGAGGCATCTATGACTGAAATATAAATTCTAAGAACTCCATAATTCTGATAAGCTTTCTGTGGTCTGTATTTAAAATATAGATATTTGAGCCGCGACACGAGAAAACCAATAAAGTGGTTGTGCGCCCAGCGCAGACTCAGATCAGCCTGGGCATCCGCCCAGTCCTATCAGACTCTTCGCTAATTGCTTAAAGGGTGGCTAAGAAACTAAGCTACGTCCATGCGGACAGCGAAGACTGGTCAGAATGGGCGAATGTTCCGGATGATCTGAGTCTGCGCTGAGCCTAAAACCACTTTGTTGGTTTTCTCGTGTCGCGGCTCAAAATTTTGTTTTGACTTCGAAATACATATCTGAACATTTATAGATAGAGATATATCGATTTTATATCATACACAGGCAAAACCAAAACGTATTGCCAAAATTTTAAGCGTCATATGCTGGGGGAGGGGGGATACTGTGAATGCTCTCTGCACATCACGTTACCAGAAAAACTTCTCATGAACCATTCAGAAATAATATGTGCAAGTTTTGACCTGACTGAAGTGTAGCAAAGTAGATAAAGACAAGCAACTACATTCTAAATGTTGTATCTACTCAGCGTCTGCACACTTGGACAAGCTAAATTCAAAAGGTATTGCAGATGCTGATGAGTGCCAGTCAAGACGCTTATCAGAAACCGTGTCACAGACGCGGTGCCAGACTGTTTGGAATTCGATATATGGACCGCGACACGACAAAACGAAAGTGGTTGTGCGCTCAGCGCAGACTCAGATGAGCCTGGGCATCCTCCCAATCTGATCAGAGTCTTCGTAGTCCGCATGGAGCTAGCTTTGACCCTGAGCTAACCTTTTAGCTCAAAGCGAAGACTCTGGTCAGACTGGGCGGATGCCCAGGCTGATCTGAGTCTGCGTTGGGCGCACAACCAATTTGTTGTTTTTTCTTGCTCATATCTGTTATCGTGTGTACAGCTCATTAGGTTGGTTCAGGACCCGTCAAAAATTGCTTGGGGTCGACCTAGTACAGTCCCACCTGTGGTTCAGTCCTGGCTCTTGATCCTCCAATAATTGTGCTCGAACGCAGTCGGAGTGGACGGATGGACGGACAGGTGTTAACTAAATATTTCCGGACCGTGTCTCCGAAACCATTTGAAATATTCTAACGGTACTTAGTAAGATTATAAATAAAGGTCAACATAGAATGTCGCCTGCAATTATGATAACTCGTGCTTTATTTTCCATTCTGTGACCTCATCTGTCACTCAATCGCCTTCGATGAGCAAAGTGCGAGTTTCCGACACTGGCGTCGAAGACTTTTGTCAAGTATCTCGTTAAGCTTTTTTCAGTATTGGGCATCCAGTGAGCATGCAATCATGGTACAACATCTATCCGACATTGCCCAAAGGTCATGAACGTTGTCTCAATGTCGGGTCAGCGTTGTTCAAACTGGGGATGGGTTGTTTCATGTATACAGGGGAGGCACAGTGTCCAAATGATACTTGGAATAATTATATGTGTCGCATACGAAAAGGAAAACTCCCACTTTCAAGTTCGAGTTAACTCCCCTGATTTATTCATTTTGTGTTTCTGGCTTATTACAGACATGTCAAGCCAGAGTGTTGGGTGAAAGTACAAAAACTCACAATGTTTGTTTACCATGCAGCTCCCCTAATCTTTATTTTCGTTTGGTTTCATCTCAGTAAACTTACAAAATATTTTCTTACTACTTGGTACAAAATTAGGTGTTTCTCGTGCAAGGACAATCTTTCTTGGTTTTATTTATTTTGTTTTTGTCTGTACATGTAAAAGGAAAACTAAGACAGAATGCCTCAGTTTCTTCTTCATGTTTTAGTTATCTTCCCTGGTCCTGTTTCATTGTGCTCCCCATGACTCCAGTACTGTAGTTTCTTATTTTGAGACTACTCGGTAGGAATGTAAAGCTGTCAGTAGGTGTGCCATTCGCTGGAAAAACAAATACTGCTTTCTTCGTTTTTCCAGTTATCTCTCCTAGACACTTTCGTTTACAACTTATAAATCCAACACTTTTTAGATACTTCGATGATACTTGGTAAGGCGGTAGACCCAGAGTGAATAGGCATGTCATAGAATGGCATTTCTGGCTTTCTAGAATGACCAGTTACCTCTGTTGATCGCAATTTTATGTTCACCCTACAACTCCGATTTCTATATTTTAATGGTACTTGGTTGGAAAATAGATCTGGACGCGCAAGTTCAGATGTATGTCCGTCCAAGTAAACAAGTCTTGTCTTCATCATTGGCTTGTTATTTCCCTTGTTCAATACCGGTTGTTGGCTGCATCGACTAAACAAGGATCTTCAATTTAAAAACATTCCTGTCATTGAAGTGTTTTCTTGGTTTCATTCGAATTGATGTTGGACAACCTTATTTTATGGAATATCCAATTTTTTATTATGTTCTGCAATGTCTCACTCACTGATGAAGTAGGAATCTATATGCAGAACGTACACCTCACGTGTACATATTATATTATTTGGAGCTGCATTAAAATACAGCCGTAAAAATCCCCCCCCCCCCCCCCCTCAAAAAAAAAAAAAAAAAAAAAAAAAAAAAAGAAGAAGAAGAAAGAAAAAACAGAATACCTAAAATACTTACCGCAATTATCCTATACCAGAACAATTTGGCTTGACGTTGCAGGTCAGGGGCGTAGCCAGAGGTAATTTCATTATACGCACAACCATGTTTTATTCTCTACTTCTTGAAGGGAAAGCTAGTATTTCAGCCACTTTGGTAATTGGTATTGAAATCTTGTCTAATTTATAAATTTTCAGCATGCAAATATGCAGGTGCGTTTTGAAATTTTGTCAATTTTGACAAAATTTCAATACGCACTTGCGTATTTGCCGTATAGGTAGCTACGCCCTTGCAGGTGGAACGGCAAACAACGCAGACCCTTTGGGTTTGGGTTTGCACTGTTTTCTTAGACTGTTTGTCCCAATATTTCGAATTCTTACACGTTGTTATACCCATACACCGCTATTATTGTGGTCTTTCACTATCTTGCGTGGGTTGTGCATTATGATTAAGCACTTTCCTGGAATACTTAAATATTGTTCTCAACAATTTTAATTAAAGGTGTATGGTTTCACCTTAATATTGTTCCGTCATTATTTCAAACCGATATAGTTTTTTTTTAAATTTCCTTTAAGCATCTCTCGACCACAAGAAACTTCCAAAAATAGCCATCAGAGGAGATGGCAAATCCCCCGACCGAAGACCCCCATGGGCCTTGGTAAAAAGGGTGCACTTCAAAACACATATTAGTAATATATTGTCGTTCTTTTATGCTTCTGACTGACATTAACTGTTAACAGATGCATGATTATCTAACACTCAGACTAAAACAGTATGCTTGACTGCTAAAAAGAGGTAATATCTCAAACAGCCACCATATACACTAATGTATAGCATACGATACATTCAACTTTCAAAATGTGTGAATAACTTCTAAAGTACAAGCCCTACAAACCTAATTTTGAGCTCTCTAGTAAGTGAATTTGGACAAAGATTCCAAATCTGGAAAAAAAAGTGTGTGTGTGTGTGGGGGGGGGGGGGGGGGGGGGGGGGGGGGGGGGGGCAGGAGGGGGCACGGGAATGTGGGGGGTAAGAGAGCGTTAGGATCACTGATAAGATATCACAGCATGATCATCAATATTCTAAAAGGTTCACCGTTATTCAACTTCTGGAGCTGGCCAGGGTTATACAGTTATGGAGCAGAGACTCAAACAGCAGCTCAAACTACCAAAGGGAAATAATTCACTAGGTCTAAAAGCAGGAGTTATCATTCATGTATGAGACAAATTGTCATGACCTGTTCTGCATATCTGTGAAGTATCATGAAAATATTTCAAAAGGTATTCAAGCTATGGAGCGGACACTTAAAATCATCAAAGGGAAATAACTCCAAAAGTAAGAAAGCAAGAGTTGTCATTCTTGTTCGCGACACATCATCATGACCTGTTCTACATATCTGTGAAGTATCATGAGAATATCCCAAAGGGTAGTTATAGAGCGGACACAAATCTGCCAAAAAATCACACCTAAAACTATCAAGGGGAAATAACTCAAAAAGTAAGAAAGCAAGAGTTGTCATTCTTGTTCGCGACACATCGTCATGACCTGTTCTAAATTTCTGTGAAGTATCATGAAAATATTCCAAAGGGTATTCAAAGTACAGAGCGGACACGAATCTGCCAAAAAATCACCAAAGGGGAGATAATTCAAAAAGTACAATAGCAAGAGTTACCATTCTTGTACGCGACACATCGTCATGACCTGTTCTACATAACTGTGAAGTATCATGAAAATATTCCAAAGGGTATTCAAGATATAGAGCGGACAAGAAAGTGTTTACGGACGGACGGACGGACGGACAGACGGACGGACGGACGGACGGACGGACGGACGCCAGGCTCATCGCTATATCCCCCGAACCTTTCGGTCGGGGGATAAAAAGTGGCCTATTCTAAAAGGAACAAAAATGTTCATAGGGGAGTATTTTATTTCTTTCCTTCAAGAGTTGACCCCAATTAGAAAGAGAGACAAAATATAAATAACAGAATTGCTTTCCCTGAAAGTGTAGGCATTCGATTGAAATATTGTCTTCTTTTAGTGTTTTGGGTGTGTAGAGCGTTGTAACTGAGGCCTTTCCTTGGTTACTTAATTTCTTGTAAACACTTTGTTTTTAACTTGAGAGTACAGACGCATTTTTCTTCGCAACGCATCCGCCTTCTTGATGGCTGTATCAATGAAATGAATTGAGCACACTAATTGTGGATAGAACTTTGTTGCTGTTTTTCAATTCCGGGTGATATGTGTACCTTTTTCACTGTGAATTTCAGTCGGCAACGGCATACATATTAATGCCGAAATGTATGCCTCTGCAGATATGGCAGATAGCTCTACTACCATGTAGCAATCATATGTATATCCTAATGCGTATCTGGGGTGGTTGCGGTCGGGCGATGGTGCTTGGTAACTTTCAGTGCCGGGGCGTCCTACTATTTTGGATTGCAGTTGGGCAAGGGCCCACTGTACTTGCAGTAGGTGCGGATGGGGTTTGTTTGATACTTTTTTCTCTCGCTGTCATTTTTTCTTTCTCCCTCTCTCTGGCAACCACGGGCAAGCTCAGTGGTACGCGTCAGATGGATGCAAAAATCGTTAACTTGAACTATCTAGTCGCTAATTTAAAGGAGTTATGCCCTTTTCAGTCTCACTTCCGGTTTGCAGTGGCATACAATATACTGAAATGGTACAGGAAGTTTGTAAATACCAAAACTGAACAGTTCTGGAAAAAAAAAAAAACGCGATTTCTTTAATTATTTAGCACTTTAAACGCTAAAAGGTAATATTTGAGCATGCAAACAGCATAGATCCAGATGAGTCGGCTCATAATGAACCGCCTCATTTGGATATACACTTTCTGCCCTCTAGTATTTGAATTCTCAATAGGAAATAGCTTGGACGGAACAGTTTTTGAAATGTCGAGGTGTTAAATTTTAATGTCTGCTTTTTTGGGTTAGTTCAGTATTTTATATGGACTTTTATTTAAGATGAATAGGTACATTCTCAAGGATAGCAACTGTGTATTCCTTATTTCGCCTCCCTTCTCAGTGTGGGTCAACTCTTAAATAAAGGAATTTGCTATTACAGAAGGAAATGCTTTTCTTTTAAGAGAACATCGTTTTCGGATGGGTGCCATCGTCCAGGGAACCAAACAGGAAGTCTTAATAGACAGAGTCACAAAAGGTGTATTTCTTTGTAAAATATGAAAACATGCAGTTGTGCCCATTTAATTTTATTTTCGATTTGTCGTTTAATCCTTGCTCTGCTGATTTCGTTCATAATGGAGTTTTTGCCCTTTCAATATGGACTGGTTTATCAGGATTTTTATCTTTGATCTTGTTCATATTGCTAGAGTCTACATTTCCACAAGAAATACAATTCAACGAAAACAGTATAATTTAGGAGCGGCGGTAGTGTAGCAGATAACACGCTGGACTACCAGTCCAGGGGTCGCAAGATCGAACCCCCTCTTCTCTGGTCTTTTTGATAAGACTTTAAACCGAGGTCCCGTCTCACTATGACTTAGTTGTTAATGGGACGTTAAACCTGAGCTCACTCACTCACTAGTATAATTCAGCCGGTCTTAGCGCATCTAACTCAGCCTGTAGCGAAGTAGGCTAGATGTGTTGTGGGCACTTTCATTTTGTTGCGTTTGCTTTGTAAAAATGGCGAAAAAAAATGAAAGTGTACCTATAGATATTTACCATTACAACATAGACAAATGAGCCGCGACGCGAGAAAACCAACAAAGTGGTTGTGCGCCCAGCGCAGACTGCCCAGTCTGATCAGAGTCTGCGTTGTCCGCCTGGAAGTAGCTCAGACCCTTATCTACCTTTTGCGCGCTTAGCGAAGAGTCTGATCAGACTGGGCAGATGCCCAGGCTGATCTGAGTCTGTGCTGGGCACACAACCACTTTGTTGGTTTTCTCGTGTCGCGGCTCATTAATAAGTTCTGAAATGATGGAACCTTTGATCAGAGTAAAGGTAACGAAAACAGTAGAAAACAAGGCGCAGCGGTGAAACTGTTTCTTTTTAATGACTGATTTACAAGTTATGCTCAAATGCTTCACAAAATACAACTGTACATGTATATGAAGTGAATTACGAATAAATAACAATGTCATAAGAAAGCAATAACTAAATAAAGTGATTGGCTGAGCATGACGTTGATGATGAGCATGGAACTTCTCCTATTATTCCCATCTGTATAGTCAGGAACTATTTTGTTTTAGTTTATGGAAACAATGAAAGAGAATTTAAGGATGTTTTGCCATAAATGTAACAGTTATACCATGGTTTGTCCGCCTGTACGAGGAGATACTCCACGAGCTTTAGCGAGTGAATTATCTCCCGTACAGGCGGACAAACCATGGTATAACTATTTTATACCACCCTTACCAGTGTAGACCTTGCTCAATGCGAAATGTTTCATGCTAAAGTTGGCGTTTTCTGGTAAGGTAGCTACAAATGAGACATACTGTCTTATATTGCACATTGCGAGTTACTGTAATACCTCTATGTATAAGAATATCCTATCCTCACGATACTATAAATATTCCCACTGTTATACATGTATACTGATACGTCATTCCATCCTACAATATTCCCAGCTTGCATGCAACGTTGAAAGTACGTCAGAAAACGTGGAATCAACGTTATGACGCAAATCTGAAACAACATCTATCAACATCGATTGACGTTAATACGGCGTTGTTTCGAAACTGTGGGTCCATAAAAAAATGGAAACAGCACGCTTGTGCGACTATACATTGTTTTGTACTGCGTTTGCGCGACTTTCTATGGCATAAGTTTGCACGACCTTTTGCTTCGTTTGAGCGACATTTACGTAGGTCCGCGAATAGGTCTAAAAAGTAAAAAAAATAAAATCGTCTGGATTGAACTTTAAATAAACTTCAACCCTCGCCTAACATTCGAAATGGCAGCTTTTAATTTCAATTTTGAAACATTTTACCTAACTACGGCAAATCTGGCCCCGGTTCTTAATAATTTTTAGTATTTCTAAGTAAGAAAAATTGGCGCGCATTCGAAGGAATAAAAAGTCACACTTTCGTAGATAAAAAGTCGTAGATTCGTATAGGTCATGAAACGTTAATATCAGAAAAAACGCGCAAACTTATTACGTCCATTAAAATATAATAGCAATATTTTTGAAGAATTTGGAAAAAAAACCAGCTTATGTTACTTTGCTTGTAATAGTGGTAAACAATGCTGTTCGCTTAAGCATGGCCCAGCACTTTGAGATACCATACAATACAGTATAGTGACAAGTGCAAGTTGTATAAATGCAAAGGGTTTAAACGCAACTTATTTACAATACATGTACGAACACTTGTTTCGAACGAAATGCAACATTTTCAATCTAAATGCTTAGGTATGATCTCGGTTGCGTTTAAATTTATTAATGTTTCCAGAATATTGTTATTGATTAGACTGGTCTTTGTGATTTAGTCCAAAAGAATATCACCAGTATGTAAACAAATGTATGAAAACAGCGACAGTCTGAAGGACTCAATATTCTACATCTGTATGCAAACTATGCTTTTATTTTCAACGTATGGCCCCTTCTCTATAGTTGACTATACCTATTTTAACAAGCACACCCGAAAGTCCGAAAACCTATTGCAGAAGAAGCCAAATCATTTAAAAATGCATATGGTGTCTTAGTACTTGCGACTTTTCTTCACTTGTTTCCTTCCCAAATACCGTATTTAGTCGCTTATAAGACGGAGAATTCACTCTCAAAACATTACCCCAAATATATAAATCAGTATTGCATATTTTTGGAAAAAGAGGAACTTTTATCCTCTTAAAAAAATCCCAAAAATCTAGGTCCATCTAACAACTCGAACAGTGATTTTTGGGATTGCTTTGGAAGAAAAAAAAAACAACCTCATAACCGAATAAATATGGTTATAGTCTTTGGGGTCATCTGTTTGAGTAAAAGGGCTAAAAGACACTTCCTGTCAGTCTTTAGCAACAGTTCACACTTAAGGTCAAAGACAGAATGAGAGCTGTAAGTAATAGAAACATTAAATGACAAAAGTTTAATATTAGTTAATAATTTAAGTCTCATCATAATACTGATTCGGAAAGATGGTCCTGTACATGTTTGGTCCTTGATAAATTATTCCTTTGTCAATTATGTACATTTATCTATACAGATACAAGTAAGCGTACAACGTTGAAACAACATCGTTTAAACGTCGATGCAACGTATGACGTTGCATCGACGTTAAAATGATGCTGTTTAAATCACGTGCACGTGCTGGTAAGGATGACGTCATATTTATCACAAGGCTTTGTTCCACAACTGGCTGTTACAATAACCATCTACACCCTCTTCCCAACTGCTACCGCTCTCTAACTTTCTGACATTTCTTCTACCGGCACTCTTTCGTCAAGTCGATACCATGACACTCTGAACAACTGGTTCCCATCCAATATCGGATGTCTGAAACAAGGCTGAATTCTGGTCACTGCTTTGCTGGAAATTTCAGAAGATTTCATCAGAAGTCTTTACAGGTAAGGGAGCAGGGGCAAAGATGTCCTCATCATGCAACACATGCTCAATTCTCACTGATTGCCGTCTCTGGAATTTGCAAAAGAAAGATAAAGGTACTTTTGCAAGAGTGCGAAATTAGTGGTTGTGAGCCGCGACACGACAAAACCAACTAAGTGGCATGTGCTCACTGCGAAGACTGAAATCAGCCTGGGCGTCCGCCCAGTCTGATCAGAGTCTTCGCTGTCCGCATGACACTAGCTTAGAGCCTAAGCTACCCTCTAGGCACACAACGAAGACTCAGACTAAGCTAGTGCTACCCTTTAGGCACACAACGAATAAGCTAGTGTCATGTGGACAGCGAAGACTCTGATCAGACTGGGCGGATTCCCAGGCTGATCTGAGTCTGCAGTGGGCGCACACGCCTCTTTGTTGGTTTTGTCGTGTCGCGGCTCAAAGTATATTTAGATAGAAACGAAAACATTAAAGTTACATAGCTAAAATAAAAGAGCACGAATAAATAATATAATAGTGCTTAGTGACTAACATTCACACCATGGCATAAATACTGGTAAGGCATTTCGTTGATACAGAACATGATGCCGTATGCAGCTGTGTAGTTCTTCCTCAACATCTGTTCAGACAGATCGCTTTGGATTTTGCCATATTGCCAGTCTGTCCAGGTTTTAAGTCGGAAAGCAGTACAGGTTGACACGTGCAAGTATATCAGCTAGGAACAGCTAATTTTCATGCAATATGTTTTGGATGATTGAACTCAAGACTAATAGAATCTGTGATGGGAATTGGCCGAGACATGGAAATCTCAGGCTTGTTTTCAGATTATTTAGTCGTATGCGAGGCTTGCCGAGCATAAGACTTAAATAATCTGAAAACGAGCCTGAGCTTTCCTTTTTGAGAAAGAAATACAGCAGCGAGAACACTTTAGTTAGGAAACAAGAAATAAATTTTGGCTTTAGGATATAGTGACAAAGTTTGGTAGCCTAATTTCTTTAAGTAATTGAAATAAAATGATAATAATAAAAAAAAAAAAAAACACTCACAAAAAACAACAACAAAAAAACAAAAAACAACAACATTTAACATTGGCTATATTAAGATGTACTGTTTAGCGTCATCTGTTTGAAACTATGAAAACAAATCTCAAAATGTGTATGCATACCTGTACATTATTGAAAAGCATCTTCCAGCGGTCTTTACTTTTCTTTCTGGATATTTTCTCCCCTTTAATATCCTGTAAAAGAAAGGAAAGAAACAAATGAAAATAAACATGAGATTGGAAATACAGTAAGATAGAATAGAATAGAATATGCATAGAATATAGAATATGCATAGAATTTTGCATAGAATATGCACACGTTTGCCCAGATGTGAGTAATTGAGCCGAGACATGAGAAAACAAACAAATTGGTTGTGCGCCCAGCGCTGTCTCAGATTCACCCAGGCTGATCAGACACTTCGCGAATCACTTAAAGGGTAGCTAAGAATCTAAGCTACCTCCATGCAGACAGCGAAGAATGTGATCAGACTGGGCAGATGCCCAGGGTGACCTGAGCCTTCACTGGACGCACATGCCACTTAGTTAGTTTTCTCGTGTCGCGGCTTATTATTATATTATGCATATTATGCATTCACAGGGTTTTGCACAATGTGACTCAGTATTAAGACGTATGAATACACTTCCATGGTATTCCTTCATTTTTACAAAGGGAAACTATTTTTGTATCTTCCTGTTTGCTAACCTGGAGGACAAAGCACTTCCGAAATCCGGTCTACTCTTAAAGAAAAGAACTTGCTCCCAAGAAAGCATTTTATTCCTTTGACAACTGAGTCCTGACCCAGTTGAGAAGGAACTTTAAAATAGCAGAGTTATTTCCTCTGAAAGTATATCCAGTTGCCTAAACACAATTTACTTTCTCCTTGAGGGGGTGGTTGGGTGGTGTGATGGTGCTGGGTATAACTTCCAGTGCCGGGGCGTCCTACCGATTTGGATAAAAGTAGTGCAAGGGCCTACTGTGCTTGCAGTAGGTGCGGGTGGGGGTTGTTTGGACATTTTTCTCTTGTCTATTATTTCTTTCTTCGTTCTCCCTCTCTTTGGAAGACGGCCCGATAAAGACTGATATTCTGTCTCAAAGGGCCGTTAAACCCAATACAACTAACCAACCAACCAACCAACCAACCAACCAACCAACTTCCTCCTTGCCCAAACCTTATTTATGAATTCAAAAGGAAATTCAAAAGGACTATTACTGCTTATGAACAGATGTAATATGACGGAGTCTCCTATTGTCCTTCTTTGCTCCCAGGACCAATCATTTCAGAACCCTCAATGTAAATAATGGGGGTCAGTGTGAGTTTCTAGGGGTTGAGGCGAAGCCGAACCTCTAATGAGGTCACACTGACCCTATAGTTCCAAAGGGGATAAGTAACTGATCATCCAAATGTTTTATTTAGTACGGTCCGGTCTGTCGGAGAGGGACAACGTATTTTTTAGAAAAAAAACACACACTAAACACTAATATAAGCCATTCCCACACTTTGTATTTTATTATAACAGAGCTACAGGCATTTAGTGTTGCAAGTTCTTAAATGACCGAAACCTGTTGGGAGGCCATCTTGAATTCTCTGAGGACAATCATTGACCCACCGAGGAAATTTTATAAGAAGAATCTCATGTTAAAATAAAAGAGGTGTTAGAGGTTAAGTAAGTTTTAATTGTTCATTCTTTTTCGGTGCCTATTTCGTCTTCATTCTATTTCGCTTTCGGTTGCGTTTTAATTGTCTGTATTTTAACTCTTATTTTCTGAAGGAAGATATTTATGAAATAAGAAAGTGAATTGTTAATGCTATACATTTTTGACACTCATGAAATAGAAGTGTCCGAGCAAACAGGGTAGACCCTGGACTAACCAGGGTCGGAACTGTTTGCCATTTTGTCCGTTCGTAACTAAGAACGGGTAAGTTGAAATTTAAGCATCCTTATACCCATTGGTCACCGTGTTCTTGCGAAGCCCTGCTGATCTACGCGGTTTTGGGTTCGACACCCCCCCCACCCCCCCCCCCCCCCTCCCCCGCCCCGGTATGCGGAAATCTTTACAGTCATGAAAAGGGTTGTAGTGCACACAGCCTTTCATTTTCACCCTCCCATTGTCCTGATGTGACTTAAATACTGTTAAAAAGGGCGTAAACTATCAAATCATCCATCCATTCATACGTGTTCTTACGTGTACGGTAATTACAGAACTTAAAAAAAACTTACAAGGAAATAGATTGTTACTGGTCAGAATGTCTCCCTTTTGATTATTGTCTACACTTTCTTCTGCTTCAGATGTTAAGGGCAGTTGATCAAAAATGGTCATATAAAAACAATAAAAATGAGTCACGCATTCTCCAAGTGTGTTACAACAGCGATGAGTAATCGTGAACAGACAGTGTGTTTGGACAGACAATTGATAAAACTATAGATGCACTTAAGTAGCCATATTATTTTTCATGAATGGGGGGATTTTTTTCAATGTTTCAAAGCGCCGTAAGGCCCTTTTCTCTCGGCACACTCAAAGGATGACTCAAAATCATCTTCTTTTCTCTTTCTATCCTTTTATTTAACCCATGCATTGCAATTGCAAAATCTGGAGTCTTCAGACTCGTAAGCTGGGCAAACCCGTTAACTATTTAAGTTGTTTTGATTTACTTTTGCTTTGTGGTTAAGGTTAGGGGTGGGGGAGGGGTAGGGGAGGGGGGCTGTTTCATTGCAAACGTTGTAGACCCTGATCAGACGCTGTGTTCCTCCTTGATCTACATCGTTAGCAAATGTCAGTGTTATGGGATGTTAGGTATTACTGGGCTTTACTTTATATATGAATGTACCTTACGCCGCAGTGCTGACGCTCGCACAAATGTGATGATCAGTATTTCATTATCACAATTTGTTTGAGTCGCCACGGGATGGCGGTCTTATCTGAGCTTTCATTTAGAAATAGCTTAATTTGTCATCAACAAACATTAAATGACCTTTTCATTTCATTTGATCAAACAATATGGCACTAGTGACAAGCAAAGGCTCTGATCAGTCTGCACTTCAGTCTGATCAGAGCCTTTACATCTATTGATTTGCCCAAACCATAGACCTCTACAGCCGGTGTAAACGATACGGATGATCTGAATGTCACATAACAAAACTGCCAAATTGTTGGAAGTCACATGATGTGGCTAAAATATAGACCTGAATCAACATGTGAAATGTGGTAACGGTAGTAAAATTATGACATACCTCCTTATAGTCCTCCTTTAGGTCTGAGACACGGCCTGATGAGGATTCTGAATACGTTGAGTACCCGCTAGTAGCTAAAAGAAATGATATATGTGAGTCAGAATTACATCGCAACACTGTTACGGTTATACATTTGATGAAAACAAAGCAACAGATACAAATTCCCTCTCTCGTAAAAATATTTGCCGCGTCCCTAAAAAGCCATTAAAGGTGTCGCAGTTGGGTTTAAATAGCTTTCTGGAAATCCGGCGAAACGGACGAAATTTAATTTGATACATTATGTGGTATTTAAATTATTTAAGCAGATTAATAACAAAATAGGTGTTAGTGTATGTTCTTTTTATTCCGGAAGCTATGAAAGAAATATAAGAACGACAGGAATGAAAGAAAATGAAAACACCTATATAGCGATTTTAAGCGAGCAAAGATGAACCGCAACAAAAATATCATCTTGGCACGATAAGCAGCACACTACTGAGGAATTTTAAGCGGTTTTACGTGCAGCTTTAATATAATCATCATGTGATTTCCAACACTGTGGCATTGGTGACAAGCAAGGATTTTGATCAGTCTGATGAGAGCCTTCGCTTGTCCCATCAGCCATCTACTGAAGTGGCCCAAGCCTTAGAATCAATATGGAGGTCTATGCTCTCCCTATATGGATACATGACCGAATTGCCACACTATTGGAAGTCCCAGGTATGATAAATGGTTACAACTTCATGTTCTGTGTCTTTTCTACACAGTAAGACGACTAATATGAATTTTTGTTTGATTTTCTAAATCCTTCCAAAATGGGGTCTACTTTTAATGTAAAGAATTCACTTCTGCACACACGAACAATTACCCGAAAATGCTCTGCATGGCATTAATATTTCTAAGCCATGATATTTCTACAAGTTTCTAATATTTTCATAAACATAAATACTTACAACTGTCGGTTTTGTCGGAATTTTTTCTGAAGACTTTTGTCTGAAATTAAGACACAACATTCATGATTAGAAAATATACATTTGTCACTGACAGGCATAGGTTAATGGTGATTTCTTTTACTGTGGTAAAATTGGGAAGAACAGTTAATAAGTATTTATGCGTCATAAGTTTGCGAGTTAATAGTTTGAATAAATGCCTCTCTTGAGATGTAATGTTACACCTTCCAGAAATCTGGGGGACAAAATGCAAACCCCGAGGTACCAAAGGAACTAACTCGGACTTTTGAAGTATTTGTTTGAAAACACAGCTGCGACCGCTTGTCCCTTAGGACAAGCAGCTTATAATGTGAGATGTAAAATGTTATTTTCATTAGAATCTAACGCACGGTGATTAGGATCTTGAAAAGAAAAAGAAACTGGTTCTATAACTGAGATTAACGGATGATAATGTTACATTTAGAACTGCGCTTGCGCGATTATATCAGGCAGTGCCTTCGGAAGGGATCTCTGAAGACGACTGGCAACTCAGTCACGTTGAACATGATGACAACGTTCGATTGGTCAGCTGACCTGCCCATTCACTTCATCGAGCATGTAGCGACGTCAGCAACTTTGGACAAAACTGCATTTCAGTTTAACTTGTTTGACATTTTTAACGCAATCCTTTAAATAATGTATGATAAAAATAGTGTCTTTAGATATCCAGTTTATCAGGTCACACCAGAAACAGCGCAGAAATGGTACGGCTTGCTGATAAGCTGGATATCAAAAGGCTCTAACACGGAACATGTATTCTCTACTTACAGGCATATCGGTTAAAACCGTAAAACGTTGTCAGTTATCGTTTAGTGCCGTGAGCTGTCGATGCCAACTTTGTTTAACCCTTGATGCGCCAAAAAGCAGACGACAAAATTTAGGTCTGCAGGAATTTAAAAAAATCTTTTGTCAAATGAATATTATATTGGGAATTCAAAGACTATATGGCAACCAGTGTAGATCTCATAGTGAGCCACCTCATCAAGATATACACTGTTTGCAAATTCAACAATTTTTCATTTTTGGCGCTTTAAGGGTTAATATCAATGAGAAATTGGCAACGGCAGAAAGCGGTCTCTGTTGGTGTCTCGTTGGTCTTAAGTTGAGCTTAAAACGTCAGATTATGGTGTTTAACGGCGTCTGACCTTTATTTCAAAGACTATATTTATTTATTTATTTTTTTCACATTTTGCTTGTATTTGTCATTATGAGTCTAAAAGTTCGCTGTTATATTTGTATCACCTTTTGTTTTCTACGTACAGCTTCCTCCTCCTGATGTACACTTGACTCAGACTGGCTTCTGTCTTTCTTCTTTCGGAAGAACTTGCCCAAGCTGAACCCACTCTTTCGTGGGTCTTTGGTGTGGTAAAGCTCCGAGCCAGACGAACTTTTCTATAAATACAATATATCAACCAGAAATTAAACATAAATTTTTCAGCCTGAGTGCATGAAAAAAAAGATTGGTTTATGACAGTCTTCTATGATATTTAGGAAAATGGTACACGGTTTAAAATCTCGTGAAAGAAATGTTAACGTATAAACATGGAGCGGTAACTGAAATAAAAAAGCAAATTTTGTTTTGTTTATATAATTTTTATGCTCCTTTAAAACGTTTTCAATTAATCTTATTTTTCAGCCAGCTTTCCTTGAAATTTTTTGTTTACCTGCATTCCACTTCGACCAAGTTGTTAAAAAGACCGCAGACTGGTAATTATAATTTTAAAATTGGACTTTATTACACATTATTTACAAGGATTTTTGTTCGGAAAGACAGAAAATGGTCAAACAGTATTGCCTTTTATCCAACTGCTCCCGAATAGCACTTTGGTCTGGCTCTGCGAGGCTTGCACAAACTTTACTTTTCATATCTTGTTATTACCACGACATGCACTTTTCTGCATGCCTGAGGGATTAGTCAAAATATATAGACACGAACCTGTTCACCGAACACGATTAACGTGTGGGTTATGCTCATACCAAACTTATGACATGTATTTTGTTGACGTGTCAGAAATGTGCAGTGCAAACAAATCCCAGCTATGTGGCTTACGTAAGTCCATTATCCTTTGTTGCAAAGCCATTAAAGACTTTATTTGTCATCAAATACTTTTGAACATTTTTATGGGCTTTCAAATATAAATATTTGTTCACGCACAACAAAAATTACCTTAACAGGAACTATTCCTTCTGTAATACTTTCATCCTCATCTTTAACTGTTCCTTTACTGTCATTAGATGAACTATCCGATTTTTCCTCGGGTAAGTCCAGTCGAAACATGCCGTGCCCATCTGAAGGTAGCAGTTTGATATTTAATTGAAATGTAGACAACCCACCTCATTAAACAATTTATATCGTTCCGTATAAATTTAGAAACTTTCATTTACATGGCAGAGAATCGAAAGAATCGACCACTTCGTATGGTCAAAAACCAAAAAAAAAAAAAAAAAAAAAAAAAAAAAAAACAGAAAAAAAAATCTCTCTTTCCTTAAAATGTGTTTTTTAGAAGTTGTTTAAGTTACATGTTGGTTGAAAAAAACTAGTGACATGGCTCTGCAGTATTAGCACAAAATTTTAGGTCAAAGCCACATATAAAATTCTCATATCATGCGAAAAGTATTGCTTGAGTGATTGATTGCTTTGAGACAGTATTTCAATCTATATCAGGGCCCAGTTTCACAATCATTCTTAAAGTTAAGGACCACCTTAAAGTTAAGGTGGAAAATTTCGCCCTAAAAAAATCTATATTTAACTTATATTGAAAATCGCAGTTTTTGTGTGATCCTACTGACATCTGTCATAGGAATGTTATACGAAAGAAAAATCATTTACTTTTAATTTTTGTAAGCTTTTATTTACACGTGAAATTTTAGTCCTTAACTTTAAGGTCGTCCTTAAGTTTAAGGAATGATTGTGAACCTGGGCCCTGGCCGTCTCCCAAAGAGAGGGAGACAGAAGAGAGAAATAATAGACGAGAGAAAAATGCCCCAAAAAACTCCCATCCTCACCTACTGCAAGTAAAGTAGGCCCTTGCCCTACAATGTTCCAAATCAGAAGGACGCCCCGGCGCTGGAAGTTATTCACACCACCATCGCACCACCCGATCACCCACATGCGAAAAGTAAGTATTGTTTAACCCATTTCATTCGGGATACCCCTTTAGGGGTATCTGGGCAAACAGTTTGGATCAAGATCAGGCCCCACAAACGTGGGGTCTGATCTGAGATCCAAACTGTTTGCTGCCTACACATCATTTCTACAAGAGCTGGTTAGACTTATATTGTCAAAATATTCTTGATTTTTGGTGCAGACGACAATTTCAGCAGACGACAAAAAATACCCAGAATGCAATGGGTTAAGCAAACGGCAGTTGCTCTGCATTACATTATGTAAGCATACTAGTATTTCAGTGTGCGCTACAAGAAATGACCAGTTAACAATTATTTTTAATGCAAATAATGCAAACATACGAGATAATTAATTTGACGGTTTTTTTTTTTTTTTTACTTTTATGCTCTGTTTTGTCATTTTAAGCGTTGACCTACCAAATGCTGAATGTCGGTTGAAAACAGTTCCTTGAAAAATATCTGCCAGGGTGCCCGTTGGAGTCTTTTCACCTTCAGCATCAACGGAAGGATTACGACCTAAATACCCTTTCCCAAGTTCCAAAGACATTCCTGGTTTATTCGGTCCGTCTGAAAATAGATATAAAATATACTTAATCCCTGACAAGACGCATATTAGAATGTAATTCTATGCTGTCCAGTATGCTTTACTATTAATGCGCCCTTATTTTCCAAAATTCATTTCTCAAACTTTCTTTTGTATCAAGAATAAACTATTGCTTCGACAGATATTGGCGAAATTAATATTTTCACGAAAATAGGCAATTTTGTGAAAATAATATTTCAAAATGATAAGGGCCGTTAGTTTTGAAAACAAACCACAGTGAAAACAGCGAGATCAAAATTTGACGAAATGCATTTAAAAAGACAGTCGCAAAACAATAGCCAATTTACAAAAGTTTCAACAAAATTAAAATGCTAAGTTGAAAAAATTACATTTGAGAGTAATGTACTCACTCTTTCCAGATTTGTAATTATGCTTTTTCGGAGGAACAGGTTTCGCTTGACCTTTCATATCTACATATTGACTGTCATCATAAGAGCACTGTGAAGCTGGTAGGGTATCCTCATGGACAGAGCACACGTTTGATAGCCGCAGACACTGAGAAAACCCACTATCATGAGAGCCAGATTCGCCTGTAAATAGAATAGTGTTCAATAGATAATCGATAAAACGTAAGACCGACAATGGCGATATACCGACAATAGCGATATAGATGATAGTTTTTCTGACAGTACCAATCACCAAACGTTAAGTCATGCCAAAAGCAGTACGCCATGTAAGTAATGATTTTGGGCATCACTTAACGAAATGTGGACAACAAAAACTTTCTAAAATATATGCCAACTGTTGAAACAATGCACCTGCAGTATGAAAAGTATCTATTTGTCTTTGTATTGCAAATAATGTATAGAACTTATTTTGTTTTACTTTTTTAAAATTAGTAAGCAATTTCAGAAAGCCATGTTGAAAATTTGATTGCATAACAAGATGTTGTGACCTCTAAAACAAGTGTATGCTGAACAGAAGAGGTTGCTAAAAGACTCTTAGCTTGACTGTCATTTTGCTACTTAAACTAGTCATCACTAAAGCACGTACAGGCTTTAGTCTATTTTGTTTTAATGAATTTTTCTTCGATGTTGTAATTTAATCAATTGTTCTAATATGCAGCATTGAATTCGATTACAACACAGTTATCATGTAAAAATTAGTAGTGAATTAAATCAAACCCATTTACCCACTTACACATGCTTACACACACTTACACATGCTTACACACTAATACACACATACGAAAGCATTTCTATTGCCTACAATGTGGTCTAAGATCATGACTAGCGAACGCATGAGGCTTTCCGATGAATATGTCACCGAAAAGCCTCATGCATTCTCTAGTCACGATAATTACCTCTCTGAAACATAAGATAAAACCTGTAATAAGAACCGCCTCACTAGTTTATTGAAACTCAGACAAAATACTGTAAAAAATTTTAGTACTGTAACATCTTTTGAGCTCATTATTGCATTGTAACACAAAACTGTTCCAATTTAGGAAACTACAATAAATATTTCAGGTGTCCCAATTGTAAGAATGTATAAGGTATTACAGAATTACATGTACTGTAAAATATACAGCTGTATAAAGTGGAAAGTTAACATAGAAAACAGTAAAAAACATGTATTACCTTGTGAGACGCAGGAGGCAAAAGCTTCTAAGGCTTCTGCCAGTTCTTTATTCCCTGCCTCCCGGGCAACGTCATGGGGCAGGTTACCATCACAGTTCCTCGTGCGACATGAGTTATACATTAAAGGGCTGCTGAGTAAACTATCACAGAAGTTGAAGAGGTTGAATTGTGCCCCAAAATGAACTAATGTTGGCCAGTGTGCATCACTTTCTTCTGAAACAAAATTATAGAAACCTTATTAAATTCAGGGAAACCCCGAAATGTGTACCATTTTACCCTTTAAATGTCTGTGCCAAAAATTTAGACAAAAAAGTGCCAACATACACTAAGTTTCAAATTAAGCGAAGACTTGAGCAAATTCGATTTTGCAATGATAGAATTTTTTTAAACTTGTTCACTGGTTTTACTTTTAAATTATTGTTCCGCAAAACGGCAAAGTAAGAACAAAATCATGATTTTTATTGCTATTTTAAGACAAAAACGGATCAAAATCCTGATAAAATAGTTTACCTATTGCTCCAAAGGTGACTGATGGAAAAGAAGCATGTTTCAAACTTTCGGTTGTCTTTATCATGGACGTCAGTTTTACGTCAAGTTCTTTGGTGTTGTTTGGTATATTTAAACATCTACAAAGAACACTCAGTGGGTCTGTTTCATCCTCTAGAAGTTCACGAATTTGTTCAAGTTTTGATTGTGTTTTTATAGAAGCTTGGGGCGACGAATGCGTTTTGTCATTTGATTCAACAGTGTTTTTAAACACTCTTGGAGACAATTCAGAGTCTGAGCTAACTATAGATGATGTCACTGAGGAATGTGCTGATGACGGCGAATACGAAGTTGTGACGTCATGTCTTCTTGGTGGTGGATAATCATAAAAGTCCTCATTATCCTCATTATAATACGATACTGATTTTGGTGAAATAGACGATGCAGACGAGAATGCACTGTGCCTGGTCGGAGGAGGTAGGTCATATTCACTTTGTCTGTTACACTTTGGTTTCTGCTGGATGGCATCAATTTGTCCATAACCTATTTCTACATTATCCAGCATGACGTCAAATGTGTCTTGTTCCTTTCCTGTAAAATAAAAGAGTGGAAAACTGCAAACTGTGTGTACTGAGTATTGAGAAGTAGAAAACTGGCCCCGAGGTTAAAAAACTTTTTTCGTGCTCAACTCAGCTGAGCATGAAATTTTCTCTGCTGATAAATATGAAAATGCCAACTAATGTTGGCATTTTCATATTCATAAGCAGAGAAAATGTCATACTCAGCCAAACTGAGCAGGAAAACAACTGTAATTATCAACATTTTTTTAATTATTAACCAGGTAAAATTTCATACTCAACTCAGCTGAGCATGAAAAAAGTTTTATAACCTCGGGGCCTGGTCTGTTTTGTTACCAGCATAGAACTAGTAGTCTTATAACTCCCAGTTCAAATACAGATCTTTCGTTGCAGCTCCTCTTAGAATTAGGTCTGTGAAGGGGGTATCTGTCTTTATGCAAATACACAGGTGCGTATCGAAATAACGTTTCAATGATACTACCAGCCAATATAACCATCCGAAATATCGTAGGGGCTCGACTCCAATATTTTCCCTCAAAGCGTATAAAACATTATTGTGGGTGTCTTCAAATAGCTCCTAGGTACACCTCTGTCATCATGTCATTAAAATTGTATTACCTTATTGTTTGCAATGCCATCTTTCACTTCTTTTATTTATTTGTTTATGTTTTTTTGGCGTATTGGTTTTGGCTTTGTCTGATGGCTATTTCTGTCTTTGCAAACTTAATCTCTATTTTGATTATAAAATGATAATTCAGTAGAACTGTTTACCTTACACTTTTCTACGAATATCATTTTGGTATAAATACAAGGAACTGAGATCGATTGTTTTAAAGACACTCTGGGATTGAATGTTAAAAAGTGTCGTATATTAGAATGGAAAAGTATAGCTGCTAATATACAACTACTATATTTTAAACTCTTTCAAAGTTTACAAACTATCAATGACCGCCAACTCTTTTGTTAACAAATAGTTACCTGTCCAAGGGAAAGAATAGAGACCAAAATTTCCTTCAAATGCTGGGTTTAAAGACCTTCCGTCTTCGTGAAATGTAACCTCAATACGTCCCTCCGGCATACGTTCAAGAATGAGAAAGACATCATCATCCTGTTGAAAACAAGAAAGACAAAAATAAGTGGTTAGTCTTCAATAACAGGAGCCGATAAGTTAACCCTTAAAGCGTCAAAACAGCAGACGACAAAATTTACATCTGCATAATCTAAAAAAATCTTTCGCCCAAGCTTTATCATATTGAGAATTCAAAGACCAGTGGAGCCATATGCGGCAGCTCTTTACAAGCCGCCTCATCAGGATCTAAGCCGTTTGCAATTTCATGTTTATTTCATTTTTAGCACTTAATAAAAAGGGCTGTTTGTAATTTTATCTGGGTGTCACTTTAGCATCGCATGCTATTTCTGATGCTTTGAGTCCTTCTTGTTGGGAGATAAGTTCATAAGCGGCTACTCTTAAGAAAAGGAGTTTGCTCCCGCACTGGAGACAATTTTTTGTTGATGAGCTTAACTCTTATGAGAATAGAGACCAAAAGGATTCAAAATAGTCTTTCCTGCATATCATGTAAATAGAAGTAGTCAGTTACCTTTCGGAAAACGTTGGAAACTGCATTCAGTGGTCTTGACTGGCTTGGCAGAACTTTATAATGAGATTCCTCATGCTTCTGTTTCTTTTCAGGGGTTGGCACATTTATATAATGGTCCCAATTAGCTTCATCGTCATCACCGAATTCTTCAGTAAGTTCATAAATACCAATAACAGACACCAATAGTTCTCTTACAGACTTATCTGTTGCTTCGAGCTCATAGTCAAGCCATTCTATTACAGAGTCAACGTTGTGTTTAGATACAGCTTCTATCCAGTCATTATGTTCAACGCCGGTTAATACAGCTACCGCTGTTTTCCTGTTAAACTTATTAAGTAAATCCCAGGATTGCAAATCTAGAAAGTCTGGTGAGACGAGAAAAACGTTCACTTTAGAATTGAATGCAATGTTTTTGTCTAATAGATTGACAAGTTCTGAGTTAATAAAGCGGTCCTTGCAGCTCAGTTTTTCTTTCAGATACACCGCCCATTCTTTGCCGTCGCTTGTATAGAATATGGAAATTTTGTCCGTCATCTTGTCACCAAATCTCAGAAACCTGAAAAAAGTACAAACATACATGTACAAGTGACGTTCGTTATATCAACAATGTTGTCTCAAAAGTACTCTGTTATATCAAATAGTATAGTTTGGACATAGTTCCTTTTGTTACATTTCAACTGATTCATCTCAGAATACGTGTATCTTCAAGTTTATTTTCTGGGTCCAGAAAATTTTAAGAGATAGAGAGTTGACTGTATTTATATATTGCTTCATATCTAAAATAAAAGTAACTTAAGTCTACATTGATTTTACTTTTTAAAGTCCCTTTTTTCACCACATAGTTTTTTGTAACATTTTAGGTGCCGAAAGCGGAACAAATAATAACAGCATCAATATATTTAGCGATGAGCTTCTCTTGCTAGCACATTGTAGAGGGAAAGAGAGAGAGATAGTGAAGAACAAGAACAGTAATAAGAATATCATGTTACGAAAAAGCAGATATAATACCTTATCTAAAGCAAATGCTTCAGGAACTTTTATCTCTAAACATTTATACTGCCCGGAAGATAAATCTTTATTTTCACATCACCGATCCAGATACTGGCCGCAAGGAAATGAAATTTTCAATTTCCAATTTTGGAAATAAATTTTATCAGTTATAATGTAGTGCATTCGATAAAATAATCCAGACGCTCTTAAAAAGTATTGTCTACAAGTTATTCATTGTGTCCAGTCTTCCTTGTGATAAAAATTTTAATGATGAAAAATGTCCTTAAACTTCCTGGTGTCAGTTTACTTGAAAAGACAAACAGAAAACAATACACTAGGGTCAAGTCGGGTAAACTTGGACAGAGGGTAAATTCGGACACTGACATTGTTTCCTTTATATGTCAGTTGTTTGGAACTAAAAAAAATTAACTGGCCAAACAGTAAAAATCCTGATGAGACGGCTCATTTTGAGCCGTCTCATCAGGATTTTCACTGTTTGCCATGGTATGTCCGAATTTACCCGCCTGTCCGAAGTTACCCGACTCTCCCCTACAGGGTTCTGGATAAGGACACTTTGTTAAAGACAATTCAAAGATAAAATTAGTTGTTTGTTTACAATAATGTTAATGTCATTTGACTCAAAAATATATTAGCTCGCTGAGTAATAATTCATTTGTTTTGTTTGGGGATAAATTGTAAAGTGGATCATATCACGAGCGCGGAGACGCTCTGGAGAGGTCTCAGAACACAAACAAATGACGATTTCAATATTGATATGACAATACATTAAAATAATAAGATAATTTGTCTTATGAAGTAAATGCAGAAATTATGTAGTTATGCAATTAGAAGGAAGGCAGAGAACAAACAGACGTGCAATGAAACTTTTAAAATACATTAGAAACAATGAAAGAGATAAGCATGTATTTGATTTGACCAAGACACAGAGAACAGCAAAATTACTGGATGAAAATATTAAATTAACCCAATGAATATGCTCCTACACGAAACTGCATCTACAAACTTAAGCTGATGTCCTTATTATTTTGTGTTCCCATTACATTTATTTCTTATTTTTAAAATTTATCACCAGTAGTTTTTTTTTTCATGCAAATAAAATTTATTACTGTTAACATTTGACTTGCTTTTGTGGGAAAATTGTACCATTGATTCGTCAAATTACTTTATGATTCTGAATATCTTACTCAATAAATATTATTTTCACCCTTGTGATATATATTCATAATCATCAAGAGAATCTACAAATAATTGCAATAACCTGTTTTTGTTGTAATGTTGTCGGACTAGTCTTGTAGAATATTTCAAGTTAAACAAATTGCTGAAGTTTTTTGGAAAATAAATGAATAAACAAAAAAGTATGTAACATGATTGCAATTATTAGTGTATTTGCTGTTAGTATTACACTTATTTAAATGATCTTTGTTAGTACTTACAGTTTCTAAGCATCCATCAGTATGACTTTAGTAAGTATTTTAAAATAAAGAGCTCCTGTGTTTGTTTGGGAGCACCAGACAGTGTCACAAAACGTACTGACTGAATTGGAAAAGTAAAACATATTGCTTTTGTAAGAGGAAGGATCACATGGCATCGTTTTCATGACACATTTCATAAATGCATGTTGAATTAGGGGAATCACGAAACGTGTTAATTTACGTACTGCGCTTAATGGGATCACACTGCTTTTGTTGCTGCACGCCAGGGCACAATATAAGTTTAAAGTATTGTACAATTAATGACATCTCAGGGTATATTTGTAAGAGTATATTTCAGTGATTTTCTCCATTAAGTCTCATTGATATTCGACACAGTAACTTCCTTGTCTGCTCATTATGCTTACTCACGACTGGAATAATTTTTATTTCAATGGTGTCGTGACAATATAGGCAAAATGTGCATGTTCAGATTAGCCTGCGCATACGCGCAGGGCTAATCAGAGCATGCACAATTCGTCCTGATAACAATTGGAAATAATTGTAGATTTAAATAGAAAAATAGGTACTCTCCGACCATGCAATTAGCATTACGCAGGTAGCAAGCATATGCAATAAGATAGGTTTTGGCATTGCACTGGTCAATTTTGTGTCTGATTTCTTTTACCGCCCCTTTCAACTCAGATCAGAATTACAGTTTTTACGTTTCTTCCGGATTCATTTATTTATGTGTTTATTTGGATGAAATAGGACAGGGCCTGCAAATATGACTTTTAAATCGGGTGCACCTCAGCATAGCCTGAGCTAGAGTAGATATTAGAGCCATACAGAGTAATGAAAGCTGGGCTGTATTCACTGACGATGTATTTCGCTTGCCATGATACAGCATTACCCATATTTGGCTGCTAGTTTTTTTAACTGGAATATCCTATTATGCACACTAACCTATAAACCTTATGAGAGTCTGATGTAGGTCTTTATTATATGCAAAGGCTTGCTTCCACTACTCGGAATATGCTTGCAGTTGAAATGTACATAAAAGAATCAGATAACAATGGAAATGAGTACATGTACAAATACAAAATAAAAGATCTACGATATCAGTGTCCACCATCCATGTATATGTCATGACATCTCGATGGCGGACAGTGTGGTTATGCTGTAACGGTAGTGAACAAAAATTTGACATTTTATGTGGTTATAGGATATAAAAGAACCTGAGATTTACACTGCTTAAAGATTTAAAGTGTGTGTTTCATTCGGTAGCCAATTTAGTGACAAAAAATGATGTCCAACGTGAGATTTTCTGTGCCAACTGAAAACAGATTCTCTGCCTTTGTTTACAAAGAAATGGCGCGAGATGGATTTCAAACGGTGAATAAACGAAAACGGTTAAGCTCGGGTGGTGTTGACGCTAGTGAACATGGTGACACTATTACTATGGGAGATTTCATAAGTTGTTCATCGGATGATAAGTTAAATTTCATATTTGATGAACTTCGCCAGGTTAGGCTAAATCAGGACTATATGAATAAAGGTATGTTGGCCTTCCATGAAACTTTGTGTGGCATGGGTGAAAAATTGGGTCAGGTCATTGAGGTGACAAATACACAATCAAATCTCTTGAAGACTCTAGCATATAAATCCATTGACCATGAAGCTAGATCGAGGAGAAATAATCTGATATTCTGGGGCATAGCAGAGAACTATAATGAAAACTGTTTCATTGTGATTAGAGATTTTATAAGGCAGCATTTGGACTTAGATGCAGGGAAAATGTATCTAGCTAGAGCACATCGACTTGGCCCACGTAGAATCGGATACAGTCACCCTCACAGACCAATTATTGTGAACTTTCGTGACTTCTGTGACACGGACATGATCATGAGTAAGGCGTCCATGCTTCGAAGCACCCCGTTCAGTATTTCATATGATCTCCCGAAGGAAATAAATGAGGCTCGCAAGAAATTATGGGATGAACTGAAAGCTATCAAGGCAAGGAAGCCCAGCGTTAATTATCAAATTCTGTACCCGGCAAAACTAGTTGTAGAGGGAAAAATAGTGCGAGACGAGTTCCCGGACTGGAACGAAATAATGAAAGGTAGTCGTCTTATCGATTTCTCGCATATAGATCAAATGGACTTCGAAAGATCCGATCCTTCAACACATGGCAAAACATGTGACAGAGACTTGTTTGTAAATAGTGGGCCCGGTAGTCCACGTGACAGTCCTATGAATGAAGACGATGACATATCTTTAGATATACATGCTACGGGGCCCGACCCGAATAAACTAAAGGACACTGTAAATTCTTCAGCAAGCGCGCCCTTATTGAACAAAGACTCACTATTCAGGCCCTTTGATAGTCCTAAACCTCAGAAACAACCTTCTAGTGAACCCAAACAGCAAAATGACTTACCTGTGGTTAATTCCGTTCGACCTTCAAGAACAAAGATACGCGGTCAAAGGCGCACACAGTCGGCCTCGATTCCGCGTGGAAATCATGCGTCACATGCAGCGAAGGAAACCCCAGGTGAAAATAGTAAACAGACTACTAAAAATAACACATTGGACACAAATGAACATCATAATACGTCACGGAGCGATAGTAGTGATTCCGTTTCCAGCCAATCAGTGACCGATAACAATCACATTGACATTACTACACTTACCGAAAATGGAAATGTTACTAAAACTGACGCATAGGGTCTCACGGAGGGGGTGAAATTGGAACATTTGCGTATTTCTCTTTTGAACTGTCAAGGTTTAATTTCTAAAAGAACTAACAAATTAACAAGTACAGAATTTCAACATGTATTTGATTCAAGAGATATTGTTTTGTTAACGGAAACATGGACAGATAGTAACTCTGAATTGTCAGTTAGCAATTTTGAATATTTTGCATTGCACCGTAAGGACAAAAAGAAAAACAGCAAGAGAAATTCTGGTGGTATTTTAATTTACATTAGGGACAAATATGTTACAAAAGATACGTTGGTTTATACATCTGACGATGATATATTATGGATTAAGATTAGCAAGTCCGTTTTGTCTTTACAAGATGATTTGTTCATATGTGTATGTTATGTTACGCCTGATGATAGTAGTAGACAGTCATTGATTGAAACGAATGTTTTTGATAGGCTTCTTGACTCCGTGGTCTGTGTTGAAAATAAATCGCAGAATAAATGTAATTTACTGATATGCGGGGATTTTAATAACCGGACATCTACAAATGCTGACTTTGTTTCTGACGATGAGTCCAATCACATGTCAATATTACCTGATGAGTATATTTCGGATAATTATATGCAACGTTGTTCGCAAGATCAAGGTCATGTAAACAATAACGGGTTGTTACTTTTGGAATTTTGTAAACAAACGGGTGTTCGAATAATGAATGGCAGGGTTGGTAATGACATGGGGGTAGGACGTTATACATTTGTTGGACATAGGGGTTGCAGTGTCGTTGACTATGTTTTGGCAACAGAAGAATTATTTAACTTTGTGTCCGAATTTGAAGTACAGGATCCAAATATTTTATCAGACCATTGCTTGATTAATTTTTCTTTTGCATTTAAAAATCAGGAAGCATCTTCTCAAACAGAGCAATGTGAGCAAGTCCTGGGTAAATATGTTTGGAATAATGATTTTGAAAATGAATATATTGACCGTTTGCGGAGCAGCGAGGTCACAGATAAGTTGAGGGCTTTAACTTCGAAAATTTCGAACTCTGCTACTTGTACGGATACACAGTCCTGTGTGTCGGATTTCGTTAAGATTATTGAGGATACATCGTCCCCTCTATTTAGAAAAGTAAAGCGTGATATAGACAACGAATCATTATCAAATATACGCTTAAATCCATGGTATAATGATGAATGCCAGGAACGAAAAAATTATTTTTTAAATATGTTAGATAAGTATAGAAAATTTAAAAATAATGAAAATAGGATAAATATGGTAAAGGCCCGAACTGATTATAAGACAACAATTCGTAAATGTAGGTATGAGTATGATAGAGAGAAAACTAAAAAATTTTGTGATAGTAAATATAAAAATGCAAGGCTATATTGGAATATGCTGAAAGAGTTATCGCACATTAAACCAGCGAATATTGCGCTCTCGTCTTTCGAGGAATATTTTAAATCCGTAAATAATCCAGATGATCCATTTTACACTCCAGATGAAGATATATTAGATTTTAATGAAAGGTATGTACAAGGGGAATTTAATATTATTTTTGAAGAATTAAATGTTAATATTCAGAAATTGAGATTTTTAGAGCAATTAAACAACTTAAAACAAATAAATCTGGAGGACCTGATAGACTAATAAATGAGTGTTTTATACATGGAAAGCAGGTATTAGTTCCAGTATTATGTAATCTTTTTAATAAAATATTTGAAAATGGATATTTTCCTGAAGAATGGTCTGAAGGCTATATTATACCACTTCATAAAAAGGGAAATAGGGATGAGGTTGAAAATTACAGAGGTATAACATTGCTAAGTGTTTTGGGTAAATTATTTTCAAGGGTTCTTAATAACAGATTGCAAGAATGGGCTGAAAATTATGAAGTTCTCATAGAGGCTCAAGCTGGTTTTCGCCCAGGAATGAGCACGGTTGATAATATATTCGTATTGCATGGTTTTATTACACATATGCTTAATAAGGGCCAAAAATTATATTGTGCTTTTATAGATTTTACAAAAGCGTTCGACTATGTAGTGAGGGATAATTTATGGTTTAAACTTACGAAAATGGGGTTAAGAGGTAAAATTTTAAATATCATAAAGGCAATGTATGCTTCAGTTAAATCTAGAATTAAATTTCGGAATCAGTTAGGAAATGAGTTTTACTGTAGTCTTGGTGTTAGACAAGGGGAGTGCTTATCCCCCCTTTTATTCTCTTTATTCTTAAATGATATTGAAGATCAGTTCATTACTTCAGGATTAGACGGTATAGATGTTGACATGTTTAAAATTTTCATGCTTTTATATGCAGATGACATTGTAGTGTTCGCAAATAGTGCTGAGGATTTGCAAAATAATTTGAATGTACTAGCTGAATACTGTACAAGATGGAAATTAAAAATAAATGTGTTGAAGACAAAAGTAATGGTATTCAGAAAAGGGGGTATATTACCTAGAGATAGTGCTTTTTATTATCAGGGCTGTCAGATAGAAATTGTTCGGTCTTTTAAATACTTAGGCGTAGTTTTCACGGCAGGTGGTTCATTTTCTGAAGCTCAAAACACGCTTGCAGGACAAGCCCAAAAAGCCATTTTTAAACTGAACAAATACTTATACAAATTTACATTTATTTCACCAAAACACAAACTTGACTTATTCGATAAACTCATTACACCAATACTAAATTATGCGAGTGAAATATGGGGTTTTAAACAGGCAAATTGTATTGAAAGGGTTCATTTACAGTATTGTAAAAAGCTTCTAGGGGTTAAGAAGACCACACAGAACGATTTTGTGTATGGCGAGTTTGGACGAACCGATTATAAAACAAAACGTTACCTTTTAATCATTAAGTACTGGTTTAAGATTTTATATTCATACGAAACAAAATACATTAAATTAGTTTACAAGTTAATGTTAAGCGATATAGAGTCACACCCAAACGTAACAAATTGGGCATCACTAGTTAGAGATATTTTATTGTCATTAGGTTTTAACGAAGTGTGGTTGCAACAAGGGGTTGGTAATAATTCTAGGTTTATTTCTTTGTTTAAACAACGTTTACATGACAACTTTATACAAAACTGGCATTCAAGGATTGATAATTCGACACGCGCACTCTTTTATAAATCAGTCGCAATCTTCCAGTTTCAACCATATTTGGATAAAATTAATGTGTCTAAGTTTAGTCAAGCTCTCAGTCGATTGAGGGTCTCCTCGCATAGACTAGCTGTTGAATCAGGCCGGTGGGTGAGGCCGAATCGTTTACCTTTAAGTGAACGCAAGTGTGTTTTATGTCAGACTCTGGAAGACGAGTATCATTTTATTTTAGTTTGCCCGGCGTATGATAACTTGCGAAAAACTTATATTTCAAAATACTATTGGAAAAATCCAAGTATGGTCAAATTTATTGATTTAATTAATTCATCTAGTCAAGGACGCATTCGTAAACTTAGCATATACACGTTTCATGCATTTAAATTACGTTCAGAATTGTTGTACAGGGAAACTTAAGATGTAAACTGTAATCCATATATATTGTTCTTATTACATGATATGATGCTATCAATACGTATTCATTGGATAAAGTAATATATAGATCTGCGTAGTATTGTACCTTTTTTGTGCGTACGACTGTTTTTGCATGGCTTAGTTATACATAGGATTTAAAGATGCTGTATGTGTGAAATGCATTGCTAAATACCTTCTCCATATGACATGATCTGATATGATAAAAGAAGTATATATTGGATATGCATATGTTATGTCTCTGGTAATTTATAAGTTATTCATTGTGTGAATGTTTTCTGTTCATTACATATGTTTAAATGTGATTTCACACTGTCGGATGTCATCTTATACTGTCATTGTATATATCCTCACGGGCTTCATAGCCTATTGGAAGTTTGAATAAAATATGTTCTGTTCTGTTCTGTTCATCTCGGAAGTACAATGCAGTAATTTACAGAACATGAGAATGCGGCAGTATCATGATTTGAACCGCGACACGAGAAAACCAACAAAGTCGTTGTCCGCCCAGCGCAGACTCAGATCAGCCTGGGCATCCGCCCAGTTTGCTCAGACCCTTTGTTAAGTTCTCAAAGGGTAGCTTAGGGTCTATGCTATCTCCATGCGGACAGCGAAGACACTGATCAGACTGGGCGGATGCCCAGGCTGACCTGAGTCTGCGCTGGGCGCGCAACCACATTGTTGGTTATGTCGTGTCGCGGCTCATTTATGTTGGACTACGACATTAACTGCGACAAAGTCATACAATACGAACAATAAACTATTGCAAAAGGTAAAGACGGCGTCAAACGAAGAAATAGTTTCCCGTTCCGCCTGAGAGTAAGTGAGACGGCCATGAGTGTTTTGTGGTACCGTGCATGTAATCCTGTCTTGTGAAAAAAAGGTAAAGGTAAAGGTTTCCTGTAGCCTAATAGCCGTAGGGGCAGTGGGGGTTAGAGATCCCCTGTATCTTGGGCACAGCTGATGCAAGGCGGAGCCCATCTCTCTCCTTTCGCTGCCTTATCCTTCCCTAATTCGAAAAAGGTACCCATTTACTGCTGGGTCGACAGAGAGAGTTTTCCAGTCGTCGGATGGCGACGGTGAGCCGCGAACTCACGACCTTCCGGTGACTTTCTGCACAATAACCAAGCCACTCTAACCACTCAACTACGGCGCCTCTCTGTTATGTCTTATGTATAAACTAACAAATATATGATTTCCCAGGCAGCATCTAATTTTTGAAGCCGAAACAAAAAAAAAAAAAAAAAAAAAAAAAAAAAAAAAGGAAAAGAAAGAAAAACGATGAGAAAAAATACGAAATAAAACCACATATTGAAAAATAATGTCTTCTTTAATTGCGCAATTATTGATTTCACGCCATTTAATTTAATCGACATTTCATAATTGTAAAACGGTACCTGGAGCCTTAACGGTTCATTAAAAACAGTTATGCATTATGCAAACCTTGTAGACAGACTGATAATATCTTGCAATTTTGTCGTTTTCAACTGAGGGAATTTCCATTTTTTGCATGGTATAGGATAGGAATTTCCGATATACACTGTACCCAACCGTGGACGGTCAGTTTTCGCTGTAAATTAAGCAGAGCGTCTGCAACTTGCTTCATTTCTGTTGGACAGTATGGGTTCGAATCTGTTGACAATCATATGAATATGTATGTCTGTGATTCAACTGCTTGCGAGTGGCTGGTAGCCATCTAACAGAACGATCCCCAGCCCATAAGGATGAGATATGTTCATCCATTTCTTCGCGTTGAAATTTGGAGACAACGTAGTGACTAAAATAACATTTCATCTCTCAAAATAGTCCTCGCAAACAATTATTCCTATACATTTACAGTAAGAGCAAATGGGCAATGCGCACTGCAAAAAAAGAAGAAAAAAGGAGAAAAGGAAACAATAAAAAGTCATTAGTTGTACCTTTTCTGCCTCATCTTCGTACGTGTTAAGTGTTTTACATCATCTGCATACAGTATGTTTGAGCCGTCATTTATAAAACTGTACACGTTATCCTCATTATTTCAATTACCTTGTACTCAATTCAAAAACAAACTTAATTCAAGAGAATATTATGCTATGATATGAAGTAAGTTTTTTTAACGACTGTTCTTTAATGACTTTTCTGGTCCAAAGTGACACAATTACATATACAAAACCACTGTTTTAAATTACATCAGGCAACTAATATTACTTTTCGATAGTTTACACATTTCAGAATGTCATTAGCTGACAAAGCAAGATTTTCTGCTTATAATAATTATAACTGTATTAATTAGAAATTTCCGCGGCTATCCAATTATTTTTCCCTTTCTTTCCTTTCATTTACCCTCTCCACGCACTTTTCTTTCATGCCCCACTCCCATCTTGTCCACCAAATGCCAAGTTTCCCTATTTGTGGTGATTGCATTATGTATATAACATACATGTTAATTATCAAATTCAAACATTTAAGTCTTGTTGAATGAACAAAAGAAATTAAAATCTTAAAAGTTCCTTCAAGAGCAGAGAATACATACAGAAGTAGGAACATGGGCCAGACTACGTAGTTTCGGCTAATAAAGCCTCGTCAGTGACCCTGACAATATCTGGTGACGAAACCAGAATAAAGCATACCCAACGAAGTCCATCCCAACGAAGAGTTAGACTGTCTGCAGTCTGAAACATTGCATTTTCTGTTTCAAAGTTTTTATTTTTATTGTTTTAAAAATAAATTCAAGTCTCTAAAATCCCATTTTTCTTTAGAACTTATGGTTCATGTTTGTCTCGGTTTGTCTCGAAAATCCCATTTTTCTTTCGGTCAAATGTTTGTTTGTCTAAAACCTAAAAAACCTCACTTTTCTTTAAGTCTAATGTTTTCTGTTGCATGAAACATAAGACCAAAAGAAAAGTGGGATTTCAGAGACAATCCCACTTTTCTTTTGGTCTTATGTTTCATGTTTATCTCCAATACCTCACTTTTTTATCGGTCTAATGTTTCAGACCAAACGAAAAGTGGGATTTTCGAGACATGAGATTTTATTGAAAAAAAAAAGATAAAAATAAATCAAAATCTTTGACAATGAAAATATAAGATTTTCAGACGAAACAATATGCAGACTGCAGCCAGTCTATCGAAAAACTATTTACACACGTGCAGACCTTTATGTGGAAACACGGCACTGAACGTACTTACTACTCAGGATCTGCGCTCTTTGCTACTGATTTTGAGAGCAGGTTTTGCAATTCTTCTCGTAATACATTGTTGTCTTAACATGTGCATAAAATACTGAAAGCAAACAATGAAAGTAAGGTAAAAAATACAAAACTAACACGCAATATTTTAAGTGACTTCATTCTTCAAAATAAAACTTTTCCTGACGCCTCCACTGTACATAACTGTACATCGCAAGGAGAAAAAATATGGTGTAAATTGGATTTTATAGAGATGATGTTTCACTCAACACTACTTTTTTGCTGTTGTTTTTGTAAGATCAACACAATAAATAACAATAAGAGAGAGAAAAAAAAGAAATTAAGCCTACGTAACATGAAATTGAGCTATTTCAATAAGGTAAAACAGAGAATATTAGAAGTATATCATCTATTTTCACAATTCAAAAGAATTCATTTAAAGACTACTTTCCTTGACGCCCTCATAACAACCAGCGCAAAAAAGGGCAAAACATAATGGTCAAATGAATGCACCTATATATTACTAATCTTTCAACAATGCTTGTATTTTTCCAATCCTAAATGCGTCAGTGCTTAAAAGGTAGCTAAGTGTCTATGCTACCTTCGTGCGTACAGCGAAGACTCTGATCAGACTGGGCGGATGCCCAGGCAGATCTGAGTCTGCGCTGGGCGCACAAGCACATTGTTGGTTTTGTCGTGTCGCGGCTCAAATGACACATGACAAATTTTATTCAGCAAGAACACATTTTACAACAAAATTTCCAGATATCATGGGAATGTTAACAACTTTATGATAACAAGAGCTGTCGCCTGACAGCATAGCTCGCCTGAATTGGTGCTTGCCCAACACTCAGCCGCTATGGTGGTGTGGACTGCTATGCATAAAACTTCATGCAAGAATGTCCATAATGAAAACACATTTATAAACAAAAGCTATCTCAGAAATAAGTCTTAAAATAAAATTAGAAAATTAGAATAAAAAAAATGAAATGAAATTTCAAAGTCCATGAGCTTGAGGTAAAAAAAAACCGATGGGGGGTTGGGGGGGGGGGCTATGTGGACTGCTATGCATAAAACTTCATGCAAGCATGTCCATAATGAAAACACAAAAGCTATCTCAGAAATAAGTCTTAAAATACAATTAAAATAAAAAAAATGAAATGAAATTTCAAAGTGCCGGGGGGGGGGGGGGGGGGGGGGGCGGGGGCGCTAGTATGTATCAAAACCCTGAACCATTATCTAACATCAGCCCAAGTATTAGTATCAACCGAGTCCATCATCGTGGCACTGTGAAATTATGTCTTTATAAATTTTAACTAAACTTTAACTAAAATCTTTAAAACAAAATTCTTAGTCGATGACCTTGACTTCAAGGTCACCCAGTGGGGTAAGTATAAGGTTTTTTGTAAAAATTCAAAAAAGAGTCTAACATCAGTTCAAGTATAAACTAAATCTCTGCAAAGCATTATGAATCAGTATGCAATTACAAAACTTTAAAAAAGACAAAAATTTCCTAAGTCCCTGACCTTGACATCAAGATCACTGAGCGGGGTTGGGGTAGTACTCTGTAGATCTAACTACAGTGCAAATATAAAAAGAATTCATCTCTGGGTTCAGGAGATATGTGTCTATAAAAAACTTTAACCAAAACATCCAATCAATAAAAAGACAATATTCTAAGTCCATGACCTTGACATAAAGGTCACAGAGGGGGGTGGGGGTAGTATCTTCGAAAACTTTAGTCCAATATCTAACTTTAGTGCAAGTATCAAAGGAATCCATCCATGGGTTCAGGAGATATTGGGCTTTATAAAACTTCAACCAAAACATCCAGTCAAAAAAAACACCAATTTTCTAAGTCCATGACCTTGACATCAAGGTCACAGAGTGGGGTGGGTGGTACCCTGTTAAACCTTAGACCAATATCTAGCTACAGTGCAAGTATCAAAAGAATCCATCCATGGGTTAAGGAGATATAGGTCTTTAAAAAACTTTAACCAAAACATCCAATTCGAACGCCGACGCGGACGCGGACGCTGACGCGGACGCGGACGCCGACGCCGTGGTGACAACAATAGCTCTTCCTGAACTTTCGTTCAGGCGAGCTAAAAAGGTGCGCCTCAAGGTGAAGGTCTCCCATTCCCCACATGACCCCCTCCATAAACAAAGAACCCGACCCATTCGGAAGCAGGCTCCTCTCTCCAAGAGGGAATCCTAGTTAGCCAACTCCTGCTCCAAGGGAAACTAACAATTAAAACGGTAAAGAATTCCTTCAAGAGCAGTGAATACGTTCACAAGAAGGAACATGGGCCAGACTACGTAGTTTCGGTTAATAAAGCCTCTTCAGTGACCCTGACAATATCTGGTGACGAAACCAGAGAAAAGCATACTGAAATTTCTTAATCTTGATTGGACAGTCGATTCAAAGACTGATAAGTATCAGAAAGGGTCCAAATTATATATAAAACAATGGTTTAGAATATGAGTATAAACCAATCTAAAATTTCAGGAATCTCAGGATATATCCTCTGATCTCAAAGGACGAAAATAAAATATAATCTGCACGGCACAACACCAGCTGCAGTTACGTAAAATTAAAAAGGTAAAGAATTCCTTCAAGAGCAGAGAATACGTTCACAAGAAGGAACATGGGCCAGACTACAATGGAGAGCACAAAAGTTGCCTCCCTTATCAAACAGTCAAAAAATATGGAAGTATATCGATTCACCTAGGCAAACTAGATCTAGTTAACCCATTGCATTCTGGGTATTTTTTGTCGTCTGCTGAAATTGTTGTCTGCATAAAAAATCAAGAATATTTTGACAATATTGGTCTAACTAACTCTTGTAGAAATGATGTCTAGGCAGTAAACAGTTTGGATCTCAGATCAGGCCCCACGTTTGTGGGGCCTGATCTGGAGCCAAACTGTTTCCTCAGATACCCCTAAAGGGGTATCCCGCATGGAATGGGTTAATACTAAGTATACTGATGAAGAGTCATGATAGTCAGAAGCTTAAAACGTTTGAGAAAACAGTCTCATGGTGTATTAATTCTTTGTTTCCAGCAATGACATATAAATGTGGAAGATACTTTTAGAATAACAGGAGAGTAATTATCAAGAAGAATTTTTGTATTTATTTCTTGATTCTTTTTTTTTCCGAATTTTATTGCTTAATAGTTGTCTAAATGGTTGATACAAAGTACATTTAAGTAAAAAATGCTCCTCGTCCTCTATTTCATTAGAATTACAAGCCTGACAATATCAAATATATACAGAAACATATCATCACATTTTATGAACACATTTTCAAATAACTTTCAGATGCAGCATTATATGGTCATTGTGTGTCTATTAGTTTCTTCTCTAGCCCTGTTTTAGAAAGAAAATCCCAAATGACCTTAGTGATAATACTATCGAGACATCAAACGACAGAAAAAACATTTAAGCTGTATGGGTACACCTCCATTTTACCACTATTTTTGCAACAGGAAACAACTTCTGTGACTTCCTGTTTTCTTAACTGACTGACGTAGCCCATCCAAAACGGGATCTGCTCTCAAAGGTAATAATAAAACTATTTCCTTTAAGAGTGGACTCCCATTCAGAAGCGCGGCAAAAATGAAAATGGCAAACATGTTTCTATAGAATTATATCCATTTATGATGTTTTTGGTTGGTTAGTTTTTTTTGTGTGTGTGTGTGCAATAGGTGGTGGTGGGGTGGGGGGGTTTGGAACAGTATTTGGGTATATATCAAGCTGTCTCACAGAGAGAGGGAGAAAGAATATAGATTTGATAGGCGAGAGAAAAATACACAAAACAACTCCCCCCTCACCTACTGCAAGAACAGTAGGCCTTTGCCTTAGTATTATCTAAATCAGAAGAACGCCTCGGCACTGAAAATCATATCATGATCAGAGTTAAAATATGACTGCCAAAGTTGATGAACTTTAACTGTTTTCGGTTATTAGTTCTGTCTGAAAACGATGAATCTTACGTTTTATCACATTTTCTGATGATGCTGTACTTTTCGAATGTCAATAATAAATATTACCTGACTACAAATACATGGAATGATTTCACTCTCGTCTTCTGTCGTATTGTGTGTCGAACTAAAGGATTACGATATTGGTATTATTTACACCTGATAACAAGATTTCACTTAGGAATGAGTGACGTAAAAAATCAGAAACAGTTATCTAACTTTTAGACTCATAAGATCAGGTGGAATTAAAAAATTCCACACATATCAGGCTTACAGCACGAAAGTGAGAAAGGAATTTGTAAACAAGAACTTAAAGTCATAATTATAGAGATAACCGAAAACGATATCTCTTTGACCGCGTAGCAATCTCACTGTGGTCATGTTTTTATTATTTATTTCCTTGAAATAAAACAAAACAACAACGTAGGAAAAAAAATAATGATAGTCTGACCTTGTATATTTGAGATATTTATTTGCAGTATTATATTTGAAGACATGGTTTCACATAGATCATTCTACATCCAGGTAATGGAAGCTCGGAGAAGGTTACCACGGAGCAAGGTCAAAGGCTGTGTGCGCTCATTGTTGACAAAGTTTAGTAGTAACACGGTAATTATATGGGCCGCTTTGAAAATTTACAGTCTTAAAAAACACTGACGTTTTAACAGTCTCCACAACAGTATACTCTTGCATATAGTCTAATCATTGGAATCATCAATGTCGTCAAAAAAAATCATTTATTTTTCATATTCCCGTCTAGTGTATTATTTCCTATAATCTTGAACGGTTTGGTTCACTGATAACTCTGCAACAATCTCTTTTACCATAATGCTGTTTTCAGATGCCTTTGTGGTGTCGACAAAGTACATGTCTGTCAGCTCTTTAATATTGTTTTCATATCTCTTCTTTTGTTTACATCCTTTTTTTTTCATTTCATTGTGCCCTGCAAAATCTCTTTGCCGAGCCAGAAGACCTTGAGATGTGACCAAAACCACCTTAGTTTCTCTTTCTTGACCACAGTCAGGACTTTGCCATGGTCTCCAATGGCTGCTTAGAATTTTCTGCGAACATTTTCATAGGTTGCGTGGTCCTTGTACGAGATGTTCCGTAACCTTTGGTAGCATCTTATCTCGAAGGTCCGTGTTCTTTTTTCTAACTCAGTTGTCAAGGTCTAAGATGTGCAGACATACGGAATGGTGGATTGAACAAAAGAGCATTTCAGTTTCACCTCATTTAAGCTTTCTGTCCAAACAGGCTTGAGCCTTGATAGAGCTACGTTGGATGGTCCTGTCCTTTTGAAAACCGGAGAGAGGTTTGGAGCCATCATCCGAAAAATTGATTTCTGCCCCAACTTCTGTCCTTTTCCTTAATGAGCTTTTGGTTAGCATTGGCCCTGTTTGCATAGGTTTGGGTTTCTCAGCTTTTATCTCCATTTTATACATTGTGCAGGTTTTGTTGATACTTTCAACTAGGGACTGATGTTTCTGCCTCTCCTCAGCAAAAGCATCAATGTCATCGGAAACCGAAGACTGTTTACAGTTCTGCCAGCTATGTTAACCTGTTTATTCTAGGCAGCACTTATAACCTGTAAAAGACTTCTTTTTAATGTTTATTAAGTATTTGAAAAGACTCCCCAATTAAAACTATGAAATTTCGGGATACTTTTCTCTGGTTTCATCACCAGATATTGTCAGGGTTTCTCTGGTTTCGTCACCAGGTAATGTCAGGGTCATCATGATGAGCTTTATTAGCCGAAACTACGTAGTCTGGTCCATGTTCATTCTTCTGAATGTATTCTCTGCTCTTGAAGGAACTCTTAATTTAAGAGTTTCACTTACATGTAACTACATGTACATTTATCAGATTATAAAATTGCTTGTTTATTTTCAAAAAAACACCAATGTGTGATTCAAGGCTAAGTGTACCACTGAACAAATCTGTCAGGTTGCATTACTTCAAAAATCCGACAGGTTATCACTTTAGGTGCTATCACAAATATAGCTGTTGAAGATGTCAGAAAGATTTGATTTATTGGGAACTTATCCATCTACCATCTTTTAATCTAGATCTGAGAAAATTGTTAAAAAGTTAGCTAAATGCATGTACTTGTAGCGTGTCCATGGGCTTTCTTATCTTTAGACACAGGTCTTAGCTCGAGGATATGTTTAGCCGAGACAATGAATGACAACTGGCATGAACAATGAAAAGCAATATTACATAGATAATTTTCCTCAGGGCTTCCCTGCCTTATGATTGGATATAAATGATTGTGCAATGATCGTAAAGCTAAGTAATCACTATTAATCACTGAGCATATATAAACAAAAGTATAGAATCAAATGCTTTTCCTAAGCCTTATATCCCGAGACCTCCATCGGAACTTCGATGACCCTAACTTGTGGCTCAGTCAATGCCGTTTTTAGCTAACAAAACCTCTCTATGACGTCTTTTCATCAATAGAGAACCCGGTATCCTAGCTAAAGATATGAGTGACTGAAGCCAAAGTATCAAGCTTGTCAGTTTGCTGTGATTGAGACTCAGACTTGACCCTTAATAACTCCTAGAAAGATACTACCAGCAACCCAGGCAACAATTGCAGTTGTTCAGTAACCTCTCTATGACGTCTTTTCATCAATAGAGAACGAGGAAACCAAACAACTTTGCTTTCTGCCTAAAATATTGCAGTAGTATTTTTCAAGTTATTATTTATTCTCTCCAATATCTTCTTGAAGATAACTCTTCGCCAACCAACTCACAACTGAGCTCCAAGTTCGGTTCAGTTCAGTTCAATTCTCTTATCGACGTTACCCAAGTGGCTCAACGGTACGTAACCATAGTTGCACACACTTGGCGCCGCGTGTCCGTCCAAAACTGAGCGCCAATGGTGCGCAAGCTGGTTATATAACCGATATTTGACCATATGACCCTATTCACCAATCAGGAATAGCATAAATCTCTTCTACGGAAATACCCGAGTTTCGACGGAAGCCTCCGATGTTACCATTGCTACCTTGCAATCTAACTTAATGAGCGTCTACTGAACGGCTTTTGATCATTGCCATTCATTGTAAAACTATTTCAGCGCTTTATGAGCTAAATATTTATTAATCTTAGACATAAAAGTTAATCTTAATTGTATGCAAATGGCCACCTACCACGTTCAAAGGATAATTTGGATTGTTTTTTACAAAAGCCAGACGACAATCTCTGGAGCGGTAAAACTTCCGGCGAAATAGAATAGAACAGAATATTTTCAAGTACAGGGCTGACGCACCTGGCGTCTACCTACGCTACATACTAATTTATTTGTCATATGACCAGTATTTTTTTTCAGAAAAGTTTTCTTCATTTGTTAACACTTCGTAGTGTCTGAATGTTTTAATGTTTATATAATAACAGACTGTGCCTCAGCCATTTCAGCAATGCTAGTCCTTATATGAACCTTTAAACATCAGTTACATGATCTAGATCACCACAAATGTTAGTCGAAACTGGTAGCACTATTCTTCGTGGTGGTATCGGAAAATTGCACTTTTTAGGTTTCAACTTTTTTATTCGTACACGGACATACTTTTGTTGTGACGCGTTCGTGGATTGGTTTGTAGGTAAAAAAAACAACATGCGTTTTCTTTCACGGAACGAACTGATCCAAAACTTCAAACGAACATAATGAGCAGAATAAATAACAACAAATGTCTTTCAAATTCCATCTGCAACATATTTATATTAAGCTTTTTATGCATATTAGGCAATCAAGAAAAGGATGAGTATATCATTTCAAATTGTTTTTTCTATGTCTGCAGGACACTTCTGTGAGACCCACTAGCTGTTTTCATCTTAGAATGAAGGTGCACTACAAGTAACAAGTGAAATGGGTTATTTTCATACTTTCGAAGACCACAAAATATAATGCAAAGATAACAGAAAGATAATTCGACGATATTTTCTTAAAGCATATATTTCAGTTAATATTCATATGAAATCATACCACGTTCTTCTGGAACTATAAAAGAAACTGCTATTTTCATTGAGCTGGCTGCAGATTCATGTTTATGCATACTATGTAGACCAAAATCAGGCTGTTCTTAAGGCCAGCACTTGGGGTAAGCTTGTACTGGTATGCGATCAGTATCGACCATTCTTTTGTATCACTTTCTTATCATGTAACCTACTTATGGTAGTTTGTTAGTCTATATTTTGAATGAATATTCTAGGGTTAACTGTCGCTATAATATAAACTGGTTTACTTTTTTGATTAAGTAGACTGTAACACGTGCTTATGACAGGCCTTCGAAATAGGTCACCAACAAGTAGCCAAACGTATACGTACTGTACCAGTGGAGCTCGTCACGGTTGCCGTTCGCTGTAAAATCCCTTTTCAAAAATCGTGAATTCAAACTTTAAAGACTCATTTGCTGCTGTAAGACTGTGGTCTTCTTCATTTTTGTTTTAAAGTTTAAACGCATTCAATATCTTTTGCCTCCTATGTTGCGATTTGTGTCGGTGCTTTTCATAGGCCTTTTTTGTTGCTTCTTTGCAAAATGTCCGAAATTATTTGAGACAACAAATTCATGAATGAGCGTACAAATCAAATATGGTCGCCACTGGTACGCGGCCGCCATTGGTCTCCAGTCAGTAAAACTGTACGGGTTTGTTTATAATTGAGACGCGACACGACAAAACCAACAATGTGGTTGTGCGCCAAGAGCAGATTCAGATCAGCCTGGGCATCCGCCCAGCTTCGCTAAGTGCCCAAAGGGTAGGTAAGAGACTAGGGTATCTCCATGCTGACAGCGAAGACTCTGATCAGACTGGGTGGGTGCACAGGCTGATCTGAGTCTGCGCTGGGCGCACAACCACATTATTGGTTTTGTCGTGTCGCGGCTCAATTATAGAGATTACAAATGCAACAAGAATAATTTGCAAATGATACACTGTTCTGCAATGAATGAACATAAATAAATACAACCGCAACAAGCAGTAAAAGAAAGAAAAAATAATAATAGTAAAAACAATATCCAAGATAATTCGATATGATTTGGGGCTTTGTCGTCAATTTCCTGTTTATAAGAGGTTTTCAACAAATATCTTTTAACAAAGAATATTATCGGTCATATTTGCTTTTTAGCGTTTTCTGATAAAAGCAACTTAAAGTTTATAAGAAGATAAATTTTGGTAAAACTATTGCTTTATCTCAAACGAGACAAAGGTATGCTTATGTTACAATTTTTGTTCTCTGACAACATCTTTTGTGGGGTGAGATAGCCGACAAACCTCACAAATCCAAACCTTATTTGTACCATATCACAAAATACGACTGCATATTCCTTTCAATAAGAATATTTTTTAAAACCAAATAATCAAATAACCTTTTGACATTGTTCAGTTTTTCGCAGGATGTTAAGATGGACCGAAGTTGCCTTGAAATTTTGGCACTGATATTGGTTAGTGGTTAGAGAGAGGGAGGCCAGTATGCTTAAAGCATGAGCGGAAGGGGGCTTTTCGTTTTCTTTTTGTCTTTGTCCGGCTAGGGTATCGCTTTTTCTGTAATACGACCTCGAAGAGCAGTTTGAATTATTTTTCAAACAATCAGATTGCTTTGTGAGCGCAAAATCCATCGTATGAGCCGCGACAAGAGAAAACCAACAAAGTAGTTGTGCGCCCAGCGCAGACTCAGATCAGCCTGGGCATTCGCCCAGTCGGATCAGAGTCTTCGCTGTCCGCATGGAGCTAGCTGAGACGCTTAGCTACTCTTTAGAGTCTGAACAGACTGAACAGACTGGGCAGATGCCTAGGCCGATCTGAGTCTGCGCTGGGCGCACAACCACATTGTTGGTTTTCTCGTGTCGCGGCTCATATGGATCATTACAAAGTGAAACTGGAATAAACATACTATTTAAAAGGAATCCATAACTGAACATGCAGTTGTGAACAGACTGCAAAACCGTGTAGGTAGAGGTAAGGCATCCCATAACCTAGTAGCCGTATGGGCAGTGGGGTAGGTAAGAGGCCCACTGTGTCTTGGGTACAGCATATGAGAAGCGAAACCTATCCCCTTCAGTCCTTTCGCTGCCTAATTCTTCGCTGATTCGAAGCAGGTACCCTTTTACTGCTGGGATGACAGAGTTTTCAAGTCATCGGATGGCGAAGCCTGGGCGCAATCTCATGACCTACCGTCTTTCTGCATCATAACCGAGCGTCTCTAACCAATCGACCACGGCGTCTCTCAAACCGTTTAGAGCATGAACAAACTAGGAAAAGTTTGTGCTGATTATCAAATGATGGAAAGACTTGTCGGCATAAAACCCGTTAGATTAATAAATTAATAATTAATAAGCTGTCTTGAGTGTTTTACAAAATGTTAGAAACAGCCGCTTGAAAATTTATCCATTATATACTGGTATTAAAATAATGATGACAAATCTCAATATTGACCTGTTGACCAGTCAATACAGACACGTTTTTTTTTGTTGGTGTTGTTTTATTTTTTTTTTTGTAATACTTTTACCAGAACATGATATTTTTAGTAACACTCAGAAAAACAATATTTTAAGAAACACTCAGGAAAATCCCAACAACACGGTGGAAACCAATATCGACCTTGGCTTTCCACTGCTCGACAACCACCCAACATGGCAATAATTCTATAATATTTATGATGTCTCTATACTTAGAATTATCCTGATTTTTTTGATTTTTCGGGGTCTGCTAGCACATCAATGAAAACCATATATACTTAACCTCAAAAATACATGCAACGCACTACTTTTAATATGTCTTTATATTTCCTGACTATATGTATTTTCTGTTCGTAAATCTATACTTTGGTTTAACCGTTATTTTATTAACTATGAATTACATACATATACTACAATACAATTTCAAAAGTTTCAGGACTTGACAGTAAGCAAAATGCTGATTTAAAAATCTATACTTTGTGAGGCCTCGGTACGGCATTTGTGATGTACATTAAAAAGTAATTCATATTCGGTCTTCGAGAAATGTAATTGACAATGTTTAGCGATAGAAAGCTCGTGCCAATAAATTTTCACAGCATAAGAAGACAAGTACCAAACATGTCAAAACATTTATTATTTCAATGTTTTCGGAAGTTACACTTAAACTTGTTTTAAAGGTCACCTTAAGCAAAATTTTGTCCCAAGAGGCCAAAATTGCAGATCCAAAAGCAGCGCTTTCAGTGTAAAATTGAGCATGTGTATTAAGCAAAATTATGCTTTAAAGATTTTTTTTTTCTGTCATTCCCATTTGTCGTGCTTAACAACAGTTTGACCAAATATGATACACAGACTTATAATTAAGCATGTTTGTTTGCTGTTTTTACGTCATAGACATGTGCACATGATGTTCAGTGTTACAACACTAACGTTGAAACCATCATAATTCGTCAGAAATGCTTAAAAGGTATTCTTAACAATGGAGGTCATACAGGTTTTCATATTTCGTGATTTTGCTTTTCGCGGGTAGATGTCTTAGCATTGTCTTCACGCTTAGGTTATTAATTCAATTTAATAAAACTACATGTAAATGTCACAGAAGAAATCAGTTAATTCACCTTCTGTGTATTTATTTTTCAGTTAGATAACAGGGGCCGTATTTATAAAACGACTTAAGTCGTTGTTATGCAGTCTGAAAGAGACTGTTCCTCCAGAGCAAATTTCATAGTCGTAGGGAATCTCCTTTATAGAAATTTAGCCTTAGCAACAGCATAGCAACGACTTAAGTCGTTTTATAAATACAACATCAGGTGTCAGATTCTGAAGTCTATAAGTGGTGCGTTATTTCTGAGGTTGAGTATATATTTTTTGTGAGATAGTATTATATGATTCTCGTGATCTATGTTTTGAAATATTTGCTTATAATCATGATATCAAATCATATCAAATGGCAGTATAACATAAGAGCGCTAGTCTAGTTTTACACCGAAATATTTGCTGATCAACACCTAATATACTCGTATGTACGCACGTAATCACGGAACAGCGCAATGCAAAGACATAATGTTTTTAGCGTCAGTATTGAAACGACAAACATACTCCAGAAGTATACGTGTAACGATATTTCATGCTCATGTAGACGTGATATATTACAATGTATGAATACACATGCTCGTGTTGACCTGATATTTTAAAATTTATGAGTACACATGCTCATGAAGACGTGATATATTAAAATGTATCAATACACATGCTCATGTGTTCGTGATATTTTAAAATGTATGAATACACATGCTCATACAGACGTGATATTTTAAAATGCATGAATCCACATGCTTATGTAGACGTGATATTTTAATTGTATGAAGACAAAAGTGCATGTAGGCGTGATATTTTAAAATGTATGAATACACATATTCACGGAGACGTGATATATTGAAATGTATGAATACACGTGCTTATGTAGACGTGATATTTTAAAATGCTTGAATACACATGCTCATGTAGACGTGATTTTTTAAAATGTACGAAAACACATGGTCATGAAGTCGTGATATTTTCAAATGCTCGAATACACATGTTCATTAGACGTGATATTTTAAAATGTATGAGAACACATGCTCATGTAGACATGATAATTTAAAATATATGAATACACATGGTCATGCACACCTGATCTCTTAAAATATATAAATATACATGCAAGGCGTCGGGCGGGGCAGAAGCTACTCTCCATTATCAGTTTGCTGCTTTTCTCACTGTGAGTTAACTCTTAACGAAAGAAAGATGCTCCCCTAGGAGCAAATTCATTCCTTTAAGAGTATACTCTATTTTTGAAAGGGCTACACCAGTCAGGGAAGCAAACAGGAAGTCAGAAAAGTTGATTCCATTTTTGAAGGTGGTGAAAAACATGGAGGTGCACCCATAGCGCTCATAACTTTTACTTCTACATGGTGCACAGAGAACTGACATGGTCAATAAGATAGGACGCTTTGCTAGGGCGCAGAAGGTCAAGGGTTCGAATCCCAACCTGCAGAGCGCAAATCTCTCTGCCAGCCAAGCTGTAAATGAGCACCTATTTTAAATCCGAGAAGAGAAGAAAAGCAACGAAAGTGAAAGGATGAGCTCTGTGTTTCATATGGGGTGCCCAGGACACGATCGCCTCAAACAGCAAACGCTCCTATGGCCATAATGCTAAGGAAACCTGTGAATGAATATTTGATCCGCGACATGGCAAAACCAAGAAATGAGTTTTTGCGCCCAGCGTAGACTCAGGTCTGCCTGGGCATTCGCCCAGTCTGATCAGAGTCGACATTGTCCGCTAGGAGCTGTAGCTAGCTTAGACCGTTGGCCAGCCTTTCAGCGCACAGTGAAAACTCTGATCAGACTGGGCAGATGCCCAGGCTGATCTGAGTCTTCGCTTAGCGCATATGCCACTTTGTTGGTTTGCCCGTGTCGGGGCTCATTTGGGAATCATTAGAATCACTTCTATCGAGACAATCGGGAGATGGTTGAGATGATGGGGACCCAATCAAATTAATACGACATGAATCGCAAATACGACATAACCCAACAACACTAGATTAAGATTCCTAAAGTTTTGGTCGGGATGCTAGAGCGCCCGACCCCGAGGCTATTGAATCGAGTCACACACAAGAAGTGATTCTTCACTAGCCTTTATGGTGTTTGGGTAGACCTCCATGTTTTTCCTGCCATTTTACCAAGGGGAACAATTTTGGGAACGTTCTGTTTGACTCACTGGACGACAAACCCCTTCACAAATGGTGTCTAGCCTTCAAGAAAATAATTTGCTCCTGGAGGAGTAAATGCTTTCCTTTAAGAATTGACCCTCATTGAGAAAGGGAGCAAAATGCAAATGACTGAGTTTATACGCCGTGGAAGTGTTCCCATTAACCTTAGATCATTTCATCTTCATCATCTCATTTCTCCATCGGTCTTAAATGACTAAATACTGTAGAAAGGACTGTAAAATCCTAAACACCGAGTCCACAATATATTTTCACTATGGCAAAGTATTTTAACATGCTCGAGTAATTTTATAAACTATCGGTAATTGATACTTACCCATGTACTGTATTTCTTCTTCACATCGGAAATCTTGTTGACATGAACTTTTTTTATTTGTCCACTGTTCAGTTTCCTTTCAACACACAAAACCTCCTTTCTATATCGTAAGCAAAGCTAATAGTAATTTAATGTCAATTTCCCACGTGTATTGGTAGTTAAGTGTATGTTTTATAAATGTCCTTTTCAACTCAAGTCTTACAAATATAATGTGGTTTTACAGGTGATACACAAAAACTTCCGGGTAGAGATGGGTAAATCCCCAAGTTTGTATACAGTATGTATAGTTTATATTTATGGTTTTTCGTCATGCTAACACAAATACTCTTCTGTACACATAATTTTATTTGACTTAACGTGGCCAATATCAAGTTTTTATTTTATTTTATTTACTGGCCCCGTAATCAGCCTTATTCATCCGAGGCCGCCAGGGTTCTGATTGTATTGGTTCCTGATCGTTGCCAATGTTTTTAATTTTTCTTAATTCAAATCAGTGGTATATTACAGAAAAAAAAACCCCAACAATCTTCATGTCAAATTTCATAACAAAGATGATACTGCAGCAGTGATCCAAATGCTTTGCAAAGTCCTCCGCCCTCAAAACAAAAAGGTAAAAAAGTATACTGAAAGGATTTAAAAACTTCCACTTTTTACTGCTGGCTGCTGATGCTTTCACTTGTGATAGTGTTAAGTATTTTACGATCAAATGCTTGTAACTTCTCAAATTTAAAGATAACGTAGTTTATCCGGACCATTTACTTAAATGACGTCAGTAAAGAGCATTACGTCACTGAAACGCATGAGGCAATAACGATGTTATCTTATGCAACACTCTTTTTGACGATTTCTTACTGTCTTACTATTGTTACGTCATCCACGTTGGTTTGCAATCATTATTGCAGTTGACGCTGTCACGTAAAACCTATCACGGAGACGGCGTCGACGTGAGTTAACGTCATGACCTCTGGTTGTTCATATCGGGTAGCTGCTTTACTGACGGTCTTTTGACCTTCCTTTAAACCGTGCACGTCGTCTGAGATTGTAAATTGCCGTAATAAACGCATAAAATTTTCTCGCGACGCCACTTTCTGAAATTTCAGCACTTAACTGGCCCAAAACTGTGCACCTGTTTGCGATATTTTGGCGCGATGAGCCAAATAAAGCCATGGACCGAGTTCAAACTTTTAAAATTCAATTTGATATTGTAAGCGAAATGTGTCATCAGAAAACTGTATACATAAAGTGATCCGTCTGTATGTAAACTGCACTAAAACATGAGGAGCACGTGCTTATTCCTAACCGATTCGGTTGAACGATTTCAAGTTCAAGATACGGATATAATCAGGTATAAAAGAAAATATTTGCTGTAAAATTTCGATGAACGTAGCTGCATTTGTTTTTGAGATATTCAAAATTAATGGGTGGAAGTTTTTAAATCCTTTCAGTATATATGAGCCGCGACACGACAGAAACAACAATGTGGTTGCGCGCCCAGCGCAGACTCAGATCAGCCTGGGCGATGCCCAGTCTGATCAGAATCTTTCCTAAGCGCTTAAAGGGTAGCTAAGGGTCCAAGCTATCGCCATGCGGACAGCGAAGACTGTGATCAGACTGGGCGGATGCCCAGGCTGATCTGAGTCTGCGCTGGGTGCATAACCACTTTGTTGGTTTTCTCGTGTCCCGGCCCATATACATAAACTGACAACAGTTCAGAAACACCAAATTGACAACTCTTTCCCAGACAGGTGGTCATTCAGCTACCTCAACTAAAACACCACTCATACAACAGGTGAACGAAGCACCGACCAAGTGACAGTTAGGAACCGCCACAAAAGTACCGCCTTGGAACGGTTAGTAAATAAATTACTTGGGAGGGGGGTGTGGGTGGGGGCTTAAACGGGTCACTGACGAGGCTTGATTAGCCGAGAATACGTAGTCTGGCCCATGTTCCTACTTCTGTATGTATTCTCTGCTCTTGAAGGAACTTTTTAAGATTTTAATTTTACCTCACTGCAGCTGGTGTTGTGCCATGTGGTGGCCTTAAAAGGTCTCCCAGTCCGTCATCCATAGTGCAGATTTTATTTCATTTACATCCTTTGAGATCAGAGGATAGATTCTGAGAAATCTAAAATTTGAGATCGATTTAGACTATTATTCTAGGTCAGCGTCTTTTATATTATTTGGATCCTTTTGAAACTAATCAGTCTTTGAATCGACTGCCCAATTAAAATTCAGGAATTAAAGTATGCTTTTTTTCTGGTATCGTCACCAGATATTGTCAGGGTCACTGACGAGGCTTTATTAGCCGAAACTACGTACATGTAGTCTGGCCCATGTTCCTACTTCTGTATGTATTCTCTGCTCTTGAAGGAACTTTTTAAGATTTTAATTTTACTGGAACCAAACCCTCGCCCTCAGCTTCTACAAAATGTTTCCTAACCCATCAATGAATCAACATGTGAAACAAAAATACATCGCATACTAAAGCTATGATGAATCAAAGATGAGGACTTGACAGAAACAACGTATTGCGATTCCTGGAGATCCAAGAGATATCAAACAACACCACTGAAATACAGCAGGATTATAAAACCACCAGTAGCACCCCGACTGGCCAAGCAAAACATGAAAAGCTCCGGCCCCAAACAACTATGCACTAAATACATGTAGCTCTATATGTCCTTTGAACAATGTAAGAACGAAGAGTGAAGATTTGGTGCCTATAACATTGATTTAAATCGGCAGTAGTTCTTTTTACAACTGACCGTATCCAGGCCGGTGATTTTGATTGTATATGATCTGGCCTTCAGTGTTGACCTGTATAAGTGTCTACTTTCTCCCGGTTTAAACCTTTTATGCTTGGCGTACTCTTCTGTCCGAATAAACTTAATGAGTCCATTTGTTAATAAAGGGTGCCTGGTTTTGTCCGAATGAAATGAATGAGTCCGTTTGTTAATTAAGGGTGTCTGGTTTTGTCCGAATGAAATGAATGAGTCCGTTTGTTAATTAAGGGTGTCTGGTTTTGTCCGAATGAAATGAATGAGTCCGTTTGTTAATTAAAGATGTCTGGTTTTGTCCGAATGAAATGAATGAGCCCGTTTGTTAATTAAGGGTGTCTGGTTTTGTCAGAATGAAATGAATGAGTCCGTTTGTTACTTAAGAGTGTCTAAATTGAATGTGTCCGTTTGTCAGTTAAGGGTTGTCTGGTCTAGTTTAATTTTATCAGTGTTTTATCTTGTTTTAAGGAGGAATATCCGTTTGTCTTATGAAAACAGTGTAGGCCCAGATCAGACGCCGCGTTTTGCGGCGTCTGATCTGGGCCTCGCTGTTTGCCAATGTCCCTTGGCAGACTATGCATTAATGCGCTAATTAAAATAAATTAGGTACGAAAGATGTCTTATGTACAGTAGAAGATACTCCCTCGATCGGGAATCAATAACTTTTGGTGAACTTTGAGAATTTGACAGGTAAAGGTTACTAAAATTAGTAAACTGTCACTCAATCGGGAACATTTCAGTCATTTTTACAGTGCTCTAACAAAACTGAAAAAAATGTGTCACAGTTTTCACTTAATCTGCATGAAACTTTACCAACTTAAAGATGAATGATATATCTAGATTTCTATCGCGCAGAATTTTTTTAAAGATCTTAATTTGAAAGTTATTGAATTATGAAAATATGAAATTTTTAAACATAATTCTGATTCCCGATCGGGGACTGAAAATGTTTAAGATGCCTGAAACATTTAACAACATCTAAACTCAATGTTCCTAATCGGGAGCATTTCGCAGAATATTTTCATTTCACCTTAAAATATAGGCATTCAGTACCAACAAAATGTGATGAAAAAGAAATGAGCATTTTGATTCTGTCAACCCATCTGAAGTCCTATCAAGGCAAAAATATTTCTTCATCTTGTTGTTGCTTCTGGTTTGTCATAAAAAGTGAAACAAATGTTACAGAGGCTCCTAATATAATGAATTTTGACTATCAGTGCTTCCCGTTATGAAACCACCAATTCCTGTTTAGGAACCAGTGATTCCTGTTTGAGAACAGATTCTTTTTAGGTGGTCAGCTACTCAATGTGTAAAACATTGCTAACTAGGGCAAATGAGCAGGGGCTAACGTTCGTAACCCCCCCCTCCGGCAAGCGCCACAGTCTAATAAAAACAAAGCTTTAAAGCAAATGTTTACAAACAGACAGGCGGACAATCTGCATTGTATAACAAACCCAGTGAAAGGCCTAAGACAAAAGGTGCTATTTTAAACTTGCATCAGCAAAATACATACAAATTTAACACAAAGTTTCAACACAAATTTACATATGAGCCGCGACACGAGAAAACCAACAATGTGGTTGTGCGCCCAGCGCAGACTCAGATCAGCCTGGGCATCCGCCCAGTCTGATCAGACTCTTCCCTAAGCGCTTAAAGGGTAGCTAAGAGTCTCAGCTACCTCAGCGAAGACTCTAATCAGACTGGACGGATGCACAGTCTGATCTGAGTCTGCGCTGGGCGCACAACCACTTTGTTGGTTTTGTCGTGTCGCGGCTCATATTATTTCTATGTCTGTGTCTTTGACCTAAAGTCAGCAGCAGCATCCAGATGATGTCAACTAATCAGTTTCATCCTAGAAGTAAACCTAGTAGCATAACCAAAGGTTGAATTGAAGTACATTCAAACTATAAGCAAAAATACGAATTAACATATAACTTTAACGCAAAGAGTATACAAATTTTGAAGTCTGTGACCTTGACATTAAGTCAGCCGCAGCATCCAGATGATGTCAACTAATCTGTTTCAACCTAGAAGTAAACCTAGCATTGCAAATGGTTCTATTCAAGTATATTCAAAACATAAACATAAAATACAACTTAATACAAAACTTTAACGCAAATGGTATACAAATTCCTAAGTCTGTGACTTTGACCTTGTTTCAGCAGCAGCATCCAGATGATGTAAACTTATATGTACATATCTATCCTGTACTAACACTAAGCACATGTGAACAAGTAACAGTTAAGTCTTTCAGAAAAACAGAGCAAAACCAGAAACTTAACCCAAGACTTTAACGCAGCTATTGTACAAATTTCAAAGTCTGTGACCTTGACCTCAGGCCAGCAGCAGCATCCAGATATTGCAAATTAATCAGTTTCCATCCTCTACTAAAATAATAAGCATCTATGAACAAGTTCCAGTTAACAGAAGCATAAAAAATATGCAAAACTTTAGAGCAAATGTTAACTTACATACAGAGGGACTAACGGATAGACAGAAAGACGGGCAAACAGATGAACGGAGGGAAAGGCACAAACTATATACCCCTCGACATACTTCGTATGCCGGGGGTATAATGAACAATGTGGCTGGTCGTTTTGGAAAAACACGTGGAACTGCTTGTTTTCATCAGGAATGGGATATTGATGATCAGAAAATCAAATCGAAGTTTAATTGGGAAATCTATTCTAGGAACACTAGACAAGATAAGAATGACAAGCATTCTACAAAAGTGTCTTACTGTGAAGGATGTGTTGACTACCGGTATGTAATGGCCAATTGTACAGGGTGTGGTAAAGGTAAAGACAAAGTAATATAAACAGAAGTCTTTGTGCCTTTGCTGACTACAGAGTCACAGACTGACGCTTCCATAGAGGGATTTTAGAAGGCATACTGCAAGAGTCTTAATTCTCTTTCTAATCTGGTTAGTGATTTTTCATTTTGTAATTCTACGCATGTAATTAAACAGAATGAAAATATTTCGTGCTAACAAGTTACAACTGAGTTTTGCAACAGTGTACATGTCAGTTGAATGATAAACTTCAGGAACTGACTGATCAGATACCAAACCTTATCCCAAACATCAAAAAGGGAAAGATTGACATATACATGCAAATAGACAACAAAATCACAGGTGATAAGACGAGTTAGCAACTCCTTCCCAAACAGGTGGCAACTCAGTTACCTTTACTGAACTAAATAATTTAAACCCACAGAATAGTTAAGATGAAATAATTATAAGCCAATCAGTGCCGAACACAAAACATGTGTAACGGCAACGAAGGGACCGGCTTGGGACGGTCAGTATGGCTCTAGCAGACTTCAATTTTCAAGTCCCATAAGAAGTTCACTGATGTAACAATCAGTCAATCTCTTTTCACCACCAAAAGAGTTTTGCGGTGATAACAGCTGCCTGTGTTCCCCAAATAACATCATAACTGACTAGCTAGTTGTACATGCCCATCAACAGACAAAACTAGAAATGTGTCCATAGTACACGGATGCCCCCCGCCTAGTGCCTTGAGAAAGACAGCGCATGGATTAAGCTACTGGCACTTGAGGGATAACTAAGTTCATATAGGCAATCTTGAATAATATAAAAGGCCACAGGCTAAGCTTTGCCAAATGTTTGAAAAGTGAAACAAACTGCAGTTTTTTTCGCAGTTTGGCCAAAATAGAAAATATTGTGTATTAAAGAATCTGGTCAGAAACAAAGTCAGTGGACCATGACATATAGATCATCATGACCTGATTCTTGTATATTCCTTTTGCACTTATAGATAAATCCTCATACAAAATTTCAAGTTGGTACAATTATATGAACCTTAAAATCTAGTTAATCTACCTCTTACAAAAATCTTAACCTTGCAAAAATAGCCTGAGTCTGAAGTTAGTGGACTGTGACATATGGATCTTCATGACCTGATTCTTGTATATCCCCGGTGGTACTTATAGATATTAATCCCCATACTAAATTCCAAGTTGCTACAATAATAGAAACCCTAATATCTACCTCTTTCAAAAATCTTAACCTTGCAAAATTAGCCCAAGTCCGAAGTCAGTGGACCGTGACATATGATCTTCTTGTCCTGATTCTCGTAGTTTCCTGTTGTACTTAAAGATATTAATCCTCATACAAAATTTCAAGTTACTACAATATTAGAAAACCCTAAAATCTATCTCTTACAAAATCTTAACCGTGCAAAATTAGCCTAAGTCCGAAGTCAGTGGACCGTGACATGTGGGTCAGCATAGTAAGCATACCCTGGTTCTTGTATACTCCTGTTGTACATACGGACATATAAACCCTCAAACAAAATTTCGAGTTTCTACAATATTAGGAACCCTGAAATCTACCTCTTACAAAAATCTTAACCTTGCAAAATTAGCCTAAGTCCGAAGTCAGTGGACCATGACATATAGGTCAGCATACTCTGGTTCTTGTGTATTCCTGTTGTACTTATAGATATAAATCCTCATACAAAATTTCAAGTTGCTACAATAACAGGAACCCTGAAATCTACCTCTTACAAAAATCTTAACCTTAGTGTAACAGGATCACATACGGACAGACGTTCGGGCGTATGTATTTAATAATGCCCCCAGAAGTCAAAGCAATTTCCAAATTTTAATGGCAATTTTAAGACTGGAAACAATAGGAAAAAAACTAGGGATGATGATAAAAATATTGTTTTTTTTTTTTTTTATTTTAGGGCTTTTGCCTTTTAGAGTGTTTATTTTGCCAAAATGGCTTTGTCTCCCATAAGCTAGTGACTCTTTTGCAATTCAGTTTTAGTGGAAACATTTACTTAGTAATGTGGCAGATCAATAATACATGTGAATGTTGTATAGGATGTTTTTGTAAATGTATGCACATGCGGGCCCGCTGGTGTAAAACAATTGTTAATAATATTAAAATATTACTATCAATATGGGGGTCGGGGGGGGGGGGGGGGGGGGGCAGCCCCCCAGAAGCCAGAGACATTATAAAATCTCAATTCAAATGGACTTATCTGCAGACAATATTTTTTTTTTTGAAATTTTGGGTGGAGCCAGGTTTTTTTTCACCTACTTTTGAGGCCAGATTATTTTTTTGAACCCCCTTA